>CM060830.1:50837500-52187500 GCA_030762175.1 Metallyticus violacea
CACAACAGCGAGCGACTCACTCTTTGACCAAGGATATCTTGAGCATATCCAAGTTTGTGTGACACCTTGATCACACCCTGGCCATAATTCAGCTCAATAGAATCCTCTTTTAACTTTTGTTTCCAGTCAAACCTGTATCATTTAAGCACCACACGAGAGCGTCGAATACTGTTCGGAAACTTATTTACCTAGAGCAACTAGTTTCGAAGATTGATAAACTGTAAGGTCCTGGGCTGCAGTTTTTGAGGTTTCCTTGAGGGATAGTACTAATATGTATCTTCCCTAAACAAGGACTACAGACTAAAGCATCAAAATGCACGCTAATACGCCCTGAAGATTTGCAAGATTTCTTGCACAGTTTAGGAAGTAGGCTCTGATGTAACTTACTTTTAGAGTTAAGAGAAAGGAAACGATCATGTCACTTCTCAACACGCTCGCTGTTTATTTCAACACACTTTTTACATATTTGAAGTAAAATCAAAAATAAAAATTAAATAAAATGTGCAATACCCCGCCTCAGCACTTTGTTACCTATACCGGGGGTCGTGCATTTCCAAATTGTATCATTTATTAAACTTTCTTTTTCCCACAATACTTTTACAAATTAAATCTGTAATTATGTAAATCAAAATGTAGCATAAATAAAAATTAAACACGTCCCTACTAAAAAAACTAAATTAAATAAAATGACAAATGTACTAGAAGCCAATAGCTGGCAGCCAGATATCTACCCAAACTAAAAATATTCTGTCGGAAACCGAACTATTAAGGTGCTTTCTTCCCTAACTATCTAAAGAAATTATAGTTGCTTACAGCTTCCAGCTCACTTAACGTATTCTATAATCTTCCTTCTTTTATCTTATTCCCGGTTCCATAACTTAGATCTTGAACACCCTTTAATCTTCTGTATTCTTCCTTCTTCAATCTCCTTCCCGGTCGCATAGCTTACTCTTATCTTCAACATATTTCAAGTACTATGTCCTTGAAAACAACATCCTGAACTTATGGAATCAGAGTCAAGTAGAAAAAATTCAACATCATGGCCGAGACTCGAACCACGCCGATAACTTATCATCTAAGCTACCGTACCTTGTCCGACTACAACCGCGAATCTCCCAAATCGATTCAATGGCTGCTCATAACATAAAAATGAGTGCAAACCTACTTCCACATAAGGAAATTAATATTAAAATAATGTTAAGTATCTACACACAGTTTTAAACTATAGAAATATACACAATTAGGTAATATTTGAGAATATCTCGCTTTATTCATTTGTTTTTTGTTTCCCCAGAGCTGGCTGGCACTAGGGGAACGCATATTGCATGTAGAAAACCACCGGAGTAAAAAAAAAAGTTATTTTCCTTATAATAATACATTGAAATACTAAACGAGGACCGTGGCGTAACAAACATATAACCAGTGATGCCGCAATTGCAGTGGATAGCTGCAAACCCTTATAAAACACACACACACAAGCATCAAAATAACATATACATAAGTACTAGTTATTTCGCGGAATTGTGGGTAATATCACCGTGTTCATTTAGCGCTTACCTACAGCTGCATGAAAGTTATCAGTGTTATTATTACTATTATTATTCGGATACTGCATACATAAACAGTCATTTCGCGCCTTATATTAACATAAAGTGCAATTCGACTCCAGTAGTTTCACTCTTACAAACTCGTGCAAACCTCATGCCTTCTGGGCAAAAAAAAAAAAAAAAACAAAACAAAAAAAAAAAAATATTGAATAAATTTTCAACCATTACCCACAATTATATTTACTCATTGTTTTACACTACCTATTACACAACAGATGGCTGAAGTAAAAACCACTTTTTTTCAACAACACATCAGCAGGGGCATAACTGGGAAATTAACTTTTAAGAAAATATATTGCTGTACTTATGCAAGATGTTGTACGTCAGTTTATGTAAATGAAATAATGCACATTATGCACCGGAAAGAAAATTGAAAACCGAAGCTACAAGCAGTGGTACCATGACAATCGCATCAATACAGCCGGAGCTAAATGCAATAAAAAAAATATAAAGTAAAATCTGTATACGCCATCCTGGTACCTAGTTTCCTAAACCAGGGCGTGCATAACAATTTTTCTATTTATTATTACAAACTACACAATACATTCATTTCTTACTACATTATTTTACAGATTTGCCTAATAGCTAGATTAAAATAATATAAAACAGTAAGAAAAAAACTAAAACAATTAAATTAAACCAAAGTATAAATTTACTAAACTACTTCCCAATTTAATCTTCCAAAATCTACCAAATTAACAAAATTACTGACCCAGTAAGAATTTTAGCTGGTAGTCAGCTATGCTATCCTAATTTATTCCATTACTATACTACATACCACTGGTTACCAGCGGTATGTACTGGTATCCAGTACTATGGCAGAAATTTCTCTTAAACTAAACATTGCACTTAATTGTTTCAAGTCTCCCCAACTCATTTCAATCATAATAAATACTAAAGCAATTAATGTATTACGTTAACAATGCATAAAAAAATTTTTTTGTAGCTACAGATTATAAAACAGCTAGCTAAATCATTATAATTGCTGTAGCCAAATAAGTTTCAAAAAATGATATTTAGCAAGCGGCAATGCTCGCCTGCTCGCGCATCCTTTTGAGTTGCTATAGAAGCGAGGTAGTTTATCCGCGCCCTAGATGCTGCCCATTGTCCGACTCTCCTTAGGCTGTATTTACTGTCACGGAGCATAAGCAAGTATCTGCCGTTGCCATGGTAACCGCTATGAAACAGGTCGCAAGTAAAGCCAAATTCTTGCTGAAGGAATTACCAATAAATTCGTGTGTTAGTATTAGAATTAAAAGCGGAAATTCATGAAAATAATTATATATATATATAATAGCAGTACAACCGGGCTATACGTGCTGCGACTGAAAAGTCGACTCTACTTGGATTCTGTATACCTTGGACACCAGAAAAGCGAATCGAAACCTTTGAGCACGTATGACCACACTATTACGGTTCATTTAAATACTTTTGGACCTTATGTCAAAGAATCTCACCCTTATATGCGATCTATCTTTTTAAAAATACACAACTCACATCATTCGTGGCAGAAGTTATCAACGGAAAACACGAATGATCTTAAACTGTGAAATAATAACTTGTTATAGTTTTACTGATACTTCTCTAAGCTTTATCTGTGCTACTGAATGTTTTCGCGATCTCACTTCGCCATACCGGAAAATGGCAGATAATTATTTCTGCTCTTTTTGAGTCATGAACCATAAAGCCAGTAGCACTTGAATTTTGGCACGCTAGTTAGTCTGCTCGCATGGTACAGCTGTCCCCAGTTCGCTGAACAAGCTGTTTTATTTGGAAAGTTGTCCTCGTTGTGATCCAATTATGGCCAAAATATTTAGAATGGAAGAATATTCGTAAACAAGCTAACGCAATGAGTTACGGAACTTATTTTTGTGATTTGTTCAGAAAAACCAAACGGTATTCCTTTGTAGGTGAAATCTGGGTCACATTAATTAACTCGCCTACAATGAATGAATCCAATAGCCTCTCACCTTAGCTGCGCGAACCTCCTAAAAACATAACATCCCTTATTCTTCAATCTGTTTAGCGATGAAGTCCAAGAACAGTGGGGGATATTTAAATTGCTGAAGTGATGGCATTTTGTACGACATACTATCTTCATCTTCAAAAGAAACTACACTTGTAAGCTAGGACCATTTTTATAGAATCTTCTGTAAGATGGGTGAGTACAAAAGCCTCGTGAGTTCGCGGTGCCAGATTCCGGCGATGGTGGGAGGGGTCTCGCCGTTAAGCGGACGACTTCAGAATGAAAGCTTTGAAATGTAGACGCATACGCTCGCAACTTGTTTCAGCTTGCCATTTCATCATCATTGATGAGTCTAAGATAAGTGTCTTTATACGTTTCCTCAAACAGTTGTTGTATTATTCAAAGCTGTAGTCTACTTCGAGATATGTATTACATGCACAAAGAGCTATTTTGGCTTGCATTCGCACTGAACGCAAGTCCAGCAGAACCAAGGTTGCTCCAGTCCTCAGTTCTCTCCAGTTGCACTTGCATAACTTTAATGAAAAGTATAATCCTGAAATATTATCTGAAGAGTAAAAGCAAATTTTTACATATTTTGTACACCAATTTTAGAAAAAGCAATTCAAATATTGCATAATTCACAAGCTAATATTTTCAATTTTAATGTCCACAAAAGCTATGAATAATATTAACAAAATTATATGCATTTCAATTGTTTTACACTTATGGGATAGTGTTTCTTATTATCATAACAAGCTACTATATTTTTATGATTAATAAATTCCCTCTGCAATATCAGCTCGCATGTATATTTTAGTTGTCATGGATTAGGCAGTCAACAAGCCCTGTTCTCTAACGGAAAACTCTCGGGTATAAATGACAGAAAAAATCCATCACGCAGGAACTGCGTAAACTAAGTGAATTCCTCAGAAAGTTTAATTTGAGAAGGTTATTACAGAGCGTTAGAGCACAGAATGTAATAAAAAAAACATTTAACACCAACTGAAAATATACATAGGTATTTAATAAAAAAAGCATAAATTTCAGGCTTAAAAACATGTTTTTCCCGTATCATTATTATTTTATTTGCATTACATTGTTAGCTAAACGTTTCCAATTGTATTTAGTTGTATAATTACTAAAACGAAATTTATTAAACATTGGAGCTACGTGGTTAATTTTAGGCGTACGATTGCTAGTTTATCTGTGTTCCGAAACCGTTGTGTTCTTTCCGCCTGCATTTATTGCACACTTTATACTAACAAGGTTCATAGAGTACATTCACTACCATTTAATATTTGTACATCGCTTCAGTATTCCCTGGAATTAAACTTTTTCCGCTGCCGTTTGATCCTGAAGCGGCAGGACAGCCGCTGTATATAAGGGTAAGTTCGATTATTCGTCCATACGCATGCGCAGACCATTCCTCTTTCACATGTCTTCGAGTTTTATCGCTTGGCGTGAATACCCAATAGCAATCCCCATATGCGATATTTCCCCCACTTAATCAACTTCCAAGTAGATTAAAAAGTTCGTTTTGCAGGTATTCCTTTAATAGTCTAATTATCTCGATTTTAAGAGTTTCCTATTTTTCTTGATTTATTTAAATGGTGTATACAGAGTTTCGCTGCAAAAAAAAAAAATCAAAATTTGGGTTTGCTAAACCCCCATTCACAATAATCTGATTCTGCTTATTTTCAGAAAATATTTTCTTGCTTTTATCTTTAATATCACATCCAAATTTCGTTGATAAAAACTAAAATTAGGGCCGCTAAAGCGATTTTTAAAATTTAGATTTTAGATTAACCCCCACCCCTAATAGTCCAATTTTGCTGGTTAACGAAATCGATGGATCGTTTATTAATTGATCGTTAAAAGCGAATTTCGTTGAGAGAAAACAAAAATTGCGTTTGCTATAGCATTAACAGACACACACACAATATGAAACGTTTTAATATATTTTTCCCGATCGGAAATTCGCTAATATATGTATTAATATTTTCATATCAACTTTGTACGTGATAGAGCAAAATTGTTGTCATGTTTGAAATCAGCACACTAAATTGTGTATAAATAAATAGCTAAGTGTCCCAAGAGATACAGATATTCCTGTAGACTTTACATTTTCTGTTATAAGTAAAGTGCCTTTCTAATTAAATAACATTTGTCTTCTATAAATACACAGAAACATGTGTATTCTTTTGTTTTGAACCATCCTCTTTATCCTGCATTAAGGTATCTAATTTTCTTTTCTTTAATACCACAATTTTATATTATGCCAATACCTAAAATATACCAGAGCGATTAAAGCGGTAAGATATTTGAGCTCAAAAGTAGCCAAAATATATAGATGTTCGTTTTGAAGGTTAAGGATTGAATTTCAAAGTAGATTGTTACAAATGTCTCGGTCTGGAAACCGAATCATTCAGCCGTTGTCAGGGATACTATAAAAGGTTAAGTATCGCTTGTATACAGAAAGCTGTTTCCAAACCACAGAATATAAAGTGGCTCTTAAATGTTGTATTCGGGAAACTTCGTTCCCTCTTCTATTAGCCCATGTCTGCTTGCCGTTTCTTGTTTACGCATTTCTTTCGTCGTGATAGATTTATATTAATATGTATATATTATCTGCCTTTAGCATCTTGGTAAAGGTGTTTAATTTAATTTTTATTGGATCTTCTTCAACCTACAGTGCAAATAGAGGAAAAGTTTAGGATGTCTGACCTTTGGCTTGTGCTAAATGATAAAATAGATAAAATATTAGCAATTTTCTAAATATTTGGGGAAGCAGGACGCTTATTTCAGAACATTTATTTCGGATTCTCCTCCTACATTCAAACATTATACATTTTGCAACTCCATAAGCTCCATTATCTTTCCATGGAATTAGTTTGGACGTTGTATGCAGGGTTAATATCCATTTATGACGCCAATTTATGATGTGCTGTAATTTACGTAGTTTTCGGTTGGGTACCAATAACCACTTCCTTCCAAACGGCTGCCACTCGCAAACTGAATAATTGACATATTTTATCATTATTTGATTATCAAAATAGGGTTTTCTTTTGACTTTATGTGCTTATTTTCAAAATTACCTGCTAAAATTCATTAAATTTAATTATCCCACTGCATGAACAATAATATTCCAATCACACATAAGTAGCAAAAAGTCTCGTGAGCTGTGAAATGACTTCTTCTTTTCCTCTAGGTCAGTACGTTAAAACATTAGCCTAGGCCAAAGAAAATATACCTCTTACCGGCAAAACCATCCAGCTTTACTCCCAGTAATTTCTATAGACAATTTATCTCTAGTCTGGTTTCTAATTGAGGCTGTTCACCACTGCGCAGAGGATAGCGGATCTCCCGCAAGTATCAAAAAAACACTGCCACATCGATTGTAACTCACTCAGATAAATAACAAACTTTAGCGTGCGAAGGAAAAAGTGTTGAAATGTACTCGTTTTACTGACAAGACTACGCGTATTACTTTATTTATTGTATGTCTATTATATGGGGATATATTCAGTACAAACAAGCCATGTGTCTACGCATATTTCACGGACGGAGTAACAAGCGCGCTAGCGGTGGATGTGCCGACCGTCTCCCAGCATCATTTTCTCTATCTCTCGGGAATTGTATCTGGAACTAGTTGTCTGTAATAACATTACAGTAAATGTGGGCTATTGTGCTTGAAAGAACGTTACTGGTGAACGCAGCCTTTGACAGTTATTATAATGTGTGGGTTATAATCGTTGTATTTATTGTTAAAAACGAAATCTAGACTGCGATTAGGGGTCTGATTAAAGTGAGTGTCACAAAACTTTCTTCTTGCTTGCCTAGAACATTCACGCTTTAAGATTTTCAAGGTTATCTATACGATTACGGCCTATATTGGACGAAACATATCCTAGAAGGATGTGGACAAGGTCCAGTGAATAAAAATATAAATTATACACATTTATTTTGAGAAATTAAACCCTAAACTACTTCAGAAGTATGTCCAAAAAGAAATCACATTTCAAAATAGTTCAGCAATGAATTGCTACTAGCTTTTCCGTTTATTGCGTTGCATAGAGGATTTTTTCAGGAGGAATATGTCGTTCATTGCATCACTTTACATTATTTCCTTTTCACTCTATAAAAATTTAAGTACTGCTCTATGCTTGGGAAAATGAAGGATTCTGGAAACATGTGCACCAATTTTTGTTTTGGTACCATAACCGTACAGGTCTCAGTGCCTGTAATGACGTTCTCCAGAAGTTATTCTTCTCACTTGATCGATTCAGAAGATCTTGAATTGACTTAAATATGAGTTTCTTTGTGTTGTGTCAGTAACGCTGGAACAAGTTTTACAGCAACAAGATTCTGTCGAGATTTCCGAGCGACACAATTTTGCTAATTCCTATTTCTGCTGATATTTCGCGGACAATCAACCAACAGTTTTATTCCACAAGCTTGCATTTTCTCAACATGAACGTCAGCATATGATGTTGATGATGGTGTAGGTTTTTATTTAAAGTTTGCAAACTCAAAATGACACAATGTAAAATTGTCACATTACTTCTAAAGGATTCCATTACATAGCACTAAAATAGAAAATGAGTATCGATTCATTGTCCAGCTATTTATGAAGTTCTGTTATTTTTTTGGACAGATCTGGTACACAACATTTTTTTTTATTTTATTTTCACAAAAGTATACTTTATTTATTTACTTAAACTTATACGTCTATGTGTATTCTTGAGAGGTATATCGGCCTCGAACAAGAGCTGGTAGTTTGCGCCTAAACCTTCAATGGGAACACTTCAGGCAGAAAGGGATGAAGCGAAGAAGATTCATGGATCCATGGGCGATGAGGTACAGACGTAGATGAACTTGTTTCCAGACAGAACAACCTGACTCTTTCTCCAAGAAGTTCGAGTCCCTCAAAAGGGCCGCTTCCATGCCTGACGCCCGAGCAGAAACCTTTCCAAAGCGCAAGCCACTGTTACACCGCACCTATCGACTTCCTCTAGTCATTTCCTGGTCCCGTGACAGAGCATAAGGTGCATTCCAGCATCCGGCTAAGCGATCAGAGGGAACCAGGAAAAAGTCCAAGGTCAGGATGTTCGGCCCCAAGGCATTTGAGCCCGGGACCTCCGGAATGCGAGTCTCAAATGTTACCTGAGTCACCCCGCTCGGTACTGTATCCATAGTAACCATATTCTATTGAGAAATATTAATTGTAAAAATAACGGTTTGCGTTTAGTTTTCGTTTCAGATTTCACCAAGAAATGTCATCAAAAAAAAAAAAAAAGTTAGAGATCACTGGTTGATGTATCTATGAGAACCAATAATTCGCAAGTTTGTAAGTGCACTTTCGTAATTTATCAGAAATGCATTTAAATATTCATGTCATAAAATTTACAGTATAATAAACTGTTACAATGTCGTTCACCTTACTTACCCATAAAATAACGTCTTCCTTCCGAGGTTTCGGTCACTTACCTGTAAGAAAGAAAAAATAATTAAAGAAGCCCACTTGATATTATTATTATTATTATTATTATTATTATTATTATTATTATTATTGCTGTTATCGTTGTTATTATCGGCAGCAGCATTGGGGTTGAATTTCCTCCCCCCTGACTGAGGTTTTACGCAGGTTTTTCTCAGTCCTCATAATTGGTAAATGCTAGGGAGGCACTTAAACTTTCGCCTGAAACGTTTTCTTCCTTTAAAAAACATCCTTCAAATTTATCATTTCATTTCATTTATTCATCAATGCCTGTGGTGCCTCAGCAGTAAACGGACGTTAAACACTTAAAAAACAGATCGACATTGAGTATAGAACAGCACTGATACAATTCATTGATAGAAAAATTGGAAAAATATTGAAAAAAAAATTTTAATCGGTTTGTGCATACAAATAAGGTTCTTTGCCAAGTGTTCACACCTTCATGAAATTTCATGACGATAAATTGGAAAATTTGTGACATTTGCTTAACATAGCGAAAACTCTAGAAAAGTATATTTCACTATGATCTAGTTCAGCAAGCAAGTGTGTTTTTGAGATCTGCGATTGATTCTTGGACGCATCACAATTTTTATGATTTTAGTAGTACTTATACCCTTAAAAATATACTCCTAGCGAAATGTTTTCGTTTTATTATAACTTTTTTAATAATACAAAACAAAATGCTTGTATTTGTTTTTTTTATCAATAGTCCTCGTAATTAAATATGTAGGTAATGAAGATTTAACTATATATGTTCCATTTTATATTTTGCGGTAATCTCAATCGTCGGTCCTGGTGGTGTAGTGGTTACCATACTTGCCTCCTCGGGCGAAAAAATCCTAAGTATGGCTTCCTTCGGAAAGGAAGTAAAGCCGTGGGTCCCGTGTCGTACATTTACGGCACGAAAAAGAACCTCAAGCCTGAAAGAGAGGCCTCTGAGCAAAATTTGTCGGCCGTTTCACGCCCTGAGTTGAATGGGACGCTGATGACCTGAGGTGTTAAAGAGCGTTCATAAATAAATCAATCAAAAAAGGTAATCTCAAGTGTTCTTATTTCCCCATTATGTGTTATAAAACTCAAAAGTGTAAAGCCATTGAGCAATGATGTGATAGTGTGATGCTAAATGCTTATAATAAAGTCTATGACACATTTCGATGATTCCGAAACCAGAGGTACTAGAGATATGGGGGAAGTGTGCAGCATTATTCATGTAAGTACAAGGGGCGTTCGTGTTTGCTCTCAGAATTGAAATGTAGACAAGTTTTGTCCGCAGTGATTACCTTTAAAACAAATTCCAAATCTTCTTGTAACTCGAACGTCCTTTTGATTGAATATCAACAGTCTTGGAGCCCATCTTGCACAAACGCACTCATGTGCAATTTTTTGGTTACTAATGTGTGGGTGGCATCCAATGAAATGTTCAAAATTTCTGAAAGTGTTCTTAATGTTATTCGACGATCCTCTCTCACAATGACAGCAGAGATGTTAAAAACACTGATCGGCGAATCTAACTTCCTTTGAAATTGTTTGACTCCCCTCTTTAAACATTAAAGTTACTTCGAGATGTGCTGTACGAAAGAACAAACTCTCCATAGGCAAACAAAAGCGAAACTTCAGAGCAGCTATTGTTTGTCACATTTTACTGTAGGCGGAGCTGAACGTTTTTCGACTTGCACACCTCTCATATGCGGAAACCGTAAGTGATATCAATGGAAATCATACCACATTACGCATTAAGATAACAAAATATTCTAAAGTTAAATTTAAGCACGAGAAACTATGGCTGTAAAAAATGGATTTTATAATAAAAAATATTTATTGAATAGCCCTTGCCTACAAACATATTTGCTAATATAGCTTCAGGTATTGCTAAGGTCAATGCGAAATGACCAGTAATTTTATCCAGGGAACTTTATGTGCCGAAATATATGACATGGGACCTACTGTTTAAAGTCCCTCTCAGAGGATTGCTCTTGAGATTTTTGCATCTTGAACTTACCGACTTCGGTCCAGAATCTTGGATTCAGTAGAGAGCGTTACCCGCAGAACACCGAGGCCGACAGAAATTTATTTTAAAACCCGATTACCATTCATATATAGCACATATATGGTGCAGAATTTAAACTGCTAATTCAAACATTAACAAATGTTTAAATTTATGCGATATTTTCAACCATTAGTGATGAACAATCTCAAAATAAAACAGGAATAGAAAATTCCGCTTAATGATACTCGCCGACCACAGCTAAGACAGACAATGAAGCTGGCAAAGTTGTTAAAAGAAAAAAGACCAGGCATGCTACTTGCTGGAAGCAGATCACGATTTTCTTTCTCGGAAAAATAGAGAAAGAAGGATATTTGAAAAACGCAAGCATTATCCCACAAGTAACTGGCGTTATCCAAACGAGGAGTATATTTGTTTGTTAACATGTAAATTTAAGAAAAGGTGTTAACCGACCTGATTAAAGTCTTAGTAGGCCGCCACATTGGCC
This sequence comes from Metallyticus violacea, assembly GCA_030762175.1. Lineage (NCBI taxonomy): Eukaryota > Metazoa > Arthropoda > Insecta > Mantodea > Metallyticidae > Metallyticus > Metallyticus violacea. Next base: position 50,849,063 of record CM060830.1, read on the forward strand.
ATGTGGTAATGTTTACGACTACTAATTCATAAGTTTTGGGTTCAAGTCCTGTTCAAGTCAAGCTGTCGGGTTAAGCCTTTTTTTTTTAACTCTGAGAAAGTGAATGATAGGTAAGGTGATAAGAACTGTAAGCTTATTTGCGACATCTTTAATTCATTTCAATTCATTTATACATAGCATTTTTTTTCCATCAGATGTAGAAGTAATGAATTAAGTTTATGTTTACCGGCATGTAAAGTAGAGAGTTATCTGGTTACAAATATGAAGATTAGCGGAAAAATAGCTAACATAAAACAACAAATAAATGTTTCCTTTATACAAACGTCATAACTGTGTGACTTGAAATAAAATTTCTTTAAGAGGACAATATAAAATGCATACAAGCTAATATACTACACAAAGAAACTATAAACATAACCAACTGAAACAGTGCTTTATGGAACACACACACAGATTGTATGGGATGACATGGAATGAAATATAGTAAGAATATATCAATTTCATAAATCTTAAAACTTCCCGAAGTTTGCCACCATGACAATAATTTTTATAAAAAAACTTTAGACTTATACTTACTTATATTTTTGTTTGCATAACTAAAGTATTATATTTTCATTATTCATGATTAAGATAAAGATTTTTTAAGATATTATGCAAGATTGCTTCTATATAAGACTATTTGATAATTGTTGCAATGATATTTTTTTAAATAGTGCTTAACGCCCCCTTTTTTACTACTGAGGCACCACAGGCGATGGACACTGATGATACATGAGATGAAATATTGGGAAAGGATATTTTCAGGAAAGAAACGTTCCAGGCCTAAGTTTAGGGTACCTCCCCGCATTTGCCATTTAAGAGGATTGAGGAAATCCTGGAAAAAAAACTCAATAAGGGAGGGCAGTCCTGGTAGAACCCCAGATCTCCCGCTCACGATTCCGTGCCTTAACGACTTCGGCCACCCGTTGTGGTATGTTATGCATTGAATAAACTATTTAAGATAAACATAAAAATAAAAGCACATTTTCTCACCATAGTAACATTTTATCATGTTAATTTTATAGATACAGTGAGCTTACTTGAGTTCCGGCCGCCTGAGAGCGGGTGCTTATTGAAGAAGTGCAGTGATAGTGTCGCCGCTTATAACAATATTTATTTATATAACAATGAATTAATAAAATTATATTGCATTTAAATAAGCACTAACATGTACTATAAGATATTGAAAGTGATGCCCCTCGGTGGCAATACATTGCCGGTATCTACCTAGTTCATCGTTCGGAACACGTTTGCTCTCATTGAGAGGTTCTATCTCTTCACGAAAGTTGAACAGTTTCTCCAACTGAAGCACAATTGCCAGGATATTTTCTTGCAAATCTCCTTATCACTTCTCTGCAAGAATCTATTTCACACATAAAACAGTTCTTCAAAACTATATTTAACACACAATGAAAGCAATGAGCAACACATGAATGCAAAATACTCGCTGACAAAGCCTCCCTTAAATTAACTACATGCATGTGCATCATTACAGCCTTGACGACTGGCTTCTTCCAGTAAAGCCACACTCCGCATTTGTAACTCATATAGCCTCACTGTAAATTTTCTAGCTGTTTTAATGCGTATGTGGCACCTTATTATAGGCCCATCTGTATTAAAATAGAAGCATTTTGCTACCCATACCCAAGGCCCTTCCTTTATTGAGTTTAAATGTTGACATCTTTACACTTCAACGCATAAAATCTCAGACAGTTTGCATGCCTTACAACATACAACTCAATTGAGTACAGAATGGAGAGGTTGCAGATAAGAAGATATTGCTTTATATTGTTGCTGTTATACTCTATAACTTTCCATGCAAAATCGGCAATTGTAGTCAAGTCTTTGATAGAGACAATTAAGTATATTGTGTGATGGTATTAATTACGACGCGAGAAAGTGGAGTTGACTTTCACTAATGCCAACACGTAGAACGTCAAATTTGTGGCTGTATTTTATATGGGCAGCGACGTAGTAGACATTATGCCAAATTTGTGTGTCGTCGACGTTGACATTGAAGTCGTTCCTAACTACCACCATAACATGCTCGACTAGTTCAGTGTTTGGTATTATAGCTGGATTTGTCAGATTGATACTTCTGGGGTGAAAGGAGTGTGATTTTAAGTATAACAAAATCACAATGAATAGAAATCTACGGAGTTTATTAATGTTTTGTTATTACCACACAACTGTACACTTTTCTGATTACGATATGCTCTGAGAATATTATTAGATGCAGCCTGTATACGAGACACACGTGTTTTAATTTATATTTCTCTCTCCAAAATTGCTTTTTTGTATTCTATTTTCTTATATGGATATTAAGTCCTCGTAATTCCTTATCATTCACCACAAATAATAATTTTTTAATTTCTTCCACGAAATGTTCATCGCCACTTATCTTACGTAATGTTAGAATGCTGCTTCACTATACGGAGTACGAACCACGATTTCTGCTATTGGAATTTAAAACACACCTCTCGACGGAATCCAAAGCTTAACTAACTCATTTAGAGATATAAAGCCTTACTTATTGCATTAGGATTGTAATAATACTATTTATTATAATGCATTATATTTTCAAAACACGTATACTAAGCGAATGAAATTCGTTCGTTTCTATTTAGTCGCAATAAAGCTGTCTGTCTTATGTTTCATTCTTGGTACACGTTATTGATGTTGTTACGCTTGCCATTAGTTGATTCACATAGTATTACAATTTTCTTATCTGTAGTTTTAATCTTTTAATATTTTTGGCTATGTATGTGCTCCTTTGAACCGTTACATTTTTATTCGCTATTGTCATAAAGGCCAACAAACAAACATTAAGACATACATTGTAATAGCCCCTAATCTATCTATACAAATGAACTTACTAGATTTATACGATTTAAAACTTATTACCAACGAACATTTGTTATTTGAATTGAAAATTAAAGTCCTTACCTAACATTAAAACACGTAGAATTGAATTTATTAAATTTTTATGATTAAAAATTTACTATCAATGAATATTTGGATCTTTAAATCGAATATTATACCGTTTATTTTACGTAATAACATATGCAAATGAACTTCTTAAATTGACATAAATAAATAGCTATTATTATTATTATTATTATTAAATGTTTGTGGCTTTATATTGATCATTATATCCTTTACCCATTATAAAAACATGCAAATGAACCTATTAAATTAATATAATAAAACATATTATAAATGAATGTTCTGAGTTTCAAATCAAATTTTATAGTCTTTATCTTAGGTAATAACATACGTAAATGGATTTTTTAAATTAACATAGCTAAATAGCTATTACTTTGAAACGTTTGTGACTTTATATTGAGCATTATAGCTTTTACGTAACATAAAAAGATGTGAAAATGAAATTATTAAAATAATATGCTTAGAAACTGTTATCATTTAGTGTTTAGGGACTTAAATCGAATATTTCCGTTTCAATTGTATTAAATGATTTACTGTTTAATGAAAATATTCTCAAAATGCGCCAAAGTCTGGATGTAGCGGGACATTTTCAACGTCTCACTTCATAAGGTGGAATGTGCTTATTTTCATTACCAGATCTTGCTCGATTCTGTTGCACGGATATTACATCCGCTTTGTCGGGAGTTACCTACCACAAGCCAGCTGCGCGAAACGAACGACAGAACCATGAAACACCCGGCAGAACGAATGCTCTTTCTTTATTGTTTCTTTTATATTTATGTTGTTGATGCATAAGGTCGTATCGCTTTTGCTCATCACAACACTGCGTTGCTAGGACATTGTTTATCGTTTCTCATCTGTCATTCGTTATTTGGAACATGTGCTTGTAAATACACTATGAATTTTGCACATTTGAAAAAGTGCTATTTTTGATCAAAGAAAATGGATTGTAAAATGTAAAAAAAGCAAACAATTCCGACATATTCTTGTTTAGTTTAATAGATAGGCAATGGCAGCGGAAACAGCTCGAAATATTTGTGCCGTTTACAGGGAGAATGTCATTGGAAAAAGCAGGGTTGATAATGGTTTTGTCGTTTCAAAGGGGGTCACTTTGACGTGAGCGATTCACCACTTTCAGGAAGATCATAGGGCTTTGATAAAGATCTTCTGAACTCTTTAATCATAATTGTCAACATTTGTCAACCCGAGAATTGGCAGGTGTGATGAGCCATCATGCAACATGTGCATTCCATGCACAAGGTTAAAAAATCCCCTGTATGGGTACCGCATGCTTTAAGGGAAGTATTAAAAGGAAGGGGGATCAAAAATCATCATTTTTGTTCATTTTAATATTTGGGTTTTTCTGTTTATTTTTATATGATTTCCATTCAAATTCCTTAGTTATAAGTATTTTAATAAACGTTTAATTATGTCGCTGAAGAAGCTACTTTTTTTTATTTTATTTGGCGAGCACTTACATAGTTAAATTTTTATATCTTTTTTAACTATTTGCTCTAGAAGGCTGTGATTTGTCTTGAATGATACAAAAAGAAGTATTTCATAAATTGGCATGGTTTGTTTCTTGCCATCGTTCTTTATAGTTTTACAGTGTTAAGAGGGCTTTAGCTGCTTTTAGTTAGTTATTCTGTAAAAATTTTTCTTTTGACTGCAGTTACTAAAAACTACAACTTTTTGCATAAGTTTCCCATTTGTTTAGGATCTGTATAAGCTATTACTTTGAAACTTTTACCACCTATTCATTGTTTTGTGATGATGTGGATATATTATATCAGGACAAAATGTGACTAAGTAAATAAATAAAATGTTCGAAAAAATAAAACAAAACGCAAACAAATAGAAATTTATAATTTGCTTCTAAGTCTTGGTATAGTAATGAGAATAGATCAGAAAATTTCGATTATGTGCTTCTATAGGCAGTAAAAGTTTCGTTTCGTCAGCTTTAATAGTCCTTGGGAAAATGGGAACTGAAGTTGGTAAATTTAAAATTACAAGGGCAGGTCTTTCATGCTCCCCTTACCGCCACAGGTGGCCGAGGTCGTTAAGGCGCGGACTCGTGAGCAGGAGCTCTGGGGTTCGAATCCCGCCAGGACCGTCCTCCCTGACTGAGGTTATTTCCAGGTTTTCTTCAGTCCTCATAACTGGCAAATGCCGGGGAGGTACCATAAAACTTAGACCTAGAACGTTTCCTCCCTTAAAAAAATATTTTCCCAATATATCATTTCATTTCATGTATCATCACCCCTGTGATGCCTTTGTAGTAAAAACGGGCGTTAAACACCATTCAAAAAAAAAACTCCCCTTAAGAGAAAACAACAAAAATGAGCCATTTGTGCATCTCTGCTTACTTGCTAGTCATCAGTTAGCTCATGAACAACATCAGCCGTTCCTATTCTATTTCTGATAATGGAGGAGAATACATTAGTCATAAATTTCAGTATTCTATTCATCTCAAATGGAAACATTTATCGCAGCTTAAAAACGCTACGAGCTTATGCAACAACCTGATAGCTCTGTTTTTTTTTTTTTCTTTTTCTTTTTCCCACAGATGTTGAATTATCATTCAAAGTCATTACGTTCAAAACTTGTGCACGGAGCTTTAAACTGAAAATAAAAAGCGTTCCAGTTTAGATTGTAAGCGTGGTTACAATATCATAAATATTGCAATGATACAATAAAATATGCTTTCTACATGAAAGACAGAAGCAATTAACTTATTAAATGTTAATAATTTCTAACGAAGAACAGGACGATCAATCAGGTCTATCAAGCGCTTTAGAGAAAGTTGCATATATATCTATAATGTCAATGTATACCTGGAAGGTGGTAGAATTACGCAATTCTCAACAAGATGCATTAAATCGTGTGATGTTTGCTTTTTCATCTGTGCCGGACGAAGCCAATAAGGAAAAATCATTTCAGATTATAAAATGCATACACAGTGTAGTTGTTAAGCTCGACTTGATCCCTTGGTTGCCTTCCAAGCGTAACGATCTTGCTTTGTGATCCTTTTGTGAACTTTCCATCTTACACGCAAAGTTGATTGACTTCGCGTGCAGGAACAACCGCCCACTGGAGCATAAGAAGAGTTGCTCAGTTTTTTAAATGTGTTGATTTGTATTTTATGTTATTAATTATTAAGCTAAAGGACACATACGAAGTGCTATGGTCTTAAATGTTAAATAGATCTTCACAAGGCTTAAAATCAGGTAACTTAAGAATGTTAACACTTTTTAGATGAAATGAGACGAGTAACAATGGGAGGCGAAATTAAAATTGGATTGGTTTTAGAAACTACGTAACTCAAAAAACATGAATGCTTTCAAAATTGACTAAAAATACTTTCTAAAAATAAAAGCTGAAATTAAGGGATTTTGTTGCTGGTTTAAACACAATATTAGGCAAACTATTTAATATGACACAGAGACCAAAAATAGTTTACTTTATCCCTTATATAGTGAGGTTATTTGAGCTACTGCTGCTTACTGGGGAAATGCAGTCGCCGCAACAGAAAAAAGGAAGGAAGTTGCTGCGAGCAAATCTAGTATCTTTATTTGCTCTTCGCGCTATTACCGAAAGCATGCAATGATATTGATTTTAAAATTTTTCTATGGGTAATTTTTATATAAATATATACAGACATGAATAGAACCCTTACCCCTAAGTCTCCCTTCCATTTACTCACCCCTGCTCCCCAGCTCCCCTCTCTTCTCTATAGCCATTAACCATCTTTGTCTGGTCTTCGCTAAAAATATTCTAGAATTGTGTGAGTATCTCTTATGCACCAAAACTCCCCGGCAGATGTTCAAACTTCTGTTAGAATTAAGAAATTATGGTGGTAAATGCTGATTTATTAAAATTTCTGTTTCTCTGCGTTCTGCCAGAATATGCCTCCAAGTGTCGCTTTCTCCGCACAGTGAGCAGATTCTTCCCCTGAGAGTATTAACTTTTTATTTCCTTTCCAAGCCAATAATAATCTGAGCCATGCGAGACCAAGTCTCTCCCACAGACTTCCAGATAATTCCCTTCCTCCACATATGAACTATTTGATATATACATACATATATTATTAATATTATTATTATTATTATTATTATTCATAACTGTTCTTTGATAAATTGTACAGAGTCTTTATATTATGTCCTTTTAGGTACAAATCCCTAAGCCAATGTTTCGAAACTCTTACCACTACGTGTTCTACTTAATTCTCTTTACAAAACATCCTATGAATTACCTTAATTCTTGCTGCAGCTTCTGAGAGTTTCTATATTTCTATTCCGTACTTCATTTTCGCTTCCACCACAACTTCATGTAACCTTTCTAACCAATTTACCGCTATTTCTGCTATCTTGTTTAGAAACATGCTCACCTTTAACTCATCTTCTTTCCGTGTGATTCCTAACCTCCATCTCACTCCCAAATAATCAAATTCCTTCACTATCTCCAGTTGCTCTCTGTATAAATAACCACTTTTTCATCTTTTTTAAGTCTACTTCCTTTTTGAAGAAAATTATTTGGGTCTCATTACATTTACTCCTATTCCCCACTCCTTACTGAACGTATTAACTTCATCGATTGCCTTCTGTAATTCCACTAGTGTTATACATCATAAATAATCTGCATAAAGTAATGCTGGTTATTCTTTGTTACCCATCACTGGACACTCTTTTTCGTAATTCTTTCCAAGATATCGTCGTAAATAAGTTGAATAAAATAAGACTCAGCTTACATCCCTGTTTTAACCCCCAGCCATTGATTCACTACATCTGTAATTCTATTTCTATCACATCTTAATCCTATTCCGTAATTTTTATCCTAATGCTGTCAAATGTTTTCTCAAAGTCAGCAAGGAACATACGAGTATACAGCCTTCCTCGTTTGTGTGACTTAAGTATTTATCCAATATTGTCCATATTAGAATTAAATTATCTACTGGTCTTCTCCTTTCTTTAAATTCTGCTTGAAACTCGAATATCGTATCTTATTCTTCTATCCATTTCTGCAACCTATCTGCCATTATTCCCATAAATATTTTTCCTAAAATAGACGAGAGACAACCCCTCTATAGTTACATCTTTTATCTCGCTTTCCTTGTATAACGGGACAACCATTGGTATCACTTTTATTTTAGTTAAAAACCTAACCATTATTCTTCTACCCTTTTCTCTTTTGCTGAGCATTTTTCAAACTTCCCCTATTATTCCATCTATCTTACTTTTTTCAAATCATTTACCTATCGCTCTATCTCGTTAACATTAATTTCCTGGTATAATTTCCTATTTTTGGTATCTAGCCACATTCACCATACTCTGTGACACCGCCATTCTCTTACAATTTCCCAAAATATTCCAACCATTCCTTTCGAGCAATCAAATTATCACTTTCTTTTTGTATGTATACCTCACAGTTTTCCAATTTATTTTACTATTCTTTTACCTCATTGTTTGCTTAATTTGTTTTCCTATTTTTTTCCATCTCTTCCTTCACTTAACGGGAAATTCTGTCACAATTCTCTTCAGCCCTCCATCTCGAAGCTTCTGAAGAACTTTTCTCTTCATTATCCTACGTTGTTTGTTATAACATCCCAGCCCCTTTTTTCCCTTGTATTTTGTCTCACTTCTTCGGTCGTTGCTCTACAGATGCTCCAGGCGGGCTCTGCGGACCCTGAGTTCCCGTGGTACCTCTGACGTTACTAGAAGCAGCCCCTCCCGATGGGGAGTTGTCCGGATTGGGTTGGACTCGGCGTGGCAATGGTTCCCGGAACTCACGGGTAATTGAGTACTCGCAAGAGCGGAGTGTCCCAGGGGAGTGCCTAAGGCGTGTACCCTGGGGGCTGGTGCGTAAGTGTGCGCCGGAATCTCTGTCTTTGTGAGGCGGTGGTGGCTTCCTTAATGCTGGGGTCACTCACCCCTATAAAGGAGTAGGTCTAAGCTAGTACGACCTATCAGCCAGTGAAACTCTGGTAACTGGGTGCGCTCGGCTCTTGGAGCTGCAGTTCACTCGGTGCGTCTGGGCAACGTTATCGCCTGCGGCCGTTAACCGGCGGGTCGGTTTAGACTCTAGGTGCCGTCCCAAATGCAAAAACCACTGAGTAGACACAGACCTCTGTGTTGTACCTTGGAACCACACATACATACATTTTTTCTCACTTCCACTTGCCCCTTTACTAAAAACTTTAGTATTTTTAATACTTCTTCCATCTTGTTTTCCTTAATATCTCCTCCAGTACCACATACTATTCCTGCCTCGATACCTCTTGCTTTATCAGTTTATTTATAAGCAACCTCACCACTAAAGGAAAATGTTTATTAATAACTACTTCATCTAGTACTTTGAAATATATCATGTTCTCATTTATCCCTTCATTACGTAACATTAAATTAATGACACTTGTCCATTTGTATTTACATGTAAATTTACACCCCATATCATCTCCTCTTGCCCTGTTAAATATTATCAAATTATTAACTTCTAGTAGCTTTTGTCCTTCCTTATTACAAATCTTATATCTACTTTTCCTCATAATTGAAATAAAAAATGACATAACTTTTGAGCTCCATTCGTGGTACTGAACCGGAAAGGAAGGGGCGCTGTGGACAACCTTGCACGCTGAGGGAAGAGAACTGTCAAAAAGTTGAAGGTGGCCAACATGAACAAGCGAGGCGAGGTCCCTAAGTCCTTAATACATATTAATGTGTGTACAGACAAACGCCACAAACGAATGTGGACAGAGAGAGTAATATCCTCGTGACCCAATATGAGAGTTGTCGGCGCCGCAGGGAGGAAGAACGGGTTCCTAGCGCGCGTCGCCCAGCCTCCAGGGAGCAACGGCTAGATATGGAGGTCATCTGCATTTGGACTTTCCTTACGTCCCTTAAGAGCTAACAAAGCCAGGAAACTTATTGGAAGTTGTGCAGAATCCTGCAAACAGGTCAACCCGACCAGACATCGCACAAATTTGCGGTTCTTCATACCGCCATATTACAGACAACTTTTGCTTCAGGAAAACGGCTTTTATTGGGTTTTTATTACCAGCATGTGCGACTATAATTGACCCAAAAGGAAGAGCACGATACCTGCTCAGCTTTCTTCCATTGCTAAAAGAAATATGTGTGTGTGTGTGTGTTTTCTTACAGAGAAAACTCCCTCCATCCTTTTTATTGTTATGTTTGACACGATGCTCCCCTTTTCCTACATTGTTAAAATTAGTTTCACAGAATTGGGGCCATAATTTTTACCACGAATAAATGCATTCGTTAACTCTTTGTAACTTCAAGTTTGTGAAAATCAAAACAAATGTTCTAGTATAAGAAAAATTGATCAAAAGTTGACGTTAAGATGGTAAAATACGACATTGTAACATATGTAATTTATGTAAATATTTTTTGTTAATTTACCAAGTATGGAAAACAAGATCAAGAAATTACGGAGACAAAAAAGCAGAAGATGCTAAATCCATGGCATCTTAAAAATAAACATACTTAAAAACAAATTAATCAGATATATAACAGGGGATTTTAGATACAATCTAATTCAAAATTGTTTATAAAGGTAATTTTCTGTTTCAATCTATTTTGTTTACACTACTTATATTGTTCTATTTAGAAATAGCACAGCTTTTTTTTAATTTATTTAACTGGGGCGTTTCACCTACCCTCAGCCTCTTATTTTCTCTTGTAACAAACAAATTAAATTGTGTTAATTAATATAGAATATCTTCATTATGTTTTCATACACTTGTTTAGTTATACAGAGCAACTTTCTCGCCAAATGTACTATAAAAACTTTCCCAGCCGGCAGATGTACAATATTTGAACGTTGTTCTATGTATATTTTAGTAAGCCCCACCAAGTGCCAAAGTCTTACGAAGAGAGAATCTGCAGTTTTCGGCGTCTAATATTACGTATTTTTCACCTTTTCAGGGTAAGGGAAAACTCCGGTTAAAACCCCACCTAGGCAACGTGTTCCGATCTGTGTTACCACCTGAGCCATGGCGGTGGACTTCAATATACTTATCAACTCATAAAGTAAAATAATTCTTTGTTACTTCAATTGTAACACTTAGTTTCGTGCTATTTTATTTTTTTTGCATTTGCGTGTCGTTTGTCTCACAATACTCTACTTATAGATTAACTCACTTTAATATTGCTTTTTTCATTTAATTCTGTTATTTCAGTTAATTTTTCATTTCTAAATTCAGTCTATATCCCGGCATTAAGCTTAAGAACTCCCTTTTGTAGTCCGGAATGCTATTTTTATAATATTTCTGTTTCGTAACCTAATGTGTGCTACTATATAACCATATGTAGTGGCACAGTTTTATTACTTTTCCTCGTACATTATTATTATTATTATTATTATTATTATTATTATTATTATTATTATTATTATTATTATTTTCCTCATACTTATCTTCGTAATCTTCAAAATTCTACTTATACTGCAATAATGTTTAGCTTTTTATCTTTAATCGTGATTAAAATTTTGATCGTGTGACGTGGTTTTCATGTATATTTTCTACAAGGGTAAGTTATTAAATAAGATACAAATAGATATGGGGTATTACATGCTTGAATGAGGCTATGGCTACTAGATTGTAACATCAGTCCGATGGTATTTGCTGACATTCAACATCAGACGATCGATTTTACAATAGTGAAACAGCAGTTGCAAGCAGTTAGTGAATGTACAACCCTCAAGCAGCGCGACTTTTGTAGGCAAAAGGTATGGAATCAAAGCTCATTCATAACGAAATGTTTCCCACCTACTGCGATAAGTGGCTGTCACGTCAAGCTGTTTACAACTGTGTGCAGTTCTCTGAAAGGCGGGCACGAATCGTAAACGAACGCCACATCGGCCATGCAAAGGAGATTGCCACAGAAGTGAATTTGCAACTAGTTAAAGACTTAATCCGAGCAGATAGAAGAATTATTGGTTGTTCGCACAGCATGGCCTTTCTCATAATGTATGACACGTTAAGTTTTCACAAAGTCTGTGCACGATGGGTGCCGCCCCAGAAGACAAAATGCAAATTAAAGCGACAACATTCGTCCGAGAAAGTGATACAGTTTTCTGGGATCACAAAGGCATGCTGATCACTGTCTTCTGGTCTTAACGACAAACTGTAAATGCCGATTGCTACTGCAACATCCTCAGTAAACTTCTTAAAGCTATTCAACGGAAGCAACCAGGTCTCATCGTCAATAGGCGTGTTGCTATTACATGATAACGCGCGTCCTCATACTGCCAATAAGGCAAGTGAAAAGGTGCAAAATTTCAAGTGGGAAGCGTCGACTTTGCTCCAACAAGCGTCTTCTGGTTCTCTTAAAACATCATCTTTCGGGTTAACATTTTCCTGACCATGAAGCTGTAGAAAGAGGAAATCACCATCTGACTCCGGCAGCAGCCCAAAGAATTGTACGCTGCTGAATTTCAGGGGCTTGTAAAACGATGTTTAAGTTGAATAATAAAAGAAATTTCAAATCAGTTCTCTTTTTTGTTTAAGTTCCTTATCCATTTGTAGCTTGCTTAATGACTTATCCTCATATATAAACCGTTTACTGTGGATTACCCCCAGTAATATTAATTATTACTTAGTCTAGCAACGGAAAGTATCATAAAGTAGTCTTGCTTTACAAAATTATAATTCCTTTCTGTTGAACCATTTACGACAGAAAAGAAGAACAGGATATGACAACGCCTATGCAATTCAAAAATGTTTCTCAAACTCCAACAGCTCCTACTAGGAGCCTCTTCACATCTGGTTGTTCTTTTATTTTTGCGTTTCATGCTTCGCGATGAAGGAAATTGTTTCGGATTAAGACGTAATTGAAATATTCTCGCCCAGCGTGAAGGAATTAGAAAACGCCCGGAGGAAACACCGGCGGTGAAACGGTCATAAAAGTAATTTCTACGGAGCGTTAAAGCTACAGACTGATGCTGAAGCTATGTGGGTTGTAAAGGCAGCGACTACCTTTGGAGCATTCGGTGCTATTATACAGATCGCAAGCATTATGAATGTACGAGAAGTGTGCATATATAAATGAAAAATTAATTTTATTTCGTACTAAAGAAATAAAAGAGTTTCAATTTCATCTATTAGCTTTAGTAGCAAAGTTCAACTACCACCTCCTTGGTCTAGTGGTTAGCGTTGCTGACTGCTGAACGGGAGACCCCGGTTCAATTCCCGGTCTTTACTTAGGATTTTTCTAAGATAGGGAGGTATAACGGCGTCCACCACAGCCCCATGAGAACAATTGGGAAGCTGCCTGATGAAGAGGTGGCGATCTGTGATCCAGTAAAGCGCGATCAGCGGGATGCGGTGTGTTGATCACATGCCCCCCCCCCCCTGCACTCTATCTATGAAATCATGTGATGGAGGTAGAAGACGCAGTGTTCGTCGCGTAAAGTTCAGGTCTATATGGGGTGAAAAATAATACTTATTATTATTTATATTATTGTTATTATAAAAGGTCAAAAGGCCTAGCAGTGTTGAACAGAACGTTATCATAGAAGTTCTAAAGAATGAAGGTGTCTTTGTTATTGAATTTCAAACACACTTTCAGCGTAATAGTGCATCAAATTACTTCGAGGAGGACAGGACGGTTTTCTCTGTAGTCATTCCTATACTTTAACAATAAGATGCTAAGAATGCATCTTTTAGCATGTTCTCATTACTATTTGGTGATGAAAACTATTCAAAATATTTTCTTAAAATAGGTAAAATAACAATCAGGACAATACTCATCCCTAAACGTGCGCAACGCTGTTAAAAATAAATTACATCTACTGCCTCATCCGTTCTACAGCCCCGGCGTGAAACCAACTAATTGACTTTTGCTGTCAAGAAATTTAAAGGTGATAACCAAAATGTTAACGACAGTTAGGCACAGTATAATTTTCCAGTACGCTGATATAGTACCAAAATAGTATATATAGTGTTTTTAAACTCACGATTAATACGTAAAAAGGTCGTTTGGTTAGTATAATCATATAATCGCTCATGAATACTTTCTAGGTTTCCTTAATCCTCATCAATGGCAAATGCCAGAGAGTTAACCCAAACTTAGACCTGGAACGCTTCCTTCTCAAAATATATTTCCTAATTAATAGTTTCATCTCATGTATAACCAATTTATTAGTATCCATTGCCTTTTCTAAACACTAAGTAAAAAAAGTAATACTCAATGCCTTCTAATTAAAAATATAAACTCTCTGAAAGTTTTCAGAAAACTAACTGAACGTTTTAACGACCCCTTTAAGAAGTTTTCCTGTTCCATATTCATTTTAAAAATTATCAGTTTGGTAAAGCTGTAAAAAAAAACATACACCGATCTTTCATTTAAAAAATTACCCATCTGAATAACTCAATAAAATGTGTTTAATTTTAACTAAAAACTGTTAATTAACATATTGAGGGAGACGTTTAAAACCAATATTGATTACAATTTATTTTTCACTCGTTAGCCCTCGGCAACACAACTTTGCAGTTTCAAATGCCATCTATAATACTTCAATTGATATATTCAGCCTATTTCTGAACTCCTGGTTAATACGCTCTTTGTTGTAGAATACACATTTTGGAACAATTTACTACCGAAACATAACTATTACATTAAATGCTCAATAGTTATTGTAGATTTATTATACATAACAACATTTCAAGTTGCCATGCAACGAAAGAACACAATAAAAATGGGAAAATAGAATCTTCCTTAAATGTTAATTATATTAAGTAGGGGTTACATTTGAAATTTAAAAATGGAATGATTGGATGCAACCTGAAACTTAAAATAAATTTATGTTCAATAGATAGCTAAACAGACTGGAAAGTAATGAAATAAAAGTTATGCATTTTAAAAATGTTTTAAAAATATTTTAATTTAAGAAGTTGTACCTGCAGACGTTTAATTACAGTTTTAAATATTGCACCTACCCGGCATGTACCCACAGTCATATTAAAGCTATGTATTGAAATATATTTTAGTTGTTTGATTTAGGTCCGGTTGCATAAACTTCTAGATCTATTAAATAACTATATGCTTCATAAATGTTATCGAGCAGACAACTTATATCCGTTTCCAGGCTAAATTATTTTGTTTGTGGTGAAGTTGAGAATTGTCCAATAGATGGCAACTTGCATTATTATTATGTAGTTACTGTCGCCAAATAGTGTTTCACGCCTTTTTAACTACTGAATTGTCACAGGCAGGGACACTGCTGATGCATGAGATGAAATGATAAACTGGAAAAGAATTATTGTTTTTAAAAAGGAAGGAAGCGTCCCAGGCCTAAGTTTAGGGTACCTCACCGGTATTTGCAATTTATGAGGACTGAGGAAAACCTGGAAAAACCCCCAATCAGGGAGAACGCCCCTGGTGGAAGTCGAACACCACATCTCCCACTCACGCGTGCGCACCTTAACGACTTCGGCCATTCGCGGAGGCTTCTTATTCGTAGACAATCTATTTTTGGTTTATCGTTGTACTTATAGCTGTGAAACAATAGAACATCAAAGACAGAACATAAAGGCGCTCTTTTGCAAAAGTGTGGTGTAATATATTACAAGGGTATTAGTGTATTTCAAAAAAAAAAAAAAAAAAAAAAAGCAACAAATAATTGCGTACTGTCCTGTCGACTTACATGACCAACTACTGAAGATCAAAGATTTGTATTCTGCCTGGTTATTTCAATTGCCAGCTCTTAAGGTAGTTCTCAAACACCCTGTATACAACTGGCGCTGAAATCTAGTCCAACATTCCACATTCTGCACTCAACACTTACTAACGGGATGTGCGGTACCAACTGATGAGCAAATCTTCCCTGCAAATGAGCGCCTGCATCGCATTGGTATGAAGATGTCTCCAACCTGTGATAATTGCGGACTTTAAGATACCACACTCAATCGTTTGGAGTGTGTGCTGCTGCACCAGCCTGGCGGAGGCTGCAGGCCAAGATCCTCCAGATCCTAGATATCTCAGAGAAATGTTTTGAACACCAATATTTGAAATGTCCAGTATTTCATTGTTCCTCAATAGCTCAACGGATGGCAGTGTTGCGGTATATTGGACAGTTTTTAATTCAGTTTGAAGATTCAAGTTAAACAAAATCTTGTTTTAAAAAAAACACACACATGCAATTGGTTAATAATATTAATGTACAAAAACAAGGATTGAAATATATATTAAAAACCAGACTGGAAGACATGCACAGCATGTTCTTATCATTAAAATTGTAATTTGTGTTGTAAGTAATTACATGTAAGTAATAAATAGTATTAAAAAGTCCTTTAAAGCATGGACTTGCAACTTTCTGTTTAACGAAAAAAATATACCTAACGTATTATTAAACAGTTACAAGTGACATTATATAAGAGCAAGATAACAGCTGTTTGCCACCTTGAATTACGTTATATTCACTCCTTAGTAATAAATTTGTATGCTTTATGTACAATACGAATTATTATTATTATTATTATTATTATTATTATTATTATTATTATTATTCCTTCAAAATACGTCTGATATCTTTTATCATTTAAATATTTTATTATGTAATTGTCAAATATTCAAGCGTAATATTCAACTTTGAGATCACGTTCGTATATTTTCATGCATGCGGCAATGTCGCAGGAATAAATTCCAATCGAAAAATAGTATCCGTTTTCGCTCGAACATTTATTTTATTAGTCCGTTTGATCATTTTTATTTATATACATTTGTACTGTTTGGAAATCACATTTTGTTACAATCAAAAATTGTGAAAACGGTGTCAAAATAGATCATTTATAAAAGAACGAGGCAAGGAAGGAAATTATGTTCGTGGAATTTGCCGAGAACTTTAAAAAAACAACATAACCTAAGTTGTTGCACTGAAATATGCTTTTAAAACAAAAGGTCCATTTCAATTAGGTGTCATGCTTTTAATGGCTCTAATGTTTTCGTAGGAAATGAACGCTAAATATGACGAGTGGTTTAATCAATTTGAAAAGAACCTAAACAAAAAAAAAATGGCGCTAATATAATTCTTTTTCTGGTTTATCCTCAGATATTAAGTGCACGGAGATATAGCGTCAATAAAGTTGCGAGTTGGAGTTTTACACTTGGAAAATATTGTCCGCCATAATACCATGAGACATACCAAAAAGATATTTGAAGATTTTTCATCACATAAGTCGTCGAATGAATATCTTTTTTGTATAACGTAAACGTTTCAGAAATAGTTATCGAAGAGATAAAGTAATGAAATATACATTTTACATTTCGGAAACGTTTATCTATCCGAGATCCTATCTGACGTTTCAGAAATCGGACTTTAGAACTATAAAGAAATTAACCATTGGCAGCATTCAGACTCAGCATAAAAACCTAGCATTAGCGAGAAATGAACTCGCACTCTCTAAAAAAATAGTAAATTTAAAAATAAAAAGGAAAGAAAGAAAGAGAGAGACAGAGACAGAGAGAGAGAGAGAGAGAGAATAGTGTTTAAATACAAGTAACCATCTGTGGCAATAGAACTGCGCCCAGTTTGCTATACAGATATAAAGCACTCAGATAGAAATGCAATTTTTGTAACCTAACCTAACTTTTATAAACTGCTAAAGCAGCTGCGACTGAAATTGAGAACTGTATATCCAAATTTTTTGAATTCACCTTTCTAGCTCATTGTGTGCTTTTGTATTGTGATGTAATTATACATAAAATAAGAATGATTGCAGATATATAAAAAGTTTAACAATATAATTTTGAAACGTGGGAGGAAAGGGTGCAAATGGGCGATTTTCTCTCATGCTGTTTCGAGACCAGGCGTTTTTTTTTTTTTAACCCAGTATACGTATTTTTCTGTTACGATTAAAACTAGATATGTGTCTGAGGGTGTTAACAATGCAGACGTATATATTAATTATTGCAATGTTTTAAAAACTAAACAGTAGCTAACATTTTATGAAGTCTGATAAAGTAATTAACATTTATTTTAGAGAAACTAGGAATGATGCTAAGTTTGACCCCGTTCGATTATCTATCTCTTCGATTGCTTTTTATGTGACTCTGGCAGCTAGGATGACTATTAAAATCAAATAAGAGTATTAGAAATGCTGAGTTCTCTGCAGAAGTATTACGTATTTCTAGTACGATGTTTTAAAACGGAAGTCTTGGAGGAACTTTATATTGTGTAACGTTTATCCCGCCGGGCAATGAACTCAAGTCTGTAGAGAGGAAAAAAGAAAGGTCTAGACCACGCTGGCGTCTATCGGCGCCATAAACGTTAATATATCGCTAGAGAAGTGCGCGTCTTTCAGCAGCTGGGATAAATTATCTGGTTTATTGTTGAGGTTTCACTCAAAGACGGGTGGGTACATGTGATCACGAAGCAGCGATTACTATGTTGCACCGCGTGACTATTGAACCAGATGTGCAAACATCTGCTAAAAATGAAGTTTCTAGTTTCAATCCAGGGCTACCATAAATTTCTCATCTTATAAAAGAATGAAAATCAGCAGCATCAATAACAGCCGTGCACTTGATTAAGAATTTACGCCAAAACATTTTCAAAAAATCCCTCATGGAAGAGCTGCATAAACTAAGCGAATTCCTCAGTAAGTAGAATAACTTTAAAAAAATTATAAAATCCAAAGTATGGGCCTTTAATTAATGAAATAAATTACAGCATTACTGTGTGTAAATTAGCATGACAAACTCTAAAGCTAAATAATAAAAGAAAAACTGAATTATAATACGTTACTTCACTGGTTTGTCTGTTTTTTCCATTCAAAATCACTTAGAAATAAATGTCAAAAGTGAAATTACTTTAATTTTCCAAAGTAAGGGGAACAAAATTAGAATTCTTGCAATCTTTAAGTATTAAAAAAGAAAGCTCAAATTTTTAGAATTATTCGTATAATTGTTATTTGATTGAATCACAACAATTAATCATAACAATTAATATTTAATATTAATTAAATTAAATCAATAACCACTGATACATAAAACTACACTGTGTGGGTATTTTAAAACATGTTTAAATGTTACCATTTTAAGAAAAAGTTCGTGTGTGTCAATAAAACAAAACCATGTTACTATTTAAAAACAATTACAATGTACTAAGCAAATCAACAATATCCAGTCAAAAGCCCATTGATTTTCAATGGCTTAGAAATTTAATTAAATTTTTTTTGTAGCAAAACGGTAGGGCAAAGTTTTCTGAAGGTTATTACAGAACGCTCTCACATACAAATATAATTCTCACACACATATTAGATTAATATTTCACAGTTACTATCTTCACGACAATGCTTTTGTTAAATATAAAATACAGTTATAAATACAATTTATATGCCGAGTTAATTAGTCCTTTTATTCCAAGACAACTGAGAGAAAATGTAAACGGTAGAGCGATTTTTACATTTCGATTACCTCTACTACTAAAGGTCCGATTCCCATAACTTTGAGAAACTATTTTTCTTATTTTATTTAAACGGTACATATATAGCGAATTTTGTTGTGTAAAAGCAAATATTGGTGCTGCTAGAGCGATTTTTAAATGTTGAGCTTCGGATAAACCCTCACACCTAATGGCCCGATTTCCTTAATTTTCAGAAAAAATTTACATTATTTTATTTAACTAGCACATGCCGAGTTTCCTTTAAAAATTAAAAACTGCGACTTCTAGTGCGATTAGTGAATTTAGCTTTAACCTTCCATCCTTTAAATTTCGGTTTTCAGATATACTCCTATTCCTTATGGTTCGAATTCCCTGATTTTCAGAAACTATTTTTCTTGTTTTATTTAAAAGGTATATAAAGAGTTTCATTATGAAAAAATAAATATTACTGCCGCTAGAGCGTTAATAGACACACATATATGTACGAGTATAAACACATTTTTTTCAGTGTCATTTTCAGTGCCTAGTAGGCGCGATCGATAGAGGTTTGAAGAAAAATTTTCAAAAAATGTTTTCATAAGTACAACCGCAATCTACATCCCATGGGATTTCGTTAAAAAGGAGGGAACACTTGGAATTCTGCTTGACTCAAGCTGACTATGTTATACAATGTATTATGTACATATACCGGGCGAGTCTCATCCTGTGGATTGATAACTAGGCAAACTCGCATTTTGCAGGTGCTCTCAAGTGCCCCGCCGTCACCGAACCTTCTATAAGAGAGTTTACCTTTATCTGCGGGTACATATTGCTTCAGAACTATTTTTTGTCTTTCTTTTGTATGCAAGAAAATTTACAAATAGTAAAATATCATTGAATGTCTTTTATTTGTCACTTCACATTAATGTAAAGTTATACGCATTACTCATAATGCCCAATGAAGTAGATTCTTATAGTAAATTGTGATTCAATTCAAATTTGCATAATTAGAAATTTTACATTAGTAAATATTACAGAATAAGTATTATTTCTCCCTTGCGTGCCAGAAAAGAAAACAGAAAAGACTTTCAAGGGCCAGTATTTGAACCCCAGACCTTCACCACTAAAGCCCAGTGCAACACGAGTCCGAACACACACACAGGCACATAGCAACCAATTTGGCCGAAATCTGTACGACGCCTTGGACCGTGCTTACGGGGTTGTATAGCTTCCCATTCCACAGGATGAGAAAATTCTCTTTCTATACAGATATACACATACACATAATGGTTCACTGAAAATATGACAAAATGAAATCAGGAATACAAGATAGTCTACTGAATGTTTTGCGATTGGGATCCTAGGGTATGAAAAATCAGCTTAAGAGCATATGAACTTAAACGTGTCTCTTTATTACTGTTTTCCAAATTATTTACAGTTATTACATGCATTTATTTGCATTTGGTATTTACATCATTTACCGAATTACAGCACCAGTGTCATATCATTAACAACGTACATTTTGCTATTTGCACCATTTTGTACTCCACAACAGTTGCTCAAAACTATGATCACATTTCGATACAATCGTGACATTGGGGTACAAACTACCGCCCCACCCTTTCAAATGTCGCCGATCTACAAGAAAGCGGTAAGGATAACGTCGGTTGAGAAATCGTTCCTTTTCAGCGGCGAGGGCATTGCTATATACCTGGAGCGTTCTAAAAGTTCTCTCGGCCAGACCAACAAAAGACAAGATTTAAGATTTTTTTCAGCATAGTCATCTTGTAAATGAATACATTTAGTTCGGCGACTTTCCAACTTTGTAATACTCTCAGTAAAGTAACATTTGTGCAACTTTGAAAAATAAACGTCTGTCTCAGCTTCAACCACATTGATTGATAAGAATGCTCCTGCACCCAGCCATTTCTTCAGGTATGGAAACAAAAAGTAATCGCTGGGAGCCAAATCCAACAAATATGGCGCATGTGGAAGCACTTGGAAGCGAAGGTCATACAGTTTTTCAGCAACAATCCCAGATGTGCATGAAGGCGCATTATCGTGATAAAAGAAAACTTTCTTTTTCGCAAGGTATGAACGTTTAACCTGAATAGCGTCCTTCAGATGGTTCAGTAGTGAAGCGTAATACTCCTCGGTAATGGTTCTGCCCTTCTGGGAGTAATCTGCTAACAACACACCATGAGAATCTCAGAAAACCACAGCCATGACTTTTCCTGCAGATGGAACCGTTTTTTATTTCTTTGGTGCACTTTCACCTGTTGCCACCCACTGTTTGGACTGCTCCTTTGTCTCTGGTGTGTAGTGATGAATCCGTGTTTCATTTACTGTTTGAAACGTTGGAGAAACCCACTGGAATTGCGTACAAACAAGTCTAAATACTCTTGAGAAATGTTCATGCGTTTTTAGTCCATTGTTAAGAAACCCGTCGCCTTGTCGGAAAACTTGGTCATACCCAAAACTTCGTGCAAAATGTATACTCTCGTATACTTTCAATCAGCGATCATTGATTGCGGCATTGTGCATTTCTGTCACAATATCCTCCGTCGTAGCAGTTTTGGGACACCCTGAGCGCTCATCATCTTTAATGGAAAGGTGGAATTTCGACAAAGTTCGGGCAGTTGTGTTGTGCAGTCACTTGAGATCGCAAAATTAGATTGGCATCGCTGAACAAGTATATATTTCCTGCATTAGAGGAAGGGGTGTTGCCAATACAAGTAAAAGCCCATGAGATATGTAACCTTTTCATAGACTGTTACAAATTTCATAGAAAGTTACCGGACCCTTTTATATCATTGCTTGCTTTCAGATGTTCCACTTGATACAGTTATACTGCTAAGGTAAGCTATCCAAATAACGCCACCTTAACATTTAAATTGCTGTAGATCTGCAAATAAAGTATATATAAACAAGTATATTATGACATAAACGCTTTAATCTTTTCTTTAGAAAACATCATAATAATATAGAGGATATTTATACTGCATGTCTAATACAACTCAAGAAAAACTTAAATACTCGCACTGCTAGGAATAGTTGAATCAGTTAATAACGTTCTTTTTCTAACACAGAGAGCTAAGAATTATTTTTTCATAACTAACAATAGGCAACCAAAATAGACAATATCTAAATAGAGTTGAATATTTGTTAAAAGCTATAAATATTCTAAATATAAGTACTTCTTGGTCTATAGAAGAAACACCAGTAAGAATAAGTTTTAAATTAATTTTAACGCCCATTTTTGGTATTTTCTGCATATAAAATAAATGGATCAAAAACTAGAAATGTTATTAAACAAAAATATTCTACCCCATAGAAGTGTCGTGAATAACCTAAAATATATATAGCCCTTTAGCGCCATCATGCTGTTAAACGCTATCAAGTATTCTTTAATAAATTATCAATTAGTTTCTCTAAACAGTTGCACAGTTTATACACATTAACTAACTTCTTTTCATAGAGAAAATTCAACAAAATATATAGATTTATATAATTATTTTAACTGAAATTAGAAAATGAAATATTTTCTCTTACCTTGTTATAGTGGGCATTCCAGTGGCTATACAGAATAGCAAATGGCGGAAATAACGCTTCAAAGTAAATGACGCCGAACTACCACTAACCCATTTCATAACTAGATAGCATTTGAATACAGACTCCTGCTAAAGCCCTCTCTCCATTATACAAGTATGGACACGCTCCATTTTGGGCCTAACCGTCTCTAACTTCCAAAAGACTACGTGTTAAGTTTCTGTCTTTTACTCCATGTCATACAGTAAATTTCTAAAACATTTGTGTTACACTGTTGAATGATACCTTCTGCGTCTGCTCATGTTCTTTTTGCATTAGAAGGCCTAGATCAAACAGAAAATGCATACTTTGAGATTATGTCATTTATAGTTGCGGCACCTTAGCGTAGTACCGCATCCGAATTCAGCGGCCAATGACGGATCATTTGCCGGCAGAGGAAAAGGCTGTCATCGGTTAAAACAGAAATTGCAATATTAAACGTAGGCCTTATTAATTACATCCTTTTAACACGTGAAACTTAAAATAAGAATTTCTCGTTTTATTTTGCCATTCACTATTTAAATTATTTGTTGTGATGCATTTATTATATCAGTGTTGACACAAACTGTATAAGGCCTACAGTTACCGCGGCAGTTAAGAATGAATTATAAGAATTAGAGGGCTTCCTACCAAATTCAATTTAGGACAAAAGCTTTATGTAGTTTACCATTTCACTGCTCTAAATTGGCCGAATGAGAATGGCTATGACAACCAGGAACCCATATTTTTAATTGGTGTGTGAAAACAAAAGATAACTAAACTAAATTACATGCCTGAAAATTTAAACTATTTATAATCCATAGATCTGCATTTTCTATTTCTTTTCTTTCCCCCCCCCCCCAATTATGAAGTGCATTTAGTTATCTTACAGTTGCATGTGCATTTTTAAATTATTTTTTCTGCAATAGTGGCATTGCAGGTGAACTACATTACTGTGGTAAACTATTTTTATGTAAAAAGTAAAAAGTTCAAACCACCTTAACAAATTACATACATTCATCTAATTTTTGAAAGCTATGGCAAATGTATTCGAGAATAAACCCAGAGTATACTGTAATAATAATGTAAGTATAATACACTTGGTATTAGTAACTGCTAAATACAACATAGCCATGTTGTTAAATGTTTTATTGCACTACACGAGTTATTTTGATTGCACTTTACATGTCAAATTAAACCTTGAATGCGATATAACGTCACGCCTTTCTTTCCTTGATTTGTACAACCAAATACACAACACCCAGGCATATTAACTAAATTAAAATAAAATTTTAAAAATGTTCTCCATATAAGCATATGGCACAACACTTGCACATGGCGGCTGATGCTGGCAAACCAATCACGGAGCTCGGTTGTCGGCAAATTCCGCCGCAAAACTTGTCCATATTTGTATAATAGAGGGCTTTAACTCCTGCACAGTGCTTTATCATTTTCAAGAACTGTTTTGTTGGAGTTAAAGGTATACATGGCGTTATTTGGCTTAGTCCCCTTTTGCAGCTCTTATTGCAAATTGTATAAATGCTAAAATCTAACCTAAAATAATGCAAACTAAACGTTTAATCTTAAAACATGAAGATGAAAAATAAGAGGAATTAGATGAAGAGGAAAAGTATTAACCAGCGCAACGATTATTATTATTATTATTATTATTATTATTATTATTATTATTAAACAGGAAGACTACATCATTAATGATATTCGTAGGAAATCGACTTTACTCTCTTTAGTTGGCAACATGTTTACCGCAGGAGAGGGTGACTCAGAGGAAGGCTGAGTCCAAAATTTGGTGAGTGTTGACAAACCGCGCGCGCGGGTTCCTCTCAACTAACGTGATGCGCAAGTTAATGCCAGCCTCACGACGACGTTTGTCACGCTCAGCGTGTTAACATTTCACTATGCAGAACACGCAACAGAAAGCACCGTCCCTAAGCCGAAAGCTTCTTTCACTCCAAACCTTGCCCTGGCTAATGACTTTGAAACAAAAGAGAACGATGTTTGTAGCACTTGTTTCCTACAGGCCGCTTTCTGATGAAAATGGATTTAATTCGACTAATTCCTTGAGAGCCTGAGGTGTCTGAAAAGTGGCTCAATTTTCCAAAAGTACTTGTTTCTAACGCAATTTCCTTTCGCTACAAACTGTGCTTACATCCACAATCTAGCGTCTGAATGGCATACTAATATCAGTACATCGCCCTAAGAAAGGACGTGTCTATATATTGCGCGGTATTCATAAAGCACTGCTATCATTTCCGAACGCCTTTTAGAAATCAAGATATTAATAGTACCTACAAAAAAAAAAAAAAAAAAGGAGGATTTGATTGGTCAGTCCGATCAGCTAACGCCTATCCCTTTGGTGTTTTAGAAAATTTGATGTATTGGACACCCATCGGCAAAATTCAAACATTGCAGGTATGTACAGTGTGTATCATTAAATCAGAAAACAAATATTTGGAGCAAGTTTTTGGTATATGAGACATATATTAACTGGAATGTTTCTTCTCCCCATTTTTTAATCTTCTTGTATAAAGTCGTCCATCTCAAACAAGAGTCGTTTTATATAACTAAAGTCTTTTCAGAAAACTATATATGGTGATGAAATATATGTGCAAAAAGTTAAATAAGAAAGGAGTTGAAAAGTAGGAGCTTAGGAATAGGAACAAATGGCCTCTGATAGTTCGTTGTGCTGAAGAAGTTAATCGCAAAGTCACAAGTTAACGTAAGGTCAATAGGACTGAAAAAACAATTTAATTCAATGGAGTGCTTAACTGAAGTTCAAGTAAAACTTAATTAGTTCCCAAAACGCCTTAACACTTCCAGGAAGACCATGACCGACTGTGCGATTTGTGATTAGAGTGAGGTGCAGCTTGCCTCCGCCAATGATACATTTTACTGTCTATGAACACACGTCACATCGCAATGAGGTTAAGACGTTGATCCATATTTGAGACCATTCTCTCCAGCTCTTAAAATATTAAGTGTCAAGTTCCCGTTTTAATTCTGAATGATTTATGTCTGTAAAATGTTCAATACATATCACTTTTTGTTTATACTAAAGTCGTTTTATAACTGATTTTCTAGAACAACAATAAGTATGTATTATATAACAGAAAAAACAGAAATATGTTAGTGCAATATCAGATCAACTGAATTGTTAATTGATAATCAAATAAAAAAGGTTCTAGCTACGCTGTTTTATCACTTATTTTGGCAATATAGAAAAAATAAAAATATACAGAATAGTTTTTAAAAATATATTTTCTGAAAAATTTGTCCACACTTAGTGTAATCGACAGTAAAGTATCGATACCTTTGATAAAAACTACAGGAATAATGTGATTAAGTATAAATAAGTATCTTAATATAAGATTATAACATTATTATTAGAAAACCAGTTCCAAGCATAGTTCAAATCTTGTTTTCTTATTTCTATCAGTAAAATAGAATTCAAATTACATTAAATTTAATTTCATTTTAGTATATTTCGCTATGAAGTGAAACTGGGCGTATCACTGTTTTCTATTAATGATAACATTTACTAGTAACTAATATGATAATGTAATAATTTTTTTTTCAAATTTTAGTTTTAAGATTTATTTTATGTTGTGAGTGTAAGCTTTATATCTAACATATTGGCCCAACGAAGCGTGAACATTGATAGTTCTATAACTATAAGCATTCGCTTGTTTTCGGTGAACAAAACCTCCGGAAGGAAAAAGAAGTAACGGAGTGTCTTTCTGTAACAATAGATACATTTCCAAAATGATGAAAGTCGAGAAAGTTCTGGACCTAGTTCTGCTTTGTTCAAATTATTATTATTATTATTATTATTATTATTATTATTATTGGAATACTACAAATGAACAAGAACTTAAACTAATAAAACACTATTTTAAAAATACTGTCATTTCTCAACATTATCTATACATTGAGGCGCTTCTCCCATCGTTTCACAAGCCCCTGAGATCCAGCAGCATAAAATTCTTTGGGCTGCTGTTGTAACCAAACGTTGACTTCCCTTTCTACATCTTTATTGTCCGGAAAAAGACGATGATTAAGAGAGTCGGATAAGTCGTTTGGAGTAAGATCGGAGCTATACGGAAGATGCTCGAGGACTTTCCACTTGAAATGTCTCATTTATTTTGTTGGCCGTGCGAGAACGCGCGTTGTCATTCACGAGCAATGAGTCCTGGTCGCTTCCGTTGAATGGTTTTTCGATGTTTCCTGAGTATGTTGCAGTAGAAGTTGGCATTTACGACATGCTCTTGAAGCTGGAATGTGATGAAATCACTTTGTGATTTCAGAAGACAATGTGTATCATTTTCCTGGCGGATGGCGTCACTTTAAAATTTTTATTTTCGCAATTGACGCAGGATGTTCACTGCATTGACGCACGTTTTGTCTCGGACTGGCAATGGTGAACCCAAGACTCATCACCTGACAATTCGGGCTAGCATATCATGTTCTTCGTCGTATTAGCGATTGAGATACTGTAATGTCAGACCCATTCCTTGCATTTTGTGTTGAAGGGTCAGCCTGCTCGGCACCCACCGTGCACAGATTTTGTGAAAACCTAACCTGTTAATGCATTGTGAGGTAGGCCAGTCGTGGGAGCAGCAGCTATGGCGTCTGTAGTTACCCATCTGTCTGCCCAGATTAAGTCTTCAACTTGTAAATCGCCTCTATGGCAATCTCCACTGGACGGTCACGCGGTATTCATCTTCGCTGCGTGTTCGGCCTTGAGAGAAATTCTGTACCCATTTATAAACAGCAAGCACCGTTATGAGAAGTATTTCTTTATAAATATTCTTTTTGCCCATAAAATCGCACAACGGAGCGTTTCTCGATGGTTGTATACTCATCCAGAAGCACCGCCATCTTGCAACTGCTGTTTCGTTATTGTAAACATCAATTGTCTCGTGTCGATGACACCGCACTAAAGTTGCTATCTAGTAGCAATAACCGCAGGTGTTTTATTCAAACATGTAGTACGTCACATCAATTCGTAACTTAATAGCTTACCCTCAAAATTGTTTCACGTAAGTTATTGTGTTTTCAGTCCTCTTGACATTTTTAGTTTTGGGGTTAATCACTATAGGACCTATAACTAAGTGTGGAAAATAATTTGTTCCTATTCTTGAAAATCCTTTTTTTCGACCCCCTTTGTGTTCGTAAATTCTTGTATAGGTTGTTTGTACACCCTGTATATCAGTGGTGAGCAGCACGTATTATATTTATATTTTAAAAAAAGTTACACCATAGCTACTTACCTTGTGTGCTATGTAGAACAGTGCCTAATTACCTAACATATAATAATGCTGTGTCTGAATTTTAGAACATATTATAGAGCTCAGAGCTAATATTCTTACCCAGTAAATGTTGCAATATTATGTTGGGTAATAATATTTAAGTTGAATATGAAACCGGAACTCCAGAAAAACCACATCTACAAGCCACTCGTGTCCTAAGAGTAACATCTGTATTGGCTATGAAAACTTTGTGCCATTCTACCGATTTTCCAGCTGGTGTGCGATTTCTGGCCGAAGTTTCCTTACCGAGTTGAGAAAGGGGTAAAGATGTTAAAGAAAAGCAACGATAAGTGCCAGGAATGGGAGACGCATAAACGAAAGGTGAAAAGCGGCGACGCCCTTCTCTATTGAACGGCGCTAACGCTATTCGATGACAGAGATGGATGGCACAGGGTTATATGGAGAATGTTTCGCAGATCCTTCTTCGAAAATGGAAGGGCAAAGTTTTCAACTTTTTTCCTACGTTATCTGTTCTTGCATACAAATTGATGCACTTTATCACTGGACGCTAGATAAACGTGTATTTCTGTGTGTTAGCTCAAGTCTAACTAAAAGTCCATTTTGGATAAACGTGTGCCTGGATTTGCAGGATACTGTAGGGCCAATTTTAACTGTTGGTACTGCGAAATCTGGAAATTCGATTGTTTTTATGATTTAAGTCAAAATTATTATTTATTAATTTATTTTGCAAACATAGATTCGTGATCTTAAGATTTCAATTACAACAGCTTATTCCGTGAAATAATCAAGCAAAGTTAATACAAAAGGTGCCATCGACTGAGGTGTCTTTTGTCCCCCTGGGTGACTAGGCCCACTTTTTACAAAAACTTTTCAGTTCCCCAAATAGCTAGAACCACTTAAGTAGCTCAATACACTTGGTTCAATCTTTTCAGCTGTATCCTTGGCATCACTGATTGTTTGGCGCGTTATATATTGTTGATTAGTCAAAGCATGTTATATTGTTAAAGACTATCAATCAAGTAAATTTAATTGCCGTGTAACTTTGCATATTAAAAGATAAGTTGAAATGGCTATATTATTTAGATAGGCATATAATAAGTTGTTTTTGTTCTATTTTTATGTGTAAATTAAAATTAAAATGGAAGGTGTTCCGTCGTGTTACATCATAAAAACGGAGTAGCTTTGCCTACCTTGTTGTGTTGATTGTAAATCACTAAAAATTGGGTATTAATTACCTGTCCTCGCTTGTTTTACAGCTCTAACGTCGTGGCGCGGAGCTATAAGGGGAAGATGGGAGATTGTTCTAACAGAAATTATTCTAATGAAGTCCACCAAGGTCATTACAATATTGCAGATTTTGTTATCGTGAAATTCAGGAGAAGAAACAGTAAGACATAACATGGCTAAGACTCCCCAACTTATGTGGCGATATAGACTTAGAACTCTCTTTTCTGAGAACGTGTGATAAAGCTTTCAGATTTCCAAATACACCGGACGTGAGCAACTCCAGGATGTCATTAAAAGCAACAAAGCTCAAGAAAGAAGAGGATTTTTCTGTTTTCCGCAGCATTTGTGGTTTATGTATGTTTCATTTTTAATTCTGCTTTCATGCTTATGTTTCATTCAAATGTTTTGTAGACAAAAAATAAATAAGGCGTTATTTGAAAAAAAAAAACAAATGTATATCTCCATCTTTTATCTGGTTCATGAAACACTTCAGAAGTATGTGATTGCCCAGAAATGGTCATGTGCTTGAAAATACAGAAAAAACAGAGGTTGGGCAAAGTTTTCTTCTAAGAAAGGTGGCCCCCATTTTTAAATTTTTGTACACTAGAAATGTTGGTGTAAAAACATTAAAAGACAAGTGTATCTACATGCCGTTACACAAATTACATATTTTTACCCTTCCCCCAAAATTCGTCTGTTCGAAATTTAAATGTAAAACTTGAAAAGTGGACAAAGGTACTCCGATTGACAGTATGAACTTGCATTTCTTAGCTTGTTACTTCAAATAAGAACTTTAATATTTATAGTAGAATGATAACAAATGTACTCGTAAAATTGCAGAACTTTCCAGTATGTATAAGTTAATTAAAATATATTTAATTTAAACAAGAAGCATGTAAATTTAGATTTGGGAGAAATTATAAAAGCAATATTAATTTAATTTAGGTTTAATCTCCTTACAGCCTTCACCTCATTTTGGCATTTCTGGCATTTCAAATGATACTCCTATTATAATATTTAAATTTTTAAAAAAGTGTTCAATTCAAGAATAAAGCTACAAACACTACTGAATATTTAATGTAATGGTGTTTCAAAAAGTATGCCATACAAGAAAGAGCAATGGAAATAAACTATTCAGAAATTACGAAATAGGTTGCATTACTGTTATATTGCCTGTTTTCATCCCACAGTCAACTGGTTTGTTTTTTGTTCTGCCCAAATTCAAACAGCAATGCAGGTCACTTCTTGGATAATTTGAGCCCCATTTTGCAGTTAGTAATGATCTTGTTGAGCTGGTGAAGGTTATTTGATAAAATGTGTAACTCATGCCCATCACATTATCCAAGCGATGTCATGAATTGACGCCCAATAGCGCCCAAATCCCGCATTTCCAGGTAAAAGATACGGCTCGTGACATAAAAGGATGGTGCAGCCCTATCTCTACATAAGCGGTTTAATTTGAAAATAATGCTGAGTATGTTTAACAAAAATGAATTTTTAAACAGATAAATTGACCTGCGTATACAATATTCACTGTTTGTATGTCGTTTTATGTAAATGCAATAATGCACTTGGTGGATCAGAATGGCAAAATAGAAAACTGAAGCTACAAACAGAGTACCGCACCAATCGCTTCCATATAGCTGTACCTAAATGCAATTACAATTAAAGTAATATGTTAACAATGCAAAAAATGTATTTCTATAGCTACAGAATATAAAACAAGAAGCTAAATCACTATAAGAGTAAGTGTAAACTAAGCGAATTCCTCTCCGAGTTAATAACATTTAATAAAGATGAATATAAAATCGAAATTAGGCTGTATTAATTAATGAAATGATAGTTATGGTATTACTGAGTGGTATTAGGGAACGAAGTTAGAATTTTTGTAAACTCTTAAGTATTAAAAGAGAAACACGATTTTAGAAAGAATTATTATTATTATTATTATTATTATTATTATTATTATTATAGGGATCAAACCACAAATTAATTGTATACTATTAAATGAAATGTATGATTACTGATAAAGCTATACTGTTGAGTATTTGTAAATATTTTTAAATGTAACCACGATTATGAACTGAGCCCTTTGTATCATCTTTATATTCACTAAAATAGAGATAAACAACACAAAGTTTCGAGTTACATTGCATATTTAAGAAGATGATGTTCATATGTTTCAATAAAACAAAAACATTTTAACTGGTCAGAAACAACTGGAATGTACAAAGCAAATAAAAACAACTGAAAGTTACATCGATTTTCATTGCCTCTGAAATTTAATTTACATATTATTTTAGTAGAAAAGCATGTAACGCAAACGTTTTCTGAAGGTTATTACAGAGCGCTCTTACATACAAATAATTCTCAAACACATATTAGATTAATATTTCACATTTATCTTCACGACGATGCTTTTGTTAACAAATGCATCATTATAAATGCAAGCTATATGCTGAATTAATTGGTCCTTTTATTTTAAAACAATATGGAGAAAATTAAAGGCGAGAGCGCTTTTTAAATTTCGGATTTCAAGCTACCCCTACTCCTAATGGTCCAATTTCCCTGATTTTAACAAATTATTTTTCTTATTTTATTTAAACAGTATATGCGGAGTTTCGTAGAGAAAAAGCAAATAATTCCTCTAGAGCGATTTTTATATTTTGGATTAACCCCCTTCCCCTTCTGCTAATAGTTCGATTTCACTGATTTTCGGAATGTATTTTTCGTATTTTATTTCAATGGCATATGCCGAGTTTCCTTTTAAAAAAATTAGAAATGCGGCCCCTAAAGCGATTTTAAATTTACTCTCTAACTCCCACTCGTTTTTCAGATATTCCTCTACTCCTAATAGCCCGATTGCCATGATTTTCCAAAAAATACTTTTATCAATTTAAGTTCATTGAGAAAAAACAAATTTGCGGCCGATTTTTCAATTTTCACTTTAGGTTAACCCACCCCAAATGGTCCAACTTTGCTGATTAACGAACTCGACAAGGATGATTTATTGTTGACATTAGTTTGCTTCTCTAGAAAACAGGTTCATAGAGTTCCTTTAATTTCTAATTATTTAATATATTATTTTATCCAATTTTTTCTTTCTTTTTATCTTTTATGCTTTCAGAATTGCATTCTAACATCATAAATGAATATAAGACTTGAACGAATCGTGTTAATTGATGCCGAGTGTCTTTGAGAAAAAAACAAAAATTGTGACCGCTTCAGCGAGAAAGGACATATAGATTAATTAATAATTTTATTTGTTTATATTTTAATTGTAGGTGTCTAGTAGGCAGGAGGATGCAGATTTGGATATATTAAAAAGTTTCTATAGGTACAACCACAATAACTTATATTAATTCGGAATTTTTTTAAAAAATGTATAAATTGTCTGAAAAAATAAGCAGATTTTTCAGGGGTCCAATCGTAATAGCTTCATTCCTTCGGAATACGCTGAAAAGCATGTCAATAAATAGAAATGTCGAAGTAGGCTTTCAATTTTCTCTCGATACCTTGATCTATAAAAATCTAACAATATCAAGCCAAGAGACTTATGTTTGTAGACTTTTCTCACTGAAAAGGCCGCTTATTCAGTTGACTGTTTTGTGTCTCAACCTGTATACAAAAGTAACATTTCATACTTCAAAACTCAATCACTTAAATTTTAAAATTTTGGTCAATTATAAGGAAAGCCATTGTGATTTATTATTATAGTATTTCTGCATTTATCTTTGAATTATGTGCATTTCAATGCATTATGCCTTTTCCATTGTACTTTCTGTCGAACAAGGATACCATTAAGAACTGACCCACATTTTTATTATTATTATTATTATTATTATTATTATTATTATTATTATGACTTTACCCCAAAGCGCTAGCGTATAATCCAGGCATGAACCACAGAGGAAAAAACTTAATCCCAATTTCATTTCCAACAACTAAACAAAAGACAGACACGAGTGGAAACAAAACTGTTTTCTATTTTTTGTTTTCTTTGTCGCTGAAAAGGTTTTAAGCGGTCGTGTTCACAATGACTTGCGGGCATTTTTTTTTTTTTTTTTTTTTTTTAATTTTCCGGCTGGATTTATTTCGTTTGCCTACAGAACTCATCCTGCGCTTTTCCTCGGGCATCATAAAACAAAGCTAGCAGCCAGAAGCTATGGATAGATATATATGTTGAGATGTGGAAAAGAATTTGGAACTGGTTGCATACAAATGGCGAATTAGCTACAATATCGGTACTTTAACTGCTTGCAGGCATAAAGAAAAATGCACGAGTGGTTCCCCTTGAATTTGCATAAACTTGAACTGAATTGTAATCCCTACATATAGACAGATTCTTTCCGTTTTATCACAGACACTATTACAAGAGCTAATATTTACAATCATTTCGAAAGGAATAGGTAAATAGAATACGTTAATTATAAGGAAAGAGGTATTTGACTCCTATCATTGTATTTTTTAACAAAACATTCAATTTTCCTAGTCACTGCCACTGGTTTGTATGTTACACCTCTGCAATCTAGGGGGAAATGATTATACGATCAATAGAATCTGTCATTTTATAATAGAAAGAACCTCATTTCAAAATCTTACATTTTTAAAGAAAAATATCGACTATTTATATAAATATAGTTAACCATAAAAGTTGTATAAGTTTTTTTCGCGACGCTCAAATTTTAAACTGTGACAACAAATAAATTTAAGGTGCAAACGAATTATTGCAGAGCTGTAGTGTTTTTTTTTTTTTTTTTTTTTTTTTTTGGTTTATTTATGGATGCTCTTAAACATTTCAGGTCATCAGCGTTCCATTCAATACAGGGCGTGAAACGGCCGACAAATTTTGCTCAGAGGCCTCTTCTTTCAGGCTTGAGGTTCATTTTCGTGCCGTAAATGTACGACACGGGACCCACGGCTTTACTTCCCTTCCGAAGTAAGCCATACTTTGGATTTTACACCGGAAGAAATCCATCGATCCTGGCCGTTATTGAACCTGCGATCTTGGGTTTAGAATACAAGTATAGTTGCCACTACACCCCAGTACCGACGAGTTATAGTGTTAATAATCTGGTAGATTTAAAATTTTGCAGTGTTATTGCTTAGGCTTTCACGATCGTCTTTGATCCAGCATGAGTGTTACCTGAAATCTGATAAATTTCCATGAAATTGAGGGAAATGTTGTTAGGTGGCACCATTGCCGGTAAGGGTGATTCGTGTTTTAGAAAATTTCCAGCCAACTGTTGACAACTATCGGAAGTGAGTAGTGGCATACATGCCGTAAAAAATGGGTGGGGGGGGCAGTTACTTGATGTTATTAAACATTTCCAATTAGAGGGATGGACTGCAAAGCAGAGATGGTTGAAATTCATGCAGACTCTGCGCCTTCATTGAAGACCGTTTATTTTCGGATGAAAGAGTATAAACGTGGTCGATGAAGCACCGAAGATGAAGCGCACACCGGTCCCCCAGGGAAAGGAAAGCATTGATAAACCCGTGATATCTTAATGCAAGATCGCCGAGAGATTAACTGAGACTGTAGGCATCTCAATTGAACGAGTGTACAATTCTACACGAAAAATTAGAAATGAGAATTCTGTGTGCATGTTGGGTGCCGCGATTGCTGACTTTACCGAAAACGCTTGCGCAAGAACATTTCATTTGGCACAAAGAACGCTTAAGGCGAACTGTCGGACAGCATTGTAATGGAATTTTTGGATGGTATGTCACTGAATATACGAATAAAAATAGAGCCACAGTTCATTAGTTCGTCGAAAAGTAAATAGGATGTTTGGCGTGCAATGGATTGGAAGGGTGAATCTCAAATATGGCGCCCACGTCCACCAGACCTCACTCCTCTTGATGTCTGTGTGGGCGTGTTAAACAGCACGTTTTCCAGACAGAGCCAGAACTACTGAATGAATTGAAACACAGCATCGCCCAAGTTATTCAGCATATCCAACCAGCAACACTTTTACAGGTAAGAGAAGAAAGAAAATCGAATGAGATACTATCTTCAAGTAAAGGGAAGACATTTTAAAAATTTACGATAGAGTATAAAACAGTTTTAACATGAAATTTTGTTTAAAGCCAGCCTTGTTTTCTTTGGAGAGTTAAAAGTCAATGAAATAAATAAACAAATAATATATTAAGTTTGTTTTGTGTTCAGGATATAAAAAAATAATTATTAGACGTTCTAATTAAAATAATATTTTAAATCATACTATATCATAATCGTAAAATATTTTCTATGATTTTCAAAATAGAGTACTTTCTCCCATATGTCAAACGATATTTGTGTGACGCTGTATTTTGTTACATATACGAAGTTGCATTTGGAGTTTTAATGACACAAATGCATATTTCAGCGATTTTTAGTGCATGAAAATCTGGTCCTAGTCATTACAAAGCATGGCCTGTGAATTAGCATAAATGAGCTTGGCTAACTGGGCTACATCACTTAACTAGAGCGCTAACAATATCTGACAACGATTACTAAACGAAATACATTCGTGAACGAACATAGAGTTTGTACTGTACATGAAAAAAGTATTTAAAAAATGAAGAAAGCAAATTAGATGAGCTTTATTAAATATAATGATCCGAGCTACATTTATATTTTAATTACTCGATTAACATCAGCTACTTATTACAAATTCCATTCATAACAATTATCAAAGAAGTGAATAGCGTTCTACATTATTAATATGATTTGCAAGAGAGTAAGGTTAGTAAATTTAAATGTAATATGTGTTAAAATGAGTGAATGTGAGCTTCTTGGTATTGCAAGAAGACTGTTTAGCCGTTGCAGATGATATCTGTCAGCCTATTACCTTATCTTCTTGAAAGATTTAAATTTGGAATCCGAATTAGTGGCCCTGTATAAGAGTCTATTTAAATAACCTTCATGAGTACAAACATTTAATAGCTGATGCTATTGAACGTTCCCTTATTAAGAACAGAAGAGCAGCGTCTTTACGACAAATTTAATGTAGTGATACGTTCGTAGTATAGGTGGCTTAACTCCGCCAAGCGCACTCTGACAGAATTTTGTTTTTAATAGATAATTGTCAATCGTCCAAATTTCATAGATTTTATTGTGACATGGTTGGCTCCTGATCATTTATAGCCGAATTATTCAGCTCGTGTACTGCCGATCGATTGACCTTGATTGCGTCGGCGCCTTCCTATACCATCTGCGTTTTTGTTATTTTGCTGATAGATGGGCTCCAGTTACGTAACCGCTTTCTGTGTCGGTCCTGCTGGTGTAGTGGTAACCATACTTGCCTTCTAAACCCAAGATCGCAGGTTCAAACCCCCAGCCAGGATCGATGGATTTTTTGGGCGTAAAAATCCTAAGTATGGAAGGAAAGTAAAGCCGTGGGTCCCGTGTCGTACATTTACGGCACGAAAAAGAACCTCAAGCCTGAAAGAAGAGGCCTCTGAGCAAAATTTGTCGGCCATTTCACGCCCTGAATTGAATGGGACGCTGATGACCCCAGATGTTAAAGAGCGTTCGTAAATAAACCAAATCAACAACCGTTTTCTGTGCCATGTGCATAATTTTTATTGCCTTTAACAGTTGAAGTACAGGTTAAAAGTGACATCTGATAAAATAATAATAATAATAATAATAATAATAATAATAATAAACGAATGGTGATTAACGCCCTTTTTACTACTGAAATACCACAGGCGGTGAACATTGATGATACATGAGATGAATTGATATATTAGGAAAGGATTTTTAAGGAAGGAAATGTTGCAGGCCTAAGTTTAGGGTACCTCCCCGGCATTTGCCTTTTATGAGGACTGAAGAAAATCTGGAAAAAATCTCAGTCAGGCAGGACAGTCCTCGTGGGATTCGAATCCCAGACCTCCCGTTCACGAATCTGCGCCTTAACGACCTCGGCCATCCATGGCGTTTATAATAATAATAATAATAATAATAATAATAATAATAATAATAATAAATTTACACTTCCGGAATTGAGTCTGAGGCGTGTTTCAATTTTATATTAGTCAAATTAACTGCATTAGAAATGGCAGAATTCAGAGGCAATGTTTTTAGTATTATGCACGGCTACAGCCTATGAGACAAGATAGACACGACGCATACATACACAACAAAAAAGCGCAGTAAAAATATTGCCATGCCCAAGACGATATTAGGTATCCGTGACCCAAAGTTCACCAGCTACTCTCTGATAAAAACGGCAAAAAATAAATAAATAAATAAAAATAAAAAATAACCCAAATAGGATTTAAACTTCGGCCATCAGGCTGAGAGAAGCTCGAAACAGTATTCGATTCACTTTATTAATGAATAAACAGCCTTAGTATAAAGGTTGTTCAATCAAGAATTGTCATATTTTCTTGCGATAAAATGTAACATTACAACATTTTGTTATTAATGAGTAATGTACATGTTGTAGTAGTTTCATCCACCTGTGAGAGGTGTGGAAGTTGAATATGATCAGTTCTGACTTGGGGAAGACACGCGATGAACAATATACTGCTCTCGTCTCAACAAATCTTTAGCTGAGACCTATGCAATGTTACAGGAGGTCTATGCAGAGTTTGTTCTTCCCTATAGCATAGCTCTAAGGTATTTACACAGGGGAGGTAATTAATTTCAAAGGAAGATGGATCCGATACTCGAGTTTGTGTTCTAACGGAGGAAAACATTAACGCAGCTGCTGTAATTGTGAGAGAAGATCGTCGAATAGTATTAAGAACACTTTCAGAAATTATGAAAATTTCCCTGGGTAACACCCATGCGTTGGTAGCTGAAAAGTTGCATATGAGAGGTGTTTGTACACGGTGGGTTCCAAGACTACTGATTTCCGAACTAAAAGGTTCGCGTGTAGTTGAAGATGATGTTACAGGCAGGTGCTGATTTACTACTGATTAAACTTAGCTACATCATTTCGATCCTTACAGCAAGCTGCAAAGCAGTGTATATGGAAACCTTCTTCAATACCAACACCAAAAGGAAGTAAAATTGATTGATTATGTTATGGTCATCTCATTTTTCGGTATTCAAGGAATAGTTTGCAAACATGTCACACCCGCACGCATAACTGTAACTGGCAATACTATAGAGGTGTCCTGACAACAACACACATTTCCGTGCTGCAAGCTGCACCACGCAAAGGTAGTTGCTGAATATCTCACAAAAAGCAATGCGAAGTGTGCCCCTCACTCTCTCTAAACTCCTTTGACGTTTTTAATTTCCGCAAATTGAATAAACACTACGTGGGTTGGCGTTTTCCATCATCAGGAGCAGTGGTGAAGGCTGCGGAGGCGATTCTGAAGAATCTGTCAAAAATGGTTTCTAACTTGTCTTTGAAGACTGGCAGAAACGCTAGGACAGGTGCATTGCTATTGGGACTACTTTGAGAAAGACAAAAATTAAGTTGATTGGTTAAGAGCAAATATAATTTCTAGATGTTCAAGAAAAAGCAAATTGGAGAAAAATGACATTTAATATTTAAGAGATGATCATTGCCCATGCCCAGAGCCACATAAATAGTCACCTGATGGGCCTTCACATTAAAAGTACAATGAAATAGCTTCATTACTATGTATCTAAAAGAAATGAGATTAAATAATGTGAAAAAAACTATTTTTGTTATTTTTTTAACATTTTTCCCTTCAAATCGAAGTAAATTTTATACTTTTGTAAGTAAGTGTGTGTTTATTTCAATAATGACTTGTCAGATGTATAAATTTAACACTTACCCTATAGCTAGAGAGCTAGACCGTTCGTGCTCCCTAAGAAATGTTGAGAAAAGACAAATAAATAAATACATACACTAAGTCATATAGTAAAATGTTTAGGAAATAACCCTCCCCCTCCTCCAGTCATGACGGGGGAAAATTATGCAATTAATAAGCATAATTAATTTATCTCTACCAGGATCTATACAAGAAAAATACATAATTCAATATATATAAACACCAAAAAATAAACAAGCCAATAGAAGTACATTTTAAATATATAGGTAAGTACATTATATGGTAGAGAGTTGCTCTTGCCCACCTTATTTTCATAATAAACTTACATAGCCTATGCCAATTATGTTTATCCAATACTAATTCCGCCCTACTCCTGCTCGACTGAGAGAATCTGTGACCTGCAGCACTCTGTAGCTTCACATTCTACAAGAATATGTACCCAATTTTCCTTTTTACCACACATAGGACACATTCTTTCGCCTACCCTATTTCGTCATGTTTTGCGCTTTCCATCTCGCGAGGCACAGCCAGGCCACTGCTGTTCTGTCTTCTCCTGTCATTGCATTTATATATGTTTCCCTCCGCCATGCCCCTTTTAGTTCTGAGTATAATTACCGTCAGACTTTGTTATAGCGCTCGACTTCCTTTGCCTGCCTATCGATATCAATTATCTCCTAACTTTCCTCCAAACATTTCTTCTATTTCTAATTCCCATCTCCTACACCCAATCCATTCCTATTCTTTCCAAGCCCCTTTTTATGGTAGATGGTTCATTGTTCCTGATAGCAAACGAATTTTAACTTTGTGCTGCCCTCCATATCAAGTCCAACCAGTATTTAATCGCCATGATTTTAAAAAATATTGTGTCACGAATACTGCCGCATTCTTTTCTCACCTGCAATTTGCCACCTTTGAATTCTTTTAGTGAGTGAAGCATAAGAATAGTAAGTAATAAATAACAGGTTCGTAAGTATTTTTCATGTTTTAGCTTAGTTCTTTTACATAGCAGAAACTTTTATAATGACTATTTAACTTATGAGGTCATCTTAAAATCGACGAAACAAAATTTTAAAATTTGACCAAGCACAGTCGGATATCGCAGTGAAATTATCGGGAAAAAAAATTATCAAATTCGTTTTATCACAAGAAGTGCATTTATCTTGTAGTCAGTGCAGCCAGCTCTATGCCTCCACCATATAATTTTCCCTGAACACACATCACTGACTACTTTTCTGTTTTTTCAATAATATTGTAAACTAACTATGTGTTCACTCAAGTCTTTTTTTTTTTTTTTTTTTGCGTATTCAGTCAAATAGTATGAAATTATTTTATAAATTATGTAACAATATCTGCCTAAGCAGCCATAAATCTTAATAAGCACGTTGTTCAGAATGGTAAAATATTTTCTCTATTTTGTTTTTCTCATTTGGTATTAAAAATGGAATGTTAGCGGTTGTAATATTAGAGTATTCATAAATAAGCATAACATTTTATACAATTGTTAGTAATCCGGAATTTCAAGTATATATATATATATATATATATATATATATAAATTAACAGTAATTATAATAGTAGAAATGGATAAAATACTAAGAAAAAGTCACAATTGAGAACTATATATATATATATATATATTACTTTTATTCTTATTCTATTCATGAAATAGTTTCAAACCTATTTTCTATTGGTATTGCTGACAATCGACATTCGTCTGTTGCTAGATAGCTTGAAAAGTTAAGTATTTATAACACAAATGTATAATTATTACAATATTGTAAGCCAATTTTACGGGAATTATATTTAAACTCTTATTTTATTCGTGAAATAGAGTCAGTAAATATCATTCGAGGGCCTGAGCTTTTCAGATAAATTCACTCAAGTGATAATCTGCGCAAACAAATACTATTGTCCTCGTAGTTATATTGTAATCTAAATCAAGTGTCCTATAATTAAACTACTTTATATGGACGGCTGCATTTGATCGCCTAGGTTGTGCGATACACTTGCCATTGACATGCTAAACAAGGCCACATTAATTAAGGCAAAGTTCGAAGGACAAAGGTACCCGCAGCGCTCACAATGCGATATCGAAAAAAGATACGATACCACACTAGGTAAAGTTCATCGGACTTGAGAGATAAGATCCTTGCCATTGTCTTTAAGTTGCCTCCAAATTACCTGAAGGAATATAACTCAAATACAAAATT
Source organism: Metallyticus violacea (assembly GCA_030762175.1). Taxonomy (NCBI): domain Eukaryota; kingdom Metazoa; phylum Arthropoda; class Insecta; order Mantodea; family Metallyticidae; genus Metallyticus; species Metallyticus violacea. The sequence continues at coordinate 50,890,461 of CM060830.1, forward strand.
AGCCAATGGAAGGATCACTTGCATATGAAGAGGAATATATGTCAATGTGTATTGAGCCAAGACCGACTACACTTATCAGACCCCAATATGCAAAAATGGCGGCCGAAGTTACCCTATTACTGCCAATAGTAAACACGAAACTTACGTAGTATCATGTTTACAAAATGACGTTATTTATCATTACAAAATATTTCCAGGTTTTTAAGAATCTAAAATTGTTTATAAACAATATTTCTGATATGCAAACGAAATATTAAATAACGTGTATTATAAACTTCTCCACAGGTAGGCACAAATCTTTATAAAATAACTAACTTACAAATGATGGACACCTAAAACTAATTGACATAGATGGGACAGCATCATGTTAATTATCATCGTCTATTTTAATGAAAAGTACATAGTCTTCCTTATAAACAGTATAAATGGGTGTATCTGTCTTGTCTTAGTATCACTTGCAAAGGAATCAAAACATAACATCCTGCTCACAACATTCATTAAATCTCCCTTCACCTCGTTCCAAAACCTGCGTCACACGTTCTTCTGGATCTTTCCTTTTATTACTAACCCTCACTGTCATATATAATGGCAGATTAGGGAAAATTGCAAAGGAAAATGTCCTCCCTAACCACAAATTTTGGTGTGAAATGTTTAATACACACTACAGTTTTATCATTAACTTCAAAATTTGCCTGTTGTATACTTTATCCATTACTTCTTAAATTACTGTTATTTAAGAAATGTAAATGTGGTATTATGCAGTGCACTGCCATAATTAAGTCATACAAGAACAACCCATGTTGCACTAAACCATTTTATTACACAAGCACCTGGTGTGATTTCACTAAATCAATATTAATATAATAAAAACTAAACACGCTACTGTTTATTTACTTCCAACTATAAACCAATGTAATAAAACCAGATAACTGCACTGAAACAATTTCTTTAAAAAAAAATCATGTAATTAAAAGCATGGACCACATTTTCCACCATTTTGTCTACTATCGATACCTACATTGGGGTCTGGTAAATATATTGATTGAGCATATATATGTTCAACAATACAACGCCATTTGGTGATAAAGATGGCATGGGTTCTAATGAATATTCTCTTTCCTTTGTTCCATTTTACATCAGAACAAAGGATCAGTTTTTGGGTAAGGCTGGTCCTCCTGCCCCTTCGCTCCCCTTTCCTTATTTCTTATACATTAAAATGCTGCTTTACTAATATCAGCATATATTCACGTTGCTGCTATATACATATATGTGATCCCTCGCGTGAACTCTCAGTCCTCCGAAGGCTTACATTCAACAGAGAGTGTGTGATTCTAGCTGACTAAAGTCACCGAAAATGACATCGTGATAGCCATGACTATGAGTGAAGATTCTTCACCCATTCCCAGCTTGTGAAGTTGATCTGTGAAGCGCGTGTATGCTGGCCACACAATGAGAATTCTTTATGGTAACTTTATTTATAAACAGTGGATTGATTGATATTTTCAAAGCACCAAGTTTCGTTTATCTACGGATAAATCTCTTCTAGTTATACCAGCTCCTGGTGTTCGGTTCCTTGTACCGGGATTCCAGAATATGTCCTCACCGCTCGCCAGCTCCCTTCCCCACTAACCGAAGCCTGCTTGCCTGTCCTTGAACTTCCGAGCAGTTAATAGTCTCTAATTGTTAAGACAGCTGACTTTAGAGTAACATTTTTGGTGATTAATTAATATTATTAAAATTACAAAACAGCTTGTTGCTTTTATTCGGAAGTACCCGAAGACGTAACGTTTTTACAGAAGATAAATTAGACAAAATTGGCGCAAATCTTTAACATTAGCCAATAAAAACACTGTCGAAATTAGCATAACAAGTTGGGATTTCAGTTTCTTCTACACATACAGCAACAAAATTGTTAAAACTCAAAGCTTGCAAATGTACACGCACCCATTATCTACAAGGTGATCCCGTAGCACATGCGCATTATTGTGGGTGGTTTCTTTCATCAGTGGCTGAAGGGTTAATCGACCCACAGGTTGTGTTCTTTTCAGATGAGGCCTGGTTCCACCAAAATGATCGTATGAACACTCACAAGACTCGCTATTGGTGTTTTGAAAATCCAAATTGTGTAAAAGAAAACCATCTTTATGATAGGAAAATTGCAGTTTGGTGTGAGCAATATAAAATTTTCGCCATCCTGATACAACAGAGAAGTTCATGGGTAAAATTAGTAAAGTGTTTGAAGACATTTTTTTAACAGTGTTTAACGCCCGTTTTTACTACTGAGGTACTACAGACGCTGGACACTGATGATACATGAAATGATATATTGAGAAAATATTTTTTTAAGGAAGGAAACGTTCCAGGCCTAAGTTTAGGGTACCTCGCCGGCATTTTCCATTTATGAGGACTGAGGAAAACCCGTTAAAAGTTCAGTCAGGGAGGACGGTCCTGGTAGGAATCGAACCCCAGACCTCCTGCTCACGAGTCTGCGCCTTAACGACCTCGGTCACCCCTCGTGGTTTGAAGATAGAGTGATTAGTGCTTGTGTATGGCCCTTTTGCTAACCTATGATTTTTGTTTGTAATGACAAAGAAGCATTGCAATGCTCGAACTAAATCGTGTCAGTTGGGATGTGTTTACCTGGTAAAACATCCGTTTAGCTGAGTGGGGACGATATTTCCAGTATTTACTATAAGTTAAGATTTTATACACAGTTTTAAGAAGCGAAGTCAGAGTACAGGCGCGGACGGCTATGGCATATCCAGCTGCCGAGACGAAAAACCCCAGGCGAGCGGTAAGGACATATTCTGAAAGCTCTGTACTACCCTTAACTTACCGAAACGTTTAGTTTGTGGGAGGTGACAACTAGCATTATCACAAGTGCCAGATTTTCAGAATTCTCTGAAGAGATTACGATACATTGTTGACCAAAAATATTCCAATTCGTATTTTATGATTAATTGTTTAAGTTTTAAATTTTTTTTTTCGTAAAATCTTGTGACTGGCTAAGTTTTGGAATCAGAATCAGATAGGAAAAAGCGAGATGACGCCGGAACTGAACCACGAATTTTGAACATACCGTGCCTATACCATACATCGTAGGCACTCTTACCATTTGAGACACTCCAAATACATTTGCTACACCAACTTACATGAAAGCTGCTTTCAGCATTACACTGCATGATTTGCTTCGTGAATTGTGAGTTTCCCCTTTTTCACATCCCCTTAGTTATAAAAATAAAATTTACTAATATTTACCATAAATGCTTTACTTCTCTTTCTTATTGCACGTGCTTTTATTTCCCACACTCTTCTATTTCATATCATTTCACTCGGGTGGTTGTGTTACAGGCTCGAAAGTGCCCGGGCAAGATGGATTCATGCACTGTAATGGTGACTTTCCCCGGCATCTGGTATGGAAGTGGGGCTCGAACTGCTTGGAGGGGAGCTCTACCGGCAGCAAGGTGTTCTATCTTAAAGACTTCACCTTCCGTTGATCCTGACCGCCCGACATCTCCCTAGCCGCCCGGTTCACCCTCACCTCATCCTTTCCTACCGTAGAACCGGTCCTGGCGGTCTAGCGGTAGCCAAGGCTGCCTCGTAGATCCAAAATAGTGAGTTCAAACGCAATCAGATTCAATGGATCTTTTAGAACGTAAAATTTTAAGTATTTATGATTACTCTCGAAAGAAAACTAAAGCCGTTGGTCCCGTGTGGTATATCTACGGCACGTAAACGAACCTCAAGGTTGAAAGAAGAGGGACGCTAATGACCAAAGCTGTTAAAGAGCGTCCGTAAATAAAATAAACCTAACCTTCCTACTAGAATTGAACCCATTGGGGGAGGGGGGGGGGGGGTAAACGCAAACGGCCAGTCGTTAAGCAATTGAAATACTGCAGTATTTTCCTCCGCTCTTATCAATTCAATCTAATTCAAATTATTCTTAACTTTTACAATTATTTTTCTTAGTTTTCGTATCTCTATTACATTTCCAAATTTTTAGATCCATGCAAAATATAAATATAACGTTCACAAATTTTTCTTTTTACTGTTCTGTAATTTTCTTTTGTTGCACCTGCTTCGTACGGAGTTTCAGTTTATAACGGTCTAAATAAAATTAAATAGATAAATATTAAAACAGTAAAATTGTCATGTTTGCACCTTAATACTTATTCTTCTTCATTATGTTAAGATATATTATGTAGATAATTTCAGAGCTTTAAAATTTGATAAATGAAAACAAAAAGGGCGCGGACAAGAGAATAAAAGATAATATTGAAAGAATACATCAAATGACTGTTGAAGAAAGTGTGATGTAAGGATCAACGTGTTTTCTATTGCATGATGCATGACAAGTAGAATGAGGAGATAATAGGCTCAAATTTAGTACATTTAATTGTCTAGAAGTGGCGCTTACTTCCCCTTAAATCTGATAAAAGCGTATGAAAATTTCTCTTTCCGAATAGCTGTCTCGTCCTCGACACAAATAAGCTTGTTCCTTGCCCCAGGCGCACACCATGCTACTAGAAGCATTCATATGATCAGTTAATAGCATGCTGTAGTTCAGAAACTTCCTCTGTGTGCCAGATAAAGGAACAGCCGGTTCAGAAAAAAAATTCAAATTAGACAATTTAACTTTCAATGGAATTGCGTACATTAGAGAGTATGAACATTGTATACTTGCAGACACATACGAGTACATGCAGGTCTGCAGAGCTAATTAGAGAGCTTTAGAGGTTCTGAGGCTTTTGGACAGTGCTTTTTAATTCCATTAATACTCTATAGAGAGTGCAGCAGTGTACTGAGCTGATAAATGGTTGTATACCCCAAAAAATAAGCATATTCGTTTTAGCCTTTTGAACTAATCTAAACAACATTCCCTGAAATGCATAAAGCGAGTAGGATATGGCGAAACATGCATTGCACTGCGGAGAAGGAGAACAACGCTATGATTTAGGCACAGTTAAAGCTATATGCGCTTTACAGAAGTGAATTAAAATTCAAGTCGATTTTTGGAAAAGTGTTCCTGGGCTCTCCAGAGGAACGTCAAACCATCGGCTCAAGAGGGAGGAAGGGAGGTCGTTATAAAGTAAAACAAGGACGGTGAAATACTGGCTTGGTTTATCCAGAGAGACCAGTCCATAGAAGACACCAGATGCAAAATATAACACCAGCGTTTTGGGTTGCATAGGTGGAAAGAGGACATTGAGGAATTGACCTGAGTTCAATATGGCAACGAGGCATGAAAATGATAAAAACGTGTGGAAGAAGTTTAGAATAATGCAAGAGTTATGAGCAGGCGGGAAATCGAGGTAGAATGTAACACGAAAGTCTCTTTGAGTCTATCGAATGAAAAATTAACCTGGGGTAAACAGATATATATGCTGGTTTTAGGGAGAATGGCAAGATCAGGAATGGCCCGGTTTAGACTAGGAAGTTGGAAGGTTAAAAAATAACGGATAGTTCTGGTAAGAGAATCTGCCCGTTTTGTGCAGAGGATGAGCACTGGGTACATATTCTGGTAGAATGTACCCACTGGGAACACCTAAGAAAAAAATTTTTCCTGCAAACTTTCTAAGGCAATAAGAGGTGATTGGAAAAAAAAAAAAAAAAAACAGACACTTTTATATTTGATTAAATTTTGTTCTTAATGCTTATATTTTGTTCTTAATAATTTTAAAATAAAAGATTACCCATTTAAACAAAATGTTGTTTTATTAAGTACCATAAATTACAACAATAGAAACAAACCTAACTCTGGTGAGTAAAGTTACAAAGGATGTAAAAAAAATGACCCGTTTTATTTTAATTGTGAGTACATTTTCCGACACTTGAAACTAAAAAACGCATTTTAATAATGCGTATTCCCCGTCTGAATTGAATAATTATTGCATTCATACATCTTGGCGCGCTTTTGATCAGATTAGCAATAGTTTCTTGAGGAATATGCTCCCACTCTTCAAGGAAAGCTCGCCTCAACTCCTGTAAAGTTTCTGGCTGCGGCAGTCTTAACAAGCCTTTCCGGCATGTCCTCAAGTGTTCAAGCGGATTCATATTGGGACTCCTTGCTGGCTATGGTAAAACATGAATTCCCACTTCTTGAAGATCATCTTTGACCACGTGGGTAACATGCGGGAATGCATTGACAGATAATTATCGCCTATAAATGGACCAAATGTTACAACATGATTACCTAAACATTAATATATATCTATCAGCTGTTAGACTTGTCAGTACGAGCACTCACAGACATCTGCCCAAACCATCACTCCACCACTCCAAGTGGTAACTTTGCGAAAATGCAGCATTGTGCAAATCGTTCTCCCCTCCTTCTCCAAACTTTTTCACGTCTATCAAATGAGAGCAGATATAAACGGAACTCGTCTGTGATCAAACCCAAATCTCTACTATTCGTTTCTCCAACCCCTATCATCATTTGCAAAACGCAATCGTTCGACTCGATGCATCCTGAGAAAATTGGGACCGGTTGTAGGTCTACTTTATATCAGTTCTTTTGCTTTCAACCTTTGTCTAACTGTTTTGGCCTATATTGGGTTTCTATGCATGTTAACAAATCTCTGCGTTACAGTCATAGCTAGCAGATTGCGCTCCCTAAGAAATATTAACACCATGTACCTGTCTTCATTTTGATTTGGGACGACCCGAATTTGGTGTTGTGGTACATTCCAGGGTATCTCTAAACTGTTTTATGGCATCGTGGACTATGCTTCTAGTCATATTTATTACATTTGCAATGTAACGTACACCGCGTCCATCATCGTTTAGAGCTACAGCTCGAGTCATGTCTACATGTCGCATTTTAATATAAAATGTGACAACCCTGCTCACAACACGTAAAAATAAAGAAATAATGACAATGAAGCACAAAATGGTTAAAACAAATTTGCTATATCTGAGACTTTCTACACATAATTGTAATGTCCTGTTATGATGGCTTGTTTATAAAACAAAAAACATTCAACATAGCCTACACGTCTTCATGACAACAAATGCCTACCGTAATATTTTATGACAAGCAAATGTATTGCAATATACAAGCAAATATAAATATGTGCGGGTTTTTTGTCCCTGAATGTATATATGTGTGGGTGTGTGTTCATTACTTCACCTCCCCACAGATGTGCACATTCTCCATTCATAGTTGTCGGTGATCTTAATCATCCGCCATACCGATAGTTTGATCACGCGAGCCCTGTCTAGCGAGTTTGGCCCCTTTTTGATGTATTGCTCCATTTCCCATTTAGATTTTAGATTGTGCTTCCAATAAAAACCATCCCTCTGGATTGCGCAGTTGTTTCTGCCTATCCATGTCCCAAAAGCGGTTCTTGACATTCCTCCTTGCGCTCTATTTATTTCCCTAACCCGTCACCAATAACCTGTAACAACACAAAGCGTTGAAATATTCTGCTCTCTTAATCGCAAACTGAGTTATAGTAATACAGAGATAGAAATAATGTTTGCTCTTGTAATAGCAAACTGTGACTAATTGACCATGTGCAGCCATTAACATGGAAACTGTGTTATGACAGCCACTGGTATAACCCTGACCTAGAGAATATTGCGCTCAGTCAGAAATACCTTTCGGTGCGTAACATTAAAATTAAAAGAATATAATAAATATGGGTAAAACACAACAATACATGGTAAAAGGAAGTGAATCAAGATATAAAGATTTGGAAGATTGAAGTGAAAAAATTAAGAACTAAAATTAGTAAGTTGAAAATCATAAGCAGCGATGGTATACATAAAAGAAGTGACGCATTATTATTTTTTTTTTTTTTTTTTGTGATCGGAATATAAATTCTGAAACGAAAACAAAAATTCTTAATACATAGTTATAAAATGTACCAGTTTACGGAGCAGAAACTTGCGAATTAAAACCAATAAAAAATTACTTTTAACGGAAACGGCTTTTTGGCAACGTTTCGCAAGAATTTCTGCTAGAGGTAGAAAAAGGACAAATGATGGACCAGCGATGTTAGAAAATAAGGGTTCAAAATTCAATATTATATTTCCCAAAGAAAATAGAATGATTTTACTGTGCAGAAGAAAAAGAGAATGATCCAAAATAACGCGGATGAATGCAATTGTAAGCAGGAAAAAGGACTGGAATGAGGGGGAAAGGCTGAGGAACAGTTGTGGAAAATTAAAATGGATATCCTACGAATTTCTGAATTTACTAATATTATTACAATTTAACGCTATTTATATAATATATCCAAATCATTTTTCACAACCCTAAAACCATTAACAGTCACAAATATATTATCAAATTAGAGTTAGTACTGGTACATAGAGCACTTCCATGTTCTAGTGGTAGTGTATGTGATTACTAATCCGGAGGTCCTTGGTTCGAATCTCGGCCAGGCCAAGCTGTCTAGGTAAGGCTTTTACGAAGTTTTCCTTGCGCTAAGAAGGTGAATGCCAGATAGCTTTAAGGCGCCAAGGACTCCGAGTTCAGTTGCGTCATCATTAATTACTTTCATTAATGCCTAGACTTGCTGGTACAACATTTTATTAGTTCCTTAGTGAGTGTTAAAATTTTTCGTTTCTAAAGCATTAACGGAAGATGCGTTTACAGTATGAATCAGAAACGTCACCAATAGTTTCGACAAGTTGGGTTGGGTTAGGTTAGGTTATGCACAAGTGTCATTAAGGTTAGGAAAACTTTCAGTTATAATTAGAGTATAATTACTACAGTTAATAAAATTCTATATATTGTAGATCCAAAGAATATTTCTCGTTGACAATAAATGATTCAATCCATGCGAAAGCACATTTACATACTAATTGCAACATATTTTGCACCATATTGAGTGATACGGTTTTCCTCGTTTCCTGCTGTTATCTCAGTTTGATACTGTTTCCTTATTTTTGGCAGTTTTTTCATGTGTGATATCTTAATATTCCCTTTCTTCTTCAATGTCGCGTCAGCCCGAAATCGAGTCATAACCTGCCGCAGCGACCTCTGCTCCTGCTACCTTCATCTTACGACTTCATTGATAGAGGGCAGTATTGCAGTAGATTATATGATCAGCATGCCGGCATCCTGAGATTTTCGAGATCGAAGGACGCTACCTCTCCATCAGGCAGCTCTCCAATTATCCTCAAGAGACTAGGTGGAATAATTCCGACCTCCTTGACTTAGAAACAGTAACGCTAATACTAGACTAAAAAGCGATTGATATCTCAATATAGTCCTGAAATATTCCTTATCCAAAGCGTTATGGTTCAATGTTATCTTGTGATAAATACATGCTAAAAAGAAACTATTTAGCAACATCATGAGCAGAAATTAACAAGCGGAATTACATTTATGCTCGGTCTTGTTGGACATTGAAATCTAAAATGTTAAGATAAGCTGTTATCTAATCTAGGCAAAAACTTTCTTTTTCTTCGTCCTTTCCTTTGCCTTTTCTTTTCCTTTTTCCTTTATTCCCCTTATCCACTTTTGTTTTTTACTCGACTTCCTTTTTCTTTTTCGGTTTCTGTAATTTTCCACGTGCTATACTTGTCACGCACACATTTTAAAGTGCTTTTTAGTGAAGATTATGAAATTGTTTTTTTAAAGATTTATCTGCTCAAGGAACAATAACTACCAAAAACGAAAGCTTTTTAAATAACTATAAAATAACTATATTTACTCCACGTTCATCTAAAATGGACATGCGCATACGTGATAGCCTAAAAGCAACTGTTTCGGACGATGAACCACAGTTAACCTTAGCTGAGATGTGATAAGAACACGAGGAGCTGTTGATAAGGTGTTAGCAACACGGAAAACGCTACTGTATTTCGAAACAATTTTTTTAGCACATGACCGTAAAGTAATCCTATGCCTTTAAAAATCGTTACATCTTGGTCTAAAATCATTCCTTCACAACATGTACTTTTTGTTGTTTAATTAATTGAAAGTCTGTTTAGTGTTCAATGTTTTTGAGGAAATAGGTTATTGTCTGAGGAAGCTAAACACAGGATGGTGCAGAATCTATTGACATATTCGTAGGCGAGAGGGAAAAGGTAAGGGGAGGACGCGCTTTTGTATAAAGTCAGTTGTAATTGAGCGCTGGACCGTGCTACATCGTACTGCGTCTGTTCGTTACGGAACGACAGAGCGTTCGCTTCAGGGTTGGTCGCATACCGTCTCTCTCGAGTGAATAGTATAGTGTATTTGACGTAAAGCTTGATGCTCCGGGAACAATCAGACTCCAGAGAACTTGGAGAGGGTGAGAGAAGCTTTCGAACACAATCCTCAGCGTTTTTCCTAATGCTAAAGGAAATTTCATCCTTAAAATTTGCAAATTGCTCAAAAAATTCTTAGCAGAGATAAAGAATGAACTACTTTCTGTACCGCCATGCTAATAAAAACCCAGACGTCTTGAATAATATGACCGATCCAGTTTCATCTTTCGGGCTATGTCAACAAACAAAACTTGCAATGTTGTTCTCCAATGAACACTGCATGAACTGGCATTACACTCTCCTAAAGTGACAGTTTGAAGTGGATTTGGTGATTTTGGGAGTGTAGGCTCAGCGACAACGGAAAAGCTGTAACTATCAATTCAGAACGTTATGTGAACATGTTGAAAGACTTTGTTGAACCATTCTTACCACGGTTTGATATTGATACAAAAGCCCTTCATTTCCAGCAGGATGGAACAACAGCCCACATCGCACGAAATAGTATGGCTATCATTTGTAAAATGTTCGAAGATATTGTTTAGCCTCCTCGGTCATCGATCCTATCATCGCAGATTTTTTTTCCTGTAGGATATTTAAAGGGCCGCGCAATCCTGAAGCATGTTACGACAATCCATAACCTCAGGCAAAGTAGCAGCTATTGATGAAGATATATGAGCAGTGTGTACAACAGGTTCATAAAAACGCTATCTATAATGCTAATATTTTAAAGGAAGCATCACTCCGACGCAATTATGAAAAAAGTATAGATATTAAATAATAAATGGCATATTTCCAGGAGAAAATTGCCATTAAGGCTGTAAAGTTAGGCCAACTCAAAATTAGTGTGTCAGCTCATGTTAATTTATATTGACGAATTGAAAATGTACCTTTTTGAACTAACGTGCTAGTATGACGTAAATAACCGACCAGTAATTGGCTTAGATTACCTTGGCAATCGTATTTGTGATTTTCTAAGTCACTGTAAGAGAGATTGCACGAAGTTTTCGTTACTTTATAGGCTAGCCTGGACTCAACTTATTTGATTATGTCTGACCCTTCTGTCCTGAAGTTCAATAGAAGGGCTGGGACGATATTAATCGCTATTTTGGGTTGTATGATGGTAATTTTTAATGAGGCTAGCATTTTATTTTAACAATAAAGAGTATTTGTTATTTTTACATCTTAAAGGGAGTTTAAACTTCCTTAATTGTGTTCTAGTTTACGCGGGGGCCAATTAATAACTCTTCAGCTATAACCAGAACCAAGAAGTTAGACAAACTGCCTTTTCTATCTGGGTGGATAAATTTAGGAGGCAGATAAGAAATGAACTTGTTTCTGTATTTTTTGGGTCGATAGGGCCGGTTTTTTTTGTGCCTATTTTGTCTTCTGTTCCCTATTTCAAGGTCTAAAACCTCTTTTGCCTGTTTTGGATCGTTACAGATTTTTCTGCACATATCTACGCATTTTAAAAAGCACATGACGAATTTCAATACATCGAAGTGAAAAAAACTATACAAATTAAATGGTATGTTCTCCTCATAGAAATATTTTTGACAATCTTGTTATCATTTATTTCTTTTCAAACAGACAAAAACTTTCTCCTCAGTCCCATTCACTTAAGCTCTTTAAATAGCAGAACCTTCATTAGCGACAGGAACCAACGGTTACATCGGGAATACGAATACCAGGATAGAGAGGATTGGGGGAAACAGTAGTTTTGAATAGTCCTGGCGAAAGGCATTGTATCGACCTGCGCTAGATAATTCTAGGAAATGTGTGATGGAGGTAACTTCCCAGATGCATAAATATAGCAAATAATTGCAAGCGAGAAAGTTGAGAGCGGCACAACTGTGCAATAAACCGCCTCTGCAATGTGCTCAGTACAGAAGTAAGAGATGCTGACCTGATTCTACTATAAACGCATACACAGAAAATGAACTCGACCAGAAACTACTGCTCATCTTTTGCTCATTCGGCAGGACTATTTCCATGGTGTCCTGAAAGATGAATGTTCTGTTGTAGCTAGTATGAATCCTTCCGAAATAACTTGTTTTAATTATGCTCCAGTCACTTCGATGGAAGTATAATTTTTTTTTTTTTTTTTTTTTAATTCAAAGATGAAAAATGTTCTCTCTGACAAGCGGTTGACTATGACAGTTGATACCTTGTAAAAACATATTTTTGTTATTTTTAACCAAGAAAAGTAAGTTTAAGTACTATAAATATGTAATAAAGAAATTATTAAGTATCTTAAATACCTATTTCATTAATAATAGGTGATATTACTTTCTGTTTTTACTTTTAATAAATGATTATTTTAATTATATTGCTGCCTATTTTCAGTATGTAACTGATTTTTTGCCTGTATATTTTTACCAAAGTAAATGCCTGAACTTCCGAGATTTAGTATAACATTTTCTCGCTATTTCTATTCAATTGTCAACTGACCAGAACGGCGTAGCATTCTTACTAGGACTGTGTTAAAAATTTCAGTAAAACGTCAAGAATTAATTTCAACTCCGATTGATTATTTACACAGAAAAGGGATGGGAGAGTTAAGCTTACATTGCAATAGATTTAAGGAAATTAGTTGTGGAACATGAACTTTCTTTTAATATTGAATGTAATTTAATTTAATTAGCACTTACATTATTACAGCTATAATGTAATAATTCTGAAAATGAAAAATATTTATGACAACATTGGAGTTGTTTTTGTGATATGTTTAGTGTAAACTAGATCTTTCATTAATTTCGACATCCCTTTTCTCCATCAACCCTATACAAAAACCCACGCTTCGCCACTGCATACTTCAATGTATGTATTTATAAGTGTTTCGTTAATTTTTACTTATTCCAATTTAAATACTTAAGACGACAGTTTAAAGGCAAATTTATTCTTTTTGGTAAATGTAGTCGAGATGCTTCCTACATGGCGGAAAAGCACACAATATTTCTGCAATTTATTTTTTGAAAGTTCGAAAAAGTCACAGGACATATTGCTTTATGTATTAAGAATTCTGTTTTTGTCATTTTTAACTTTAAATGTCTCCATTTATAAGTTCATTTAAGACTCCTAATGCTTTTAAAGACTTTTGTCATGATGTCCAGGCATTGGTCTGCGAATTCAGCTACTCCATTTTCATGCCATGTCCAGTGCCAAGATTCACAGTATGTCTATTTATTACTTTTTTTTATTTCATTTCTTTCTTTTCTATCTGTTCATTGTCCTCCCATATGGACCAAAGATATTAAATTCGCTCTCGCCAGAAAGCAACCAATTTTATTCTTCAGGGTTCAAGTGTTAGGTTGAAAAGTGTTTTTTTTTTTTTTTTTTTTTTTCCCCCTCGCTGCCTGACTATTCAATCTTGCCCTTTTAATTACATTATTTTTGTGTTAAAGTTCACTTTATTGCATATAGTTTCAACACCTTGGGTTCATTTGGAAGCAATTAATTTTGGATTCTTTATCCCCTCCCCCTTTGACTCCCCAGGTTTCCTCTCGAGCTGCTAATGTTCATGGATAACTAAAATAAAATTTTCGCTGCCCTCACCTCGCTATCTCTTAATTATATTTGCAATTGTGCTTCTTTTCATTTGCAGCGTTTCAACTATGGGCCTACATTTTTATGAAAGATGAGAAGTTGTCTCTTTTTGAAGTAAGAATTCTTTATTTCACTATTACTGTGATGACACAGGCAAGACTGTTGTGCACTATTGTTGCTCTATATAAATATAATTATACTGTTTTTATTTTAAATACCTGATATATTTTTATATATTGTGTAATATATTGAGAAAATGAATAAAAAAAACGTATGACCATACACACTGTAAGGGTCTTCACTGATGGAACAAGAGATTGCTTTCCAAATTTAAGTGCAAAAATTCATAGTTAAAAATAAAAAATATAAATTAATACCCGCCGTCCGAATACTCCAAATATTCCAAAAATATCTGCATTTTGTTATTAATTTAGCTTCACAATTGCAGTTAGAATAAAGGCCTACCCATAGGAATACATGCATGATGTATGGTGAGGCACTCTCCCAATCAGCTGTTTTCAGTCCCTGATATGTTAAATCAAACCAGTATGGAAATAGATACACTATTTACAACTGTCATCTTCATAGAGGAAGATTACCAGTACCACTGGTTGGATGGCCTATTCTAGTATTAGGCTTCCCCGCTCTGTAGATGGGTGACCCAAACATTTATAGTATCTCAACACTGCGCCTCGGTGTATTCAACACTCTGGATGTCGGAAGCACACTGCCATACAGAGCAACCCATCTTCCCGAAGTGAGAGGCTTCCCAGAGCCCCCAACGTAACATCCTAAGGTGTCGGCACTCCTCCATTTGCGCTGGCACGAATACTGCTTTTTAGTTTATTCGTTGACATTCTAAAATTATTTTCTTTGTTCCTACATTACTCATGGGGCCTTTGCAGTTTTTCATGGGAGTGAAATATCATTGGTAATGCGCAATAGGAGCTTGTTTAAAACTCTGTTCTAAATAGATCTTCAAAACAACGAATAATAACAAAAGTATTAAATGTACACAATGGGAAAAGTAAATATATTAATCACTAAAGACTTTTGTCAGAGATACATTTCTTTTTCTATATGTTTTGATATGTTTTCGTTTATTTGTTTTATTTACGGACTCTTTAACATCTCAGCGTCATCAGCGTCCCATTCAATTCAGGGAGTGAAACGGCCGACAAATTTTGCTCAGAGGCCTCTTCTTTCAGGCTTGAGGTTCTTTTCGTGCCATAAACAACACGGGACCCACGGGTTTACTTCCTTCCTTTCGGGAGGAAGTCATACTTAAGATTTTTACGCCTGAAAAAAAATGCATCGATCTTAGCAAGGATTAAACCCGTGATCTTGGATTTAAGAGGCAATTATGGTTACCTCTAGACCATCAGGACCGACTCAACGTCATATAGTTTACACAGTTATTTACAGAATGAAGACACACAGTTTTGGTTCGGCGTGTGGAAGGGATTGTGCTGCAGAGCTGGTAAAACAAAGGAATGTTACATTTTAAAAATAATAAATATAATGTAATAATGGGATATACAGGGTGGGCCAAAAATCACAACCCATTTTAATGAAAAGTACAGAACGATGGAATACTTTATTGAATCTTCATGATTATTATTTATAAAAGGGTTTCTCAAATTGTTTTCCATTTATGTCGACACATTTCTGCAGACAACCCGGGACGCTTAAGCATACTTGTTCGCACAATCGTGCGTTTGCATAGATTTCTTCAATAATATTTTTAATAGTTTTTCTTTTAAGTCCTCAAGTGTTTGTGGTTTTATAGCAAAGACTTTATCCTTAACCTTACACCAGTAGATTTTTCTGGGCGATCTAGGTGTCTATTGACCCTTGTGATCCAATAACTTTACCATGAAAAGACTCATCAACATAGTTACGCAAGGTAATACATAATGTGGTGTAGCTCCATCATGTTGAAAGTACCGTTGGTTGAAAGTATCGTAATGTATTTGTAGCCATGGAATGACATAGGTACCTAACATTTCCTGGTATTTCTTTCCAGTGACTGTGGCATCAAAAAACCTAGGCCCAATATCTCCAAAACAAGAGATTCCATCCCAAACATAACACCAAATTCAGCTGCTTCTCAAAAACAATTCTATGATTCTTGACATACCAGTAAGTGCAGTTGTGTCTGCTAACGTGACCTGTTAATTTGAAAGATGCCTCATCACTCCAAATTATCTTAGGAAATAACTCGCCATTAACCCTCATTTGAATAACCTCCCAAAATTGAATCCTAGGATCAAAATTATCTTCCAAAAGGACAAGTACAAGATGAGGTATGTCACACTTGAATTTGGCCGCAAATAAAATTCTCCGAGCAAAAGTTCTTGAAACAGCCTGTTCACAAGACAGCCTATGAGTTGACTTTTAGGACTCTGGACATCGCTTGTAAAACGTTCAGTTTACTTTCATCCTTAATGATGCCAGTCCGCTACAGATTCAGTATCCTCAAAACGTTTTCATAAACTGTATACTGCCTTCCGCATTGGTTGAACAGCGTTGAAATATTTACTCCACTCTCAAATTATTAAATTAAAGCCACCTTTGTATTAGGTTTTTAAAGCAAAAACCCTTTCTGCAGTTGTAAATATATTCAAATCGTGAATCAACAATGTCAAATGAACATCGGTGTTTATACCAGTGCACTCTATAAAAACTTATCAGATATAAACAAAAGACGCATAATTTAAATCGATGGGAAGATCACAACCAAATTTATAAATTTCTGTTCATAATGGGTAGTGACTTTTGGCTTTCTCTATATAACGTGGAGTTAATGTATTAAGTTTCTTTCACCCTATACACCAACAAATCTGTTAAATAGTTTCTACAGAAGACAAGGGGTAGAGGAGAAATCGATGAAATCCTACACAATTAAAAATATAAATGTATTAGTGTTAATATTTCTAGCTTCTCTGGATAACAAAACTAAGTAATGTTAAATATCTTGAATCGTCTTGCATAAATAAAGTCTTGTAATAGTTCAATTGATTCCCATGAATCAATGTATCAAACTCAAGCAACAATAACAACAATTCATTAGAAATTTCAAAGTTGGAGGGCTGGGAGGATGAAATCTAAAATATCATTAGCACTGGTTTTACATTTCTCTTTCAATATCTAAATTGCTATTTTTGTTTAAATTACATTTCTTAACAAAGATAGTTATTCAGACTGGCAAGTTTTGAAATAAAAGCCTGTATGTAATGAAACTTTAGAGATGTACAATAGAAGAAGGTCTTCGGTTAATTTTCATTGCTAAGTCTGTATAGCATATCAGTCAAACTTAACTCTATTATGTGATATATTTTCCTCCTCATATGCTGCTACTATACAATCATCTAAAATAATCAAGTCGGAAACTATAAAAATTGACCTTCTCTACAGCAGGTGCTTGGAGTGGTATGAGTACTAGAAGCAAACTTCAAACTTGTAGAGTTAGATAGGCATGCTATATACTTTATTAAGAAATAACAAAGATTAGTTTCAGTGACGAAACAAATCATGTCTAAATAATATGGGGAATAAGGCAGAATATCACACAAGTAAATGTATTAACATAATAGAACTAACAATACATGCAAATACTGAAAGGGCATGGAAAGTTAGGGGCGTAATATTCGCCTTTAGTGCTTTGTAAACTCAAATCGACTTTTGTTGTTTAATTCCTTTCTAACCTTCAAAGCTCCAGTAATTGTATTATTGTCCAGGAGTATTTTTATTCATAACATTTCATCACGACGCAAAGGCCTTGCTATAAATACGACTTTCTCGTGAGAAATGGTCACACCCTTGTGGCTGACTATACATTTCTGTCATTCCCCGCCCAATGGCCTGCAGCTAAAGTAATTACCCTGACCTAGCCGTGCCATCTAGAGTCTAGCATCCATGATATGCTACTATATATGTTGCGATTAGATTGTAATGTTTTTATTACATCGCCATCAGCACAGTATTAGGGACACTTGCTAACAAGGTTTACTCCTACGTAACATACATTATTTCAATCTACAAATACAAACTTCTATAACAAAACTTCTAGCGAAGCTGGCAAAAGAATTCGAGCAAGATTGTTGTATGATAATAGAGCACACACTCTGGCTTAGATAAACAATAATTGCCTTATTTTTCGATATTTCGTGTTCCTTAAATCTAAAATATTTTATTGCTATGATGAAGGTGATATTTAAAGCATGAAGTATAAGCGAAAGAAAGAAAAAATTAAATAATAAAATTGAAAAATGTAATTTTAATAAAACCAGGGGAAAATATAAACAAAGCAGAGGAAAATAAGCAAGAAATACGTAAAGAGGGAATAAAATAGGAAAGGAATGTAAAAAGGATAAATATAAAGTAAATTACAAAATAGAAGCATAGAAAACAAAAAATAGAAAATAAATATACAATTAATAAATGAAGGGGGACAGGTAAAGCAATAAACTTAAAAGAAAGACTGTTGTAAGATAGGAAATGGTAGGAATACAGAAATATTAAATAAAGGAAGAAATGTAGAAGAGAAAAAACTTTAAAAATGGAAGGAGGCATAAAAAGAAAGAAAGGTAACAGAAAGAGATAATGAATCAATGAACGCAGAGAGGGAAACGGAGAAAGAAAGCAAAAAGTAGAGCCGAAACGCGAAAAAAGAAAGAAAACAAGAAAATAATTTATGAAAAAGCAGAACATTTAAATACCAGAAAGCACTATTTCCATAAAAACTGAAAAAATCGACTGTAAGAAAGGTAGGAGGAAAGAAACATTCAATGAAGGAAGATAGAACAGAAAATTAAAAATGGAAGAAAAATAATTAAAAGGAAAATAGAAGAAAAGGAATAAAGAATAAATAATCGCTTAGAGGGAAAACAAAAATAGAGGGGGGAAAAGCAAAAATAAGTACCGAAAGATGGGCAAAAAAAAAAAAAAAAGAAAGAAAGAAAAAACAAGAAGAAAACGAGAAAATAATTCATGAAAAAACAAGAACAAATAAAAATACAGGAAACAGAATGAAAGGAAAGCAGAGAGGAGTAAATAGCAGGAAACGTTGGAGGGAAGCAGGGATAGGAGAAACAAAGAACTTTAATCGGAAACCAATGCAAAAAGATAAAATACAGCTCTTCATGAATGGCGGTTTGATCAGCGACTCAACAGTCTTTTTATTGGTTTCTTCCTCTTGATTCTCATTCCCTTACAGCAATGCGTTCTCTTTGCATTCCGAAATTTACACATTTTTATTTCAACGGTTCCTCGGACGTATTCCGAAAACGAAAGATCAAACGCTAAAAGCAACACAGTAGCAAGGAACGTTAGCTTCGTCTAAACGCTAACTTGGTTACAATATGCAGATGGAATGGATAAAGTTAAATGTTTGCCTTGACCCTGAGAAGACTATCAGCATATAAATTGGGTATTGTACTCTGAAGGAATGGAGATCCATGCTCCATCGTTTGCCTAATCCTGTCTCTAGGACGGGAAGAATTCCGTTATTAACAAGCTGAGAATTGAACTCTACATCTTTCTTTTGTCTTAACAATCTACACGCTCTCTAAACTGAGCTGTCTTAAATAGCTTTAATCATAATATTTTTATACGTTTTAAGACTTTGCTGACAACCGTATAGTTCACCATTTTGGAAGGAAAAGAGCGTTAAAATTGCTTGCCGTATACGTTTATCATTACTTTTAAAGAACTTTTATAGAAGCTTGCTGATTCAATAATAACTCCACAAATTTGTATGTATACCAAGGGAGAAGAAAAGAAAAGGCTATAACGCAGTATCCTTGAATTTAATAAATCGTGCTTTAAAACTTGAACATTTCAAGAAATGTTCTCCTCCAATAAATTAATAATGAATTAAAGCAATAAACTAATGCAATGTGCCATAAAAGCAGAATTATAGTATGCAAACAGGGCATTGAGCCATTTCCCTGAATATATTTTCAATTTAACATATTAAAACATTTACCGCCACAGGTGGCCGAGGTCGTTAAGGCGCGGACTCGTGAGCGGGAGGTCTCGTTCGAATTCTGCCAGGACTTTACTCTCTGACTGAGTTTTTTTGTAGGTTTTTCTCAGTCCTCATAAATGGCAAATGCCGGGAGGTACCCTAAACTTAGGCCAGGAACGTTTCCTTCCTTAAAAAAAATCCTTTCCCAATATATCATTTCATCTCATGTATCATCAGTGTCCACCGCCTGTGATGTCCCAGTAGTAAAAACCGGCGTTAAAACAGTAATAAAAAAATTGAGGGGAAGAAAGAGTTCCAGGTCTAAATTCCAGTACCCAGGCGCTTGGGGAAAATCTGCTAAGAACTCAAGTCAAGTAGAGGACAATTCTGGCGGGAATCGAAACCGTAGACCTTCCGCTTATCATTGTCTGGTAGCATGCTTCTCAATTTTGACTTGTAAAATGTCAGTGAAAACAGTTATTCGGTTATATTGGGTAATCTGGGAATTGGAAATGCTTACAGATATAGCTAAAGCCCTTCCCCGCTTGAGGGTATTTCACCTTGTCGAGGTAATGCTCGCCCACGCACTGATCAAGCCAAATCAATTACGTACGTACCCACCTGACGTCAGGGCAAAATCAGATACATGTTTGATTAATACATATAACTTCGATTTCAATTAAATTAAATAACGTTTATATCCCACAGGAGATTAAATAAGAAGCTCAATTTGTATTTAAAACCACTGAAGTGCGTATAAAAATTAATGAATAACAGTTTAAAACATTTGTCCATTTTCAACTCTCTTTATGTATCTATGCTTGTTTTACAGCTTTAATATTTATAAATAAATTAGTAATTATGAATTAAATTTATTCCTGTCATTCCGAAACGTTACTTGACTCAAAGGAATAATTCGCACATTTTTCACTAGAAGAAGCGTGCAAAGCGCTTACTATAGACACCCCTATAATAATTAGTGCTTCTTAAACATATCTTGGCAGAGCAAAATTACAAGTTATGATTTTTTTTACTATTATTATATTTTGTTTGTATTTTGTACGAATTTTACATTTAAAAAAGTAGTTTTCTGGCGTATGAAAAGTTACAGCATGCAAAAAGCTGAGATCAGCTGTTCTTTTTTGATTTGATTTATTTAAGGACGCTCTTTAATATCTCAAGTCATCAGCGTCCCATTCTATTCAGGGCGTGCTCAGAGGCCTCTTCTTTCAGGCTTGAGGTTCTTTTTCGTGCCGTAAATGTACGACTCGGGACCCACGGCTTTACTTCCCTTCCGAAGGAAGCCATACTTAGGATTTTTAAGCCGGAAAAAATCCATCGATCCGGGTTTGAACCCGCGATCCAGCTGTTCTTGATTTTCTACTTATCTGACATTGTTTCAGAGTTGTTACATCACTACTCATGCAAATAACTCTTAGAAATCGGTTCAATGTTAGTTAATTGCTACACTGTGGCCTGATCTCGAAACTACCAAGAGGAATGCATAAATTAAAGAATATATTGTGGCATATACAATAGTATAGTGTTTGGAAATTCATTGTTGTTGGGTGAGGATAGTGTTCGTTAAATGAAAATATTCGTTACTTGAAAGGGGTGGATTGTTGTCGTTGCTTGGAAATTTAAATATAATTGGTGGTTTGAACTCTCCCACCTAAGCTTTAGTTAGACAACAAAAACCAAGCATACAACACGTATCAATGATATCCACTTACGAATCTCATAAGAAATGTCGGTTTTTAAATTTGGTGTTTTGTAAGAGTATATGGGATGCTGTGGTTATTATTGTTGTGAATAAAGTTTCAGATCAGAGTTTTTCTAAAACGCTACTGGAAAAAGATTATAAAGCTGCTTCTAAAGATGTACATCATGGAAGACCTAAGGTGTGGAATATTCATGAGAATACGGGTAGAGTTTTGGCAAAAAATCTTTTAAAAAAAGTACCGTTGACTGCTTATTTCTTATTATTTTTATTTCTTTACTACTTTTATGTATTTTTATTTTTATTTTATTTTTTATTTTGTTTGTGGACGCGCTTTAGTATCTCAGCTTATCGCGTTCATTCAATTCAAAGCATAAAATGGCTCGTAAATTTTGCTCAGAGGCCTTTTCTTCCAGACTTGATGTTCTTACGACTCTTAAATATACGATACGGAACCCACGGCTTTACTTCCCTTTCGAAGAAAGCCATTCTTAGGATATATAGGCCCGAAAAAATTATATTAACTCTGACCGGAGTTGAACCCGCAATCTTGGGTCTATGAGACATGTTTCTCGATACTATCAAGACCTACTCGTAGACTGTCAGAAGAATTTGGTGTATCAAAAGATACATACATCGTAATATTAAGGCACCTAAAACTCATACTGAAGCTCATATCGTGAACTGATACCTGAACAGATCCAACGCAGAGTGAATATCTGTCGTCAAATCCCATGGATGATAAATTTATCAGGAGTATTGTCACCTGTGATGAAAAATGGGTACATATATTACCGCAGCCTTGACACAGTGGCTCGAACCCGTCAGCCTGTCAAAAACATCGCTAAACAAAATCTGTTCCGTCCCAAAGTAATGTTAATGTGTCTGGTGGAATTTTGAAGGTAGATTCACAGGGAGTTCGTTCCAAACGGGTGTGCAAGATGCAAATCTTTATTCTCAACAACTGACTAGCTCATGAAGTTTTGAGACAGAGAAATGCAGTTAATCGAAATACAGTTCTCTTGCAAGACCCCATTCCACTTGAACAACCATGAGAAAAATCCAGAAATTGAAAGGAACCGAACTGCTATCACACCCAGTATACGGCCTTTATCTAGCGCCTTCAGATTACCACTGTTTTGATCTATGGCCTATTTCCTGCGTGGAAGAAATTTCGAAAACTCTGAAGCATTGGTAGTGAGTATCATCGAATTCTTCGAATCAAACTCTGGAAATTGGTACCATCGGAGAATAACAAACCTCGCTGAAAGATGACTCAAGACAATGTGGCCTTTACTTTGAAGGTTAGTTTAATTTCTTCTCAGAACAAAGTTCCAATAAATTTTTGCTTAAAAACTAAAGATACTCATGGGATAGTATCATAAAAATAATGTAGCTTAGTGGAGCGAACCTGAGAATAAATTTGCAGATGTTTTTAATAACAAAACTGAGGGCGACGTCCGCAAATTTATGGATATCTTAGAATCCTGGCAATAATAATACACAATAAAATGTGTAATTTGCATCTGTGTATATAGGTTAATAATAATAATAATAATAATAATAATAATAATAGTATTATTATTATTATTATTTCTTATTAAACCAAAGTTCGTAACACAGTAATGTTATAAAAAGTGTTACAAAATGCAAATTCTAGTTTTGAGTGCGTTGCATTAAAAATACTTTTAGTATGAGATGTCTAAAAAGTTAATTACATAGAAAGCGTTTTTTTAATTATTTGTCTTCATGCTACTTACGCTTTACTGCTAACAAAATGTGTCACCATGCAAATAAGAGCAGTAGGCGATAATTAACGTGAACTGCAGCTGGTGACTGCATTGTTTTTTTCTGACAGTAAAATTAACCCATATAATGACTGCACAGTTTTACAGGAAAGTTTACCTGGTTTCGTGAGAAATTTTTCAACAAATATTTTGAACTTCAATTTGAAGGGAAAAAGTAGACTAACCAAAACATTTAGCTATTTAGGTTACACTTTTCATTAGTACTAAAAAGCCTCCCCCCGGCTCACTACTCTTAAATGAGTGTTGACATTATTTACCATATAGCTTAATTATTATTTATTTTCTTTAGCACGCAATGTTTTTGCACGCTTTTGTCGTTTACGGAAGAAAGTCACGGGTTTTCCCACCCCTGAAGAAATATTGAACATGATCACGAAGTTATTGGCTTTGTTGTAGTTCTTGCTGTTTGGCATCGTTATCGTCATTTGTCTCTTATCTTTTCGTTCTCTATTAGTGCAGCTTCTCGCTATTTAATTGGCTAAATTCTTTGAAAGGCATATGGTTATCGCTGAGCTTTGAACGTGCTTAGTCCCAGCTCTATTACATTCGTTGTGCAGAGGTTATTAGCTTCGTTTATTTTGCCCAGTCATCTGTAAGTGCATAGACAGTACTTCAAAGCAACAACTCCTTAAAGTTGATGCAAGAGTCTTCACTTTATTAAGGCGAGAGTTTTCACTCTCGGTCATGTTAGTAACATTCTGGCTTGTTATCTACAGACGCTGCTCAAATGTTTCTAATAAAAAAAAAAGGTGCGAAAGTTTGACTGTAAACAAATGAACGAGTTTACAGAAGTAGTAGGTGTGTCTTTATTGTTATGAAATTCTATATACACATTACAAATATATTTTATGCATGGGCCGTAGAGCGTGCATGCTTAAGTATGGTACACAATTAGAAATAGGTACAAATAATAATAATAATAATAATAATAATGATAATAATAATAAACATTAAAACGTTATTAACAACAACGTCCGCCTGTGGTGCCTCAGTAGTAAAAACGGGCGTTAAACACTACTCAAAAAAAAAAAAACAACAACGTATATAGATATACAATGGAAACATCACATTATTTTATATTTCACTAGTTTTTTCGTTCTAACCAGAAAATAAATTGCATAGCTTCACGCACTTTGGCTAAGAAAATGCCCATATGCAACCAGTTAGTGTGATTCGCAAATAGGTTCCAGCATGCCAATCGTCTTCTAGTTGCCTAATTTTTTTTTCAGGAAACAGAGTTTTTCTCAAGTGTTCCCAGTGGGTACATTTGACCAGAATACTATTCACTAATTAGTACTATTATATATAGCTAAAATTAAAAAAATAGAATTTTAGATTCATTTCATAAACATGTTTACAGCATAGATATGGGTAGATAAATCTATTAGTAAATTGTATAGGTGCAAGTGACGATCAAAAACTGAAATTGGTTAGTGAAGTCAGTTTTAGATTTGGTAACCCATAACAAAAATAAAATTGGAGAGAAAACAAAGAAGGACTAAAGACAGAGAGAAAGCCATGAGAAAGGGAACGAACAGAGCAAGAAATGGAGGTGCATACGAAGAAAGAAAAAATAAAGAAATGATGAAACAAAGAAAGAATAAATAAACAAATAAAGAAGGAAAACTGAAAGAAGCAAACGAGGAAAATAAAAGAAATAAAGTACAAAGTTTACTTGTTTTATTTATAGACGTTCTTTAACATCTCAGGCCATCAGTGTCCCATTCAATGCAGAGCATAAAACGGTCTGTAAATTTTGCTCCGAGGCCTATTCTTTCGGACTTGAGGTTCTTTTTTGTGCTATAAATCTACGACACGGGACCCACGGCTTTACTTCACTTCCGAAGGAAGCCATACTTAGGATTTTTACATCCGAAAAAATCCATCGACCCTGCCGGGATTGAACCCGCGATCTTGGGTTTACTAGAGTCAGTATGATTGTCACTAGACCACCCGGACCGACATAAAAGACAAAGAGAAACCTATTGAAGAAGGAAAAAAAAAAAAAAGAAGCAAACGAAAGCTAAAAGAATGAAGGAAAAAGAAAGAAAACAAAATGCTGCAATAAGCGAGGGAAAGGAAAAATAAAAAGAACAGGTGACGGGACGAATAAAAAGAAAGAAAGAATACCAAAAAGAAAGGGAAAAAATAATGTTAGGAAGGAACGAAGAAAAAAAGAGAAAATTTTGAAAGAGTTAAGAAAAGCAAAAGAAAAAGAATGAAGGTAAGAAGAAAAGAAAACAACAAGGAAACACTGAAACGTACGAATGAAGAAAAGATTTGATGGAAACTTTAGATAACCTGGCAAGATTCTCGAGATTTTAATTTGCTAGTACTTCAAGACTTTGAATTTGCAATATCCGTTTTTACGCAGAAGTTTGAAGCGGCGGAAAGACCCTCCTGGGAGTGTAGCATTAATATCATAATAATTATAACGTAGAATAAACAAAAAATATAGTGAAATGAACACATTTCATGAGGACCTTTGCGAACACAGATCATTCTTTCATTTTCTTTTCGTGCTTTCTGTCCTTGTTTTCATTTATATTAAATACTTTAAGTTCGTTCCTCAACTAATATAACCCATAAACACCTCTGGAAACTTGTTTCGGCTGTCTTTTCTCCTTCAGCACCAAATGATTACAATCGTAACTTCAACAATGGTATTGTCTGTTGAATCTGTTCTCAAGGCGCAAGCTCTTCTTTGTTAGTCAACGTTTTTTCTCAAATTTTTGCACATCTCCCATGAAATCTCTTCAGACGAAACAATAGCATTGGGCAACAGCACAAAGTTGTTCGGCTGGGGAAAGATTATGGTAATGTCTTTCTTCGACTGTCGTGGAACGGTTTATCAACATGAAGCCCCCCTCGCAAGCAATGGTTAATTACAGGAGACTGTTTTGAGCGTCCTGGCCGAACTCATCATCCAACAAAAAAACCATGAGCTGCATCCATCTGAGGGACATCTTCACCATGACAATGCACTGTCTCACGTTTGCAATTTTTGGCCAGAAAAGAACATCAAATGTGGGCCCCACTCCCGATCCAGCACATGTGACTTCTTTCCATTCCCTCGTCTCAAAAACGAGCTGCGTTTCGATTCATCAATGGCTGTCGTGAAAGCGGAGGAGATTCTGAAAGCGATGTCAAAGAACGGTTTCCAGCACGTCTTCCAGAAGTAGCAGACACGTTGAGCCAAAATGCCAAAAACTCAATGGGGACTACTTCGAATAACACCAACCTTGTGTACTTTGTAAGTAAAGCAAAAGAATCAATCTCAGTCTTTTTGATTAGCCTTCGTAGATGTTTTTAAGAGACTCTAGTAAAAATATAAGAAGAAAATAGAATAAGCAAACATAAAGCTTTCTTTGTAAATATTGTCAGAAATATCTATTATGTTTTTTTTTTTAATACAGCAGGTAAACAATGTTGTAATGACGTTTTAGAGCATTTGGAAATTTCTTTTGACACAAAAAAGCCTGCACTTAGCGCTACGCTCGAATAGTATTAACCAATAAAAGATAACGCATAGTGCGATAAAGGTAGAGAAATCATTGGAAACCCGCAGAAGACCTGTGTCAGCAAAATTCCCAAGTTCCTAGTCAGTAAAATCAAAGAATAATAACACTAAAACAGTATGCAAAATTCGGAATCCTTGGAAGTGAAGCCCTAATGGAGTGCTTGGGTTAGTCAACCATTAAACGAACGTGTAAATTTTTGATAGGAGGAAACTCAAGTTTTAGGGATGTGTATGAAATTAATGGAATATAATAACAGGATGTTTTGACCACCTCCTTGGTCTAGTGTTGCTGATTGCTGGCCAGGAGGCTCGGATTCGATTCCCGGTACTTAGAATTTTTTTTAAGTTAGGAAGGTCTGGAACGGGGTCCACCTAGCCTCGTGAGGACAATTGGGGAGCTGCCTGATGGAGAGGTGACGACCTTCGATCATGAAAACCGCGGCATGCTCATCAAATGCCGCAACCCCGCCCCCCCTGCAATTTTGCTCTCTATCAGTGAAGACAGAGGTAGAGGATGCAGAGGTCGCTGCGGCAGGCCAATGCTCACCCCGGCTGTAACGTCAAATGAGAAGAAGAATAGGAATGTTTTGAGGCTCGCTGGTAAACTATTAATTTATTTTTTAACACTTCTTCGGAGACTGTTCGGGAATTTCTTCATCGTAGTGCTTTTGGAACGAGAGTGCTCTAAAACATCATAAATGGCGTTTGTTTATAAATATGATAGCAATGAATTACATTAAGCAACATTGTTTCTTCTGTTGATTTGCAAGAGTTGCTTCACCGACACTCAAAATACTCTTGAGACCCGAACCCTTTATGTCACTTTCTCTTCATACTTAAAGGAAGATCGCTCATGTTGAGAGTGACACGGAAGGATGAGTCGCGAAAACGTCTGCGGCTTGATATACAAGCTCTCCGCTGACATCATCAACCACGCATAGTGACGTCAACTTGACGAGGGGCAAGCAGTCGGCTTCAACATTTTATTTAATTTGGGATTTTCGAATTTATTCCATTACATACCTGCTACCTCACAAACTCCTGGTAAAATCGAGGAACGCCCTTTTTCTTTCGTAGGCATTTTGTTTCGTATGTTGAACTTAAAAAATGGGAATTATCATATCAGCACTTCCGCAGTTCAGGATGGCAAATATTTCTTATAAATTGAAGCACAGAAACTATCATTAAGACCGCCTTCAAGTTAACATTCCATAAACATTAAGCATTAAATGGTAAAATAAAAAATAGTCAAAAATGTTATCTAACTTAGCTTAAGTATGGATAATCTTTTATCCACGCTGGGCAGTTCTTTTGGCATTTTGAATTGCTTTCATGTAACTGTCTCCAACTTATATGTACATCATTAACGGACAACACAATTACTGGCACACAGCTTTTCCCCTCCAGTGCACAGATTATTGCTTTGTGTTGCATCTTTTACCTAAATCTAGAAAACTATATAAAAACAGTATTCGAAACAAAAAAACAAATTGCAAATATGCACTAATACACAAAATATGAACATTAATCATTAAATATGTACAGTGCGATCAGTGATGTTTTCCTCCGCGGGGCGGGTTTTTTTTTTTTTTTTTTTTTTTTTTTTTTTTTTTTTTTTTTTTTTTCCTGTGAGGACCTCCCACTCGTTTGCCGCGCCGTGGAGGGTGTAGTAAGTTCAGCTGATTGTGTGTTCGTTTCTTAATTTGACAGTATACATAAAGTGTATAATGCCTCGCGTGTTTACAACGGTATAGCGTATCTTTATGCGTTATTCATATGTGTCAGCTCGAAGACTGTTTCAAGCAAGATTCCGGGGTGTAGATGTTCCAGATCGCAAAATATTTCATAATCTGTATAATTAATTTCAGGAAACTAGAAGTGTCCAGCCTAAGAAACCAAAACAGTTGTGTAGCGTTCTCACCAAAGAAAGATTATATGACATAGATAATCGTTTAAAAATTGCCCTAGAATTTTGCCTTGCACACAAATGGAATTTTCATATGGGTCTGTACATAAGGCTACTAATTTTAACATCCTGCGATAATTATCCCTAAGGTTAATTAAAAATGTCGTGTACAAGACGAACCCGTACACCTTCCAAGAACTCAAAGATAATATTCGTCAGGATGAACTACACTGAGAGATGAATAATTTCCTAATGAGATGCCAACAATGAAAGCTGGCAGTTTCAACACCCCTTTTGATAATTTGGAGAGTAATCATCCTCTTAAATCGGTTTGTGTCTTGTATGATTGGTTTGTTTTGTTTCTTTACCCACCGCTAATCATCAAGACCCGGCTGGAGGCTACGAGCGGCGCGCTAGCCCAAAACACTCCGGGGGAAAACAAAACTGATCTCACAGTATTATTATGATATAAAGCCCCAATACAAATAAGCATTTGCATATATTTTAATCACTACTGATAAGCACGAACGATAGTCAAATATTAGAATTTAAAAGTTAACGAAGTTGTCATGTAAAAACGTTGCTTGCCCAATACAATTAGGAGATAAAGCAATTCAAAGGATAAGAATTTACAATAATTTTGTATACACTTTCTCTACATTTTAAAATATTTTATCTCTCGCACAATTTCGTTCGCTTAACTGAGTTTTTACACAGTAAAATAAAAGATAAACACAGATAATCTGCTGTGTTTTCAAGTTTACTTATCGTATCATAAGTGCTCGGATTCTTTTATCTGCATTTATCATAAATATGTGGGCAAGCAAGTGGTTCAAGAATCTTATCTTAGATGTTTGTACTTATTCTCTCACCAGCCTTGACTCAAAGTTCAGTGCGCATAATAATACCGCTATGTGAAGCGTGCATGTGCATATATTACCGTTTGTTCGTCTCCCGTTCTAAGAATTGTACTCCATGCCATTTTCGTCTTTCGTCAAAGTTAAGCTTGCAGACAATTTACTTCTTACAGAAAAGTTTGAAATGCAATTATAAAAAAAAAAATGCCCTTAAATCTTCAAAGAAAAAGAAAGCAATAAAATTTGACTCTGTAGAGTTTTTGAATTTTGCTTCGGAAGAATTTAAAACAAGGTATTTGCAACTGATTAATATATTTTAGAAAAATTTTATCATCCCTGAGAAACGGAAGAAAGCAGATGTATGCTCTATTTTTAAAAAAGATAAAACGCAAGACTGTAACAATTATATTATGTTCAACGCATAAAAAGATTATTACAAGCAGACTAAATACAATTAGTGAGTCATCGTTGGCATTTTATGTTACAATGAAAAATCATTGGGAAAGAGAGTGAGAGATGTGTAGATGTCACTACTAAAGAAGAAAGAGGGGGGATAGCATAGTTAAGAGCAGTAGTATGGAGCCTAAAAGGGCAACGAAATGGTTATCCGCAAGTCATATGTCCATTATTTGGGGGAAGGGAGGATCAACACTCTATTTCAATGCACAGAAACAGAACTTTGGACAAAAGAAAGTATGGTGTAAATTGAATAGGAACACTCGTATAAATAAAATTCTAGTTAATAACTGTAAGAGCATTGGGCAATATTTAGAGAAAGTAAAAAATAAATGGAAATGGACTGTTAAAAGAGGACAGATAATAATGTAAAAATTAAAAACTATGTAACATATAATTGTCAACTTTAGTGGACTGCCCCGCTTAGTGACCAGGGCCAAATGGAATGGCAGTATATTTTAAAGTAATAAGTTATTTATTCATTAAAAATGTTAGTAAGTCTGTTTTAACCAAAGTACAAAGTTGATTTCGAAAAGGTCGTTCATACTCAAATGGAACAGTGTTATGGAAACTAATAACAGAAACGCAAGACTATAATCTATCTACATGTATTTTATTTATTCATTTCGAAAAGGCCTTCGATATTGTGTGGAACATTATGACAAAAAGAGGCATTCCATAATATTTGATTCGGGCTATTGAAACCCTTTACTTTAGAACTAATATTACCATGGACAAACGGTACAAATGCAGCATGTACAAACCAAGGGATTACACAAGGATATCTCCTGCACTTTTTAATATTTACATTGGCGATGCCATTTGCCAATGACAAGATAGTTTAACTAAACATAAATAGGGAATGTTATTTGAGGAAAACGAAGGCCACGAAGTGGCAGTCAACAAATTAAATGAAACAGTTGCCCAATATAATATGAAAAATAACACCAAAAATATAGCATTTTTGGGAAAACACCACTTAAGAAACAAAATTGTTATAAATGAACATATTAGTTGATACTTTAAATTATTTAGGATATACGAGGTGGTATCCAAATATTCGGGACTAGTGCTGTCATCTCGACAGTAGTTGCAGTAGAGTTTTGTACCGCTAGGTGGCAGCACTAGCATATCTGATGAGTGAGTGTTTAAAGTTTCATGCAGCTGGGTAGATTTGTTGAGATTCTATAGTACTTTTGACGATACTCTGTGTGTAGTGTGTGGCGATTTTATGATGGATCCAAAACTAGAACAGAGAGTGTGCATCAAATTCTATGCAAATGTCGGGAAAAATGCTACGGAGACCCTCGCAGTGATTCAACAAGTATTTGGGGGACAAAGCATGAGCCGTACACATGTGTTTGAGTGGCACGCTCGGTTCAGGGCCGGCCGTAGAGCTATTGAAGACATTGTTGCCAAAGTTCAACACCTTGTTTGTGAGGATCTAAGTCGAACCACTGAAGGCCTTGCTCATGAAGTGGGTATTGGTTATGGGACATGCCAACGTATTTTAACTGATGAATTGGGTGGGCATGCATCGTGTCGCCGCAAAATTTGTGCCTAGGATACTGACTGCTGATCAGAAGGCGCAGCGTGTTGAAGTTTGCACGAAGCTTCGTCAGGCCGTATCCGATGACCCAACCTTCTTGTCCAGGGTCATCACCGGCTACGAGAGCTGGATGCACGCTTATAACCCTGAGTTAAAACAGCAATCCTCCCAGTGAAAGAAACCGAACTCACCAAAAAAAAAAAAAAAAAAAAAAAAAAAAAAGCGATACAAGTGAAGAGTAAGACTTTGGTCAAGAGCATGCTCTTCGTTTTCTTTGATACCAAGGGGATTGTGTACAAAGAATTCGTCCTACCAAGTCAAACAGTGAATTCCACGTACTACTGAGACGTTTTGCGACGGCTCCGTGAAAATGTGCGGAGACGACGGCCCGAACTTTGCCGACAAGAAAACTGGCTGTTGCATCACAATAATGCGCCCTGTCACAGTTCCTTGTTCACCATGAGCTTTTTGACGAAAAACAACATGACTGTTTTCCCCCACCCACCATACTCGCCTGATTTGCACCCTGCGACTTCGCTCTATTCCCCAAACTGAAAATCAAGTTGAAAGGACGTCCGTTCGACATAATTGAGAGGACTCAAAAAGAAACGCTGTCTGTGCTAAGCACCCTCAAAGAACATGACTTCCAAGATGCACTTGGAAAATGGCAGAATCGCTGGGACCGGTGTATATGTGTGGAAGGGAACTACTTCGAGGGTGATGGCGGTCATTAGTCCCAAAGTAAGTTTATGACCAGCACCAGTCCAGAACATTCTGGATACTGCCTCGTATTTTATCTCATTGCAGGAATGAAGACATTAATAACAACATCAATAAGCTTAATACACTGCGTGGTACCAGACTTACCTGAAAGGTAAAACAAGAAGATGCAGGCAACTGAAGTTTTACAACATAATGGCCTTTCCCATGCTCAATTGTGGCAGTGAAAATTGGGCAAAAAAGGTCCGATAATAGAAGAATCAAATGAGGTTTCTGCTTTGAGTAGCGGGATTAATCATTTTAGATAAACGACTAAGTGTAAATATCACAGAAACCTAAGTATTCTTACAGGTAGACTTAATAATTTGAAAAACAAGTTGTTCACACACATGCAAAGCAGATGACACATTTCTCAAAATATTATTGAATTACAGACCAAAAGGAAAGAGGATTATTGGTCGTCCACTAGCTAGATGGCATGATAATTTATCTTACCTACCCATGAATGGAAAATAATGTGACATTCATTAAATACGAAGATTGACCTCCATGTTTCACTCCTAGCCATTTCCAGCAACATGTTTATTTATGACATTAAGAGAGTCTGAAAAGTATAACTGCCGCTTACGCAGTTCCAAGTTGATACATTGTTTCATTGCAGCGGTTAAGAAGTGCTGACTAATTAGGAAATGAGGCGTGTCGAGCAAACAGCTGTGATTAAATACTTGCAAATACAGTTAAGCTCTCTTTCTGCAATTCATCAGCAACTTCGAGGGAATGTGTTGTATCTTATGACTAGACCTTGGACTTTCGATTACAATTCCCTATAGGAATATACTAAAGTTAGTTGAATATAAAATGTGAACGCTTGTTAGGGTTTTCCTGAAATGCCTGTTTTGTCCATTGTTGCTATTTTAAGGTTTTAGATCCTAAACTGCCTGTTTTTAATTTGTGTGTGTGTGTGTGTGTGGTAATAAAACAGAAAGTTTTGAATATCACAGTCTGGATTTGGTTCAAAGGCTTTGTTTAATGCATATTTACCTATTTAACATCTCATAGCGCGTATCGAAAAATCCAAAATCTCCCAAAATCATTGTTTTTTTTTTGTTTTGTTTTGCTTTTTGTTTGTTTGGTTTTGTTTTTCTACTACCTGCTCAACAAACCCAGTGACTTTATAGAATTTTTTTCTTTTTATTTATTTTATGCCGCTTTAACTTACATTGGTAGTCATATTGCAATAATATGTTAATTATGGAATTAACAATTTTATACGTAGATACTTAACAATAATATATTATTACAGAAATTTCATCATAT
This sequence comes from Metallyticus violacea, assembly GCA_030762175.1. Classification (NCBI taxonomy): domain Eukaryota; kingdom Metazoa; phylum Arthropoda; class Insecta; order Mantodea; family Metallyticidae; genus Metallyticus; species Metallyticus violacea. The sequence continues at coordinate 50,924,031 of CM060830.1, forward strand.
GTTATTATATTTCATTAAATAAATTTCTTGAATTTAAGAATATAAACATGAGTTTTACTGTGAGATGGATTGTTGAGGATTCCTTGAAGATCTGGAAAATTATATTGTGCTCTCTAAGTAGATATTGTGGACAGTCTGAACGTATGTGTCGCACAGAGAGGCCGGTGTGACAGATGTTGCACTTAGTAGGAACTATTATATTCAGTAGATGCAAGTGTTTTAGTTTAGTGTGTCCAATTCGAAGCCAAGTGCTGATGATTTGGTCCTTACGATTCAATTTATGCATTGTATACGACGTTCTTTATTTCTGTTTTATTTCGTGCAGTTTGCTAGGTGTTTGTTGTGTCCAAGTTGTTTGGCAGAAATTATAAATGCTTCTAGTCGCGTATTTTGTGGCATCTTGGTGTAATGTAATGTTTGTTTGTCAAAGGAAATTCCGCGTTCCTAAGTAGAAGAAAAACAAAAGAGCGGTGTTTTTGTGAGATCTTTTATTTTTCGATAAGCGCTGTGAGAAAATGAGTAATTAAAGTTAAGCCTTGTAAATAGGCCTTGTGTTTATTCATGGTTCACAGTCCCTGAAAAAGGACACTATGTCATTAATATTGACTGTGTTAATATCCTCTGTGTCTAAGAGGACAGCATTCCAGAGTTAAATAAATATATTGTGCAAGTTAAGTTCTACTTAGATATAACAATGTCTCCCTATACCTCTGCAATAACTTCTCGGTCTGATTGTCCCACAGTACCAAACATTAGCTGTGGGTCCGTTTGTGAGAGGCGTAGAGTGCGAGAAAACGCACAAGTCGAAGAGAGTACTAAAGGCATCAAGAAAGTAGAGCAGTTTTTCTAATGGTACAATTTACTAGCTTTTATCAATTCTTCTGTGCTGCTATTAAGGAACAAGACTCGTTCTTTTTCTTAAAGTAGTCGCCTTTCGATGCAATGCACCTGTCCCAGCGCTTTTGTCAGTCTTCAAAGACATGCTGGAAACTTTTTATTTGACAGATCCTTCAGAATCGCCTCCGCGGCCTTCACCGCTGCGTCTGATAATGGAAAAGGTCTCCCAGGAAAGGGAAAAAGCTAAATTTGGACTAATGGGAGGGTGAACGATGTGCGGTTCTTGGTGTACCATGGTTAATGCACGGAAATGTATCCTTTGGCATGTATTATGACTTACAGAGTTTTCAGGACCTCTCTAGTATGACATGCTGGTAAAACCTTCAATAATGAGATGACCATACCTTTCTCATATGATGCAATCACTTTTGCTTTGATGGAGATTTCTAAACAGAGTTTTGTTGTTTGCTCCCAGCCTCGAACGATGTAGTCAATTTTCATCAGCAGCGATTACCTTTGAAAGAGACTCATCTTGTTGTAATATCATCTTCAACTGCACGCGAATGTTCTTTTTTTCGAGAATCAGCAGTCTTGGAACCCACCGTGCACAAACACCTCTCAAGTGCAACTTTTCAGTTATCAACATGTTGGTGGCACAATGTGAAATGATCGCAATTTCTGAAAGTATTGTTAATGTTATTCGATAACCCTCTCTCACAATGGCAGCTTCCGTTAGAACACATACTAAAGTGTCGGGTTCACCTTACTTAGAAATTGATTGCCTCTTTAATCATTTTAAATCATAATGGATTTATGCTATAGAAAAGTACAAACACTCCTTATTTCTCTTGTAACATTGCATAGGCCTCAGCTGAAGATTTGTTGAGATGAAAGCAGATATTCAGAGCAGGAGGTCGCGTGTCACCTCCATTTTACTATAAGCAGAACTGAACATGTCTCAACTCGCACACCTCTAACAAGCGGAAATCGGAAGTGATAAAAATGAAACCAGTACCACGTGTACATTAAACATTAAACTAACAAATTATTATTTTAGTGCGAGAAATTATTCCTGTTTCTACTATCTGCAACGTGTTAAGCAGTTATCAAGATACCGTCACGTATGGCCGAGGTCGTTAAGGCGCGGACTTGTGAGCGGGAGGCCTGGGGTTGGACCGTCCTCCCTGACTGAGGTTTTTTCCACGTTTTCCTCATTTCTCATAAATGGCAAATGCAGGGGAGGTACCCTAAACTTAGGTCTGGAGCATTTCTTTCCTTAAAAAATCCTTTCCCAATACATCATTTCATCTCGTGTATCATCAATGTACACCGCCTGTGGTGTCTCAGTAGCAAAAACGGGCGTTAAACCATTCAAAAAAAAAGTTATCAAGATGAACCACAGTTCTAATTTCTGTGGCTTCATTCTGCTAAAATCTGTTCCCAAGTAGAGAACTTATAAATAGCGTTTGCTGTATAAAGCAGGTCCAAATATTGCTTGTAAAATTATACGAGTATTAGCCCAACTTTCAGAACTTTTCCCTTTGATTGTAAACCACAATGCAATTCTGTAAATACCCTGACGATGAGTTGAACGTCTAGAATGCTAAAAAGTCTTCAAAACTCATATCTCTTTATTTTTGTCTTTGTCTATTTCCTTGTTTTATTTTGGAGCATAGTTTAGCCATTAATTTCCTACTTCAGAAAATATTATATTGTGGGGAGAACATTTGCGGGTCGCAGACTAATGCTTGATGGCCCTTGGATTGGGCGCCCTTAGTTTAGGTAAATAAATCATTAAAACTTGTTTCAGTATTTTATCATTAATTAAGATTTACATTCTTAAGAGGAGTATGAAAGGCCTATCCTTGTAATGTTAAATTTATCAACTTCAGTTCCCATTTTCTCAAGGACTATTAAAGTTAACGAAACAAAGCTTTTACAGTATACATATGCACATAATTGAAAAAACTTTGCTAGTATACCATGACTCAGAAGAATTATTTTCTATTGTTTGCTTTTTTTTCTATTTTCTTCCCCAACCATTTATTTACTTATATACATTTTTTTTAATTGTCATATTTTGTCCTAGCTCTAGCATAATATATGTGCATCATCAATATAATATCACGAATCAGTGATAAAAGTTTCAAAGTGATAGCTTATACAGATTCTAAAAAATGGGAAACTTATGAAAAAAATGTAGTTTTGCAATATTTGCAGCCATTTTTTTTTCAGAAAAACGAGATTTTTGAGGGAAATACCAGCTGAAACCCTCCAAAAATATAAAACAACAAATGATAATGGTTTGGAAACAAATGCTGCCAATTTATGAAATACAGTTTTTTATTTTTTTTTTTATTATTATTATTATTATTTTTTTTTTTTTTTTTTTTTTTTTTTTTTTTTTTTCCCCATCATTCAAGACAAACTACAGCTTTCTAGATCAAATAGTTCCTGAGATATAAAAATTAACTGAACAAGTGTTCGCGAAATAAAAATAAATAAAAAAATTAAAAAAAACTGATTCTGCCGTGACATAATTAAAAATGTATTAAAATACTTATAACGAAGGAACATTAATGAAAATCATACCAAAACAAGCAAAATTTCCAAATATTAAAATGATACAAATATCAAAAATATGATTGTTTCACCCCACCTTTTTTTCCTTTGATACTTCCCTTAAACGGCATTTACCCTGATATTTATTTTGTCTACTGATATTTTCAAATTGTATTATTTCTCAATCGTGTTAATAATAATAATAATAATAATAATAATAATAATAATAATAATAATAATTTTTGTTACACACTTTGTAGCGTCTATTCTTTTCACCTTTTTATAGTTTTGTTTGGGTAAAAATTTGAATGCCTCACTAATTGCATTTATATTATGTTCATTTTATGATATTTTGTAAAATGCCTTGGAATTTTTGCAGATAATTTGTTAAAAAGTGTTCTGGCATACGGAAATGAAAACCAGCTTACAGTGAAAAAAAAAATTATGACTAAACAAGCTTCACGAAGAGAAAATTATTCAGACAGGGGTTCAATGGCAGCGTTATGTCAAGCGTTTGACCTTGAGTACCTAATGCGTCACAAGAAACTAACAATGACGACCGTAGAATCACGAACATGCAATTGCGACTTAACTCGCAGATTAATGCCAACAAAGCTGCACGCGGTAGTTACGAACATAAACTGCTGGTCAGGAAAGAGACAACGTAGGGTATAGTGGCATATTAAAGGTCGTTCCCACTCACAGCAATTAGGTTGGCTTCATCAGCATTGCTCGAATTTATAGCTACAAATTAATGACATTTACATACTAAACGAATTCCAAATATAACGTTTCTTTCTGTTTTGTACAAAATTATAAGAAAACCAATTAAATTTTTCATACCAATGTGAATAAAGATGGTATAAATGAATTTAACATATAAATTACGTGCATTAATTTATCAGATAATTTACTTCAGATATTAATTTACGAACATGTTACCTATTAGTGGTTTTTAAAAATTCAGTGAAATTTACATTTATTACATGTTATAATAATAAATACAAACGTTATTTGCATTATATATATATAAATTAACAGTAACTGTAATTAACTTCAAGTGTGACTTTATCTTAGTGTTTTATCCTTTTCTACTTTTATTTAATTTGTTACATTGTTAATGGTGTTACTTTATTTTTATTTTTCTTTTATATTATATATACATGAACTATAAGTTATATTTTTTAATTAGTTCGAAGAAAAAGATCATACTAAAGTGTGTAATTGACACCATGACAACTTGTGACGGACTCACTATATACTACTAAAACAGCACTTACGCCCCCATCAAATATAAATATAATATATGTATGTGCAAACCTAATCACAGTATTTTAGTAATATAAATATCATGTATGTATGTGTATAATATGGTTTAACTTTAATATGTGACTTGTATTTCGACAAAAGAGTAAGATTTCTGGTGCTTCCGTTAAGGTAGGTTGGAAATCCAAGGGGCCCATAAAACTCTATACAAAAGAACAAGAATAAACCCAAGGCTCGAGTGTGAGGCTACTTATAAAATGACAGACGTTGAAGGGTTAATAAAGCCAAGGACTTTTAAATTCGTTAGGGCTTTGAACCGGACGGGCGGTTGTAAGGAATGGCACATGCTGGCAGGGGAATTTAAACCAGTCAATGGTAAAGTTATATTTTAAACTTTTAAACCAAGGTACTAGACTTGGGTTTGCTTGGGTAAACCCCTTTGGCGTCGTCAAGCCAATGATTACTACATTTGAATTTTATATATAAGGAAGCGTTTGCTCGGCTGGGCCAAGCCGTTCTCAGCTTTCAGTCGGATAGATCAGTACTTCAGTTCAAGCAGTTCAACGCAGTTAGAGGCGGTTCAAGCAGAAACCCCAGTTTAAGTAACGGATTTTACGTTTCACATTCTGCGGACACTTCTCTGTGAGTTCTACACGCGTCGAGATATATGCTGAGGCATTCGCAATAAATTTTATTTCAGACACGGTTTTCAGATTCAGTTCATATCCTGGAAGTCACGGCAGCTAAGGTTGTATTTGCTGTAGATAAATTCTATCGTAAAACACCAGAGGACGCTACTGACCCTGAGCATAACAAATTACCACATATATAGTACTTCTATATAGTATATCATGTGGTTATTTATCGTACTGGTTTCCTCTCCCAGTTCTGTTGAATATCAATCAACAAAATTCAGAATAGTCCTCTGAGAAATTGTTATCACTGAAGTGTAAACAACTACACACCAAAACCGCTTCATAATTTGGCGTCACCAACTTGGGACCACCAACAAGGTCGGTCCTAGTGGTGTAGTGGTATACTTACCTTCTAAACTCAAGTTCGCAGGTTCGAGCCCAGGCAGAATCTTTTCGGGGGTAAAATCCTAAGTATGACTTCCTTCGGAAGGGAAGTAAAGCAGGGAATCCCATGCCGTAGATTTACGGAATGTAAAATAACTTCAAGTCTCTGAGCATATTTTATCGGCCATTTCACGCCCTGAATTAAATGGAACGCTGATGACCTGAGATGCTAAAGAACGTTCGTAAATAAACCAAATCAACAAAAACAACGGCACCGCCAACAACCACCTCAGTACTTAGGCATATTAACAGATATTGACAAAATGGTGATAAATTTTAAAAATGAGCGCATTGGGTTATTTTTACTACTCGTTGATTCCATTATGATATTTTATATTTTCTAAATTTGTTCAACAACAACGCTATAAACTGCAGTCGCAGTCATAGTCTTCCAATAGTCTTTCCCCTTCTACCACATGCTTGTCTTCTGATGCACGTCCAGCCAAGTTTGTGGTTAAAGTCAGCTCACTTGCAGTTGCCCGGTTTCTCACGTAGCTTTGCATGATACGCATAGTCGAGTGTGTCAGTAGCTCAGTTGATTTGCATACAGTACTCGTGTCGTATGTTTAGTAAGGCTGGTAGTGTTATGTATGTACTGGAACATATTAGTTTATACAATGCCTACATTAAAAGGTCTTGAGCAGATCGAAACTAAAAATACAGCAAAAATTTCTTGATAGACAAGCCTCAACTAGCAGCATAAAAAGGTTCGTTGAAAATGTGCATACCATGGATTCTTTCCGTGACAACAAAATAGCATAAGGCGTTATGTTCTCATAGAAAAAAATAGATGAGCTAGACGTGAGATTAAAACAGAGTCCGCAGAAGTCTCTCAGGGATTTATCAACAAGAAACATGAATATCTTAAGTTAAAACCAGTTATAATTCCAATAAAACAGTCACTACAATAGCTTATCAGTCAAAAGGATTTGATTTTTACAATAGTGCTTTCAATAGGTTAATAACGCAGAAATTGATCAGAGATTAATGTTTTTCACCAAAAAAGCTTCATGTATAAGTAACATTCAAAATGATATGTCAGGGCTTGTTCCACAAAAGTATGATTTGATACATTATGAGTATATGACTTGTAATTTATTAGTAAAATTCTGTTCCACAAAGATTTCTGCTACACTTGTACTTTACAACTCCATACTTGAAATGCGATTTTTCCTTGTTTTACTCTACAAAAATAATAGTATTAGTCGTGCATTTGTAGTTTGTACAGATTTCTCTTCAAGTATAAGAGTATTAGCAACTACAAATACTATCGCAATTTTTAATATTTTTTTTTATATTTTGGAATCAGTTGACCTAATTGTGTTAGTGATAATAATGGTGATAGTAGGAATGAAAAAGTAATTCATGTAAGGCTTATAACTGATATTGCTCTTTCCTGTTTCAAATGCATATTTCACCTCAGCACCGTAATTTATATTTTTAAGGTTCTTGCTACATGCCATGAAAGTATTTCTTTCTATTCCTCGTTCTCTTTTGACGCCACATTCCCAAATTTTAGTTTATAATTAAAATATGATGCCAAGCAATATAAACAAATAAATTATCAAATGGACTGTTAAAATTAAAACTATCGCCTTTGGACAATTGAAAGTGATGCTCCTAAATGTATCCGCATGCAACCGTCGTCTCAAAATGGATTATTATGCTTGAATGTTGATAAATGCATATAAAGTGTTTAAATTATCATTATTTCTGAGAAAAAAATAAGACCCGTTTAGCAGAAATGGCAATAATCAGCTTTGGATATTAAAAATACGAACTTATTATTAAGGAGCTGAATAACCTAATTCAAAGTATGGCGATGTGTGGCAAACAGCTGTTCTTTCATTTTTCTCTTATATGACGTCACTCGTAACTTTTAATAATACTTTACAAGTGTTGTACAGAAGTTACATGTTCATTATTTACAAGTACTTGTAAATATTGAGCATAACAGTTAATATTCCAATTTATCTTATTATTAACAATATCTGAGAGTGCGTAAATAAATAAACAAACAATAAATATACAAATTATTTACTCTCATTTCCATTCTCTACTTCAAGAAAAAAGTTTCAAATTCTGAAGAAATAGAATATCCTTACTGAATGGGGGACACGTACGATAACCTTGGAACTAGTGGGTTTTTTTCTAATCGCCTAGGCGAATGCTAGGAAATTTACATTCTCCCATGTTATCTCAATTCATTACAGGATCGAATGATATTGGTTGGTGTTGCTTGCGGTGTGACGGGACTTGCGCTATAGGAAGGTTCCTGTTCCGGCGACTGGTATGAAAGCGGTCCTTCTGCAAAGTCAAACTCCTTGGAAATCATCGGGTCGTTCTATCTTTAAAAATAGTTAAGCGCTCCATCTATGTTCTTGCCTCTACGCCCTTGCAACCAGTCCGCCTGGTGTCTTCCTCACCTCATCCCTTCCTCCCGGAAGTGACTCCATTAGGGACCTAGGTACTCTTGAGGTCTTTGCGCACGGCAGACATGCCGAAAGTTCAACGTTTCTGCCAATCAAATTCAATAGATTCTTAAAAATTAAGTGTTATTTTAATATTTCTTAAGGTTAATTAAACAAAGTATGAAAAAACGGTCTATACGTTCTATTTATTTACTTTTAGAGGGCAGAGGGAAGAAGCTGGTTCAGGAAAAGAAAAAACTGGTTGGTTACAGAAGATGCTTGATTAAATGAGGCTAGAGTGTAAGAAATGTGGAAATAAAACAAAAGTTTTACGAGAAATTTAGTAAAATGAGCACATAATAAACATAGCATCTGCCTAGAATACACTGCCGTATATGAATAATTAATACCAACTGGCCAGTCCGACCCCGAACCAAGGAGCCTAATACTCGAGACGGTACACAGAAAAATTTCTCCGCTTCGGTAAGGAGAAACGGAACAGAAATATATATTGTTAGAGTAGTTCCACAAGGCTGCCCTTGTGCGGTCACCTGGAAACTTTCCAGCAACCAAATGTAGCCACGGTTTCACAGAATACAGCTGGATCTCTTTTTTCTGCAGTGTTTACTCGCAGAAAGCCATACCGTCCGTCTTCTAAACATAAAAACTAAATTGAGCCACTGTGGTCAAAGCCATTTCGCCGACCTTTTTCTTCTTTATCCTACCGATCCTCTACTGTTTTCTTTTGTTTATTTCAGATCTTGACCGCATAGTATCAAGGGCGAGAGTTGTAAGAGAGTGACCCATATTTACTCTGCTGTACAACGATCGCCGGTCCATAATTCGCTTTGACTTCACTTTATCACAAAAGGAATTTTACAAATTAGCATTTACCTTCGATAAAAATGATACAGATAAATGATTATGTAAAGGTCATTTTCCTTTAGGCTCTATTAATTATCTTGTTTAATGCAATAAATGTATTGTATATTTGTGGGGGGGGGGGATCGAAAGACATAATAATGCTAAACATTTCAAAAATGTTTATATTATAGCCGATGGCACGCTTTCTGTAAATATGTATGAACCATATAGCTACCTGTCCTATTTTTCTCCAGGGTCTTCATTTGGACGCTTGGCCAGCTTAACTAGGATTAGTATGCTCTGTTTCTAACCGGTTCTGTTCCCCCCTTCCTGTTTCCAGTCTCTCCGTGTGCTGACGTGAAGTTTGTGCTGTACAGGAGTTGTACGTTGTGAGACCATATGTTTTTGTGTTATAGTGTGTTTAGGCTGTTATAATGCCACAAAGGCCATATGCTTTAGCACACAGAATCTTCATGTATGATCCCCATGTGATAACAAACTTATGTAGAGGAGTGATACGCTATTTATAGACAGATTCTCTGCTGTTCGTGTGCTTCACAGAGAAACGGTTAGTATACTCGTGAATAGATTTAGAGAAACGGGATCTGTTTTTGACAAGAAAGCGAAAGTAAAACGCCGTGTTCTTATAAAGGAAAAACTCGATGACGTCGGAGAAAAGTTAGATGGCAGTCCAAAGTAATCTCTGAGAAAACTTGCATACTAATAAGGAATTTCGCAAATCTCGATTTGGAATGTCACTAAAATTTTAAAAATAAAATCTCTAAGATAACTGTAGTTCAGGAAATGTAACTACGCGATAATGTGAGTAGAGTTAATTTCTACAACTGGGTGTTTGATAATGTTAATGCTCGCTCTATTGACCCGCGTTTATTTATTTTTTTAATCATTTATTTAACAAAGCATGGTTTTATTTACATGTAGCGACAAAAAGAAACAATATACCAAATGCCATTATATGATCAAAAAATTATTTGGGTGCTGTAGAAATGTGTGCGCCTGAATTTAAGGGGCTGTGAATATCCAACTCCATAGGCAAACAGCCTGCTTCCTCGCAAGCAAATATCCCCTCTGTACTATATTCAATATGACATTCTCCCGCTAATGCTTGGACAAGAGTTAACATAGGAAGCATGCTAGAGAGAAAACCTCTAGGATATGGCCGGGAAAAGGTAGCTTTTAAATACGGGTGAAGATAATTTGATTTATTCCACAACGTACAAACTTTAGTTAACAGACAAATGCCTCTTATTTAGCTTACCATGCACTCAACAACATAACTTTGAAAATGTAACTCAATTCTTCATATTAAAATGGCCTTTAAAATTTTAAAACGCCAATTGATTATCTGGCTAAACACTTTACAAAATATTTATTCAAGCTTCAGTGTTAGTAGGCTTTGACAACTTTAAAATTATGTACACACAAGTTCCTATTACAATAAAATACCGCCATGGGTGGCCGAGGTCGTTAAGGCGCGGTCTCGTAAGCGAAAGGTCTAGGGTTCGAATCCCGCCAGGGCCGTCCCCCCTGACTGAGGTTTTTTCCAGGTTTTCCTCAGTCCTCATAAATGGTAAATGCCGGGGAGGCATCCTAAACTTAGGCCTGGAACGTTGCCTTCCTTAAAAGTCGGTCCTGGTGGTGTAGTGGTAACCATACTTGCTTTCTAAACCCAAGATCGCGGATTCAAACCCGACCGGAATGGATGAATTTTTTCGGGCGTAAAAATCACAAGTAAAAATCCTTTGGAAGGCAAGTGAAGCCATGGGTCCCGTGTCGTACATTTACGACACGAAAAAGAACCTCAAGCCTGAAACAAGAGACCTCTGAGCAAAATTTGTCCGCCGTTTCACGACCTGAATTGAACGGGACGCTGATGACCTGAGATGTTAAAGAGCGTCCTTAAATAAAACAAATCAACGATACCTTTCTTAAAAATAAATCCTTTCCCAATATATCATTTCATCTCATGTATCATCAGTGTTCATTTAGGTACCTCTGCAGTAAAAACGGGCGTTAAACATATTTCATTCATACAATAAAACAGTCAGGAATTTACAAAATTTTACAATACCATACAAATCTATACTACCACGGTCACGGAGAGGGCTGTTGTTCTTTGTTCTATAAATTTAGAGTGATGGTCAAAACTGTGCTACCACAATAAAACCAGATCCTCTCTGTTAACAGAGAGCAGCAGGAGAAAGCCTCACATTAGAGATAATTTTTTGCATTACTTCTGGAAGGTGCCTTACTATATATATTAAGGATATTTGGTATGATTTAAACATTTTCCTTGTGTGTGTATATATATATATATATATATATATATATATATATAACGTATGACAAAATTTCAATTGCACTAATGACAAAACGAAAACCTATTTCTGGTTATTAGTAACACTATATAATTTCTTACTACAATAAAATTCCCAGCAACAAAAATAAATGCATTGAAAACTGTAACAAAACACAATCCACTCTCTACTGTTTTCAAACAATTAGCGTTACACATTTCTCGTGAAACCCCTTAACATAACATCCCCAATGTTTTGGAGAACCGAAATTATGTAACCGATTACGTCACACCGCCTACTACGACATCATTATCTTGAATGACTATGATGTTGGTTTGTCATTTCTTGTTCCTAAAGGCTAACCCGTGAAACTTAAACCTGATATACAAGTTACATTTTAACAGTAGTTCGATAAAAAGATCCTTGAGGTACAAAAATACTAATTTATGATAGTACAACAGCAGGTTTTGATGGATTTGCGTAAGTGCTTATTCTGTTTGACAAGTAGGGAAAGTACTTGGTATTCTAATATACGGCGTACAAATATACTTTATCTCAAATAGTTCCGGAGTAATTATTATTTTTACATTTTTTGTTGTCGCTTGTCAGCGAGAAGTCGCGATAGCATAATCCACGAGTGACAACTGCAATACTGCTACTGCTGACTTCTAGAATATCAATACATAATTCTAGTTGAACATACACAACATAAAGTAAAAGAGAGAGAAACCGAATTTTATAAAAACATCATAGTAACGCGTGTAATTAAACAAAAAATGCCCATTACGCAGGAGGTGCGTAAACGAAGCGAATTCCTCCGCAACTTGAATAACTTTAAAAATAAATATAAGATCCAAATTAGGCCTTATTACTTAATGAAATGAAATATGTTATGGCATTACTGACTGTATGATGTTAGGGGAATTGCAAAAGAGAAATCATATTTTTAGAATTATTATTATTATTATTATTATTATTATTATTATTATTATTATTATTGAAATTAAACAATAAAAAGTATGGTATACTATTAATTAAATGAAATATTTTATCACTGATAGACAACGCTATACTTTGTGAGTATTTTTAAACATTTTTAAATGTAACCATGTTAATGAACTGAGCCCTTGAAATCAACATTACATTCGCTAAAAATAATGAAAAATAATAAAAAGTTACGACTTATATTGTGTGTTTAAGAAGAAGGTGCTCATATGTTTCAATAAAACAAAAGATTCATTTAAAAATAAATATACACAATCAACAATTTACAATCGAATGTTTCATCTATTTTCATTGGCTTTGAAATTTAATTTAAATGTTATTGTATTAGAAGCATGGAGGTTATTACAGAGCGCTCTTACATACAAATATAATTCTTAAACTCATATCAGATCAATATTATACAGATGTAATGCTTTTGTTAAATATAAAACATATGCATCGTTATAAATGCAGTTCATATGCTCAGTTAATTTGCCCCTTTATTTTAAAACAACAGAGGTAATTAAAGGGTAACTTCGGTTTCCAGGTATACTTCTATTCCTAATGGTGTGATTTCACTGATTTTCAGAAATTATTTTTCTTCCTTTATTTCAATGACGTATACCAGTTTCCTTCCAAAAATATAAATGGCGGTTGCTAGAGCGATTTTTAAATTTTGCTTTAACCCACACTCTTTAAATTTCCGTTTTCAGATATACTCCTACTCCCAATGACTCGATTTTCCTATTTTATTTAAATGATATATACCCTGTGTTTCGTTACGAAAAAATATCGATGCCACTAGAGCAATTTTTAAATTTTGGGTTTCAGGTAAACCTCCACTCCTAATAGTCTGATTTCGCTTATTTTCATAAACTAAACTGTATACACTGAGAAAAAAACAAAAATTGCTGCCGCTAGAGCGATTTTTAGATTTTTCTCTTTCGGTTAACCCCCACCCATTTGTCTAATTTTGCTGGTTAAGGAACTCATTGAATCAATAATAACTAATGAGTATATGCAGAGTTATATTGAGAAAAACTAAACTGCGACCGCTAGAACGTTAACCGACATGCTATTTATGAAATGAAATTATATATATATATATATATATATATATAGCTTCTTGCCATTGAAGAACTCGCAGTAGTTCGAAATATAGCAGTTTCAAGTGTGACTCTTTCTCTGTGTTTTATCTTTATCTACTTTTATTATTAGTGTTAATTTGTTACATTGTTAATAGTGTTTCTTTATTTTTATGTTTCATTAATATTATATATATATATATATATCATTGTCATTTTCGGTACCTAATAAGTAGAATCAATGGAGATTTGAAAAAAAAAATATTAAAAAACTTTTCATAGGTACAATCGCTATAGTTACATTCTTTCGAAATTCGCTAAAACGAATGGTAGGAAACTTATCGATGGTCCTTTGATTAAAGTGTGGAATTTGTAGGTGAAGTCTGCCTTAACAGAAACTATTAGGTTTATACTGTGAATACATAGTTTGCCTTAAATTAATACTTGCAGTTGGTGTACACCCAGTTTTTAAATCAGTTTTCTCTTCCAGTGATTAAAGAAAAAAGACATGAATTTAAGCTTCGCATATTGTTCAGTTTCTTAACGTTCAGATAACACAAAACGAATTAAAGCGACTATGTCATTAATTCACCCGAAACTTCAGTAGCTGCTATTCAGTTAACTCTACTACTACTGCTATATATATATATAGCGTTTAACGCCCGTTTTTGCTACAGAGGCACCACAGGCGGTGGACTGATGATATAAGGAAGGAAACGTTCCAGGCCTAAGTTTAGGGTACCTCCCCGGCATTTGCCATTTATGAGGACTGAGGAAAACATGGAAAAAAACCTGTCAGGGAGGACGGTCCTGGCGGAATTCGAACCCCAGACCTTCCGCTCACGAGTCCGCGCCTTAACGACCTCCGCCACCCGTAGCGGTCCTAATACTCCTACTACTATTTCTAACGAAAATATTGAATATTATTGTTACTGGAGTGTGTTTGAACACATTGTTACTTTATATGCAATATTGTTTAATGTTGTAATAACTGCATTTCCAATATTTAACATGTAATATTATTGTGTTGTCATTAATAAACTGCTTTATGATAATTATCTTTTAAAATGTTTTATTTGGTTTCGTAATACAACAACAGTTGTATAAAACACGAGGTTAACTTCCTGAGAACGCCAGTGACGAGAGGTGACTTTTCAGATAGTGCTACACCTTTATGTGACAAGATACTTTCTAGCTCTTCCTCTCATCTCTTCCGATAAATACGCCAAGTAATAATTACAAGAAATAAAACGTAAATTAGCAACTTTGTAGAATAGCAACCTTTGAGGCATTTTTATTTTTTCAAAGAAAAAGTCAATATTTCGGAAACAATTTATTGTAGGGATATTCACTATCATGCAGTTGGTAGAACAAAATAGTTTTAAAATGGTGTAAGTTGCTAATTTAAAAGCACCTAGACCCCTCCCCAAAAAAGAGCAACAGTCAGAAACTATCGTAAGCACTCGACGCTGAACTCACAGTACAACTTTTAATGTCGCCATGCGTTGGTTCGGACATTGTGTTCTGATGGCTGAGCACACAAAAGCATATCTAATAACATGAACTACCGAGGTTCGAATCCTCGTTGTACTTGAATTTTTAATTTGTTAGTTTTTACAAATAAATACATTTAATTTTTATACGGCAATAATATATTATAATAAGCAACATATATTAAAATTTTGAGGCATTTATACTCAAACATTCGAAAGTAAAATACTGAAAATATAAACTGTCTTTATTTAATTTTATTTTGAAAACAAAAATAATTATTTTACCTTTATGCGTGTTTGTGTGTCAGCACAAATGCTTTAAAACTCAAATAAGCCAATTGCAAGTTATATTATCATGTGTGTACCTAACATTATTTTTAAGATAATGTTTGCGATATATTATATAAAAAATAAAACAATTCACTCATGGGTAGGATTCGAGCTTTGTTAGTTTTCATAGCTAGACACCTGTTTTTAACCGTTCGACCATCAGCGTACATCTGCCATAGAGAAAGCACTGCCATAGTGATGCTAACAGAATGAGACTAATGGCTATAAGATCCGCGCGTAGAGACAAGGCGTGATGAGTGTCCGCTTCTACAGAATGTCCCTGAATTCAACGGATAAAATTAAATAGATTTTAGAGTGGACAAAGATAAACATTTTGAGTTAGGGAACTTATAGTTCTACAAGTTCAAAATTCCGCGTAATAGCATAAAACATGTTAAGTATCTGCACGCCACTGACCTGCTAACATATGACCGTGTTTAGCGATTCAGTTCACTGCACTGTGTAAAATACTATCATTAGTAATAATTGCTCGGATAAGAAAAATACAATTTGAAAGAAAGTTTAGTTTTTAATGGTAAAAAAAATAAATAAATAAAAAATAACCAGCAATACTGTAGATCACTATAAAAATTGTTTCAAAAATAATTTTCAAAATACTTCTTCCAAGGCAGGAATGCGACACCTTCTCCTTAAACCATTCTAATTCGTTATTAGTGATTTAAAATTAATACAATCTTAATAAGACACAGTTTCAGCAATGCCAAACGAAACTCTAATGAAAATGCATTTACAATGTAGTGGTAATGTATTAGCTAGACAATAGACAGTCGAGTACTCATCTAATTATCTTCTATGCGGTTCAATGAACCAGACGGCTAAGTTTAAAAATTAGAATTATCAGTGCCGTGCATATTCTCGCAGACGGAGCAGTGTTTAAAAAAAAACAGAAAGCCCAAATCTTTCAAAATACTGTTTACTGTTATCATCACTACATTTTCCCGATTACCTGAGCAGGAATGAGGCTTGCGAAGAGAAATCATACACAGATGTTACATTAATAGTGACTAATCAGTACAAATACCCACGTCAAAAACGAACCATAACACTGAAATAAGTTCCCTTCCTCAAAATGTTTGTCTGTATCCACTATCAATTGCATTCAGGGACAACCTGCATGCACGCGCACGCACGCACATATTGTCTCAGGGTGTACAAGCAGTTATGTGATTATTCCTTTGTGTTGTTATTAGTGTTTTTGTATGAAACAAGTTGGTATTATACAGAGTGAGTCAGAATAACACCTTAGGCGTGATTCAGGGGATCCATTTGAGTATTTTCTTACAGGAAATGTATGCCCGTAAATGTCTTATTTGTGGAGCTAGAGAGCATTAAAGCTTTTCAAACGACGCGTCGGGTTAGATGAAATTCCGCCGAACAGATCTCACCGCGGCATTTGTTTTGCTTGCATTTTGGAATATCGCTTATGTTCTGTTTTTAACATTGTTTATATCATCATTGTAGTCAACATACGTACATTTAAGCGGTAAAGAGATTGCTCGCATATTATACTGCGACTTTGTGGTTACTACAAGAGGTGCGGGTAGGCAATATCAGCATACACCAGGACATCCTTTCCGTTTACTGGAAGGACTTTCGTTTTTACTGGCTATTGTAAAAATGCTCAACTTAACATATACAGAACTGGCAGACATGCATTACGTTTGTGTGCTACTTGGGGAACTGTGAAAAAGGAACGAGATATTTATGCTGAGCTTTAACCAAGGAGACATTTGCCTCATCACAACACCTTTACTGCCTTATATCAACGACTGCAAGAAACAGAAACAAGCGCATCGGCATTTTCAAAATCTTTTATAATCACTTATGCGTGATTATAAAGAAGTGATTTCAATTCTTGTTTGTTTTTTTTTTTTTCTCCCAGTGCCGTATAATTAATTAAATAAATATTCACAAGCCTAAGTCAAATTAAAAATGGTTTGCGTTGTTTAAAATTAAAAATACGTATCTATTCTGATTCCAGATCTTTCCCAATGCCTCGTAACAAAAGATGTATGGCAATCTTTTCGGCGGAATTTCATCTAACCCGACGCGTCTTTTGAAAAACGTTAATGTCCTCTAGCTCGATAACAAGATGTTTTCGGGCATGTGTTCCCTGTAAGAATATACTCGTGTATAAGAATGGGCTGCAAATAGTAAGTTATTTGTTTGTACAAAATCAGCATAGCACTAAATGGTTTTTGAAGACTGTATGGAAAACACAGTATAGCTATACTGACATAGTGTTCGAAACCCGCGCAGCGACGTCCATATAAAACCTGTTGGTAAATTCATGAGCATTGCTTTGCATACTGCTGGGGCATGGAAAATATTGAAATATTGTGCTGCCTTTTGTCACAGAATTCATGAGGAAAAGCTTCTTGCGTGACAAATTTCGTCAACATAAGCAGTATAATGTTGAAGTTTAGCTATGACCAGTAACAAAGCCCAGACCTTAACCCAGTTGAATATCTGGAACGCCTTGGCACAGACTGGAAGAGAAGAATACTTAACAAGAATGAGTTACGGTCCGTGATCGCCCAACTCTAGTGGCAAATTACGAAGTTCACTGACTCTATGCCATACAGCATGAAAGAGTGCAATAACCCAAGGTGTATTTAATGACACACATCTACATATAAATTAAAAAGTAATACGTTTCCAAACACTTAAATCACAGACTTCCGTTAATTCAAGCCCTGTACCTAAGCATTTGGCAACTTACTTGCCTACAACTTGGCTGCTTTAGACGCTCCAGGCTTCTGAAAGAGCAAATGCAGAAAAGTGACTTGGAATGTTTAACTTTTACTGAATAAAATAAATTAATAATAGAATGAATAACGTGGTAGAGGGAAAGAAAGGATGACATTAAAAAGCATTGCTAGGAGAAATCCAGAAATTTAGAAGGATACCAATAGAGGGATAGAGAGGACACCGGAAGACGCCCTCAGCTGTTACAACGCCGGACTTTTAAATGAAAAAAAAAAAAAAACGTGAGTGGGAATAAGTGAAAATGCCATGCCCCTACTGTGAAGTTTACATAAAGTCACCTATTGCTCACTTTTTCAGAACGAGGAAATTTTTAGAAGCAGGAAAAATGTTTATCGGGTGGCAAGCAAACACAATCTTAGTCGCAGTGCATTTTCCTGTAAACTCACAGACTTAACGTTTCTAATTTTATGAGCTGTGTGAAACCTGCCTGAGTTGAGCTTGATGAAGCCATTGAACAAACTACTTTGGAACTGGGACTAGAAATGCTTCAATAACTACTCTTGCAATTAATGAGTTGCTATTAAACAACCTATACATACAGGATGTTAATGAACAACATCGAAATGTTTTCACTGTTTATACAGGGAGTCTTAGACGAGCTATTTAAGATAATGTTGAAGTTATGGGCTATTGAAGTAATTGTAATTTGGTGCTCAGAAACTCCGACCAACGAATACCATTTAGCAATAAAAAACATGCAACATTTCAGGCTAAAAACATGATTGCACGCCACTGCATTGCCGTTAGGAAAAAAGTCGCGATTCTACTTTATTCCTAATGTTGTGAGATATGTGCCAATTGTTTATTTTATACCAAAAGATAACATACAAAATAACCCATTAAATAGCTTATATGTTGAAGAAATGGAGAATGCTTACCAGTGTTTCTGAACTCGCCGACATGTACCTGATTTAGGGGAAGTAAGAGATTATGCTTCAAGAGCTGATATCTACAGAGAAAGATTCCCTAATAAAAAACATTCACATCATACTGCGTTGCAATCTGTTGGTAGGCATTACGTGAACTGGAATGCTTTAAGGTAAAGTCAGTGGCGCGCATACCCTTTTGAAACTTTAAGCCCTAACATGTAAATTTCGAGCCTCTGACTGGATTCCCTATCTCAAATTGCTTGTCTAAGACCTCTCAGAATAAGCTGCAAATATTTATATTCATTTTATATTTAACGCAAATGTGAGTGTTTCAAAACCATAATCAGTAAACGTTTATAACTATAATTAAATTCTGATATTTTATATACAGAGCTCGGAAATACAGGCATTTATTTCGGTTAAAATAGGCAGGCAAAAAGACACTTAAACTACTGAAAATAGACCGTAATATAACTCAAATAGGCATTTATTAACAGTGAAAACAGAGTGTAATATCACTTATTATTAATGAAAATAAGTATTTAAGATATTTATTAATTTATTTGTCACATAATTAAAGTACTTGGGCTTACCATTCTTGATTACAAGCAACAATAAGCTATTTTTTTCAAGGTATCAGCTGTCAGTTAGCCGCTTGTCAAAGAAAACGTTTTTCATCATGGGAAAAGAACGTTATACTTCCAATGAAGTGATTGAACCGCATTTAAAACAGCCTGTTTCGGAAGAAATCATTTCGGTTACAACAGAACATTCACCTAAAAGGCATCATGGAAATGCTGATCAAGAGAAAATAAAGTAGTTTTGAATAGTCCTGGCGATTGAGCATAAGATGAGCAGTGGTTTCTGGTCGAGTTCATTTTTCGTTTGTGCGTTTATAGGGGAATCAGGTTAGTGCCTCTCTTACTTCCTTACTGAACACATTGTAGGAACGGTTCATTCCATAGCTGTACCATTCTCGCTTCTCGCTTGCAATTGTTTGTTACATTTATGCAGCTGAGAAGCCACCCCCATCACAAGTTTCCTAAAATAAATGTGTAACAAGATTCTCAATAGATATGTTTGTGAGGCGAACATGCCATTTAATGTTTAAAACTTTTTTCATTTCGATATATTGAAAATTGTTATGTGCTTTTGAAATGCTTAAATAATCGCAGAAAAAATCCATAACGATAAAAAAAAAAAATTAAACCCAAAAAAATAGGCAACAGAAACCAAAATAGGCAAAATAAAAACTGGCCCTACCGACCCTAAATGTACAGAAAGAGTTAGTTCATTTCTATCTAATTCTTAAATATATCCACCCAGATAGAAAAGGCATTTGTTAAATTCCGGGCTCTGGTTAAGTGTTAAGAAATGAGAGCTATAAAACCTTACCACACTGAGCAAAATGGATCATATTTTAGTTCAGCATCTACTAAATATAAAAGCACGGCTATACAATCATGACCTCAAAAATGAGGCAGTCAAATGTAGTCATTAATACAATCAAATAGATATTTTATAAGAAGATTTTAAAATTGTTTTAAACACTTAATTAGTTTCTTTTCAATACCTGCGACTTCATATTATAGAAACCCACTTCATTGTAGATAGTACAATATAGAATATTACTCGAAGATTGTTAATTTGAAAATGCAGCGACAAAATATGCTCAAATTGTCGATGACTAACTGTATTGTATAAATTGTAATCATCATTTAACAGAATCTTGAGGTCTTCAATTCCTTGAAAAAAATTATTATTATTATTATTATTATTATTATTATTATTATTATTATTATTACATTCGGGTTTTTTGTGTTATTTGAACTTACTTTGATGTTATACTAGCATTCTTTGTAGTGATTGTATCTTACGTATAAAAAAAATTATAAACCTCAAAATAGGGCTCTGTGATGCACTAATAATTACCCTTAGAGCAAATGCTGGAACTAAGACGGAAAACCTTTGAAGGGAAAACCGGGAAACCATATAAAAGAGGAAACTCCGTTCTATGAACGCTAACTTGTCCTGTCATATCCCTATCAACATTATCTCCTGTTCAACATGTTATCAATAGGATGTGCTGCAATATGCTATTTATAGACGCACAGTATGTTCCGAGAAGTGCCTATAAATCTGTCACACACTAACTCATGGTATTACAACTTGATTTTTCCGTGAATGCCGAAAAATGCTGCACAAAGGGGAAAGTGTAGTGTCAATACCTTAATGGTAAAATATATTGCTCAAACTGCTTTAAAGCTAACAAATTACTACGAAAATATTGATAAAATAATAACAGAAATCACTAATAAAATATGCAGCAAATAATCAGGAAAAGCCTTGCGAAACCGAATTAATAAATATACACCTGCTGTGACTAAAATAGAAGAATGAACTAAAACTGAAACAGGAGTAGGTGCTGCTAGAATTTGATACATTTATAGCTTATAACGCGCCAGGTCCCAGTTAACATACAAGAATCAATATTCAATTGTTAAATCCTACAAATGTTAAGTTTCTAGGTCCCCAAATTGATAAACGTGTCGAATATATGAGAGCTGATTAATAAAGAATGTTCATAATTTTACAGGTATAATTTCTCGCTCTAAAATTTAACTTTACAACATTTTGTTACCTAAATGCGTAATGTAGTCGTGGAACTAGTTTCGTTGATGTCACTTCCGGTTCCCGCCTGTGAGAGGTGAGCAAGTTGAGAATATTTTCAGTTCCGCCTACAGCAACTGGGGGTCACAACCGATAAACAATATGCTGCTCTGAATTTGTGCTTTCGTCTCTACAAACATTCAGCTGAGTCCTTGTAATGTAACAGGAGGGCTATGGAGAGCTTGTTGTGCTTATAGTTTAGCTTGAATATGTTTAACAGGTTTAAAGAGGGGAAGCAATCAATTTCAAAGGAAGGTGGACCCAACGCTCCAGTTTGTGCTCTAACGCAGTGATTCCCAATGTTCGGGGCCATTCTTGAAGGTTATTAAACATTACGGAAGCCATAAATTAAATTAGATTATACTCAATAAAATTAAATTAACTCTAATGAAGCAAATATTGAAATTGTATTAATATTTGTTGATAAGAAAGCGAAAGTTTAAAAATAGGTTTAATAGAGGTGGTGTAATAATGAATTGTTTTAAAAGTAATTAGTAAAGTAACGTTAACATGTATCTTGGTCAATTGTCCCATTGAGAGACCTCGTGACCCACCAAAAGCCCCAGTGGATAGGGACCCCATAGGTTGAGAAACATTGCTCTAACACATTAACACCACTGCTGTCATTGTGAAGAAGGATCGTCAAATTACATTAACAACACTCTCAGAAATTGCGGACATTTCACTGAGTGCCACCCACATGTTGGTAACTGAAAGGTTGCATATGAGATGTGTTTGTGCACGGTGGGTTCCAAGGCTACTGGTTCCCGGGGATTAAAAAGAAACATAAAACTTAGCTACACCATTTCGATCATGAGAGCAAATAGCAAAGCTCTGTGTGCAAATCTTCATTCATAAATAATTCATAAATAATTCATAAATATATTAAAAAATAACAGATAAAGCTGGGCAGAGAATATATGCCTTTTGTGGAGAGAAAGAAAATTGGCAAAACATTCTAATGCACTGCCTAAGTACCGAACAGTGGAAGTTTACTGTACTTGGAGCTAAACTTGCTAAGTCGAATAGGGATAGGTTAGCATGTTGGAATCTGTTTCCACAGAAAGACAAGTATGCAGGGTACAATGTTCACAAACCATGCGAACATTTTCGAATCCCTATATCCGAAAATCGTATCTATTAAACTTTCCTCATAAGAGAAAAGTAAAATCTAAACATGTTGCTTTGTGTTGTATCTCTATTTTTATGAATAAACAAATATATGACGTTGCTAGAAATGACAGTCATCTAGCTAGCGCTGTGTATAGAAACTTTTGATTAGGCAATAATTGTTGTGTACAAGAACAGCAATTATCTATCTCTAATCGTTTTCAAGTTATTAATGAGTAAAATTCGTTGGAGGCATTATAAATATCATGTATATTTAAACCTATTGGCATGAACATAGTGCAGGAAATTGGTTAATTTTTAGACCTGAAGGGAAATATCAAGGAAAACGCACATAGATTGAACAATTACGAAACATAATACAGTTTGGAGCCGGAACAGATCAATTACAGTCTTTAAGCTGTTTGTTGTTCCTAATTGACGAAAATTACATATCCTGAAGAGGGGGCCACGGAGGACACATGTCTCTCAACTTTACCTCCCTCAAGAAAAGAAAGGAAAAAAGAAAACATACAAAACGTGCGAGAGAGACAAAAAGAGAAAGCGGAGAGAGGTTTGAGATCAGGATGTGCCTTGTTCATGGTAAGGAAGTATTACTAAGATAGTCTGGATGCAGTTTCCAGTTCTGATTTAGTTTCACAGGAGCTTTCGAAGATAATTCTAGTAATGTTTAGGTCTTGCCATCGCTAAGTTTAAAAATAGAATTATTTTTCGTTTGTATATACCGCAGAAAACATAATTTTAATACAGTTATCAAGAAGGCTACCATAATTCGGATATGTAAAAAGAAAATAGTAGAGTACTAATGGCGAGATGAAAAGCTGAATAGAAAAGAAGAAAAGTCCTTCACGCAGGAGCTGCGTAAACTAAACGAATTCCCCACCAAGTATAAAGAATTTAAAAATGAATATAAAATTCAAATTACCCTTATTAATTGATGAAATAAGATAAGTTATGGCATTACTATGTGGTTTAGGGAAACAAAATTAGAATTCTTGCATTCTATAAGGATCACAATAGAAAAATCTTGTTTTTAAAATTATAATTACTGAGATTAAACTACAAAAATTAATGATAAACTTAATTACATGAAATATATGAACGTGATAGACAAAGCTATTCCGTGTGAGTATTTTAAACATTTTTAAATGTAACCATGTTTCAAGTGAGTCCTTGATATCATCTTTACATTCACTAAAATTGAGAAAAATAACAGAAAGTTTCGAGTTACATTGTGTATTTAAGAAGACGATGTTCATATGTTTCAATAAAACAAAAACCTGAAACTATTTAAAATGTGCTAAGTAAATGTACACAATCAACAATAAACAATAGAATGTTTCGTCGATTTTCATTGGCTTTGAAATTTAATTTAAACGTTATTGTACTAAAAACATGTAACGTAAACGTTTTCTGAAGGTTATTACAGAGGGCTCTTGTATGCAAATACAATTCTCAAACACATATTAGATTATTATTTCACATTTGCTATCTTCATGACGATGCTTTTGTAAATATAAAACCTTTGCATCGTTATAAATACAGTTTATTTATTGAATTAATCTGTCCTTTTATTTTAAAACAATATTGAGAAAATTAAACGCAAGAGCGTTTTTTAAATTTTAGTTTTCAAGTATACCAAATCGTCCAATTCCCCTAATTCACAGTATTTAATTGGTATATACCCAATTTCGTTACATATTCGTACTGCTAGAGCGATTTTTAAATTTTGGGTTTTAGATAAACCCCCTCTCCTAATGGCTCGATTTCCCTGATTATCAGGAAACATTATATTTATTTTATTTAAATGGTATATACGAAATTTCGTTACGATAAATCAAATATTGGTGCCACTAGAGTAATTTTTAAATTTTGAGTTCCAGGTAAACCTCCCACTCCTAACATTCTGATTTCACTGATTTTTCAGAAACTATTTTTCCTATTTGATTTAAATGGTATATGCCGAGTTTTGTTGTGAAAAAGCAAATATTGGTACTGCTAGAACAATTTTTAAATTTTGGTTTTCATCAAAATCTACACTCTTAATATCCCGATTTTCCTGATTTTCAGAAATTATGTTTCTTATTTTATTTCAATGGCATATACCAAGTTTCCTTTAAAAAAAAATTAAATTGCTGCTCTAGAGAGATTTTTACATTTCTCTTTACCTCTACTCCTTTTTCAGGCATATCCCCCCCTTCCTTAATCGCGCCCGTGCGAGAAAAAACAAAAACTGCAACCGCTAGAGCGTTAACGCATGCACATGTACACATATAGAGGGGGGGCAGAGGGGGAGGGAGGGCGGAGGTTTCACGGGTACAACCGAATTCTCTCGGAATGCCTTAAAATGAATTTGGTAATTTTAATTTTAGCACCTGGAATAAATAGTCGCAAGCAGGAAGAAAGAATGCAGTACAATGTTCAGACTCAATATACAACCCGACTGTTTGGCTGGCCACCTACACAAAGTTAATATAAAAAGTCACCTGCATGCACCACTTCAGGACCCAACCACATCATGAACAAGAACCACCTAGTTCAATGCAGCACAATAAAAGGATTAAACTCAATTTATCATCATCTACTGGGAATCAAATAAAATTTGCTTCTAAAATCCATCCTTAGAATTAAAAAGTTTAATGTGTATGTGCGAAAGACTCTCACTCTTAATATTTTGAGAAAAATTGCCTAAAATTTGAATTTTGACTTTCATGTTTCAATTTCATAAAGTCACATTATATGACACGCTTTATTCTAAATTTCTAAACTTGTCTGAGGCTCCATATTGCGTCTTCGAAAGATCCTATCAAAGCCATTGTACCACTGTACATAAAAGAAAGTGACCCGCTTACAAAATTAGTGCAGCTTCAGGTAAAGTAGGTGGCATTCGTTCGTTAAAGCTGGATTGAAAGCAGGCAAATTTCTTTACCTTCGCTATGTGCTCCAATAAATGTCATGCAACTCTCATATACAAACACGCACATGCGCATACACACTATTATTTATACGTTCAAGCTGATCTATCATACTACAGTCAGCCGAGTGGTTAATGCAAATTTTTTATGTTTTCAAAACTGCGATCTCTTGCTCCGCTGGCCCGTATGACACCACTGAGATAACTTTATGCTTGCAAATTTTTTCCGATGAAAACATATGATGCAATACGACTTTATGTGATATTTGAAAATTAAACCTGGACTTTGATTAGATCTGTAAGAGTGCGTGGGCATGGAAAGAAAAATACTAAGGAAAACATATGGCTCAACATGTAAAAATACATCTTGGAGAATTAAAATTAATTATGCATGAACTATGTAATAAATGTTACTCATTAATTATATCAGTCAACATCAACTGCGATGATTGCAATAACTGGATCATTTTTGCAAATTAACGTTCTAACTTGAGATGTAACTCATGCATAGGCTATGTGAACCACCACGAGTGGCCGAGATCGTTAAGGCGCGGATTCGTGAACGGGAGTTCTGGGGTTCGAATTCCACCAGGACCGTCCTCCCTGACTGAGGTTTTTTCCAGGTTTTCCTCAAATGGCAAATGCCGGGGAGGTACCCTAAACTTAGGCCTGGAACGTTTCCTTCCTAAAATAATAAATACTTTCCCAATATATCATTTCATCTCATGTATCATCATTAGTGTCCATCGCCTGTGGTGCCTCAGTAGTTAAAAGGGGCGTTAAACGCTATTAAAAAAAATAGGCTATGTGTGTATTTTGTGTTCTGCCAATAAAAGTTACGGCCTTTGATGAGAATTTTCAGAGTGACGGTTTGATTGGTAACCTCCGGCATCACGGCATTATCCGCTTTGCTGAATGCAATTCTCATTCTAATAGATTTTGCCTCCCACATTCTTCGTTGATAAAACAAAATTGTTGGTCTAATGCTGACCTTTACTGCTGTTTGTATTCCGGATATATGCATCCAAAATAAATGAATTGATGACGCAAACGAGCTGGTTAGCGTGCAAAGAGAGGTGGCATTCGACATTTCAAGGCAAGAACAAGCTTACCCAGCAACTTATGCAAACATAAATCAAATCCAGGCCTCCGGGATGGTAAACACACCTTCCTCAATGAAAGTTTTGGCATTAAAATTCAATCCAAGGAAAGGTCTCCCCCCTTTTTTGTATATTTCTTATTTACTTTATCTGACGTAGCATATAATTTAATTGCGTCAAGAATTCGTGTACAGAAATGCTCTGAAAATAGAAAAAGTCAAGTTTTGGAAGTCATGGTGTAAATTGTTTAAAAATATTTATATAAGGCATGTTGTGCATGAAACATTTCATATATTTTAAAGTCAGGAAAGTATTATAAAGTTCTCCCTCATAGGAAAAGTCTAGTTAAATGTATTAATAATGTTTATTATATGCAGTATCTCGTCAAAGTATATGAAATTTATTTTGCAAAGAAATATTATTAAAGAAAAAAATATTGCCCTTTATAAATTCTTCTACCTCTGTTTCATAGATATTATGTAAGAGCGTATTTGTATTTTTATTATCACCGGAACATAGTAAACCATTTTAAAGTATTATGCATTCATAAATAGTTCCCTTTCAAGAGCATAATAAATTAACCCTAGTGTATAAATATTTTATCTGGTTTTGGTATTATGTGTTTACCATATTTTAATGACGTAATCTCGATTTTAACATTAAAACTCGTGATATAAAGTATATGTTCTCAAGGATGTGTCAAAATACTATTTTTTTAAATAGGCTCTTACGTAAAGTCCTATTGTTAGCATTTAGAATGTAGAAGATTATATACAGAATGTGGTAACCAAAATGTAATGTTACTTATAAATATGTTAGTTTTCTTTTTGACTAAGACAGTACTTGTTAAATGCAGGTCTATTGACAGTCAACAAATTATAATTATTGCTATTATTATATAATTACTACCACTATTATTGTTATTATTATTATTATTATTATTATTATTATTATTACTATTATTAAAATATGCATATGGATTAAGCCCCTAGGTAATTTTTGTCTTAGTTTTTTTGGTAGCATTGTATACAGTATGTGTAATTTATTATTATATTATTGTTATTATTATTATTATTATTATTATTATTATTATTAATCTGAGTGTTGACTTCATGCGTAAATAACTGATATAGAAAACAACATTGAGTTGAATATGGCTTAAATTTGTACATGATTTATATTTGCTATATAATTTTGTGAAAATATCACTGGATACCTTATAAATTGTAGTTTTTTTTTGACAAAGTCAGAAACTTGTGTACACAAGTCTATTGAGAGCAAATAAATTACTATTGTTATTATTGTTATTATTATTATTATTATTATTATTATTATTATTATTATGATCATCATCACAAATTATTGGCTTTGCTCTTTTAGTAGAATTTACCTCAAATATTAATTCACGTTTCATAATTAAATAGAAATAAGCATAACATTTCTTTAGCTGAAATGAGGTAGTGATCTGAGAGCAAAGATAGTAGATTTTAGTTTTAGGATAATATTAGGACTGTTCAATAAAGAAATATAATTTAGTCGCAGCCTTTCTTCCAGTCTTCAAAGACGTACTAGAAACCATATTTTGACATGTCCTTCGTCGAAGCAGCCTTCACCACTGCTTATAATAATGGAAAATGCATCCAATTTCAATGTTTCATCAATTTGGGGAAAGTAAAAGGTCACACGAGGCTGTACGGAGAGTGAGCAACACACTTCACATGGAGATATTTGTGAGATATTCAGGGGCAACATTTGCGATGGAAGTGTGGCGGTGTATTATCGTGATGCAACATCCACCTTGTTGCACGGAAATGTGACTATTTACAGGATGCTGTGGTTATTGTGTCAGTAGTCAGTTGTTAACACATAATCATAAAATGGAGGTAACAAAGTGTCAGAAGAGTACTTCTAAAGCTGTTGCCACGGCACGAAGAATACGTGAAGTGAAGGGAGAAGGTGTCTTTAGTGAGAGTGTAACACAATGATTTCAATAATGGGGGAGAAGGCAGTTACAATATTCTGAAAGACCTAACTACAGAATGTCGAGAATACGCGCAGGGTTTTGGAAGAAAATCCGCAAGAAAGTACTCGTAGGCTGTCAGAAGGAACTTGATGCATCAAAAGATATACATCGCCAAAAAGACATATGGAATTGCAGATATGTGCCTCATGAACTGACACCTAAACAGGCCTAATACAGAGTGAATGTCTGTCGCAACACACATGCATGATGAATTTATCAGGAGAATTGTTACGTGTAATGAAAAATAGTACGAAGGTAGGTCCATATGTTTCCGGCTTAACCGTTTTCTAGGTATGATAAAGACAAAAACTATATTTTCAATATAGTTACCCTTTATAGTTAATTTTATTTCAATTTGAAAGAAATCTTGTTTGCAAAAAGAACATAAACAGCGGCATCCATCACTTCTTCGTCACACTTAAATTTCCTTCCTCAAAGCTTCTTGAGTTTTGAGAAGAGGAAATAGTCCTGGGAGCTATATCTAGGCTGTAGGGAGAATGGTCCATCTCCTTGAAGCGACATTTCTTCACAGTTTCCTTTGCAACAACAGCTGTGTGCACAGGCGTGTTGTCGTGAAGGAGCATACCATCACTCAGCTTTCCTCGTCTTTCCTCTTTGATGAAGCACGTAATCTATGCAGTAGGCCAGCATAGTACTCCTCATTTACTGTTGCGTTCCTCTCCCTGAAGTCAATGAAGAGTATTCCTTCTCAGTCTCAAAAGATCGTGGCCATGATCTTCTTGGTTGATTGAGTGACGTCCTTTAGAGGCGGTTTTGGCCACTCCATTGATTTTCTTTTAGATAAGAGGTCATAGTAGAGGACCATAGTTTCATCTCCTGTAACAATGGTTTGCAGAACTTCTCTCTTGTTGCCACGGCAGAGCTGCAAAAATGCCTGACAACAGATGACTCCTTGCTGCTTTTGGACTGAAGTCTAGGCACCCATCTTGCACTAACCTTATTCATGTTTAAATGTTCATGAATAATTCGAAGGACTGTTGTTTTAGAAAAGCCCAAACTTGCTACTATTTCTGTAACTTTGAGCCGCCGGTTTTCCATAAGTTTTCCTTCCACAAGAGCGATGTTTTCAGGAGTGAGCACCTCCAAGGGCCGACCTGCACGCTCTTCATCTTCAATGCTTTCTGGACCCATTCGAAAAAGTTTGGCCCATTCTTTTACTTTGGAATATGAGGGTGTTGCTTCCCCAAATATACCATCCAATTGCCGTCCAACTTCATTTGGAACAAGTCCTGATTTTGTGAAGAACTTAATAACAGGTCAACACTCCATTTTGAACATGTCACAAACTTCTACACATAGCCTTCTTTATGCAACTATATCTAAACTACTGAACACGGCGGAGTGCAAGTTACAGCTGCAATTATTTATTTAATAGATAAGGTATGACATTCGATAAGGATTCTGTGAATGCGATAACCCTTATCGGCGAGGCCGGAAACTCATGACCTACCCTCGTATATTACTGCAACCCTGTCACCTCAAAACAGACCGCCACGGGTGCCCGAGGTCGTTAAGGAGCGGACTCGTGAGTGGGAGGTCTGGGGTTAGAATCCCGCCAGGACGTCCTCCCCTGACTGAGGTTTTTTCCAGATTTTCCTCAGTACGTGTAAATGTCAAATGCCGGAACGTTTCCTTCCTTAAAAATAAATCCTTTCCCAATATATATCATTTCATCTCATGTATCTCCAGGTCCACCGCCTATAGTACCTCTGTGGTAAAAACGGGCGTTAAACACCATTCATTCATTTTTTTTTTATATAATTTTCACCAAAACACTGAAAAAGGGTATAACCATTTTATAACAATTTAAGAATTTTTAATGTGTTTGTGTTCTTTGACGCAATATAAAAATAAATGACAACAAAACACTATGAAAGATAATAATATAATTCTGTCAACATGTGAATTAATTCAATTTGCTATGTTTACAGTAGTGCTGGTTGTTCATTTTCCATCAAAAATCTATAAAATAATATAATAAAATTTATAACCTAAAAAAGATCATTCTATAAAGCTAATCATGACATGTAAGGAAAGTTTTTGTCCTTGAACGTAAACAACACTTTAAAAAATGTTGTTTATTATATAGAGAATTGAGTAATGTATTTCTTTTGCTTGTGATGTCATCATGTAGATAATCAACGTGAATCCCGTCTTACCGCTTGAACTTCCTTGGTCTGCTAATGAGATGTTTCCTTGCCAAGTCGTTTCCCGCAGCCGCTGAAAGTGCTTTTCACTTTTTATCGAAACTTAAGACAATAATTGCCAAGTCCTTCATGGATCATTGCACTTTGATAGCACTGTTTTCAAGTGGGTTTGGTCATTTCAGAGGGCAATGCCCATATCCTGTTTAATACCCGGCATTGCTAGCAAGATTGAGGAAACAGCTCCGGTATGTAGGCAACGCTTCTACAGTTGTTTGAAGGATCGTGACATAAAAAGTTGGTGCAGCCTTATCTCCACAAAAGGAGTTTCGTTTGAAAATATTGTTGAGTATCTACTATAAAAATATAATAACATACAAAATAAACATTTTTGCAGTTAAACGAAGTTTCAAAAAAAAGTATTTTATATTGATAATGCTCACCAACTATCGCATCCTTTTGATTTGCTGCAGAAGCGAGGCAACCAATCAACGCCCCATATTTCTCCCCGCTCTAGATGCTTCCCCAGTCCAATTTTAGTTTTGGCTGTACTTGCTATCCCGGAGCATTAAGAAAGCGTCTACTTTGCCATGGCAACCGCTGTGAAACAGGTCGCAAGTGCAGCCAAATTTGTTCTGACCAATTTGAATGTATCAGAGGATACAGATGTAAAAACATTCCTCTGGTTTGAAGAGTTTTTACAAGTGTTCATATTTTTCTAATTTTGTTATGATTTTGAATACTTTTAATTTGGCACTTTTTGAAGTAGTTCAAAGCAATTAGCAGTAGACGGCAGTTAAGTAAATGTCTAATTTTATTACTATTAAGCTAGAAGGCTTCAATACATTGACATCTTTAATAAGCCATTGATATTTTACACAAAATATCTTCTTTTTTTAAGTTAATTTAGGTGGAGTTATGTGGTTAAAAATACGTAATATGTATGTAGCACAGCATATGCACAGAGGTGAAAGCACTTCTGCTGTACGTTTTTGAATGATGGCATTGTTGTATTGAACATTCAGTATTTTTATATTTATTCAAAACATTATTGAATGGATTGTATGTTACGTTTTTTTAAGAAAATGTAAGGCTTTGTTATTACATTCAAAATACTGACATTAGAATAAATAATATATCCATAATCAGTATCACAAAATTAAGCAATAAGCATTCAAATAATAAGATAAAGTAAAATTTGGGCAAATTTGGTTACCTAGTGTTATTGCTTTTCATAGAAACAGGGGATATTTCTATTTGCTGGTTTGTGCTACCTCAAAAATATCGAAATTTATTTTCTATAACTTAATGCGTTTTTCTAAGTAAAAATGTCGGTAGAAATTTTCTATTTAGCGTCTGATGTTCGTATTTATGGTTGTTTTCTGTAAGATGTTTGTTTTGCAGCCGCGGTTCAAATCAATGTCTCGGTAAACTTGTGGAGCGTTATGAGGAGTATCTTACCCATAAGAGTCACATGTATGCACCACCTGCAACGTCACATCTCCACAGATGGCTCCTAGGAAAGGTTTCTCCAGGTTGTATACAGACTGGTTGTTTTTGAGTTATAAAATTCAATAAACATTTTAATAAACGATTAGATAATTATAGTGAAATAGTATGTTTTTTCTTTGCTTTATTCACGGAAGCTCTAAAACATTTCAGGTCATCGGCGTCCCATTCAATTCAGGGAATGAAAAGACCGACAAATTTGGCTCAGAGGCCTCTTCTTTTAGGCTTGAGGTTCTTATCGTGCCGTAAATCTACGACATGGGTCCCACGGCTTTACTTCCCTTCTGAAGGAAGCCCTACTTAGAATTTTTACGCCCGAAAAAAAAATCCATCGACCCTGGATGGGATTAAATCCACGATTTTTGCGAGGCAAATGTGGTTACCACTAGACACCAGGACCGACGAAATGTATGTATGTATATGTCATACATATTAAATATTGAAAAACTTGCAGTTATTTAAATATCAAACAATATTACATATGACGTATCAATGATCTCACGTAGACTCTCTCCAGTAGCTATAGCCAATCGTTTCGTTAGCAGTCAGCTGTTGCTAATTAGTAGCCTAGTGAAGTTTAGTGAGGATTAGTAAAGTAATTTCTTCATTTTGTGTAGTGTTAATAGAGAAAATGAATACTATATAAATATTCTAAGTCTCTTTCTTTGCTTATATTAAAAGAGAAAATTGAATTTAAAAAAACTGTGTTAATCAACTCCAAGTATAAATTCGAGTCAAACTGTGATTTCAAAACATAGGAAATATACAATGCTTTCTGTGGAAACAGATTTCACCCTGCAGATTCCAGACTTTAATTAAAGGGTAATCGATAAGTTTGCTGCCATGAGACCTAGTAGAACGACTGTTTTTGTTTAAATAGGAGCGTTATTACAATAAGTTTATTAAATTCTCTCCCTCTCCGTTATTTTTGTTCAGTCACGCGCGTATGTTAATTCCGGTTATTAAGATCTTGGAAAGGAAATCAAATAATGTCTCCGAGGAAAGAAATTGCCCGCTGTGCAGAGAAAACCTTGAGGCATTTTCTGGCAGGATGCACGAAAACAAAGCTTTTAAGAACAGACAATTTACTATCACAATTTCTGGATCCCAAGAGAAGTTTGAACGCCCTTCTGAAAGTTTTTTTTTTTTAATGATGTTAAACGCCCATTTTTACTACTGAGGGACCATAGGCGGTGAACACTGGTGATACATGAGATGAAATTATATATTGGGAAAGGATTTTTAAGGAAGGAAACATTCAGGCCTAAATTTAGAGTACCTCCCAGGCATTTGCCATTTATGAGGACTGAGGAAAACTTGGAAAAAACCTCAGTCAGGGAGGACGGTCCTCGCGGGATTCGAACCCCAGACCTTCTGCTTACGAGTCCGCGCCTTAACGAACTTGGCCACCCGTGGCGGTCTGCTGAAAGTGTTGGTGCATGACAGACACATACATGAATCGAGAATATTTCTGACGAAGACCCGACATGGAACAGTAATGATTATACAAAAGAGAGGGGAGTTGGGGAGGAAGAATGAGTAAATTTTTTGTTGATTGATTTCTTTGCAGACGCTCTTTAACATCTCAGATTATCAGTATCCCATTCTATTCAGGGCGTGAAACGGCCGACAAATTTTGCTCAGAGGTATCTTCTTTCAGGCTAGAGGTCCTTTAAATGTACGATATGGGACCCACGTCTATACTTCCCTTCCAAAGGAAGTCACACTTAGGAACTTTACGCCCGAAAAAATCCATCGATCTTGGCCGGGAATGAACCCGCGATCTTCGGTTAGGAGGCAAGTATGGTTACCACTACACTACAAAATAGTGTGAGTAAAGGTAGGGGGCTCAGAAGTATGGGCTCTACGCATCTTTGTATATATGTATACGAAATTATTCATAATAAGGGTGTGATGTAAGTATATTGGTGTATACGTATGTATATATGTATAGATGCGAAGATAGCAAATGCCGCCATTCTTGGGTATGATACATAATTAACATGTACGGTACTCAGACTCATGCGACAGTTATAATTATTTGTGTACTTGTAAACCTGCTACAATTAAAGTCCATTACTACCATTGCCGTTACTTCCGCCACTGCTGCTCTGTTGCTTCTGCTACCACTACTAAAACAACTGACTGAATGTCGGCAACGTTTCGATCAGAAATGACGCGTTGACAGTCTCCTATTCAACCACTACTGCATACGTCATAAAAATGCATGGTATAGAAATTGAAGACCGCCAAGTGAAAGTGCAAACTGTAGACATCTTGAGTATACAAGAAAAATTCATATACAAAAGCAATTGTTGCCTGGGGTCAGACACACACACGATGTTTAATCGCAATGCGCATGACTTTGAGTGTCGATTCACAGCCGTGAACGAAACTTGAATCCATCATTACACACGTAAGCACAACAGGCAGTCAAAACAGTGAACAACGACTGGTTAAAGTGCTCCGAAAAAGGCAAGGGAAGTTTCGTAGGCTTGGAAGATGATGGCCACTGTTTTTCTTGGATTCGCAGCGAATAATGAAAGTACTTTCAACTTTGACAATCATATTGGATTCGAATTTATTCTTAATACACCATAATTTTGAACTTCACGTCTACGGAGTACTTCCAGTTCCGGATCTTTAAAGTTTGGCCGGGTGGGGAGAAATTTTCGTCGAATGGTGACCATGTTATCACCAATTTAGGATAGTTTGGTATTTTCCAACAGAATGAAACAATTGAAATCTAAATCCGCCTTTCGTGGAAACTGTATTGAGAAATACAGCTTTAATATTCAAAAAATTTATGTGACTTTTTCACTAAACTTTTCAAATGATCCTGTATATCATTTTAAGCAATACACCGCATCAGGGTTGTGCTGACAATAATTTAATAAAAGGCAGACAAAAATGGAGAAAGACTGCGAGGGCGAGCACACAGATATGGAGCAGAGGAAATGGGAAACAAACGTTATTTAACTAAATACAAAAACAATCGTAGCCAACAAGGGGATACAACTATTATCACTTAAACTATTTGTATATTTTGAGTCTACGAATTTACTTGACTCTGCTTCAAACACCGAACTTGGTACTTACGCTAAACTTCCACCATCATCTTCAGTGACTTTTTCTGTGGGTCCTATTTCATTATATTTCACAGACTAACATCACTTTAGAAAGTCTATATTTAATTACGATACTAAATAAAAAATAGAAACATCAACAGTCTGGCAACTGAATGACACCTAAAATGAGCGCGAGCTCAAACATGACAGTAGTTGCCAACATTGATATAGCGTGAAAATTATCTAACAAGTATTACAAATGCCGATAAATGTTTGTATTTTCAATCACTTTAGCAGAATGTGGACTATCAGATGGTTAAATTCGAAAAGTGTGTTCATTTGATCAATTTTCTCTTGCTAATTTTACAATGAACTCGAAACTAATATAAATATTTACGGAGGGTTCGCACGAGTCCCTGCGAGTCCCCTCCAGTACATCCCTGCACTACACCACCATAAAAAGCCCGATCTTCTTTTGTTTATTGAAATATAAGAGAGTGAATGTTTTAAGAATCGGTCAGTCGTAGTGTTAGGAAAGTGTCGGTATCCATGTGAATGAAGGTAGTGCACAAGACAACGTAGTCGATGTTCACAGTACACGAGTGTAAGGTCCGGCAAGATAGAAGGTAATGCTGGTGTTTTTCGATCAACATGGGCCACTTCTCATGGATTTCTAGAAAGAGGAGCAACTACGAATGCTGTGAGCTATGACGTTACATTCACGAACTTGAGGGGGGTGATAAAATGAAAATGCCCAGAACTGTTCTCGACGTCTTTTGGACTGCCAGTATTGTCCGGACTAACTGCAACAACCGAGGTGGGAAATTATGATACCAGCTTAAGCCCTAACATACCCGTTTCCCTCAAAAGGTAAACGATTCACGACGAAGTAAGAAGTGCAGAAGGCTTTTCAACAATGGCTGCGACAGTAATGCCTTCGTCAACAGAGACATTCGGTGCGTATTTCACGTTGTGATAAGTGTATCACGGCTAATACATCCACCCGCTGTCCATCGCTTATAGACATAAAGATGAACAGAGATAACCCTAGTGTCTTGAGCATTAAATGGTTACTGTCACAGGGAAGTAGGTAAATAATTAATAACAGCTAATTGCGAAAGATAATAGCACCTAAACTCTACTTAGTACCTAATTATAATGTAAAAAAAATGTTGCAGCATAAAACGTAATTATTAAAGGTGGTTATTAGACGACAGGTAAATTACACTATAAGGAAATAAGCTTAATAACACATTATATCATACACGTTTTTACTGCCATAAAATGGAAAATAACTCTCCTTGTTAATTATAACAGTAATAATAGAATTTGTATAATAATGCTAAGCTGAAAAAAGAGGCTATTTGAGGCTACGGCAATACTACGATAATTTTTCTGCGGTGACTTATTTCAGTCTTTGACGACATCCAGTTGCTCTCCCTAACAATTCGATTTTTTTATGCTATCTAAGTCTTTTCACTAAGCAATAAAATGCTGAAAATGCAGTCATTTTGTTGAACATTCATATCCAAGGTTGGTTAAGAAATAAAGATCCACTAACATTAACAAAAATTACTACAATATGTAGATTATTTGTAAAAACATATATTTAGGAATGTGGTTATTTTTTTCATAATACATGTGCAATGAATTAACAATAAGACAACACATTTAAAAAAAAAGAGGGAATCTGAACGTTTGTATGCAAATTACCCAATATTTCAGGTAGTTGAGTATTCTTCTCTACAGACAAAGAAAGGTGTTCATAGATTTGGCCTCAGATTTGAATAGCCACGTGATGGGCTGATGCCATCGATACAATTCATGTGTAAACCATGCCACAGTTTTTTATTAACATAAAAGTACCAAAAACAAAATATAATATAAGCAATAATACTGCAATTGGAGAAGATCTATAATGCATGTACAAGTAGCAGTTTGTAGTGAGATTGAGGCAGGCTTTGTCAGCGAGTGGTTGTGCGTTGGTGCTTTCGTTGTATGTACATTTATATGTACGATGTATATGTATAAACGGATTCTTGCAGAGGAGTGGTAAGAAATCATTCAATGAAGAAACATGTTCCGAACCGCCGCGTTCTTACAAAAGAAAATTTAGACAAAATACAGGAATTTCCTGCGCAGATGCCGGCAATGTGATGCCGCTGAGGGGCCTCATTTTAACATCCCTTAGTACACAGGTTACTGCTTATTATTTTCAGTTTTAAAGCAGTACTGTTTTGTACTGTCAGTAAAAATAAAAATTCTAACTTTTGTGCCGACTTTTGTACTTTCCTTTTTACGTTTGCAGCGGTTGCACTTCCCTTAACTACGTCAATGTACGTAATACTCAAAGACTTCCTTTTTGAAAAATAATTGCAATCATTGACTACTTTTAGAGGATGAATGGGTAAGAGGTTTTTACGCATCCGCGACCGTTTACTCGTAGAGAAATGCTGCACATATTCACCAATATGAAAAAATATACGACATCACACCCTATGTAATGCGCTTAAAGGTGTGATTTTCAATTTTTTTTTAAGAAGGTTTGGAAATCGTTTTACATTTAGGGCGTTGGCATGGCAATTGGGCGGGACAATTTGAATCGAACAGGTTCTGAAGATGAGGCATGATAGAAATATAAGAAAAAAAAATCAGACATGGATGGGACCATCAATAAAATACTTTGACATTCTTCTTTTAAAATAAGTTTGATGCTCCGTTTCCTGGGATGTAGGTAGTGATCAGATTAATGAATTTCTTTTCAAACGTTCTGGAATTTTTTTCTACGCTTGAAGGATGCGATTATAAAAGACAGACAGGATATTTCTGGTCTCGGAGCCTTTGTACCAGGTTTTGTTTACAGGCATCTACAGATGAAACGTGGTTACAAAGACTATTGGAAGAGAAAAAGGAACGGATGGCTCTCTTTGTGTGTAAAGCATGCAGCTATCGAAATGAGGCTACTGCTAAAGTTGGGAAAGCGGTACCCATGTGCTATATGCCACGGAACATTTTCAGTTCTTGACTACTATTTATAAAATAAAGGGAAAATATTATACATAAAATAAATGTAACTATACAATTTCCTGAAATATTACAATAAAAAGGTATATATTTACTGCAAATAAATAAATAAATGTTAAATCCGTTACAAAATGATTCTCATTAAATCTCTTACAAACGAGAATATCGACTGTTACTTAGGTTGGAATACAATGACATCTAAAAACAAAATTTTTACAATTTCATTTACTCTTAATGTGTACATCAGTAAATACTTCTCCGCACCACAGCAGTACATGTAGTAGAGACATCTGTGTAAGGCTCCTTTGATGTTCTTGCTTCTAAAATCCGATCCGAGTTAAGATATACTTTCTAAGATGATGCTGCTGTTAAGATGTTATGCAACTAACATAAGTGTTTAACAGCGCCATTTAAACAAAAGCTAAATGCGTAGAACAACAGAGATTAATTAAGGCGGATAAATTGTGTGTTTGTTTTGTGTTTTTGTTTTGTTTTTGTTTGTTTTTGTTTTTAAGTCCGTTTTTACTACAGCACGGGCGGTTCTGGTTTTCGGATTTACCAGTTCATTGGTTTCTACATGCCGATCAATTATTATTATTATTATTATTATTATTATTATTATTATTATTATTATTATAGCCCCTATTTTAAGTATAGGTAAGAAAGTATAAAAAGGTCTGAATTTTACCACGATAAAGAAAAGTTTGGTTAAGGAGCAGGCGACCGTAGCTTAAGTTTATAATTACCGCAAATGAGCGCTCTCTGAAAACCGTATATTGTGCATTCAGCACTTTACATCATTTTTCTCATATGTTACCTGTTGTCTGATAATCGAAGTGGGGGAAGGAGAGAAGAGTTTTGAGTGGTGTCCTGCAAAATTGATACATAAAATAAAACAAATTTATCCAAAAGCAAATTTCACTGCACAATATCACCTCCAGTTTGTTCGTGGTCTAGTGGTAGCGTTTGAGACTGCTAATCCGAAAGTCCTGGGTTCGTTTCCGGTCAAGTCAAGCTGACTGACCTTGTAAGGTTGTTCCCCCCCCCCCCGGAATTTTTCCTACCCTGAGAAGATGAATACCAGATAGCTTTCAATCTATAGACGTCCTAGAGGGCTAATGCAGTCAAAGCGACAATAAATAACACGTTTAAAAATAGTCTTACATAACCTGATATTAAAATAATAATAATAATAATAATAATAATAGTAGTAGTAATAATAATAATAATAATAATAAAGAATGGATTGCCCTATTTGGCATTCTAACATTAATATAATAATCAATTATTATTCTGTGGAATATTTTCATTGTTTATAAAATTTTCCAGTAGTGAAAAAGCATGAACTTGGAACTTCCAAGGTCATTTGGTCGGAATTATTCAGGTGAATTCGATTTAACATTAATTTTTGTATTATAGCCGTAACCTGTGCAACCAGATAATTACGCTGGCTTTAATTTACAGGGATCGGTAGCGTCAACGTAATAGTCAACCACCACTAGCCCCGTGACATACTTAAGCGTAAATATTGCATATTTCGAATAGCTTACATTCGGCAATAAGTATAAGTTTGATAGTAAACGTATGCCGTTAGCTATTAAAAGAGTAATGAATGCTCTCGTTTTGTATCCAAATATATCATCTCTTTATTTATGCAGAGGCATCCGAAGGAAAATGCAGGTAGTAGAGTCAATTTGGTGACAGAATCCGATCCTGTCCCTACTGTATATACTGCGCCCTACTCAGTTACCCTACCAATAAACTCGTAATAAGATAACTGTGCTCGTCTGCACAGAAACTATCAAGTCATCCAATTATCTAAGACCGATGCGGAAGCGGGGTGCGCATCAGCCAATCGACGATTCATTGTTGTCGAGTTCGAGTGTTTTATTCTCGGCGTTTTAAATTAATTACGATCCAGTTAAATTTTTTAATTTATTTATCACATTTGACATAGAGTAGTGATCAAAAATAATGAGAAGTTAGTATTAGGAGTATTCTCAGACAACTAGTCCATTCTAGTGGTGTAGTGGTAGACCCAAGATCGCGTAGTCAATCCCGGCCATGGTACATGCATTTTTTCGGGCGTAAAAATCCTAGATATGCCTTCCTTGGTAAGGAAGTAAAGCCATGGGTCCCGTGTCGTGTATTTACAGCGCGTAAAACAGCATCAAGCCTGAAAGAAGATGCCTATGAGCAAAATTTATCACTAATTTCACTCCCTGAATTGAATGGGACGTTTAAGACCTGGGATATTAAAGAGCGTCCGTAAATAAACCAAGTAAACAATAATGACATGGCGTAAATAATAATAACGGGTTGCAAATTGAAAAATAAAGGCATATTCTCCTGTCATTGCAAACTCTGCTTTGCGTTTGAGGTGGTTTGTAGCATCTCTTCCCATTAACCTTCGCGCATTCAATCATGACGTGTTGTAAGATCAGAAAGATATTATTCAATATCTCCACAGGAAGATTTTCAAAGGTCTTCACACGATGGTAACAAGTACATCTACTGTGGATGTTGAAGATACTGTATGGCAAATTTCTCAGCACTTTCCTTCAGTGCAAGACACCTTTTCTGCTGGCGTGAAGCAGGTGATTAGAAATGGCGCACCGTTGATCATCTTCAGTATTCTCCCACTGTTTGAATACTGCGCTCCTGGTCACAAAAACTACACAATGATGTAGATATATCAATAAACCTCCATATTCATAAAATAGACACTGCAGTTGCCTACCTCATATTCCGAACTGAACATCCAAATAGATCCCCTAATACTTTACTCAACGTTCAAAACTTGTTTCATATGCCCTGTGCATATCTGGCTCTTCCCTTTCGTTTTACAGCGAACAAGGTCAAATCTTGAACTTTGTGCTTATTGGAATTTAACTTTTTTCTGCGTTTGCTGCATTAAAAATCCTTCTATAAATATCGACCTATATTTATGGAAAGTATACTTCAAATAATGTAATATTTTCATAAAAAGAATGGAATTTGTCTCTTCATATATGAAATACAAGTTTTTAAAAAAAACATTTCCTTCAGTAATAAATTCATCAGTCCCGATTTCGTGGTTTTTGTTCGTGTATGCACTAATTATTATTTTAAAATTAATTAATAATTGAAATATTCACACCGAATTAATTAAGAAAGTCGTAGAAGTATAATTATCAAATCTGATTTGCAAATATTTTTTTCCTCCATAAAAAGAAAAAAGTTAAAAAGTTATTAATGAACAGATCTGAACGAATAACCTTTAAAACCAGTGCGCCAAAAATGAAAACTCTACCTTCAGCAGTAAGAAGTTTTCTTTTATATATTTACATTCTTATAAACGACAGTATATAGTTCAAAATATTTAAAAAGTGCATCACGCATGCCGCTTTTGTCTTTGCAAGAACGCACCAGTTGGTTCAATACTGTTGCCGTAGATCGTCAAACGTTTCGCTGAAAGCAAGTCGTGAGAAACAACAGATTGTCTGTTGTTTTCTCTGTTAGGGTAAGAAGTTTTCAAGGCAGACTGCAGTCCCCCTCCCCCTCTCAGCAGTACCTGTGTATGCTGCAAGAAGTCGAAGGTCACTGGCCTCCAGTTGCAGCATCCCTTGTGCAGCTGGCCGAAGCGAAGCCGCGCGTCTCTTCTTGCCGATTTCCGGACCCGGCCATCTTTCTCTAACGCTTGCGTTCTGCCCACATCGTAAAAATGATGACTCAGAATAAAAAGGGTGTGTATGCAGGAATGCGTTTATATATAAAATGAAATATTAAAAACACGTCATCACTGAATATTCTCGAACTGATTCACGTATATTCCTATCTAGTAAGATTCAAAGACTAGAGTGTTCATTATCTGGCATTAGCTTGCAAAATAATAATGTAGAGCCATAAAGTCTGTTTTTGAAACCAAAACATTTTCAATTAATCACCTTGCACTGAGTTGATAAGATCAGTACAATTACTGGAATTTTTCTGCGCAACAACTGAAATTAGTAAACAATTTTAAAATATTTTATGAGTACATCCGGGTAATATAAAATCTGAAATATAATTTAATTGCATTTTACCTCAGAGTCTTATGATTTATATCAAAATAGCTTAGTCTGCTGAATATGTAACTGAGCAAATATATAATGTATATACATGAAAACTGAATTATCAAGGGGACAATTCAAAGCTCTACATGCCGTAGTTATTCTTTTGGAAAATATTTATTTTTAGACGGTTCATGCTAAAAGTAGATATTTTAACAGATGGCGATAGTGTTATTTAGCGTGTTAAAAATGAATAGATTATAACAGTTAACAAACAATGTTACCTTAATGTTGCAATTGTTGCTGCTATATTTTCAAGGTAACAATTTCAACGTTACTCTCTCTACAGCTTCGTTGATTTCGTCTGGTTCACCTATATATGTCATTTTTATAACTCTGCAACATTAACAAATATTCATAAAAAAATTTACCACGCATGAATCGACAAATGAATGCAGGGCCCACTATAGTTTTAAGTACTATTAAAAATGGTTAGAAGAAGAATATAAAATGAATTATCCCAATGACTAAAAGTAGGAAATTTGGTCAAGAGACCATAAACGAACTGAAGCAACTTACGAACTATTCAATAATAATTTACTTGTTAAAGGTATCATTTTATTTTTTGAACAAAGCCTGCGAAAAAATAGTTACCTTCTGCATGTGCATTACACCCTTTTTAGATATTCATTAAAAGTTTTATAAATAAATTACATTTAGATAAGTTCGTTTGTTTATTCAATCTTCTGCTTTTCGTTAAAAATAGGCCAGGCATCATTTGTCACTTGTTAGAAAAACTTATAAGTAATGTACTTGTTAACTATTTTCTAGCACTCTTGTCAACTGTTAGAAGGTCTTTTCCCTGAGGCTGTGGAACATTATATATATATATATATATATATATATATATATATATTGCGATTACAAGTGTGACTTTCTCCGAGTGTTTTATCCTTTTCTGCTTTTATAATTACTGTTTATTTGTTACATAGTTAATAGTGCTACATTATTATTTTTCTTTTATATTATATACATATATACATACACACATATACATATTAAATTTTCGCTATATTTCGAACAATTAGTGCTCTTCAAAGACAGGAAACAAAAAGCGTTGAATCCCACCCCCCACCATAATAGCGTGACTAGTCAAACTTCCGGAGCAGCCATACGAGTATTGACTGTTATCAGGTATTCAAGTGGTGAGCTGTACACTGTGAAGAAGGATATTTAGCTATCAGAAATATCGTGCGAATTATATGCCTATTTTTTTTGTTACGTTTTCACCTGTACTTCACAACATTTTAAAGATTTATATATATATATACATATTTTTAAATCCATTTTACTATATCACAGCGGTCCAATGTATCTTCTTTGATGAATCTAATTATCTATTTTTTTGTTACGTTTTCACCTGTACTTCACAACTTTTTAAAGAGCTTTATATATATAATTCTTACGAGCGTTACATATATATATATATATATACTTTAACTCTATTTTACTTAACACAGCGGTCCAATGTATTTTATTTGATATATCTAAATATCCAGGTAACCTCCCTCATTAAACTTTCTTCTATTATCCAACGAAATTTGGGCACAAATAAGATAGCTAAGTAGATTTACGTCAGAGTTGTAACGCATGTGGGGAGGAATTTGCCATCCATTAATTTTTTCGTTCATAAATGAAGCATGGCTCAAAAATCAAAACACTGCACCATCCCACAGAAATATGAAGTGTTTTAAAACAATCCTTTTTTTTTTAATCACAAGTAAAGATACAAGAAGCATTTTTTTCTCTTTAAAATGTAAATAAAAGATATAGAATTTAATCAAAACAAAATTTCTAAGAGAATATACCGTCAATGATAATAAAAGTAGGTTTAAAAATGTAATACAAATGAAGTATTTTTATAGGTAGGGGAAGAAAATAGCATTTTATCTAGGTATAATTTATTACAACTAGTAAATTAGCTAACCAGCACAGGTTCATCAACAACTACTTATGTGAGCCCTTTAACTGTTTAGTATTTGCTTCAGTTTTAAGCAGTTAACGCATATTGTAATAAATAAAATATTGAACATGCATTCATTACATGTTTTTCTCTCCCTGAAGCTAAGAGATTTATTTGTCGTGTTATTTCGCCCCACGTTTGATTCCAAGGTTCTAGTTTTTACAGTGCTAGGAGTATATACATGCCCCTTCAAACAATAATGACGGTCCGTGCTAGGTATATGTTCTCCTCTTTTTTTCTCCCCCCCCCCTCCTCTCT
Organism: Metallyticus violacea; assembly: GCA_030762175.1. NCBI lineage: Eukaryota > Metazoa > Arthropoda > Insecta > Mantodea > Metallyticidae > Metallyticus > Metallyticus violacea. Next base: position 50,968,832 of record CM060830.1, read on the forward strand.
CTCTCTCACAGTTAAACCGACGCTTGGGGGCGTTAAATCAATATATGACTTCAATTCTATAACTACGTTGCCACTTTTCTCCTTGCCTCATTTCCTATTCTACTCATAATGATCTATTTTCCATTAAAAAGCTTATCGGAACTAAATATTAATCACACTAGGAAGTGTGTGCGTGACCATGTGTTAACTGTTATTTTTATTCCTAAAGTTCGTGAATCATTGCGAAAACTAGTAGTCCATATCCTAAAGCCTTTCTACAATTTCCTTTTACATTTTCTGACAAACCATTTGCTAAAAAGTGTAGCGACTTGCATTTCATTACAGAATATTAGCATTTATAATAGAGTAGAGTAGAGTCTAATAGAGTAGCTTATTTTATTAGCATTTTATTACAATTTAGATCGCACAGCTGGGAAGTTACATAATTACGTTCATTGGTAAGTCTCTAAATCTAAGCTTTATGAAAATGTGCAATTAAAATTTTATGAAAATTAAAGCATGTTTTACACTAGAGAGTTTTTTTTTTTCATAGTATTTAACTGAGGCTTCACAGACGGTGGACACTGATGATATTTAAAATAAAACGATTAATTTGGAAAGGACTTTTTTAAGAAAGTAAGTGTTCCATACCAAATTTTAGGGTACCTCCCCGGCATTTGGTATTTTTATGAGGACTAAGGAAAACCTGGAGGGGGAAAAAAACTCTTCAGGGAGGACGGTTCTGGTGGGAATCGAACCCCAGGCCTCCCGATCACAAGTCCGCGCCATAATGATCTTGGTTATCCGTGGTGGTCACTAGAGAGCGAAAACATAAATGTAATACATATTTAAAAACAGAAAAAAATACACGTTCATCGACATCATTACTTTAGTTCAAGTTTTGACATTCCATCAAGTTTTGACATTTCAAAATTTTAAATGTTTTGTGCTATTCATCAGGTTCATGAAGCCACCTTTTCCTTCTTCTTTTAGCAGTAACTGAGTCTGTTTGTGTCTATCTCTTTTTTCTATGTTTTTTCATTGTAGCATTTTAATACTTAAGAAATGTTATACATTTATTCAAAGCAGGGTGTTTTTATATACGTGTATACAAGTCCTCCACCCATTCACGGATTTGAACGAATTTTTATAGATTTTTTTAGAATTAGGCGAAAAACACAGACTACATTAATAAACATTGGAAAATCACCTCCCTAATTGCATTTCATTTATAATATTATATAAAGCAATAACACAATACACCCGGGGTGCTTCAGGCATTAACGGTTTGGACTGCTATTCGGTAAATCCTGGGTTTAAAACCCTTGGGGTCGGCCATCCTGTTCTTTCTCCTGGTCACTTAGGTAAATATTGGGACGGATTTTTCCATTCTGAGAATGTTCCGTTGTCCTATTCCATATCATTTCATTTCTTTGCTTCTGACACAGAATCGAAAGGGCCAGAGTCAGGCGGGTTGGTGGGGAGTGACGGTGGCTTACGCTTTGTAAAGGTTTCAGATGTGGAAGGGGCACTTGTGAGCATTGAAGAAAGGCTCCGTAGGCGTATGGGTATAGAATTTGGAAACAATGTTTGGGACACCGTTTAAGTTCGTGCTTCCTCCCGAAGATCCGCCACTGGAGGCATATGCACATACGGCCAACCCTCTAGTAAACTGAAGTGCCGAAATATCATCCCTCAGCCTTAACAATCCAAACCAAAATCAGCATTTACATACCCGTCGAAATAATGACTCTTATAAGTAAATAATAGCCGAAGGTATTGTTAAAACTACTGTAATATCCAAACCGACCCCTAACATTATAATTTTACTTTTCTTTCCGCAGAAACAACCGCGCATAGGTTTAAAAATGAAGAAAGTTATAATGCAACAACTACAGTCACACGGGGTAATAATTAGTCCTAGAATTCCTCATCAAATACAAAGAACTATAACAATTTTTGTTAAATTCAAACCCCCAGAGTTTTAAGAATTTGAAAATAATTCTTTTTATTTTGCACTTATTTCAAATATGACATATTATATATTTAGAAAAACATAAAAGACAATTTCCATTTAAATGATAAAATTACAATTATTATGCTAGATGAAAGAATGTTTCTTCTCCAATCATATAGACTTAAATTTGGTATTAAAATCTCATTTATGCTATTTTTACACCAGTAAAACTGCATTTAAAATTTCTGAGGCTGTTCAAAGAGAGTAGAAAATGAATGTATATTTTAAATTGTGAATACAGTGAGATTATTTGAGTTACCGGCCACCTGAGCGTGACTGCTTGCTGGGGAAGTGCAGTCGCAGCAACCGGAAAAAGGAGAGATAGAGTCGCCGTACTCAAAATTAGTATTTTTATTTTATACTTATATTTTTACTGAAAGCATTAAACGATGCCTTGTTTAAAACTAATGACAATAATTAGTACTAGCCTATGTTGTAGGATATGTTGAAAATGATACCCATCAGCGGCAACACATTGCCATTATCTCTTAGGAAAGTCACATATTTATTAAAGACCGCGGCGGTTTTATTCACGATTCTCGTATTGGGAGGCCCTGTATCTCAAGTTTTTAACAAGCTGTGGAACAGTTTCTCCTCCTGGAACACTATAGCCAGGATATTTATTTTCTTGCGAATTACCTTATATATCGTACATAAAAATCCGTATTTAGATAGGTGCTAACTGCGGAAGAACTATTAGCACACAGTCTCCATAAAATTAACCACAAGACACTACCTGCACATGCATTACAGGCCTTGAAGACTGGTTTCTCGCAATATGCAGCCACGCTCATATAAGCTCACTGTAATGAATTCGTAATTAAATATGACCTATTCTCTTTGTGTATAGTCTTTTAATTTGTAAATAATGATTGCTAGAGAGCAGATTCTAACCTATTGCAAATTTTAAGTTCCAAATCACATGCAACTGCTGCATAATTGCATTACATATTATTGTTTAATTGAATGCAGTCAATTTTTAAAACGCGAAACTAAATAGACTTGGATAGTGGTATGTAGAAGCTAAAGTGATAAAATAGGGTTTTCGGCTGAATTTTCAAAGCAGAGGAAGTAAAATCTAAAATGTATTGAATGTTAGTTTTCAATTTTCCACTCAATGTTTAAATTGATATTATTGTTTATATTACATGTATGTTACATAGGTAGTTATTTAGTCTGGCAAGTTTTGAAATGAAGTTCTGTAATTTTGTACATATATAAATAATATTGTGAACTTGGAAATTTGGATTATGAAATTTCAGTATGAAAGGAAATAGATTAACGTTCTTTAAAATCCCTTAATAATTATTGTAAAGCAGTACGGGATCATACGCATTGCGATGGTATTCAGGTTGAAAATTCTTAAAGGAAAACAAATGACTGCGGGCGGGAGAAATACCACAGCCGTAAAAAGAAAAAAGAAAATCGTCCGTGCATTCTCGCTTGATTGATGATTGATGGTTCAGTGGCAACGATAAAAAGCGACTGGGTAACATTAACAGTAGGATGCGCTTTGATGCGCTTATCCGTCATTTCGCTATTTGTGGATTTTCTGCACGATTTGTGTTCTGTTGTGTTTTCTCCCGCCGAGAGCTCGGTGAAAGTGTTGAGCATAATATTATCCATAACAATGATAAAGCTTCCTGCAACGTTGAATTCAATGTGGCTACTTTTTTTCCTATGTCGAGAGACTATTGTGCTTTTTTTTTTAACTTTAAACTAACTTTTAAAATTCATAAATGCCTGTAGTAGTAATAATACAAAAAAAAAATCATAGCATTGAAAACAATCTGTTATAATGATTACTTTTGTGACTTTTTGTGTAGGGTAGGATGAAATGTGGGATGTCGAAATTAATAGAAAATAAATTTGTGTTAAACATATCACGAAAATGCTTCTGTAAGATTATCATTAAATTTGTTCATATTCAAAATTATGGCATTGCGACTACAATAATATGTTATTATTAAACTAAATGACATGCTTTATTCAAATAAAAATCCATGTTCAATGACCTACCAGTAAATATGTTGTATATACTTCATGTTTACGGAGACTTTCAGCTTTTCTTTCTCTAAGATACCGTTCCATTCCGCTGCAATTGACAACTGGGTAAAAATAAAGGGAAAACGGTAATAATGAAAAGTTGCCAAACTATCACACAGTCCACGGTCCCGCTTTAACTAAAATCACAATTAAGGGAATTTAAGAATGGAGTTTAAATATAATAAGTAAAAGTAAATTTCAAGTTATTAGTAAGAAAGATGTTCAAGGTCTAATACAGCTATCTAAATTAGGAGAGGTTTTATGGAAGGTAAAGGTGAAATGGAGATGGTCAGTAGAAAGAAATAAGAAACAGAATTAAAATAACTAAATGGTTGTGGCATATAGGGGGGACAATGTGAGGAAACTAGTAAGTATATTGTAGCATTGAGTCAGTTAGTATTTAGAAGTGACGGTTGGGAACGTTAGCGAAGAAAAATAAATCTGTACATGCGCAGTAGGGTACCCCTTGGCGTTTCCAACGGTTTTCTAGTTGAGTCGAGAGTTGTTACGAAGTTGAATAAATTATTTTAATATACCTACTCTTATACCATTATAGCTAAACAGTGTATTAATGACAACACAGCCATATACGTCAAATAAGGGAAAACTTACAAGCTATTTCAGATGGAGCAATATTAACAATGTTCTCGTGCAGACACACTACAGCAGCGATAGCAAACGGTAGTCAGCTGTTGAATCGCATGCTGGTGAAGTTTTGTGTGAATTCGTGAAATTGTTACTTCGTTTTGTGTTAATTGAATGTAAAGAAAATTAATACTGTTAAAAGTTCAGCTTCTAAGCGTTTTTCTTTGCGACCTTTGAAAGAGACAATTGAAATTCAAAAACTGCTTAACTAACTCTAATATAAATGTAACTCTAACTAATATAAAGTTGGATCAAACTGTGATTTTAAAACATATGAAGTATATGTACATTTCTTTCTGTAAAGAAAGAGTTCATCCAGCAGATTTTAGACTTTCGTGCATAAGATTACTCACATAAAAACAGGAAGAATGCATTTATTTAATTAATAGGTATGCTACTGCGACATTTCAATTAAATTCTCTCTATGTCTATCTCTCATTCTCTCTGTTGTGTACGTTCAGCCACGCACATATGCGTGTTAGTTCTAGTAATTAAGATTCTAGATATATTTAGCAGTAGCAGAGGCAATATTCATACTTTTATCTCGTGTGCTTTATTTAATTTTTATTGCATTAATATTCATTACTTCCCTAAATATTCCGATAATATGAGCACTGTTTAATAAATAATGTTTATATTGTTTCACAGGTATAACTTTTCGTGCTAAAATTTAGCTTTACAATACTTTGTTAGCATAATGCGTAATGTAAACGTGATATTAGTTTTATTGTTGCTTCTTCCTATGCCCGCATTTGAGAGGTGTACCAGGTGAGACGTATTCAATTCCGCCCGCAGCAAAATGTAGATAACAAGTGACAAACAATACACTGCTCACAATTCTGCTTCCGCCTCAACAAATCTTCAGCTAAGATCTATGCAATGTTACAAGAGGCCGTTGTGGGGTTTGTTTTTTTCTGTAACACAGCGCTCCAGTTTGTGCTCTAACGGAAGAAAACATTAACACCGTTGCTGTCATTGTGAGAGAGGATCGACAAATGACATTAACAACATTTTCAGAAATTCTGAAAATTTCACTGAGTGCCACCCACATGTTGCTAACTGAAAAGTTGCATATGAGAGGTGTTTGTGCACGGTGGGTTCCAAGACTGCTGATTCCCGAACAAAAGAACATTCGCGTGCAGGTTTGCATGTAGTTGAAGATGTTGCAGGAAGATGCGGAGTTTCAATCATTTCGATCCCAACAGTAAACAGCAAAACTCTGTGTGAAAATCCCCATCATCATCAAAATCAAATTTGGTTGCTTCTGTTGGAAAAACTATGATAATCTCATTTTTCAACATTCAACGAATGGTGTACTTGCATGTCGTGCCCATACACACAACACACAACTATAACTGTGTAATGCTAGAGGTGTCCTGAAAACTCTGCAAGGCCATATCACACACAAAAGGTCATAGTTCGTTTTTTATTTATTTAGTTTATTTATGGAAGCTATTTAACATCTCAGGCGATCAGAGTCCAAAAAAAATCCATCGACCGGAATTGAGCCCTCGATCCTGGGTTTATGAGGCAATCATAGTTTGCACTAGACCACCAGGACCGTCCGACATTTCCCTGCAACAAACTGGATGACGCACCACGGTTTATTTAATAGTGTTCAAAGCCCGTTTTCCCTACTGAGGAACCATAGGACATTTTTTTTTGAATGATTTATTTATGGACGCTCTTTAGCAGCTCAGGTCATCAGCGTCCCATCCAACTCAGGGCGTGAAACGGCCGACAAATTTTGCTCAGAGGCCTCTCTTTCAGGCTTGAGGTTCTTTTTCGTGCCGTAAATGTACGACACGGGACCCACGGCTTTACTTCCTTTCCGAAGGAAGCCATACTTAGGATTTTTACGCCCCGAAAAAATCCATCGGTCCTGGCCGGGTTCGAACCCGCAATCTTGGGTTTAGGAGGCAAGTATGGTAACCACTACACCACCAGGACCGACAGGGGCACCCTAGGGGGTGGAGACTGATGATACATGAGATGAAATGGTAAATTGAAAGGATTTTTTATTAAAGGAAAGAAGCGTTCCTGGCCTAAGTTTAAGGTACCTCCCCGGCATTTGCCATTTATGAGAATTGAGAAAAACCTGAAAAAAAAAAAAAAAAAACTGAATCAGGGAGGACGGTCCTGGTGAGATTCGAGCCTCAGACCTGCCGCTCACGAATACGTGCCATAACAACCTCGGCCACCCGTGGCGGTCAGATGCGCACTGATGATATTCGTACATGAAATGACAAACTGGGAGAGGATTTGTTTTTAATGAAGGGAGCGTTCCAGGCCTAAATTTAGGGTACGTCCCTGACATTTGCCACTTATGAACACTGAGGGAAACCTGGAAAACCCTCAGTCAGGAAGGACGGTTCTGGTGGGAATCGAAACCCAGACCTACAGCTCATCAGTCCGTGCCTTAACGACCTCAGCCACCCCTGGCGGTCACCAGTAAAATACATGGCCGCACATCAGAAATATTGTTGTTGAATATCTCACAAAAAGCAAAGTAAAATGTTCCCCTCGTCCTCCCTATATCCCCGTGTGACTTTTTCTTATTCCCCAAATTGAAGAAGCACTTTTGTAAGACATATTTCCATCACCAGAAGCAGCGGTGAACGCTGCGAGGCGATTCTGAAATACCTCTATATAAATCGTTTCCAAGATGTCTTTGAAGACTGACAGAAAGCTGGGACAGGGCACTGTATTCAACGAAGTCTACTTTGAGAATGATTAAATGTATGATCATTGAATAGCCCTCATTTATATATGAAAACCTCATAACATTTCTAAATACGGTATGTCTACATCTTGAATCCTGTAAGAAACATATGGAATTATTAAAATATATGGCTACCGCTTATATGGCGTATGCATCCTGGAGACTCGCCACTGCGTTGGCCGGTCTCCTGTTACGCGTTTTTCCCTACTCCTCTTGGCATTAAAACGGATCGAAGCCACACATTATATCCAAGTCCTTTTCTTCAGTAGTTGAAAAAGAAGAAAAATAATATGGTTTGTTTCAACAGGACTTTGCATCTGCACACATGGCTCAAGAGTTATTAAATACAATAAGTGAGGTGTGTGTAATTAATGTTGATTTCTAGCCCTCGCACTCTCCGTTTAAAGCATTGCCATGTGAAATACAAAATGTTTTGTACTAATCCCCACACGTCAGAGGAACTCCAGATTAATACCGAGCATAAAATAAGCCCTTTTAACGTCGTTCATTCTATCTCCGACGTTATAGGGACTAATTTACCAGCTATATTCGACCTGTCGCCCGGGAGCCAGACCATACGCTACAGCCACTATTTATATTAATTGTCCTGTATTGTCAATTAGGTAAACTTCTTATTTTTATTTTTGTATTGCTGAGGAAAAATAAATTATTTTAATTAACACTAGTTTTGTGACATTATCAGCATTTCCATATAATAAATATTCTATATAAAAGAAATCTAATATTGATACTGTAGCAAGCCGTTGTCCTAATGAAATCATTTAGCATGAATAAAAAGCAATGCGTTCCCAAACTGAGATTTAAACGTTGTAGAACACATAGGAGAGGCAAATTAGTGACGATGCAGTGACACAATGTGCGTAAAACACGGGATTTCCGTATATAACTTTACAATCCGCAGAATTTATCATTATATATAATCGCATTGTCTTATTTGCATACAGCCATAATACTTTTTCTCACAGCTCAACCTACTATTAGAGAAGACCGCTTTCTACTTTAAAGAGAGTGGAACAACTTACTGTATCATCAATATGGTGGCTTGTATTAGCGGAGACAGTAGCTGTAGATCTTAGGCAAGGTAATCATCGTTTAATGTCGTGAGAGTTCAGAAAGTCGTCCTTTCTAACTTAATGTGCCCTAATTAAAAAGAGCAATTTTACAACCTGGCGTCCTCACGCATAACCCAATGCTAAATCAATATTATAACATTAAAAATACTTTCTCCGTGAACATGGAATAATCACTAGACAGCCTAAACAAATTAAAATCTTTAAAATAGGCAGGAAAGAGGAACTAAAGTCTTTAAAATTGAACGAAAAAAAAATAAATATACTTTATAATACCTACATCAAATTTTATGAAACATACTAAACATAAAATTAATTACATAAAAGAATATAAATGAAATCATAGTTTCGATGAAAGAAATTTGTTAATATGCTGAAATGGTGATGATAATACTAGCTAACAACCATTAACTAAACGCTTGCACAGTTTAAGGACGCCGTTAAGTGATTTTCATTCATTTTGAGGTATAAAGTATGATTATAATGTGACTGTACTCATAACAATAAAGTCCATCCTATTTTTCGCTAATGTAAATGTTATATATATAAAATTTGGACAAGAAAAAGAATAATGCACACCATTTTGGCAGGTTTGTTTTTTTAAATAGTAAATAGCTTAACCAATGAAAAATCGTCTAACGCTAGTGGCAAATGGGGAAGCAAGACCCCAAACCAACAACAACAACAACAACAACAAAAAGGGGCCGTCATCGCCCTACTACTGTCAATAGCAAACACGAACTTTTTAAGGGGTATTATGCATACAAGGTGATATTATTTATCATTAAAAATCTTTCGATGGTTTTTAAGAATCTGAAATTGTTTACAAACATATTTCCCATATATAAGTGAAATATAAAATAATATTAATTCGGCTTACATAAAAGCATTCCTGTACAAAAAATGGATAGTCAATTAACTGCCCATTACCGTTTACTGCAGTGCTATAAACAATGAAATAAAAAGCAGAACAATAATTATTACACCAACATACATAAATTAAAATAACTTATTGATTTTTATTGGTGTAACATGCATAAAATATTTTAAACAAATTGCAAAATGCAAAATTAGCGAATAATTTAAATACACGTGCATCTATATTCAGATCTGACTTTTAGCTTTTGTACAGCCATGCAAATATAAAATGGTTAGTCATTTATATTTAATTACAATACTCTACAAAACTGTAACAAACAATTTTAACCCAACTACTGGAGAGGAAAATGTGTTGCAAAATATCATGATCTAGTGGTAAAATTTTATTAATGAAGTCACTCTCTCAATAACGATTATTATTATTATTATTATTATTATTATTATTATTATTATTATTATTATTATTAGCAAGGTAACTCAACAAATTATCCAAATTGCTCCACTGTTACATTTTAATTCCTAACTTCCAATGCACTCCATGATCGAACTGAACTTCTCCACGGGCAAGTACAAATATTTTTAAAATACAATTACTTCCAAATTAATGGACACTTAAACTCAATCGACATCACATATCGGACAGCATCACATTCATCAGCATTTATTTTAATGAAAAGGGAATAGTCATAAACGGGTTTACCTATCTTTTCTTAGGGAGTCGAAACATGTTATTGTAACACCCTACTTCTAGATCTTTTCTTTCATTGCTAAGCATCACTGTCACATATTATGAAAAAGTATGGTTTAAGCATCATTATTTAATTTTGGAATTTAATTTTTCTAGGAACACAAATAGGTTCAGCATTTTGCACATGGAAAATGTCCTCCCTAACCACAAAATTTGGTTCGAAATGTATAATACACCCTACAATTTTATCACCAACTTCAAAATTGGCACTTTAGCCGCCTCTCCTTTAATGACGGCTCTTTAGAAAACAAAATATTATATTATGCGATTCACTGCCATAATTAGAAGTGTAACCGGGTAAACAACAAGAGCGACCCATGTTGTACTAACTAAATACTTTCTATTACGCAATCTGTAATTTCACTAAATGAATATAAACTTAATAAAAAAATATAAGAACTAATATGCTACTCTTGATTTACTCCCAATTATAAACCACTATAATAAACCACGTAACTGCAACGAACCAAATAAACAAACCCATGTGCTTAATAGCAGCAACATGCTTGAACCTCAATCGCCGCCATTTTGTTTATTATCGATTACTGCATTATTGTCGGAGGAATGGAGTTGGTGATGGGAGAAGTTCCTGATAAAAATATATCGCTATGCATTGTTGGCACTATACGCTGTACATTTCTATTCAAAAATCTATGACTATTTTAATGAAGTCTTGAAAAAAAGGAGTGCATGAATAAAGTGATTGTTAAACTTTTCAAAAGTTCATCTTTAACAAGGCTAAGAACTGAAGTTTAATAAAGATTAATTGCATATTTTACAAGAAAAAAATGTATTATAGAAGATAAATTCTACAAAAAAGACATAAATGTTAAAATAAAACTTCATCCAAATTGTTCATTTTTTTTCTTATGATTCATGTACACATATTAAAAGTCTTTAAATTTGCACTTTAAAATAAAATGGTATTTTTCTACGTTGCGATGTCTAGTAATCACATTCTTTGAAGCCAGTATGAATACACTTGTTATAGTGGGTTTCCTTCATAATACAAACTGCACTAGTTTCCTCTGCACAAAATTTCTTAATGTTTTCTTCGTCACTTTTAAATGTGCAATTGTTTCCTATTATATCCTTTATTTCAAAATATAAATCTTATTAAATCTCTCAAAAATTTAATGAAATACATTTTCAAGAACTCTAAACTCTACTTGCTTATCTGTGTGAAAGAGCTCAGTGTGACAGAAAGCTGGAAAAAATTGACGATCTATTTATTGATGACGCATTTTTTTTTCGAAATGTCGCTAGGGTGGAGTTTAAAGGTCGTTGAATACCCTTTAGAACTTTTTACCGTCGAAATGAAACCCTACTGAGCACAAAAGTCAAAATAAATATATGAAAATCAAATATATTATGCTGTAAACGTCCTCGTTTCGGACTGTAAGCAATAATTTACAGGGTTGTTACGGAAACGCTTTTTAAATAGGGCTGTTAAATTGAGTCACTGAGAAACACGAGTGAGTCAGTAGCAGGGCTGGTTCTTCTTCATTTTGCAGCGAAAGGACTTAATAAAACAGAATAAGTAAATTAAGCATAATTTTCCTTCTTGTTCTTCTTAGAGACAGATAATCAAAAGGAGAGAAGCAAGAAAAAAATTAAAAATAAAAATCAGTAGAAGACTAAAAAAAATAGGGGACTTTAAACAATCAGATAAAATAATAGAAGAACAGAAATAAATTTTATTTCCGTTTTACCTTCATTTTCACTGTACGTTTCTTTCCTAATGCAAGTCCACTCTGAAACTACATAAAAACATTAGCTTTAGATCTTTTAATTTGTTATTTTAAGACCAATATGAACAATGTTTATTGTTTTATTAATTCGTACAATTGCCATGTGAATAGAAATAGTAAATTTACAACAATAATAATGTAGTTAATAGCGACAACATTCATGTATATTATTAATAATAAATAATACATAAATTAATTGAAATTGTTGTTCATTTAAAAGTATTAAACTGAATAATTAGCCTAGATTGCAAAGTTATTTCTTAGGGTTAGGTATAAAGCTTTCAATATTTTTGCACAGGTAGGACCGCTTTATATATATATATATATATATAACATGCAAAATTGCCATAACGGCACTGCAAATTCCTGGTTTTTTTTTAAACGACATATAAAATAATCTCATTTTAATGCAAAACATCGTTGTGCAATACTTTTTATTTATTGTACATTTTGAAAATGCTTTCATTTTTAAACAATATTTTCCCAGAAAATGGTGCTATACTTCACAAAGTTGAGAAAGAAAGCAAAAGAAAGTTCTTGAAGTAAGTATGGGGTCATCTGATGGTTTGAATGACCGATGTGGCAACGGGAAACTGCATCACAATAGGAGCGGGCAAAGTTTACCAAACTGCTACGTTGGCCTTGAGTCCCACGCCACTTAATATCGTTTGAACAGTGAAAGAAACAACAAGTTAGACTCAAGTTGTAGTGAAGTCTGCTAAGAATACTAAATGGCAAATAATAGGCTTAAATTCTATTCCAATAAGAATGCTTATTTATAATTTGTTTGTCCGTGCTCATACCGCTCCAGCTATGAGGAGGGCTAGTTGAACAGAAATCCCCAGGTGACCGAGTTCCAAGCCGTAAAGTATTACAACCTTCAAGAGATAATTTTAGTTTTCAAAAAGAATTAGGAAGGGTAACGATTCATTTAATAAGCACAGAAATGTGTGGAATTCCAGCATCGCCTTGGTCACATGGGTCAAAGTACATAACTTTATAAGTGCATTAGAATTATTCAACTCTCACTCTCGAGAGTGAGTAATTTTGTTGAATAATTAATATTGAATAATTAATATTGTTGAATTAATGTAGAATAATTTACCTACTTTTGTGCTGCCACGCCTGTCCGCCCTCTCGATTCTAGTATAACACGTCTGGTGTGATCAATGACTTATTGGTAGCCCCGCCGCCGCGCCGGTCATTAGATAATTGGATGATACGATATAAATAAAAATTTGCAAACGTGATTGAAAATAAGAATACATAAGGAAGAGAGAAACTAGAGGGGTTCGCTCTGTTTGCTTTTTCTTGCAGAAAAATAGTCGTAATTTCAACTGCCTGTTTTTCTCATGCCTATTCTTTTCATCTCTTATTATTTTTAAACTGTGACGTGCACCTAATTATGTCATGCATAAGTAAACGAGTCATTAAGCGCTAGCATTTAATCAATATTATAAGTAACCTTTGTTACAATAGTTCCTTAAAAGTTTCCATTACATAGTTGGCACATAATAATTTCAAACGTATATTACACGCTTTGCAACAACCATAGAACGTTCAAAGAGAGCGTTCTTGTCAAGAAAAAGCAAGTATCCGCTTCTCTTTTGAGTTTATTAATTCTTATTTGATCATCAAGGTCCCACGATTTACATTAAACATGCAATTAACTCAAACATAAACTCACATAAACAACAAAAGAATGTGCACCAAGTGACCTTCAGATGCGAATCAAGTGGCGGTCCTCTCTGATCAGTTCATTTTAAGAAGCTCGCAGGCAATACTGTGACATGCAGGACATTTATCTTTAAAGTTCTACTGCAAATCAAACAAATCCAGTTCTGTATACTATGGTGAAGTTGCTTTTGTAAATAACAGAAAAAGGCCTGCCAAGTATTAAGACGCATAACTTTTGCTTTTCAAAGCTGTTAGATTCTATTTTTAGAACACAGGTTGTACCTGTGGAACTCTGCTTGCTTCTATTTCCTTTCACGCTGCAGTTACTCTTTCGCAAACAAGCAGCCAAGTATACAGGTTAGTTAAAAATCTCGCACCACCTAAATAACTTTTGAAGCATGTGGTTCAGTGACATTAAATTCGATATATGGGGACAGGCATATATTGAGATCTCAAAAATGACATTTATTACTTCTGCTTTAACCGGAAGTAACTCCAATTCTTTTATTTTATATGGAAATGCGTACTTTAACCTTTTCAAATAATGCCTTTTGAGAGTCTTTCAAAATGATATCCACATTAGATATGTCTGTAAAAATGTACCGTTGCTATATCAAGAAAACAAAAAAGTGTGAACCATCTCTGTGGTCTAGTAACATTGTTTGCGACTGCTAATCCGCTGGTCCTGGGTTCGAATCCCAGCCACGCCACGGGTCCGGATAAAGTTTTTTTTTCTTTTTTTTTTTTTTTTCTTCTTCTTCGGAGTTTCTCCTTACCCTGAGAAGGTGAATGTCAGATAGCTTTAAGGCGCCAGGAATTCGAACTCATTTTCCCCAATATTAATTAATTTCATTTCATTCAGCCCTACAGACTTTCACATATAGTATTCAGCATCTTTTGTTTACTGTGTTTTGTCAGTAATAACATAAATACTGTCTTTTGTTTATATTCATGTAATAATGTTTATTGGTACAGAAACATCTTAGTTAAGGGAATAAATCTGACATCTAGTGTGTTAAATATTTCTATATGATATCTAATGTCATTATGGTTGACTACGGAGACAGGCAACGATTTCATCGAGAGACAGCAAATTTATTTAATGATGTGCATCCCAATTGCAATCCAATTCTACATACAACAGTGACAAGGATCGTAAAGAAATTTACTCAAACTGGTAGCGTAAAGCACTTACCAATGAGAAATGAGAACTTTTAATTCCAACAGGATGGTGCACCACCACATTACCACCGAGATGTATGTGCGTACCTTGGTGACAATCTTCCAAGGCACTGGATAGGACGAAAAGATCCGATTGAGTTTCCGCCTCGTTCTCCGGATCTAACTCCGTTGGACTTCTACCTATGTGGAACTCTTGTATACCGTAGAAAAACAGCTACACTGGCAGCACAAGAAATTGAAACGGCCTGTGCTGTAATCGCTGAGGACACTTTCGCAAACGTTACTCAATCAGTAGTTCAACGTACTCAGAAGTATATCGACGCCGATGATGGGCATTTTGAGCAGCTGTTGTAACTGTAAAAGTCTAAGATGATTAGAGCTCGTCATTTTCTGTTTGTGTGAATTCAGTTTCGTTACATTAAAACAGTTTTTTCTTTGCTTGAAGTGTGTATACATTTTTGGCACCCTCTGTCTATGCGGCAAAAGGCCTGGCTCTCAGGCGACAGGTCCAAAATCAGCCGGTAAAATACTTCTTACAACTTCGGAAAGACAAACCAACCCTACCTTAGAGCAGATGTCCTTCCGCTTGTATTCAAACTCCATATATGTTATCTAACAATTGAAATTCTGCTTATTTCATGTCCATTCAGAAAGCAACTACTATAATTCATTCTTTGCACTAGATTGCAAAGCATGAACACTCGTACACCTTCAACTTTAGTAACTTTGTTTCATTTCTTGCAGAGGGTGGAGAATTGTCATCTGTTGTGCTAGTTTAGCTGCTACTATTTTGTGGTAAACGCTCTAGCCTGGCTCCGATTTCATTCAATGTTTCCTCCATTAAAACCGTCTACCTTTGGGTATGTGTTTTATCTAACATTACATCTGTGGTTTTAATCTTATTTACTATAACTCTTCTAGAAGGGGGCACTGCGCTGGAAAAGTTTCAGTAAACTATCTTCAAGCACAAACAGCAGAAATGTTTAAAGTTACTGAGAAAAAGTCGGTCTTACACAGTCAAATGCCGCATTATTTTGAACACACGCGTCATCACCAGCACAACTCTACTACGACTAATATGTGTAGCGCATGCTTTCCCGTCTCATGCAACATGAATTGCGCCTTCTTGGTGCAGTGGCGTTCCTCTAAGATGAAATGTCGAACATATGGCAATGATATATTTTAATGGCCGTCATGGTTAAGTTTATGCCAAAAAGTGTGATACTTTTAACATTTTGGATTCTTCTCGGCTGATAATACCCAGACTCTTCCTTGCTTAAAACCTACTCTTTTTAAAAGTAACCGCCTTTGTTTTCTCTACATTAACCGTGAGATCCCAGGTAGTGCAATAAACCTCAAGACTGTCAGTGCATCACTGAAGATGAGCACAATGCCACGTCATCTGCATACAAGAGTGCTGGAATTTTCTGCTCTCTCACAATTGGTGCATATGAACATATAAATTCATTGCAATGTCATCTATGAACAAGTTAAATAAAAGAGGGGAAAGGCTGTATCCTT
Organism: Metallyticus violacea; assembly: GCA_030762175.1. Classification (NCBI taxonomy): domain Eukaryota; kingdom Metazoa; phylum Arthropoda; class Insecta; order Mantodea; family Metallyticidae; genus Metallyticus; species Metallyticus violacea. The sequence goes on from CM060830.1 coordinate 50,985,090, forward strand.
GTTTAACTCCTCTGTTTAGCGTCTACGTTCTGGGTTACATCATTCACACAGAAATTTACTCTTTCATAAATTCCCATCAGAGCTTTCAACATTTTACCTGACAGCCCTTTCTCCCACAGAGGGAGGGCTATTTCATAACATTTTTAAAACATAATTAAGTGTTTATATATACGTCACTCTGTGTATTTCAGTGCTGTTGTTTGATTGTTTGTTTTTATTTTTTCCTCGTTTCTTATATGTAAATACGAGCATGAACGGTCCGTTAAACGCTGTATAAGTATTTAATTTATGCATACTGTAAGCCATTATTGAAATAAATGCACTAACTACTACTTAATTGTCATATATTATGATGCCTCCATTTGTCATTTTTCATAATTTTAATAAAAGTTATATATTAATAGTAATAGCATTGACAATTAAATAATAAATTGAGCTAAGGTTATACCAACGCGGATGGCAGAGATAGTTTAGGCAAGGGCTCGTGAGAGGGAGGCCAGGACGATCTTTCCTGATTTTCCGCAGTCATAAAAATAAATCCCGGGAAGGTACCCAAAACATAAGCCTGCAACATTTTCCTTTCTTAAAAAAATCCTTTCCCAATTTACCATTTCATCTCGTGTATCATCAGGTGCACTGTCTGCGGCTCATCGGCAGTAAAAGGGCGTTCAACATCATTAAAAAAAAAAATAAGGTCGTGAAATTTAATAAATGGATACATGTATTAAATGGGATATAAATTCCACTAAGGTAGAAGTGAAAAAGGGTTATCTTAAAGTAATAAAGCTAAAAATTTAGTAACATTTTTGAGAAAAAGTAATTATAATATGTTGAAACGTGTTTATTTTAAACAATTAATATCAGACGTGGCAACGTAATTACTGAAAGAAATTTCCATATAATACTTATTAAATTATAATTTGCTGAGACCGGCTTAAAATGACTCTTACAAACGTTTAAATATTTTCAGAGTGTCTTATGTAAAATGTTTTATTTGTTATTGTCTAGAAAATTGTTTCAACTTATTTTCTGTTTGGGGTATAGCCGATCTCCACAGCAGTGAAATACTACTTTTGGAAATTAAATTAAACAGTGAAATATCAAGATAAGGGAAATACTTTAGGTTGATTTAAAGTCAAGAAACCAAGACAAACCAAAATGGCAGTTGCTGACATTTTAGCGAATAAACATATAGTAATGTTCAGCCGAATGGTACTGACAGTGTCAAATTGAGTAGAAAGAAATAAAGTGTGCCCTTAAATTCTTTGAAACGACTAAAAAACGGCTAGAGTGAAGGCACAAAAAGTAGAAAAATAATGTCTTATTAATAATTAATCATTCATCCATCCTGTTATTAACGCCTGTAACATAGTATGCAAAAATTGCAACAGCGTTTATTTTTATGCATGTTTCCATCAAGTACTAAACAGCGAAAATACAAAATAATATGCTGTATGTTCTCCAATGGCTATATGCTTCGTGAATCAGGTCACACGATCTTTGTTTATTTCCTTTCTTTTATCGTTAATATTTCTCTGTAACTGAAAAACAAGGTTGACATGAATCGCAGGACCGTAAAGCGTGAATTATTATGGTCGAAAGAATGACAAAACTAAGCACTACAATCAAATTTCTGCTGACCTGCAGACTGGACAATAATCATATGTTGACAGTTGTCTCGGCAAGGGAACGAGAAAAAGAACATACCTGGGCGTGTTACGCGAGCCACTCAGCTTTCACCCAGAGTCTTTGGCATGATGTAACTCGATGCATGCTATATCCCTGGAGGAATGCCTGAAGGAAGCTGCGTTCCTTTGATGCGAGGAACGCTTTCCAACGAGATGGAAAAACAGGAAAATATTCCGAATTGCATTACTTTTGAGCACTTCATACATAGTGCTGTTAACCAGTAGTGCTTTCTAGGAAATGTTTTTGAAACTCGCATAATAACTACGCAACGTAGGGATACAGCATAGGAAAAAGGAAAAAATGAACCAGTCTATATGAAAGACTTTAGAAATTTATTTAAAATATAAACTTAAAATGTTGTAATTTTCACTGCTTCCATGGGAAAATAGTTTAAACCTGATTTCTTAAAATCTTGTACAATACTTACTTATTTACCCTGTCGAGAATTAAGGCCATGGGGTCTTCTCTTTCACTCTGACAGGCGACCGCCACGGGTGGCGAAGTCGTTAAGTCGCGGACTCGTGAGCGCGAGGTTTGGGTTCGAATACCGCCAGGACCGTCCTCCCTGACTGAGGTTTTTTCCAGGTTTTCCTCAGTCCTCATAAATGGCAAATGCCGGGGAGGTACCCTAAACTAAGGCCTGGAACGATTCCTTCCTTAAAAATAAATCCTTTCCCAATTTATCGTTTCATGTATCATCAGTGTCCATCGCTTGTGGTGCCTCTATAGCAAAAACGGGCGTTAAACACTGTACATTCATTCTGCCAGGCGAAAAAATCAGCACAAATACGAGTACAATATACATAGTTAAATAAAATAGATAAAAAATCAAATTAAAAATATATACTGCATATAAATATTATATGTTTTAATGTAGTTAGAAAGCTGATAAAAAATAGTATTAGAATCCCACTTGTTCTTCAATAATTTTTCTGAAGCACAAGGGGCGAGGAAGGAGGGGGAAGGGGGGGAGAAGAAGAAAAGGAATAAGAAGAAGAATAACATTGGGCCAAACATAAGAAGACTAATGTTTGATGAAAACTTCCACCATGCGATGGCAGAAATTGAAATAGAAATGTGCACCGCTTTCAAAAATGTGGTTACTAAGTTCCTAAAAAACAACAAGCATCTCAACTATGTAATTATCGTTAAAAAAATATGCTGCAAATTTTTTCTAAGTCTTTGAATAACCAACGAGTTAAAAACTTCAGTTCACTTGACTTTTTTACCTGACAATCTTGGTGCGGTGAACGAGGACCAAGGGGAACGTTTTTGCCAAGACATTAAGTATACAGAAAGCAGACGCCAAGACTGGTGGAACATTAAAATGATGCGAAACTACAGAAACTTCAAACAACATGGGTAGCTTCAACATGAAGAGAAAAAGGCAGTATAAAACATTTGACTGAATCTGATTTATTAAATTATAATAACAGCTTGTGTAACATATATTTTAATATTTACCCCAGGACATTCACTTTTCCTTATTAAATTCAATTCATGTTGCTAAAAGTATAGTGTATGCTGCAGAAAACGGTACGTGATAGAGAAAATCTGAACTCAGTTTTGGATGCATCAATCTAATACAGCATAAATTGTGAGAAAAGTTTTTATGAACATTTAATTTTGCATGCATGTGTTATTTTCAGTATTCTGATATTGTATTAAACATGTTATTTATGGAAATTTATTCAGATAAAATTGTTATGGATTTTTGCTTCTTTTCGAGTATTATAACTCATGGAAAGTTTCTATTGTTAATACTTTTGTGTAAAATAATCAAAGTAAAGTATGCACGAATACATAGCAGTTAAAATAATTTAATGTACATAAAACGTTTGGTCAGTTACAGTGTGGGAGAAGGACACGAAAGAAGTGTATGAAGCAAATTGTTTACGTTGAATTTAAATGTCCATTATATCGATATAAAGTCAGCAGCAAACAGCAGTTAAAATCTAAACAAGTGTAATGTCAACAACAAACCTTAATATTTACTCAGAGCGTTTGTTTCAGAGGATTAATGCATATGCTTTATTGTTTGTTGTCATGGAAAATCTGTATAACTAAAACAATTACACCCGTGTTTCCTTTGTATAAGATATGTGAGTCAACTAGGTTTTTCCTGCTGGGAATGAGGAAGCTCACTTCCGACAAGCAATGAATGCAGAGCTAAACAAAAGCGAAGCGTGTGTCCACCTGGACTTCGGACGTAATAAACAGTTTGGTTGACCTTGTTCCTCGGGGCAAAAGTGTGAAGTTGTAATTTAGATCAGATAAATATTATAGAGCGGCCAAAACGCTTGTTTACTTAAATAGTCTCCAAAGGAGTAATCCGCAATAGCAACAAATGGGCAGATCTGTCCATCTTAAGTTTCAGGCTCTCGCTTGCACAGACCCTTCCCAACGTTCTGGATCAATGTTGATAAAATCATTTGAATTGCTTACAAGAGCTTTTCAATTTACATCATTCTGGAATTCATAAAATAAGAAGTGACACAGAATAGAAATGTATGCCCGACGTCATATTCAGGGCTATGAAAGGACGATAGTAGACAAAATAATTTAGCTACTAGCATTAACACAGTTTTAACTAAATTTCAGTAATGTTATTATACCTGTAAAAAATTTGTATTTTTCTATTAATCGGAAAAGGTTGCCCAGAAAAATTAAAATTTGTGAACTTATTGCAAATTATCATTCGCAGATTATAAATTTGAAGAACTGCCGATGTTCTTGAAGAGAATGTTTATGAATCAAAAACTCTTCAAGTCAAAGGATGCCAGGGACTTGATAAGAGTAAAATCCGCTGCTAAAAATCCTCTTCAAAAGCATTCATGCCGTAATTTTCAAAGTAATATTCCAGACCAAAGGTTCGAAACGTTGTTGGGCATCTTTTGCCTTTTGATGAATGCTCTCACAATGTTATTGCTGTTGTCAAAATTGAAAAAAAAAAAAAATAAATAAAATTACTTTTAATATAATATATGCCAAGCTTCCACGAGATATTTCTATGGGGTCTGAGTTTACTTTGTCAAAACTTCAATCGTGTTTTTACACACCACAATGATGTGCATAGTATTTATGCAACTATTTTCAAAACTAAACGAGTTTGCCCATTTACAGCATGACCGCAGGATCATTTGAGTTACGGGCCGCCTGTGCACGACCGCTTACTGAGGAAATGCAAAAGCCAGGGAGACAGAGGCGCCGAGCACAAAATTATTCATTTTATTTTGGTATTTAATTTTTACTAAAAGCGTAAAATTATACTGCATTTAATACTGAAAAATAAACACTAACCTGCGTCGAAAATGATGCTCCTAAGTGGCAATAAATTGCCAGAATTTGCATAGGAAATTCCTGTATCTCATCTAACTTTCCTTCCATAAGAACACGGCGGCTCTGAACATGTTCAGAGATCCTTTCTCTTGTAACATTTTAAGAAGTATCTCTTGAACGCGATTGCCAGAATATTTTCTTGCGATCGCCTTACCACTTATCTGCAAAAATCCGTTTTCCACATGTATCGTATTTAAAAACCATTCTTCAAAACTGTGTTTGTGCAGTGTCATAACTAAGAAGAACAATTAATACACAATGAAAGCACCGAGAACGCTCCACCACTCGCTGGACAAAATTTCCCTTAAACTAACTACAAGCTGCTACCTGCACACCCATTATAGGCCTTGACGACTACTTCTCCTCGTACGCAACTGCTCTCTACAGAGCAGTAGCATAACCGCCACGATTGCCAGGTCGTTAAGGCGCGGACTCGTGAGCGGGAGATCTGGGGTTCGAATCCCGCCAGGACCATCCTCCCAAACTGAGGTTTTTTCCAGGTTTTCCTCAGTCCTCATAAAAGGCAAATGCCCGGCAGGTACCCTAAATGTAGGCCTGGAACGTTTCCTTCTTTTAAAAAATCCTTTCCTAATATTTCATTTCATGTATCATCAGTGTTAGTAAATACGGATGTTAAACACTATTAAAATAAAGAAAAAAGGAAATAACCTAATAACCTTTTCGTATATAGTAACGTGCCTTTTGTTTAAAAGGAATATAAAGTCTCGTTTTTTGTCATTAAAAACTGTGAAACAATGCTACTTTCAACATCAGGTAACTTCACGAATTTTTCTTAATGTTTGGTATGGAATTGTCAACCTGGGGAAATTTCTAGAATACAAGCTCACTCACTCTATGACGGGTATGGGCCAAACATCAACATGAATTTTGTAAGGAAAACTTCTACTTTTGATGTGTTTGAAATTATTTGACTGCTTTCAAACTCTAAAAATATTTTTTTAAAAAAAATGTAAGGATTTAATTACTGAAATGCAAAGAAAACTCCTAATATTCGCTAAATTTTTACATGAAAGGAGGGAAAAAAATGCACCAAAAATGTTGTAGCTTAAAGGATTTAAGTAGCAGAAAAGTTTGAGAAATATTGCAAAGCGATTCGGTTTGGGCCATGTTTGTTAAAATAAGCTCAATATTACATGGTAAGCATGAACTTATTCCTAATTTTGAGGCTATGAACTCGACTTCACCTGTATGTTCTTGTGATTTGGAACAAAAAATATTTTCTAGATATACAAATGCTTTAATTTAAAAATCAGGATTAATATGGGGGAGCCAGCAAACACCATCTTTCAATTTGTAAGATCGTTATATTTTCTATAGAGGTATGCTGATATTTCCAGAAGGCATTAGTTTTATATGTTTCATTACTTAAGTTGTTGCAATTTTTTAACTTAATTGCCTATATAAGAGCATTTTATAAAATGTTTAAGTTCTCTTTTAGTGCCTGCCAATCAGCCCTCTAGTCATGATGCTCATGATATTTAACAGATAATTGAACTGCACAACAGATAAGCTTTATTTCTCTTAACAAAATCCAGTGAAAAGCAAAGTTCAAATGAAATAGAATTTGCAATAAGCAAAACACTTAACACCTCTACTGTACTGGGATAGATAAATAGGTGATATACACACTGGATCGTTGTGACACAGCCCGGAAGCTAGGCAAAATGCTTTTTCTATCTAGGTAGATATATATAAGAGTCAGAACATTTGGGGTTGGTAACACCAGTTTTATTTCCCCTTTTTCCTTGTTTTGGTTTCGGTTGTCTATTTTAAGTTTCAAAACTATTGTTAGGTGTTTAGGATTGTTATGCATTTTTCTGCGATTTATTTTAAAAAGGACACAAAGAATTTCAATATATTGAAACCAAGAAAGTTATAAAAATTAAACGGCATGTTAACTTCATAAAAATGTCTATTGAGAATCTTGTTATGCGTTTATTTCTTTTCAAGCAGTTAACAAATTTCTCCCCATCCCATTAACTCAAGCTCTTTAAATAGCTTTATGAGTGAAAGAAACGCGTAGTAACCTCGGGATATGAATACAAGGAAATAGAGAGGGTGAGGGAAGTACTGTAGTTCTGGCGAATTACCTTGTATCGATCTGCGCGAAACAATTCTAAGAAATTTGTGGAAACTTTTCAGCTGCATAAATGTAACAAACAACTGCAAGCGAGAAAGGTGAGAGCGGTACAGCTGTGCAATAAACCGTCCCTAGAATGTGTTCAGCACGGAGAGAAACTAACCTGATCCCCCTATAAACGCATAAACAGAAAATGAACTGGACCACAAATCACTGTGCACTTTTTGCTCATTCGCCAGGACTATTCTAAACTACTTTACTTTGTCTTGATCAAAATGTCCATGATGTCCTGAAAGGTGAATATTCTGTTGTAAATGGTGTGAATCATTCCGAAATTGTTTGTTTTAAATATGCTCCAAATACTTAAGTGGAAGTAGAACGTTCTTTTTCCACAAAGAAAATTATTTTTTATAACAAGAGGCTGACTATGGCAGTTGATATCTTGAAAACTTGTTGTTGCTTGTAACCAAGAAAAGCAAGCTTAAGTACTCTAATTATGTGACAAATAAATTATTATGAATCTTAAATGCCTATTTTCATTAATAAATTATATTACTCTCTACCTTAACTTTTAATATTTTTAATTATATTTCTGTTATTTTCGGTATTCTAAATCCTTTTTGCCTGCCCATTTTAACCAAAATAAATGCCTTAAATTCCGGGCTTTGGTTGCGTGGATTTTATATTTTCTTATTTTAAGGACGTTGTTCAACATTTCACATCATCAGCGTTCCATTCAATTCAGGGCGTGAAAGGACCAATAAATTTCATTCAGATGCCGCTTCTTTCAGATTATATTTTACGTGCCGTAAATCTACGACACAGGACTTGTGGGTTTGTTAACTTAGCATTACGAGGGGAAGTCGTAAGTTATTTTGAAACGACGGTTAGCAGCGTTTGAGAAAGTTTTAGTAGAAGGGAACAATCCTTTGTATCCTGATTGATGGTTTGAAATCTCCACACCTAAGGGAAGTGTGGGGAACCGTTCGAAGCGTCACCCGAGAATGAGAACGTAGTTACTTTTAATTAGGTGAACCCCATAGGACCGGTTACCATACTTCCATATCGTAGAATGTGATATTTGTTATCGAAGGAGCCAGGTACATACATTATAACAAGGAATGTTACATTTTAAGGAAAACGGACTGTACCCAGCGACAAAGCAACTCTGTTGAGGTCCTACGGATAGAGTTGGCGTTGAAATGTCGCTTAATTACAGAACTCGCACCATAATACAATACAATCCTCGGAACACTCCGGAAAATAAGCTAGAAATTCCTCTAGGGAATATAGTAAGTCTCTATCTAACTGACCATATATAGGAAAGTCAAATAGCTGGAAAATAACACACGTTTGGGAACAATGTAAACGTTCATTGTCTTGCCATCCACTTTATTATAATTGACTAGGTGAAGTCAAGAACGAATGGAATAATTTTAGTCTACCTTTTGCAAGTTACCTATGTGGAGAATGATGTTTCACAAACATTGATTTTTTTGACGTTTTGTCAGTTGTTAAACTAATTATGAATAAAATGTGCCTAAATTTTATTACGATAGCCGCATTTGGAGCAATACATTGAATGGTAGTATATTAAAGTGTGTAAAATGGGTAAAACATATTTGAAACTATAATCGATTTTATAAAGTAAATCTCAATATTACAAATAAACAATGTCTGCTTTTATAGTTCTATTTTCTTTAAGCTTAAGGTCATCTACGTCAACAAGCTGTGATTATATTTTAATTCTATTTGTAAAATGTCATTGGCCAAAAACCGTCCAAGTCACTATATGTTTCATCGGTTGTAAACCTCTTAATCATCTGCATCACTGCTTACAACAGAATTAAATATAGTGTTTCTAAAAACTTTTTGATAGCAAATACTTACGCTAAAAAGTAACAGAAATGTTTTTTAAAAGTAATCGTCATTAGATTGCTGTTTAGAAAGCTGTAGTTCGAGGTCCAAATCGTTCAGTTCCTTCTGTTCTATAGTCGTTATTTCATGAATTAAGACATTTCTGTCACTTGATCAGTTGAAACTGTTCCACGGCCCATTCCCACTGAAATATAAATATAGTATACAGTTGTATATTGTAAATCTAATCATCATATTTTGTGCATTTTAATTAGTAATGTAGATATTATGTATATATGAATTTAATGTGTTAAAATGTATGTAGCGAAAAGAAAAAGCTCTCTGGTGTAATTGTTTGTGGCAGCCCAGCCAGAAACGGGACAGAGCCAAGGAGGAAATAAACCGCTATACAAAGGGAAGGGACAAGTTTATGCCACTTCTTAAAAGACCTTCAGTTGTCGACGGTTAATGAAGTCCGGGCTTTTGAATACGTTAGGGCAATAAATCGCCAGTCGGTTATACAATTAACTTTAAACCAACCAATGTAAATAAATGTTTTAAACTTTCAAATAGTGGCGGGTGTCGTGCGTTGGTAATTGAATTTGAACCAGCCAATTGTATACGTGCATTTTGAATTTTTAAAGCAGAGTGCAAAACTTGCGAGCGCCTATGTGACCCCGTGGGCTTGGTGAAGTCAACGTCTAGTTAATTTGAATCGAATATATAAGGAGGCGTTTCCTCCGCTAGAGAACTCAGTTTTCAGTTCCGATACATCAGAAGTTCAGTTTACATAGGTGGTTGCTATCAATCGGATAGATCAGTTCATCAGTTAGGCAGAGAGACGCAACTTCTAGAACTCACGCAGTTCAGCAACTCAGTTCAACTCAGCTCGTATCGACAGTTCACATACTGAAATCAGATATGTTCAGTTCATAGAAGCAGTTCAGATAATCAAATTCAATTCATCTCCTTGGAAATTTCGCAGCTGAATTTAAATTCGACGGAGCTAAATTCTATCGTACGAAGAACACCAGAGGACGCTAAAGATCAGACATATTCACAGCTACTCATCGCGTGAGAACTAACACAGTTGATATTCTCTTCCAGTTCTATTGAGCACGACTCACGAAATAGCGGAGCAAAATCCTGAGATATTGTTGTCATGATGCGTGGGCAACAACATCAAAGCGATCAATCGCTACAAAATATGGCGATTAGCAACTAAGTCGCTTCATAATTGGCTACCAACCTGACCTCATTGATAAAAACCGCTTCAAATTTGGTGCCCAACCGGGGCACTCAGCCGGAGTCAACCAAACTCTCACAGTCCAGAGTTTAGGTCTTCCAATATCTCTCCTGTACATAGGACGATATTTCCAAATATCTCTCCTGTACATAGAACGATATTTCCAAAGTTTACGACGTGCCCTACGTGTTGATGGAATTTGTTTTACTAACGCTTTAAAAATTCGATAATAAGCAAATGAGCATTTTCGAACTTTTTGTTATTGACAGTCAATACCTGCGCTATCAAAGTAAGTTTTATCAGGATTTTTTATGTGGATTGTGAGCAATAAACTCGTAACATAATTCAACTAAATATTTTTTTACAATGGTTAAGTTAAACTTTAGGAAAGAAAGATTTAAAAGCAAGGCATAAAATGTGCATTAACTATCTAAAGTTAAAATATTTTATTTGATAATACAGCAATATAACATGCAAGATGTTTTAGTGAAGCATATAAAGTATTACTTTTTTATAAATGTAAGTTTAAATTAAATAAATATAATGTTTATTAGGGACAGAAAGTACTACATTAATTGTTACAATAAGGCATCAGAATGTCTAAGCACTAATACTATAGTTATGCAAAATGAAGCTTTGTTGATGCTGGGCTGTACACAACGGGTGGAAGGGATACAACACTCACCAGCTGCAAACTACCCTCTCCTTTTACGCCTATCCCTCAACAATTCTTTCGGTCCTGGCGATGTAGTGGCAACCATACTTGCCCTCTAAACCCAAGATCGCGGGTTCGATCCCGGCCAAGATAGATGGATTTTTTCGGAGGTAAAATTCCTAAGTATGGCATCTTTCTGAAGGGAAGTAAAGCCGTGGGTCTCATATTGTAGATTTACGGCACGAAAAAGAACCTATCGGCTGTTTCACGCCCTGAATCGAATGGGACGCTGGTGACCTGAGATGTTAAAGAGCGTCCGTAATTAAACCAAATTAACAATCATCAGCTCTTGTTTATCTGCCAGGAGGTGGTTCATAACTTGTGTTCTTGCTTTGAACTAGTAGTTTAAGTACTTGCTGTTAATTGCTTGAATTTCCGATACCAAGTTGTGATACAATGAAAAAGTATTAGCACGAGTGCAAAATGGCGCGTCAACAGACATAGTGTTTAAAAAATTATGGAGTATTTTCAAGACGAACGCTGAAGTTCTGAAATATATTACGTTTTCAAGTCTGCGTCAAAGTTTATCGCCAACCGTACCTTCCTCTACAATAACAAAATTGACTATAGTATTCACATTTTCATCTTCGTAAGTAAAATATTCACATTTATAGAGTAGTAGTAGTAGCAGTTGTAGTAGTAACAGTAGTAGAAGTAGTAGTAGTAGTAGTAGTAGTAGTAGTAGTAGTAGTAGTAGCAGTTGTAGTAGTAACATTAGTAATAGTAGTAGTAGTAGTAGTAGTAGTAGTAATAGTAGTAGCAGCAGTAGCAGCAGCAGCAGCAGTAGTAGTAGTAATAGTAGTAATAGTAGTAGTGGTAGAGTAGTAGCAGTAGTAGTGGTTGTAGTAATAGTAGTAGTAGTAGTAGTAAAAGTAGTAGTAATAGTAGTAATAGTAGTAGTAATAGTAGTAGCAGCAATAGCAGTAGTAGTGGTAGTAGTAATAGTAGCAGTAGTAGTAGTAGTAGTAGTAATAGTAGTAGTAGTAGTAGCAGTAGTAATAGTAGTAGTAGTAATAGTAGTGGTAGTAGTAATAGTAGCAGTAGTAGTACTAGTAATAGTAGTAGTAGCAGTAGTAGTAATAGTAGTAGTAGTAGTAGCAGTAGTAGTAATAGTAGTAGTAGCAGCAGTAGATGTTGTACTAGCAGTATGTAGTAGTAGTAATAGTAGCAGCAGTAGCAGTAGTAGTGGTAGTAGTAATAGTAGTAGTAGTAGTAGTAGTAGTAGTTAGTAGTAATAGTAGTAGTAGTAGTAGTAGTAGTAGTAGTAGTAGTAATAGTAGTGGTAGTAGTAGTAGTAGTTAGTAGCAGCAGTAGTAGTGGCTAGTAGCAGCAGTGGTAAGCAGCAGCAGCAGTAATAGTAGTAGTAGTAATAGTAGTGGTAATAGTAGTGGCTAGTAGCAGCAGTGGTAAGCAGCAGCAGTAGTAGTAGCAGTAGTAGTGGTAGTAGTAGTAGTAGTAGTAGTAGTTAGAAGTAGTTAGTAGTAATAGTAGCAGTAGTAGTAATAGTAGCAGTAGTAGTAGTAGTAGTTAGTAGTAATAGTAGTAGTAGTAGTAGTAGTAGTAGTAGTAGTAGTAGTAATAGTAGTGGTGGTAGTAGTAGTTAGTAGCAGCAGCAGCAGTAGTAGTAGTAGTAGCAGTAGTAGTGGTAGTAGTGGTGGTAGAGTAGTAGCAGTAGTAGTGGTAGTAGTAGTGGTGGTAGAGTAGTAGCAGTAGTAGTGGTGGTAGAGTAGTAGCAGTAGTAGTGGTAGTAGTAGTTAGTAGTAGCAGTAGTAGTGGTGGTGGTGATGGTGATAATAGTGGTAGTAGCAGCAGTAGTAGTGGCTAGTAGCAACAGTGGTAAGCAGCAGTAGTAGTAGTAGTAATAGTAGTGGTAATAGTAGTGGCTAGTAGCAGCAGTGGTAAGCAGCAGCAGTAGTAGTAGCAGTAGTAGTGGTAGTAGTAGTGGTAGTAGAGTAGTAGCAGTAGTAGTGGTAGTAGTAGTTAGTAGTAGCAGTAGTAGTAGTACTAGTAGTGGTAGTAGTAGTTAGTAGTAGCAGTAGTAGTGGTGGTGGTGATGGTGATAATAGTGGTAGTAGCAGCAGTAGTAGTGGCTAGTAGCAACAGTGGTAAGCAGCAGCAGCAGTAGTAGTAGTAGTAGTAGTAGTAGTAGTAGTAGTAGTAGTAGTGGTAGAGTAGTAGCAGTAGTAGTGGTAGTAGTAGTTAGTAGTAGCAGTAGTATTGGTGGTGGTGATGGTGATAGTAGTGGTAGTAGTAGTAGTAGTGGTGGTAGTAGTAGTAGTGGTGGTGGTAGTAATAATAGTAGTAGTAATAGTAGTAGTAGTAGTATTAGTGGTGGTGGTAGAGTAGTAGCAGTAGTAGTGGTAGTAGTAGTAGTGGTGGTGGTAGTAGTAGTGGTGGTGGTAGTAGTAGTGGTGGTGGTAGTAGTAGTGGTAGTAGTGGTGGTAGAGTAGTAGCAGTAGTAGTGGTGGTGGTAGTAGCAGTAGTAGTGGTGGTGGTAGTAGTAGTGGTAGTAGTGGTGGTAGAGTAGTAACAGTAGTAGTGGTGGTAGAGTAGTAGCAGTAGTAGTGGTGGTGGTAGTAGTAGCAGTAGTAGTGGTGGTGGTAGTCGTAGTGGTAGTAGTGGTGGTAGAGTAGTAGCAGTAGTAGTGGTGGTGGTAGTAGCAGTAGTAGTGGTGGTGGTAGTCCCAAGGGCTTGTCCAGGGTATTTTGACCATCTTATTTTATTTCTACTCTCTATCACGTAATCTAATTGTTGTTCATACTGCGGATTTGCTAACTCCGCAGATTGGTTCCAGTCCTATTAAGGGGCTAGATGTTCCGGCCATCTTATCCGCTGCTTCATTCCCTCTCACTCCTCTGTGACCAGGTGCTCACCTCAATTCAACTTAGTTACCCGTTACTGACAGTGTTACCCGTTTTTTGGAGGCTACATTTATAGAACTTAAAAGTAATTTTTCACGGCTTTTCAGGAGCAGCAAGTACAGTCTTTTATCAATATATACCTAATTATTAATTTTACTGTTTTCCGTCTTTAACTCAAATTTAAACTGAGTGCTGACATTCGAATTTATTGGTTAACAGCACATTGCTTTAGCATGATTCTTATACTTGTATCCTCTGGTACATTCTTGTCAGAACGAATTTCTCTGCACTTGTCACCTGTATCATAGCGATTGCCATGGCAACGGTAGACGCTTGCTTTATGCTCCGAGATAGTACATATAGTCCAAAAGGAGAATCGGACAGAGGGCAGCATCTAGGGCGGGAAATGTGTGTCGTTGATTGGCTGTCCCACTAGAAGGATGCGAGAGCTGGTGAGCATTGTCAGCTTGCTAAATATAAAATTGTGGGACTTCGTTTAGATACAACAATTTTTAAAAGTTAAATTTACTGGTATAACGATTTAGTTTTTTGTTTAGTCTGTAGCTACAAAAATAAAAATAAAAAGTGTTAGCGTATTACTTTAATTGCTATTGCACTAAGGGCTATAATGAAGCGATTGGTGAGGTTCTGTTGTTTGTAGCTTCGGTTTCTATGGTGCCATTCCAATGCATATGGTACATTTAATGCATTTAAATAAAATGACTACAAATAGTGAATATTGGTAAGTGCGTCAATATAGGTTTTTAAAAATCCATTTTCCTATTATACAAATGTTGTAGTACATCTAATGTGTCGTATTTGGTAGTTTTTACTTTATCAGTTTTCTGTTATATAATCAGTAGTTCGAAACAGTGAGTAGCTATAATAGTGGATAATGTTTTACAATAGGTCGATTATTCATTTGTTGTTTTACCTAGAAGGCCCTCATGCTGCATGAGGGTTTTTAAAAGTCAACTCGATCCTGTAAGAAAATATTCATAAGAGGATGCGAAATGTTTCTGTATGAAGTATTTGAACGATAATTACATTGACTATTTCACTTACGTAACATCATCATAAAATCGACCAATAAAACGAAGCAAAATCTTGAATTTTGACCAATCACAGCCCGATATCGCAGCAAAATTATCGACTAGTTTTACCAAATCCGTTTTATCACGCGACGTACATATATTTGTCTTGTGGCCAGGGTAGCCAACTGTGTGCCTCCACTATATAATTCCTGAGCACGCATCACTGACCACTTTTCTGCGTTTTCAGTAATTGTACATGTAATTAACTTAATGTGTATTCTCTCAAGAAATTGTTTTTGCGTATTCATGCAAACAGTCTGAAATCATTTTATTAATTATGTAACAATGTCTTGCCTAAGCAACCATAAATCTTAATAATCATGTTCAGAATGGTAAAATGTTGTTTCTGTTTTGTTTTCCTCAGTTGGTATTAGTAAATCGAACGGTAGCGACTGTAATGGTCGACTTTCGTCTATTTCATTATCACGGTTTCTGAAAAGGAAGTAATTCAAGTAAGTATAATATTTTATACAATTATTAATAAACTATGCGCGAATTTCAAATATATTATTTTTATTCCAATTCTATTCATGAAATAGTTGTAGACCCGTATTTGGTTCTTCTTTATTGGCATTACTCATAATCGAATTCGTCTGTTGCTAGATGGCTTGAAAAGGTTAAATATTCATATCACCAAGGCACATTTATCACACTTTTGTACGCCAAGTTTGCGGGAATTGTAATTTAAATTATTTTATTCGTGAAATTGTCCTAATAAATGTCTCCCTACGTCCCGAAATTTATCGGCAATCTCAGACCTTCTTGTGATATTACTTGCGATAAACATTCATGTAGCTATAGATATGCGCTAAATGAACGTGGGTATGTTACCCACGCACGATTCCGCAATAAGCTAGCGCTTAAGTGTTGTGATTTTGGAGTTTTTTTTAATAAGGGCTATATAAGCTATCCACTGCAATCGCGGCATCAATGGCTCTGTGTTGTGACGCCAGCTGCTCGTTTAGTATATAGTATAATGAAAATAACTTGTAGTTTCACTCCTGTGATTCATTACATGCAACCCACATCATCCTAATGGCAAAGAAAAAAACAAATGAATAGGGCGATCTACTGTCCAACATTACCGAGTTGTGCTTATATGTTATCCCTAAATTTTGCAGCAGATACCTAACATTGTTTTCAAATTAAACTCTTCATGTAGAAGTAGGGGCTGAACCAACGTGCTATTCACGAGCCGTCAAAGAATTTCTTTTTCTTAACAGTGAATTCATGCTGCCCTGCATCATCAAGATTCCTTAAGGGTCTAAAAGCTTGATCACGCCAATTCAAGCGCTTTTTTGTAATTTTTAAGAGAATATTTCAAAGATATCACAAGTGCTAACCAAATTTCAAATTAAAGGATTTTTTTTTTTCCCCTGAATGTCAAGGTATATCTTAGGTGTATGTAAATAAGTGAAACGCTAAAAACTTCAGTGTAATAATTAGCCTGTTGTTCTAGTATCAACTTAAAATGAAAATCTTAATATTTATCTTTCAAATACTATGAACTATGTCTTCTGACAAATAATACAGTGTTGCATGTTTATTTTGACTCGTCGTCTCAGCGTTTCTCACAGCTCAAACCAGTTTAACCTACGTGGAAACTCTCTTAACTTGCTGATAAAATCTTGCCTCAAATTGTACCATATTTCTTGCTGACTTGCGCCGCTAAAATTAATCAGCACAGAAAGAACTTGCAATGTCATTAAATGGTGTAGTTTTAGCTCGCAGTCTCTCGTTTTTTCTCGCTTATATTCCCGCACTATCGTAACACTATCCGCCACACTATCATGAAACCACATAACACTAAAGAGCTTTGCTGCTCAAGTTCCATATAATCCGCTTGTAGTGTTGTTCAAACTACAGACGCTTGTTCTTTCATTGACACATCAGTTGTTTAATCCAAAAGCAGACCAAAAGAACTCGCTTCCTGAATTTCACATGTCAATGAACGAGACACTTTGAGTGGTTTTCCGCATCGTGTACCATTCGCTTACATGACTCTCTTTCAATGTATCGTCACAACTCTCACTTCCGAATTCCGTAAACTGTTAAAAATGTAAATTGACTGTTTGGACTCGAGCATCAGTAACTATTTCGATAAGTGATAATGGATGAAAATAATGTTATGAATCTAATGTAGGCATCATTCACACCATTTCCAACTTTAAAATATGACTGTTTGCCACACAGAGAGTTCGCAGGATGGGCACTTTCTTAGAGAGGTTGTTTCTATCTGAAAAAGTCGAAAGAAATAGTACATAAACCTCCTTTGGTGCAATTGTTTTCTTTCTTTTTTAATCAGCTAACACAACTTGCATTTTTTTCACTGTACAAAATGTGATGAAAAAACTGTGAAGAACTACTAGCCCTATTGCACACCCGGTTAGATTTCCCCGTTGTAGTTTTTGAACCCGAATTTAATAAATCTAACTGACAAGGGAACTGTTTCGGTTGAACCAGAGCGATTTCAATGAAAATTTCTAGCATGATCAATTAAAATATCTTAAGTTTAATGGTAATAACCATTTGTCCGTAGAAACAATGGTAGTTTTATAAATAATTGTTGAAAAATAGACATACGGCACGCTTATTGGTGAACCGCCTGTGGTGCCTCAGTGGTAAAGACGGACGTTAAATACTATTCACAAAAAGAAAAAGAGAAAAGCCTAGTGATGACTTTTTATGGGCTTACTTGTGCTACTGCCAGTATGTACGCAGTTATAGGGAAAAGAAAATGAAAGTACTGTGTTACAAGCGAATAAAGCATTGATTTAGAAAAATGAGAAGAAAACCATTAATTTAATGACCGAGAGGGATACTCAAGCGGTAACACTTAGGACTCGCATTCGGGAGGTTCCGACTTCTAATCCTCTGGAATCAATCTGGCCTTAGATCTTACGCAGTTTCCCCTGGTCGCTTAGGCATCTTGCCTTTTCATGAATTGTACGCTCTCTTAATTCATTCAGAGGGTCTAAGTTTCAGGCGAGGGGTATTGGTGCTGTGCGGTGTGACGGCGGCTTGCTCTTTGTAAAGCTTTTTACTCCGGTGTCTGATGGATGGAAATGGGTCCTTCTGAGAGACTCAAACTCCTCAACCGGTTTCGGGGTGTTCTATCTGATGTTACGGACTCCGTTGACGCCTGTATCCCATCTCCTGGTGGCCCGGTCTTTCTCTTTAACCTGACCCCCGTCCTCCCGGAGGTGACCAGCTCTTTAATAACGCTGAAGTCCGAAATTCCCTCCTTCGTCATTAAAAACCCAATCTATTCTATTGATGCGATGAATATTTTTATTGTGTCACAGACTAGAATGATAAACAACATGGAACCTGTTGATGATCAATAGTTTTCGAGCATTCTTGAAAATACCAGAAAATAATGAAAATAAATACTACGTCTTGGATGAAAACTTGCTAATGGCATTAGCTTTCAATTATTACAAATTTCAGAAGGACTGAGGTAATACTAATACAGCTGAATGTATAATGACAACAATAAAATGTTGAGCAAAGCAAGTAGAATTTCAGAAGTTATGCAAGGTCTCTACAGAAACGTCTAAAACATCGGATATCTTACAGAGCTATGATAGAAAAACTTAGGAATATAGGAACTTCGTTCAGTGCAAGAAAGAGCTGAAATGATACGTACAACTTTCTGAAAACTAGAGTTCTAATTCTTCTTCGTTATTTTAATAAAAGTTATAGTGTTAGGGGTTTCTGCCGCTGAGATCCAGACATCAATATATAAACGCGTTATAAATAAAATATTTTTCAATACTAAAAGAAAGCATCCGATTCTTATTTAGTATTACATGTTGTGCTGTTATATTATTATGGCCGGTGTGCAAAGTTCGAAACTCTCCGTCTGCTAAGCAGCATATGAATCTGCAGAACTGTCTACAATAACTTATGGAACCGATTTTTGGGGTTGGGAATGAACAGATAATTTAGATAGAGAGCGAACGGGTTTTCTAAAAGATCGTTTAAGAGTACGAAACAGTACGGCAAAGTGCGGACTCCTTACGGGATCTGGTGTCTATAGTGAGATTATAGAATACAGGATCCTAGCAGTGAAGTACTGGCTATTTATTCAAGGAGATCAGACACACATTAGGGCGTGCAACCGTTGGGGAGAGATGAGACCTGGGTTTCAAAATTAAGGAGTTTGGAGACTATAAGAATGGGTAACATTTGAATCGCAGGGCGTGGAAACAGGAGGGGGGGCCTTGGAGGAAACACCTGAGGGACAAGAATAGACAGCTGGCTCTTTCGGAGTATACCTGTATATAAAATGTTTCGCTAGAGGTATAATCGAAGATGAAAATCCGGTAAAGGAAGAGCGTTACAACCAAACAGGGGCCAAACTCAGCAATCAGAGACACGGTTGTTTATAGGCGCGTGGCTGATGACCAAAGCAACAAACAGAGAAAGGGCAAGAGAATCTGCCCTATATGTGCGGAGAATAGTCTTGGGGGCATATTCTGGAGCACTGCAGAATCCGTTTGTTAACGGCGGAAGAGGGTAGAAGAGGCGACAAGATGAAGGAGGAGGGAGTAGGTAAATTTTTATACAAAGCGAAACAGCTCAGATCGGGCAGAAACCGGGAAAAGGGATAGGGGAACATTAGACACATTTTGGAGACAATTTATGCATACAATATATCTATGGAGGTGTAAGTTTTTTAATTTTTACTACGTTTTTTCAGTTTATTTGTGATTTTAAAAATGCCAATTTTTCTCGATTTTCATTTATTTAGTTATATGATTGATTATATATTATTTGTCCCTTAAGAGTTAAATATTGCCATATGCTATTTCATGTACACATTTCCCAGTGTATAAAACCACGTACCACCTCTACTACTACTATTACTGTTACTACCACTACAACTGTAACTACTACTACTACTACTACTACTACTACTACTACTACTACTACTACTACTACTACTACTACTACTACTACTACTACTACTACTACTACTACTACTACTACCGTCACCATTTTCGCTACTCATAACATTATTAGACCAGTGCGTGTGTTATATTTGGTGGCAAAACAATCAAAATATTATTACAATTAAATTCAGGATGGCTTAATTAATTATAACACAAAAGTTCATCGAGATGGTCTTGTCTAAGGGCAGATTTCCCAACTGGTAGACAGCATTATTAACGAGCGGCTTTGTTCGAAAGTTTTCCGTTACATCTGAGATACTAGATTTTCTGACTCTTAATGAACTGGAATTAAATTATATAACGCAAAATCCAAGAAAAAAGAAAAGTGAATGCTACTGTACAATCATTGTTCATTTATATCAATATTAATCAACTAAGCTGGATAAAACAGCAACACAGAACTAGAACATTCTTTGGAACTGTTTCATTTGGGTTGACAATGCGCTTCTCGAAAGCAAAGTGTTCAAACTTGGGGTTCTTGAACGTAAGAAAGCGGTCCAACACATCTAGTCATATTAACGGTACGCGTTTACATTAAATGAACGTCCTGTATTATGCATTAATTGTCCAATGTAATTGATAGTCCACTGTAATTACTGTAATAATGAGCTATAATGACTGCGTGGATCTAAAAAACCCCACAGGCTCATATAAATTGGCTCCTATATCTCAAATATTTTCCTTAATTAAAAGGCAAATGTCCAATAATGTACTACATAGGATTTTCTTCACTACAATGCAACATTGTTTACTTTAAATTTACTTGTTCAAATGACGTAGTCAGAAATTTTACAGTGTATGTATGTATGTATGTGTGTATGCATGTGTGTATGCATGTATGTATGTATGCATGCATGCATGCATGCATGCATGTACGTACAGTGTTTTGAAGTTGACGTTCGTCCTCTATAGAGCGGACACCGACAATTCCTAATCGATTCCGACAGAGATTTTTCCCTTCATTTGTGTGTTAGTGTTGTTATAATGCCAAAAATTCGGCGTTTTTAGAACATAGCATTTTCATGCATGATTCATGTATGAAGATAAAATTCTTGCAGAAAAGTGAGGCAGTAATTAGTGAGAAAATTCCTCGGTGTTCCTGCAACTCGCACTGTTTTTAATCATGTGAATTCATTAGGCTAGCATCAAGTCCAAAGAAATCTCTCGAAGAATTGCGCAAGAAATGGGAATTTTGCAAATCTCGGCTTGAAATTCCACCAAACGTTTCAAATTAAAACCATATAAGATAAATGTTGTTCAGGAATTACAGTCCTTTGATGATAAATTTCTGCAGCTAGATTTTGGATAATGTTACGAATAACTCTGTTGTTTTTCACGAACGAAGCATAGTTCCATTTAAATAGCCACACAGAACAACACGTACTGGAGTGCAAAAAACTAGATTTTTGTACACGAAATGCTATTGCATGATATTGCCCGCAGTGAATGCTTATGGAATTATAAGGACTTGTATTTTATGAAAATATCGTGAATGCCCATAAATACACAGAAAAGCTATAACACCATTCTTGTAAAAATTATCAAACATTGAATATAAAAATGTCTTTTTTTTTATACAAGACTCCACTACAGCTGATCTATCTTTAGCTTTGATTAAGGAGCATTTTGAAGACAGGGATTATTAATAACGGATTATTGCCAGCGCCAGTTATTATTTATGGGGAAAGTTGAAAAATAAATGTATCAGAATAACGCTGAAAGAATTGAAAAACAATATGAAAAGAACAATTACAAAATGTTCACAAGAAAACCTAGTGCATGTCAATGCAAACTTTCTTTTTATTTATTTGGTTTGTTTACGGACGCTCTTTAACATCTCAGGTCATCAGCGTCCCATTCAAATCAGGGCATGAAACAGCCGACAAATTTTGCTCAGAGACCTCTTCTTTTAGGCTTGAGTTTCTTTTATGTGCCGTAAATGTACGACACGGGACCCACGGCTTTACTTCCCTTCCGAAGGAAGTCATACTTAGGATTTTTACGCCCGAAAAAATCCATCGATCCTGGATTTTTACGCCCGAAAAAATCCATCGATCCTGGCCGGGTTTGAACCCGCGACCTTGGGTTTAGCAGGCAAGTATGGTTGCCACTACACCACCAGGACCGACTTAAGAAGATTACGAATACCGCAGTTGTAGCAATTATATCACCACAACCGCTGATTTTGAATAATTTTGATTTCAGACTTGAGCACTTCTTTTGTTTCTCTTCGCGTTAATATCCTGTGTCTTTGGTTTTAGTAATTTACCAGTAAAATAAAACATAAACAGAAAGTCACTTAGCATTTGTGAAACCTATGGGAAATTTATAAAGCTACTAAAAACAAGCAAAACAGATCATTCAAATATATGTTCAATTTCACTTACTTTTTAAATTACCAAGCAATCACTTTTGTTGTGTGTTGACATACAAGCCACAGTCATTTTTGTACTTTACAAGTTGTTGCTAAGTTGTGGTTTGTAGTTAAAGCCATCTGTTTTCTACTACAATTGCCAAGACTGGAGTATAGGAATTTCACAACAGTCATGCAAGAACTGTTGAAAATCTCTCCTGCACTTTTAGAAATAAGACTCCAACAACAGTTCAGCATTAATTTAGGGTAACACTTTAATTTTTGCTTTTATTATAATAAACATCTGGAGCACCATAATGTGACTTTTAACAACCATTTAAATGCTTTGTTGGAAGTGGCATTAAACTCAATATAACTTCTGTGGTTCATGCATGATGGGATACCGCCTCATTTTTCTTGTGCTGCTGTAGTGATTCCAGGTGAGTCTTTTCTAAATAAATGGATAGGTTGTTGGAGGATCGATATCCTGGCCTGCCATTTTCTTGACCTCAATCCACTACATAGTCATTTAAGGGCTTTTGCATATCCCAGACTTAATGAAAATATGGGAATTCTTCCCCATCGAAGTGGACAAGGATAACAGCCGAAAGGCGGACACCTGGACAATAGAAAAGTAAGACAGCCAAAGAGGCTTGGAAGCTTCTATTAGGAGCTCATAGTGGCTATTTTGAGCAGTTTCTCAAAATTGTGCATAAGAAAATAATAATAATAATAATAATAATAATAATAATAATAATAATAATAATAAATGGCGTATTAAAATATTAAGTTTAAATCATTATATTTAAATGGACTTTTTTGCTTTCTTTGGATCGTCCATAAATTCTTCAATGGTTAAGCAACATTCTGTATATTACGTTTAAAACTGCACCATAAACTATCTCAAACTGTGTATGGTATATCAGTTAAACGTGTTTTAAGGAAACTGTTCCCAATGGCTATTACTGCGCCATTTTGCTATGTTAATAAAATTTTATAACAGAAAAATTATTGTGTTGCATATTATTATTACATTATTAATGTTGCAGTTATTATCCCTGACTTAGCTCTCTGTACAGTCCAAAAATCTCTTATAAACATTTCTAAGTAAATGCCTGTTTAGTGTGAATTGTCAGTAACTATTTCCTCTTCACCTTCTGTTTGTACATATATTAAATTCTTTCATTGCGGACGTCATAGTAAAGTTGATAAACAACTCAGGAAAATATCTGAAACAAACATACGTCAAACTACTGGAAAAGTTGCCAAGAAATTCAGGTTTGCACCATAAACTACTTATAATAACTTGAAGAAAAAAGGAAAAGTGAAAATATTTGATAAATGGACCCCACACGAATTAGATAACCGTCAAAAAACTCGCAGTCGAATATTTCATGTCTCTTCTTCACTGCTTTTTGTTATCGTGTGGTGAGATCGTAAACGAACGGCACAGTAACTGAATCTCGATAAAATACCGAAACACTTCGTAAAGCCAAAACTACCCCAGACGAAGGTTATAGTGGTCTACAATGGTTTAATACGCTGCAATCTTCTGCAACGTGAAGCAACAACTCCTTCGGATAAGATTGTCAAGAAATTTACAAAGTAAAACAGCCAACATTAGTTAATAGAAAATGGCCTATTGTTCTTGATGATAACGTCCAGCCATACATTCTACAAAGAACGCTTCAAAATCAGAATGAACTAGGCTATGAGGTTTTACCTTATACAGTATGTCCCCACCTTTCACCAACTCTTTCACTTATTCAAACTGTTTCCTAAATAACAAATTCTTCAATGACCAAGTAAGTACCTTAGACAGCATTTAAAAATGCCATCATCTCTAGAACACACAATTTTTATTTATCAAAATGGCATATTCTTGCTACTGTTTGCCGGTAGCGTTCATTTTTATTTATAAAGTTAATTTTGAGTTTATTAGTGCTTTGTAGGAGTTTATACACCACAAAACCGCTAATAATTTCCGAACTACCAGCTATTATTTGTACATGTTCGCTACATATTTTATGTATTTATAATCACTAATCTATGTTGTTTATAATAAGTAATTTTATAACTAAGTTTATTAACAATACATATTATATTTCTGTATTTATATTGATTGAAAAGACAATTTGAATTTTTAATTCAAAAATAAAATAGGGTAAGTTATTCATTTATATTAAAGACGCTGTACAGAGATGACTGAAATAAAACTTTAGAAGAATCCATTAGGTAATGGGTAAGGGTTTTTCGGAGTTTTTCCTTGCCCTGTGAAGGTGGATGCCAGATAACTTTAAGGCACCAAGGACTCCGTCATCATTAATTCATTTCATTTCATTTAACCCTACACGCTTGCACCTATAGTATTCAGCCCACGATCTACAGACATCGGGAGAAGGCCAATGCCTTCAAAGTGACTGAAACAAATGACTATAAAGCGAATATGACCTGCAGAAGACATATGAACAACAAAACAGATGACTATAAGCGAATATGACCTGCAGAAGACATATGAACAACAAAACAGATGACTATAAAGCGAATATGACCTGCAGAAGACATATGAACAACAAAACAGATGACTATAAAGCGAATATGACCTGCAGAAGACATATGAACAACAAAACAGATGACTATAAAGCGAATATGACCTGCAGAAGAATATGAACAACAAAACAGATGACTATAAAGCGAATATGACCTGCAGAAGACATATGAACAACAAAACAGATATCACAGTACTCCTTATAGCCTTTATAGGACAAAGCTTAATGATTCAAAATAGCAATAAAATAAATAATACAATACTTTTATTTTAATTATATAGACTCGAGAATGTGCTATTAAAATACCTATGATTTAATTGTATGCTTGAGAAAGGTTAGATGAAATGAGATTAATACAAGGTGATCAAAGTTAGAAACATCCATAAGAAAGGAAGCTACACCGCTGATCTCTACTTTCTTGTGTGTTTAAATGCAATCGTACCAACATAACCACTATAAAACATTATATGGATTTGGTTAATAATATTCCAAATTCATCAAAACAGCATCAAAACGTAGTTTTAACATTTTTACATCTATTTTTCGCTTCTAATTGCAACGATATATTTACCAAGTTTCAGATATATGGTAACTGAGCTGTTTGAATGGCAACTATTTCGGAGAAAGTTAAACTTTTTTTCTCAAACTTTTGCAAACATAACATGATGTTTAATATGCAAGCTGCACTCACAGTGAAAGGCCTGTGTGACCTCATTGCACGTTATTTCCTCATTCCAAGGGACAAACATTTTTGGCATAACAAATAAGAAGCTAAGAAAAGCTGACTGAAGTT
Source organism: Metallyticus violacea (assembly GCA_030762175.1). NCBI lineage: Eukaryota > Metazoa > Arthropoda > Insecta > Mantodea > Metallyticidae > Metallyticus > Metallyticus violacea. Next base: position 51,010,645 of record CM060830.1, read on the forward strand.
GTCTACTATACCAATAAGCTTCCAGAAATTTCCATCAGTTAAATACAAAAACCCATATGAATAGCAATGCAGTTATTTGTGGTATATTTTCTATACATATAAAACAATGCCAAGTATTGAAGCATTTCAAGAGCAAGCTAGGTTTTCACATATGTCAGCAATTCTAAGGCTGAAAATCCATTACAGAACAAAAATATTTGCTAAATAGTGATGTCATACTCATAATATTAGAACTAAAGCAAATATCCATATCAATACGCATAGTTTACAATTATACAAGAGTAAGTCAACAGTTGCAGGACAATTCTTCAATAAGTTGCCCAATTGCATAAAAGCAATAGAATACAAGGCTACATTTAATAAAAAGTTAAAAGAATTCCTCATTGATAAATATTATTCAATAGAAGAATTCTGCTTAAATAGATTTGCTCTAATAAATGTATTAACACCAGTCAATGTTACATCAGCTTCCTGTGACTGAATACCACTTATTTTATATTATTAGACAATTGTTTCACTAATATGTACATATAAATTTGATCTGGTTGACTTTTCATTGTTTTATTAATGTGCATGCGTAATATCTAAACAGATTGAATTTGAGTTTACAAATAATTGTTAAAAACTTTTTTAATTTATAATTGTATTACTTTGGACATGTCCAATATGGTTATTGTGATCTAAGTATGAAACTAAATCGTTTATCATAATTTATAATACACCCAAACAGAATCTATAAAGTTACTGCATAAATGTTAATTAAGTTCGTTTTCCTTATAAAAATGAGCTGGTATAAAAAGAACATTTGAATTATGTAAATCTAGATTTATATATTAAATAAAAATAATATACATATGATTATTTATTGAAATTCTTAGAAAGAAATGCTAAGAGACCTCCATCAATCTCATTCAGGCCATTTTTAGGTGTGACCCCCCAACAAATACAATTAATTTATTGCAATCATTTTATAATATAAACTGATTATAGAATAAAGGAAAAATAAAATAAATTAAGGTACCTCCTAGTAGTTGACATCTGATATCCTATTCTAACTTCCATCTTGGTTCAATTCCATAAGACAGAGGTCAGCCATTATTTCAGTTAGCTCTATTTGACTTGGCATTTAGCTCGTGTTCTTATCCAGTCATTTTGGAATTTACAAATATTTTCTTTTATACAATAGTAAACAAAAAGACAGAAACTACCATAAAACCTATGTTTATGCTTCTTCTCACAGTCCATTGCCATTTGCATTTCACCTTATCCTACATCTATACTATCCTTACTAAAAACGTCATTTAAAGCTAGTTTTCCATTTAGGTTTAATTATGTTTATAAGTTTCTTTTTCCAGAGTTCAGTTTCTTTACAGATATTATATTTTCAGTACCTTTGTTTCCACCACACACTGGTTCTGTGTGTGATTTCTTAGTGATTTCAGTCTCCATTTGCCTGCTTTTACCTTTCTTTGTTTATTTACTTTTTCAATACAGCCTCCCTTTCCCATGCATTTTTATTGAATTATAAAATAATGGAGACCTTTATTCAGTTATCTTGCTGAAAATTTTTCGTATTTCAATATTTCCAATTCTCCATCTTGCTGTTTTAATTATTTTCCCGAAGAAAGCCATATTTAGGATTTTTATGCCCGAAAAAATCCATTGATCCTGGCCGGGTTTGAACTCGCGATCTTGGGTTTAGAAGTTAAGTATGGTTACCACTACACCACCAGGACCGACTAGCTCAGAAAGTGTTACATTTCTGAATTTTTACTAGAATACAAAAAAGTTAGATTAAGGAACTGACGAGTAGAGTTAAATTTTATTATTACCGTAAATGATGGATCTCCGAAAACCATATAATTGTGTTTTGCGCGCTTTGCAGCAGTTTTATCATGTTACCTATTACTCAATAATTGATGTGAGGTAAAGAGAGAAGAATATCGTAAATAGTAAATGTGAGTGAGTGTTCTGCAAAATTACTAGGTATATATAATAAACCATCCAAGGGCAATTTCGCTACACAAATACCACCCCTAATTAGTTTTACTGTTTTTAATTTTCTTGGTAGCACTTAATTACAGCCTAACATAACCTGAAATTATTATAAAAACTAAGAAAAGATCCCCCGATTTGGTATTAAGCTATTCGTATCAATATTAATTATTATTCGGTGGAAGATATATATTTTTAAAGACTTGCCACTTATGAAAAAGCATGAACGTAGAACTTCCAGGGTCATTTGGTCAGTCTTATTCAGAGGAATTAGATTAAAAAGTATTCTTGTATTATAGCCATAACTTGTGCAACAAGAAAGTTATGCACTGACTTAACAGAACAGTGTAGTGTTAACATAATTGCCAACCATCCATACCAGGTGACAAACTTTAGTGTCAATAGTGTATATTTCGGGATGCTTGCAGTTGGTAACCGTTATTGTTAGGATTTCATTGACATACAGATACCTGATATCTATTTAATTTATTAAAAAATTAGTAATAATGTATGTTCTCAGTTTCTATTCAATTATCCATCCCCTTATTTACGCAGAGCCGTCTGAAGAAGAATACAGATAATACAGCCAATTTCGTAACATTCCATTCCGCGAAATACCCAACCTGTCCCTACTATACAATCTTATACTGTGGCTACAGCTACATTCAATTGTTTATCGTTAAAAGACATTCAATTGTTTGAATTTTTAATTGCAATGACAGAACTTTATAGCGTAATATTTGTTGAAAGGCATATTCAGAACATCTTTTTGTTACTTTCAGTGAAACTGAAGCACCTATTATTTATTCTTTAACACAGCTGAAGATAAATGCTTCTGTTATGCGCATATCACAGTTTTAAATATTCTAAACTTAAAAAAGGTAGCAATTGATATTACCCTCTACTGGTTTATCGTTATTACAAAGCGTGATCTACTGTTGGTGCAAACATCTACATGCGCTTTTGTGCTAAATAACTGGTTTTCCTTCGTCCAATTTCTCCGTATTACAACCTGCCGCATGAGTTCCTTATTTTACTGGCTTACACTAACGTCGAATGCTTCGGAAGTGTCATGACGTCATAAATTACCCTCGGAGTGCGTCTCGTTTTGGAGGGAGTAGCGTGGTTTTGGAAGCCACTTCTAAATTTTAGAATCGTTACTCTCTTCAAGGCAGAAGAAATTGGTAATGTAAATTGTAATTTTAATTTTAATGCACAGAATATGAGGATTTTTTATATTTACAAATGTTGGGCTAGCACCTTGCAATACTAATTATATCACTGTCAATTTCGTTAACGTGGTTAATCATTAAACTTCCACAAGTTAAATTGCTCTTGCGTGGCTCAAATTAAGAGTTTGGAAAGGAAATAAAACAGTTAAAGCTCTCGAGGACAGAATTTGTCCATGTGCGGAGAAAGCGATACCTGGAGGCATATTCTGATAGAATGCAGAGAAATAGATATTTTAAGAGATGAGAATTTATCACAAGTAATATCATGAGAGGGTCTGAGATTACCAATAAATTCATGAACGTGGTGAATGAATTTATCTGGTAAGCTCAGACCCTCGAGTGAATATTTATTAGAACTATTTCACGAGTAAAATAAAAATTAAATACAATTCCTGTAAATTTGGCTTACAAAATTGTAATAATTGTATATTTGTACTTAACCTTTTCAAGCAATTTTGCGACAGAAGAATGCCGATTGTCAGTAATGTCAATAGGGAAGAGCAAAAGAGTGGAAAAGAGTGGTTTAGGACGTGATATATCGTATATTTGAAATTCGCGCACAGAGTATTAACACTTGTTATATTTATGAATATCTATTCCGTATTCAGAAACTGAGAGATTGAAATGGACAAAAATCTGCTATTACAATCGCTACCGTTCGATTTTCTAATGCCAACTGAGGGGGGGAAAAAAAGATAACAAACAGTGTCTCCATTTTTCTTTGTATTCTGTGGTTTGGAATTACTAAAGATAAGATCAATTTGCACATTTGACGCATCACTAAAACGCTATGAAGAACCCTCCATTTTGCGTTATGATTGTTGATTATCCATTCTTTTGTTGTTATCAATGTCCCACCGCCTCTAGCAAAAGTGATCAGTGATGGATGTTCAGGAATGATATAGTGAAAGTATAGAGTTGGCTACACTGACCATATACAAACGCACGTCGCGCGACAAAACGGATTTTATATTTTTTTCCTCAATAATTTTATTCCATAATCCGGCTGTGATTGGTCAGCTTTCAAATTTTGTTTCTTTTCAATGGTGGATTTTAAGAAGACGTCACAAGAGTGAAATAGTCACCGCAATTTCTGAATTCCAACAGAAGTTTGAAATCTGAGACCCGACAAAGAAGGCTGTTGGCTATGAAAAAGAGAGGGGAGTTGGGGAGGAGGGGAGGAGGGTGAGTAAATGGAGGAGGGGCTCAGGAATAAGTGTTCTATTCATGTTTGTATATATGTATATAAAAATTTATCATAGAAAACGTGTGATGTAAATATATCGATTTGTTTGTATATATGTATGTGCATATAGGTCTGTATGTATGCGTATATATACCTATTTATTTTTTGATTGTTACAAGGACGATAATCAGCAAATATGGCCGTAAGGTCCATGCCACAGTTGTACTTGTGTGTATTTTAAAACTGCTACAATAAAATGTGCATTACTTTAAAAAAAAAATGAAGGCTGGTGCTGATTAAAGATAATATTCAAAGTTAAATGTGCAAGTACTTAGCTACTAAACTTTTATATGTATAAAATGCAGGCAAATACCTTTATTATATGAACTTTTCGTAATGGATTTGTAAAGTGCTTGGAAGATTACTGGACTTTTGTGTGGATGTTAAAGCAGCGTACAAAAATCACAACTTTTTTTTCTCTAGTTGAAAGTACCATAGATGAGTTGTGTAGCTTTATGATAAGTATTATGAAAAATATAAATGTCAAAGAAATATACTCTTCCGTACTTGGAAACTACCTTTCCCGGACATACTTGGTCACTTTCTTTTCAGTCGTTTCCTAAATTAAATACTAGCCCAAGCATCAACGAGGGATTCCTGCATAAGAAATCGTACTTCTTGTAAGGAATCCTTTAATTGCGTAGCACCATTTTAATAATGCTATACAGTTTAATTTTCCCTTTTACCTCTCATAAGAAAAGAAAAACAAATGCCTTAATATGAAAAAAAAAAAAAAACGAGGTAAAATTAAGTTATATTATACTACAAAAAGAAGCATAGCTCAGCTCAAGTTTTCGTTGTTGTCCTAGTAACAGAGATACTGCTAAAGCGCTCACAAATCCGACACTTGCTGGGATGAATGAAACGTCAAAAGACTCCGACAGTATCACTATTGGACATATATCACCTGGAATATCTTTAACAGTTTTCTCAAATTTAAAAGCAAAAACTCAATTGAAGGGAAGGGATTCATTCAGCAACGTTAAATATAAAAATACGCATCTAATCAACAGAGTGCACACTTCACGTTACATCTACAAAATATATAATAAACATTTATCGTAGATTTATTTGTTTCCCTAAGATCTGAAACTAGAGCATTTCTCTTTAGTTTCAAAACTTATCTTCTGCAGATATTTTCGTTTTACAGAGACCCATATAGTGAAATATCACGGGAAAAAAAACTGGTTAGAGGAATAAAACCAATGCTAAAGTAAAATAATGACACCATTCCATTAATTTCAAAGGAGAGTACACAGTTTCAAAATTGACAGGGATGGCCGAGGTGAATGGGAGGTTTGCGGTTCCATTTCCACCAGGACTAAGTTTTTTTCCGGATTTAGTTCAATCCTCATTAATGCAAATATCTGGAAAGCTTCCTTCCCAGGAAAAAAAAAAAAAGAAGAAGAAGAAGAAGAACCAATTTAATGTTTCGTTTCATGTACCATCAGTCAACTGCATGTGGCGCCAATCGAGTGAAAACAGGCCTTAAAACTACTACAAAAAGATTCAAAATTAATAAATGAATTTAATAATCATAAGAAATATTCGTTTTGTTTTATAACCTTCTAAATGGAAATAAAGTAGTGTTTCATATTTAAAGATTTCTCGTTACTTATCACAACTTTTAAAGCACATATAGATGGTAGAACAATAGCAATAAAGTTGCTTTTTCCTCGATTCTGTTATACTGCACTTACCACACTCATAGCGTCTGATATTGAGATATTTTTCGTAATGTATTATTGTACATACGTTTGAAACATAATAATAATAATAATAATAATAATAATAATAATAATAATAATAATAATAATGAACAATAAAAAGTTATACAATGAGCGGAGTTATCGTGCACGCAATGATCTGCTGTTATACTTATGGACGGCACTGTTATTGGTGTCCTGCGGGGCATCAAACCACAATCTTTCACAGGGCTCATTATAGACAGAAATCAAGCAGTTATCTGCATTGGTGTACCGGTAAAATCCCAGGAACTATTAACTCTCCCAAGAGGAAGTAGAAGTCAAAGTGCAACATCTGACAGTTGAGTATTGCACTGCCATTCTGTTGTCAGTTCAGAAAATGTAGAAAGGAGTTTAAGGTTGTTTAGTTAACTTTTAGATAAAACTCAAAGATGTAGCACGATCAAGGAATGTTATGTGCTTATATTAGTCCACAGAAGAAAGCAAATTGCAGCTATAAGCGCAAAGGCTATACAGTTTAACAAAAACAATATATAATTTTGTTAACAATTCGATTGCTATCATATGCTATTGGAATGCTGTCGACTTTACTTTATTTTGAGAAATATATAATATAATTGTAACTTATATGAAACCAAATACGTTACTTGTTTCTAAAGTTCTAAACCATGCTTCGAAATATGTTGTATTCCTGTGAAAGTTGGAAGTGATATTTAGCTTAGAGGCTCAAAAATATAGACGTTTGCTGCAAAGGTTATCAAGTGCTAATTCGTCGCTATCTTTATTAAGCTGCGTGTGTTGTGCTACACATATAAAGGATGAATTGAAGGATAAGATGTGCAAAAGCATAGTTACTTCAATGCTCAAAATATTCGAAGTGCAAAAACATAAAAGGTAAAATATCAGTACTTTGTATCTTTTCTCAATCGCTATGCACTCGCGAAAGATAGGCATTGCATTTAAGTGCGAAGTTCCATTCAATTATGTTATTGTATTAACGCTACAAAAGCTTTTCATGCTTAATTTTCAAACTCGTGTTTGAAAACGTTAGTAGATGACATGTTTTATAAAAGTTACAAAATCTAATGAGAATGACATAACAAAACTTACCTATTGTTTTGATGATTTCAAAATCGTCGAGGCCGCTGTCCTTTTCACCGTCATCGGAATCACTGATGTCAACAGAAGGGGGCGGTTCTTTTGGAAGACTGCCCTGTCGGCGTCTGGCGACCTTAGATGAAGCCATCAGTGCCAGCACAACAAACAAAAAAGTAAAAAATAAAAAACAAACCAAGAGGATCGACAGTGGGGTAGATATATTTACTTCTATGCGTTTTTCTGTGCAAAGTTTAGGTTATGCGCTAGTCGAACGTACGGTGACAAGTTGAACGAAATGAAGACGACCAACTTTGCGACTCATTTTAAAAGACGAGATTCTATGCCATATTTTTAATTAGCACTGTAAGTTTCACATTGCCTTAGCTCCACTACGTCTGGCACACACCTGTACAACACGAGTTATCCCGCTCACTCTCACACGGTTACTGCCAACCTACTGTCGGCAAGTCTGCCACAACACTGGCGGAAGACAACAAACGATCGGATAGTCACGCGCGAAGCGTTGGCTCGGTAGCTCTCGGCAAGCTCCGGAGGATGAAGCCGAACAATATGGCAAATTATTATCGAAGTCACCGTTAAAGCTGCAACACAAAACGCGAGTACGTTCTTATTGTATAGATTGAGAATGTTCTAATCATAAAATAACAAATGTTGATTCCGTTTCTTTTACACATAGAATACCTGAATTGATTTCATATTCTTTTGTCAATAGTCCAGATAAAACAAAGGAAAGTTAGAGAAAATGTTAGAGAAACAACAGGGAAATATATTGAAAATTTTTATGAACACCGGTCATTGGCACCCAACTAGAGGTTTAGAAGCTACAAATCATTAAAATATTTCTGAAATTAAGATATGAAAATTGACGTGACCGTCTATACATCAATTTAGGCGTTATTTATTTATAGACACTCTTTAACACCTCAAGTCATCAGCATCCCATTCAATTCAGAGCGCGAAACGGCCGATAAAATTTGCTTGAGGTTCTTTTACGTACCGTAAATCTACGATGGGACCCACAGCTTTACTTCCCTTCCGAAGGAAGCCATACTTAGAATTTTTACACCTGAAAAAATTCATCGACCTGGATAGTTTTGAAACCGCAATCTTAGGTCTACAGGCAAATGTGATTACCACTAGACCACCAAGACCAACTCAGTACTTCAAGCAGAGACTCACATTTCCTTATTTTCAATGCTTGTTATTTACCCATTACCCAGAAACTGCCAAACTTTAGCAGCATTTCGTAATAAATCACGTCAGCATGCGTGCGATTATAATCTTGCAGTGTAACTCCTAGGTTATTTTAAACTTCACGAGGATCCTTGTAAGAACGAATATTCACTTGCATTAGGTTAGTTTAGGTTAGGGTTGGTTTAAGAAATGTGTCTTAATTCAGCCTTACCCCTCCAATTGTGTCAGTTTTCTAGCTTATTAATTGTAGGTAACAATCGTGATCATCTTCACCACCACTCCGAAGTTATTTTCTCTTCCTTCTTCCGAAATTTGCTGTGAAACCAATCGTAATTTCAGAGGTTGTGGGAGGGCTACCAGCTTACATTGTACCTTCTCTTCCGCTCTACTAATCTAACAATAATACTTGAACTAAGATCTGGTGATAATACAATAATAATAATAATAATAATAATAATAATAATAATAATAATAAGCAGTAACAAGAACAATACACATATAAATATATGTAAACAATGTGCTCGTTTTCTCTCTCCTACTGGTACAGTTTTATGTAAGTTTTGCAGCATTTCCTAAGTTTTACACTTTTTCCATCGTTTGGTTTTTACAGTATCTTACCTTTTACCTTTTGATTAGAAATAATAGATTACCTTAGACTTGGATTCCTTGTGTTCCACTGCGTATATTTATTAGTTGAATTTTATGTAGAATTTAACATCATATTATTTTCGCTATTATTATTATTATTATTATTATTATTATTATTATTATTATTATTATTATTATTATTATTATTATTATTATTATTACAATACTAAGTTTCATTGTTCATATTTTGCTAGCACATTTATTTACACTCTCATGTTTTATATAGATTTATATGTATATTGTTCTTATTACTGCTTATTATTATTGTGTTATCACCATATCTTTCTTCAAGTATTATTGTTAGATTAGTAGAGCGGAAGAGTCTTAGCTCTGTCACAATAAATAAACAAATAATTAAAAGATATAGCAAACCGAAGCAAAATTAATCTTATATAAATACATAAACTACTGAACTTCCAACAAAAATTTATTTTTCAAAAATTTACATAAACGTACACATTTATGTTTTTAATTTTTTTTTTTTTAATCTGAAAGTTTAGACCACTGTGATATTCGGCCCTGTTCAATGCACGTCAGTGTTTGTAAGATAACCTTTATATTTTATTACTTCCCTAAAGATGCTGATAACTTTCTTGGCCTCAATTATATTTTCAATCTTCCTGCAGTTTCTCTCTCAGTTCTTTTCAAGTTATAAATGTTTTCCTGGCTATGGTGTTAAGCTCAGTTGATAGGTTTTCCATATAGCTAAACTTTGGAGAATGGAACTATAAAGCAGCCGATTGGTTAAAATATTGGAAAGGGTTGAATTGTTAGGGACGGAGGAGGATATTTCGGTACTTCACCTTTGCTCAACGGCTAGCCGTTTGTGCCTACATTCCTAGGGTCCGGAGTAGATTCGAGTTCCATATTAGACGCCGGGCAGAAACCTATTAAAAATAACATCTGATATCATTAGACATTATATTAATATCCTGCACTTTTTCATTTTATGACTGTTTTTCCTGGGAACTCACCAGTTATAATTTTCGCTTCTTAAATCCATTCATAAAGTTTGTTTTTATCTCTACTAGTATCTATGCAGAATTTTTTGGTGCACTAAATTTATAATTTACCTTTGTTTTTTCCTTTGTACTAAAAAAGTTTCTCTTCCTTTAAGCTTTGTTGGTAGGTGTTTCATGTGCAACTTTTCAGCTACCAAAGTTTGGATGACGCCCAGTGAAATTTTCAGAAATTATAAAAGTACTCTTAATGTTATTCGATGAACATCTCTTACAATGATAGGAGTGGAGCTGTGTTATCTCTGCATAGGTCTCCTGTAGCATTGCATAGGCCTCAGCTGAAAATCTGTTGAGAAGGAAGAAGAATTTTGGAGCAGCTTATTGTTTGTCACTTCCATTTTGCTGAGAACGAATTTGTCTCAACTTGCACGCTTCTCACAGATGGGATCCGGGAGTGACAACAACGAAACTAGTACTAAGTGTAGTATATGCATTAAGCAGCAAAATATTGTAAATTTATTGTGCTTGTAAAAATTATGATAATTGTTTATTGAACAACCTCGTAGGTTTACCGGTCTTTATTTTATTTTATTTTTTTATTTTTTATTTATTTTTTTATTTTTTTTTATATTCAAATTTTAATCAATAGTTGCGCAGACTCGTGAGCGGGAGGTTTGGAGTTCGATTCCCACCAGGACCTTCTTCCCTGACTGAGGTGTTTTCTAGGTTTTCCTCAGTCCTTATAAATGGCAAATGCCAGGGAGGTACTCTTAATTTAGGCCTAGAAGGAAAAATACTCTTGTAGAAAAGCGAGACGGCAATTTATAGACGAATTCCCTGCTGTTCCTGGGCTTCATTGAGAAACGGTTCGTAATCTTGTGAATAGATTTAGGGAAACGGATCTGTTCTTGATGAGAAACTAAAAGTAAAACGCTGTGTTTTTACAGAGGTTAAACTCGATGGCATTCAAGAAAAGTTAGAACAAGGTTCAAAGAAATCTCTGGGAAAGCTAGTACAGGAACAAAACATTTCGCAAACCCAGACTTCGATGCCACTAATTTTTTAAAATTAAAACACCATAAGGTAACAGTAGTTCAGAAATTACAACCACACGATAATGTAAGTAGAATTTATGCAATTGAGAGTTGGATAATGTTAACGTTCGCTCTATTGATCTGAGTTTAATTTATTTACGGACGAATTATGATTTTACTTGTAGTTGCATGGCCATGTAGCGACATAAAACAATATATCCATTTTGTACACGAAATGCCATTGTCTGACCAAAAAATTGGTGTTTATGTGCAGCAGAGGTCTATGCGCTTGAATTTAAGGAGCTATGAATATCCGACTCCGCCGTCAAAAGCGTACTTTCCGGTGCCAAATCCCCATTAAGCCCGGCCACGGGTCCAAACGAGGGCTTTGCTGTATATTTACTTTAACAAAATTTATTTATTTATTTTATGGGTTTTACGTTATCCCTATTTAATCATCAGCCGATTGTACGACATCCTGTTTACGTTTATTTATCTCTGAGCAAACTCCTGAGCATATGGCATGTACGAATGCCTTTTTAGACACACTTGAGGAATGTAGTCAAATCTACCATTATTAGTTATATAACTGAAATACTTAACACTATTTCTGTTTAAACTCGTGTTTCCTGCCTACTTTTCAGAAACATAGGACCATGGGTTTGTTGAGCGGGATGTCTAGGGTTCGATTCCCGCTAAGACCATCCTTTCTGTCTGAGGTTTTTTCCGTGTTTTCCTCAGTCCTTATAAAAGGAAAATTTCGGAAAGGTGTGAAACGTTTCCTTTCTTGAAAAATGTTAAACCTTTTCCAATTTATAATTTCAACTCATGTATCATCAGTGTTCAACGCATGTGATGCCTAAGTAGTAAAATCGGGCGTTAAAATCTACAAAAATAAACTCTGTGTGCTTACGAAACTCAATGTAACATGTATAAAATGCTGGAAATGTGTGTTGTTTTGAAAGTCAAATTATAGAGCTCAGTCAGGCACATATTTAGTTCATATAGTGCCAAAAGAGAACTTATGTTATTATGCAACTCATGGCTTCAGTCGTAGCATTATAAGAAAGAATAAGCAAGAAGCTTTGCACAGTTGGTTACAAGACTGTTGATTCCCGAAAAGGACGTTCGTGAGCAGGTTTGCATGTAGTTGATGATGATGTTACAGGAAGATGCGGAGTTTATTTGAAACATAATCACTACTGATGAAACTTGACTACGCCATTTTCGATCTTGAAAGGAAACAGCAACGCTCGAAAACATCCACCATCGCAACACCAAAGAAAGTAAACATTTGTTTACGTCTGATGGTAATTTCTCGTTTTACAATATTCAAATAATGACTTACCAGCATGTTGTACCTGTACATACAACTGTAACTGGACAATACTGTAGAGTTATCCTGAAAACTCTGCCACACGTAAAAGGCCACAGTTCCATACAAACTGGAGGCATTGCGATAATGCACGGTTGCACATCGCAAAAATTGTTGTTGAATATTTCAGAAAAATCTATTTGAAGTGTGTCCCTCATTCTCTCTATTTCAAAATTAACCCAGTGTGGCTATTTCCTTTTCCCCAAATTGGAAAAAATTCCTTCGTGGGAGGCATTTTGCATTGTCAGAAACAGTGGTGCAGTCTGCGGAGGCGATTCTGAAGCAGGTGTCAAAAAAGAGTTTTCAGTCTTTGATGACTGATAAAAGCACTGGGTTAAAAGTCCAACAGGGACTTCTTTGAGAAAGATCATCAACATCATAAAGATGAGTATAGGTATGTTGGCAAAAAAAAAAGTATATATGTATAGATAATTATTCATTGAACAGCCGTCGTATTATATAAAAATAGTGAATGAATTATATCAGTTTTCCACAAACAACAAGTCATCTTCTGTCAGCCTTGCTGTAAAGAGGTATGCAGCAATGTTTTTCCTTAAAATAATTTATGTTGATATTATTTGTTGTATTTCTGGCGGAAATATTTTAAAAAGAAAATTTAGAAAAATATTGCAAATTAATATTTTAAATTAAAAACTGTGTGTTTTACTTTTAGGTAAAATGTGAGAGATGAGTCACTTATAACAACTCAGAGATACAAATTATAAAGCATACCAATATTGCAGTTTATTTTAGTAAAATTCTTTAAGATGGTAGAGAGGTGCTTGCCTCTTTTTGAAGCAGTAACAATAACAGAAAAAGTTGGAAATGAAGAATTAGACCTAGTAAATTCGACCACCTTCCGTGCTGATGCGCTACGAACTGCACTACCATGCCCCTCCTGCAAGCACGTAACCACGAACCTTTCTCGTCTGATTCTATATACCCCTGGAACAAGTTTCTTCATTTCCAACTTATGTCCTACACACGGTTAGTGTGAAAGAACAATTTCAATAATAGATCAACTTCAAAAAGGTTAACGTAGGAAAACAGTTTGAGAATACATTGAAAGCGATCTGAGTTAGACCACTTTGGTGATAGTAAGCTTAGTATTATATGCCAAATCCGAACTGATTTCTGATTTTGAACCTTATGGAAGCAATATCTTCTACGAAATATTATCTGTGTATTTCTGTGATGTGGAAAGTTCATTTTTGAGATACAAAAAAAAAAAAAAAATGAGTGACAGAAGATCAAGACTTACTACGCAGAACCCAAATAATTTTTAGTCATAAATTGTCCTTTTAGATTGTTGAGGTAGTTTTATTTTCTATAGAGATAATATTTATAGTGCCGAGGTTTTTATTCTCGAAATTATCAGCTGTATACTTTTTATTGCTTAAAAATACACATTTTTTAGTTTAAATGACTATTCTGTAGCTTTTTGCCTGCCTATTTTCCATTTTAGTGTTGTTAGTTCGCCTCTACATACAACTAGCGTATATCACAACTATAATAGCAAATTCTTGGTGTAAAGTGTGGCATTTTTAATAAGTCATTACATTATTAAAAACGTGCTAACTTACAACTTAACAATATTGTGAACACATTGTTTGTATTGTCATGTTATGTTCGTTTATTATTGGGAGGAAAATGGTGAAAGTTGATTGTCAGAAATGTTCGGAAGCAAGTATTGTGTTTTAATGTGATTGGTGGTTGGGAGTTCCCCCACTTATGTAGCATGTCGTGAAAGATTAGTTGGGAATAGTCACCGAACGAATAGGGGGTGTTGTGTGCCATGCCTTTCCCCCAGCCCATAAACGAACAGCTGAATTCGATATTGTAAAATCAAGTATATAATAAATGTAAAACGCTCTCTTTAAAATCTGGAAGAGTATAATAAATGTCATAATATGATTTAGTGTAAAAACAAGAGTTGCGCTTTAGCAAAATAATTGCTCTAGATTTTCTTGTCAAGTGATTTATAATGTTCTATTAGGTGAAACTTCTAATGTGTGTGTGTAAAGATTCAGCTTTGTGACAATATCAAATAACTCGTGGAGATTTACTAGCTATAAAATCTCGGTGAGTTGTTCTATATTTTGCAGCAAACAGTATTTAAATGAATGAATTAATTTCCGAATTATAAAACTTTTTTGTTCTTTTCGACCCTGACATCCTATAACTGTTGCTTTAATACCGGGTGTAACAATAAGGTATGACCAAACTTTCAGGACATATTCCTCACCCGTAGGAGAAGAAAATATGTGACATGGACATGCGCCCGGAAACGTTTAATTTCCATGCTAGAACTTATTTTCTACAACTGTTTATAGTACATTAATCATAGGAAAAACACAGGAAATGAAATGATTAAAATGCTCCCCGTTAGCATTAATATATGCATCAACATTATCTTCGTTCAAACGAAACATATAAAGCTGGCGATGAACCTAAGAATTACAACTTAACCAAGAAGATATTTTAAAAGCAGGAAAGAGTTTCATGTGGCGTGCTGGTACTTTCTGTTTCTGTGTGTTTCCCATGATTAATGTACTATGAAGAGTTGTAGAAAATGAGTTCTAACAAGGAAATAAAGCGTTTCACGACCTATGTCCATATAAAATATTTTCTTCTTCTACGTATGAGGAACTTGTTCTGAAAGTTTGACCTACCTTATTGTTACACCCGGTATATGGTGCCCATATTGTATCTACCAATTTCGTCGGTCCTGGTGGTATAGTGGTAACCTTACTTGCTCTCTAAACCCAAGATCACGGGTTCGATCCTGGCCAGGACTGATGGATTTTTTCGGGCGTAAAAAATCCTAAGTATGGCTTCCTTCGAGAGGGAAGTAAAGCTGTGGGTCCCATATAGTACATTAACAGTACGATAAAGAACCTCAAGCCTGAAAAAAGAGGTCTCTGAGCAAAATTTGTCGGCCGTTTCACGCCCTGATTTGAATGGGACGCTAGTGACCTGAGATGTTAAAGAGCGTCCGAAAATAAACCAAATCAAAAAAGCATCTACCAATTTCAGCTTCCAACATTAAATTAATAATAACTACCAGCTGAAATTAGTAGATACAATATGGGCACCATATATTAATGTTTAATTCCTACAATTTCCAAAATGGCAAAATAATTGGATAGTTTTTCATAGCATATACCCCATTTGAAGACTGCATATATTTAATAGAAAATTGAGTATATATTACTAATTATTAACTCAAAATGTACTTGAAATAGGATATAGCAACATTCATTTGTTTTCATTTCCATCACAGTTATTCAAGCATTACTCTCATATCTGTCATAAAGAGTTGATCTATACAGACTATCCATGTTCTAGAGGCAAGCTTACATCTGAAATACACTTTGTTTTAATGTACCATTTGCAGCCATTCTAAACTGAGTTACATTTTAAGCGAGGTAGCTGAAAATTTACGTAAACCTTCTTGACATCTATTTGGAAGTTCTTACCGCAATCCGTTTTAAGCGTAATTTGCCTGTCAAGCGCGGTCAACAGATTTACGGAACAGGGCTAAAACAACGATCGCCCCTACCGCCAAGCCAAATTCAGTTGTTATTTTTATACTAGGGGTAATGCATACTTTGTACAGTTTCGTGGAAAAAGGAACAAAAACGAAGCATTATAGTATTTCTAACATTTATTCTTGAATACACAAAATGTAACAAAAACATTAAGACAAACTTTGGGGACGAGTTCCTCAGACTAAAAAAACTAGAGGGAAAAAAAGTCATATAAACATACCTCCGGAACTGCCTGATCTTTAGTTATTATTGATATACGCTTTTTGAGATATCATTTAAGAACTTAAATTTGTTAAAATTATTGTTATTATTATTATCATCACCATCATTATTATCTTATTATTACCATCATCAACATTTTTAGACAATTGAGAGAGTTGATCTGAATTGTGATGTCTTGCCATGGAGTTTTAATTACATTCATTATTTGTGGTTAGTCAGTTTCTTACATTTGACTTGTACTGCAGTTCACTTCAGCTGAGCGGTTAATCATGAAAGGATATTCATATCGTGAGCAGACAGATGTGGTTTTTAAATGATAATGGATGAAATGCGGTACGGCTGTGTGAGATGGCATTCCCAGACCGAAGGCAGCTGAGTCACAAAATTTTCCTGCAATTTATTGTCCAATTTCTGAGACAAAATCCACAAACTGCAGATCAAGGAAGACCAAGACTTACTCAGACGACTGAAAAGCAACAGTTCATCTTACAGAGTGTTGAAGATCCAGGTATCAGCACAAGGCAATTGACTGTAGCATTTGGTACATCTGTTATGAACTCATGAAGAGTACTTCCATAAACAGTTTTTGTAGCCTTATGTTCAGGGCTTTGTGCCTGCCGATCACCCACCACGGAAAAACTTTTACCCATGGTTCATTGCGCAAACTGCCAATTCGTTATTTATCTCTTCAGTATTGTCTGTTGTTGTAAGAGATTATATAACAACCAACATTTGTGGGTTGACTTAAATCCTCACGGCTAAACATCAGCAGCAATCAACGATAAACTGCAATAAAAGCCTTATGAAGGCTACCTTGATCTGGGAACGCCGTCTCATAAAGTCATACAGCCTCGTACATAAAAAGCATCTTTTCGCAGCAGCATAAGCAGCTAAAATGTAACTAAACTGCAGCTCAAGTATAACGTAAGAATGTGCACAAATTAAAAGCTTCCACAGCAACATGTAACGAAGTATAATCTGAAAATCTCCCCTATTCATATTGTGTTCAAATATCCGAACCTTGCTGGGAATCCACTTGGGAAGCAATTAAATGTCCATACATTCCAATTGACTGGAAGATGACAGACTATGTAGTTGTAAATTATATCCTACCAATTGAACTGAAATTTTATTTTTCAAAATATATCAGCGCGCTTCACAGTGGTACCTGCGGAAAGATCGACACAATTGATGAGCGAGTTATGGACGTGATGAAACCAGAAACTTCACTGTTTGCTCAAGAAATCCACACTCAATTAAATTAAATTGTTGCTTCACTTACATGTTGGTAGATCTAAGAAGTGTTCATCCGAGCGCTGATTGCCAGTGCCTTTCTGCATAGTGTGGTTACGTTGTAGCTAAAGCTATTGATAAAATGGTTTACAAGTATTACTGTGGTTGTAAATTTGTAAGTCAATATGAACAAAGGTATGGGGCAGAGCTGGAAACACAGAGTAATATTTTACGTTGAAGTTATGATGGACGGAGTACAGACTCTTTTATCTGCTGTTAACTTACCATAGTCCCCAAAAGAGCGGCAAGCACAGTTTCACTTTGTTCTTCGCGCAGCTGATGATATAGGACGGCTCTAGAACTAATTGGTGTTTTAACCTGATCATTGCTGACAAATGGCAGATCTGAACTCCAATCTTTGAATTTGCAACTATATTACGCAGACTATCACTTTAAGAACATTTGACAATTTTCTAGATAGCACATATAAATTGTTACAAGTCAATGTCTCTTCTTAAATGAACCAATAAAACCAAATGTTGACTTTTTTTTTTTTAAATATATTGCATGAAAGAACCTTCATAAAAGCGCCATGGGCTAAATTTAAGTGTGGTACCTTATGGGGTAACTTCTGAATTTTACATGGAATAGGGGTTAAATTTTATAGTCCTCAACAAATTAAGCAACTTTTGTTTAACTTTTTTTTCTAAAAGTAAACGTTGAGAGGTTATAGGGGGTTAAAATAATTTTATATTAAAGATAAATATTAATAAATTATTCATTAGTTTACTATGTCGTTTTATTAAAAACTAAAAATAATTTCCATTAACATGTAAACATTTAGCAACTCTTTTTCGGTGATTTTCTCTAACATTTCCTAAGAAGCTTGCCATATTCGATGTTTCATATGTCTTTTGTTTAAAGTGTCGCAGACGTGACATTTTGTTTGATGTGGCTCCATAAAAAGTAATTTAAGCGGGTAAGGTAAGCGAGCGAGGTAGTCATACAGCAGAGCTATCACATGTGTCTGGCAAAGTGTCATGGTGCTCCAACTCTGCTGGTACCACACTTTTGCCCGTACACTTAGAGAAATATTCTCCAAGAGGTAAATGATTCGTTCCAGATAGTTAGCAAAATTTTGGTGTTCTTCCCATCGTTTCCTTTTCGGATTCACAAACTGTTTCACCGAGGGGGATGACTCGGAGCATAACGCTTTAGACTTTCACTCGGGAGATCTTGGGCTAAGAGCCGACTACCATCTTGAATTTTTTCATGGTTTACCCTGGTCACTTAGGTGAATGCTGGAATAGATATTCTGCATTTCACGAATATTACACCCTTCCTTTTATTGTAATTTCATTCCATAGAATCAGATACAGGATCGGAAGCGTCAAGTGAGGCGGAAAGGTGTCTTGTGGTATGGCCATGGCTCGTGCTTCAGGTAAAATTCCTGTCCTAGCGTCTTGGAACCGGGCTGGTTCTTGCGGGCCAGCCTATCTGTCCTCTATGCAAACATTAGGTACCCCGCTTACGTTCAAGTATCTCTCCTCGATGTATCCTCCGTCTCAATCCTCCTCCCGAAAGTGCTCTTTCGGTGGCATATGTACTTACACTGCTATTATGAACACCGTTTCCGCAATAAGTTTAGAAAAAGTCAGCATTGGTTTTATTATAACGCTTTATATGAGCACTCTGTATGTTTATTATTCTATATATCCATACTGCTAACAATTCTAAATAATCTTCCTTGAATTTTTTTTCTGTTTCTTTCTCTTTTTCTTCCCTTCATTTCTTGTTGGTTCTGTGTCTCTTGTTTTTCTTTGTTTTTTTACCGTTTTCTGTGTGATATACTAGAGAAAGACATAAAACATTTAAAGGACATGGCTGTAATATTCAGCAAAGTTGGCAAAGAAAATAAAATAGTAAATCTAGACAAGAAATATTAAATTAGAGAATATGCAGAAGCTCCTGAAAAGCAAGGCATTCACTTAAATGCAGCTGCCTGAAAGAAAACAAAATACTGATCAATAACATAAACTGTACAACTACTATCTATCCAAATGTCTACCGAATCAATTTCAGTCCTTAACAAAATTTGAAACTTTAAGCATAAAGAGTTCATCGGAATCATCTAAACTTTAAAAATGTAGTGACAGATTAATTTCCTTCAATATTATCTCACTTTTTATAACATTTCAAAGGATAAGCTGTTATACCAACATAAATGACTGAAATTATATAGACAACTATATAGGCAAGAATATAGTTGAAGAATGAATTTATTCAATAGAAATATTCATCAATTAAATTTTTATTTACTTTCAATTAACAATTTTCAAACAAAAATCAGATGTAGTTAATGAGGAATTCACTTTCACAAATTTTTGGTAAATTTATATATGAATTATTTTGAAATATAAACATATGTAACCAATGCATTTGCACATGCACCCAAAAGGTAGTGCAGAAATGTGGTGATATCTTTCTTATTGTTGATGAGACTAATATTGTTATGCATTAAAAGAGCTTAATTATATTAATAAATCGATGATTAAAATTCTTGTTGCAGAAAGAAAATAACAACTCTCTTTTGTTTCTGAACTTGAAGATCATCAAGAACAAAGATATGATAGAATGTGATATTTTCAGGAAACATACACACACTAACAACTACATTAAAGGCAATGGTTTCAATCCCCTAACAGCATGCAATAGTCAATAGATTAATAAACAGGTTGATACATATTCTCTTATAAAAACCAGAATGCATTAAAGAGTATGTAAACTAATCGAAGATCCCAAACAGCGACACATTTTGGGGGGAGGGAGGAATAGAGTTATTACAACTACATGACCAGGAATGGATTTATCTTTCATATGAGAAAATGTGTATAAAGTAATTTCACTAATTTATTATATTGTAAGTACATTATTTTTTTTTCTATCAAATATGATCATTGTATCTTGAGATACTGTTATATTAGTGTATAACATTCTTGTTTGCTGCTAGAGCAGAAGGTTATGCTGTTGTGTAAATAAACGATTCTGGAAACATAATCATTATTGTTTTAATGCACTGTTAGTGCACTTTGAAGATATATACAATATAAAAGAGTATCTTCACTTCTCATACTATGAGAATAATGACAGCTGAGGTTTAACAATTGAAGAAGGATATGAATATGTCAAAAGTATCATGAAAGGGATTCTATATAACCTCACTTCCATCATTTTAACCTACTAGCACATTTTACCTCACTTATTTATCTTGACTATATTTTTCCACTTTGAAATGCACTGAATAAGATCTCTTAATTATTTGATAATTCAATATTTTTCATAAATGTTAAGTTGAATGAACATTTAGCACTTTACTTGAATTGCCCATAATAAGGAAGACCAAAGTAATTATTTTGTCTGTATAAATATGCACATCCAGACAGAAAATACCAATGAGCAAAGAAATGTAACACTGATAGAGTAACAGAATTGCTTAGAGAAATAAAGAAGGATGAGAAATTAAGAGGAATTGATGATACTTCAGTGCTGTGAGGTCTGTCTTGATCTGCAAAAAGTTATAGTGATCCCAGAGAGTGAGGGGAACTAATTTTACTACTAAAGGGGAGTATTCAACTTACAACTTTACAGTTTATGATTTATCCAAACATGAAAGGTACTAAAAATATATTATACTAAAGATATAGTCGATGGTTAGCTGAGGATGCAAACAAAAGTATTTGCAAAACTAGTTCTACATATTATAAACAAATGGAGCATAAGAGTGCATAGTTTGACTCAATCATACAATGATCTTAATTATATGAAAGATACTGTTTATATGGCATGAAGCAGTAGGATAAAAAGGGAGCAAGTAGAAGATTTTAATGATTTCCATGAAGACCCAAACTGATCAGGGGGGCAATAGCTTGTTTTGTTTCAGTCAGCATGACACATAGGTTCCTTCAAGAGGGACATGCCTAGAATGAGGATGATTATGCACGTGCACATAGAAAAGACAAGTTAGGAAATTGCAGTATATAGTCCAGATCGATAGGTTATGCTAATTAGAACTGTGAAGTCAAAAGAAAGGCATATAATGTAACAAAATTTTCCAAAAGTTTATATATATGTAAAGCGTAAAGGACTTGAATTTGCTGGATCATCAGAACTGTTTGAAAGAGCAGAGGCCACAATGTCAATTGGAATAATACTAACAAGGATCCGGTGAAGAAAGAATATTCAGAATAGCCGCTTCAAAATTAATTATTTGGGTCTTGATGTAAAGTTTATTGATTTGTACAGCAGAAGAAAAACTGAAAATTTTATTTTAAAAAAGGCATATTCACAGTCAGTGCCTAGTTATAAAGGATAGTTTGAAAATCTAATGATTTATTCTTAATTAGCTAGTAAGTCGATTTAATACTCTTATGCTCCACTTACCATTTGAATTATACAGAACATGTCTCATAGGCCTTTCCCCACATCATCAGCTGTGAGTCAACTGCCAGCTTCATTGTTGGTTGAATGGACTTAGTGTAGCTCTCCATGGTGATATGCAGATTGAAATTATATAAAGGCCAGTGGTTTCAATCCCACAGCACACAAATATGCAGTTTTCAACAGCTTAGCACCTAGACTCATTAACATACCCATGAATGAGTTTGAATACAGTGAAGAATACTCTCACATAATACAAACGGCAAAAATCAATGGGTATGGCCAAGAAATTAAAAGAAGAGGTTAAAACAGGTTACAACATTGTCAGCAGATAAAGAAACTACCATTCACAAGAAATTTACTTATCATCTTTGATTCACCAAAAAATTCCAGAAAATACTCAGAGAGTTTGGGATTACTTTGTCCCCAGTGAACAAATTCAGCCTAAATAATCTGCTCAACTCTGGTGATAATGGGAATACCTGATGAGAAGAAGCCAGGAATATATCAAATCAACTGTTCATAATGCAACAAAGTATACTGGCAAAACAAAACGAAGCATTGGAATTAGGCTAAAGGAACACTGGAAAAACATCAGGTACAATCAGATAGATAAATCAGCTGTTGCACATCACTTTTGGAGAGATAAACTTGATACAGTAAGTCAAATTATTGAAATTCGTAGATAGACCCTTGGAGCTGGGAATATGGGAAAATTTTTTATAAATAAATATGAAGATAAGGTTATGAACTTTGAGATCCCAATAGAAGACCAATTAATCCAAAAGTTCATAAAATGTTCATGAGAGCTACATCCCAACAACAAATCTGGCAGTCGACTCACAGCTGATGATATGGACAAAAGCCTGTGAAACATGCCCAGTATAATTCAATGATAAGTAAAGCATAAGAGTATTAAATGGACTCCATAGCTAATCAAGAATAAATTAATTACTTCAATGTATTAGTTCCAACATAAAGTTAACTTTAAATTTAAAATCTAATGATATTTTATATTTCAGGGCCATTCCTTCAAATTACAAATAACTCTATGAAAATCTGACATACAAACTGAATTAAGACAGTAAACTAGAATTTTCATTTTGTCCTTATTTTTATTGTTGTTCTTTCATTATGGTAATAAGCAAAATATTTTGAAGTTTATTAATTTTCTTTTCCCATTGTATGACCTAACTTTGAGAAAATAGTTACCATTATACACTTTGATCACCCTGCATCATATTGCTACTATGCATGATTTATGTACATAAAACACTGCTCACAAAGTCGAGGCTCTGTCACAGAATAATGCACCTAGACTGTAACTCACTTATATTTCAAGAGAATGATACATCTTTTTCACATTTATGCATAAAATAAAGAGAACAAAATTGTCTTTATAAATTCAGTGTGGTAAGTTTTTTTTTGAAAAAAAAATTGCTTACATAATAATAAAATCATCAGTCTGTATGTTGCTTTATCCTGTTAGAGCATAGTAATGTGTAATATTTTCAGTCTATAATAATTTGTAACATTTGAAAAATGTAGCTATTATTATCTTATCTTTCCTGCCACTGTAACTCAACATAAAATATTCATTGTTTGAATTTTGTCATGTATGACCATTGTATATCACATAACTATTCTTTCCTAGGAAAATAAAGTAATATAAATAATGTGCACTGATTTTTAATTGGGATACATATCAATGACAAAAGTCAACACTACATTGTTTCACTGAATTTAATAGTTTTTCAAACTTAAAAGAGCTCTAGCTAAAATCAATGAGTTTTAGATGCAATGTTACTACTTGGGAGCATTGATATAATAGAAAATGCAGAATGCACGGCTTTATAGTCTCAGAATGAGCATATAAAGAGATGTTTACAGAATGTCGTAATCCACACAGTGAAACTTTTGTTAATCTTATTTTGATTTAAAGTAAAAACACTAAAATTCATGTCGTTACATTAAAACTCTCTTTAAATTTCACAAACACACTTATAAAAGTAATTTTGGTACATGTTTCGTGAGGTACATTCCTCACATTGTCAACCAAAAACGATGACTGAGGAGTCAATTTCAGTAAGGTATGTATGTTGTTATGTTTGCTCTGGTGGTCTGTTAATGAACTTATGCAAACATAGCAACATACATACCTTGCTGAAATTGACTCCTCAGTCGTCATTTTTGGTTGACAATGTGAAGAATGTACCTCACGAAACATGTACCAAAATTACTTTTATAAGTGTGTTTGTAAAACTTAAAGAGGGTTTTAATGTGACAACATGATTTTTAGTGTTTTTACTTGAAATCAAAATATAAAAAGATACATAGTTCCAAAAGTGAGAACAGATAACACTAGTATAAAAATGATGCTTCAAAATATCCACATATCACTCTGGAGCTTTTCAAGATTTTCAATGAATTTTCTAAAAATTTAACATCATCTCAACTCCACAAAATTAGTACAATATAAAGCATCTCATAACATTAAATCATAAAGACAAAATTTACCTAGAAATGAAGCACACATCTACCAGATTAATTGTTCAAATTGTAATAAAATACATATTCGGAAAATAAAAATAAATTAAATATCAAAGTTAAAAAACAAAATGGATGTGTTAGCTGTGGCCTGCCATTAATACTAACTGTTGTAATTAGCTTATAGGAAAAGGTGTACATTAAGAAATATGAAGATTGCCTAATGAATGTGAAATTTCAATGAGAGCATATTACAAAAGTTTGTAACCTCTTACCATAGGTCAACTGTAAGCACTGAAGAGCATTTTAATCATCTATCAGTTGGCTAGCAGGTGAGGGTCCATGAAACATGTTCTGCCAATAAACTTTCATAGAGTGTGTAATCAATTCATAAGCTAAAACACTAAAGCATGTATTTAATTGAATAGTTTTGAAAAACATTAACTCATAAGTTGATAATAGCCTATATATTGGGCTGAATTACCCTAAAAGTCTCAATTGACACTTTCTATAAGTAGATGTTTTATCCTCTTTCTAACTAATTAGAAACTGTTTGAAGAATTGTATTTTTTCGTAAAAATTATTAGTGAATGATTCACAATAAAGATTGTTTTTAATTTTCACTTTCATATCATTTCTCTTATTTATAGTATCCTAGCATTTTTTTATTAATTATAGAAACTTAATTGGTACACAAGCTTTAATATCTTAATGTGCATTATTTGAGTTATAGAACATTATCCATATGTGGAATTCTTTTATTTCATAATTTGAGAAAACTTACTCGTAACTGAGCTTATGATGATAAATGCCTCTAATGTCTGAAAATTTAGTACTGCACAATTTACTTAACTAGAATTCTTGAAAGACCAACATTTGCCCCACATTTGTGTACATTATTTCAGTTATTTCTAACATTTTTTAAAATGTCACAAAATCAAATATAAAGTTTAGTGTATGTTGTTTAATTCAAAAACTTTTTTTCATATTTTTTGTTAGTTCAACTACATTTTGTTTCCTTTAATTTTATTCTTATATATGTTAATTGTTTTAATAAAATGTTATTGTTTTTCATGTTTTAACTATGTTTCCTCCAGGTTCAAATTAAACAAGTTACAAGGATTTCATTCTTTGAAGATAATTTGGAATCTAAACAAGATGATGAGAGATATCAATATTACCAATATTTTCAATATGGAACAATTATTCAGATATTTATAAGCTACATAAATGACTTAAAACCCCATTCCCAAACAATTCATTAATGAAGATAACTCTTTGCCCATACTTTTCTGCACAAGAAATTATTTTACCATTACTTGAAATTTTTCAAAATGTAAAATATATGTCATTACAGATTTAATTTCACCATTGTTGCAAGCTCATACCACAGCAAATTTATTTCTGAAATGTATTCTACTGGCTTCATAGATTTCATCTCTTGAAATGCTATAACTTTCTACACAGCATTCAGTGGTTTATCTGTACCTTACAAAAAATTAGTTTATTGATCATTATCTAGAGAAATATTGATAAAAGATGAAAGATACATTAGAATACTGTATATTAGGTAAAATAATATCATTATACTAAAACATTATAATTATAACTTATGAAATAGAATGGTGGCCAAAGAATTTAGTTTTAATTCTAAATGTTTCCAGTTATTTCTGTGGCAAGGAAAATAAATTCCATGACATCATTTATGAGAAATAGAATACTTTCATTTTGCAAGAGCAAGATTAGTAAAAATAGAGGGCAAAGTGTTTGTTTTGAATGAATATATCACAGTAGTTCTTCCTATAAGGTCTCATATGATACTCCAAACTTATGGGGGAGAATTATGTTGCTCTTGTGAAAGTATTTTGCATATGCACATTAATTTTTGCAATGGATATCATATCTTTTCTTTAGATAGCTTATAACCAATCTTCATCTTTGCAGATAGCAAAGGGTGATTCTAGCAGATAAACTTTCAATGTGGAATTGCAATTTGACGAAAACCCAGAATCCAATTACTTTGTAGCATCTGAAACAGTACATTAATATCTTGTAGTATATCATCAGACCAACAGATTTATCCCTCATTACTAAAGAATTTAAATATGCAAATAAATGTATATGTAATATACATAATAATGTCAAACTATACTTTCTCCCTTAATATCCATTTTTGCCTAATACTTTTATATTGATAAATAAATGTAAATTTTAAAATGTTCTGGTTTTAAATTAATAAAATAAAACATTGTTAATGGATCAAAATGATGTTAACTCCAAAATAATTAGATCTCCTTCTGAATCTGAAGGCATTTTACAGTTTTTGGTTTAAGCATTAATTTTATATATGTCACAATAATACTGTGATATTTGCCACATTTTTCATATATTTTCAGAAAGTGAAATTCACCCTTTAATTTTCCTCTCCATCTCTCTCTTTCTCCCATATCTTTGTACTGATACAAAAATTTGTTGCAGATAACAAAAAATCAGTTTTGGGAAGAAATAGCTTTTCTATTATTCTGCTGTAAGATGCTGAAACATAATGATTTTACATAGCAAAAATAATTGCAATTCAATGATTGTTCCAACAAAATACAAATGTCTTTCAAGACGTTGAATGGAATGCATGAAATGATGATAGCATAGTTAGCATCTTAATATTAGCTGGTATTCATCATGTAAGGTGCATGACAATCAACTGGGGGAATTTCTTTTGTATCCATCATGTCTAAACTAGCATGGGCTCACTGCGCCTGCTATCTAAAAAAAATACCCCTGCGGATTTCTTTTGTATAAACCTAGCCTGGGGAATTGCCAGTTCAGATAAATTAAATGAAGTGACATTAAGTTTAAAACTAATTTTGAGTTGGAACTAATACAGTGAAGCAACTAATATATTGTTCATTAACTGGTGAGCTTAGTTAATACTCATATGTTCCATTTATCACTGAATTAAATAAAACATGTTTTACTGGCCATTGCCTGCATCACCAGCTGTGAGTCAACAGCCGTTTTTACCACTGAGGCATCACAGGCGACGCACACTGATTATACATCAGATTAAATGATAAAGAATTTTTAAAGGAATGGAACACTCCAGCATGTGCCATTTATGAAGATTGAGGAACTCGTCTAGGAAGAACGATCCTGGTGGAAATGAAATCTCAGACCTCCTGTCACAAATTTGTGTCTTAACGACCTAGACCACTCATGGTGGTACTCTATGTGAAGACGTACTATACTGGGTGGGGAAAACGATATGCAGAAAATTGTCGGGTAGAGAGCAGTGCTTACTGTGTCAACATTAAATCCGTCATGTTAGAATCTCATATTGTGAAACTTGTTTGTGATGTGCCAGATGTAAACAGAAGCACTCTTGTACAATGCTAGTCACTGTCGCTAGTTGTGTCTGAAGTTCAAAATACCGAATGCTCTTCTTGATATTAGACGAAATTTATGGTTCCAACGTGACGGCGCTTCTGCACATTTTTCACTTGCAGCTCGAAATCACTTAAACAGGGCATTTGGTGACGGATCGGGCATGGCGAACCAACACGATGGCATCCAGGTACATCAATTAAGTACGCGCATGTAATATTTAATTTCTCAATTTGCACAGTACTCATTGCTTGAGATAGTACGTGCATACTTGAGTGAGTTCATTTTGACTGGTAAATGAATGTTTCATAATGTCAGATTTCAATTATGATCGTACAGAGCTCCAGTTATTATACTGCATCTGCAACTCCATGTTCCTAATCTCAAAATGCTTAGTTTAGTACTGCCTTTCCACTTTACAATTAGCTGCACTTTTTGTTTTGTTTGTTTTTAATCCCTCATTCTGTATGCAGTGATCGATTAAGACTGTTTTTGGACTCGCTACCATGTCCCAAAAGATTTTGTTGTTTTTGTTTCACAATACTTGTATTTCACTACCGATGACAATTTAGAGCTTTTAAATTAGTTATTTATGTTTAAAGTCACTTGACTTTAGTTCATTTCTCTGCCCTATCTTATTACATGAGATACTAGGCAGCTGAGGCATGAACGCCACTGCGCTGCGTGACTTGAGTCAGCTTGCTCTCGTCAAAAGTGAAGAAGGTACACATATTAGTCAGATTTTTCTTCCGGGAGTGTACTGCCTATGACAGTGCCTTTATTTGTAATCAATGGTTGGTTCTGCAAGAAATGTATTTCTGATCTGCTCATAAAAAATGTGCTACATGTTCCACTTCGAAAAATTGAAATTGTTAATAGATACCACAATTTTTTCTTCCAACGCTTCTACTCTGTTTCGTCAAAGCCACATATTCACAACTGCTTATTAACCCAATCATAATGGTAAATTCTGTTTCCACGTATGTAAGATGTAATACAGGTCCGAATTTTTGTCTTAAAATTGTCCAGGGTAACTTAACATTAGCCAGCAACAATAATAACAGCGTGGACATTGTTAACAATAATAACAGCGTGGACTGTTATTATTGTTAGTGGGGGAATACGGAACTGAACAGAAACATCACCTGGTAATGCGTTTTCATTCCAGCAATGAAGATGAAGAGCCAGCGGAAAGATTCATTGGCAAGTCATTCATAGTTGGTCTGTCAAAAAGACACGAGGCATTCATGTATGTTATTGTATAACTGCGTGCTCTTGTTTCCTGTATGTATTCTTATTTATGTTGACAGGACACAGAGCTTCGATATGAAAAGCGAAGAAGCGCACATCTTAAGGCAAGAATGCTTCATCTTAGCCTTTTATGATAAATGTATTTCTCTCAGCTAAGTTGAATTTCTTCCTCGAGGCAAAGTTTCTGGATTCAGCATTGGCGGATACGCAATCATATTTCCCTTTAACAATGCAAACCAACTTTTTATTTATGTGCATTTCACTACAATATATTTTACCCTCTTTGGACGACTCACTTTGACAATCGATTAGTAGCCCGATTTTGGACAAAATGGATTGATTACCCGTTAAACAACAAACAATTATATTCGTCCTGTAAATAATTGTCATTGACATATAATCGAAATGTGCCCAATGAGTATGGCTGAGTAACCCCACACGTTTAGTACGACAAAGAGTGAAAATCCCTACTATTATGGTTGTGCAACCGTCGCGAGTAGCCATATTGAAACTCGTGCAACCACGGAAAACAAGCAAGTGATTGCTGAAAACTGGAATGATGGCTGTCAAGTGGTTAAGGAAGTACGAGTTAAATTGGTGATTAGTGAAAAACGAGTCATTGTATGTAATCAAGACAATGTTACTCTTATGTAAATATGTATCTAGTATAAGCATAGCATTTACTTAGAGCTAGGAACGTGACAGGGTTAGAACTTTTTTAAATCTTGAGATTCAGTGTAAGAAGTTATGCAAGAAATGATTAGATTTTGTCGTACGATTTTTTAAAGGTACATGAAGTAACCAGGAAATTTGCGACTTTGATGGTGCCCTGATCAAAATTCTTGGGAGAGAACTTTACAAATGAATACATTATCAGCAGAATGTCGCAGAATATTTGCCAATTATAGACAACGATAATTACATTTAATATCATAATTGCGGGTAACTTAAGAGTTATTTCTCTATTATGAACTTTACGCTTCTAAACTATGTTGCATTAATGAAGCAAATGCGTTATTTCCTAGGGCAGTAGTCCGTAAGAGTTATATAAGGGCAAGAAGCTATTTTGTAGTGCTTTAGTTTTAGTTCAGTCGCTAAAGCATTTCGTGTACAATTATAATATCGACGTGAGAAGTATTCGTGAAATAATGTTTGATAGTATATTTATTGATTGTCTTTAATAATTTGAATACTTTTGATACTTACACTTATAAAATTTATCTGCCTAGTCGCAGAAGTCGGTTTATTAGCTTAAAAGCTGTGAACATTACAAAGCACATTCAGCTTATGGATACTATTTGATGTAGACTTTATCAAGTAGTAAACAGAAAATATAAAATGTTACAAACTTAGAGTCAGTACGTTTTATATATGTATAATAAAGTTCCTGTTCATTCTTGTGCATCAGGTTTTCTGTTTTTCTTAAATGGGGTTTCAAGGGTCCACAGAAGCTTCATCGTTATCTTGGATCTATGCTTAGAAAAGTATTGCTGACATATTTTACTAATCTAATGAATAAAAACTGCAAAGAGGATTTACAGTTGTTTCATTTCTACATGAAAAAGGTTAGGTTAGATGGTGAATGTAAGGTTTTCTTTTAACATTTTAATTGCAGTATAGTAATAAGGGAATGCACATTTGTGCACGATGGGACATTTGCTGACACAACTGTGTCAAAGATTCTAGTCTCTATAGAATGATATCTTCCACACTATTGACCTCAGTGTTCAAATACCCAATCTTAGTTTGGTTCATGAATAACAGCTTAGATTGGAGTATTAGGTCCGAGTAGGTTAGAATGTAAGCATACATGCCACATTAATATTATGGCAGTAGCAGAATTTTATCAATAGGAAATAATAATAATAGACGGATCAATAGGTGTGAGAAGCAGTGCTACACCTTATTACTAAAAAAAAAAATTCTTTGGGTATCTAATTAGCAGATGTTCTAAGCCTTACTTTCACTCTATGCAGGCTTAGTTTAGTTCTTATCCATGAGTTCACCAAACAGCCATAAAGACTTACAAACATAGAATATCATTTACAATGATTACAAAAGTGTACATTCTTCTACATGTATAAGAAAACTATATATTTATATACTGTTTACATATCCATTGATATAAAATGAATAATGTTTTTTAATCAATAATGTCTGTATATATTCCATTACCGAATAATGAGCCTTTTTACACAAGTATTTTTAAAGAGCAGATTTGAAGATTTATTATTGCTTATTAAGGCATTTAGGCTAGAGGAGGAATTTTTGTGTTAAATACATTCCATAATAAACTCCTTTTTGATGGCAAGAAGGTGTTAAAACCGGTCTATGTAGATTTGCTTTTGTCTAATATTCTTGTCATGAATATTTTGGTTTTATACAAATTTTTCTTTATTTCTTATATAAAGTTCATGAGGGATTATATATTCACAAGGAAGGGTTAGAATTTGTAATTGCATAAAGAGGTTTCTGTATGAATGCCTGCAATGTATAACAGAGATTATTTATATGGCTTTTTATTCTGAAATAGGAAGACACAATTATTTTCAACTGGGTTTCCTCAAAATATGAGACCAATTATTGAGTTGAAATAGATATAATAAATTAATTTGAAGTCATAATTGAATCCAAAGTTAATAATGTACATGTTGCAGAAGTATACACTGCTAAGTGAAGATATGATAAAATCGATGTGGCCTTTTCAATTCTGAAGGTTATCAAATCATATACCAAGGAATTTAATATCCTTCACTTGTAGAAGCACATTGTTTAAATTTTCTAGCTGTGAATAGGGGATTTGGAGATCTGTCAGTGATGAATTTCATAACATTTGTTTTATATAGAGTTAGAAAATGTTTGCTTTAAACAAACTTAAGTTATATTTATTTTTTAAAAAAATTTTTAATAATTATATTTTATTAAATTACTATTTCTTTTAATATGCTTTTTTAACTTTCTTTCAGTACCATTTCCATAAACCTATATTTTTCTTTCTCCACAGCAGTATCCTGACCTCATTTCCTTAGTTACTTCAGTGCTGATATATTTTAAAGTAAACATTTCACAGAATACTCAATTCCAACTGTAGTTGTATGTCATGGGTTGCAACATCAAAAACCTAAAATAAAATGATAAAATAGAGGTGAAATTGTATGATTTTATAAATTTAAGGTCTTATGCACAATGTACATTATGAAAATATACATGTCTAGATTAACAAGGTTAGAAATTTGCTGTTGTCATTTCCACATGTTAGAAAAATAGGGTAATGGAGACAACAGTTAAAATTTTATGTTTAATGTTTTCTTAGAGTAAATGTGCTAGCATATGATGATTATAGTTATAATAAGCCACAAAATTTCTGTAGATAAACTAGTGAACATGTAATAAGATATAAGTTAAAGGTAATTCTCTGAATCTAGACTCCCTTTTGGGCACAATGCTTGAGAATGATGTACTCCCTCCCTCAGAACTCCAGTTCTGAGATTTGAGTTAAACTAGTTAATTATTTAGAAGAGCTACATCGCTGAAATCACGGAAAAATGTTTTTTGTAATGAACAAATTTACATGTTCTCGAGATGGTTTTTGGTACAGAGAGAGCTTACCTAGACCTAATCTAATCTAACCTGAAAGATATCGCAAAATGCAATAATTTTTATAAATGATATCAGTATTCCTGTGGATACAACAACCAAAATTTTCCTGATTAACCTAGCTCTCTCCATCAAATGGCACACTGTTGTCACATATATTTTCCCTCAAAAACAAACCCCAGCCCATAACGGTTGTTGGGCTAATTTGCTATTTTTTAAAAAAAAATTAGTGGTAAGATAATAGTAACAAAACATATATAACAAAATGACAAACCAAAGAATTTTTGCTCCCTCAACAAAACTTCCAGATTGAACTATTTATTAAATGTATTTTTAACTTTCTTCTTGTGCAAATTTTGAATAATTTGTCCTACAAACAAAAAGTTAGATTTTCTTTATTAAATACAAGCTTATTTCCACAAATTAGACAATCCATATGAACCTAAACTACAGTATGATGTATAAAATATTGTATTATATCATCACAGCAATAGTACATGCTTTCAAAGTACCACAGATCACAACCTGAACAACACCTACATATCTTAGCTCCATAGGAACTTGTTTTTGACCGACATACAAAGAAAATATCTATGAACGCTAGGAATAAAATGTACTGTCATAAATATTTATAGATATTACTGGTAACCAGGGGTTGCCACTGTATTGATCACATGTTCCCCTGCCCTTTGCTAATGATGTCTCAAGTTGGAGGTAGAAGATTCCATATATCATAAAAAAAATTCTTCGTGAAGGAGTGAATCATATCGTTAAAGGAAGAATAAAAAGTCCTAAAATAGTTCTTAATCAATTGAAAACTATATTATTAATTGAAGAGGAAGGGTCAAAAGGTTGGCAAGGCCTTTGAGGGCTATCAATCAGGGAGGAAAAAAAGATTGTTAAACCCATAACCAATCACAAAATCCTGTACATTATAGCATGGTAACAGATTCTTTAATGAATGTAGGATTAAAATGATCACTAAAAGCTATAGGTACATTTTGTAGAGAATGGAGTCCCAAGATAAATAAAACTAAATTTAAGATTATGGTGATGAAAATAGTTTCAAACTAAAAAAGCAAGCAAAATGGTGGTGAGAAGGCACAGAAATTGAATTTGTCAAGAAAATTGATTACCTGGGGGTTGGACTATCTAGTAATGATAAATGGGGTGATAAAAAAAGGAAAGCATTAGCAGAAGGAAAAGGCTAAGAGTGTAATCAGTTCTTATGTAAATAAAATACCAAATAGGCAATTAAAATGGTTAGAAAGAGTATATGGTTTAATAGAAGAGAGCAGAAAGATGTAATGGAATAGAAATTTGGTGGCTGGATGGAGGATTTTTTATTTATTTTTTGATTGGTGTTTTAATGCCCGTTTTTACTACTTAGACACCACAGGTGGTGAACATTGATGTTACACGAGATGAAATGATATATTGGGAAAGGATTTTTAAGGAAGGAAACGTTCCAACCCTAAGTTTAGGGCACCTCCCTGGCATTTGCCATTTATGAGGACTGAGGAAAACCTTGAAAAAACCTAAGTCGGGAAGGACGGTCCTGGCAGGATTCCAACTCTAGACCTCCCATTCATGAGTCTGCGCCTTAACTACTTCAGCTACCTGTGGTGGTCAAATGGAGGATGGAAAGCTATAAATGCCATATACTGTTTTGTAGAATTGTCCTGCTTACCTATATCTTAACCTAATGAGGTAGCTCTAATGGAACTGGGAAGATTGGGCTGTAAAAGCAAGGTAATAGAAAGAGTATTGTAACATTGATATAGAATAGGTAGACCAGAAGAGGAGAATATCATTCAACAGTATTTGGTAGCACAAGGAAAAATTAAGGGAAGAGAAATTTTGATAAATAAAATCCATAATATTCTATAAGAAGTGGGCATAGCATGAGTATGGTACGAGGGGAAAAGGATTTTGTAAAGAGATAAAAACAAGAATTGAAAATATTGAATAAGTGCAAATATGGGCTATTCTTAATGTCAAAAAATCTCTAAAATTATATATCACAGTAAAAATGGCTGGGAAAGAGAAAGATACAGTGAAACCTGTGATAAGGCAGGGAGGAGGAGGACTGGCATAGTTTAGAACAGGATTAGTATATTTAAGTGGGATAAAAAATGGATATATAATGGGGAAATGTCCAATATGTGTAGAACCAGTTATTATTTGGCATTGTATTTTAGAATGTAAGCAAACCATGTTTTGGAGGGAACAGTGGGAAACTTATCAAATGAAATAATTTAAAAATTTAAATGTAAAATCAGATGAAAATATAAAAAAAAAACTTGGAAAATACATTGGGAAGGTGAGACAAAAATGGTTATGAAAGGTGGGCTAGAGAAATGGTTGACAATGGCATTATTTACAGGTGAATATATATCCCCATTACATATTCAACTGGTTAATTATAGTGAGGTACAGAATACAACTCCATAAATTAAGTGGAAAATTTAAATATTTTAATAATATTAAGTTTACATGTATTAAGAATATAGAAATACAAATTGTTTACTTTGATTTTAACATGTTTACTTCTTTGTGAAAACTGCATGAAATTGGTTCTATTTGTACGTTAAAAATATTATGTATCTGCATGGAAGAAATAAATTCATTCATACATACACAGCAATGGCTGCATATAAATAAGAGATATAAAAAATTAACACAATAAAACTATCTTTTCACCTTAAATTTCAATTGCTGTAAAATAAACTGGATATTAAATTATTCAACAAACATAGTAAAACCTAAACTTAGGTATTCATTTTTTACACTAAACTCCACTTACATAAAAGTGAGATGTTGTTTGGGAGAGTCTCTCCCATCTTCAGTTGCTCACTGAACTGCCGTTACTCGAAACGATGCTGGACAACCAAATGCTCCTGTGGTGGCCTCTGTTGGTTGAAATAGGCAATTGCCGAGTTCATCCATAGGAGGAAACTGGAAATTCATTAGGTTTTCTCTATTTTTTAATATGAAAATTTTTTCCCAAGTGGATAATTCCAATGGGTTGTGAAGATGTTTCAGCAGTTTAATTCCCAGTTTTATTTCATGGTTTTTGGTTCAAAAGTGAGCTGCTACTGCTGATTTATCCACCTGTTTAAACCGAATATACCTAAAATGGTCTTTCCTCCAAATTTCCAAATTTCTTTTTGTTTTGTCTATGTAGCTCTGTTCACAATTGTAGTATGGGTTCTTTAGTGAAACTAATTAAAACAATTTTCATTAAAATTCAGAATAATTAAACTTATATGCAGCAAAGGAAGATATAAAATATTTTAAATAAGAAAAAAATTGAAGTAAGAAAAATAACACTCATGTACCTGGCATCTTATTGTTCGATGGAAGTAGTTGGATAATGCCTCGTTGGTTTGCAAAGGTTCATTTTGAGATAGTACAGCAATTCTTCTGGTTGGTGTCAGAGGATTTACTGGACATAATACAGAGACACAAATAACATGTCTGGCTTCCTTGTATAAGAAAATAATGCTAATGGTTCAGCTGGATGAAGAAATGTTACTTTCATTTGATCAACTAGTCACCAGTTCTTGTCATACACAATGTTGCTGTATTCATTCACATTTTCTAACGGGAGTTTGGTGATCTTTTAACGTTTACTTATGAAATATGTAGTTTCAGAAAATATTTTCACAGTTAATTTTATGTACCTGAGTTAGCAGGTATGAAAGAATGATATTAATGAGTCTCTTGGATGCTAATTGAAACAATATCTTAAAAATGTTTCTATATCTGAAAATTTCTTCTGTGTCATAAAAGTAAAGTGAATAGCTGAAATATTTTCTAAAACGTATTCATAAAGTTGGAGAGAGATCAAGATTTGGTTTGGCTTATTTTAAGGTATTCCCTAGCTGCCAATCACCCCATACACTATGGCTGAAAGCTCATTCAGCATCAGTGTTAAAATTTTGCTGTGAAAACCCAAATTGGTTAAATTTTTCTTATTCTTATACTGAGTGGCACACGCATTAGAACAAAATGGGTGATGCAGATCGTGATCAGGTGGTCTGGGATTTGATTCCTGCCACAACCAGCCTCCCTAGCTGTTTTCCTCAGTCATAAATAGCAAAGGTACCACTAAACTTAGACCTGGAACACTTCCGAAAAAATTATTCCCAATTTATTCCTTAATACTATTAAAAAAAATGCCCATCAGAAAAGTAAATATCTTTTTGAGAACTTTTCCAAATTATGTAGTCCAAAAGTCAATGAATTTTTTTTTGAAAGGTGTAAACAGCAACTGTGTTGTGGCAACATTTTAGGCAATCAGAAATCACAACTTGGTTCAACTTATCAACCTTTTTTCTTCTTTTCCCCCCTTTTTCCTTTTTTTTTATTATTATTTTTTAATACATCACTGAGGTAAGTTATGGCTTGTCCATTAGTCCAATGGTGTGATTGGACTTAATTTTGTAGTTTTCTGAAAAGTCAAGTTTGTTTGGATTTTTTAAAATTTTCCTTTGTGTGATTCATGAAAGGGATCTGTTGTTTTGCAATAAAGTCATGTCAGATTAAGCTGATTGCAAAGAAAATTTGTGAAATCTACAGATGATTTAGGCACAGTCTCAAAATTGCAATAAATGAAAGGCACTGTGGAAATGTAATCTTTTCCATTAGGTTGTCTCCAAATTACTTCTCATTTTGATGGATTGTATATACACCCACAGTGTATGTGCCACTTTAATCAGCTATGAATCAATGCTTTGGTCAAAGTTCAGTAATTTTAAAACTTATTTTAATATTTGGAAATTTGTCCTTGATAACATATATGCCTCTTTCAGGTTTCAAAAAATAGTCCTATTGTATTTTTTACTTTTGTTCCATTTTGTTCAGTAACTATAATATAATCTATAACATCTCTTAAGGAAGGAAGCAAGCTTTTCAGGCCTTGATTTTGGGCACTTCCCTTACATTTGCCATTTAAGAGGAAGGAGGAAAACCAGGGGGTATACCTTTTGCTCACAAGCTGTATTTTAACGACCTTGGCCTCCTGTGCCTGTAGAGGCTGTTGTGCCCCACATTGTTGAAAAAAATTGTTTGAGAATCCATAGGCACTTTGGCTTCACTTCATTCAGAATCAATTGAAAACATTTTAAAATTAATTCAACATTTGAAAATGGCCAACATTTCAGCAACTGAGGTACCTAAAGAATTAGATTTACTTAAGGAAAATAATTTGAACAGGAAATGTGTTACATTTCATAACTCGATTGTTTCTTCAAAATTAGTCTAGTTATAGAATGAAGATCTTTTCACCATGTCAGAATTTAAATAAATTACAAATTTATTTTATAACTCTTTTTAGGTCTTTTAGAGAAATTATCTCCATATCAGCTATTGAAGTCATTTCATTGGATAAAATTATAAAAAGTTACATAATTTGGGATGAAGTTGCTACAGTTATATCAATTCATATTAATGAAGATGAACTGTTTTATGATAAAGTTGTAACCAGCCAACTAGAGAAATGGAAAAACAATATAGATGTTGATCAAAGTTGGTGTAATGTTTTCTTATAATTAAAATTGCAGATATTGATCATAAAAACACAAAGGTGATAGTGTGCTTTGCATTCACTATACCAGTACAAATACTGCTGTAGAAAGAGCCATTTCAAATGCCATTATGGGCTGATGAAAAGTGATTTATGACAGAAACAATACAAGCAATTGTTGAAAAGACCTGTTTTTAGGAAATTAGTCATAAACAGTTTCACTATCTACTGTTAAGTAATACAAATTTTTAGCAAAAATTTTGCTCACGATATAAATATAAGCTAGAAAGCTATATTTCCTATTCTAAAACCAGCAGCTCACATTCCATGTATTGTTAAAAGGCTCATATGTATATTTGTACAAAATCAATAGTATTGCATAAAATAACTCTTCCTAGCAGTTCTTAGTTATTAAATGATTGTTGTTCATTTTATAATTGTTTGTAATTTAAGTTTCTTGTTTTGTCCCATTTTTTATGCCCTAATTTATGAAAATGTGTTGGTTTTTTGTGTAATAAATCTGGCCACCCTAGTTTAGCACATTGTTAAACCAGGCTTCTAATGATTATCCTTTATTAGCATATAAGAGTAACGAACCATACTTCTTGAAGTGAAGTTTCTAGTGAGGAAGATATGAGACAGTGTATTAATGTACAGTTTGAAAGCAGGTGCACTTTTGTAAAACCAGCTTACCTGAATTGACACTGAAGAAACAGATTTATTATAAATTGCATAAAAGAGACCAATAAATTACTTTCTTTTGTTTCAGATTTGGATATAATACAATGGCGGGGCAGCAGATTTGTTTGAAATGGAACAGTTTCCAGTCCAACATAGTAACTAGTTTTGAGAGTTTATGGGAAGAAGAAGGATTGGTAGATGTTACATTGGCAAGTGATGGCCAGTGTATACGAGCTCATAAAGTTATTCTTTCAGCATGCAGTCCATTTTTCAGAAGAGTATTTCAAGTAAGCAACCATTATTTTCTAATATAATTCATTTGTTTAGTGTATGTAAAAATCACAAAAATTATGCTTTTAAAAGATTTATTTTTAGTATAAGAGCTTTTCAATAAACAGTTGTCATAATTTTTTTTGACAGCATATTTCTACTCATTCTCTTAATTTTGACGATCTGTATCAAAGTATTCCCCATTGGATGCAATGTATATGTCCTAGTGATTTGCCAG
Organism: Metallyticus violacea; assembly: GCA_030762175.1. Classification (NCBI taxonomy): domain Eukaryota; kingdom Metazoa; phylum Arthropoda; class Insecta; order Mantodea; family Metallyticidae; genus Metallyticus; species Metallyticus violacea. Next base: position 51,050,031 of record CM060830.1, read on the forward strand.
TCTTAAAAGACATGCAAGAAACCATTTTTAACAGGCCTATTAGAACTGCCTCTACAGCCTTCATAGCTACTTCTGATGGAAAATACCGCTATCAAAGGCATTTCTTCAGTTTGAGGAAAAGGAAACAATCGAATCTGGGCCATAGGAGGGGTGAGGGACACACTTTACAATGATTTTTTCAGATATTTAGCAACAACATTTGCGATGTGCAGCCGTGCATTATCATGGCGCAGCATCCAGCTTGTTGCATAAAAATGGGGCCTTTTGCATGTGATAAGGTCTTGCAGAGTTTTCAGGACATCTCTAAAGTATTTTCCACTTACAGGTGCAGGTATGACATGTTGGCAAATGATTCCTTAAACATAAAAAAAATGAGATGACCTTAACTTTCCCAACAGAAGCAACCACTTCCTCTTTTCTTTCTTTTCTTTTCTTTTCCTTCCCCTTCCTTCCTTCCTTCCTTCCTTCCTTCCTTCCTTCCTTCCTTCCTTCCTTCCTTCCTTCCTTCCTTCCCTCCCTCCCTCCCTCCCTCCCTCCCTCCCTCCCTCCCTCCCTCCCTTCCTTCCCTTCCTTCCTTCCTTCCTTCCTTCCTTCCCTTCCTTCCTTTCCCCACACAGATCTTTGTTGTTTGCTCTTAGGATTGAAATTTTGTAGCCAAGTTTCATCAGCAACGTAAAGAGGCCTTGTAAAATGTATTTACTTGTCTGTTAGACTCTTTACTTTTTTTGAGCAAGGCTTTTTTTTTTTAATTGAAATTTTGTAGCCAGGTTTCATCAGCAACATGAAGAGGCCTTGTAAAATGTATTTAATTGTCTGTTGAACTCTTTATTTTTTCTGGGCAAGGTAAGGGGGTGACAAAACAAGCTTCCCTATTTTATTACTCTGAAACCTGCTTGATATAACTTACGTATCTAGTAATTTGCAGTCAAACCAATAAATGGCACACATTAGTCTGTGAAATATAATATTTGTGCAGCAACAGTTGCAAAATGATGAAAGAACTGAGTAATTGGTCAAGGGAGGGGGTGTATGCAGTGATTTAATTTTGTATAAGCAGTAAACATTCATAGGAGATAGTGTCAGAGAGGAAGTGAAGTCTGTTCATGTGAAAATGATGCTGTAAATTTGCAAAATGTTATACTATTGGAAAACATTAAATAGCTGTTGATGCATTCATTATTGTAATTAATTAAATAATTTGCGAAAACAGACATTGACCTAATTGATTTGTTTGGGAAAATAAAGAAGCATCAATAACACAGATGATTTTAGTATATAGTGAGATGAAGTAAAAGACAAAGTGGTGAATTGGCTCATTGAGTAGAAGACCATTTTCTATCATCAAGGAATGGTAAGATTATTTACTTTATGACAAATGCTTGAATAGCTTTGTTGATTATGTTAAAAAAATAAAGGAGTGTTGCCTAAATAAAACTGTTCTTTATCTTGACCTATCTTTACAAAATAAGGGAAAAACATGCTCTTTGACTTAAGTTGGTAATTATTCTGAGTAATCAAATTTATTTGGATTTTATAGGGACTATTTGAATGGATGGTATAATTGCTAGTCAATGCACCTTGCCTTGAAGAGATGGTGAAAGAATACCAGCTTTGACATTACAGTACTATGCAAACTAGTGAATGGCAATAGAACTGACAACCACATTTTGAAAACAAACTGACTTACTTTTTATAATTAAAATTGTTTATGATTGGGTCCAACTATGTACTCTTATTGGCTTCACTTACTGTTTAAATGTAGAACATTGCATCCTCTGCTAACTGTCGACTCAGACAGGACACAGACATTCATCTGCAAAACATTTAAACAAGTAAGTGGAGCCAATTAAGATTGTAGTTAGACTCATACAGCAATCTGAATTATATGATTAGCTTCACTGTACAAGTTCTAGTTAGCATTTCTAGTTGGCTTACTTTTTGTTCATTTTATGTTTGCCAATGGCCAATCAAGGAATTATCATTGTTTTGAACAGAATGCTGCCAAATCATACAAATGCGAGCATTACTGAACTGAGTTGACATCCATAGTTAAGAAGGAGGGAGGATTCTATCTGCTTAACCTGAGCCTTAACTGGGGATAGCTTTATTTAGTTTATGCCCTTTCACAATGCAGTCTGTCATAGTTTGTGTTTGTGCTTCCAATTAGCATTCCTGCTGGGCTGCATTAGCATCATGTTAGAATAGTGGGGAAGGCACTAAAAGGAGCAGATGTAAATGTTTGCAGCGCTCTCACAAAAATATGAAATAAATAAATTGATAATAACTATAATGAGACTGCATATGATGCAAGGTGCACTCCTGACCTCCACAGCAAATTCTCATATTAGATCAACTGATTATACTAATAGAAACTCACTGCACAATAGTGGCATCATTCATTTCAAATGACTGTGATAAAAATCAAAATAAATTTGATTACTCAGTATAGATAGAAGCATAAATGGAAGTTGAAATAGGCATAGACTGCATTATAAGCACTAGTTGATCAGTTTCTAGTTATCAGCACATAAGACTCTACCTTAATAAATTCTATCTATTAGTTTGAAATAGATGTAAACATCACTTATATATTTGTGTGTGAATAAATGCACGAAAGGACTGTTTTTTAAAAAGTCGGCATCCACTCTACTTTTCTTTTAAATACAAACACTTTGGCTTTAAGCGAGAGAATACACAACTTACTTTTAGATGCACCTATGGTGGTCAGCATTACTGATTTTAGATGAAAATACTGTTGCTGAATGTGCCGCAGTCAACAATGAGTCACAAACTGCATCTCTTCTAAAACAGTATTCACTACCTTCAAGGTCTCAGTGTTCACCAGTGCTGAAAAACAGTTATATCAGACCTCAAGGGCTTCTTTAGGTGAACACATAATTGTCATAAAGCGAATGAAACATTTATGAAACTGCCAAAATTCGTGGTCACTGCCAGGGAAAGGAGCAGTCACATGATAAGAGCATCACAATACATGGATGTTATGGAAATAGTATTGCAAAGTGGTTGGAATAATTGGTTCAAAATGCTGGAAAAGTTTCACTGTGCTTATTTTTGTGTTGCCAGTCCTAACAGCCAAAATTAAATATTAGTTTTAATTTGGTACAATAATAAATATATTATTTTGATGAAATCTTTGTATTTAAGTTAAAGTTAATCCAAGAGAATTATAATGTCTAATTAAATGATATATGAAGGATAATCATATGAATGTATTTTTTGTTTCAGAGCAATCCATGTCAGCATCCCGTGATAATTCTTCAAGATGTTCACTTCTCAGAGCTTGAATCCTTGTTATGCTTTGTGTATAAGGGGGAGGTGAATATTGAACAAGAAAATTTGCCAGCATTGCTAAGGGCAGCAGAAACTTTACAAATAAGAGGACTATCTGGTGCTTCAGAGCAGGTTAAGGAAAAGGTACATGCGTCTTCTTTTTATGTGTTCTCTTTTTGTTAAAACCCAGTCTGCTAGAAGTTTTAACATGTAGTATGTACGTTTTGCATTTGCAGAACTTGAAAATGATTGCCAGATGTGAAACAACTCAGAGGCAGCATACTAATCATATTGTATTGAAGTGGGAGAAATATATAATAAGATATTTCAGATTTATGTCTTAAAATATTACAGGGTAAAGCAAAATGTATGGCACAAAAAGAATAGTTATGAAAAGAATAACCATAATCCTACAATAAAATGATGTTTCCGGGCTTGTTGGCCGTGGTCCAAAGGCTGTAAATACACCTGACATTTTGCCCGTGACTCCGCCGGGCATCTTCGGAGGACTGACTATCACCACCTCGTGTTGTAGCTGTTGTGTTAGTTGTTGTGTTTCTTCAGGATTGCATGAGCAATCCTGAAGAAACTTGAAAACATTCTCTCATCTTGCATGTTACTTTTAACAAGTTGTTTAACTACACATCCAAGTGGTGCTTTTTTTTTGAAAGTGTGCATAAAATACTCATGACTTGCTTATCATCCAGAAAGAATGTCAATTTTATTCTATATTTAATGGATGCTACCAGTCTGTTAATTGTGAACATAAAATTACATTAACTGTCATGATTGTAACTGTTCTGCAGACTTGAACATTATGAGAACAGTTCCACGTGATGTATTGTTTGTATTTATTTTTAACATTTCTATATTACTTATTTGCAACATATTGTTTATTATATTGTATGTGGGATAAATATACTCTATAGTAAATACGTTACATCCCTTTCAGGCATAATATATAAGGTAAGTCATTAAGTAATTTAAAAATTGATGTGGGGTACTACTTGTTTGATTGAGGCACATGAAACTATTCCCACTAGATGGCAGCATTAGTTCGGTAGTAATGCATGACATCTGACAGAAACAATCTATGTTTACAGTAGGGAAACAGTATTTTCAGGATGGTGGTATCTCTTAATGAGTGTACAGTTCTAGAGCAGTGTTCTGTTGTACGACATTTATGAAAAAAAAAAAGGTGTAGAATCAAAGCATATTCTTAAAGAAATACTTTATATTTATGGTGTTTACAATTGGGTGCAGAAGTTCTCTGAAAGGCAGACACATCAAAGATGAACATCGTGTTGGCCAGCCAATGGAGATTGCCACAGAGACAAATTTACAAGAAGTTGGAAGACTTAATCCTAGCAGACAGAAGGGTAACTTTATGCATAGCTTATTGGATACCTGTTGATAGCTACCTCTATTAATATTAATTGCCCTTCAGGGTATTCAGCTTTATGACATCGTCATAGCTGGAGATCATTTTCTGGTGCTTTCGTATATGATATCGAGCACATAGGATTTTGGATGTAAATATATCTAGACACCATAACTACTACTAGTGTTTTTTTTTTTACATGACATGGCTAACTTATTAAGCATGACAATTTAGGTACTCATAAAATTCTGTGTGTATGATGGGTGCAATGCATGCTGACTCCAGAACACAAAATGCAAAGATTGGGTCTGGCATTACAGAATCTCAATTGCTACCATTATGATATGCTAGCCTGAATTGTTACAGGTAATGAGTCTTTTGTTCACCATTACCAGTTTAAGACAAAGCATGTGTCTGCAGTGGAAACATTATGCAGCACCTACGAAAAAAGTTCAAAAAGTTCCCACCATCTGCTGGGATCGTGAAAGCATATTGCTCACCATATTCCAGCCTCAAGGACAAACCATAAATGCTGATTCTTACTATAACATCCTCAGGAAAATTTGTAAAGCAACCAGAACTCCTCACCAAATACATGTTGCTGTTGGAGACAATATGCATCCTCTTACTGCCGAGAAGACAAATGAGATGCTGTCAAATTTCACATAGGAAGTCCTCTAGCTTCCTCCATATGGCCCCAACATTGTCACAAGTGACCTATATTTGTTTGACCCTCTTAAAAATCATCTTGCAGGTGAACATTTTCCCAAAATGAAGCTGTAAAAAGGGAAGTAACCTCCTGGTTCTAACAACAGCCCAAAGAATTTTATACTGCTGTATTTCAAGGACTTATGAAATGATGGTACAAGTGCCTAAATGTAGAGGGGATTATGTTCAGAAACGAAGTATTTTTTAAATCAATACTCTTATTTATAAAGTTCTATATTCATTTGTAATATTTTTATTTGCCCTTGTAATACAGAGAAATATGGTAGATACTCTTCAAGGAACCATGTGATAATGGCAGATTAAAAAGGACTGTATATTAATGGAAATGGCATATTTTAGGATTGTACATTTGTATTTTAACATAAAAAACTTATACATTATACATATTTATCTAAACAACATGAAATACAGTACATTAATAAACTTATCCCCCTCCCTTTTTTTTAAAACTCATGTTGATGTTTTTGTCATGCTTACAGAGAATTTTTAATTTCTCCAATATAGACAAAACTTTTGGTTTCACTCCTTTAGTCATGCTTGCACTAACAAGATACTTCACAATTATGCACAATGTACATTTTCACTGACAGGTCAATGACAATGGAATATAAAATTAGTAGCAACCAGATTCTGCAGAGCATTGCTGGTATAAAGGATCAAATTTCATTCTTTTGTATTTGCCATTCTTAGACTCCAGCATGCTCTTGACATGCATGTGCTCACAGTAACTGGAAATCCCACAAAAATGTCTCATTGCTGTTTAAATTGTGATTTTTAAGAACTTTTAGACAACAAAAGATAACATATTAACAAGATGATAAGCATATTAAATGAATTTTAATTGCTGTTATATAGGGACATCAAGGGACTAGGAGAAAAGAGGATATAATGTAGGATAGCGTAATAAACAGGCATGTCTATTGAGGTTTTGTTATATGTAATTTATGGTTTACTTAATGTATTTTCGTCTGCTACTAAGCAATAGCTATCTTAATTAAAATTGTTAATTGGAACATTGCACAGTGAAGCTAATCATATATTAAGATTATTGTGTGATTGAGTAGAACTAACACTCTTTTGCTTCACCTGTTGAAATATGTAGAACCAGTTTCACGAACCTTTGTTCACATCGTCAACTAGATTGTAGACTGCTGGATACTTTGTTATGCTGCTGGAATGTGTACTGTGCTCTGGTGGAAGTGTTATGAACTTATAGTTTATGTTTTCATTCCTGGAAGTGTCAAAGTTCATTAAACTGTTCCTGTCTTTTTATTTGTATATGTAGATTTTTTCCCAAGTTGCTAATTCTTGGTTCTTGTACTGATTTCAATATGTAGTAGTTTTCTGCCCAGAAATGAAATGCTGCTGCTGATTTTTCCATTTGCTGGTATTTTATGTACCTGAAATGTTCTTTTAACCGTGTGCATATGTTTCTCTTTCTTTTTCCAATGTAGACCTTTTCACATTCTGCACAACTTATTTTGTAAATACCTGCTTTTTTCTTCTGTGGAATACTGTCATTAATATTGTCTGTCAGGAGATTTTTTGACATAAAATCTGTTTAAAGGGGCTAACTTGATATTAAAATCTTTAAGAATATTCTGACACTTTTTATAGCCCATGGATGACATGTGAATTTTTTAAAAAATCAGCTTATTTTTTTCTTCTGATAGTGTTATGGTTTCTTTAATAAGTTTTTGCCTCTTAAATTTTTGTACTTTTTTGTGTACTAGTTCTTTCTTAAAATCATTTTTAGTTATAAATATTGTACTTATGAAGCTGTTGACAATGGAGTGGCAATCTAATCTTAACTCATGTATTCACATTTCTTACACTATACTCCATTCACTTACATAAAAGTAAGATGCGTTTCGGGAGAATCTCTCCCATTTTTAGTTGCTGTACTTTCTATTTGTTTGTATTCTTTGAAGTATTCTTCTTTGCTAATTTGTACATTAACTAGCTGATGTGTTTAATTGTTACATATTTAAACAACTAAGCAAAGCAAAAGAGTGTTAGTTCGGTTCAAATCACACAGTGATCTTAAGAGCTATCTTGTTGAAATACTGTATAAGTACACAATTTCTTAACTAGAAATGTTAATTGGAACTTTTACAGTGAAGCTAATCATATAATTAAGATCATTGTATGATTGAGTCAAACTACACACTCTTATTATCCTAATAATCCTACTTCTCTTTCAAGGACAAATTTTATAAATAACAATCAGCACTTACTATGGGCAGCTCCTTATCTCCATTTCTAGGTAACCTCTTCATGAGCAGATTTGAAATACACATCAACTCAGGCATTCTCATATATATTTAAAATATGGTACAGATGTGTTGACAATATATTTGCTGTAGTTAACAAAAAACTCATTGATGATGACATAAAACTTATTAATATACAAGATAAAAATATATCGTTCACATATGAAACTGAAACAGATAACACGTTACCATTCTTGCACATTAAAATAGTGAAGCGTCAAGGAAACTTGGAATTTGGAATATACAGACAAATCATATCAAACCTGATGGTTTTAATCCTACAATGCACAAACATGCAGTTAACAATAGCTTAACACACTGGCTAGTTAACCTACAAATTAGCAAAGAAGAAGAATATTCAAATGAATACAAACAAATAGAACAGCGGTTAAAAATGGTTTTAGAAAAGAATTGTGCACAAAAAATTGCAGAAATTTAACAGGCAAAAACTTATTAAAGAAACCATAACACTTTAAGAAAAAGATAAAAATTCACACATTCCTGGGGTAAGAAAAAATTTCAAAATATTCTTACAGATTTTATTATCAGATTTAATGTTAAAAATTTCCTGATAGACAATGTTTTTAGACAATTATACAGTTTATTTATTCATATTATTCAGTTTATTTATTCATATTCTTTTATTCTACTATGGCACCATAGCAACTTTTGTTCAAGCCTTCCTTATTCACATTATTTCTACCCAAATAAGGTAAAGAAAAAAAAATAATAAAAATAGGTTTAATCTAAAAAATGTAAAAAGCAGTTTCTACTTGCCCACAATATATACTTCTCTATAATTTGGAATTTAAATTAATATCTGCTTTTTGTTACCTTCAAATATCTTGGAAAATAACATAGTAAATTATTTTCATGAATTTCATTCACCAAATGAAATTGTTTTCATTGTATTTAATGTCCATTTTTACTGCTGAGGCATCACAGACACGTCTCACATTATGAGACAAAATTATAAACTGGGTATTTCTTTTTAAGGAAGGAAGCATTTTAGGTTTAGTTTCCCTCTCCAGCATTTGCCATTTTTGAGTCGAGAAAGCCTGAAAGAAACCTCATTCTGGGATATGGTCCTGACAGAAGTTCAATCCCAGAACTCCTGCACATGAGTTCCTTAACAACTTATAATAATTTATTAATTAATAATTTAACAACTTATAATATCACAAAACAGAAGAGAATGATGCCTGTATAACCACAACATTGCCAACCCAATATTCCTTTAGGGCTCCTGTTCCATAAAAGTAAAGTCTAATACATTACAAGTGCATTAATACAAGTCTGTATACAGTTTGGACTTGTAACTTTCTCTTCCACAAAAGGTGTACAACACTTGTACTGTATTACTAATAAGTTACAAGTGATGTCATATGCGCAAGATGGAGAAGCATCTGTTTGCAACCAGAATTAGGTTATGTTCGTTCCTTAGTAATAAATTCACATGTTTTAATTTGCAGAACAGATTGTCATTCTTGCTAAATTGGTCTTCAATTTTTCTCAGCAATAATGATATTTTAAATACTTTATTATGCATTTATCAATATTCAAGTGTATTAGTTTTTTTTGAATGACAATCACATGCAGATACATAGCAGCATCAATTTCAGTTGGTGAGAGGTAGCAGAAGGATCAGCTTCCCAATTGCGCTCTGTCATTAAATTTACTATCCATTTGATCATGTACATTTATGTAAATTTGTTTATATTGTTTGGCAATCACATTTTCATTAAAACAAAAAAAAATGCGGAAATGGTGTCAAAAGAGGTTATTTTAATTAAGAATGAGGATGGAAAGAAATTATTTTAATAGCTGTAGCAAGATCAAAGATGCTGGATTGAAATGTGCATTTGAAACAGTAAAGCCCAATATCAGTCAAAAACTGTATTTTAATTGCCCTTAATCTACGTTTTCATTGTACTCAGATACTGAATTATTCTTTCTGTATACACATCCCTACTCTTGTTATCATCACTTTTACTAATATTTTGCATATCTAAGTCAACGGGTTCCTAAAATTATTAAAAAGGATATCAAAAATTGCACTAGTATTTGGAGTTGCCAACATTTCTACACGTTTAGAGAAATCTGTACAAGTTACAAATACATGGCTAATATTAATATTTATGTGGAACAAAACAAGGAAAAATCACTCATACACTTATAAGTATGGAATTGTAAAATACAAATGTAGCAGAAATCTTTGTGAAACAGAATTTTACTAATAACTACAAGTTACAAGTCCATACATTTGTAATGTATTAGACTATTTTGTGGAACAGGGCCCTGATTGTGGAGAAAAATGTATGGGAAACTCATTTTCCTTACCAATCCTATATGTAAATACAGTGTTACAGTGCTGATGAGAAAACATTCCACAACAGTTTAATTCACGTTCATTGCATTTAAACTGAAAAGTATCAAATTGGTATATTACAGATTGGAGTTTATAGCAAGAAAAGCCCAGTCACACCCACTGCAGAAACTCCTGCGGAGGGGCCCCCTCCTAAACGTCAGCGAGCCTTGCAACAATCACAGTCTCCTCCTCTACCAGACACTCCTCTAGCTCTTACTCCTACTTCTCGACCTAGCCGCAACAGGCATTCTTCCACATCTTCTGTTGAGCCTTGGGAACAGCAGCAGCAACCTAATGAACCTGAGTGTCCACCCAAGGCAGAGCCTCAGGACAGTGAGACAAGCAGCCCCTCACCACGCTTACTTGCTGTTGAAGAAACCCTTGAAGACAGTGCTGATAGTTCACTTGGAACTGCAGTTGATATTGCCCATGCCCAAGGAAAACTAGCGGTTTCAGAATCTGCTCAAGTAAAAGGTAAGAAATCAACTTCACAATGGCATGTCTGCTTATGAAAATATAATTTGGCTTTCTGCTTTCTCAGATTTTATTTGTGCATGGATTTAGTATTTGCAATTGTATTACATAATAAGATGACAGCTCCAGAAAGAACAGTAACTTTATTTGTTAAGGTAACAGTATAAGTCCAGTGTGCTTAAAAAGAAAGTGTTTTAATGCAGGATGAATCACTTCTGTGACACATTTCCACTTGTACCTCAAATGTAATATAAAAAATAACCAGAGTTGCACTTCTAAAAAAGATATATTTCTCAGAACAAAATGGAGATATCTGCCTGACATTTCAGGAGACCATGCAGATCCAGATTACATAATGAAACAAAGCTTAGGAATACATAATAAGAAAGCATTGGAAAAATCTAGCATTTCAAATTACAGAACATTTTATTCTTAATTACTAGTGAATCGATTTAATACTCTTATGCTCCACTTACCATTAACTCACTAGCTAATTAAGAATAAATTAATTGCTTCACTGTATTAGTTCTGACACCATATTAATTTTAAATTTAATACAGAACATTTATTTATATAAATTTGAATAGTTTGGGATTTTTGCAGTGAAATATAGCATCATATAACAAATTATTTATCAGGAAGTCACTCATATTTCACTAGTTTTATTCCACTTACTTGGACATGTTTCAAAGGCAAATTTCCTTCCTTGTGCTGACTAGTGAAGTGAACTAGTGAAATTTGAGTGACTTCCTCATAAATAATTTGTTACATGATTTATTTATATATTTAAAACGGCAACCCCAATGTGCAAAAAAGGACCCCTTATCTCTCATGCATGAATATATATATATGATAATTTTCACTGAAATGAATGTAAGGGCAATAAATTACCCCTTTTTCATTGCTTACTTGGATGTGTTGTTTCATTCTTACATTGCGGTCCATAAGTAAACCTTTTGAGTCTCTGGTCAAATGTCTATATCAATTCTGCAATGATTGCCATCAAGATACACAGTGCACTTCCTCATAAACTTTTTGTTTAGATTTCATTAAAGCAGTAAAAATAGACGAATATGTGTTGAAAGGTGTTATAGAAAAGTTCTCCCATATGGCAGCATCCCAGTACGAGTCAAGTGTCTCTACATTTTTACATTGGGCTGTGAATAAAATGTTCTTTGGCTTCTTCTGTCAACAAAATGAACTGCTCATATATTGCAGAACATTTTCAGGGCTTTTGCCCATTCAGAACACAAGAGTCTTTCATATTATTCACCCATTTGTTGGTTTAGGATAATCTCATTAAACATCCACACCTTTCCCCTTATGAGATAATTTACACAATGTCTCATAGGAGGCTAACTGTAATTTTTTTACAAAAAAGTTGTACAGAATTTGGATATGGTCTCCGCATCACATTTAATATTTAAATAAGACAGTGCTTTCTTCTTCTATTACTGGAAATTTTTCATTGAAATACACTGTTTTGTCTCTCATTTTCTTTATTATATGTTAAAATTTGGTGAGCACATAAATAAAAACATTAGGATCAAAAAGATAAATTGCAGCACTAAAATAAACAGCTTCCTTTTAAATAAAATTCAGCATTATTTCTCAAAATACTTCATTCATATTAAAATTATAACTTCCTGGGCTATTATGCTATGGTTGATGATTCAGATTAGAATCAAAGCTTTCATTAACTACTTCAGTTGGCATAATCATCAATGGAGATGTAAATCTTATGACTAACTGATGGCATATGTGATGCTGGAAAATGTTATCAAGTAGCATTGTTTTATGTTGGAGATAGTAGGTAATTGTATGTGCAGGGTTGGTGAAAGATATTTATTGACTAGAACCAGTTTATAAGTCTTGTACTTACGAAGCTGTTGACAATGGAGTGGCAATCTACTTCAACTCATGTATACACATTCTTACACTAACTCCATTCACTTACTCTTAAGTAAGACGCATTTCGGGAGAATCTCTCCCATCTTCAGTTGCTGACTGAACCTCTGCTATTTGAAAATATGGCTGGACAAACTGCTGTTCCTGTGGTGGCCTCTGTTGGTTGAAGTAGGAAGTCGCTGAGCTCGTCTATGGGGGGAAACTCGAAATTCATTAGGCTTTGTTTGTTTTTCAGTATGAAAATTCTTTCCCAAGTGGACAACTCCAAAGGGCTGTGAAGATGTTTCAACAGCTTTATTCCCGGTTTTCTTTCATAAATCATATTTATTTTCATACATAAATAGGGTTGAAAATATGCTAAAAGGAAAAGATTACAAACCAATTGAAAAGAATCCTCTCAGAAAATGCAATAAAATGTTATACAAAACATTAAAAGATGTCAAAACACTATCCACTACTGTAAAACAGAATATCACACAGAGTAATCCAGTACTACCCAGGCTATATGCACTACCGAAGTTACATAAAAATGATAACAGTATGAGACCAATAATAAACAATATCAATTCACCCACATACCAGGTAGCAAAAAAATTGACCAAAATCTTCAATTCTTTTAAGAGATTCCAAAGTTTGAGCATTAAAAATTCAATTGGCCTAGTTAAAAAACTTGAAAATAGCAGAATTGCACCTGGAGATATAATGGTTTCATTTGATGTAAAAGCCTTATTCCCAAGCATACCTACAGAGAAACTCATGCTTATGCTAAAGAAATGGTTAACAACAATAAATTTAAAAACAGAAGAAATAGAAGACTTAGTAAAACTTACTAATATCTGCATTCAACAAAATTACTTCAGCTTCAACAACAAATATTACCAACAAGTTACAGGCCTGGCTATGGGAAACCCTTTGTCACCTTTTCTAGCAGAATTATTCATGAGCTCATTTGAAATACACATCACAAAAGCCTTTCCTTTAATTTTCAAGTCATGGTATAGGTATGTGGATGACATTTTTGCAATAGTACCAAAGAAACTGTCAACAGATGCCCTGAAACTTCTTAATTTGCAACATAAATCCATACAATTTACTATAGAAGAAGAAAGAAATGGGTGGCTACCATTTTTAGATTTAAAAATTATAAGAAATGGAGATGGTTTAAATTTTGGAATTCACAGAAAAGAAACACATACAGAAAACTACATTAAAAATAAGAGTTATAACCCCATTCCACATAAATATGCAATTTTTTACAGTTTGGCACACAGAGTGATGAATATTCCACTCACAAAAGCAGAATACAAAATGGAATATAAACAAATAATACAGACAGCTATAAAGAATGGTTTCAACAACGACACGGTGATAAAAATTATCAAAAAATCAAAAAGACAAAAAGAGATAAGAGAAGTTTCCACATTGAAAAATATACAAGAAGAATTCAAATTCAAAAGTTTCACATACCATCCAATTTACCACAACAAGTTCAAAAAAATCTTCAAAGAACATGGAATAATTTTAGCCCCAAGGAACAGATACAACATCAAGAATTTGTTAGGTTGCACTCTAAAAGACCCCATACCACCAGAACAGAAATCAGGAATTTATGAAATAAAATGTGCAGATTGTGAACAGAGCTACATAGGAAAAACAAAAAGAAATCTGGAAATTCGAAGGAAAGAACATTTTAGAAACATTCGATTCAAACAGGTGGATAAATCAGCAGTGGCAGCTCACTTTTGAACCAAAAATCATGAAATAAAACCGGGAATAAAGCTGTTGAAACATCTTCACAGCCCTTTGGAGTTGTCCACTTGGGAAAGAATTTTCATACTGAAAAACAAACAAAGCCTAATGAATTTCGAGTTTCCCCCCATAGACGAGCTCAGCGACTTCCTACTTCAACCAACAGAGGCCACCACAGGAACAGCAGTTTGTCCAGCCACATTTTCAAATAGCAGAGGTTCAGTCAGCAACTGAAGATGGGGGAGATTCTCCCGAAACGCGTCTTACTTAAGAGTAAGTGAATGGAGTTAGTGTAAGAATGTGTATACATGAGTTGAAGTAGAACCAGTTTACTTGTTTGGCTGATCATCCTACTGTCTTTGTTTTGTTTTTTTTTTTCCAAGGATTTTTCATCTATAAGGCTTCCTTCTGTCCATGTTAAAATAACTATTGGTTCATATAATTATTTCTAAAACTTGAATTTGAAAGAGAAATACATATTAGTGAAAGTGATAAAAACAAAAGAGAAGGGATAGCCTTATTTTGTTTTGGAAAATGCAATATGTATTCTATTTTATTGCAAGGGAACTTAATGATGATTGAAGGTGATTGAAGAGAAAAGAACTAGTAATGAAGATTTTTAATGTTTAAAGGCAAATAAATTTGGAAAGTTTCTAGGAAAAGTTAAGTTAAAGTGACATGGGCTGTTGAAAAGAGTCAAATGACGAAAGAACAAATATTTGACTACATTAATAAGTAGCATACCAACATTGAACTTATGGTTGTATGGGATGTCTTTAGTTCTCTGGATACCAGTAGGTAACTACTGATTAATCTGGGATGTAGGCTTGTTGGAATTTATTTATTTAATAGATTTATTCTTTATATATATATATATATATTTTATGTTGTTTGATATGTTGGGATCTACTATAGAAATAATGACCAGTGTCAGAATCTGTAGCCATCCACTACTTTATAATTTACTTTGCACTTAATAAAGTACTCATTCATAACTGCAAGATACTTCCAGGCTGAGGAGCCATGGATCTGCTGGAATCCTCCTGTCCAAATGTTTCATTCACTGCTGGAGATGCCGTCATATTTATGCAGGGAATAGATGAAGAACTGCCCCTCTTCTTCAGGTATGATTGACTTTGAGTGAACCGGCTTAGGCAGAGGTTAGGGTGTTTGAAAATTTTGATTGACTTGCATTGTGTCTAGTCTAATGTTGTAGTGCGAAGTGGATGACAGGAGGCTTGTCTCTTTGTACCAGATAAGGTGTTCCCACTCTGCCCACAGTGCAAGGGCATCAGAGGAGATCTGAAGTTCAAAGAGCACTGCACTCCTACAAACATCACACAACCAGACTAAAGCCAGAACAAAGATTAAAGGCATGGTCTTTTTGCCATACTTTGGGAATGTCACAGTCCACATTGATAATTGACTCCAGTGCCACAACATCAGAACCATTATCAAGTCTACCATATAAATTGCAAATTTGCTATGCTCAGCCAGGCACCTCAGGAACCAGCCCACTTAAGATTCCAGATTCCCTGATCTGTGCAGTGTGCATAAAGCACAACCCAGCGGAGCATTAACACAGGCTTGCAGAACAAAGGAGATGCTGTGCCTGGGCCATATTGGAAAGTTCTCAGTTACCGAATGTGCACTGTGGGCAGAGAGGAAATACATCATGCAGTATAGAGACAAGCCTTCAGTCATCCATCTTGCACTATCATGCTAAACTAATGCTAGGCAATAGAAATCTTCAAACAAGTTAACAACTTCAACAAGGAAGAAACTATCGAACTGAACAAAAATTGGCATCCAATATGGAGTACATTGAAATAGGCACAAACACTCAGACCATCCAAACCAATCAGGAAGCAGTAGTGATGTGGTGACAGCCATTACTCCTCCACTTTTGCCTAAGCCAGTTCATTCAGGCCAATCATGTGTAAGGGGGAAAGGGCAGCTCTCCATCTGCTCCCTGTATAAATATAATGGCACCTCCAGCCAATGGATCAGCTGCATCTAAACCTTCACCAAGAAGACTGAAGATGTTCACCACAGACTGAACTAAACATCTGGATAAGAGGATTCCAGCAGGCAGAGACTCAACTGGAAATTTCTTGCAGTTATGATTGTGACTAGCTGTGAAAGCCTAAGCTTACTGAAAGCATTAATTCATTATAACTGCTTTGTTTTCTAAGCAGGGTTTTATAGCATTTTGCGAGAGCTAGGGTAGATAGTTCTGGTTGGTTCAGTCTGAACTGATGTTGATAAATATTCACTGTTTTATAGATACTGTGATTATACCAATGTGTACTTTTCTAAATTTACAGGTAATTTTAATACTTACATGCTAATAAGGATATCTTTAGAATCCTTGACCAAATTAAGCATTTGGCCGATTATAATGGTGGAAAAGAAGATTATTTTTAAGCCCTTTTCCAAAAATGCAGTCTCCCACTGAAATTGGTCAAGAATTCCAGGATCCCTTACTATTCCTGTGGCATGTAAAATTCCCTGTGAATGTGGGAAAATAGACATTGGCTTGATCAAATGATCATAAAATAGCAAACATGTTAGCATCACCACATTAGATTGAATAGTAAGAATAATGGATATTATTGTACGATTTAGTTGAACTACACACTCTTAATGCTTCACTTGCCATAATATATAGGACCAATTTCGAGAACATTTTTTCTCATAATCAGCTAGGCTAAAATTTAAGTGTCAGATAATTCATTAAGCTGTGGGAATGTGTACTTTGCTCTGGGGAATACAGGCAAAATTATTAAAATCACTACAAGGATCTACAGAACTAGCAATGTGGGAGAAAATCTACATCTACAAATACAAAGACGGTCTAATGAACTTCGACACTGTGGGCAATGAAAACATAAAACTACAATAAATTCATGTGATATATGTAGTACTAAACACTCTTATTGCTTCACTTACTTGTGTGATATTTAGAACCAATTTTAAATATCACAAAGTAAGTGAACAATACGAGTGCTTAGTACAACATATATCACATGGATTTATTCATATTGGCTTCACTGTGTTAGTTCCATATATTTTTTTTAAAATAATTTCTTTTTAAAAGATATGTTTTAATAAAACTATAAGTTTATCACACTGCCACCAGAGCAGAATACACACTCCCACACTTAACGGATTATCTGACAGTTGAATTTGAATTTTAGCTTAGCTGAAGATGAGAACAAAATGTTCTCAAAACCGGTTCTATATATTATGACAAGTAAGTGAAGCATTAAGAGTGTATAGTTCAACTAAATCATACAATAATATCAATTATATGTTTGGCTTCACTGTGCAAAATCTAATTTACATTTTAATTTTTAAGAATAATCTGTTATAGTGGAATATGCTCTTACATAATGCCATGTGCAAAATCTAATTTACATTTTAATTTTTAAGAATAATCTGTTATAGTGGAATATGCTCTTACATAATGCCATGTTAATTGCAAAAACCATTGGTTATTTTAATTTGGCCAAAAGGAAGCCCTAGATATAAAGCAACATACGTGGATAATAAACAAAGACGTTAGAATGAAAGTAAGCCATACTTGGAAGTCAGGTATGAACTTCATGCACAAACAACAGTACCACACATTCCCAACATCAACCCAAAAACCAGCTACATCTTAACACCATCTTCCAGCATCATTTGCCATCAGCTAATTGTAAGATTCAAAACACTACTGAAGATGCTGACCAAAGTAGATAGCAAAAGTTTTTATTCTAAACCCACCACTGACCAAAGTAATAGCCTGGAAAGTAGTAATTTTAATAATATTGAGTGATCATGAGAGCCCAAAGTTATTTGTTTTTAATTTGTTATATTTATTTTCAATTTATTGAAACATTCTTTGTAATTAACAGGACACCATAAAGGCAAGATAAAATAATTACAACTTATAATGTACTGAAAACACAGAAATAGCAAAAGAGATGAAGTTAACAACACAATTTATACAAATAAGAAAATGACATTGACTTGAAAGTTAAAAAAAAAAAAAAAATAGTAAAACAAAACAAAAACAAATAATACAAGAACTGAATATATTCTAATGGCAAATAGGTAGCCAATTTAAAATTTCAAAGCCGTTTATTTAATTTTATTTTAAACTATGCAGTGGTACTTCCTCAGCAACAAAATAACTCTCTTTCACAGCCAGCACCTGATTACAAACTTAAGTTTATTTATATTTACACTTTTTTTAATGATGTCTAATGCCCATTTTTACTACTGAGGTACCACAGGCAGTGAATACTAATGATACGTGAGATGAAATATATTGGGAAAGGATTTTTTTAGGAAGGAAACATTCCAGACCTAAGTTTAGGGTACCTCTCCAGCATTTGCCATTTATGAGGACTGAGGAAAACCTGGAAAAAACCTGTCAGAGGGATGGTTCTGGTGGGATTCAAACCCCAGACCTCCCATTCATGAGTCCATACCTTAATGACCTTGGCTACCCGAGGCAGTTAACATTGGAATGAAAAGAATCAAAAAAGAAAATGCTCTGTATTTTAAAACCCATTAAACTATGAACCAACTTGCAGTTATTGCCATAGTTAAGAGCGGCATCATAGAGTGGTGCAAACAAAATCATACAGAATTACCTTAACTATTTTAAAGGGGTTTTCCTACGAACTCTATGAAAGGAGGTGCTGAAACTGGCCACCATTTTTGTCTATATATTTTAGGCACCTTTTTAAAAAACATTTCATCACTCATTGTAGTTCACATTGAGTAATATTGACTATTTCACAGATAAATATTTTGTTTCAGTTCTTCAAAGGTGTATAGGTTTGACTTGTTTATGGTATTTTTTAATTTACCCCAGAGATAAAAGTCTTACGGGATCAAATCCGACGACTTTGATGCCTATCATAGGCATGTGTTTATTAATTGACTTCTAATGATCCATTATGTTGTCTACCAACAAGTTGAAAAGAATTGGACTCATTTAGCCCTGTCTAAGACCCTGATCTTGATTAACGATGAATGTTGAGAAAACATTAGGTACAGGAAGTATATAAATTATTTGCAAAAATAAATAAAGTCAGTATATAAGGAAACAGTATATTTTACATTAATTTTACGTATTACCATGACACATCTGCCCACAAAAATGTTTTAGCAATAGCAAATCTAAAGGATCTGCTATACGAATTGTTGGAGTATCTGCCCTACTCCCCAGATCTGGCTCCCCTAGACTTCAATTTCTTCCCAAAGCTCAAACTTTTCTCACAAGACAATATTTTTCTTCAAACCAGGAGGCAATTGCAGTGGTAGATGCCTATATTGCAGACCTTTTAGAAAGGCATTAAAGGGATGGAATAACAGTGCTGAAATATCACTGGAATAAGTGCCTTGCTCTTAAAGGAGATTTTGTCAAAAAACATACTCTCTGAACAATAGTTTCACATGTTGATTGGTAGGCCAAGAACTTTTCCAAAACACCTTCATAAGTTGTGACTATGGGTGTGGATAAATGGGACAAACAGGAAGATCATTATAAGCAATACAGAAAGAACACAAAGACACCTAAAGTATTCATAGACAGAAAAATCTGCTCCAACGAAACATATGAGCGTAGGTTCATAAGTTGCCAGCCTAACCATTTTCTAGGTATGATAGAGACAAACACTGTTTTTCACTTTTCAGTATAGTTATCCTTTATTGCAATATACTTCTCACATCTTTTAATTAACATTTCAATCACCCTCCCCCCCAAGAAGTCTTGTCTGCATAATGGGCATAAACAGCATCCATAAGTTCATCACACTTAAATTTCCTCCCTCACAGGTCCTCCTTGAGTTTTGAGAAGAGGAAATAATCACTGGGAGCTAGATCTGGGCTGTAGGGTGGATGGTCAATCCACATTTCTTCACAGCTTCCTTTGCAACAATAGCTGTGTGCACAGATGCATTGACTTGAAGAAGGTGCACACCAACACTCACTTTTCCTCGCCTTTTCTCTGTGATGGAAGCATGTAGTCTATATAGTAGGCCAGCATAGTCTCCCCATTTACTTTGGTGTTCCTCTCCTTGAAGTCAATGAAGAGTATTCCTTCACAGTCCCAAAATATTGTGGCTATGCTCTTCTTGGTTGACTGACTGACCTTGGCCTTTAGAGGCGGTGCTTCGCCAGGTTTATGCCACTCCATTGATTCTCTTTTGGACAAGGGATCATAGTAGAGGACCATAATTTCACCTGCTGTAACAATGGTTTGCAGAACTCTCTCATTTCCATGGCAGAGCTCCAAAACTGCCTGTCAACAGATGACTTGTTGCTGCTTTTGTATTCAGGAAAGAAGTCTAGGCAGTCATCTTGCACTAACTTTACTCATGTTTAAATGCTCATGAATAATTCGAAGGACTGTTGTTTTAGAACCTTGGTGTTATTTCTGTAACTTTGAGCTGCCAGTCTTCCACAAGAGCAATGTTTTTAGGAGTGAGCATCTTCAAGGGCCGATCTGCATGCTCTTCGTTTTCAATGCTTTCTCGACCCATTTGAAAAAGTTAGACCATTCTTTTATGGTTGAATAAGAGAGGAATGCTTTCCCATGCACGCCATCCAATTCCTATTTAATTTCATTTGGATTAAGTCCTTCTTTGGTGAAGAACTTAGTAATGGGTCGATACTCCATTTTAAATGTCACAATCTTCTACACATAGCCTTCTTTATGCAACTATATCTGAACAACTGAACACGGCAGAGCAGAAGTTACAGCTGCAATTATTTACTTAACAGATAAGGTATGACACCGGATAAGGATATTGTGAAGACGATAATCCATATCAATGAGGTCGGAAACTTTTGGACCTACCCTCGTAGAGTAACAATTGAACATTGTATAGTTTTGATGAGATAAAAGTCCTGGCAACTTGTAATAGCTTCTCCTGCAGAATAATAAAAAAAAAATTGAAATATTGAAATAAAATAGCACATTAAATAGGGACATTGACATCCCTTTGGAAAGTATAGTATACCAAACAGGCAGCAACTAACCAAAACATTAACCAATAAGATGGGTGGGTGAGTGATACCTGGCAGGGTATTAATATTGATAGAGTGCTTGGAGATGGTGCTACTAGCCTAGGGAGAAGCTCTACATGAGGGTGAGTGGAACATCAGCAACATGGTCTTAGCCGGGAATCAAAGAAAATGTAATAGTTTATTTATTTTGTTTGTTTACAGATGCTCTTTAACACTCAGGTCATCAGAATTCCATTTAATTAAGGGTGTGAAATGGCCACTAAATTTTTATCAGAGGCCTCTGCTTTCAGGCTTGAGATTGTTTTATGTGTTGTAAATCTAAGACATGAGACCCACAGCTTTACTTCCCTTCGGGAGGAAGCCATATTTAGGATTTTTATATAACAGTTGTTTAGCAAACATATTGATGGTATCTCTTTTGCTAGAGCTTGTGAAAATTACATTGATCAGATAGAACTGGAGAAAAAATAAATAAGAGATTTAAACTATTTGAAAAATGAATTCTGAAGAAAACATACTATGAACAAAATTAGAATAGTAGCTTAGAATTATTTTGAGATGGCTACAAGTATAGCAACAATATTGTGTGCAAAGCAGTAGTTATGCAGAGTAGCATTGATTTACACAAAAATAGTTACAAAGTAGAAATTCAAAAACTTATAAGTTTAGTTCGTTGTAACATTTAAGAGAAATTGAGTCGAAATAGTAACATACACACCACTAAAATTGAATTAAATGGAAGACTAGTTTCGGGAGCCATCGCTCCTATCATCAGTTCCTGGTCGACTGCCGGCCTCGTTGTTTGTGATAGATCGATTCGTCTCTGGTGGAGGTTTGATGAACTTTTGTATTAGTACATCACTTGGCGGGATTTCGAAATTAAAAACTTTCTCCTTATTCTTCCAAATATAGATATTTTCCCAGACTGTAAGTTCAGTTTTTCCTTTAATATATTTAAGTAATTTTGGGTTTTTATTAATGTTATGTTGTTCTTTCCAAAAGTGCCAGGCTACCGCCGATTTTTCTTCTTGTTTTTGTTGTATGTTACTATTTCGACTCAATTTCTCTTAAATGTTAATAATTTACACCACTGTTACAAAAGTTCACTATATTTTATACAATTAGTTCGTTGTGTTTTTCTTTCAAAGCAAGACTATATTGAAATTATATTAAAAAAGAAAAATGTATCATTATTTTTTTTTTTATGTTTTAAATTAAAGTTTATTAAAATAGAATATAACATAAGTGGTTGCTTGCATTTTCTATAGGCTGATTATGCAAATTAATATTTCTGCCCATCTTAGGTGGCATTTTATTAGTGAAATCATTTTTTTAGTGTATAAAGAGTTCCAAATTATGTAGTTTTTAAACAAACTAACTTAAATGTTTGCTAAATAGGTAGAAAAATAAGTGTATCATATCCTCTAAATTTTATTTTTTGATGTACAATATATATAAAGAAATGCTGTTTTGAAACACTAAAATAATGCTATTACACTAAAAAATTGGAATAAATAATATGGATATTTCATCAAATATCTTTAGAGCAAAAGTTTCATTATAAAACGACTGATGTTTCTTCACCCAGAACAGCATAAATATTTTACATTACTTATTGTAAATCAGTAATATAAGTTGCTAAGTGAGTTTGAAGAGAGATTTAGTGATTTTTGTAAAATGCAATCTTCTTTGGATTTATTTTTGAAACCATTCATTGTCATTGCTGCTGACATACCAGAGTTGATATAAATGGAGCTGAGTGAACTTCAGAATAACTCAGAGAAAAATAATTCATTGTGTCCTAGCTTACTATATTTTTGAGGACAAAGCATGTGAAGTTCAAGACAAGAAGTCAGATCGTGAATCAACATCTTGAGAATATTCTGTGCATAGCACTTCCTGCATTAGTACCAACATTGACAATCTAGTGAAGGAAAAAGCATTGCCAAGTTTTTCATTGACATTGTAAAAAATTAATGTTTTCTTCATTAATTGCTTTTACTTATAAAAATATACCTCATTGAAATTATTTTTCTGTTTAATTTGGTTTTCATGTTAAGTATATTAATTCTTAAAAAGAGTAGATCGCCTCTAGTGGTCTAGTAGTAGCATTCATGACTATTAATATGAAGGTCCTGGGTTTGAATTCCAGTCAGGCCAATTTGTCTGAGTAAGGGTTTTTTTTTTTTTTCTTCAGAGTTTTTCCTTATCCTGAGAGGGGGAATGCCATATTGTTTTAAGGTGCCAAGGACTGCAAGCTCATTTGCACCATTATTAATTTAATTCATTTAATTCATCCCTACAGACTTATACATACAGTATGTAGTCCACAAACAAATTACAAACATTATGAGAGGATTGGTGCAGCCAAAGTGACAATATTATTATTTTTTTTTTTTATTATAAAAAGTTTGCAGCCACACCAAAGAACTCTGAGGCTACCTCTAGCCTGCAGCCATACATTAACATCCCCAGGTGTAGAGATTTGTCTTGCAAGAGATATTTGACAGAGGGCCTTCCAATCTAGGGTTGTTTTTATTTCTTTGTACATTTCATGAGTGAGTAAAACCTATACTTAAATATGCATTTTATGTGTTACATCTATTGGTTCTGATGACCTGTTTGATATTAACTTGGCTTTGTTGTGGTTCATTGAGAGGCTAATAGATTAGCAAGCTTTCTTAGATCCAAGAAGTATATGTATTGCAAAATTTCAGAATATTCCTTTCAGAACTGAAAGATTTTGAAATGTCAGTATAGGCTTGCTTTACATTATGTTAAATCCATTCTTTTATAAAGGACATCAAACAAATAATTTTTCAGTTAGTTAAATATGGTGGACTCAAATTATTTTAAATTCTAAATAATGTTTTAGTTTATGCAAAGATATTTTTGCATAACACAAATACATGTATGCATTATCTGCATTTATGTAAATCCTGAATGTAATATTGTGGGAAATAGGGCTGATTTATGTTATTAAGGATGCAGTATGCAAAGTGCTTCAATAGGTACAATAGAGATAACAGTGTTGAGCAGTTTCGTTTTCTCCATTACAGGCATTAATTTAGGCATTACTGATTGAATATAAAGATAAGATTTTTTTTAATAGTTCCCGTAAACTTAATTTTTCATCCAAAACCTTAACAAGGTTTAACCTCAACTTGGGTATTCATTTTTAGTGTAAAAAATGAATACCAAGTTGAGGTTATACAGCCTCTCCATTGCCAACAGCTTTGTAAGTACAATATTTATTAACAAGGTTTGATAAAATATCTATTGTTTCCATCATACTGTAGGCAAAATTAATTTAATTTCTTGACAATCAAAATGTGCTGTAAATTCTGAGTTACCAGCATTGCATTAGTGCTTTCTTTAATCATAGAGCAGTTTTAGAACTTTGAGTCCGCATGATATTACCACTTATATTATATTTTCTTTTCAATTTTAAAATTAAATCCACAATCGCCTATGTTTCCAACCTAATATGACCCAGAATACACCAGCCATTTAATGGTTGGCATTGTGAGCAAAGGTCTCATGAAACATGTCAGAATTTTATAATTTTGAGAGTGAAAGTTGAGAGTGTTTTATCATTGTATCAATATAAATGTTTTTTAACTCCAGAGTGCTTCCTAGTTCGTTGAAGGTAAAGCCACAAAAATGTTTTTAGCATTTCAAAATATTTTATCTACTAGAGATTTTACCACGTTAGGAAATACTCCAAATTAATTATTATTTACAGTTGATAAAGGAGAAGATAAAAGGGTGGGGGAGGAAATATTGTAAATAGTTGATACATTGTTATTAATACTTTTGCCTTGGAGCTCAGACCAAGTATTGTTAGATTTCAAATTTAGAACATAAAGGTGTCTCTGAGAAATAAACCATTTCCAAATTATAAAGCATTATGCAATTATATTTGTGAATATTTTAATGATTCTTAGATCTCATTGCTTGATAATTTTCATATACAGAATGCTGTGATAAAGTATTAGCAAGAGCTACTCCTCTTTACGCTAGGACATGTCACATACCTGGCCATTTGATAGCTTTGATAGCCAAGGCCTGTTCCACAAAAATATGGTCTAATACGTGCTGTATATGAATTTGTTAGTTAGTCCTGTGTTCCATCCCAGAATATGAGTGCCTCCCAAGAGGAAGGTTTCAATTAGTAAGGAAAATTTCAAGTACACTTATTTCCTAACAGAGGGCAAGGAACAGGTGGTAGGCCATATGGATTTGTAATTTGTAGTTATTAGTTGAATTCTGTTCCACAAGGGTTTGATTACTCTTGTTCTTTAAAACTCCATACTTACAAGTATACACATCATTTATCCTTATTTTGTTCTACAGAAGTATCAGTAGTCTTGCCATTGTAATGTGTGTAGATTTCTGTACAGGTGTAGGAATATTGGTAACTTCAATAGTGCAACTTTATCTATTTAATAATTTAATTGACCTAAATATGTGAAGAATTAACAAAAGTGATGATAATAATAATGGAAATAATTAATATACAATAATATTTATTTTACTCAGGTAAAATAAATATTTTAAGTTAAGGTTGTAAGGTCCTCTCTTTCACTTCACCAGGGACAATGTTGATTACAGTGTATACAACTATAACATTAACAATTTGAGAATAACATTTGTTAAATGCTGCATTATCAAAATAAATCAACTTTGAGCAATAAACTAAATTGTCATTGTGGCCACCAGTCCTTTATATGGGATAGTACTGTTCCGAGACAAGTTAAGAGGTTTGGTGTATGGATATAGAGAGAATGGAATTGTTATTCCATAGGAATTTAAATTATAATGAGAAAACAGATCAAAAGATAATGCAAAAGTTGAGGTGCATAGAATTTGAGCAGAAGAATAAGAGAGTGCAACTCCATTAAATATAACATCCATTAGATGCCAGGATAAGTCAAAAACTGGAATGATACGATCTGATTTACATAGGTTGCATACATATTTATGCAGACATTATAAACATGTAGTCTTTGTCCAAGATTTGTCATGATGTCAATTAACAGAATGTTGCATTAATCATAATGTGGCTTAATGTTGATACTTTTTTCTACCATATTGGATGTGAGAAAACTCTTAAAACTTTCAAGGAATAAAATGCCGAATATATGTGTGTGTGTGTGTGTTTATTTTTTTTTTTTAATTTTTTTTTTATTTTTATTTTTTATTTATTTATTTTTTTTTTTTTTTGAGTTGGCCAATTAAAATTACTGCTAAATAGAAACTGAAACATTTTACAAATGGTTTAATAGGCACTTTTGTTTTAATAGGAAATAGGGATGTATGTAAAGAAAGGATAATTCAATATTTGAGTACAATGAAAATGTTATGTTAAATGCATTAAAGTATGACTTAGGACTGACATTGCCCTTTTGTTTCAAATGCAATATCATAATTCATGTTGGTGTTTTTAAGGTTCTTGGTAAATGCCACAAAATGATCTCTTTCCTTGCCTCATTCTCTTTTAAAATAATCTCTTTTGGCACAATTTTTGCTTGTAATGTAAAAATCGATAGCCAAACATTAAAAAAGGATATAAATACAAATTATCAAATGGACTAATAAAATAAATGATCATTGCAATAGTGAAAATAGATTTTTCTGCCATTCCTGAACCAAAATTGATGTGCCATAGCCATGTGCATGAAAGTATACCAATGTCATCTTGAAGTAGTATATTATGCTTGGATATTGACAAATACATAATAATGTATTTAAATGATTATTTTATTTCTGAGAAAAAAATATCACATCCATATAGCAGAATTAATAAATAACTGTTGTATGTATTAAAGCATATGAATGTATTACTAAGGGGTGGAAATAACCTAATTCAAGTAGCAAACAGTTGTCCCTCCAACTTGCTCTTATGCAACTCATTTGTAACTTTTTACCAATAATTACAAGTGTTTTACATTCTTTTGTGAAACAAAAAGTTACAAGGACTTGTCTAAACATCTGTAATATATTAGAGGAATAGGGCCCAGAGGACTGCCAGTGATATGGTATACATGTCACAGAAAAGCCAAACTTTTATCAAAGTTATATTTAGATATTGTCAGAATTGATTTGGAATATACATACTATATATGCAACTATAGCATTTATATTTTATTTAGCAACAACTCATGCTGTGGCATACTACCATAATGAACTGCTACATAAATCGAATGAATTTTGTTTATATGATTTTACAAGTTATTAGTAGTGGAATATATTTACAAAGCAAATTACTGATCTGAAGTAATTTTAAGCATATAGAGTTAAGTGAAATAGCAGATGAATTTATTTTAAACTTTTGCTGGTGTTCCACTACTGTTTGGTACTTAAATAGAGAATGAGTTTCACAGAAGAAACTTCGCTCCACGATAAGAGTGCAGTGAAATTGAATATGTCACATGCACCTTCGAGTAAGCAAGTTTGTTGCTTATTTAGTTTGATTCATTGATACAATGGCAGGATATTGTTACAATTGATGATTTAGTTTGTGCACGAACATAGAAATGCATCTGTTTGTTATTTAGGAAAACTTTTAGCAGATAATTTCTTTTAAATTATATTTGCTTGGATTTTTGACACTGACTTGTCCAGAAAATAAAAGAGCCAGTGTAATTTAATTGTCAAAAACCCAACCAAATATGTAATAGAAATGCATGTAATAATATTCGAAGCTTCAACAGCACCTGACAATGATACAGAGGCTGTTGCATTATGAAACAAAAGCATGTTGATGTGTAGAAGCTATATTATTTGTGGAATATTAAGTTTTGTCTCCAGTTGTGTAATATTAGCATAGCTGCACATTTGAGTTCTTTGTAGCTGTTTTTACGAAATGATGTTCTTCTTATGTGCTAGGAGAAGAATATTAGATGCATTCCATAGTTTATTTATTTCCAAACCTCTGCTTTCTCATGTTCAGTGGGGCAGATGCAACTGCCACAAGGGAATATACAGGGTGTACAGTATTTTACAAATAACTTTATCTTAATACTTTTTACAATAATGTGTGCATAGCTGTCTGAATTGAACTTACATATATTTCATTTTATCAATAATTTGTAAGATAGCCTTGGTTGTAAACACCTCTTGTAAATATCTGTAAGCATTGCAGTCATCGTTTCTGTGGTGATTGAATGCCTTTCCTTTATAGCATTTGCAATAAACCTATCTCTGCTGCATAGGTAAAATTCTGTGAACACTCCATTCTGTATTTTGGCCATAAATGTTCCTCAAAGTGTCTGGATTATTTCCAAGCCAGTCTTCCCAAACAGTAGAGGATGTTCTTGTCAAATGTTAAATTGAAGTTTTGGCTCTATGAACTCTTGTATCATCTTGCATAAAAATGTTGGGTTTTAGGTAATGCCCATTTAGAGTACTTGTATTTATAATGGAGCAAACCTTTTCATGGTAATAACAACAACAGTTTTTGAGTATCAATTAATGGAACAAACCTTTTCATGGTAATAACAACAACAGTTTTTGAGTATCAATTACATAAAGCTCTGTTTCTCTATGGCTGCAGATGCTGCCAATACCATTACCTTTATCCTGCTATATGGTTTGGATGTGTGAATATGTGTTTATTTGCCTACAAATATTGCTATTTAATATTTGGGATTCTTCTAAGTAGCGTAGCATAATTCACAAATACTGCCTATCTCTCCTCTCCCCCACTCTTGATAAAAGGTTATATTCTCCAAAACTAATCATAGAAGCAGCTACACAATACTTTAGAGATGGGTTGTCAAACTTAAGGCCTCCTCAGTTTTTCCTTGACAATTGGAAATAGGAAAAGGGTTGGTGCGACCCAGATCTAGACTGTATGGTGGATAGTTCACTAGTGTCGCTTCTGATTCTTGCAGAAGTTCATTTATTTTCAATGCAGTGTTTGCAGGGGCATTTTTGTGGTGAAGCAGCAGTTCTCACAACCCAGACTTCAGTTTTCTTTCTGTTTGTGTACCAGTTGGAGATGACTGTTTTTTGTTCTTGAAGTGAAATGGTTGCAGTGTGACCACTTGCTGGGAAGAAACCGGACACCATCTTCAGGCCTATACTTCAACACTTGATCTTCATTGCGAGGTTGTCATTTGGGAAGATATGCATCACTGACTGCCTCTTTAATTCCAGATCATATTGTTAAATGTCACTTTTGTCACCAGTAGAAACATTGTGTACACATCAGGAGCTGCCATTGTAAACAAAATGACAAATCATTTCCTGGCACGATTCCTCTCTTGCTGCCTTTTGTTGTTCTGTGAGATTGTGGGCTATCTATCAACAACCAAGCTGCTTCACATGAAAATGTTTCTACAGGATTTCTGACACCTGCTGCAAATGAATGTTTAAGAGACTCATCTGTCTCCCTCTAACTCATTCTCAGGTCATTCTTTACTATGGTTTCTACAAAAGTAATATTTTTGTCTGTAACTACTCTTGCTGGACACTCCATGTTCTCTTCACCTTTCAAACTGCTTTTCCTGATCTGAACTCTGCAAACCGTTATAGTTTTTACATGAAGGAACAGAACTGAAAAGCTCTCTGTAGTTTTTCCAGGCATTCTTGCTAACTCAGGCTACATTATAATTGTAAAAATTTGTGGCAGGAAAATGCTCCCGAGTCACTTCTATCTTAAAACATCAGACAGCAAGTGAAAGATCATAATTAACATTTTCGAACAGCTGCAACAATGAATGCTGCATGCTAAGTTCCATTATAGTTACTAATCATACTCTTTCCAGTACTGCCAACAGGAAACATATCTTTGAAATTTCTTCAAAAACTGAATATTAAATAGCAACCCTTTTATTAAGCTTTGGACAAGACTGCATTTAAGATTCACCTGTGAATAAAATGTGACTCTTAATTTTCCTGATATCATAAAAACCTTAAGGCCTTATACTCTCTCAGAATGCCCTACAATCAAATTTTTTCCATCGGCAAGGGTCTGATTGTTGCACTTAAGTATGGTTCCCAAAGAATTGCATCTAACAAAATCTTTCACAATTGTTTTCCTAACAGTTTTATTCCTTTGGTGGTAGCCAGAGAAGTTTAATGTTTGTCCCAATACCAATTTTGTGTCACACCATTTGTCTTATCTCTTGGTCTTGGGAAAAAGTTTTGTTGCACAGATTATTCTACTACAATCACACACATCTCCACTTCCTCCAATTGAGAGGTTTACTATTCTTGGGTCACAATTTTTGGTACCAAACATTGCAAAAATGTTGGTAAACATCTCGCATGCATGTAGATCTTGTATTTAGTAATGAATATGTTCATACTTCAACCCTATTATTACTGCTCACATTTGAAAAATAAGAAATAGCACAAACAAAAATAAACAGCAATGTTCAAACAAAAGTTAAAATTCATTAAACGAATCATATAGACATATTGTCTGTTTTCCAACAAACATGGCAAAAACATTACAATATTGTGTTCCTTTATAACATCATCCTATGAGACTTAAATGATAAATGCAGAAGCATGCGTGAACTTGCAAGAGCATAAAGCTCTAAAGAGTAAAGTAATGTGAAGCGCACAAAATGACACTTGGAAACACAAGACGTGCAGACATGATAATTGACAAAAAAAGCCTCAGAAGCAAAGACGGACTAGTAACCCAATCTGTCAAAAGCTGCTCAGTTTGTGGAACTATCCTGTACATATTTACTTGCATATTCATATTTATGTCTCTGAATTATATAAATTACAAAAAATTTGCAGCTTTTAAAGCCTATTTAATAATTTTATTTTAAAAACACATTTGAAAAATGTACCTTTAAAAATTCATGTGTGTTTCAAAAACAGTATTTAACCATTATCTAAATTAACTGGTGAATCGATGTAATATCCTATGCTTCACTTACCATTGAATTATACTGAACTTTTGGATTAATTTTCTTCTGTTGGGATCTCGAAGCTCATAACGTTTCTTCATATTTATTTATACAATTTTTTCCATATATTCCCAGCTCCAAAGGGCTATCTACAAATTTCAGTAATTTGATTTTCATTTCAATATCATGTTTAGCTCTCCAAAAGTGATGTGCAACCACTCAATTATCTATCTGATTGTACCTGATGTTTCTCTAGTGTTTTTGAGCCTAATTCCAATGCTTGTTTTTGTTTTGCCAATATATACTTTGTTGCATTCCAGCAGTTGAGTTTATAGATTCCTGGTTTCTTCTCATCAGGGATTTTGTCATCACTGGAATTGAGCAGATTATTTAAGCTGAATTTTTTCACTGGGGACAAAGAAATACCAAACTCTTGAGTATTTTCTGGAATTTTTTGGTAGTCCAAGGATGATAAGTAAATTTCCTGTGAATGGTAGTTTATTTTCTTGCTGTCAATGTTGTAACCTGTTTTAACCTCTTCTCTTGTTGCATTTCTCGATTTTCTTGTCTACAATTTCTTGGTCACACCTAGGTGCATTTTATTCATCTTTCTCCACAGGGGCGGCTCTATTCATGGCCTTTAGTAATTTTTCCTTATTTTTTAATTTTTGCTTATGAGCGGTTTTTGCCATTTGTATTAAGTGTGAGTACTCTTTGCTGTATTCAAACTCATTCATGCATATGTTAACAAGTCTATGTGCCAAGGTGTGGAGGGCTGCATGTTTGTGTGCTGTGGGATTGAAGCCACTTCCCTTTATGTAATTTTCAATCTGCACACGTATCCATTCTGTTCCAAATTTCAAATTATTGCCTTGACTTATTAAGCCAAGAAAACAAATCATATTAGCATATTCTGTTTCAGATATGAATTTAATTTCTCAATTGTTGTAGGTTAAGCAATTTCAAAGCATCATCCAAATGTTTCTTACTAACCAACGCAAAGATACTACCCATGTATCTTTGCCAGACTTAAAAAATATATGGAAATGATTTGCATTTCTAAGTTACTCACTAAGTTTATGAAATTCACTATTGATTCTGATTGATGCAGGCTTGGCTAGTTGAATGTATTCTGCAATCTCCTCATTGTTTAATTCCAGAGACTGCAATCATTTACGAAAGGATGTTGGGAGTTTGCATTTTGATATTCTGGGAAAGAGTGAATTTACATTAAAGGACACTAGAAGATCATCCTTTGAAGAATTATATCTTTAATTTTCTATAGCAGTTCTATGGAATTGCTTACACTTAAGCTATCAAACCTAGGAATTTCGAAAATCTCTGAGGTTAAATCAACTCACCAGTTATTTAAGAATATATAAGTTGCTTCATTGTATTAGTTCCGACACAAAAGTAGTTTTAAATTTAATATATAAACATTTGAAAATTTATTCTAATAGACTTCAAATACAGATACATTTTTTTTCTAGTTCCCAGTCCATGTTCATAGATTATCAATACTATATTGTGTCCATTCTAAAATGCATTATAATTAATTGTTCTGTGCATTTTACAATTGGTCACTTGTACTCATGGTTGTGTGAGCCATTGTTTTGTGTTTAAAAATAAACTCTAATAATGTTGGCTATTAAATATCACAAGTTGTACTCCTCTACATGGAGTACATGATGGAGGGAAGACAAAATTGAATCACACATTGAAGCATTGTGTTGGTTTGTATATAGAAGACAAAAGCTCTGAATGCTGCATTGTGCAGTACTTCTTGATTGTTTTGTTGTACTGCAGTTTTCTTAAGTTATAATATTCTGCAAAACTTAAAACAAAATTGACAAACCCATATTATTGACGACAACTTCTGTTAGTCTGTATTTCCATGTAGTCAATTTAATGTTGGGCGAACAGATTAGTAAATCAAAATAAAAAATATCAGCTATTTAGAACAGTAAATAATTCAAGATTTGCATTGTAATTTCAAGATGTATAACAATTTAATGCCAGAGAGCATTTAGTTCCATCATTGAACTGGATCCAGGCATGTCTTTAAAAGTCAACTTTCAATGATAAAGGTTTTGCAAATAAAGTGATATGATTCCTGAATTTGGGAATCTAATTTAAGAATGTGTATGACTGTCATATAGATGATGAAATTGAAACTTGCAGCTTTTTGATCTATGCAGTGCTTGGTGTGCATCCATGCTCCTCATGATGGCATTCTGAGAGTAGTTTCCTTTAAAAATGCACTTCCAATTTCATAATAGCTGATGAAGTGTTCACTGCAAGGGCAACCAAGCCTAAATCTACAAACATTCCATAATCATAGGCTAATAAATAAAAAGAAACTGAGGCAAGCTTGTATTCTAAAAAATAAGTTAAAGTTGCAGTTTTTTGTCTTTGCACAAGCTAACTGGCTAACACTAAACAATGGATGTTATGAAAATGCATATTTATTCTTGAAATCTTTTTATAGTAGTCAGTTGTGAAAATAAACATTATTCAATATGTAAGCATCCTAAAGAGAAGCATAAATTACAGTTCTAATAGCCTACTGATCAGTCTTACACCAAAGCAACTATGTAGTGGTATACAGGTGTCTACAAATGATTGATCATGATTTTGCTGTGGACTTATTATTGGAGATATGGTAATTGTTATTGATGTTGCAAGACAAGTATGTCTTAAAGTTTCTTTTGAACTCCCTGGCAGGCATCTGTTTCTGCCCATAGCTGCAAGATACAACTGTTATAAAGATGGCAACAAACAGAGAATCAGTGAATTCTGTCCTGAAATTTCATTCAAGCCAATCACTTAAAATAGCTCAGTGACACTTGAGAACAAAATGCCATAAGGATCCCTCTAATGCCCACATCATTAGGCAATGGTATGAACAGTTTAAAACTGCTTGTTATCTCTCTAAAGTAAAATCAGTAAGTTGTCCTCCTGTGCCTGAAGAAACAGTTGACTGTGTATGAGCCAGTTTCATACATAGACCACAAAAGTCAACTCAAAGAGTGAGCAGTGAATTGAACATTCCATGACAAACCATTTGGAAAGTCTTTAGGAAACAAAAGAAACATAGGTATTCAATTTGGACTGGATTATTTGGGGTGGAGGAGGATACTTCAGTACTTCAGCCGTCCTCAGGGCTGCCTGTTTGTATCTGCATCCCTCTAATGAGGTACTCCAGGAGAAACAGATGAGATGAGGGAGACACCAGGCAGCCAGAATCCATGGGCAATGACTATGTAGATGTAGATAGGGTCCCTAACATGCTTCTAGATAGAATGCCCCATAGCTAATGGAGGCTACCCCTCACCTCCAAAGGAGTTCCAGCTCCTTAGATGATCTGCTTCCATGCCAAAGCCATGACAGAAACCTTTCTAAGAGCAAGCCACCATGATATCATTCCAACCCACCTTGCCCTGGGAAATGAAATGTAAGAGCAGAAAATACATGGAAAGTAAAGCTACATCCCAGCATTTGGTTAAGTAACCAGGGGAAGCCATGGAAAGAAAACCTGATGTCAGAATGGCCAGGCCTAAGGAATTTGAATGAGAGTCACGAGTGTTATCACCTGAGCCATTCCATTTGTAACAGAGGCCTTACCACTTGCAGTACAAGAATTGTTGCCCAGTGACAAGAGCATTGCTTTGAGTTTTGTCTATGATTTAAATAGCTAATGGAAGAGGATGAGTTTTGTGATAAACTTGTTTTCAGGAATGAGGCGGCATTTTTTCTGAGTAGTTAAGGGAACAGCCACAGTTAATTAAGATCATTGTATTACTGAGTCAAACTACACACTGTTATTGATCCATTTGTTTATATTTAGAACATGTTTTGCAGATCATCATATGCATCCTCAGCTAACTGTCGATTGCTAGATAATTCAGTGTTCCTTTGGAGATACATATTCTGCTCTGGTGGAGCTGTGATGATCTAACAGTTTATGCTTTTATCCCTGAAAGTATCAATTAATCTGTCTCAGTATTTATATGTGTAGATTTTCCCCCACATTGCTAACTCTGTGGGTCCATGTGATGACTTAATAATTTTTCTGTCCAGAAATTAGATTCTACAGCTGATTTCTCCATTTGTTTGTATTTAATATTCCTGAAGTGTTCAGTATCTAGTTTCTCTTTGATTTTCCAATATATATTTTTCACATTCTGCACATTTTATTTGGTAAATACCTATTTTTTTCAACAGATTTAATGTTAAAAATTTCCTGAATAGCAATATTAATGAAAGTATTCCACTGGAGAAGTTTGATGAGCTTTTCTATATACCTGTTCAGTTTTGTAATTATATATTTAATAACATACCTACAGTAAAATCATTAAACGACTCCAGTCAGTTTTAGACACTGGTTATGTAGCGGACCATGATTAATTTTCTTTAGAAGATCAAGTTAAGCATAATGTGCAGAGTGATTTTGGATAGATCTGTTGTATTGCACCATATGCTCACTTCTATGAAATAATAATTATTTTGAATATCAGAATTTCCTGTCAAACATAAGTAATTTATTGAGCTATATTTTTATCCAAATCACAGAATTAAATTTAGGAATTTATAGGCTGGTAATATAAAGAGTATGTGTTGTGTTACATATTGGGTACTTCATAAGTCATGACAAATAATTCTGGGAAAGAACTCTCAACATATGCACAATATGCCTATCTGTTGGAGCATAGAAGTGGGAGGTTGCACATACAGCTACCTTTTTCTCTCATTCAACAGAAAGAGAATATTGCACATTTTACCAGGTATGCTTTATTTCTTTTAATATGCCACAAAAGTGTTTGCCATGACCTTTGAGGTAGCCTCTGCCTTTGTGCTGGATTTTAATAGAGGACAGTGACTTTTTTTTCTCCATTTCTTTTGGTTAAACCGTTTGTAGAGCTTTGTACAAAATGTTTTCTTTGGACTTGCACAAAAAGCTCCAGATGCTGTATAGGTGAATGATATGTAGAGAAATATTAAATCACAAACTAATTTAGAAAACAAAAGAAAGAAAGAGGTGGGCAGGTTTTGTGTTTATGTAGCTGCTTGAATGTAATGCTGCTGTATGCATTGTAGCAAAACAAAATAATGTAAATGTTGAATATAGAGGAAACAAGATGCTTCAGCAAAAATTGCCGTATTAAATGTGCATTTTTAGTTTAATGTTCAATTGTTATGTGTGTCGTTCAGTGTAGTTATAAGCTAAGAGGTGTAAGCAGACTTAAGAATGAAGCATGTGGTGAATTGGGCATTGGGCTAGCCACAGAGCATGTGACTAACGTCCATGTTATCTTGTGTGGCACACACAGGCGAAGGTGGTGACGATGACTCAGGCTTGGACCAGCTACTCCCCTACCAGCAGCTGCCCTATGCCTGCCTGCTTCCTCGAGCCCAGGTGTTGGCCACATGGGCCAAAGCCCGCACTCTAGAGCAGTTGGCCTGCGACCTCATGAAGATTCTCTTCTCAACGGAGGAGCGCATCCTATGCAATGTGAATGGCAAGATGGGAAAGCGCCAATTCAATGTGCACAAGATCCAGTTGATTCGTGAAGTTTTGCATTTCTTCAGCAATCTCCCTCCAAACGAATTTGAAGAACAATGGAAAAGTTGTGTTACAAAAATTGATACAGCAAATAGAGGCTTAAAAAGAAATCTGGTGCTCAGAGGAAGAAAAGCCACTTGCCTTTTTTCGGCTGGTGACTTCAATTAATATCTAAGCCCTCCAGGACCTAGTGAGATAAACCTCTTAAGTGAGAATTTTAAAAAAGAAGCACAGAATCAATCTTGGGATAAAATAATGTCCCAGTCATTGACACATAACCAGCAGGTATTTTTTATGACGGTATACAGACCTCTTAGAGATTCTGCAAGAAACAGATGACATGCCGTTGGTTTATATTCAAAACTAAATGCAAAATTTCATAAGTGTGCAAGCAGAAAAACTGATCTCAATTGTTGTCATTGCTAAATATTATAATTGAAATTCTTATGGTATATAAAATATTCAAATTCCTTATGTGAAAGAAAAAGGTCTGTGCAGTTCAGAAATGTACAACAAATTTTTAGTTTGGCCTCTCTATTAGCATATATGTACAAATAAGAAAACTTTAACGAATATACTGTAAAATGGGTACATTTAATAAATATGTTGAAACGATCGAAACATTACTGTGCAGTACACCTGCTAAAATTGAGTATGATTTGCTAAATAGGAACACTCAAGGGATATTAAGGCAAAATTTCTATATGTTGACAGCTTTACCTACATATTTTTTAAAATTACAGCCCAAAGTTAAGGAACCATATTAGATGGGTTTTTTTTTGTTTGAGAATATATTTTGAACTATAGAAGTTAGTATACTTACCATACAAAAAATATAAATTTTGCAATTATCAGAGATCATATTCAGAATTGAATTCATATTCTTTATGGAGGGGCAGATAGAAAAGGGCATCTATCATAGCTTTTAAGTGATGATTGTTTCACTATGCAAAAGGGGAAGGAAATCACAATATGACAAATTGTACTTTGCACCTGTGCTTCAAATTTAGGAGGAAAAAAAAAAATAAACAAACAAGAAGAAAGAACTTGTAGATTACAGTTTTTTTTTTATCATATAAATATGTTACTTGAATATGATTTATAATAGTTTCATTACAGCCACATTTGTTTACACCCAATATGATCTAAATAATAAAAAGGTTCTTATTTTACTACAATCACAAGTATCAGAGCCCTTGGAAACCAAAAGACCCTAGCCCATCTTTAACTCATCAATCATCCTGGCTCTTCAAATATGCTACTTGCAATTTTTAAAGTTTAAGCAGTCATACATTTGCTTATATTGTGCTTTTTTATGCTGACCTTTTTGAAAGCTTATTCATGAAAGTTTTAATCTTGGATTGTGACAAAGCGGTTTCTCTCCCTCTCTCACTCACTCACCATGAAGATTTCATATTTCTCAAATCATCTGCAAATAGATTTCCAGTAGTAGAAGTGAGGAATATTCTTTTCTTAAAACTTTACAGATTGTTATAACGTTTCTGAAATAACTGCCAATGTGAACAGTTACAAGAATGAGTGAAATGAGAATCTTTAAAACTTTTTAAATATAATTTGTTGAACAAAGTGGTTCATGGATTGCTGTTAAAAAATTATTTTGGTTACGTATGCTGTCATTCATGCACCACCTGGTTTTGTGATGAGGAGTGGCACCACTGCCAGTGCTCTTTTTGTTTAGGGTTAATGATAGGGTACTCAGATTCTATATCCAGTAAAAATCTTGCAAGGAACCAGTTGCTGCTTCAATTCTGGAGTCAGCTGCATTGCTGAGCCTTGACTAATGTTCAGAATTATGACTATTTCATTCACCAGCTCACAACGGTTTTCCAGTATTATCATAACTTGCTGTGCCTGACACTGGCAGAAAGCACCTATACTGAAGTCATTTCTGATCTTCCTCTCCACTCACACACTTGCTTGTATGATACACATTTATTACCATGCTGAACCTTCGTGTATCAATGGAATGGATTTCAATTGATTTTATACCTCCATGGCTTAGAAAAAAAATGACAGAACTTTTGTGCATTGTTGCAAGTGGGTTGGCCATCTTTACACTGGTAATGTGACTGCATTTTGTTTGAACTATTGTGCAACTTGTAGGGCAAGGGCAGTCTTTATGGAATTGATAAAAATACTGTCAAATTTCTATGACACTTTTAAAGTTTTCATTTGATTCACCTTCATAAAATAATGATTTCTAAACTTTATAGTAAAAATGCAAAGTGTTAAGGGAGAGTTTTTGCCATGGAAGCAGCAGTGATTTACTTACCTAAAGGCAATACATTATCTTCATTTTCTCTGGTTGTCTTCCAACAAATTTCAACATAAAATCAGATGATTTCTTAACATCCATACATAATTATAGCCACTTTATATGTTTCTTAGCTCTCTGTATGGACTGTGGGTGTTCTGGGGTTTGATTCCTGTGTGGATCTTCTTCCCTGACTGAAGTTTTCTGCAGTTTTTCCTCAGTCCTCATAAATGGCAAATGCCAGGGAGGTATATCTTATAATTAGACCTGGAGCACATCCTTTAAAATATACTTTCCCAATTTATCATTTCATCTCATATATCACCAGTGCCCACCACTTGTGATACCCTAGCAGTAAAATGGGCATTAAGAACTATTTAAGAAAAGTTTTATGTTCTTTGCAATTAATATTTTTCATTTATACATCAGCATACCATATTATGCAATATAATCTGCTGGCAAATGTGAGTTGGCATTTGAAACCAGAATTATATTTTCATACACCATTATTTCTGGTGTGCCTTCATGAACAAACAAAATTCTAAAGTAGCAGAAAACTGTTTCAAAAAAACTGAAGGAAAGGCAGTTTTATGTTAATCCAGAACATGAATAAGTAATGTTAAAAAATGTGCATCTTCTTGTATGATTTATATCTCAAACAAATCAAAAATTCCACTTTATCATAGTTAAAATTTATGACTTGGCCTTAAATAGATCTCTGCAGAATTGGTACGGAGTGAATATACTCTGGAACAGAGATATCAATGTTCATATAATGAATATACTTTGGAACAGAGATATTAATGTTCATATAAAATGAAAAATGCCCTTGGGCTAGGATTAAGGAGGTGAAGTAAGGCATCTCTCTTTCCAGACCAGCAGATAACATGATCATTACAGTTTGGGTACTCATTTCGATAGAAGCAAAATAAAGATTTTGGTTAATTCTGAGCAAGACATGAAAAAAATTCCTGTTGGAGTGGGGATCAACTCTTGGTTTGGTCTCTGATCAAAATACTTGTTTGTCAAACTGTGTGTTTTGCACATTCAGCTGAGTTTCCATTGTTTTTAATGTAATAAATTTTCATTTTATAATTGTAATGAAAGGAACTTAAGGTGATCATAAAGAAATTCTTAGAGCTCATGCATTCTTTTTCTGCATCTTTAAATAATTTCAAAGCTTACATATGTTCATTGGGAGATTGTAAGCAGGTGGGTTTAAAATAAAATTGTAGCTGAAATGAAACTTCAAATACTCTGAAAGTGTAAAATTGTTCTAAAAATGTGTATCTGATAATTGTTCTGCAGATTTTCAGTAGCATATTAATTTGTACATAAATGTATGTACAATACTGGTATGGTAACTTACAGCAGTTAGAGAGTAATTAGATTTCAAGAAATTAAGTAATCTATAACAGAACTTTCCATAAAGTGTAATGCTCAGGAGATAAAACTATTTTTAACTAGTATTGAAGATGTGTATTTGACAACTTAACATTGTTCTGTATGCTGGACATAATCTAATAATCACAGTACAATCCTGCACCTTAAAAAAAATTGGTAATTATTAAACAGTTTCTGCCCCTCATATTATAGGTCTATGCATCATGAAAAATCACTTTTTGGATTAACCTAAACAATCATTGTCTAGGTCTATTACTGATTATTTGATAAGATGAATGATAAACTTACAACAGAGTCAAAATAGCTCAAGATTCTGTTTATTTGGAGCTATGAAATTAATGGAATTTTAAAGACAAAATGGAAAGGAAAGAGCAAGCAAGTTCATCATTTAGTTATTCCTGCCTATATGGTGTGCTTAAGACAGAAGTTTTCAGGTTCCCATCATAGGATTCATCATTTGAATAGTCTGATTTAATAAGCAGTCTAGGTTTGTTTTATTTAAGAATGCTCTTTTACTTGGTTGATAATTAGCATCCAGTTTAATTCAGGGTGTGAATGGCCAATAAATTTTGC
The DNA here is from genome assembly GCA_030762175.1 of Metallyticus violacea. Taxonomy (NCBI): domain Eukaryota; kingdom Metazoa; phylum Arthropoda; class Insecta; order Mantodea; family Metallyticidae; genus Metallyticus; species Metallyticus violacea. The sequence continues at coordinate 51,090,923 of CM060830.1, forward strand.
TCCAAGGCCTATTCATTAGGCTTGAGGTTCTTTTATGTGCCATTGGCTTTACTTCCCTTCCAAAGGAAGTCATACTTAGGATTTTTACATCTAAAAAATCCAGCAACCTTGGCCAGGTTTTAGTAAGCAGTAGATGACTATCCTATTGCTAATGATAAAGTTGAGATCTTGCAAAAGTACGAGGGTTATAACACATTTATTTTTGCTAACTAAATTAAAGGTTATTGTTAGGATTGTCACCTAAACAGTGATGCAGACAGCAAGCTCATTTGTATCAAGAGCATCAAAATCTCACAGGCAGCTCACATTGAACACAAACACTGAATCCAAAGTGAAAAGCAAACTTTGTTGGTGACTTGAACAGGAAGTAATCATGATACCACATTCCTGGTGTGCAATATGTGTATTGTCACAATCCATTAGCAGTTTGATTTTAATTGATTATGCAAAAATTAACAGCTATTTAATATTATCATTTCACTTTTTGATATAAAAATTAGTGTACTTCATTTGGATGTGATTTGTCAGAGTCCTGATAAAATCTTTCATTGGGCAAAGCTATACTAATCAAGTGCAGTTTGCTGGTATATTCTCGATGTCACAATTTTTGCCCAATGCCAAAAAATGGCATAGTGTTTCAGAATTGAAAAGTGCTGTTTGCCTTAGTTACCTCTTTGAGATCTTAAGTTTTACATATGTGTATTATAAGAATAGAGTAAATTAGCTTTATGCAAATGAAATTCTCTTTCTCAGTAGGAAACCAAAAGCTTTTCATCTTCAATATATTCTTTTGCTGTGAGCTCAAATCATAATGCTAGGAAAAATTAGCTAATGAACAGAACATACTTGTTAATCTGTGGTTTCATAATTATTGAAAATTGTGTTCCATGAAGCAAACCTGATGATGATTGTGGTGGTGGTGGTGGTGCTTTTCAAACATATGATGCTCATTCGTGTAATATTTTATTTCTGTAGTTTTTTTCTCTCGGAATTTGTGTGTAACCATTTGCAATTTCCAATAGCTTATGTAACACTTGAATCCCCAGTTGAACTAAGTAGATACTTCCGTATTTGATTCTTTATCAATTATTTTAATGAAAATTCCCTCTGGAATGAGGGCTAGACCATTACTCTAATTTCAGAGATGTAACATTAGCAACTATAATACAGTTCCTGTCAAGTTTTTAAATTAACACAGAAGTGCTGACAAATCTTGATTAGTGCAGGTTTTCTGTTGTAAATTTAGATAAAAATATAAAAAAAAAATATTTGGTAGGAGTATTTCATTGTAGTTCAGTTAATAAAGTTTTAATGATATCTTTGCTAGTATACAAGGTTAAAGTTAGAATTCAGGCACAAGAAAAAATTTGTTCATAAATTTTAAAAAATGTAAATAGTAACCTAAGGAATTTAAATATTTTATAAATTGTTACACTTTTGGATATAAGGATATATAACATGTTGTTAATTTGCTCTGAACTTAAAACCCTTTTGTGGCTTGTCTTTCAAGCTGTAAAACTGAAGAACTCTTTGCTCAGCAGGTTTTTAGGAGAAGACAATCTACCTCTTTTGTAATGAGAATTCAGTTTTAGGAGCGTTTTATCTCACATACATTATTTTAATGCAAAATGCTCTGGGTATGATCTGCAAAATTGAATATATTTTATGAGTAATGGTTGGAATTTTAAATTCACTAATAAGTTGGTGCCATGGATTTTGATAACCTTGTGGGAGATTAGAGACGGAGAATGTTAATACAAAAACAAACTATGGCAGTATTTGAACTACGCCAGTGCTTATAGTGATTTTAAATAATAATAATAATAATAATAATAATAATAAAAATAATAATAATAATAATAATAAAAAGGGCTGTTATGAAATAGGTGCAGATAGTGTGTAATATGCAGTTATGTTTTTGTGTGGCAGTATTGATTCACATTAGTGTTGCTTCAGGTATACTGTTCCATTGCAACAAATTAGGATGAGTGTCAATGGAGTTGTGGCCAGGACTTTTCTTATATACAGAATGCCACCATTCAAATGATTTAAAGCACTAGCAGACCTTTGATGATAAACATGCTGAGTGAATGCATAGTTCCTTCACTACATATAAAGTTATGCCATTTTGTCATCTGTTTTACTAAGTTAACATGCCATTCATTCTGTGATCACTCATAAGTGCTGGCTGTAAGTTCTCAAAACACATAGCTCATTGATCTTTATTGACATTTTTAATATCACATCACATTGTAAGTGAATTGCTGATCTATGTTTTATGTTGAAAGCAGTCACACATTGCTTTATTTAATCTCATAAGCCACTTGAGGTTAGTGGAATTCTAGTTCCTGATGTTGCATACGTTAGTGTGCCAAATATATGTTATTGTTTGAGTTCTGAAGTAGATCTTGAAAAAATTCCCTCTAAAGCAGTGTATGTTTGACAGGCACTTGCAGGAAAAAAAAAAAGTAATGAAAACTTTAAAAATCTGCAGACTTGTTGAAAATTTGCCTACAAATATTGCCATCCACTTGCATGAGAAAATATGTGCCAATTTTTAAGTATAAACTACAGATTTGCTGTATTTATTTTTTGATTTGTATCATGTTTACTAAGTAAACAAGTGAAGTCCATGACATAAACAGTCAGCTGGCTGTGCTGTTGAAAATAATTACAGTGCAGTTTTCATAAATATTGCAGTAGGTAAAAATGTCCTCAGTGTTAATACTAAATGAAGGACCATCCATGTGTTATAGTCGTTATTGTTGCTAGGGTATTGGCTTTGTGTCCATGACCGTGCCCAATAAATAAATATATATCTATATATACATATATATAGTAATGTGTATAGAGTATTATATTTGAGAGACAGTATTTATGTAACCAGTAGAAAATAGCCTTTGTGATACTAGATAGTGTTGGTGGCTGGTTGTCCTGTATTATGTACAGAAATTAATGTTCATTGTAGCATGGTTGTGAATATGGAAGATGTTAAGTATTAACAGATAATAGTGATATGTGATGTGTAACAACATAGATAAATAAGTATATCATTATACTAAAATAATGGTAACTGCATATTTAACTTAGAAACGAGTTGCAGATCTTTAGGTGCTAGTCGTAATGAAAGGATAAATGTATTGTTAAATTTGAGATTAAGCTGTTCAAGGTCTACCAAGGTTATCTCAAAAAACTGTTATATCTTTTTTTGTAATAACATGAAAGAAGTCCATTTATTTACATAATGCAAACACTGGTGGCTGCTGCTGATGTGCATATGCACACTTTTCCCCCTCCCATTATATTATTATTATTATCATCATCATCATTATCTTAATAAAACAATAAAACCGACATTATTAATGGCACATGCTCTAGTTCAAATCATTACTGATGCTTTTTCTTATGTGCCTTTAGTCTGACTGTTTTTCATAGCTTCACATATTAGCACCTCAAACAAATTGCAACAACTTCCTGCAATCTAATGCTGATAGTTGTTAGCAGCTGTGTAGGTAGTATTTAACTAATGGTATAAAAATGTTTTTTCATTCCTTGCATCTTGAAGAGCAGAAAATAATTGCCCTTATTTGCTAACCAACAAGTGCCATTTTATTGCTTCGAGCTGATGTAAGAATGCTTGCACTTTCTTCTTTATTTGTATCCAGGCATCTTTGAACAGCATTAACATGGACAGTGACTTAATTAACTTTTGAATTTGATGCTTTTTATTGAACTTCATGGTAAACAATATCATTATACTTCTGCTTTTTTTTCTGTGCTTTCAAAACCTGTATCTCATATTTAAGTTTTCTGCTGGATAATAAGCCTAAAGGAAATCAAGTTCTACTACAGGATTTTCAGCCTGATGAGAATCAAGTCCTTAAATGAGTTCTGCTGGATCCTGAGCCTTATGGTAATCAATCGCTGGATTCTCATGCTAATGTCTGCTACAATGACAAGTCTCTCTCTTTATGCCCGATTTTACTGTTGAGGTATCATAGGTGATAAACACTGATATGTCAAATGATATATTGGGAAAGGTTTTTTTTTTTACATTTTTTTAAAGAAAAGAAATGTTTCAGGCTTAAGTTTAGGGTATCTCCCTGGCATTTGCCATTTATGAGGAGTGAGGAAAACCTGAAAAAACTGCAAGAAGGATGATTTTGGCAGAAACAGACCTCCTACGCACGAGTCCGTGTCTAATGACAAGTCTTTGTTGAATCAGATAGGAAAAATTTAAGATCACATATCTTTGCTTATCATGTTGATGTTCTTACCTTCTGGACTTGATGAGAAGTAAATGCTCAGTAAATGATAGTTGTGCACATAGAGGGCAGAAAATAAATTTTCTTTTTTTCTCTCTCTCTCTCTTTTTTTCTCTTTCTTTCTTTCTTTCTTTTCTTTTCTTTTCTTTTTTTTTTTTTTCCCCTCCTTATATCGTTATTTCTATTTACAACTAATTCAGATATTCAATAGATTTCATTTCTTCAATCTTATTGTTATCATTATTACATAGCTTCATCATCCTTTATAATACCTTTTTTTAATTATTATTGCTAATTATTAGACCATAATGCAATTGCTCTTTCATATCTGAAACAATTCAATTAGAATTGGTTTTTTCTTATTGGTTATAGTACATAGTCAGCATAGGTTAAATGTTGCTGTAATTTAGTACTTTTACCTTTAAACACTCAATGTTTTATGATCAAATCCATTACTAAACTGAGCAGTGTTACTGACCTATTTAATAGTTTCACAAGTATAAATGGTAAAGTTCAGTAGCAGGATATGATGCTTTTTAATACTAATACCTCTGTCCCAAAATAATAAAGTCACAATTCTTTGAAGACGTACAGAGAGTTCACATCATGTTGATCAGAGAAAGCATGACTCAAACTCTCCATATTTGTTTACAATGAATGAATACAGATACTTTTTACCGACAATACCAATAAAAAATTAGTAAATGATATTACAGTACTCTCAAATGAGTATTATTTAACATGGCATCCAGCAGCATGGGCAGAAATAACAATGTCAGGGTTGCAATGAAGAACTAAAGGCAAACATTGTAACCTGCTTCACCATGTGAGATAGATTGTAGCAGTTCCTACCATTAATCTTCATGACATATTGCAAGATCAAGAAGACATTATTTACTGTCACTGCAGGAAGATCTTCAAAGGCCTTCACAATAATGATAAGTTCATCTACTATAGATAGACTTGTTAGTGTTGGAGAGTGTGTATGGCAAATTTCTTAGCACTTTCTTTTATCAGACCTCTCTTTGAAAGACACCTTTTTTGTTGGTACTAAACAGGTGATTAGAAATGACCCACTGCTGAGCATCTTCAATATTCTTCATTCCTCTCATTGTTTGAATACTATGCTTCTCTGCTCACATAAACTGCACAACAATATTCTGAAATAAGTCAACAAACCTTCATATTCATGAAATAACCAATGCAATTGCCTAGTATATGTTCTGAACTGAGCACCCAAATAGATAAGAAACCCTAACACTTTACCCAACATTCCAAGCATGTTTCATACACTCTGTGAGCTTCTTTAGTTCAGTGCTCATGCATACTAGTTCTTCATTTTTGTTTCTAGAGTGGACAGGGTTGTTGAGGAAATTTGGCAGAGGTCCCAACATTATTAATTGTTTTCAATAGGTAACACTTAATCAGAGTAACAGAATCAGATATTCTCAAAAGAATTTGATAGTAGCTAATCAGCTTATATCTGCTTTTCACTATATTTCAAGAATGATCAGGCTATAAGTGCTATTCAGGCATTTTAAAGTTCCTAGTTTGCAACAGAATTTTACATTAGTATACCTATAATCAGCTCTTGAGACTTGTTAAGTAATAGAGGATACATAAAAAAAGCTCAATGCTTTAGCATGTATTGTTTGTACAAGGTCATTTCAAAATATTTTAGCAAAGAGCATAAAATTTCTTGACTTAGCTGAGACTTTTTTTTTTTTTTTTGGACATATTCTTCACTAAGAAGTGTGCACTTGCATTTGTTCAGACCACTTTGAAAACTCTGACTAAACTTATTTTGCATAAGTTTAATGATCTGTTCATATAGAAACAGGCATCCAATTATAAAAAGGGGAAAAAAGGTCATGTCTCGAGAATATGACATCAACATGTTCATTTGCCAAGAATAAAGAGTTTTTGCTGTATTGTCTTTGTGAAGCATTAGATGACCTACATTTGATTTTAGATGCTTAGATCTTTGGTGCAATAAATGACAGATGAAAGACAGTAATATGAAGCATATTTCTCAGTAGTAAAATGTTTTTGTATATCGAAGCAAGTCACTAAATGGCCTATTTTTGTGAAGAAAGAGCCACCTTCAGCTTTGTTGTACTTTTGGAAGGCATCACATTGCTGACTCCACTGCACTATAGCCATGATTTGGCCCTTATAATGATGGTATACTAGTAGAGTCAAAAAGAAACTGAGCATGTGTGCAAACTTTTATTACAGAGAACACGGAACATTTAACACAACACCACCTTCAAAGTAAGCCCTTTCTGCCCGCATCTGTACTACTTTTTGAAACAGTCCTGCAGTCCATTTTTGGTCACTTCCTGCAGTGCTCCTCACATATGCCTTCACCTCTTTTGCCAAAACAAATCTCCACCCCTTGAGTTGGTTTTTAACTTTTGGAAACAAGTAATAATCAGCTGGAGCAAGATCTGGAGAATATTAAGAGGATGAGAAAGAACAGGTATGTTATGCCCTGTGAGGAATTCGCTCATCTGGAGTAACTGGTGTACTGGGGCGTTGCAGTAAAGGAGAACCCAATTCTGTCCTTGCCACAATTAAGGTTTTTTCATCATAATGCATCACAAAGATGCTTGAGAATAGCAACATACATTTCCCTATTGACAATGTGACCTTCAGAAATGAATTTGAAATGTACCTGATTGAATGCTACATTAGTCAAGATCAATCAACTCCTACTCCACTTTGTTATATATGCCTGGAAAAATATTCTGTACTCCACAAAAGCAAGTCAGAGCTTAAATATCCCAGTGGTGCCAGACAAATTTCATTTCTTTGAGTTTATAAGTAGGTGATCCCTGCTTCTCCCATTGTGACATTACATTCCAAATAGGCTGCCTTCTGCTTTTCTGTTAAAAGTTGTAGTACTAATAACTATAATGCTTGTTTGTGGAGAGTGGAGTTCATGTTGATTCAGTACCAGGAATTCTCAGAATATCCACATAGGTACTCTTAGGGGTCCTCAATAAGCAACTTTCACACAGTTTCAGCTGTTTTTGGAGTTAATATCTGTGTAAGGTTGACTGATTGATTCGTTTTATTTAAGGATGCTCTTTAACATCTCAGGTCATCAGTGTCCCATTTAATTCTGGGCATGAAACGGCCGACAAATTTTTCTCAAAGGCCTCTTCTTTCAGGCTTGAGGTTCTTTTTCGTGCTGTAAATGTATGACTCAGGACCCACGGCTTTACTTCCCTTCCGAAGGAAGCCATACTTAGCATTGTTACACCCGAAAAAATCCATCAATCCTGGCCGGGTTTGAACCTGCAACCTTGGGTTTAGAAGGCAAGTATGGTTACCATTACACCACCAGGACCGACATCTGTATAAGGGCAGCCTGCATAGGGTTCATCTTCAAGTGATTCCTAATGTTTTTTAAACTTCCAAAATCAATTTCCATTTGTGGCTCAGGTAAGTGTATAGTCATGAAAAATACCCATCAAAGATACAGAGGCACATCTCCCATTGAGGCAACCCAATGGCTGTAAGTAGTGTTTCTGGTGGCTGAAATGGTATCTGGGCAGTTTTCTCTTATTATTCTGGTTTCCCCTGCCATTCATTCCTCCATTGTTCCATCTGCTCATCCCCATCTTCACCATTCACCATAATGTATGATTCTTGGTATGCTTGTTACAAAATGAAATAGGTTACTGTCCTGTAATACCCATGTCCAAAACTCCATTGCCTGGTTGGCATTAGAATTCATTCAGATTCATAACACTGCCAAACTATCAATAATTAAATCATTATAAATGTCATGAAAATCACATTATGGTGCCATCTGTCTGCATGACAACATTGGCCACAACCAGCTGTCACATTGTTGTTGTTTGACCAGGTGTGTTTGTGAGATTTTAAAACATCCGTTTTTCAAATGAAAGTAGTCTAATTGTGTAAATTTTACAATTAATTCCAGCTAAAGCCTTTCAAAATTACTCTATATATGATTCAGCTGCACTATGAATGACAAGGATAATAAAATGTTCAACTTGCACAGCACATCACATCACTCAAGAGTTATTTTGCATTTGGCATTTGCAATCTTTAGGCATTGCCTATACTAAGTAGCAAGGTGCATATACATACAATATATAGCTAAATGTTGTAAATAAATGAGTCTTCTTATTAACCTGTTGAGATATACCTTGGTATAATAAGATTTCATTTAGAATAAGGTACTTGGATGTTGTTGCCACCCATGGAAATCAAGTACAAAGAGTGCCTGTAATACAAGGAACGTTCTCCTTATGTGCATAATACTTAATTTCGCTCAAACATTGACAATTTTTATGGTCATAAGAGACTTTGTTGACTTTTGCTTGAAATATAGCAAAATGATTCTGAAGGCACTCTGATCTGAAAAAGTTGATGGTAATGTCCTCAGGACAGAATTGTGCATGTAAGCTCCTGCAAATAAGTGCAATATGTAAAGGAAAGATGTTTTCTTTGTTGTACAATAATCATGTCATATACTAATCTATCTTTAGCTGCGTTCATTGTTCCAGGATTTTGCATTCTTCTTCTTTTTTTTATGGTGATACATGGGATCTGGATAGTTAAGTGTATAAATACTGAATATATGTACACATTAGGTTTTTATCATTATATAAGTGGCAGCCAATAAATATGAAATCTAAATTAAAATTGTTAAACTTACTACCATAATATTCTACCTCACAGTACCATTAATTAATAATTGTGCTAGAGGAAAATAATAAGTGTATTTCTCTGCTTAAGCAATTGATGAAATTTAAAAATCTCATTTGTAAAGCACTTATACTGCCATTTCTGTTATTGATATATGAAATAGTGTATATACTTATTGCACTTGCTGGTTTATGCAACAGCACATAAAATAAGAAATGTTTATAAATCAATTAAAAGTTCCAAATTTAGATCTTAAAAGATCAAACATTTATTATTGAATCATTTGTCACTTCATTAAAATGAATAATTGTTCCCCTTCATATGAAAATTGTCTGTTCCAACTGACACCCAGCATGCATAAAATATAAAGATCGGAATATAGACTCTCAGATATTTATCAAAACATAATAAACTTGACATCTTGATTTTTGAGAATGACTTCTCATATCTCCAAAATTGAAAACTTTTATTATTTTTATTAATATTAAACATACTTGGAACTAATGAGAAGAAATGATTGACAACAAACATGGATTTTAGATTAAGATAATTGAGATTTTCTGATAAACCTCTCTGCGCTACTGAGCCATCATTAAATTATTGACATTTTTGTAGAATATAAATGTCAAAAAAAGAAAGTCCTATGGTTTTCACCTCAGTATTAGGTTTTCAGTACTGATTGATTGAGTAGTGTTTAACACTCACTTTTACTATTAGGCACCACAGGTAGTTTTAGTTCTCTATGAACGAAACTTTAAGAAAAGAAAGTCTTAGGAGGAAAAAATCCTAGAAAGTTGTGTTCTTCCACCAGCAATAAAATCCCCCCCCCCCTTTTCCATGTGTCCATTATTACAAAAATGTATTTGAAAGTGCAAAATAATAAAATCTTATTCTTTTAAACAATATAACAAGAAAATTTAAATTCTTTTGTATAGTTTGCTGCATTGCATTCCTAATATTCCATTGTTAATGTCTGTTGAACTTCAAATCTCTTAAAAAAATATGAGAAATTGCAAGCAATTGCTGTTGCCAGAGTAGTAAAAGTAAGCCAGTGGTTGTGGTGGGAAGGTAAGAAATATTTTCAGAATAGAGCTTGTTTTTAAAACTACTAATGTTTTTAATCAGGCAAATCTTGGATTAATCATTTTGTGTGCCTTCAGATGTTTTCTATGAGTACTGCTTTCTTAAAAGTAAGGAGTATATGTGTAATGGATGAATTATTTACCACAGCTGATTTTAAGTATTTTATCAGAATAATACAGTATTGTTTTCCCTGCAATTTCATAATGTGGTTCACTTCAATGGATACCATTAAATGCTGCGTTCTATAACTGCTCTTGAACCAAACCCAGTAATGGCATTCTTGTATGTGCTAAGAGAATTTAAATGGCAAAACAGATTTGTTATAAATATCCACTCAGATTTTAAAACAGTGTGAGAGAGAGAAAAAAAAAATGCACATACTTTTAATACACATACAAGGCACACAAATTTATGTTACAATGTGGGATATATATATATATATATATATATATATATATATATATATATATATTTATTATAAAGTCACTTTCAAATGGCCATAGCTTTGGCAAAGTTTTAGATTCTGCAAAAATAAAAGCTTGTTCATTAAGAAATAGATTTTATATAACAAGCATTTATAAAAGAATAAACAAGCAAAAGTTAAATATGAGGCCACCACTGTGATGTTCAATAAGAAATAGCTGTTCTTATGTGCTTTTAACAACATTAGTAAGTGACTTCTAGAAATGTTTTTGACGTCCAATATCAATTTTATCAATTCCTTGTGAGTCTTCTAAGAAATACCCTTTCTTTTAGGGAAGCCCACAACCAATAGTCAGCTGGATTCATATCTGGTAACTTAGGAGATCAATTGTTCAGAATTGGCTATTAATTGCATGTTCATCAAATGTTATAGTTATAATAGTATTTTTAAGGTATTGCATATATGTAATGGAGCGTAAAAACAATTTTTTGATTCTCTAATATTGGTATTACAAGATCTTGCAACATTCAAAAATATTGCTGCCCATTTATCATTACTATTTTGTTTGCCCTTTTTCCATTTCTTCATAGAAATAAAGTCCTAATATAAAATGTGATATACAACCATGTCAGACAGTAACATTGACATTGTGCTTGCTGAACAATTGTGTTTTATTTCCCATTCATACTGTGCTATTGCAGTGTTTAACACCTCCATTTAATTATTTGAAATGTGCCTCATATCTTCACAAGATTTTGTCTAGCAATTCAGCATTATTCTGAATTTCTATAATATTTGCGAAATTAAAGTGAGACCAATTTACTTATCAGGATCTTTCAATTCAAAATGCATTTTCATTTTATAAGAAAACAGATCTTTCAATTCAAAATGAATTTTCATTTTATAAGAAAACAGCTGAGGCTGTATTTGTCATAATGTTGAATAATCTCTTAATGCTTTGCAACTTTTTTAGCAGTATAAACATTATCTGCAGCATTTTCACAAATTTTTTGAACTTTTCGTAAAACTAGAGTTGCACTCATTTGTTTTCTAGTAATTTTGGTTTATACCCAATTGCCTTTTATCAGTAACTGTGTCAGTTTGCTCAAATTCACTTGCTTACAAAATGATTTTATAGAGCAAGGTCCATGTAAGGTTCAAAATTTTCTCATTGCATTTCAATATTGGATATTGCATTGTAATAGCACTAATAGATGTCAATATAAAGCTTATAAAGCCAAAACCATTCTTAAAATTGTTTGTAAATTTCTGTTAATATTCTAAACCACAATTGCTTATATAATTGTAACACAATTAACTGTTGCAACCAAAGTTAAACAAATGCATATGTACAGAAAATACAGCCGTTTCAAACTGTAACCTTATTTTAGAATAACCCTAAATTTCTCTGCAATGAGAGAGAAATTTTATTACATTACTATCCAGATCCTAATGATTAGGCAAGCAGCTGGTTCATACTTTGTTTTTAATATGACATATTTGGAGGTGTAATTTTTAAAAGTACAATAACAGTTATATCTGCTGTGAAAAGAGATAATGTAATCATCTTCATAATAGCTTTATATGAAGCTTTTAAGACTGACATGTTTAATATTTTTAGTAGCATTTAGATAAAAAATGTAAATAAACATAAATATTTCTTCATCAGTTGCAATTGCAGTTCATATTTTACTAACAGTTAAATCTTTTAAGATACAAAACATTTTTGATCTACAAGTGCATACAACACTGGTAGGAGAAAAATAAAGAATAATAATTGTTGAGGCCATTATTGTATTAAAGAAAACAATCTCTTGAAACTTTCACATTTGCTTTTAAAGACAGCCTTACATGTCCCTGGAAAATGAATGTCTTAAGTTTTTATTCAATTTCTGTTTTTGTTTGCATGTGTATGAAAAGTAATGGATTTGTGGGCGTAAAGTTTAACAGCATATTCATAGAAAAAGTGCATTCAGAGTCTAATTATTACTATAAAATATTTGACTAATGATTATACTTACAAGATGCTGAACCATTGTTTCAAAAATGCACAATGCACTTTCATTTTAAATATCTGTTAATGAAGTTTCAACTTCTTACAAAAAGAACTGATATACTTTTATTTTAATTTTGAGTTTCATATTTTACTAAGTTACGAGATAAATTATTGTAACAACTGCCATTAGTGAATGTAATCAAATGCTTGTTATTTTACTAAATTGAATCTTTAAGTTTTTATTGCATATAGGTCTTCATTTTGTTTGTTATTCAGGTATTGATTTTGCCATTTTTAATAACTGCAAAAGGCCTTGGCACTTGCCAAGGAAAATTATGCTGCATGTCGTTGGAATTGTTAGCATGAATTTTTTCTTAATATTTATCATTTATAATACTAGTGTAATTACCATCATAGAAGATGCTCAAAGTGAGTGACAGCAGAATCATTATCTGATTAACTAGCAAAATTAAGGTCCTATATGACCTCGTCTAACTAGAAGGAAATTCAAATGTTTATGCTGACTCATATCTAGCAGCTCTAGATGGTGTCCAAAGGATTTGCATTAAGAAAGTTCTATCATCCTTTCTTTAATATTAAATATTTCATACAAATAATATAAATTCTGTAAGACTACAAGGGTTATTTCAAAACTTTTGCATGCTGAAAAAAAATTTTTTATATAAATGTTTGGTTAAATCTTGTATGCAGGGCACCTTCATTGTTGAGCTGTCTGATTATTCAGATCCTCCCCAGAAGCTTGTTCAGTTTCACTGAAGCATTTCTACTGGCATGATTGGCATGATTTCTGCAGTTTGCTTTCTTTTATGGCAAAAATCCTATTCAGAAACTGCTCTCCTCTTTGGTAGTGCTGAAACAATTCTGCAATTTTCTTGCATTCCGCTTTGTACTCTTCAAACGGATTGATAAGGCGTCCATTTGAAACAAAATTTTCTCTTCTGTAATTTTTAAGTAATTTTTCTATATACTAAAGCAACCAATGCAGTTTCCTTAAATGTTTTCTGTCAATCCTCTGGCAAAATGTCATTAACAGTAACCTCAGATGCATAGCCTGCATTTGATGACTGTTTACTTCTTGGATAGTCTCTGTGCTTACCCAATTGTCATAGAAATTAGTAGCTGTGATACTGTGCTATGATATATTACACTGTCCCTGCATGCGTAAAGCAAAGTGTCATGCATTTTAGTTTGATTCTTACTTTGCAGAGTTTCAATTTTGGTGTAGGACTGCTTATCACTACATGGAATCTGGTCTGACTCATTTTCTTCCACCATTTTAAAGCAGATGAGCTCAACACACAATCAACCTATCCATCAAACATACAATTATTTTAGACTGAAGTCTGATTTTCAACTGATGTGAAATTACAGTGATTACAGTGTGCAAACATTTTGAAATTACTCTTAAAAATGGAAATAATTATTCAGGCAATAAATGACCTGAAGTGAACTGCCGTTATCCATCTCAGATTAAGGGAAAAAAGTCTGGAAAACTAATCATTCTCTATATCAACAGTATTTATATAATATATGCTGCATTTAAAAACAAAGATGTTATGCTGCAGATTAAATAAATTATGATAGATTACGGTAATTGGAAATATATCTTTGAACAATATTGCAAAAATTTGAATACTCTTTAGTGAAAAGCAAACATTCAGTAGTTGTTGCAGTAAACAGCTAAGAAGTTTTCCATAACTGTTCATTCTTATGTTTTTGTGAAATGCTTATATTGTCTGTTTTGGTGGTGTATTTTATTTGGTGAGAAGAAACAGCTGTGGTGGTCAGTGAACTTGAATGATCTCATGTGTGGGTACCTGAGTGGCATAGAGTGTGTTAGTTATGCATTTGTAAGAGCATGTTAGAAACTACTAAAGAATACAATGAAGCACTTTAAAATTAAATTTATTGTAGGTTCGCCATCTTATCCATGGTTGTGATTAGATTATAATTTTGTATCAGTACAGTTGTATAACTTTGATGTAGCTGCAAAGAAAAGGTATTACATCCTTGTTTTTGAATTGTGTTAAAATATGCTATTTGTGTAAAATGTTGTTATGCTTTATTATGAGTATTTACTAGAAGCCTCTCTGTTTCTGGAGATGTCTCATAAATGAACAAATAAGTAAATAGCTGTAACTACAAAATTATGTGAAATATTATAAAAGGGCTCGAAAGAAAATTATGGTAACACTATCGCCACATTGTTAATGAACTTGTCAGGGCATTGTTTTTCCTCAGCATCTCCAGAGGAATTGTGTAGCTGTTCAACACACTCAATATCATTAGTGCACTACCTATAGACAAACATATGTGAAGCTATTGAGTAATAATATAAATCTGGACCACCCAAAAGTGATATTTGCTAAAGATGAGCAGTGTGCATGGATTAAAATTGAGGTGTCACATATTAGGAACATGAGAGATTGTCATGCAGGTGTCTGGCAATGAAACTTTGCCATATCAAATGGTGGATCTTGGGGTGCCATACCTTCAACAAGGATGCAATAGAGTGGAAGATGCATCACGTTTAGGTCTTGCCCTTGAAGTGCATTACATTGATTTGATTAAATCACTGTTGAAGGTGAGTTGTCACTGGGCAGTGACTCAAGTCAGAACAACCACACTGCAGTGTTGTAGTAGGACATTTCTTCTCAAACGACAACAATGGTTTTACTATGGAAGTCCAGTGTCTTCCAGAAATGTGGCAGGGAATTATATTGAAGGAATGTAAAAGTCTCCAGGTTCTAAAATTATTGAATATGTTGCCATTACTTTCTTTCAAGCCCTATTAAAGGTTGGAATTTTGTTTCACATAAAATATGAGGATTTTTGAAAAGATCTCAAAATAGAGCACAAAGTAAAGGCTAGCTCTTTTGAAAGAATTATTTTTCAATATAATCTCCCTCACACTAATGAACTTTGTCCAACAATGTTCTTAAGACTTTATTCCATCAAATAAATCAATGTCCTTCAAATCTGCTTCATACTCCTCAATTGGTGCTTTAAATTCTTCATCAGATAAAAATTTCTATCTACCAAGGAATTTTCTCAGCTTTAAGAAGAGACTTCAGTTTGATGTAGACAAATCTGAAAAATAAAGAAGATAAGGTAGCAAATCGTAGCCCCATTTATTGATTTTTGCTATTACAATGACATGTATCTGAGGACAAGCATTGTTTTGATGCAAGGTCACTTTCATCTTAAATAAATGCAGTTTTTTCTGACCTTTGCCTTTAGTTGGTCCAAAAGTTTAACTTAGCATGCTCCTGTAATAGAAGCCCCACTAGGAAGATAGTCTGTCAGTGGGATATCTTTAGCACCCCAGAAAAAAAGATGCCATAATTTTTCCTATTGACTTGATGCTTGGCTCTCTTTGGCAGTGCAGAATCATGATATTTCATTTATTTTGTCTCTGGTGTGTAGTAGTGTACCTGTGTTTCATCATTGGTCATGAATTGAATAAAGTTTTTGGATCTCTATGAAAGCATGCCAAACTTTTCTCAGAACTTTGCATTCCAATTCATTTTTGATTGGGTGTCAACAGGCATGGCAACATCTTACAGATAATTTTTTCTTGCAATTTTTCTCATTCATAATGTGAAATATTCATTTCTGCCTGAAATATCTGTAGCTTCAGCAATTTTTGACACTTTTAATCAGCTATTCTTGAATAACATCTTATGTACTTTTTGAAAATGTTCAGTATGGTGACAGATTTTGGCTGTCCGCTTCCAGTTCATGCTCCAAGCTTTCATGACCACGTTTGAAACCAGAGATCCACTTGGAAATAATTGAAAATGATAACACAGAGAAACCTGGATGTTTATCATGCCTCTTTGAATTTCTGTGCTGTCATACCCTTCTTCAAAGATAATTAAATCGCAACACTTGTACATCTGCACTGTAACTAAGAGCAATACCTACTATGGTCCATCAATGAGTGAAGCATTATCGCACAGCTGTTTCTCTGGAAGATGACATATTTTGATATGGCAATTGGTTAGAAACTATTGCTGCAATCTGTGGGTCAGTCCAAGTACTTTTCAAAAGGTCCTCTTATATACCTGAGCTGTAGGTATGCTGTAATTGGTCATTGCATCTGCATTAATATTTTGCAAGATGAACCTGCAGCATATTTTAATAGCTTAGGCACTAAAGTGTGTGACAAAGCCACCTTTAGTTGCTATGTTGGTTAAATAGAAAGTAAGAAATGGCAAGAAGAAAATAATAATTTAGATAATTGCAGATATCTGGTTACACTTATCTGAAGCATATAGAAAATGTATCACCAATAATAATCATACCTTGACAATTTAATCAAGAACAAATGATCAGACTATATATATATGCAACTTCTATTGTTGCTTTTGGGCTTTGCTTATCTGAAGAGTGTATACTTCGTTAGTTTTTAATATTTTTAATTTATTTCTTGTGGTTGAACAATATATTCTTTAGTTTTGCCCCTGCAGAGAATGTACTGTGGAGTTTCTTCTCTAAGAGCATAGAATATATATAAGGTGCTTTATATTTATTATTAAGCCAAAATTGCAGTTTTTATGTAAATTCATCATTAATCATCTGGTATCTATTGCCTAATCTAAGGTTTCACATCTTTTCATTGGTAGTCTTGCTACCAATATCTGCATAAATTCATTGGTAAGCCTCTAATCTCAACATCTCATGGATTTGTATTCTTCTCTGTAGAATAAGCTCGCTTATCCAAGCAAAATGGGTGCAATATAATGCTGGATTTTATTTATTGCACTGTCATAGGTATCACTTGATCTCAGCCTTTGTGGATGTAGGAGTAGGATATCATCATAGGGAAATAAATAAGACAAAAAAACTGGAAGTTACCAACATTCCAGCATAACTTGCTTAAAAGCATACTGCTGCTACTGAGATGCTCACTCTCATTAGTGCTACTTTAATTTAAGGATGTTCTTTAACATCTCTCATCGTTAGCATTCCATTAAATTCAGGCTTGAGGTTATTTTAAATGCCGTAAATGTACAACTTGAGACCCACGTCTTTACTTCCCTTCTGAAGGAAGCCATACTTTGAATTTTTACACCATAAAAAAAGCCATCAACCAGTTCAGGTTTGAACCTGTAACCTTGGTCTACAAAGCAAATACGGTTACCATTAGACTGACAGAGCTGACGCATAGTTAGATTCAAAACACTCACTAATGTGTAGGTCAGTAACTCTGAATGCTCTTTAGGCCATAGTCTTTTAAAAACATATATTGCCCTCCTTTTAACTTGTAGTGTTAACCATTAATGTAGTAATTATACAAATGAATAAATTTTTTCTAAAACAGCACATGTCAAGAAAATATCGTTTTGAGATACACAAAAATATCAATGACACATGCACTTTCTCCAGCAAACAGCATTCAGTGGGTATAAGTAGACATTCAGAAATACACAGACAAGTGTACTTTCGTCTGGAAATGACAGTTCCACACTTAATACCCAGGTTCCTGACTATAATTACATTTTGTTGCAAAAAAGTGACGCGTGCAGTTTCAGAAAAAAAACTATTCAGATATCTCTGGATATACCTAAGCATGACTAACATATATATGATGACAGGATTATTTATCTCTACCTCATATTTATAAAACAAAAACAAATATAACTGTATCTTTTGCTTCTAATTCTATATACTTATTTTCAATTCTCTCTCCTGTATTCAATATATTTATTGCAGAATGTCAGTTCATTATTGGAGAAATTCAGCATTAGTCTACTGGTGTAGACTCTTGATTTCATTTTCTCATAGGAATGTGAAATGTTTGCAGTTCAAGTACTCCTACATCTTTTGGGAAAAATCTTATTGCTTAGGGTAATTTTTAAATTTCTGGATATCCTAGGTTAGAAATATAAAGTTTTAAAGTACTATGTAAAATCAAGTATAGGTTATGCTTTCTACATATTCAGGATTTTTGTGAATTATTTTAGAATGCTTTAGAAGAATGCTTTAATGTAAAATGCTAGCTGACACATGAGATTTTGGAAACTAGGATTACTAACAGTCTTTATTTTTGGTCAAAATTGTTAATAAAACGCTACATTATGGCACTAGTTCTTGAAAATTATCATAGTTACAATTACATCATTAAATTGTTTTCATTGGTGCTGTCATCAACTGAATATTATGTTACAGTAATGTAAGGAAACGATTTATGTATTATTGAAAACAGATTCAATCATTCACCTTTCACTACAGAATTAATGAAAAATTAATGTTAACATTAGCTACCAAATGAATTAGAATTTGATAATAAATAACACTAAAGTTTGTTAAATATCCGTAATATACTATTCATACAATTAATGAATCTGTTTTATTCCTTCTGATAAAAAGCATAAAATTTTCTTGGTATTAGTGACAATTTAGCCTGTTCAATGTGGTCTAAATTCCTTGCAATAAATCCATCTTCATAACAACAATAGACAAATGACCTAAATATCTCCACTGATACAATGACATCATAAGTGTAATTGAAAGTGGTATTGACTTTATAATAGAAAATCAACATAAATATTTATTTTATTTTATTAGAATACTTTTATAATTCTGCTATACAAAAAATAGCATATGAAAAAATTATACATTTATTGCATTCGTAAAAATTACTAAACTTGCTTTGCTAGTTTTTCAAACATTGACTCAGACTCTGAACAATGCTCAACTGGTTCAAAATTAAATGCATCTTTATGGATATAATTTGTATAAGAATAATATCATGAAAAAATGTTGTGCCCGTGAAAATAAAATTTGAGCCTTTTATATAGAATTCTTGCAGTAAATTTTCCTTTAAACTATACTTATATTTAAACCAATAGCATTCCTGTAGGCAACATAGTTTCAAATGTCTTGCTTCTTTTCTCTCTCTCTTACTACTTGCATTTCGTTGAAATTTTTTAATTTACCTTTGGCTCTATCTCAGCAGTACATCACATCTGCAAGATTACTTAATGTGACTTTTTTTAACTTCTTTAAAATGTACGTGACTAGCAGGCAGAGGTGTGTAACAGAATCATTTACTAAAAAATTGCCTCATGAAGTGTTTTATCTTTGTGATTGCAGCTATGATTATACATTTATAGCAAGATGGTGAACCTACATGGTAGAGGTAATTGTTATATTTTAGCTAGCCTGTATTATGCCTCCCACATTATGTACAGTTGAAATTCTGGGATGAATCTCATAGAGTTTTCATTCCAAGATTATCAGTATTAAAGCCTACAAATTTGATGAACAACAAAAACTGTAATACAATGCATTTTACTCATTTTTATTAGGAATAGAGAACAAATGTAACACTTTGGAATTGTATGATGAGTAAAAGTCTATTAGGAATTAGTGTTGCACTCTTTTGGTTATTTAGTTGATAATGTATATTGTAATAGTCTAGAAAATTTGTGTTATATGTCTAGACATCACAAACAAAAAGAAATTAATGTAAGTTAGAAAATAATTTATTAAATTTTTCATTTGTTAATTGAAAACTATGTCTACATAAATTTATTAGCATAGAAAATTACAGATTCCAGTGCTTGTTTATAAGGATTGTATTTCAGGGTATAGTTTACCTTAAATAAATAGAAAAGCATTTTGAATCAAGCAATTTTGATTTGCATTAAAAGCAGTAATAACATGAAATATATTTAGTTTCAGAGATGAACAATACAAATCAGAATTGATTTTAACAGTTGAATTTACCCAGCACTGGGTTTTAGGCAAGTTATGTTTAAAAAAACAAGAAAACTATATCCTGTAAGAATTTATTAAATATGTTCACACTAACTCCAACTATTATATATGTAGAAACATAAGTGAAATTAACCGCCATGGGTGGCTGAGGTCATTGAAGCTTGGACTTATGAGCAGTCTGAGGTTTGATTCCCACCAGAACTGCCCTCCCTGACTAAGGGTTTTTCCAATTTTTCATCAATTCTCATAAATGGCAAATGCCAGGGAGGTACCTTAAAACTCTAAGCTGGAATGTTTCCTTCCTTTAAAATAAATCCTTTCCCAATTTATCATTTCATTCATGTATCATCAATGTCCACTGCCTGTGATGCCTCAATAGTAAAAACAGGCATTAAACACTATTCAATAAATAAATAAGTGGAGTTAGTGTGAACATATTTAATTAATTCTTATAGGATGTGTTACCACTCCATTGTCTATAGCTTAAGTACAATTTAAAAAAGAAACCTATGTCAGCTAAATGTTTCTGCATAGATCACTGTTTATAGCATGTACATAAAAGAATGTGTAAATGGACTATGTAACGTTGCAATAATAATCCTGAGGCTAGTGAAATGTTAAAACATCCAACAAAGTATTGTTCACATTATATACATGAAGTTTTAACATCAATTGTACTCAGTTTTATAGAGTTTTTTGTTGAAGTTTTTGGTACTTTTTCTTTCATCATTATGACTAAATGTAATGTTTGTTTAAACTGAAAAATAAATATTGGTTATTGAATATTTGGCATTTGTATGCTCTTTTCTGATAAGTGTTTTTATTTAATGGCGAGACATCAGCAATATGATTATGTAACAACAGAATTGGAACAGATTTGAAATTGCCTTAATCTTGCAATAAAAAATGTTCAAGAAAAAGATATGGAATTAAGCATCACAACACTTTGAGTTGTTCCACGTTTGTTACTCTTTACATGTTCACTTTGAAATATAATAAACAAATCTGTTTAAGCAGTTCTTGGATAAACCGTTACAGATGTTTCTGTTGTATTTATTCTGATTTATAAACATTTCGAATGCCCTGAGGAAGGTGAACTAGGAGGAGCGAAATAGAGAAACACACAAGAAACTCTTAACAAATCAAACGTAAGACCTGTCATTACTTATAGAAGTGAAGTATTAATTGTTGCTGCAAACCATCAAATCAGAACATTTGAAATACTACAAAACAATGCACTGGAAATTGTATCAGGAGCAATAAAATACCGCCAAAAACTGCAGTATAAATATATATAGCAAATAAACATATAAGGAAATAAGACATATATCATCAATCTAAATCTAAACACAATAAATGATACACCATGCAAGAAACAATTTAATACTAAACTGAATACATATCTCCAAAATAGAAAATTGAACATTTCAGTTATATACACTTCCAATTAGAAGCAGAAACTGCAAATAAATCTACAAATCCACATCAGTTTTTAGAATTTGAATCATATTTCGTCTACTAAAAAAGGCCAAGAAACAAGATACCTCTCTGGAAATACATAAAACATTAAGCAAAGAGACAATACATACTCAATCTGGCTACATCTTTTTATCATTGGCTAAAAATTGAAACAATCAAAGGAGCAGGGCCCAGAATACTGTACATTTTTTTCCCACTGTCAGTAAAATATTACCAATTTATGCCAAAATAGAAGCTTAGAGTACACAATAAAAAAATCTAATGTTTAGAACAAATAAGTTTCAAAAAGGGGTTCTACAGGTAAATTCAAAATCTGCCCTTACAACAATAGCATCAAATAAAATGTCAAAAGTATTTTCAAATAGCAAGAATTTTCACAGTGAAATATGGTATAATACTGCAATCCTATTTGAGGAAATCACTCAAATTTCACTAATTTTGTTCCATTTGCACATATGTAAGCAACATGAGAAATGTAAAATATAAACAAATTGAGAAATTATTGATAGCATACCATTTCTGGAAAAAAAAAACACAAATTACAAAATGAATCAAAACTCTTAAAAGCTGTTCAAAAACCCATAGAATTAACAGCATGGGAAAGTATATTCATAAGAACAAGGAAAATTTAGTTAATTTTGATCTTCCAAACAATAGTAACCTCATCACTAAATTCGTAAAATCTACAAAGTGACATCTTAATACCTTTCTGGGAAGCTGACAGTGGAACCATGCTGATGATGAAGGCAACAGCCTTCGAAACATGTGTAAGCAATGGAATTTGAGTGATTTCCTTATAAAGAGTTCAAAAAAAAAAAATACACATATCAGACAGCTCATAAAAAGCATAGCTCTTCAGTACAGTTACCATCATGTGAACCTTCCAAGAAATGAGATAGCAGATAAATAGGCAAGGAAAAGAACAATCCTACAGCAAAAAAGGACCAAACTATTCTTTCACACAGCCTTAGATCAGTCTTACAGAAACACAAAACAGAATAAATGCAAAAAAGCAAATCAAAAGATAAATCATGGTAACACATAAAAGGCACTGGGAATAAATGTTCACAAGCAGCCTAAAAGATGTAATAGGAATGTTCAGAATGGACATACCCATGACCGTTTGGCTGGTCCCCTACAAAAATTCATGTTCAAATACTATATGCAAGGACTTAACCTCTATCATGAACGAGGACCACCTACTTCAATGCAGCTCAATGGATCCATATTAAAAGACAGAACCTGATTTACCAGCTTTACCTACTGGGAAGCAAGTGAGAAACTTCAAGCTCACTTGGAATTAAAAACAAACAAAACAAAATACTTTGTTACCATTTGAGATGTGTGAACTTATTCTTTCGAAGAAATTCATTCCATTTGATACACACAATTGTATTGAATGCTGCTGTGATTTTAAAAGCATTTTATAGTGGCTTTCAAATAGGAAGAGTCATGAGCAGTAGCTGCCAGGTGGCAAGAACTGGGAAAGTATTGTTGCTTCATTTAAGTGCTTTCTTTTTATAGTTCCCTCTCATTCGTACACATTCTATAGTAGCCATCTCATACAACTTAATGTAACAAAAGTCTAATTTAAATACTTTTTAAACATATATGCATAAACAAAAGATGGTACCTAAATGAATTAATTGATATTTTAATCCAAAGGAAGTGCTAGTAGATCTTCTGTATTGCTATCATCAATATCAGTTAAGTAGGGAGGCAGTTCATCATTGTTACTGTCTCTGTCATCTGAGTCTTGCAAATTTACAATGATAGGACCTAAAATTTTGTTGGGCCCTATTTCTTTTATGAAATCATCCCTGGTAATTTTTCAGCATTTTGCACAGGATTCCCTGTCTTTTTGTATCACTTTGTCAATTTCTTCATGAATAAGTCCTTCCACAACTTTCAGTTTAAAAGTAATGTTTCTTTTTGCCAAACCATGTTTAATTTGAGCCCACACAAGCTCAATTGTATTATATTGTCAGTAGTAAGTAGAGAAGTATATTATGTTGTTGTTGTTGATCTAATGTGCAGGATTTTGATCCATCAATTTTTCCCTGGCCAGCCAATATAATTTGTGTATTTTCCCGTCAGGTGCAGCTTTCCTCAGTTCTGTGCATTCCAATAGATGTTCTCCGTTTAGAATCTTGTCGGTATTGCAGATCTTACATGTATTATCATTTATAAAACCAAATCTGTGTAGATGTTCCACCAGACAATCACGTCCAGTTGCCAGTCTAAAATGAGCAACTGCTTCCTTCCTTGATAGATTTTTTATTTTTTGTACTGTTTCTTTTATACTAAATAATTTTATTAGATATTTCCACTTGAATATTATATTGATATTTTTGTTCTATGATCGTTTTGATGTTTTTTAATTTTACATTTAATCCACGGGGCTCTATTGGTTTTGAATATAGCACTGCCCCCTTTTTGGCCAGAAAGTCTACATTCTCATTACCTATCACTCCCATATGTGCTGGTATCCACAGTAGTATTATTTGTTGAAATTTTGTTTGAAGTAATCTATAATAAGATCTCATGTCCCTTACATTGTAAGATTCATATGAACTATATATGTAAGTATATTATATTATCTGATGACCCTTTTCATTAGCAAACATATCCAGCTGATATATGTTTTCCTGGTTTTGAATGGAAGTATCCTTATCAATAGCTCAGTTTTAGTTTCTGATATCAAAAATTCAAACCTCCTTTTTTGTAACCATTCCATAAATTGATCTTTTCTGCTGGCTGTATTTTGAATTTTGTTTTGAACAATTTAATGGTATAGTGATTATCTATTATTATGATGCTTCCTTCTAAATAATTTAGGAATCTGTTAAAAAACCAATCTAAATATATAAGCTGTCATTTTCTTGCAATAATTTAAGGTGCTTTTAGACTGAAAAATCAACTTGTTTTCAGGTAGGAATCCTCTCTTAGCAGATCCTGCATGACAAATGATGAGCCGGCAGCCTTTCCGAATATGTACCTTCAGGTGTCCCATTTTAAAAGAGTCTTGCCAGATTGAATTTGATGTATGGTTTTCACCCAAGTCTCATTTAAGTAAAATAAAGGTCTTGTATCACCAGAAATTCCAATTTTTGCATTTTGCATAATATCCTTGTCACAAGTGTCCCCTCTCCATAAAAAATTTAAGCGTATCATTTGTCTTTTTATATCTGAATCCTGATTTTCCCAGAATTCTGTGTGTGTGTGTGGATGAATTAGAACCAGTGTGTGATATTTTAGTTCTTAAAGCATGGGTTAATTGTATAAAATTCTAAAGAGAAAAAGAAAAACCAGCACTCCAAGAAAATTTGTAAAAGTTTAGTAAACTGAAATGTAAGGTTTGTTGAAGTAAAAGTCATTAATTCACTTATTGTACTGTTGGAAATTCTTCATGACAATAAAGTTCTAATACAGTCCTTCATATAACGTCAATGTCAAAGTGATTTAAGTTTGTAATCCTCTTGGGAGAGGTCAGATGTATTTTCTAGGTAATGCAAAAACTGGTAACACTAGACCAAGTTTTCTAACCTAGTGACAATTGCAGAACATTAGCTCTACCTACACCAGACATCTTTACAGTCAATTCCTGCACATTTTTAAAATCCAGTTTATATGCGTCTTCCGTAAAAACCATCTTTTGAAAAACGTATACACTCTAAAAATAATATTGCAAACCTGGCTTTGCAATACCTGCCTTCTTGAATTTACACTTGCTTTACTTAAAGCCATTGCATAACATTCTGTTCTCTCGCTAATAAAGCCAACCACTGGCCTTAAACACAACTCGGTCAAAAACATGTCTGGCTCTAATATTCTGCAGATGCAACAATATTCTGTTAAGGCCAGGGAACTGTTACCCACCTTTCAGAGATAAGAGACTACACATTGTCACTGAAAGGATTGAATTGATGTACCAATAATATTGCTACATAAATAGTTAACAATTTTCAATTAACTACCCACCTTACATTGGTCTTTGGCTCACCAGCAATTATTCACTAGAATTTTCTGAAGACACAGGTTCATCTACATACAATATTCATAAATAATAACAAACACAACACTGAAAGGAACTATTATAATAAATTGCGAACTTTGGTCTAGGGAAACCCTTAAGCATCAGCCTAAGTGTAGGTATACAGTATTTCTGAAAAGAGGGTGAATTGTTCACAGTATTAATAAACAAATTAATCTTATTTTCTCTGACAATTCTAACAAGAGATACATTAAATGCATTACATATCTGTGTTTTCTTATTTTTCAAACAACTTCACTATTGAAAGGAAATGGCAATAAGTGGAAAACATGTAACAGTATGTTATTTTTCAATGGGAATACAAGCTGTAATACTGTGATAATTGTTTGATGATTATAATACTAGCAATTTATCCAGCTATGACCATTTATATGGGAATATTTACTCGTCTGTATAATAAAAACTATTTATGCTAAAATAATAACAGTTTTCATAGTCATGTTGCAAAAATTGCTTTTTACTTTCCTCATATATTAATTATTGCAAATCTAGAATAATTTTCTGTAGCATAAATGGTATTTGCAAAAGAGGAATTAACCTCGCAGGAAAATGTGGGGCACAATATAGCAACTTTGCAAGACTCCAATTGGAGAACGCTCATATGCTGCTCAAGATCAGGAATTTTCCCATTTGAAAGCCACTCACTGTAGAAAATTAGTGCGAATAATAAATTTGAAACTGGTGAGAATAAAATTATGAAATGATGATGCACTATTGAATAACATGTCATAACTCTCTGAAAGCAGTTAATTGGTTGAGTAATTAGGCTATTAAGCAAATACCCAGAAAATGCTAATTATTTTCAAAGATATATATTACTGTTATGTTAATGAGAAAGAAAGAAAAGTATTGATTGAAGGAAAAACTATGGCATATTACAGCATTGTATTAATTGTCATTAACTAAATCCATATTATATTTCTAAGGCTTTCACTGTTGGCATTCATATTATGAAATTTTAAAGCTTCCAGGTTTGTGCCATGGTCTTAGGTTAACTTCAAAACCATAGCTTTCACTGATGCCTGTAATCAACATATCAGTGGAATGCTCAATGATGAGTTCTATTATATAACAGAATGTAATGACATTCATTTTAACAAAACAGAGGTACTCACTAAGACATACTTGGTCAGAATGTAATTCTGCAGATAGAATAAAATGCTCAAAGTATAAACCAAAGTAATGAATTCCACTTAAGCAACACTTAGAAATAGGTACTCAAGAATAACAATCACATTCATTCTCTACTACTCCTCTCTTCCCAACAAAGTGTTAGCACTTGCTCATCGATAAAAATCATACTAGAAGTCCATGTCACTTCACCTGCAATCATTATATGAATAATAACAACTCAGCATTCCATTGGTGATGTTGGCCACAGTTGTCAGCAAAAGCTTTAAACTTTGATAATACAGTACAGTCCCTATTATATTTTGTATTATCCATCCATGACAGTGGAAAATTGAATTTTTACTTTTAATGAGGACTGTAGATACTGCAACTTCCTGTATTTACTGGTCTTCAAATACTGAAGAAATGAATTCAACTTTGCTTTATTAAGTTTGTTAATACTATTGATTGTCATTGCATTCATAAAGTCTTCCGGCAGCCAGTAAGTGTGTAACAACGTTGTATGTATGTGATTGTAATGTGCTTACCTCTTTGCATTATTGGTTCAAATATGTATACAAAAAGGAATGTTTTTTTCTTACACTACATTTATATTTCTACTTTTGAGTTCACTAAATACAATATTTCAATATTATTTTATTTGTACTGGTAATTTTATTCCATTGTTTTGTTTTATCCAACCTTTTAAGTTATTAGACCTCCCTCCAGGTGTCATGTTTGTTATACAATAGAGACTTTACTTTTTATTATTTTTCTTAATTTTGTGTAATTTTTTTAAGTTATAAATTCTAATAAGTTTCATACAATGCAATTTATTTTTTTGTTGTCATATTCTTTTCTATTTTCAAATACCTGAGGTCAGCTGAACTACTTAGAGAGGTGTATATATAATATTTAAATGAAAAATAATGTAACATTATTGACAACGTAACTAAAATAGCAATAACTAGAAAAGCAGTAAAGGATATAACACTAGGAAAAAGTCACAGATGTGTGTGTGTTTTTTATTTTATTTTTTTTTTATTTATTTTTTGTTATTTTATATGAGAGAGAGGGAGAGAGAGAGAGAGAGAGAGACCGTTTAGGAAAAATCTCATGATTACCATTTAGCTTTCTTAATGCTGGAGCCATCAAAGGGATACGGAAAGCTTTAAAATATTTCAGTTTTTTCCCCTCATATTTATAATTTAAAAAATTGTGAAGTTCTCAGGAGAAAGATTGGATAAAAATTATTAATGTTTAAGGTCATAGGAAATGAGTTCAAATAACAATAATTAGGGACAAGAACTGCCATACAGAAGGATATTTAAAGGAGTGACATTAACATACAACAGGCAGATGAATGTAAAACCTAAGCATTTGTATTATAAGAGGTCACTTGTTTTTCTAGCCTCCTCATTATAGATGCAAACATGTTTTATTTACCATATCTCTCACTACCAATAGCAGCAGCTCATTTTAGTAATTTTGAAAATATTTTCCTATCCATTTTTTGATAACATGAAGTATCAAAACTTGAAGACATTTCATAACAGTCTAATGTAAGACTGCTACAAAATGAGTTCAAAATTCTTATTATTTTCTTCTCTTTCACTCATTATAAAGAATTCAAAGAAGTAATACACAAGTTTTCATTCTACTCCTCCTTCCTACAAAGAGGAAAACCGTATCAGCTTTCTTCTTTAGAGTATATATATTATAATATATTTTGTTAAGTGCTAAGAGGCCATTCAGTAACATTAAATTCACTTATCCTTTCCTCTTCTTACAGGATGTTTGAAGCTAGAGCCATCAGCATTTCATGCAGATTCCAATTATGATCCATCTCAAGGTAGGTCTTCATTAACACTTGAGGAGAGCTATTCACCATTATTTCTTGGATAGTCTTATTCATGTCATAAAAAGACATTGTTTTTTCCAAATCTCCATTTGCAACTTTTAACTGATCGCTCATTTCTTACTACTGAACATTGACTTAATAGTGTTATAGTATGGCAGTAGCAGGATTCACAGGAAAATTTATTTAAAAATGCTTAATGCACAAGTTGAGTAGCACAATAGCTGACCAATGGATTTAAAATGCAGACCAAGTTATAAAGACTTGGAATTTTAAAACATTTCTAATAGCTTTGGGTATAAACTGAAGTCTTTACAGAAGGAATCAAAGGTAAAAGCTAATATATGAAGAGATGCAGTAATTTGGCTCAAAGATTGTACTGGGTGAGCAATGCTTGACGCAACCTAAACACGGGACCTGCCGGCAGCACAATGTCGGTGTAGGCAGATAGTATATTTCCCCACTGCTGTGCAAGGCTTAATGTGAGTTGAAATCTTGCACAAGCAGCACCTGTTTGTTAGGCGACAAATACAGTGTATTAAGTGAAGGTGTATCGAGTGAAATGGGGCAATACAAGTATTCTATTCCCCAAAGAGTATTCATGTTTCATATGTATGTATAAAGTCAGCGCATACTGTAAGGAGATTATTTTTAGAGGAACTTCCCAATTCCCCCGATTTAACCCCCTGCGATTTTTATCTCAGAGAGGGGGGGACATTGAAAGAGAAAGTGTACAAAACAAATCTACACACTTTAGATGAACTGAAAACTAACATTCGTCAAGAAATTGCTGCCATTTCTCAGAGGGAACTGCAGAGTTTAATGAGCAATTTCCCAAGCAGGTGTCAGAAATGCATGAACAACGAAGGAAGGCAGTTCCAGCATCTCCTTGCTTAATATATGTGAGTAATTTACAAGTAAGTGTTTATGTTATGTTTATATAACATAACATAAACACTGAAATATAACCAAATATTCACATAGAAATAACTTAAGCGACAAACAGTATTATACTTACTGCGGACTTCTGTCACCCGTTCCGCCAACGCAGCAGCCAGTCTCACCGGCCAGCCGCACGCCGCGAAACCGTTTGCGTAAAGGATCGTTCACCCCATATATTAAATTTATATAGCCAGCTTCGCCGGCCGGCCGCACGCACGCCCAAAAACCGGTTGCATGAAAGGATAGTTCATTCTGCATATAAAAGGTATATTCAGTATAGAACAATTTTGTAGAGTATAGAGGATGAAAGAAAAATATTTATGGTAGCATATTGAGAATCACATCAAAGAATTGATACTCAAAGTTCTTTTAGAGAATTTCTGCTAACCTATAGATGCATGGAAGCTCATTTTAGATTTAGCATATGATAAATCTGCATTCAGCATACCTCACACAGCCATAGCTTCGGTACTCCATGCTTTGAGGTTATCGACCTCTTGAATGACTGCAAGAAGATCATGTAAACTAAATTGCATATCACATTCTAGTGAACTGTTTTGGTGCCTTTTACTATAACAATTCTAATTACATGAACAGACACTTTCACTTGTGCCATGCATTTGCTCTTCTCGCTCAAGCAAATAACTAATATATTCTTTGAAATGATACCTGCTGCATAAGAAGATTATGTAGTATGTTTTCCCTCTCTCACTGGACAGCTTTCTCTTTTCCAAAATAATAGACCCTGAGTGCAAAGTTATTGTGAGGAAGCTCTAAATATTGACTCAATTCAGATCATTTCTTCCACCCAGTTCACCAGCATATATGGAAATTAAACCAAGGAATTCAAAATTATGCAAACCAGATAATAAAGAATGCTATTGCATTCTTCACAAGTTCTGTGACAGTTTTGATACCAATATTTTGCCTTTAAAAATATAAACGAAACTTTGTCCTTTATCTTGTGCTACTTTTTTTAAACTTATGTGCATTTACTCAATGTGAGCCCTCAAACTACATCATCACATGGTTGTTAATATCATTGGGTTTCTAACCTTTTATACTTCAACTACCAATTACTTTTTTAAGTTGATAAAACCTCAATCTCTCACTACCATTATCTTCTTTCTTGAGTTTTCTTATCCATTTTTAGCTTAATTTTCATAAATAATTTCCATTGCATTGTATCTCTTTTTCACTGTTTGGTTTTAATTACAATTAAATTGTAATTGTAAATTGTAATTACTATTTCTGTTGGTAGCTTTCCCCATTTTTAGGTATCATTTGCTCTATCCAATTTTTTGTTTCTTCATTTCCAAAATATTAAGCCAATTGCTATCCATTTTGCTGCAAGTGCGCATATGTACTTTGACATCCTCTTGCTTAAACCTGTAAGATTTACTACCCCTGTCCTAGCCCATGTGAATCCTTCCCTTCCCAATTAACACATAAATATATATCATGTATTATTTAGGCCTGAATAGCATTGCAGCAATTTATTTCCTTCCAGAAGCCCTTTCCTGAACTATCTCTCTCTGCACACATTACTTGACCAAACTTCTCTATAATGTTTTGTACCGTATATATAGTAATGACATTTTTTTTTTTAATTTATTCTTGAATTAGTAGATACATTTTTTAATACTCTCGTAATCCTGTCCTTTTATTCTATACCAATATTTTATTGTTCATCATATAATTTTGCCCATACTACTAAGCCTTCCGAGTGCTGCTAAATCTTATGTCTTTTGCCGATGCTTTTCATAAGCCTAGGATTATATTTAGAAGGGCCTTTGTACAAAGTCCACATTTATCCAGCCTGCCATAATTCCCCAAATTTCAGTTTATATATCATTTTATTTTCTATTATTGTTTCATGGACTCCAAATATTTTACTTGCATCTCATTTCATATTCAGACATGTCCTATGCAAACTGAGTTACAGCCCAGAAGACTCAGTTTTGCATAATTCACAACAGCCATGAAAGCATATGTTGTATACTTATACCATTGACCCTTTTACACTGGTTAATATTTTTTTCTTATGTTCCTATCATTCTCCATTGCTTCATCCTTAGATAAAAAAATGAGCAACCATGACCGACTCGAAAACATTGCAAGCATTCACTAATGCTGGGTTTCACAATACACAGTTTAATGCCACCTTCAGTTCATGCTTGAGTTATGTCATAAACAGAAACACATTTGTTCACACCATGTGCTCAAATGACGAACACAAATATGGATCATCATGCATGAATTTTTTAATTAAAATTATGGCAGTTTTAATGGACAGAATATATTTGAATTTTAATACATTTATGCTAAAGCACACAAGTGTAAATTAATCATCTTTATTTTCATAATAAATGCCACATTAATAAATATTCTGAAGTGAAAAACTAAAAAGAAAGAAAAATAATTATAATTTAATAATTATTTAGAAAACATATATTTTGTTTAATACAAAAATTCCTTAAAATTCAAATAAAACCTTTGCAACTAGAAGCTATATTATTATACTATATTTTTTAATTTTATATTTTCTAAAAATTAAAAAATCATGCATGGGTAATATTCGAACTTTGGTAGTTCTCAAGGCTAGACAACTATTTTGAATTTTTAATCACTTGAAAATAATCGTGCATTTGCTTTGGAGAGCCTGTGACTGGTTATGACAGAATGAGGCTAAAGGCTATAAGACTAGTATGGAGAGACATGCCTTGAATCAAGCTCGAGCTGAGCAGAGCTTAGACAAATTATTGTTTTGAGAGTCTCCTCTCTCTTTCTCTCTTTTTAAGGGTGTGAATAATCTTACACATAAATAATCACTTTTCCTTATATCAGAGCCTTGCCAAATCCATTTTTCATTCTTTTTTAGTTTCTAACCCTTTTTGAAAGCCATAAATTTGTGTTGTTTTGTTGTTTATTCTTTCTTTAGCATGTAACTCAAGAAATCTTAGAATTTAGAATTGAATGGTATTTCACTTATTCATATCTTTTAATCCATTCTGATT
Source organism: Metallyticus violacea (assembly GCA_030762175.1). NCBI lineage: Eukaryota > Metazoa > Arthropoda > Insecta > Mantodea > Metallyticidae > Metallyticus > Metallyticus violacea. The sequence goes on from CM060830.1 coordinate 51,123,586, forward strand.
TTAGGACAAAAAACCATAGCACTTGAAAGGAAGCCATGTAATCTTTAACCAATAATAATATACATCACCCTCATTCTTGGCTAGTTGCAGCAGATTTTTCTCTGCTTTGTCATCAGGCTCATTTAGTTGACTATTCAAATGAGTACCTAGGGGGTTTCTGTTGTATAAACTTAAACTGGAGTTAGAGGGTGACTGGAGTATAGTGTTTGAATGTGTGTTGCCGTACTGTCACTCTTCCTAAAGGCTGTCAAGCCTATTCAAGAACCTACCTATCCATTGTCAGCTATCACTTAGCTCATTTAAAGTCTTATATTAACTGACATAAATCTTTAAGATGACTGTTCATGATGCCACTAGTAGACTTGGAATCATTTTGCGCCTCTTAATATTGAATGTAATTTGTAACTTGTCTTGTGGAAATTGAACCATAGTCCCACAGTTGACAAGCAAATGCTTATAGCCTGGAGTCACAGCATTTACATAGTGACATTTTGACTCCATATCAAACCCCTTTTAGTATGAAAGTTCTAAAGATGTATCCTTTTTTCATGTATTAGACATCTTCACCTCATTAGCATAATGTAGTCCACCGATCATCGATGTGTTATTATGAACCTATATTTCATAGCAAGCATTTAAAGTGGTTACCAGTAACATCAAGGTATGCCTACATATACCTCTCCATTTATGGAAATCTTTCTGCTGGAGCATTCAATAAATTAGAAAGCACAGTCTCAATTCTCTGCCGAGTATTTTCTTGCAATTTGACAAGAGTTCATGACTTGACACATTTTCCCTTTCGGCATGCTCCATAGGAAGAAATCTGGTGTGGTAAGGCCAGGTGACCAAAGCCGTTTAAAAAAATGATACCATCTTAATCATTTCCAGGTCTCCAATTGAGTAGCAATCATTGTCGTATGTGAGACAGATAATGCCACTATCTGCCTGGCAGAACACAAGTACGATTGATGAATTTTTTGCCACTATCCATTTATAACTAGATAGTAGCTTGGTGTCGTATCTTGAAGGTGCAGGGTCCAGAACTTCAAAACGAATGTAATGAGTCAATGGTCTAAAACTGGTATGTTGAGCACATTTAAAAACTATTTACCACTGAAATTTAAAGGGAACTTTATAAACATTCTAAATATTCAATTTTAACAATAAGGGAGAATAAACTTAACTGTAGTTTCTTTGTGCACAATTTAATGACAAAAGTTTGATGTATAAGTGCTTTCAGAACGTGTATTTTCTTAAGAATCAGTGCTGTTTCTAGTAGTCATCCATATTAATCCAGGGAGTCCAGAGTTTTGTTCCTGTTGTAATTTATGAGTAAATTATAAAGTAACCCCCTTTATTTCTAAATTTTGGGTAGATTAGTAAAGGACATGTCGCTAATTTGCCAAACAGAATAGAAAAAGTTAGTATTTTTTAAACCTGCACATGATTTGCATTTTTATTTTACGTGCCATATTGCAGCAAGAAGGATTGAATCAAACATATGAAAAGCACATTTAAGAAGTTACTACATTTCCTTAACATAGCTTTTATTTCTCTGTTTTTTTTTTTTTTTTTTTTTTTTTTTTTTTTTTTTTTTTTTTTTTGTGTATTAAAGCCACAGAATCCTAAATAATTTGAATATATTTTACCAATATGGACATGAAATTGGACATTATACAAAAGCACATATATCAACACTACAGTCTCAAAGATTACTTCGTTACAGCCTTTCTAGTGTATCTGCTGGTATATCTGGAACGAGAGTCAGAACACGTAGTAACTTATTTAGTTGACCTCATGCTTTATAAGTAATAACAGATAAATGCTTATTCCACTGATATTAAAGATTACTCCAAAATAACCAAAAATGTTTAACATTTTGTATTTCTTGTCCACTATGGTACCATTTTTCATCTCTGCTATACACGTAGCCTATTATCATGAAAAGGTGTCTCATGCATGGTGTGAGATTAGCACTGGCCCATATATGGATATTTAGGTGTAAGGTGAAACCATGCCTCATTGTAGTTCAGTGTTCCCAGAAGTTCCAATTGACAAACAGCTGGAACCAGTGGAAGTAATTTAGTCTCTTCTATTAATAGAAAGCTTTAAATTCTTCCATGGCAGTAACACAATAGCTTTTTTAGTAGCTCATTGATATGTGCTTGTTGAAATTCCCATCTCCTGTAATTTATACTAGAACTTCTATGGTAAGGCCTGCAGTTGTTTTAACCTTCTGCGCCAAGTTACCGGTATCTTCCAAAAGCAACATCCAAAACTGTTCTAATAGTTTCCAGTATTTTCTGATACTGAATGGAGGAAAATGCCTATGGTTTGCTAACCCCAAACTAGACAATAAACTGTCTTTGGAATGGAGGCAGAAATTAATAAAGTAGAAATGGGTGCAAATGCGAAAGGAGTTAGCAGTAAAGAAAATATTGGAGGATCTATCTCAAACGATGAATTTGGAGGAATATTTATATAGAGTTAAATAAGTAGGTATGGATAGTTAACAAATGAGTGTCTTGTGGTTTGTTAAATTGGTTTTAAAAATGGCGGTAACCATATATTATATTTAGCATTTATAATAAACTGCAAATACTATTTTGAATTAAAGCTGAGTTGGAATATGTAAAGTTTATTTGTTAATTAGTGATTGATGAAATCAAGAATTGAAACAGAATAGGAGCTTAAAAGAAAGCATTAATGAGAAAAATAAATAAGAAATGGAAAGAGAACCCTCTTATATGAAAGAATTACCTAAAGTGGTGGCTGAACTTCTGTGTTCTGGAATTCTAGTAGTAGGAGATTACTGACGAATTCAAGACAGAATATTAGAAAGGGGGTACTTTATGCAGTTTTCCAGTATATGCAGACAGTAAATTTGGTTTTTTCCTCTCTGTACCAAATATATATATATGTATTGCTGTAATTCAATGGCATAATGACTATTGACAAACCCATAATAATACAATCAGATGCATCAAATTAATACTAAGAAGAGTGAACATGCAATGCATGTGCAACACATGGCTAGAGAGAAGAGCCACCACTTGTGTCCTTTCAAAACCATACCTTGCACATACCATTTTATATGTGTGAAATTTCTTTGTCTTAATGTCCATTATTTGAAAGTTACAATGAGAAATATGGTGCCCAAAGTAAGTAAAAATACTGAGTATTAATGATAATTATTACAGTTAATGACATAATTATGAATAAGAAATTACTTTATTAGGATATCGGAATAACTTGTAAATATTCTTGAAAGAATAATGTTAAATACAACATTCCAGAGTACACTGTAAAGACTTTTTTTGAGAATTATAGGCAATTATTACAATTTAAATCACACACCTACAAGCATAATCTCTTGCTCTTTCTCTCTGAACAAAATTAAAGCATTTTATTGTGAAATATAATTCTTCTTTGGCAGTGGTCATATTATAACAGGTGTTTTTAAAACCTGTAAAGTTGGAAATTACCTTTGCTGAAGTATTTCAGATAGAGAACATATTAGAGCAAATAATAAAAAGAAAGCTATATTATATTAAGAAAATATTTAAAGTCTGCTTAAAAATTAAATGTAATATTTCAGAAAGTTCTAGACTGAGAACTAATTTCTGTTAGTATGGGAGTACACTGTTGCATTAAATTAAAAAACGGTAAGCTTTAAAAATAACTCTAATTACTTGTGGAGCAAATTTTATTCCAGTTACATGGAAAAATCTGCTTGAGCACGTCTGTATAGTTTTTGTTCCATCATGAAAGGAATTTGACAGAACAACACTTTCAGTTTTGGGATCGAGATGCCTAATCAGTGGGTTAATAAATCTCTGTTACTCTGTTTTTGGACATATTAGAGAGAGCTATTATGCATACTTTTTTCCTGTGTTAATGTAAATTTATAAATGTTATACTTTATTGCATGAGTAAATTTTTAAGAAACAAGCAAAGCAAGTAAGTAATTCTTACAAATGCAATAATTGTGCAATGTTATAAAAGTTATGTGCAATTTTTTTGTATACCAGAGTTATAAAAGGAGATTAATAAAATAATATTGATGTCTGTTTTCTAAAGTCATTGTTTTCTTTTATTAAATTTATTGTGTTATATCAATGGAGATATAGTTCATTTGACTGTCATTATTGTTGTTAATAAAGATGGATTTGTTGCAAGAAATTTGAGCCCAAACTGAAAAAGTTGGATTATCATTAATATCAAGAAAGTCTTATGCTTTTTTTTCTAAAGAAATATGACAGATTCATTAATTGGATGATTATTAAAAATATTAAAGATATTTCACAAATTTTAGTGTTGGTATATATTTCAGAACAGGTTAGTATTATCAGATTCTACTAATTCATTTAGTAGCTAATAATTTTGTACTATTTTAACCAGCATTAAAGATTGTTTATAATTCTGGTGTACAAAAAGCATACTTATGTGTTGTTTGCAAATGTATTAAAAAAGTAATATATGATTTTCTCATTACAGCATCAAAAAATTTCCCCTATCCACCATTTCCTTGTCCTTTCTGTGATCGAGCATACACCAGCTGGGGCTTCAGACGCAGGCATATAAAAGGAGTACATACACAATCTCCAAGATTACCTTGCAAATGGTGCTTGCAAGTGCTGCCATCACATAGTGAATGGGAGCAGCATGTGATGGCAGAACATAATCTCTCTGCAGCGGATGCTCACAATGGACTCTTGATACTTGAGGAAGCGCACATGGTTTTACAAATTCCCAATCCAACAAGACTGGATACATTTGTAAGCATGATAAAGAAAAGCAACAGCAGTGGAAGTGGTGGAGGAAATGCTGATGCAGATAAAAATGCTTCTGGAACAAGTCATGATAACATGGAGGCAAACAGCAGTATGCCAAAACCAGACACATAGTACAGGACTTTGAGTCTTCCAATGGTGGCATCTTATTTTCACACACACGCAGTGTATTGCATTTAAGGTGCATTTATAATAAGCATTTATATTAAATGCCTGTTAGTTCCTTCATATCTTTTCCCCGCAATAATTAATAAACAGCATGCAGAAGAATGCCAAACATATTTCATTAACACAGTTTATATTTTGAAAGTAATAGAATATTATTTCTTGATATTAATTATCTGTAATTTATATACAATATCAGAGGTAACCATATAAATCAAAGATGATTCCATGATCTGGAAAGTGTTTATATTTAATGATAATCGAACAAATCATTGTGCCTCGTATATGTTTTCTCTTAATGTGAACACAGTTACATAAATGGTTACTATCATTTGTATGCATGAACACAGTGGTTCATGCACACATTTGTGTAAATTTTATGGTATATTTGTATGCCATTAATGGAGTAAGTTTTTTTCTACCTTATAAAAATTCTCATTTAAAATAGTAGATTCCAGAGTAATGTAAGATGATACATCTTCAGATATAACAATAATGAACCTAGGAAGCCAAGCTAATTGTAATAATAAAAACAGAAACTTGTTGTCAAGACATAAAATACAAGAGTTAACTAATAAGTAAGTTTCCATATTTTTTTATTTCTGGAAGGAAAAAAAGTAGCAACAATCATGTTTTTTGGTTAAGAAATTTATTTAGGATGTGTTGGCAGCCCTGAGACAGTTTCATTAAATGATACACATTACTTTGGCAGCAGTTAACTGTATATTATGGAGTTGTCACTACAAAGATATCCAATACAAAAATTAAACTTATCCATCTTGAATGAACCTGTTTTGTATAAGCATTCAGATATTTTGACAGTGGCATGCATGGTCATGGAAGGACCCAAAAATGTGTGAGAGAAACAATGCAGCAGAAGGCTGGTTGCAATGACTGCATTGGTACTGTTGGGGGGGGCTTCCTGATGTATTATTTTCCTAACAGAACCACAATGAATGGTGAAATATTAGTGAGGTCCTGATGCAACTTAAAGCTGCAATCAAACAGAAATGCCCTGGACTTTAGCTAGCAAAGTTCTGTTACTGCATGATAATTCTGATCCAGATTATCTGGAAAAACCCAGGATCTGCTTAAGAAATTCAAATGGAAAATTTTCCGCCATCTACCTTAATCTCCTGATCTTGTCCTAGTTGATTTCTTTTTTGTACTAAATTCAGAGGCCAGCAGTTTGAAAATGATGATGAAGTGAAAATAGCAGAGAACAGAACAGGACTGGGCTAGATACAGAGTATCAAAAAATTTGTACTACAATACCAAAAATACTTTGAAGAAAATGGTAATAATATGAAGAAATAGTTTAAGAATTGCAGAATATTTCTGATATTTCGAAATTAAAAAAAAGGAATTTTTATGTATTTTATACAGTATGGAAACTGACTTATTGAATGATCCTCATATTTAAAGTAACCCATTAACAAAAAAGTAGTGTGCAATATTATTAATTAACAAATTTAATGAATCAAGTCCTCCGTTTAAAAATTCCTTTCTAACTACTTTAGTAAAAATTAGAGATATAAATCATACAGATAAAAAAAAATAATGATAATTAATCTACTGACAAGGAAAGTACTTGGGTTCAAACAAACACATCTGCATTAAATTTCAGTTATGACCAGTATATACCTCTGAATGTGCTGGTATTATTTTTTTGCAAAGCTCTGCAAGCATTCAGTAAAGGGCACTGCAGAAGTCATTGTAGGAAGTACTCATAATACATGTGAACTATAAATGCAAGTAAGGGTTTAAATAAAATGATTAAAGCAATAAGCATTACTACAAAATGCAGATACATGCCATAATCACACATTCTGTAATATCAGTGCTGAACACCACATTGACAATATCTGAAGTTAATCCACAGGTTGAACACAATCATAGCCAGCTGTCTGCATGTGTAATGAAGCATTGTTGTGTAAACATCTGTAGATAATTGATTGTAGATGACAAGAATATAATTTTATGATAATCTGTCAAGCAATTTTGGATGCAGGTTATTAGAAGTGATTTAATAAAGTGGCGTAGAAAATATTGTCTGAAGAGATACACATCCAGAGGCTGTTCATATTTTATTGAACAAATATAGAAATTTGCAGACAAACAAATACCACCAGTACATTAAGGGGCCCCCTAAACATCCCTTCTTAAGATTTTTTTTTGTGAATGTGTTTGTTCGAACTCAAATGTTTTCCTTTTGAGTACAAGGACTGTGTTTGAAACTTGAGTCTGAAATCTGTTTTTCTTCCCTTAAAGCTCTGATGTTTCGCGAAGAGTGTTTCAGAAACATTTCTAGGTAAATATCTTGTGAAAACTGCATTTATTCTATTAATTGAGGTTAGATTTGCAAATAATCAAATAATTCACTATGCTTTCTTCTATAGCTGGATATTTTTATTCTAAAGATTTCAGTGCCTGAACTGCATCTCCTGCATCTTCTTTTATTAATTCCAAATATTTATATTTCTCAGCCCTTTTTGACAGTTTCACTTGTTGCGTGACTCCAGTATTGCTATTAGGTTTCTCAGAGCTTTGTACATACATCTATGATAAAATACTTTCACAGTCCCTTGGCTAGAAATATCCAGCTGATAGTACCCAGAAAGTTCATTTCTTTATTTGTGAACTGTTTGAACAAGGAGTGGTCTTGGGAACACGAAACTGTAGGACCAACCCCTTATAACAAGATTTCAAAATGTATATTTCTTATTGATCCACAAGTAAGGGAATGGCATTCTGTTTGGTATGAAAAAGCTAATGTAATCAGCATTGTCTCTGGTTGAAAAGTAACATTTTTAGGAATAGAATTATTGGCTATTTTTACATTGAAATTTTATAATTCTTCCCTTATTATAGAAATAGTTATTTATACCTTATTGTATATTTCTATTATACTATACTAAAATTTAGTCCAAATGCATGAAAGCTGTAAGGCAAGCAAATTTCTTATTTCTATTTTCTGTTCAGGCCAGTTAGCACAAACCATTAAGTGTCCTGAACATTTCAAACACATCTTTCACCATAGAGTGAAATGAATTTTAAACAAACTGTGAAGAATAGATTATAAATGTTAATTTATAATATTCCACCAAAGTGCCTAGTTATCTTATCATATTGCAATAGTGTATATGAACATCATTCGCCAAAAACAGATGTATTGGAAACGATATTATGGGAAGTTTTGAAATATTATATATATTTACTTATAGATATTTATTTACAGAGTTTTTAAAAGTAACACGTTATAGGTAGATGGAATATTTTAAAAAAACAATGCAGTGATATATCAAATCTTATTTCATAAAGGGTTTTGTTTTATGAATAAAAAACTTTTCCATTCTCATTGTTGAATGAGCTATGACATCACTAAATAAATTTTTAAATTAGAACCTATGATTTTTTTCATATATTCTGATGGGACACTTTTGTTTTTATCACCCTTCATTTTTTGATACAGAAACATAATTTAGTAACATTTAAACAAGTGTATGTAATTATGACAAAATATTGCTGCCATAGTAGCTTACACTTCTGTATAAAAAAAATGAAGGTACAGAGTGATAAAAATTAAGGTAATCTCTTAGAAAATGAAAAAAAGAAATTAATTACTCTGGAAAGGTTTCACATTTATCAAATATGAAAACCTTTTAAGAAATAAGATTTGAGAAGTCTGTATTTTTTTTCTAAAATGTTCCATCTACCTGTAAAAAAATATTACTTTTGATAAACCTGTATATCAATAAATCTACAATTGCAGAAAAACCATTTTCTACAAAAGTGTGTTGGCATTGTGTACCCTAGAGCATTACAAGAGCAAACTGAGCAGATTTGGATCTATGAGTAAATGTGCTAGCAGTAAATTGGAAAGATTAGAAACAACATTCCTGTCTTATTATCCATTTCTTTTTATTGATAAGTTTGGAGGAGACTTTTATTTCAGAATATTTCAAACACTATTTAAGTGATCTAGAAAGCCTTTCTTCTGATGGTGCCTCCATCTAAGATAGAGAAAAACATTACATTTCAGTTTTTAAAGCGCATTTTACATTATAGGTCATATTCCTTATAAGGATCTTCCTAAGCAGGTTTGTTCTTAGAAAGTAAAAATATTTTAACGGAAAAGCATGTAAACTTTTATGGTGACTTCTAACAATGTCAACCCCATAAGCTCCAAGATGCTGTGAAAGTTGTCAAGGTAAGGTTTAAAATAAGTATTTCAAAAAATAAAAAAAGGCATGCATTCTATTTTATAATTATGCTCGTCCTGCTTGGATGTTTATGCTCAGAACTTATGAAACCATTTGATGCCAAGGCAAACATGTAGAAAATGATTTTGAATTTAGCCTTACACAGCTTGGACTTAAAACTTGTAATCATTAACTGGGGAACCAACTAGTCATACAAGAAAAATATATATTATAACAAAAAGGGATGCCAATTCTTGGACATAAAGTTGCTATTTCTTATGATTTTATAGTAGATTGTTATAAAATAAATTATGGTTTATCCAATTAACTTCAGTAAAGCACCAGTAAATTCAAAATTAATTCTATTAATACAAATAACCACCATTGTCGTCTATACATTTTTGCCAATTAAATTTCAAGTTTTGATCACCTCTTTGACGTAGCATTGTAAGTAGGTCTCAGGTTCAATCTCCTGTACCTGCTTAGAAATTTTGTAAGTAAGGGAGGTCTGGAACAGAATCCACCCAGCCTCGTAAGGAGAACTGGGGGAGCTGCCTGATAGAGAGAAAGTGAAAGATTAAGAAATGTTCAGTGAACATGCTGGATGAGATAAACATGTGTGGCCAGGCATTATCATGAAGAAAAATAGACCCATTTCTATTGTGTAGTACTGACTCTTTTCTTGAAGCTTCTGATGTCTTTTGTCAGTAGTACAATACTTCTTCCAAGTGATTGTTTTATTTTGTCATGATACAAAATATTGTAGTGTATTAAACCAGTTTCAGATCACCGTACACTGCCATAACCATCCACTGGTGTATCATTGGTTTGTGTAGTGTTTTGGTGCTTCGTTGAGATTTAGCCTTATGTCGATCATTTATGGTTATTGTAGAGAAGTATCAAAGATCATATGATCCCAATTGGGATGTTTTTGTTGCACAAAAGCTGTAAAGAACAGACTTCAAACATTTTTAATGCTCATTTAGTTCATGTGGGAACCATTTATCAAGGTTTTTTTTTTCCCCTTCCTTTCCATTCATCATTATTTTCTTCAAGTAATTACAAATGATTGAAGTCCCTGTTCCTTACCAAGTTCTAAATTAGTTTGACATATACTTGCTTCATCAATTTTTCTGAGTTGATCATTTCTGTGGTGTCCACCATTAATTTCTGAACTACCTGTTACTCCAAAGAAAAAGGAGGTATTTAAAAAGTAATGCTTAATATGGAATGACATTAGATATTGTTTTATTGTTAAAATTGCACACTACAGGAAGAAATAAATATATAATTACAGCCTCTGCCTTGTATATAGCAGATAAGGGGAGCCAGTCCCAGAAATAAATGGTAGCATTGATTCATATATGTTCAGTGCCAAATCTCAATTTCTATCTCAGCACACACTTTTCATTCTTTCTTCCTTCATGAAAGCACTATCTGGAATTAGAGATTGCTGCTAATCACTTTTCTTCATTTTGTGTTTGAGAAGACAAACCTTAATAATATGCAGGTTCAATATCTTACATTCTTATAATTTTAAATCCTGTGATGTCATTAGTTGTTAATAATGTCAGAAACAGCAGAAAGGTATACCTGGACATTTTATTTATCTCTGATGATAAGACATACAATTTCTTTTTATTGCATATATCACTTTGTATTTTTAATAATCTGAATTTTTACTTTCAAATATTGGAGATCTCTGTTAAGTTCTTGATACAGCTTCAGTAGGTGAAAGAATTAATGTAAATGTGAATTTCCTTATTGCAAGTTACCAAACAAACAGATGGATTTTTCTTTATTATATTTCTTAAGCAACAAACACTTTTATTGTGTGTTATATATGATATTGAAAACAATTATTGGCAAAATACAAAGATTATGAGTGTCATTATAAACCTGAAAAAGATCCTGACTGGGTATTAAAAATTAAATGCTGTTATTATTAAAAGTCTTATTTTGAGAGAAAGTTAATTAGTGCCATCAAACGTGGAAATGAATTATGTGGCGCCTTTGCTGAAATGCTTGAAATGCAAAAAAGTGTGTAAAAGTAATATTTGTAAGTTTTTTCTTGCATTTTAGTAAAAATTATGCAGCACTTAAGTGATATGAAGAGCTGTACATAAACTGAATATATACTCAAGTCAAAGAAGCAAAGTATATTTTGTAATGATATTTATAGTCTCCTTAGTAACTCAAGAGTATTTTTTATTACAAAAGTTATGGTGGTGAATTTTGTAAACCTATTAAGGATGTAATGGATTTGAACAGTATTGCAGTTTTTTTTTTTTTTTGTTTTTGTTTTTTGTTTTTTGTTTTGTTTTGTTTTTTTTTTTTTTTTGTACTCTTTTGCATGTTAAAATATGTGGGCATTATTCAGCAGACATGGTTGTTACTTATCCTACTTTTCCTCTAAACATATTAAAGTAATAAGGTGAGAACTAAATAGGGGCCCCAAAAAGTATATGCACACTTTAATAGTGGTTGTCTATATAATTTTTTAAATTCAAATTGAATTGTTGCATCAGTAAATAGTATTATATTATCTCTATAAATGCCAGTAACAATAACCCTATGGCTATGATAAAAATCAACAAATAGAAAATGGCAGAGAAACGCTTGCCTTTTGAGCAATATAAGACCATTCTGAAATGATATTGAAAATTTGAGGATATGTGTGAAGAGGAGCAACAATAGAACTACCAACACATCTCACAATCTCATGCATTCATGAGAAATTAAAAACTGACGATACCATATGTCAGGTGCACAAGCGAAGATCTGGAAGGAATCGCAAGCAAAAATCCTAGTTCTTTGCATAAGATATTGTAGTTTAGACAGTCACTCCAAAAGCTAGTGAAACAATGTGCACATGAGACAGAGTTAGCAGATTGACCATTCAGTATATTTTCTAAAGAGAGTATATTGGAAGGTTTACATCCAAGATTTTTATGTGCCATGAATGAAAATGATCCAAATCAAAGAATGCAGTATTGTGATTCCAAAACACGATACATAAGGATGAGTTTGTGGGTTAAGTTGTTTGATCTTGTGAAGCACAATTTAAACTAAATAATACAATAAGCCATCAATTAATGTTTTTGGGTCTCCAAGAAATCCTTGCATTCACATACATAAAGCAGTCAATGTACTGGAGCTCAATGTCTGGTATGGAGTATCAACCAGTTTATTTGGATCATTCTTTTTTGAAGGTACTGGCCCAGTATATCGTAAAATGCTGCAAACATCCATCTTGTGACATTCTGCCAGGATGTAGGGTAGGATGTAAAGGTGCTTTTTGAATTCCTTGCACCTTGTCCTGACTTAATACCCTTTTAACTTTACTTGTGGAGAATCCTAAAAGATGTTGTACCACAGGAAAGCAGCTACACTAGCTGCTCTATATGAAGAATTGAAATGTCATGAAGAGCAAATTCTATGGACGCTATAGGCAATGTTGTTCAAGCTTTGACCATCTTATGCGATTGCATAAGTCAAGCATGCTGTGGTGTCTTGTAAAAAGCTTTAAAGTAGAAATTTTTCATGTTGAAATGTGTATACATTTTTTGGCCATCACTGTGTGTGTATTTTTGTAAGTGTACCTCTTATCATTCTTAACTCTCTTTTTCTATTCCTTTTCTCTCTTTGCCCCTCTTTATACTCATATATCCAAATGTTCTATTTTTATTTTCAGCCTATTCTGCTGCATATTAACTATATTTTCCTTACTTTTTATTACACTGGAAGCGCATGCCTAACAATCATAACTACAAAAGCCCTTAATGAATTTCAGTTTCCCATCAGATCCGTAGTGCATCAAGCATTTTTAAATTAAAAAGTATAAATTTGCCACATTACAAAGCCATATATGATGGAAAAATAGTTGTTGATTTGTGTAAGATTTCAATATGTGCTAAGTTAAGCTGTGCTTTTTTAAATATAATATAAAAACTAATGTAAAAATTTTGAAATCAACAAATGTATATGTTCTTGAGATTGAATTAACACTACAGTTTTTGGAAAACTATTTATATAGAGAGAACTCTGACAACCTAATCTGAAACTCATCTTAAAAGTATCAAAATGCAAGAAATTCCATAAATTACCTCGGTATTCCTGAGGCTACAGTGATGACCAAATTTAGTGTTGTTCATTTAATAACATGCACACAGTCATTGCTGCAATGGTTAACAAAAATGTTTCTCAAAAAGGAATACCATCAGAAGTAAAATAATAACTTTCCTGCACACATAAGCATTCTCAATTGTTTCCTGTAACTGATTGAAAGCAAGAATGACATACCTCTATGCTATGTCTGCCAAATAAATACCATTTTATTATATGTAAATGCATAATATGCAAAAAAAAAAAAGGGGGGGGGTGTTAATGGATTTGGAATAAAACCAAACTTACTCACATAGTTTTTTAGGAATTTATAAAAGGTATTTTTTTTAATATTAGGACTTTGGGTTCTAATTTGGGGTGGCCCTCTGATTATTAGGTATCTTTCATAAAGTACATTTATTAAAAATGTTCATGCTATGTGCTCTAGATAAATAGTTTCAAGAAATTCATATTAAAGATTTTTGTTTTTGGATTTTTTGGTTAACAGCACAAATTCAAAATGTCTGTATATTGTAAGTAGTGCATTAGTAATTTAAGAAAGTGTGTGCAAAATTCTAAATTGTTTTTTCCAAGTAAACACTAGTCATTTGTAACCTTTTTGGGTACATGCTGTTTGAAAAATATTAGGGATATTAGCTTTGTGGCAATTAAATACAGAAGCATGAATTCTTTCTTCAAATTCTCTTTTAAGATGCTTCTGAAATTTTTCCATAATTAATTTAAATACTCTGTGAAAGTCTTTTGAATATCATTTGGCTTCATATATAACATATTCAGCCTATCAGAGTCTGGCATACGACAGCATTGAATAATTAATAATTGCTTACCCATAAAAATGTTAATAGAAATACTAATGAACAAAATAATATTACACAGATTAGAAATCAAAAGTGTAAAATGTAGATACAATAAACATATGAACCTAATAATCAGTGTGATATAATGGGAGATTATCTTGTGCATTTCTACTATAAACTGAGTCTCACTGTTTTTTGTTTAATGATAATTTTATTTTAAGAACAAACTAAAACTACTTAAGATACTTTGTAGCAGAATTTAAGCATTAGTTGCAGTCTTTTCAGAACCATTAGTAGGTATAAACCTAAGTTTCTTTAACTGTGGTTTTTCTGCTCATATGCATCCAAATAAAGCAATGCAAAGAATAGGCTTTAGAATATTTTGTTTTCCTTCTAAATATCTAAAGAAACAAAAATTGTGTTATAAGTTGTTACATATGCATATTAGGTATTGCTTAAACATTTTATTTGCTGAATCCTTGTAAGATTTTTAAGTCAGTATCCATGGATTTAAGTAACAAACATCACAAAGGTAGAAAAGAGCTACTTGTGTGCACTGATATCTGACTTTGTTTATTTTATGTTACTGAGATTTCTCTCTTCTTCTCCTTTTTATGTAACAGTCGAGAACAGCTTATTGACATACAATAGATTGATATTTAAAATGACATGCCTTATATATACAAAGTGTGCAATTGTAACAAACAAATTAATCAATACCGAACACAAATAAAATTAAATCATTAACTACGATAACTATTATTTTTCACTTCCACTGGTTCCTATATCTTCGATTAACCACAAGGCATAAGGCTGACCTTACTGCTATCCATCCTCTCTCAAACTGTAATAAAATTTACTAATGCTTGGAGTTGTGTTTATTAACAAGTATTTAGCTTTGTTAATCCCAGATTTGATTCCCTCCCCTGCTGCTTTTGTACCTTTCTCATCCATTTCTATCTTATTTTCCCAAATAATTACCTATATCTATAATATTCTTGTCTCCTTTAGTGCTCAAGGTTTTAATAGCCACCATTTCAGTGATGAATGATTTTCAGCCATTTCTGTTTTCTAACTGGCTACAATATGGTGTATATAACTTTCCTTTTCTAAACACATAGGACATATTGCTATTCTTATACCACCCCTAATCCCCATTAAATGACTACTCCCATTCTACCCCAAGCAAAGCCTTCCCTCTTCATTGTAGTACATATATCAATCTATTTTTCTCTACTGCAATCCTATTTAAGACTTCTATACCATTTCAAGAACCTTTTATCCCTTAAGACTATCCAAAATTTCTGGTCTGTGTATTTTTTCTATTCGTAATCTTATCAGTTGTTTTCATTTTCTCCAGCATAATTAACATTGTTTCAAAATATTATCATTTTGTAGTTGCTTGATCCTAAAGCAACTACCACTCCATTTGGGATGTAAAGCTAACATCATGGCATATATTAAAATCAGTAATGTGGAGTTTTAAAAAGCACAGTAATTCACTTTAATGCTTTCTGATCCTGACAATGGAAAATTCCTTAAGTTCCTTAAGAAGCAGTAATGCACAATCTTTTGCACCTTTATTGGTGTTTTGCCATCCTGAGACTTATTGATATTGTTTCTTTTAAATTACCTTGCATACACAAAAAATAAACACAGATTTTTACCATTTTATAGAATAATAGAATAGGGAAAGATTACTAAATTTCATGAAACTGTGCTTCAGTGTGAGTAAATGAAATATGGACAATGTTATACATCATCTTGAACAATGCTAGCTTTACACTGTATTATTTAATACTTATTACCATTCTTTCTGTTATTGAACGAAATTCTGATATTTCACAACAGACATGTAACACTGCACATAAAGAGAAGTTTGCTAAAAGGAAATGTACAGTGTAATTGTAAAATAATTTGTAACTGATTTGTAGCAGCAGATAAAATAGAAATGACTAATATATTCTCCAGTATTTACACAACACAGTGGGCTATTCTTACTGTTCTATTAAAAATTGCATTCTTATCTTTGTTGCCATAAATGTATGATGATACTGTCTTTGATTTCGATTCAGCTGTTACAGAATAATTATGAAGTGAATCTAGTGATTAGTCATTCAGCAGTTTTATGTATTCTTTCCACACAGGAAAAGATATTCAGCGATTTGGCTGAAGTTGTAGAATATGAGAATTTATTTTTCTTATTTTGAGATTGTGTAATTTTTAAAAGTGCTTGCAAGCTATTTTCTTTGAGCAGGTCAGAGCTTTTTATAAATAATTTATACTAAAAATTTTAGAGGACTTTAACGCACCAAGCTATGTCAACTGAAAGTACAAATATATATGTATGAAAATATGTTATATATTTTGCACTGTATATACATAATTTGTAAAAACTTTGTATAACAGTGAATCAATGCAGTTTGTGTATAGCAGTGTTTGTACAAGTTGTAACATTAACCATGTATAAAAAAGCAATAAAAGCATTTGCACAAAAATTCAATCTTTATTATTTTCTCACTTAATCTGTCATTGTAATACATTGTTCACTGACAGATTTATACTTGAAATTAGAGCACAAATCTACATACTGCATGCAGAACTTCAGTGTTGATAGACATCTGAGGTGGCATTCAAAATAATTTTTTTATTTATAAATTTTCTGCAATACAATACTTTTCCTTCATTTTTTCTTCTTAAATACAAAAGTTTGTTTGCAATCTATAATGGAAATAGGTTATACTGACGTGTCCTTTAAATGTACTTAAAAGGATGAAAATACTCTGAATTGAATTGAAAATACAGGACAAAGAAATCCAAGTGTATTCACCGTAATGAAATTTTCAAAAACATTTTTTAGTTCTCTGGATTTATGGTTTCTGTCACTCCTAAAAACCATCAGGAAATATGAACACATGGCCCACATTGGGGAAACACCATACATCCAACATATATTGCTGCCAATTATTCTGCCACTTTATCCATACTGTTAGGGATGGGAAATGAGAGTGTACACCTCTAGAGGCTCACAAGAACCTTACAGAAGAAAAATGTCTTGCTTCTGACATGAGATATGCTGAAAGCAATAGCAAGCTGTGATGTCTTGGCCATCTGATGCTTAAGGTTTCTATGCATAGTGAATTGCACAGACTGCAGGAAGAAAGGTGGTAGATCTGATTTATCTTAGTAAACCCATTAAGCTGATGGCAGAATCAATAATTTCATTTGATCCTGAGCTTTCACTTTATATTCGATGTGAACATTCTACCCCTGTGCTGTAAAGTATTGAATTTATTGTATTTTCAGTGCAAATTGATGGCTACCAAGAGAAGATCAAGGTCCTGGGAGTATATCACAGGAGTTTCAGAAAAGAAAGTGCAATGTAATATTTGTTTTGCTGAAAGCAAAAACACATCAGACATAATATAGCATGAGATATGTCGAGGCAGTCAATCATTGGCTAATTGGAAATATTTAGACACTCTTTTCAGCTTCACTTAGTGGAGATTTACTCAGGACATGTTTATGGTCCCTCAGTCGTTAAAAGATTGTTGGATCATTCAAATTTGGGTTGGTACGAGGGTAAGTACATAAGTTTCCAGCCTCACCGAGGACTATCGCCTACACAAAACCCTTATCTGGTGTCATACCTTATCTATTAAGTAAATAATTGCAACTGTAACGTCTGCTCTGCTTTGTTCAGTTGTTCAGATATAGTTGCATAAAGAAGGCTACGGTAGAAGATTATGACATGTTCAAAATTAAGTATCAAGCTGTTATTAAGTTCTTCATAAGAAGGAATTACTCCAAATGAAATTAAACAGTGATTGGACGGTGTATATGGGGAAGCATCCTCCTCATATTCTACCATAAAAGAATGGGCCAAAATTTTTCGAATGCGTCAAGAAAGCATTGAAGACGAAGTGCATGTAGGTTGGCCCTTGGAGGTGCTAATTCCTGAAAATATCGCTCTTGTGGAAGGAGAAATTATGGAAGATCGGGCTCAAAGTTACAGAAATAGCAGCAAGGTTGGGCCTTTCTAAAACAAGTTCTTCGAATTATTCATGAACATTTAAACAGAATAAGGTTAGTGCAAGATGGGTGCCTGCAGTTCTTTCCTCAGTCCAAAAGTGGCAACAAGTCATTTGTTGTCAGGCATTTTTGGAGCTCTGCCGTGACAATGAGAGAGTTTTGCAAACCATTGTTACAGGAGATGAAACTATGGTGCTCTACTATGATCACTTGTCCAAAACAGAATCAATGGAGTGGCATAAACCTAGCGAAGCACCACCTCTAAAGGCCAAGGTCACTCCGTCAACCAAGAGATGATCATGTCCACAATCTTTTGGGACTGTCTTCATTGACTTAGGAGAGGAACACCACAGTAAATGGAGAATACTATGCTGGCCTACTGCACACACTACGTGCTTCGATCAAAGAGAAAAGGCAAGGAAGGCTGAGTGGTGATGTGCGCCTTCTTCACTACAATGTGCCTGCTGTGTATTGAAAAGTTAAATATTGTTTTTGTCATTATCATATTTAGAGACTTATGGACCTACCCTCGTAGGTGTCTAGGTTGAATCCAATGGTTTTGCGATAAAACTTGAATAAAGATCTATCTTGTGTGTCGAAATTCATTAAGTTCTGCTCTTGTATTTATGCAAATCTTTTTCGTTAAGTTTAATTCCTTTGGTTTTTGAACTGTTTTTAATAACTTGATGTTTTTTTCTATCTCATGGTTTTCATTCCAAAAATATGCTGTCACTGCTGATTTTTATATTTGCTCGTAATGGATGTTTCTCCAGTGTTCCTTCAACTTAATGCCTATATTCCTTTTTGTTTTTCCTATGTAGATTTTTTTTCAAGATGGAGACAGTGGCTGCAGTAAGTCTAGGCCCTCTAAGGCTGCCAAGCTCAGAGATTAATTTTTAATAGTAAGAGCAGATGGCTTCAACATTCATTTCTTGCACTTATATATATTACCTGTAAGGAACTCCCCTAATTAATATTCCAATCCAGCCGCAAATTATCATTTTTTTTTTCTTTTGTAAGGATTATGCTATGTTCTTATTGAGTACTGATCGCTAACTCATTGTTATATTCAAAGACACCATATATATTGCTCTAATTCTATCTTTTTGATTATGTCAGGAATATTTTATCTTGGTTATGAGGTGACCTATGTGAATGAAGTTTACATATAAATATATCTACACCAGTGGTGTTAGACATGCTTTTAATCTTTATAGGTATGTAATAGAAATCACAAGTGTAAATGAGAATGTGTTGTAAACTATAAAGGGTATAATTTCTGCTTCCATCACTGTTGGAGACAGATTGTAAGAATGCATTGTTTATGACCTTGTCCCAAGCATTTCTCAAATTTTCTTGTTATGTGGATAATACTTTATAGTTCCACAAATTAAGTAGATGAAAATGTAGAAAAACATCTTATTTCTGAACAATTAGCATATGAAATTAGAATGACCAGCTTGCCTGTATGTGTGAGGCAATAGTAACATGAATTGTTTACTTATACTGTAAAATCTGTTCAAGACATAACTGACTTGTTTGAATTTTGATCTCATTCTGGACAGATTTCTTTGTTATTTGCTATGCTGTTAAAATGAACAGCTCATTTGCAGCATCTTAAAAACAAAAGAAGAGGCAATGAGAATGTCATTTTAGAGGTTTAACACATAAAAAGACTGGAAGAAATGCATGTTTCTCTAGAGGCCATTTCCTATTTTAAAAAATGCCAATATTGCATTCTAATTATTCCTTTCTGGGGATTTAATGGATGCTTGCTCTTTTATTAGGGAAGAGAACAAGCATCCATTAAATTGTTACATTACAAAAATAAATAAGGGCTGACCATTTTAATAAAAATGTTTTTGCCTGACAAATATAGTAAGGCACAGAGGCTTTTCTGCAAGTTGTAGCAAGGATAAATGTAGAAGGAAAGGGTGGAACCTGCAAGTAGTTTAATATAGAAGGTTAGCAAGCATGTCTTTGTGATAATTGTATAATGATGGATGTAACATGCTGAAACTAATCAAATAAATAAAATAGACAATAGCAGTAAGGGTGAAAATTATTTTTTTTACGGAATCCAATCAGTAACCATACTTAACAGGTGCCCATACCACTGTTGTTTGTATGTGTCAATAGGATTTAGCATTCAATTAAAAATTAATGTAGGAATCCACACAGTGAAACTATCATAATCTTAAATATTGTACTTACGAAGCTGTTGACAATGGAGTGGCAATATAACCTAAACTTAGGTATTCATTTTTTACACTAAACTCTTTTCACTTACACAAAAGTAAGGCGCATTTCAGGAGAATCTCTCCCATCTTCAGTTGCATAGTTACTTGAAACTATGGCTGGACAAATGGATGTTCCTGTGGTGGCCTCTGTTGGTTGAAGTAGGAAGTTGCTGAGCTCATCCACAGGAGGAAACTCGAAATTCATTAGGTTTTCTCTATTTTTTAATATGAAAATTTTTTCCCAAAGTGGATAACTCCAATGGGTTGTGAAGATGTTTCGGCAGTTTAATTCCCGGTTTTATTTCATGGTTTTTGGTCAAAAGTGAGCTGCTATTGCTGATTTATCCACCTGTTTAAACCGAATACTCCTAAAATGTTCTTTCCTCCGAATTTCTTTTTGTTTTGCCTATGTAGCTCTGTTCACAATCTGCACATTTTAATACGTAAATTCCTGATTTCTGTTCTGTTGGTATGGAGTCTTTTACTGTGCAACTCAATAAATTCTTGATGTTGTATCTGTTCTTTGGGGCTAACATTATCCCATGTTCTTTGAAGATTTTCTTGAACTTGTGGTAAAAAATGAATACCTAAGTTTTAGGTTATATCATAATCTTGTTGAATTAAAAGTGAAACTTCTAAAATATGTCAATATATTAAATATATATATTTATATATTAAACTCACATGTGAAACATCAAGAGAGTTTAATATATTGATATGATATACATATATATTTAGCTCACATGTGAAACGTCAAAAGAGTTTAATATATTGACATGATTTTAGAAGTTTTACTTTTAATTCAACAGGATTTAGCATACTTTGTATTTTTCAATCTAGATGTGTTATCTTCATTTCTTTTATGTTGTAATAAACTATATCTTGCTAATGATCTCAGCAGTCTTAGCAACTTTAATATTTCTGGAGAACAAACAACATTTTTGTCTAATCTTAAAAGTATATAATGAAGAATAGCAGTATGGTGGGCATAAAATGAAGACAAATTATGAATTAGCATTATTGCTTCAAATATAACTTTATTTAATTCATAATATGTTAATCTCAACTCATCAACATTGCCACAAATGATGGAACATTACACAGAACTGCCAGCAGCCATAATAATGCTGGTGATAGCATTGTTCATTGTTCCAATACTGCTGCATTAAAGAAATTTCATATTCCTAATTGCATAATTGATGTTAAGCAGAGGAGCATTTGGTTTCTAAAATAAAAGTTCAATAAATGGAGTTAAGTTTTTATTAATATTTTAAACATTTTTGTTATTACAATTACAATGCTTGTGATGCCAACATCACATCTTGTTAATCAGTCAGCATTAAACTGAAGAATACGTTACAGAATTCTTCTTTACATTTGCATACTAAGTGAATCAAATACCAGTTTTACTTTTTCTGTTAAACTTGTTTTGTGCATTAAAAAAAAAAATAAATAAGTGATATTTTTAGCAAGCATTGTAGAAAACAAATTATAAAAATTAGTTTGAATGTGAATGAATTACAATATATGTTTAAAAAATGCATATAAAGAATGCTTAATGTTATTTCAAAGTTCTCCAGATTCAATTGCATTCCTGTAGCTTTTCTCATCCTTACGTTCAGGGTCCAAACGAATCATTTCATCAATTCGAAGAATTGTTATGGCTGCTTCAGTTGCAAATTTCAAAGACTTGATTTTAGAAATGGCAGGTTCTAACACTCCAGCTTTCACATTGTCACGAACTGTTCCCTCATACAGGTCAAGCCCAACCCTAGGAAAAAACAAATTTATATTTAATATTGTGAAATGATCATAAGAAATGTCTCAATATTTAATACACTACTAAATAATTTTTAATTACATACCATCTACGTTTCATAATAGATCAAAATAATGCACATATCATTTTTATGCATTTTATTATGAATATGTCAAATGTACCTTTTGCACATTCAATTGCTGTGTATTGCTCAAAGAATGCAGCCACGGCAATAATTTTAGCAGAGCATAATTCAGAATTTGTTAAAATGGGAGCAGAAAGAAGGGAAGATGCTCATCAATAATAATAGAAAATGTTTACTTAGTGAAAACAGAAGATATTATATTCATTCACTTCATTATGTTTCAACCACTAACATCACCTGAGAACAGTGCTCAACACCAGCACAGCTATGACAGAGAAGTCATTTAAATACACAGTCATTCAAAGGATAGTACACTACAATTTTTTCTTTGTCATCTCACCTGTGCAAGCTGAAAAAGTGCTGTAAATGATTGTTTAAGGATGCAAAACTGCTAAGGCCATTAGCACCCATAGGGTGTGAACAGAGGTGCTACTGTATATAACAGCTACAATGGTAAACATTATCTTAACTGCAGAACCAATGAACAACAGCTAACCTATACACCCCTTCGTTTTGTTACCTGAATGAGAAAGAAGCATCGAGACAGCTGTGCAACATGTTGACACTGGCTACAAAGAAAAAATTTAGCTGTACTGTAGAGTATATTTTAGTGAATAAATGTTATTTTGTACTATATTGCCATTTTTCTAGAAGCTTATTAATTCCACCTTAAATACATGGAAAAATATTGTATTGAAGTTCAAGCTGATGCATTCAAGGTTAGTCACAAACACACAACACACAAACACACATTAATAAACAGATGGTTTGGATTATTACTGAATCATACAATGATATCAATTAATATGATTAGCTCTACTGTGCAAGTTCCAATTTACATTTAAGTAGATGGTTTGGATGTTGAACCCATGTTGCACGGTGATTAAGCAACCAGGATAACTAGCTGTACAAAGAGTACAGTGCCTCCTGGCAGTTAATGTAGTTCAAATCAATGGAACTTAAAACTCAATAAAACATATGCTTACCACTTGAGATGTGTATGATCTGGTTTAGTTTGACTGAAATTGTGATACGCTCTGAGTTTGGCTACCAGATCAGTAGCATCCTGAGCCGCATTCACTGCTAGGGATTTTGGAATGACCAGCAAGGATTTAGCATATTCAGCAATAGCTAGCTGCTCCCGAGAACTCTGAAATATAATATAGTCTCTTTAGTTTTCAACAACTATACATTCCCTATTAAGTCTTAATTCATAATACTAAAACAAAGTGATAATGTTCAATCAAATATGCAGTATATTAAGAAAATTGTCTTTCATTAAGCATTAAAGATAATAAAGATAACTGCTGTAATGCTGGCCCCTAAATGCCAATCTATATCGACATTAATTATAGAAGCAAAGCCTCCTGTTAGAAGCCTGGCAGTCACCATAACATTATGTTAAATAATATAGCTTGTGATACTCTTGTTTTCTGTTACTCCATTTAGCATAACTTAAAAATAGGTGTAGAAGAACCAACTAGAGTCACAAAGCGATCTAGAACTTGTGTAGACAATGTTTGGATAACCATGATAAAAGCAGGAATGGGGGACCATTTTGGACAGGCCATAAAAGTAAATATAAATAAAATTGTAATTCCAAATATATTTGAATATAAAAGACAAATAAATTATGAAATACAAAAATTAACAAGCTTTCTGCAGTAGCAAAGCTGAAAAGAGGTTTATATAGCAGAAACCATAAACGAAAAGTATAATAGCTTTATCAACATTTTACAAAAGGGAATATACCAATAAAAAATAATAAAGGTGTCATATCTACACAGTGGATGACAAGGGGGATAAAGATCTCATGGAAAAGAGTTAAAATTTCAGAACTCAATAAAACATCCTAACATGAACGATCAATCTGTGGGGTATATAAAAAATTATAACTGTATTTTTGGAAAGGTAATAGAAAATGCAAAAATGAAATATAATAGAGAGTTTATACAGAAAGCTGATAATAAAACAAAAATAATATGGAGTGGTGTAAATATAATCCATAAGGAAGGGAAAAAGAAAAATATCAAAAATATAATGATACATAACAATGATGAAATAAAAGACCCAAGAAAAATTTGCAGAATGTTCAATGAGAATTATGTAAATGTAGCAGCACAATTAAACAAAGTGACAAAGAAACAAAACTGAATAGAAACTTAGATAAGATAATAAACTAAATGTTACTTACAAGTGAAGTAGCAAAATTTTCCAGATAGATAGATAATGCTGCTTCTACAGATCCTCCACCTGCAACCACACTCTGGCTCTCCAAAACTCTCTTCACAACACAAAGAGCATCATGAATGGACCGTTCCATTTCATCACAGTAAAAATCATTTGGTCCACGCAAAATGATGGAACTTGCCGTACGAGCTCCTGGCCTAGAACAAAAAGATAACTGTGTTTAGAATTAGCATTCCTGCTGCAGTACTCCAAATATCCACACTAATTGGGGACTGACATGTTGCAGAAGTTCAGATAGCTGGTTAAACAGTAAAAATCACTTTAGTTAACATGTTATTTTGAAAATGCAGTACTGCAAGTATTACAAAAACAAACGAATAGTTAAATATAAAAAGTATTTTAAAGTACTGTAAATACAGTGGCATTAAAAGGAGCTATCACAAGGATATATAAAGTAAAATATTACCATTTGTAATAGTACAAAGTCTTTGAGATGTTACACAACTGGTTTCAGGAATGGGAACCAGTTTGGCTCATCTAGCCTTTTGGTTTGTCAATAGTAACCTTGGATGAGTGCAACAGAAACAGCATTCAAACCTTTCGAGATCTAATTGAGTATGACCGAAATTATATTATTTCTAAAATTACTTCTGAGTTGGGGTAAGTTATGGAATTGTTCAATCCATTATTTCAGGAGATTTTGATTACTGAAAAGATTCAGCAAGGTGGGTTCCTCAAATTCTACTGAGGATCAAAAATATGCACATATGGAAATATTATCAGAGGCTTTTGACTCAATAATGGAATCAAGAAGGTTTCTCCACCGAATTGTAACCCTTTAATGAAACATGACACTTTAAAATAGGTGAGTTTGCTCTTCTCACAGCAAAATCTTGCTTGTCAGCTGGGATTGTTCTCTTGACAGTTTTCTCGAACTCCCAAGGCATATTGTTTGATTTTCTTCATGAACGTCCAATAGTGGATGCAACTTGTTACTGCCATCTTCTGTGGCAAAATATGTTTATCAATAAATTACAAAAAAATCTGGTTCATATTTCATTCACCCTAATAATACAATACAAAAAAGAACATTAGTATTTAAAGTATGAAATGTTCATTCTGCTTGTTTATTCATTCAACTTATTTATCCATCTTTATTCCTGCTGTACAGTCCTTATTAACTTCATCTACTTGGTGTTCATCTGTGTGACTTTGCACTTAAAAAAGGTGAACAGACCTTGCTTTTCCATTTTTATGGCAAAATGGTAGATTATGGTTGATTCCGATGGTTGCTTTTGGCTGAAACTTATAATTTCTGCATCATTTCTTGAAAATTAACCATACTTTTCAAATAATCATCATAAGAAGCATTCCTGGTATTAACACCTTGATCGTGTTCACACACAAGAAAAAAAGCATAAAATTGTCCACATGCACTGCACAAATACAGCATTAAATATGAATGTATTTGTTATGGATTCATAGCATTCACCAACCAAAGACTATCAACCAGTCAGTCCTTAACAAACACATAAATGAAATCTTAATAGCTTCATTTAAGAACTTTTGAAAAATAAGACATTTTTAAAAAATTCTGTTGGAACTCACACAGTGAAGCTTGTTAAATGTAAATTATATCTAATCTGTCGTCTAACACATTCTTATGTTTCACTTACTTTTAAATACGATGGGACCGGTTTCGAAGAGACATTCTCTCCATCTTCAACCATCTTGACTCAAAGTTGGTCATCAAGTTGTCCAGTCCTCAAGTTGGTGGAACATGGAGAGAATGTCTCTTTGAAACCGGTCCCACCGTATTTAAAACTAAGTGAAGCATAAGAGTGTGTTAGACGACAGATTAGATATAATTTACTTTAATAGCTTCTTTTTGCATCTTTCTTAGAGAGTAGCTTAGAATCACACTATAGAAAAATACATTATTTTACCCTTTGACAAGAATTAGCTCATCATCACAAACTTGTTCCTGTACCACTTCTTCTGCCTTACCCAGGGAAGAAGGATGAAAGCTTTCTTCTCCTGCAAAAATTCAAAAACAAACATGCCTTTAGAATATGGACTAAAATACCCATATTTTGACTATATGCAAAATGTTATCATTGTTGCTTACAACAGAATACACACTCAAAGCAAGAATAAAATATTTTTAAGAGAAAGTCCAGTAAAAATTTGAAAGAGATACTGTTTAGTGTTTAAATTACCATACACAATTATCTAATATTTTCCTACTGTAGTTTGCCTACAAATCATCTGAATATTATTGTTATTATCAAAGCACAATTTGACCAAAAAAATTATTTCACTTTCTTCAACATGCTCATATTACAAATGCTGGCAACAATTTAAATGTGCAACAAATAAACTTAAGGCAGGAACAAATTGTGTCAAGAGTTATGCTGTTAAGCAGATAAATAAAATGTTTCCTATTGTAGCCAGTATTACAAGAAATGCTAAATATGATCATTCCGAAGATGATTACACGAACTTGTATGATCTATGTATTTAAACTGGGGAATGCAACTACAGCAGTATATGAAATATGCCAGATCTTCAACGCTGATACTATGAATGCATAGAAAGTGCAAAGATTGTTAAGTTCCAAGAGGTCATGAAACCCTTGAGTATGAGCCACCAACAGAAAGACAAACAACTTTCTTTTAGTAACTATTGAGGCAAATAAATGCTGCAAAAGCATTCTTATATGAGATCTTCAAAATATATTGTAATCTTAGGCAAATGTTCCAAAATGTATACATAAAATATTTTGTGTGTTTTGATCAAAATAAATACCTTAAAATATAAAATCGCATAGAAGCCAGTGGAAAATCACAGGTCCTTATATCGAGGTAAATCACGTATATAAAAGTCATTGTTACTAAAAATCTCAAAGGGATATATTGGAACATAATTTAGTCTTTTTTAAATGGGAAAGGGATTGGTCTTCTCCAGCCTCTGGCCAAACAACAGTTTGCAATATTGTGTCCTCACTGTTACTGTGTGTAACAGTGAGATCCAGAGGATCAATATCCCCCCTAGCACTGAGTTGAAATATTTCCATATTACATGAATTACCTAACAAGACAAGTACATTTTATGAGCATGTCTCAACATCTTTTTAGTTTCAACAGATCCAATTTTACTACTGTTCTTATTTCACATGTCTAATAGTAGACTATTCCAGTGTTATGAGTCTTTCCAGTACATACACGAATATGCCAAATCTGTATAGATGTAAACACAACATTTGGCATTAATACATTCATTGGGTCATAACATACCACTTTACAAACATATCTTTCTTTCTGCTTACTCCCTGGTAAAATTCATTTGCTAGTAGCCACTAGCCAATCCGACAAGTGCAGTGGAAGTGAATTGTGTTAATCATGTTGTACAGTAAACAGAGTACAAGTGCTGCTAATTCTAAAAGAGAAGTACTAAGAAGTTAGGTGCAAAATATGATCTTGATTTTAAAGTGTCAAAGCCTAACAGAGAGAGCCTGTGGAGTAAATAAAAATACTATCATACATTCATGTTGAGGTCAAAAGATTATTTTTTGTTTGTTGCTATTATGCTGGCTGCATTTCAGTATATGTTCTTGGTTTAGGATAGTATTCAGATTCTAACAGTAGCTGTCCTTGATTAATTTCATCCTGAAGATACATCCTAAACTTAGGTATTCATTTTTTACACTAAACTCCATGTATTTATATAAAATAAGATGCATTTCAGGAGAATCTCTCTCTTCTTCAGTTGCAACAATATTTCAGTACTCTTTCTATGACCTTGCTTTTATAGCCCAATCTTCCTAGTCTCATTAAGTTAAGATCTAGATAAGCCTTGGACAATTCTATAAAACAGTCTATTTATCACGTTTTTTGCTTTCCATTTCTCCATCTTGACCCCAAATTTCCATTCCATAAATCATTCTGCTCTCCATTATTGAACCATATATTCTCTCTAACCATTTTACTTGCATATTTGGTATTTTATTTACACAGGATCTCTTGTCAGTGCTGGTGGTATAGTGGTAACCATACTTGCCTTCTAAATCCAAGGTCGCGGGTTCAAACTCAGCCAGGATCGATGGATTTTTTGGGGCGTAAAAATCCTAAGTATGGTTTCCTTTGGAAAGGAAGTAAAGCTGTGGGTCCCGTGTCGTACATTTACAGCACGAAAAAGAACCTCAAGCCTGAAAGAAGAGGCCTCTGAGCAAAATTTGCCTGCCATTTCATGCCCGGAATTGAATGGGATGCTGATGACCTGAGATGTTAAAGAGCATCCTTAAATAAAACGAATCAAAAAAAAATTTTTTTTACTTCTGCAAATGCTTTCTTTTTTGATCACTCCATTTTCCAATACTAGACAATCTAAAAACTCAGGTGATCAGTTTTCTTGACAATTTCAATTTGTGTCCTCCTACCACTATTTCTCCTGTTTTTAATTGAAACCTTTTTTCATTACCATAATCTTAGATTTAGTTTTGTTTATCTTCAGACCCCATTTTCTACAAAATATACCTATAGCTTCAAGTGATCATTTTAATCCTACTTGTTAAAGAACCTGTTACCATATCATCTGCAAAGAGCAAGCCTGGTATCTCTATGTTATTTATGTTGGCAAATGTATATTACTTTTACTAATTTCTTCTAAAACATCAATAAATAGATTGAAGAGAACTGGGCTTACTTTACATCCTTGTCTTAGACCTACATTGTTACATATTTTATTGTAACCTTTCCCCTTTCATATTTAATGCAAGGTTCATTTTTCTTATAAATAAATATTTTGAATTACCTTCACAAAGTTCTGACTTACTCCTTTTTTTCTCAATTTGATCCAAAGTGCTTCCCTAGAAATTGTGTTGAAAACTTTTTCTCAGACCAAAAACAACAAATAGATTCTACCTCTTTTGTTACTAAAACATTTACCTACTAATGTTTTAATTATAAAAATAATGTCAACTGTTCTTTTACCTTTCTAAAGCCTGAATGGAAAACAGAAATTTTCCTTTCTTTCTCTGCCCATTCTTGTAGCCTTTTTGCTAACACTCCAGTGAAAACTTTCCCAATAATTAATTGAAAGTAAACTAATTCCTCTATAATCTCTTCTGAATAGGATATTTATTAGAATACTCTTTATGGTTTCACTTACATCCTACTCAGAAGAGATTATTAATGGATGTTTCACTGTGTTCAATTCCAAATTTAATATTTAATTCCTCTATAATTTGCTGTGTTCCTAATATTTTCTTTACCTTTATAAATTGGCATTACAATTTCCACTCTCCATTTCCACTTTCATTTTGTTTCCTGCTCTTTTGATGGCCTACTCTATAACAGAAATACTTTCTTCAACTTTTCTGTGCTCTAATAATGTTGACAAATTACTTTCCCATAAACATTTCACTTCTTCGATTTAACTTTGTATGAAACATTTCAGCTAAATCATTTTTCCATCTCTATAGGTTTAATTATTCTCTTCACATAACTCTATTAGTTTCTTGGCCTCATTATTAAAAACTTTAGCATCCCTACAATGCTTTTCTGTATTTGCTTCTGTTCGGCCCAGCCATTAAAATTCACCGTAATCTGTTGTTCTTGCATTAAGATGCCCCACCAACAATTCTATACTTGTATATTTATTCTGTATTTCTTTTTTATCTCACCTTAATGAACAAATTTGAGTCATAAAACTTTGAAGAGCTGGGTGGATTATAAACAATACCTAAACACACTTGTCTACTTCTTCCAAATAGATCACTAAATACGCACCATAGCACTGTATCACCTCCTAAATCCTTTTCAACCTTAATTTTAAAACTTTTATTTTTTTCTCACAAAATATCCTAAGCCACCAGACACCCGACCCTTTGCTTTAATCTTCATACCTTTTTTCTCATAATATGATTATGAGTATTACCCAGTGACAATAACAGAATCCTTTAATACCCATATCTTGACCATTGCTATCACATTTATCCACTTGGTTATCTGATATATGTCACCATTTCATATTTTTGCAAGTAGTCTTTCAACATTCCAGCATACTATAGAAAAGGTACATAGCCCCTATACAAGTCCTTTCACCCAAACCTTTAATGCTCTTGTTAATCTTGCCTATTTATCTGATGCAATTCTTTGCCCTTCTACTTGCATAATACATTCCCCAAGCATGCAGACTATGCTCAAACCTGCTTCTCTCCACATGTCTAAGCCAGTTGTTGCACCAAGGGCTATTCTATTGATGTCATCATGCAGCTGTTGAGAGATGGTACAATGTGTCATGGTAAGTTTATCAGGTGTTTAACAATACTGTGCACCAACAAAGAATAAATCATTAATGAGCATTTCCTTATTCATATGCTTGACAGTTATGTTTTCAATTAATAGCTTTACAATCTGTTTTTTTTTATGCAAAAGGGCAATTACTACCATAAAATGGTGACCTGTAACTTTCATCCTGGAAACCAGGTCTCTTCTATTTAATAATCTAATATTCATTCTTCTCAACTTCAAGACTCAGGATTATTGTGAAACAACGTAGCAAAAGAGGTAAAGCCATAAACACCATTTAGTTTTTCTGAACACTCAAACATTTTGCAAGTCTCTAAAAACATGGTATTATCTCCTATATTGCAATTTTTGGATAGTTGAAAAATAAACATACAAGTATACAAACCTTCCAAATCTGAAAGGGATGAAACAAATGCAGCCCCTGTAGCTTTAGCAATCCTCTTCAAATCAACCTTCTTACATCTGCGTACTGCCATGGCTCCAGCTTCAACAAAATACTGTAGACACAAATATCAAATTATGATAAAAAGTATACCAAATTCAAAGCACAAATCATAATTTTGTTCTGTACTTTTCATAGTCCCATATTCAATGTTGCTCTAGGAAGTCCTTATATGCCTTATAAGGTGACGACAAGCAACTAGGTCATATATTTTATAGAGTTTTAACAGAATGAAACAGAACTGGAATAAGAAAATGCATGCTCGAGCAACCCAACCAACTGGCCTCCATATTTTGTTTTGTTAGATGGACTTCATGTGTGTGGCAAAAGAAAGCTGAATCCAAGTGACAGAATATCCTAATGAATAGCACTATAACACTGCCCAAAATACTGAATTCAACCTTCATTGTAATAAATATATTTACTCTGAAAATTAGCCTCCTTTAAAAAAAAATATATATATATATATATTTAACGACTGCAGAGCAATCTAATAAGTGCTTATCTCATAAAATGTTATGAGAAAGGAGTACAGTAGATAATTTATCATCATTAATTTTATTTTAAAATATATTTACATTCAATGAAATGTAAAACATGTCTCATACTCTGAAAAAGGAAAAACTGATGTGGCAATTTTGAAGATTAGTATTTGTGCAAAAGGTATAACAGTTAAAAAAGGTAACAGTTGAATGAAAATCTTGCAATATGCTGCTCTATAAGTGGCAAGAAATTCAACATTTCATAAGTGTTTAAGAATAGATAAATTTACAAAGTGAACATGCAAAAATTGAAAGGGATGTAAGAGGGGGTTATCCTGTACTTCCAAATCTATTTCGTATTTTTTTATTTCCAACTTTACAGGTGGGAGAAAGATGAAACTCAGCTTCATTGGTTATCTTATTAAATATTTGGAAACAAAAGGCAGCAGTACGGATATGTTCAGTATAAACAGCTTCCCCCACCCTACCTTTCCTGCATCTAAACATAAGTATAAGACATTAATAAAGTCATTAATTTTTTTTGGTATAAATTTGACTTATATTTCCAAAAAGGTTCTTTCTGAAATGTGACTAAATTACATTTATACACAATGATGGAACTAATTTTATTATATATTTGTCAATTATTTCACACATATACATGGAATTTATTCTTTTAAACTCTTTACAGGAATTTCTTTCAAACTCCTTTAAAAGAGTTTCTTTCACAAGCAAATTCCTTGAAGTTTTAAATGCTTGTTGCTCCTTAGTGATTGGTGTTTCCTATTTCCTCCAACCATCCAAATAACTTTACCACTGAAATTGATTTTAAAATTTCTTTTACTTTTGCTGTAGTTGAGAATAATAAACAATGCTTCCAACATCAGAAAGAGTACTGTAAAAAAGAAATGTTAAACAGTTGAATGGAAACAAGGGAAAGGACATTATCTAACATCTCAGATCAGTGTCCCATTCAACTCAGGACGTGAAATGGCCGACAAATTTTGCTCAGAGGCCTCTTTTTTCAGGCTTGAGGTTCTTTATTGTGCCGTAAATGTATGACATGGGACCCATGGCTTTACTTCCCTTCCGAAGGAAACCATACTTAGGACTTTTACACCCAAAAAAATACATTGGTCCTGGCCAGGATCGCGATCTTGGGTTTAGGAGGCAAGTATGGTAACCACTACACCACCAGGACTGACACAATGCTGTAGTGCTCACCATTAAGCTATTCCACTTTCTAGCATTTAATCCCTCTCACAATAAACAAATAGCATGTATAAAAAAAAAAAAAACAGAGAAACCATAAAGGATAAAATCTTAAATATTCAGTCCCAATAGAGCATAATCAGAATATAGTTTAATGCTGTGAGAGAACTATAAAATTCTGATGGAAGGAAATTATCAGCACAAATTTTTGGTTGAATTTGTTTTAACTGATACAACACCTTTAAGCAGAGGTCATCTATTCCACCAGTACACAGGACCACGTTTGCACCAGCACTAAGAATTTTCTCAACTCGTTCTTTCGTAATGTCTGCCTCTCTCTGCCTTATAGCCTCAAGTTCTTCTGGGTTAGTTACAAGAACCTGTAAATAGGTATAACTTAAATATAAAACTAATAGTACATCACGTTATATAATATCTATATTAAGATTATTATTGATGCAGTTTTACACCTTTAGGTACCATTCTTAAGCAGGTTATCTGTATATTTTTCAGCAGTCATGGACTTAATTCTTTTCCTTGGTTAATTTCCTAAAATACGAGTCACTTGAAAATTTCAGTAAACTTTCATTAAATGATGCAAAAATTATTTTAGTTACATTAATGTTCGTAAGCATCATTACTGTAATGGTCTGTTACAAAGTCAGCCAGATGCAACATGTTAATATTTAAACACACACTTTCTGGCTTCACTTACAGGACATTTTTCTAGGACCTTTATTCACATCCTCAGCTGTTAAACAACTGCTGGATCTTGAAATTAGGTTGGTAGGTGTCTGGGTTGACTTCAGTGGTCTTGCAATAAAACTTGAATAAAGAGCTGTCTGCTTCCAGCATGTCAAAATTCATTTGGCTTTGCTTCTGTTTTTTATGCAAATTTTTTCTCTTATGTTTAATTTCTTTGGTTGTTACTCTTGATGCTTTTTTCTATCTCATGATTTTCATTCCAAAAATCAATGATGACATCGCATGAAAACCATAAGATATAAAAAAAGCATCATTACTAAAAACAATTCAAAAACCAAAGAAATGAAATATATGGGAAAGGAGTTACATAAAATGCAAGCAAAACCTAATGAATTTTTACATCCTGGAAGCAGATAGCTCTTATTCAAGTTTATCCCAAGATCGCCAGAGTCAACCCTGCCACCTACCAACCACACTTTCAAGTTTATCAATACCTGTTCTTCCTCTTTTTCTTATACACAGCTTCTTCTATCGCTGGTAATATTTACTTTAAGATTCCATACCATATATTTATAGTCTCTAATTGTTTTTCCTAATCTAACATGTAACCTAATCTAATCTGGTTAACTCATGAAATTTACTCTACCTGCACTCCCAACTTCAACTTTGCCTTCTGAAGTGAAAAGTCCAGGCAAGCAATTTTGGCATCAGTAATCTTCTTTGGCATTGCTGTAAAATTAAATAAGGTATTAAAGCATGTTATTAACTCCTGATTTTAAGTGATTCTATTATTTCTTTCACCAATGCTAAAATATATTAATACTTTCTTTTGGCCAACAAAATGCAAATTTATGTTTATTTTTGTAGTTTTAACACTTCATGCAGATTTACAAGATTCTAAAGGATATGCATAAATTTGATAAAGAGAATAATGAAAGAAAAATAAGCCAAACTTTGCTAAATGCGAGGCCTGGTCCTATCCTTACAGCATTAATTGCGATTGATTTGTTGCACTCTCTTGACAAACAAAACTACTTATTTTGCCCCTCTTTAGTTACAATACTCCTTCCTGATTTCTAGTTTCTGTGCTTTACTGCCTACTTTATGTTTTACAACTCACCTTGAGATGCTACAGTGCAGTTCAAGGCATACCCTGCAATAAGTGCACTGTCACGAGCACTACCTCCATGAGCTTTAAGAATATTAACGGCTTTTATTGGGTATAAAAAACCACCCTTGCCATCAGATATTTTTACAGCTTCTGCAGCACTCACTGCCATTTCAGAAAAGAAGTCGGCATCTCTGGGTTATTAATTAAGGTAAATTAAGCATGTGTGTACATATATATATATATATATATATATATGTATATATAAAATCCCAGCAATCATATGATTATGACATAACTTTCCCATATCTCTCATTTAAAGCACATCCATCACTCAAGTTCTGACAGGCTACGCATTGGGTTTGGGAGGCAGGACCTAGAGTCTCATACCATTTAGTCAATGTAATTTGAACAGTGAAAGAAACAACATAGGTCTAATACCTGAATAAAGTCTGCTAATACTAAATGACAGATACTAGGTCTAATTATTCTATGCCACAAGCATTTATTGATGATTCATATGTCTATATTAGGAGATTATATGAAGAGAAAGTCCCATGATAAGAGTTTCAATTCATAATGCAACTCATACATTAGTAGTGTCTACACACTTTAGGTAGACTAAAGACATCCATCAACAGATCAATTTCATATCTCAGATAGAATTACAAAGGGTTAATGAGTAATTTCATAAGCTGATAATAGAAATGTGTGAGAATTAAAGTAGGCAGTTCCATCATTAGAATTTATTAGATGTGATGGTTTATCAGTCAATACACAGAGCTTCCAGAATATGTCCTTACTGTTCACATAAGGTTTTGCATCTCAGCAGTTGGACATCCTATAACTGGCTGCATTTTGTTCATTTTATGCTAAACCCACACCAAACTCAAATTTTCCTATCATAAACACGATTTTCTCATATACAGTTTGTATTTTCAGAACATCAATAGCAAATATCATCAGTGTTCACACGATCAAACCTTGTCTGAAAATGATATAAGCTGTGGGTCCAAATCCTTCGGTCGCTGATGAAAAAAGCCATTCACAATAACACAATATGCTATGAGATCACCTTGTCTTAGTCAATGGACACATGAATACTTGAGTTTAAACAATTTTGTCGCTGTATGTGAGAAGACACCAAAATCCTAATTTGTGCTAATTTCAGTAGTTATTTTGTAGGTAAACATTTAACATTCACACCAATATCATCTAATTTGTATTCTGTTCTTATATTGTGCAGATTCAAGTTTATCTACAGTTCTGGACAGAGGCAATTGCAGGAAACTTTCAAATAAATTTCTCATGAACACAACAAGCTAAGCCCCACGAGAGAAGTGAGGACATATTCTATAAGTCTGCTATATGTGCTCCCCCCCATTTTAATGACGTGGTAATATCAGAAAAGACATTAATTTTGTCAAATATTAATAATTATCTGATGTTAGGCACCCATTCATAGGGTCATTCAAAGCTTTTAGCAGTGATATAACTATAAATTGAATACAAATGTCACCGTCATACATTTAGGAAGATTCAATGGCTCTAATGTGGTTTTCATGCCATGATTTATTACATCATAAACATAGTGTGATGTGTAAATATTTATTACAGTATACTTTCCAAGTCATTGTTGGAAATTGTTTTTCTGTAGTTTCAAAGATGTTGGGAATCACTTGCAGATGAAATCCATGCAGGTTGCCTTTACACTGCAGTAAATGCAATCCTACAAACTTCTTAAAAGTTATTTCTGGGTGCCACATTTCTTAACAGAAGAGCAGTTACATGGTGAAAAAATGTAACAAAGGGAAAAGCAATGTGACATAGCATCATTACATTAATCATGGTTGCCTAAAATGGTGTGTAATAAATAAATGGTATAAGTGAAGCAAAATTATAGGTGCACTATTAGGAAGAATTATGGAAAAATTGATAAGTGGAGAGAGAGGGGAAAAAAAAAATTGCATTCACAGAGTAGAAGTTAGGTTATTGGTGCATTTAATGATCTCTTAACCATGTTAAGAGCCTGGGAGCCCATGAGAAGAAATGTATCATAACTATGTAAAAGGATACAAACATTATAGATTTTGAATGTGATAGAAATTTGAAAGAAAGTTTGCAAAAAATTATTTTGCTTTTTGTACATAATGTTAATTAGAGTAGATGTTTTGGATTAGTAAATATAAAATGCGAATGTGAATGGGAAGATTTCTCTTTCCTGGAAATCCAAAGATGGGAGACTAATCATTTGTAATAAGTTAATAGAGAGATGGCTAGGACCTTCACAATTTAGCCGAAGATTCAGACCCCAAACCCATGTCCTTTTTTTTTTTTTCCTCAATTGTAAAATTTATGTCCTTCTTGAAGCTATGTAGTGATCAATAAATTCAAATTCCAAAATTTATAATCATGGTTACATCACTATAAACTCCAGCAGTTTGTTGCTTTCATAAGACAGTTTGACAAAACTGCAAAGAACCAGAAGCATAGGAAAAAAGATAGCCATCTCTTTCTTCCCTCCCAAAAAAGAGAGAAAGAGAGATCATTTAATGACTATTACCTTCAATACTTGGCAAATAGTTACTTAGAGTGGTATGATTATCTGTCTTGCTCCCGTCATTGCAGTACCCAAAATCAAAGACATGCCATCTGCTGCTTCTATACAAACAACAGCCAGAATTATAAATATTGTGCTTAGGAAGCTGTTGACAATGGAGTGGCAATATAATCTCAACTTAGGTATTCATTTTTTACACTAAACTCATTCACTTACATAAAAGTAAGATGCATTTCAGGAGAATCTCTCCCATCTTCAGTTGCTCACTGAACCGCTGTAACTCGAAACCCAGTTAGTGGAGTTTAGTGTAAAAAATGAATACCTAAGTTGAGGTTATAAACAGCCAGAATTGTCAATTTCTTGGTGAATCAATATGGTATAGTACTACCCAACCTCCCATATCAGCTGCATATGATTTTTTCCCTTTCCCTAAAACCAATATAAAGCTTCATGGGTGCCAATCTGTACCACATAAAATGGTAATTGGGATTTATACAGAGGCTGTGAATGACGTTCCCAAAGAAACTTGGTCAGAGGCATTTTGCATTTAACAAATTCACAGAGAATAATTTGTTTCACCAACAATAATAAGTTTCATCAACACTAAAATATTTCTGTATTCTGTTAAAAACACTTGAGTGAACCTTATATTTTTCACCTAATGCTATTAAAGGATACGCTCCAATAAGTTTACTGGACATAGAGGTTTTAGCTGCATTGACAATGCATTCTCGTCCTAGTTCTTCCACTGCAACATTTAGGTTTTCTTGAATGTAGCGGCATGCTTCCCTATAACACAGACATTTTAGTGCAAACAAATTGTTAATTGCTAAAAATATGCTTATAAAATACATGTTTCACTTACTTGCAAGCAAGACGGTAACCACTAATTATTGATGTTGGGTGTATCTTCTGTTTTACAAGATCATCTGCATTTTTTAACAACTCAGCTGCAATAATCACCTAAAAACGAAAAAGTAGAAGAAAAAATAGAAGTTTATTTAAAAATTATTCTACACCTAACTTTAAAAATCAGAATGAAGTAAAAACCTTCATATGCCAGGATCATTAAAATATAAACCAGACTTTTTAAAAATAAATTTATTCTCACTATATACAATTAAAAAACAAATTATATTAATGAATATCATTGTATGATTCAGTTGAACTACACACTCTTAAAGCTTCACTTACTTTTCATAAATGTATGGAACCGGTTTCGAGAACATTTTGTTCCCATCTTCAGCCATGCTAAGGTTCAACTGTCGGATCATTCGTTGAGCTGTGGGAATGTATATTCTGCTCTGGTGGCAGTGTGATAAACTTGTAGTTTATGTTTTCATCCCCGACAATGTCGAAGTTCATTATGCTGTCTTTGTATTTGTAAATGTAGATTTTCTCCCAGGTTGCTAATTCCGTAGGTCCTTGTACTGATTTTAATAATTTTGTTTTATTTATTATGTCGTGATTTTGTGTCCAAAAATGATATGCTACTGCTGATTTCTCTATTTGCTTGTACTTTATGTTCCTGAAATGTTCCTTTAACCGTGTGCCAATGTTTCTCTTTGTTTTCCCTATGTAGATTTTTTCACATTCTGCACAGTTTATTTTGTAAATACCTGATTTTTCTTCTTGTGCAATACTGTCATTAACATTATCTATCAGCAAATTTTGAACATTAATTAATAGATTTAATGTTCAAAATTTAACATTATGACAGCATAATGAACTTCGACATTGTCGGGGATGAAAACATAAACTACAAGTTTATCACACTGCCACCAGAGCAGAATATACATTCCCACAGCTCAACGAATGATCCGACAGTTGAACCTTAGCATGGCTGAAGATGGGAACAAAATGTTCTCGAAACCGGTTCCATACATTTATGAAAAGTAAGTGAAGCTTTAAGAGTGTGTAGTTCAACTGAATCATACAATGATATTCATTAATATGATTGGCTTCACTGTGTAAAGTTCCAATTTACATTTAAGTAAATTATATTACTTTTCTACACACTGTCCAACAGAATTGCATTTTATCAACTAGATGAACAGTTTCTTTATTTCCCCATCAAAGAAAGAAAATGGGTGTGTCAACAGACAATTGTGCACAAAATGCTCAATCCCATGCATTGTTGCTGAATCTCGTCTCCTCCAGGATACAAACATGTGATAATCACAAGGAGATAAATCCAGACTATAAATAGGGTGTTCTAGGGGTGTCCAGTTAATTTTTCTTAATATTCCTAACTTATGGTTGCTTTATGTGGTTTTGTGCTGTCATGTACAAGCAGGTAATCATGAATGGGTTGCCGGTATATTCTGTTGCAATAGATGGCTCTCATATTGTCCAACAGTTCGTAGTAATATACAGCATTCATAGTCCAAGTGTCTGTGAAGGAAATTGATAAGCAACATGCTTATAGTCACAAGAACGTTTCCACCTAATAAGTGAATTTTAGCCTTAACTGGAGAACCCTTTCCTCTTCTCCAATCCATACTCGTTCTCTTGGTGTACCTATGTCTTTTCACAAGTCACAATTAGCTCTCCTTCTTCCTCAAGATGATCCAGAAGCCTGTATATGATGTCCTTTCAAACATTTTTCTGCTCATTAGTGAGGAGAAGTCAGATCCAAATCACTGACACTTTCCAAAATGCTAGTTCTTCAGAAAGAATGGTGTCCAGAACCTATGTCCATGTCTGAAGCGATTTTGAGCACACTGAGGTATCATTCACACGAGGTCACAAGTAGTCTGAATATTGCCCTGAATAATGCCCATCCATGGATGACATATGTAGCTTTTATTTTCCACTGCTGAGGAACTTCTTATGCCAAACACTTGGGTTTGTAAAAGAGTAGTTTCTCCAAATTGTGCACAAAGTCTGGACAAAATTTGGATGATTTCAATTGAATCTGTCGTCTTAACACTCTTCATGCTTCACTAACCTTAAAAATATACGGAACCGGTTTCAAAGATATGTTATCTTTGAAACCGGTTCCGTATATTTTTAAGGTTAGTGAAGCACGAAAAGTGTTAAGACGACATTCAATTCACATGAGCTTCACTGTGTTAGTTCCATATGAAAATTTTTTTTTAAAGATTTACAATTTTTAAAAAATTTTGATTAGATGATTTCACTTCATCTTTGATCTCCTACTCTCTCTTAGACATAGTAATCTCTTTCTTAGACATAGTGTTCTTGGTGATGGAACAACCTTGCAGAAGTATCATTGGGTAGCTTCCCTCCACACATTCACACTTAATAATTATCACTATGGCCTTGCCCCTTTCGCCATTCTTTCCTAGTCTAGAGAACAAAAGTCCAGTTTAAATTTAAATGACCCTTGTAAATCATTCTGAAGAGGTGATTTTATGGCCAACCAGAGTTTAATCTTAGTGACAAATGGTATTTGTAAGAAAGTAGCTTATGAGAAGGATTCATGTGTTCCATTTTCCATTGCCTAACTTTCTGCCACCTTTTTCATTCAAAAAAATAATCATTATAGTCTCCTGCAACATATGCAGTTAGAAAAAAAATTCTACACTTTTTACTAAAGATGAAAATCATTACATTTAATGGAGAAAAAACTACCAAGCTGGAAAGCCATCACTAATGGCCATTTGGGCTATACTAGAATCTGGGCAGGCTGATGGGGAAATACAAATGCCAGTGGTAGAAATAATAGTGATAGTATAATAAATCCTAATGCACTTCCATTACCCTTCTTAATTTCCCTTGAGAAATTAAATTTGTATTTTGACAGTTAGTCTACAGTATGTGGATACTCTAATTTATCCTAAATCCAAGATCATGGGTTCAAACCCGGCCAGGGTCAATGGATTTTTTCGGGCATAAAAATCCTAAGTATGGCTTCCCTCTGAAGGGAAGTAAAGCTGTGGGTTTCATGTCGTACATTTACGGCATAAAAAAGAGCCTGAAAAAAGAGGCCTCTGAGCAAAATTTGTCGGCCGTTTCACGCCCTGATTTGAATGGGACGCTGATGACCAGAGATGTTAAAGAGCATCCATAAATAAACCAAATAAAAAAAAAACCCTCTAATTTAGGAATTGCATTATGACTTGGAACTCAGACCATCACATATGGAAACTGCCAAAGGTGGCCATGGTCATTAAGGCACAGACTCATGAGTAGTTTTCAGGTGTAATTCACACAGGACCATCCTCCCTGACACAGGTTTTTTCCATGTTATCCTCAGTCCTCATAACGTGCAAACGAAGGGGAGGTACCCTAAACTTAGACCTGGAAAAAAATCATTTCCTGATTTATCATTTCATCTCAAATATCACCAGTGTCCACTGCCTGTGATCCCTCAGCAGTAAAAATAGAAGTTTAACACCATTCAAAAAGAAGAAGAAGAAGAAGAAGAAGGAGAAGAAAAAAGAAAGAAAGAAAAGAAACAAAAAAGATAAGAAGTTACATGCAAATTTTGAAAAGATAGTTCTATTTAGAGAGAGAAAATATTAATACTTACCACAGATGTGGTTCCATCACCAACTTCCTCATCCTGTAACTGAGCCAATTCTACAAGTACACGAGCAGCAGGATGTTCTACATCCAGCAGGCGAAGAATAGTTGCTCCATCATTAGTCACTGTGACATCCTGTAATATTATTAGCAAATATCACATCAAACTGTCCCCCAAATCTGCCATACACCAAAAATCTTTTCACTTGAAAATAACTAATAATGTAAAATCAGCTTTCATGCTAAAGACTCTGGGATATGATACTATTACAATAAGTTATTTGCAATTAAACAGTTTAATAGATCACATGGTATGTGTATCAAAAGTCTCTCTTATTATAGCCAGACTTAGAACCGAAAATATTCTATAGATGGAGCATGGTTGTTCCATATTCAAAAAAAAAAGTGAAAAACATGATAAAAATGAAGGCAATGGCATATGCAAAAATATCCTCATCAAACTGTAACTCAGCACATTATATTGCCCTAGTATGTGCATTTTAAAGAAAGCTGTAGCTCAGAAATACTGTTTCCAGACCATTTGCAGAAATATAAGGAAGCAGGACCACTATTATTATAGAATTGGCAGTTGGGTTTAGAAGCACACCAAATTTCTTGGTATGCTTATTCAAATAACAAATGGCGCTTGTAAGAAATAAAGATCACTTCATGCTTCCAAACATAACCAAAGTTCCCGGAAGGCTCCTGCTCCTAGAAATGATGTTATTACATTATAGATTGTGAATAGTATTGGTATAAATCAACCTTCAATACAATTGTTTCTTTATGAAAACCATAGAAGTTTACCACTTTATTAAAACCAGAAATGTAAATAAGTATTGGATTTTCATTGATTATACATAATTCTTAGCAACTAACAACTGTTTTCTAATATGAAAGAGTACTGAAAAGTACAACTTTGATGTTCCAACCTCAAAGTGTCCGAGTGGTTGGGTACTACTTGATAATGTAATAACGAGATAATGTGAATTCGAATCTCGCACAGTTCTACTCTTTTTTATTTTTAATTTTTTCATTGTTTGCATTGTTTGTAGCAACTCAGTATGGTTAATTTTTAAATAAAAGAGGAAGTTTTAACTTTAAAATGTATATTGCTGCCTAAGACCTTTCTATTGTGTCCTTTAAAAATAAATGTTTAGATTTGAGACACACCTCAATTTCTATTAAAAATTAAAATAAACAAAACAAATTTAAAAACTTAAAACCTACATCCAATCCAATATCCTTCATGCACAAAAAGCTTCTCAGAATGGGGCCTACCAGTAGCAAAAATAATTTGGCCTTTCTGCAAGGAAATTACACAAGTCTTCAACCCTGTGCCATAGCTTAACAGAAGTCCATTGAGGTTGGAGACTGGAATTTCAAACAGTCTTGTTAATACCTGCCCAAATGTTCTCAATGGGGATTATATAGTGATATGGAAGGGTAAGGTATAAGTGAGATATACTCTTGCCGATCAAACATTGAACTATCCTTGACTTGTAAATGCTATGGTTATCCTGCAGGAATAGCAATGTCCCATCCTGATACCTTTCTCTGGCAGATGGGACTAAAATGAATTCCAAAAGTAGCAGTAGCTCAAATTGTTTAACCTTCCACATACTAGACCAAGGTGTACAGGATTTTTGAACAAAATCCAGTCCAAACATGAGACATTTACGCGACCACTGTGAGCACCAGTAGTCCATCATATCATGACCGCATTTTCAGTACTAGCACAATGGCCTATTATATGACGACACTACTACTTTGTTCGCAAAGATTACTCTCAATTAATGCTCCTGGCATTGACAGCATATGCAAGACGGTCCATGGCAAGTTCATCATAAGTGCAACTGAGTAGTTACCTAAACCAACTCTCTACTGT
This sequence comes from Metallyticus violacea, assembly GCA_030762175.1. Lineage (NCBI taxonomy): Eukaryota > Metazoa > Arthropoda > Insecta > Mantodea > Metallyticidae > Metallyticus > Metallyticus violacea. Next base: position 51,167,233 of record CM060830.1, read on the forward strand.
GATTCCTTACAGTCCATAAAGAACCAAGAAAGTGACAAGCTGCTTTCAATTGATCAGCACAGGTAAAGGGTATTCTTTTTACCTTTTCCCGCAGATGTTTATCATCCTCCCAAGTAGAAATATTTTACAATTTGTGCTGTCACTTTTCTACCTGTTCTGGTAATTCATGGACACAATCTCAGATGGCACTCTGCTTTAAACAAAACAAATATATTGGTATGGTTGTCTACACAGGCAGCCATATCTCAATTAAAAGAAAGCACGTCAACAGCAAGCGATCCTGAAATCGCTTACTTTATGAAAGTAGAAATATGAAAAAGCATGCTTTAGTTTGGCCAGTCACAAAGAGTAGTAGTGTGTCGTAGCACTTGGGCTGAGTGACTTGCTCTACATTAGTATAACAAAAAGAAATAATAAGACACTCGTAGCAACCAAACCTAACATTCTTATTGTTTAATACTGTGTGAGAAAGTATTGTGTGTATACAGAATAAATTTATTATGCATATTTATTAAATAAAATATTTTATTTTAATGAAATGAACAATACCTTTTCTTTCTAAATCAGTGGAAGGATGTTTTCATTGAAAGAAAGATAGTAATGATTTATTTATACTTTAATTTAAAATTATACTTTAAAAAAGCAAAGAGTAAGGAAAAATACATAAACAATACATAGTTCACATGCAAAAAAGAAGATGCGAGATTCGAACTTGCATAGTTTCCAACATCACATTTCATTTGAGTCGTATAAGCCACTCGGTCAAAGCTATAATCTACCTATAGGTTTGCTGTAGGGAGTAGGTACTAGTATCTTCTTTAAACATGTACTTTCATTCTCCCTCTAAAATCTATCATCATCTGTAGAGGCCTTAATGGTCAAATTTTTCCATCTAAGAATGCAGCCATTCTTTCTTTGAGTAAGTGTACCTACTATTTAAAAAATGTATCAATTAGACACGTGTTACTTGTGACAATATTGTATTATGTATTAACAAAGTATCAAGCTTATATACAAGCACATCATTTGATATCAATACCTCTTGTATTGAGAACCCATTTCTGCTATATGAAAAGTTCTCAGAATGAAACACAATACGAAGGCATATATTTTTAAAATTATTTTTATTTTTCAACACAATCTCCTTTGACACTTATGCACTTTGTCCAGCAACCCTCCAAAGCCTTTATGCCATCATTAAAGGTGGATTCCTCCAGGCCTGTTAATATGCCTCAACTGATGATTTAAACTTTGCATTGAATGAAAATGTCTTTCCACCAAGAAATTTTTCAGTTTAGGGAATAGATGAAAGTCTGAAGGTGCCAGGTAAGGAAAATAAGGTGTATGTGGTGGCAAATCATACTCCAATTCATTGATTTTTGCCATTGCTATGGCATATGTGTGAGGGCGAGCACTGTCTTAATGCAAGATGACTTTCTTCTTTGATAAGTTCGGCTTTTATCGCATATTTTTTTTCTTTAATAGATCCAAATGGTTAGCGTATTAGATATTGTGATAATTGTTCCAATGGGAAGATAATTACTACTACACCCTTGGCATCCCAGAAAATAGATCCCATAAGCTTCCCAGCTAATTTCACACATTTAGCCTTCTTTGCAGTGAAGAATTGTGATGCTTACATTGTTTAGACTGCTGTTTTGTTTCAGTAGTGCACCCATGTTTAACACATATCAAAAATTGACATATAAAGTTGGAGAGAGCTCTCTAAAAACAAGCCAAACTTTGCTAAGAGATTTGCAGTCTGATTCACTTTTGATTTTGAGTCAGCAATCTCAGCATCCATCTTGCCAAAATTTTTTCAAACACAAATTTTCCCTTAAAATTGAAATTGCATGCCCCTGAAAGCCCAGAGCCTCAGCAATTTCAGATAATTTGACAATCCTCCAAAACCATGTCATGCAACTTATCGATAATTTCTGATGTTGTAACACATTTTTGTAATCTTCTAAGCTTTCGTGGCCACATTTAAACTCTATGGTTCATTTGAAAATGGTTGAAAATGATGGTGCAGAATGTCTAGGCTGTTTGCCATATACATACGTTTCATTCATACCCATCTTTACCAAGTACTTAATAACTGCAATGTTTGATATTCGCCATTTTCGTCATATACACATGCCTGCACTGCAACAAACAGCTATAACTACTATGATTCTTGAACAATACATGTATTATTGTACAAACGTTTCTATGGAAGGTGGCAGGATCTGACTGCTGCAATCTGTGGATCATTCAAATGAACTTTTTCAAAGAACCTCATATATTAACCTAGCATTCATTATACCAATTCCAGATTGTGAAATTACGAGCCATATCTCCATCATACCTGCAAGATGTTTCTTCGTAGTTCTGCATATAGAATAGATAGATTTGATATGCATATAGAATCGAGAGGTTTGATATATTTATATCACATTCAGCAGATGTTAGCAGAAGTGAGCACTGCAACTACAAGTCATCCTTAAATGCCTAGACTTTACATAATGAAAAAGCTAACATGTTCCATTGCCAAGAGTAAACTAGTATTTAAAAGTACAAAAAGAAATATATATTAGTATTTTTACCACTTGTGTAACATACTAGTATCGACCACTCTTGTCACATTAACTCCCCAGCCAGCAGAGACATGCTAACTGAGAGCTCAACAATGAAAGTTGTGCCATTTATAAATCAGCTGGTGACTGTGACAAAGTTCAACTGCTAAGTGTCAATGCTCAGCATGTTATGCCTCAGCACACATCGTCTATTGCATTATAAGAATTTATCTAAGATTCATAATAATGAGAGTTTGATCGTCAAGTTGAAACTAAATTAGAACAAAAATTTCAATAAACAGGACTTCCTTATGCTTCTATGGGCAATAATTTAAAATGACTTTATTTCATAATTTTGAGGAATCTTGTTTTTCTTTCTTTCCACACTGAATAGGTGGAAATAACTTGTTCACTAGAGTGGTTAATTCTTATATGGCTCTTGTTTTATGATAATTAAAGTCTCATTTCAAATACATACCCCAATGTCATCAACAAGCATCTTGTCCAAACCAACTGGACCTAAAGAGCTCTTAACAATATTTGCTATGGAGCATGCTGCCATCACTAAAAGAAGAAGGAAAAAAATAAATTAAAGTTATTTTCAAACTTCTTTATTCATTATTAATTTGTATAAGATAGTTTGATGTTTATGGGTGATAAATATAAATATGGACTACCAATGAAATGGTTTCAACTGAGAATAAATTTAGCACACCACAAAGTATAAATTATCATCATTTTATTAGCCTTCTCGTATTATAGAAGCATTCACAAAATATAAAATGAACTTTGAAATTAAATACACATTTAATTTATGCTTGTGGGCATTAAATATAAAAATCAAGCAAAAAAATTCAAAATGTACATAAGCAACAGAAAGTTTAAACTCACCATACAAAAATGTTCAGTAACTCCTTTTTGGTGCTGTTTATGTAAACAAAGTTGAGATCAAATACTAATTTGATTCTACAACAAACTAGTGCATAAGCTATGAACTACACAAAAATCACTCACCTAAAAATATTTTTATACTGTAAACAGTCTTTTTTTCCTTATGCAGTAAGGAAGTTGTTCAAAGTTTTTGTATATCAATATAACTGCCTCTTGCTTTGATGACAGCTTTACAAATTCTGGGCATTTTTGCAGCCAGTTTTTTAACACCTCTGGAGTTATATTACCCCCAGATTTGCAAAAGACACTGTCACAGCTCATCCACATTATTATGGAATGGACCATCTGTTTTGCGTTCCTGCCAAGCTCCTCCAGAGAAGTTCAATTGGGGATAGATCTGGAGATTGTAGGGGCCAGGTCATGGATTTTAGCACTCCCGCCTCTTCTTTACTATTCACATAGTTCTTACACAACTTTCATGTTGAAAAAATAAACCACGTCCAGTAAGTTTTATACCAAATGGCACAGCATAGCACAAAAGAATCTGATGGTACTGTTTTTTCTCCAAAATATCATCCACTTTTACTAAGTCTCCAACTTCATTGTTCCCAAAACAACCCCATACCATTACACTTCCACCTCCATGTTTCGCAGATGGGGTGAGACCAACTTCAAATATCCTCTCCCCAGGGCAATGGCGGACATACTGCCAATGATTTGAACCAAATTTCTCAAATTTTGATTCATCATCGACAGAACATTTTTCCAGTTGTTTAAGGTCCAATTCTGGTACTCTTTGGCCCATTGTAACCTTTTAAGCTGTTCTGACAGGTTAGCAATAGTTTCTTCACAGTTACACATCCAAACAACGAAGCTGCACACAGGGAACTTTTTATTGTCGATACTTATACTGACTCTGTCCTGGTAGTATTTTTTCACTGCAGATGGATATAGCTAAATGCCCCTGTCATGTTTGCTCAAAAGTATAATTCTATTGTCCTCCACTGCTGATGTTTTTCTTGGAGTCCACTGTGTGGTCAATGAACATGGGACTCAGTTTCTTCTCTGAGTTTCACTGCAGAGCGAATACTATAGTCAGAATGTCCAATTGAATTGCTATTTTGCTGTTCGACCATCCTCCATCTTTGTATGCACATGCCATTGCTTTCTTTTCTGCTCTCACATTTGCTTTTTTACCGATTCTTGTTTATTTGAGGCACTTGATGCTATACTAATATGCTTACTGTGCAATTACAGTAATAGTGAACATTTATATAGTTAAGCTACTCTGATTGTACCATAAGCATTGGTAAGAGCTCTGGGACAATCTAAATTAAACATTTCTCCATGAATCATAACAGAGTAAGGTGTGATGTAAACATAAACAAACATGACATTGAAAAATATCATTCAAAACTAACATGATACCAAAAGGCAACATTCATAGTCATGGGTTGAAATGATTTCATAAGTTAAATACGATATAAAAATAGAGTGAGAAGGTTCAAGCATTTAATCATGTCTTCAAATATTTAATAGAATACATTAATTAAGAATTAATAATTTTAGTGGAATTAATAACAACAATTACACAAACTAAAATACAGTTCAGGAGTTTAAACTTTCTGTTGCTAGTGAAAATACAATGGCAATAAAAGTTTTTTGATTTACAAATTCAGCCTTGCAACACTTGAAGCATTTGCTTTAGCTGGTGGTTTGGTACACCTAAAAACACAGAAACATTTTTCCTATTCTTTTTCTCTCATCTCATCTCACCAAATTATGACATCTATACTATTCAGTCATTGTGAACTTCCCTCCCACAGTCCCAGGAAGATTGTAGTGATATACAACAGAGCAAACACCTGAGCTACATTTTTAGCAATAGTTCTCTTTTAAAGCCTAGAATACCTTATGAGCAATCCATAGCTGTAATACTCTTTTGCTGCAAAAATTACACATTATCATACTGTAATGTAAATAACAGAAGGCAAGTAATTTTGAAACACTGGTATCTTCATACAAATCAATTCTTTTCCCTACAATAAAATCTCACAGTGTACCCTGCTGCAACACACAAATAGTTATCGCTTAAACTATCATTTATTGGCTGATTCTCAACATGTTCCGTCAAAACCATTAGCTCGGTCTCCTACCAATCTTTTTGTATCTATTCTTAATAGTTCATCCAGTACCTAGGCTCTTGTTACATTCACTTATTTCCTTTATTATGACTAGCTGCTAATATATATATATATATATATATATATATATATATATATATATATTATTTTGTGACATTAGCTCTCAGTGACTTTCGTCAAGCGACGCGAGCAAAGCACACTGTGGTCTATCTAAGCTGTCAGGTAAACCACACTGCTCCCCTCCGTTTTATGTGCACAGTGATGCACTTTATAACACAAATGCACATTGCTGACAACAATGCTAACAATGTCAGTGTTCTCGTTGTTTTCGTTTGCGATTGATAACACTATAAAATTCTTGTGCATTAGGTTAGGTTATATTATATGAATTTTTGCTATTTATTATATTAAGAATTAACAAGCGTTGCTCACTGATTTTCGCACCAAATAATAATATATAATTTTTGTTGGATATTGCATAATTTTTAAACCGTAAGGTAAATGTACTACAGTTATTGGTAAATAAAGCGGGTTTAAGCTAGGAGGGGTAAGAGAAGGGGCGAATGAGAGAAAGACGAATAATTTTCTCTTAGTCCCCACCCAAAAACTTTCCGGTGGGTCCCATTAGTGTGCAGAGATATTTGTACTGGGTGGACTAATCGGAATTCTTATCTCATTATTTACTCGTTTTCTACCCATTTACTCTAATTTTAAATATCTATGTATATTATGTGGCCTGTAGATCTACTTAAATGATATATTATGGTGTTTAGCAATAATTCCGGCCATGATAAAAGATTAGGGGTTACAAAATAGGAGTTATATAAAGTTTGACAAAATACCAAATAGGATATAAATATTTACCATTTTGAGTTCTCACAGATGTACCGGAAAATCTGCTTCCAGCAACTGATAAAGGAGCTGCAACAGTTGACATTTTTGTTAACACGTGCTACAACCCGAACTTCAAGAAACTACTTATTCACTTTCAGTTACGCTACGGCAACCCCTACGCACAAACCAATCACAATTAAACATAGAAGGGTTCCCAACTTACCAATCCAAATTGGGAAAGGCTCTAAACATCAGTACAATCTGTGCTGCGGTATGCTCAACTGTAGAAATACGGAATTTATTATGGAACTGCCAAAATCGCATTACCAATATTCACGGCTGTGACATGAATCTGATATACCCTAATCTAATGACACCATAATTTATTCTAATTCAAAAACATTTTATTCCATCTATTTTATATTGGTTGTTAGCCAAGTCTCCGTAGTTCAGAATGTGCCTAACCGTAGCCTTCTTTATTATTGAAGGCCCGATTGTGGAATGCTGAACTTTGTATACAATAACATTTTTAAGTATTCTATGAAATGCCAGAAGAATTTTTGTAATTGTGTTGACGTTTAGTGAAATAGTGAAATAAATTAATGAATGTTGCAAGTAAATTAATTTCCTAGTATTGTTGCACTTAATAAAGCATGTGACATTTTTATGTCTGCGAAGATAAGGGGTTTGGCTTTTATTGGTGTTTACGTTTGACATTTAATAAACATAACCTCGAAAATGACGAGTTCTCTTATTTAAACACCAAATTTCTAATAACCCTGCTCCACTCTATGCATTTGGGAGTGTTTAATCGAGTAAACAGTAACACCAAGGCAAGTATTAAACTGTGGAGTACTTGTGTGCATACGCCAATACTACCTGTTTTATTGGATTTTGCAGTTTGATGTGGAAATGTGATATTATTGTAATGGATTCAGTAGATTGTGATGCACAAGGATAATTTTCACTTGCATTTATTTAATCAAAATTTTCAAGAGATGCTTTTACCAACTATTTTATGTGCAATATACGTTACCACTGTTATATTCTATTTTGCAGCAAGAATCAGAAGGAGGTGGGATGTACTCAGAGTGGGCATCTCTCACGTCACTCATTCAAAATGGTAATGAGGAGAGTCAGAGTGTGTTGGGGAAGTTCCCAATGTCAGCAGGAAAAGAAGTGGCTGTTGCCATTGTCAAACAACTAGCTTCAAACCTTGGATTTGCTCAACCAGCTGAACCTAGTCCCCTTACAACAGACAGAGAAGTTCAGTGGTGCATGGAGGTATGTAGGTGGTTGTAGTTTACTTAACAGCACAGCCATGCTTGGGCATTATCTGAGCTTTGCTGAGACAATAGAAACACTTTTTCTATTTGGATGATATTCAAAGTCAAAGAAATGTTGATATTTGCTCACGCAATGTTCTTTCAGTCTTCATTACAACAAATTTAAGGCTACTGTATATGTGACTAAAATTCCTGAAATGTATATAGTGATTTTTAGGATGATATACCAGAATTTCTTTGTTATATGAGATGTTTTCATACTTGACATTTACTAAATAATAGAACCGAATAGTTAGATGATGTAAATGGTATTAAGCCATTTGCTCATAGTTATAGCTTTAAAACTTAAATTTTAAATGCTCATAAAATACCTGTAATCTAATAATGAAATTACTTGTGTTATTTTATTTTTTCAGTAATGTAAGTGGTGCTTAAAAAATTGTCCTTTGAGTTACATGAGAAACGTTCAGCTAAATTTTAGTCAGCTTCGCTCACATCTTGTTCAAGTTGCAGCCTTTTTGTGTGTGTGCATGCGTGCGCGTGTGCGCTTTTTTTTTTTTTTTTAAATGAACAGCATTAACATAGGCATTCCAGAATATTCTTAACAGCCACACAGAATTGTCAGGATTCTCCCTTTGCATCCCATTATATCATTTCATTCAAAACTTAAGATGCATTTGTGTGACTGGTAGACCACCAGGGATGGCCAAGATTGTTATGACATGGATTCATAAGTGGAGATCTGAGGTCAATTCTCACCAGGACTGTCCTCCGTGACTGACACTTTTTCCAGGTTTTCCTCAGTCCTTATAAATGGCAATATTAGGAGGATACTCTAAACTTAGGCATGGAACATTTTCTTAAAAAAATCCTTTTTCAATTTATCATTCATGTATCTTCTGTGTCCATTGATTCAGCACTAAAAATGGGCAGTATTAAAAAATATAGTGACTGGTAGGGTTGTGTGCAGGTTTTCTGCAGCCTTCATGCACCTGGTCATGAGTTATTGGTGAAGACTTGCTTAGATCTGAAACCTGAGGTCTTGGGAGAATGAGCCAGTTTCATTGGATTCACCAATTGTAGAGGAGTGGTACCATTGTAGTTCAGAAGTTTGGCATTGTAGACAGCCGTGAAGGGTGATAGTATGGAGGCCTCTGGAGTGGTTCTGACAGCAGAGCATGTCACTGGAGGTTTCCTTCAACTCCTCTCTTTTCAACCTTACTAAGGTTGACAAAGTTGTAAACCTCAATAGTTTTGGGGAAAGGTAGCTGCATTGGGACCCAAGATTCATAGGTTGAATCTTGGCTGAGATAAATGGATTTTTCAGGACTAAAAATTCAAAGAAGTTCTCAGAAAGGGACATTAGGCAACAGGTCCTATATTGCAAATGTACAACACATTAAAGAAGCAAAAACTTAAAAAAAAAAAAAAAAGAGATCCCTGGACAAAATTATTGCCCATTTCACATCCAGGGAATACCATAGGCTCCAACCGGGCTGACCACCTCAACTCTGCTCTCTGTATGAAAATAAGCTAATTAAATTATTTTGATATAAAGTTTCTGGTAAGGCATAACATAATATAAGAGCATGCACATTCGTAACCTTATTATTTATAAGTAGGATTCAAATGTTGATAATCTAAAATCTTAAAAATATGCAAGCATTCATAATCAAAAAAAAACTTGAAAATATGACAATAATATTACCTTAAAGCAAAATTTTCTAACACATTTTCTTTGTTTAAATTAAATTCTTGCTTAAAACTTTAAAAATGTAAGTCATTAAAATATTGATTTTTATTATTAAATTTTGTATTTATTTAACCATTAAAAAGCACTTCAACACTATGTATATATAAGAAATATTACAGGTTTATGAATAGCCATAGAGAATTACAGTAATAAATCACATGCATTTTGAAGTTTTCAAATAACAATAATCTTCTATTATCATTCAGCGTTAACTTGTATTGGAAAAACTCTGCTCAACATTGCAGGATGTTATTGGGGTATATTTGAAATAAGTCAAATCATCACCTACAGTTTAAATCAGACTCACCTTCATCGAATGTTGCTGGCATACCATTCAGAATGTTACCAATATTGCAGAGTGTAGAATACACTTCATTTTGACTCAGCTCACAATGAAGTTTTGCCTTAGAACCACCAGAGATAATTTATTGCAGTCAATAGTCTTACAAGAGCATCTGACATCTTCATAATTCTATATAACCGGTTTAATAATAGTATAGTATAGGTTATTTACATAGTATATCCATTATAGTTCAGCAATATTATATAGGCATTTCTCTGTTAGGAATAGTTTTGGGACAGATTTAAATTTCAAGTTTGTGGTATTTTTATTTGACACTGATAATTTATTATATAATATAGCTCCTATTTTATATGAGTCCTTATTGGTTTGAGTTTTATTCCTGCTCACCCAATGGTAATAATTTGTTCTTTTTGTATCGCATGTATGGCAGTCTTTATTTAGCATGTTAAATTCTTTTTTTAACTTTGACTAGCATAATATTTTTGAATGCATATAGTAAAATTACTGTTAGGATGTCTTGTTTTATAAATTTCCTCACAGGACTGTTGAAACTGAAGGTTGTATATACTTCTTATGCATTTTTTTGTATTTTTAATATTCTGTTCATATTGTTTTATTTTTGCACATTCACAAACTTTAACCATGTGCAGCCTATAACTCATTTTCCACATTTTTCACAAATTGAAGACCATCACATAGTTTAATAACAGTTTCTTTTAATTTTGATTGTAGTTGATATTGAGCTAAAATTTTACTGTATGTAAGCAACAATTCAGGGGCATGCAAAATCTATCTCTGAGACAACTGTTAGCGAATGTTGTTTGCAAAAGGAAATGAAATACGATCAAATTATGAAAAATGACAACTAAAAAAATCAAAATACAGCATTATATGACTAATGAAAAGTACATAATTTAAATAAAAGCAGATGAAATTTTGCATATTTTAAATGTGATAAAAATAACAAAAAGGGAAAAAATATGACATTCATAAACATCAGGGCTATTTTTATAAGCAATATTAATACTCATTGACTTCTAAGGCTGAGTTAACCATTTATATGTTATTGCAAAGAAATTTATACTTTGTTTTTCATGTATAGAAATATGCCTATGTTCATGCACCCTAATGATAAGGCTTGTATATAAAATTTCAATCATTGTCAAAAAAAAAAAAAAAACAGGAAGGAAGGAAGAGAGTGTTACAGTTAATGAAGACTGTAGTTCTAAAATGTAGTTTTGTTGGTGTTGGGAACTGAATTCTGTGCAAACCTAAGTTTAGTCCTTTATTCCAGGCATCTATCACGATCGTGATATTTTGAATAATATAGATTTTCCAAAGACTGCAGCCCTTAGATTAGGTGTGTCACATTTATTCAAGTACATCTTCCCTCTGACATATTAAAATTCCAAATTTTCTTTTATTCACTAAAACTTAAAAGTGCTTCTTATAGCTTAAGTGAGTGGAATCTTATAGAGGGAAATGAAAATGTAGAGATCTAGGTTTGAGAATAAACAGACTATGAGCAATAGATGTATATGTGCTGCTAAATGTAATAGAAAGTGATAGGAGAATATGGCTTGATTTTGATTAGGGGATTGAAAAATGAGAAGTTTGACCTAGCAATTACATTATACACATAAAGAATTTGGTATTAGGGGACACTATATTTCATTAACTGATTAATTAATTAGAACATATCCTAAACTTAGGTATTCATTTTTTTACACTAAACTCCATTTACTTACTTAAAAGTAAAATATTTATTATAAATATTGATAAATTAATCAATTAGTGTAGTATAGTGTCACCTAATATCAACTTCTTTATGTGTATAATCAATCAATTTCAGTGTTCTAACTTCTATTAAGTTTACAATAGAAATTACATATTAAATCACAAAACATAAGATGCCATGGTCAACACATAATTCCATTAGAGCCCATTTCCAATAACTAAAACAGTATTTACAGTTTGTTGACAAGAGGAATCTGGTTCATTCAAAGCAACACATAGAGTTGTTATGATATTTGGTTGGATTTTTGACACTAGAACTTTACTAACTTTTTTATATTTCATACATGTTTTAAATGCATTTGCATTCATCCTTATTTTCTCCAACTCTGTTGTCTTATTGCTATCTTCCTTTAGCAGTTGTCTGATGAACTTCTTGATTAGGTCATCCTCAGATAGGTCTATATTACGGATCATACAAACTTTACTTTACCTGAATGATTGGAACAATCATTTTAAAAATTCATTGCATGTTTTTGGCTTTCATGTATAAAAATTGTTTTCCCTAACAGTTTTGTATGTTTTCTTGCCATTTTTAATAATTTTGTTTTTAATACAGTATTCTGCATCGGAGTGGGGAATGATTAACCATGGAGTGCCTCAAGGATCTGTTCTGGGTTCTCTTCTTTTTCTAATATATATAAATGACCTCTCCTTATCTACCCAAGATGTAGGAAATGCTGTTCTATTTGCAGATGACACAAGCATATTGGTAAATGGAAAGAGCCTTAATGATTGTGCCATTAAATTAAATTTGGTTCTCAGTTCATTGTGTGTATGGTTCAAAGCAAAGAAATTGTCTCTAAATCTAGATAAAACAAATGTTATGAAATTCATTACTCACAGATCTCCAGATCCACAATTACAGATAGGATATTATAACAGTGTACTTTCACAAACCAAATATATTAAATTCCTTGGTTTAATAATTGATAACCATCTGAATTGGCATACACCAAAACTAAGCAGTACATGCTATGCAATACGTGCATTAGTAATGTTGGAGTCAATTAAGACTTTAAAACTAGTTTATTATGCTTATTGCAACTCAATAATGAAGTACGGTCTAATATTTTAGGGAAATTCAGTTAAAAGTGAATGTGTCTTCCTATTACAGAAAAAATTCATACGAATAATCGCTGGTACACATAGCAGACATTCATGCAGAAACTTCTTTAGGAAATTTGAAATTTTAATTCTTCCTTGCGAATATATTTTATCCTTCATGAACTTTTATATAAGAAATAAACAAAAATTTGTTCAAAATCAAAATATACATGACAAGAATACTAGACAAAAAGCAAATCTACATCGCTCAACTTCATCACTTTCATGCCATCAAAAAGATGTTTATTATGAGTGCATTTTAGTGTACAAATCTCTTCCCTCTAACCTAAAAGCCTTAATAAACAATGACAATTCCTTTAAATCTGCTCTTAGAAAATACTTATGTAAAAAGGCCTATTATTCTGTAAAGGAATATGTGAGCAACAATATTATACTGCACAACATATCAATGTATATGTAAATATGTATATAATAAAATTTGTATGATTGATTTGTCTGTTTTTGGTGTTGGTTGAGTTGTTCTAAGTGTTCTTTTTTATTTTATTGTAATTATTTATGTAGATGCAAACAAATTTTTGTAAATACAGATTGAAAACTACTGTGGTAATTATATATGACAAGTTCAATGTTCGTAGGTCTCTGTGGCTGCTCCATGAACTCACTGAATGCTCCGAGAACTAACTAACTGCATTTACTTATTTGCTGGGACAGAAGCAGGGCTAGAGTCATGTCATAATATTTATTAATTACTTGGCATATAAATAAATAAAAATAAACACATAGCCAGACTGGCTGAATGTTTTTTGATCATTTGTTTCAAAATCATGAATGGATTGAAATTAAATTAAATGATGACAGCACAAATAGATTTGAAGTCCCTCAACTCCTTTATCTTGCATTCATATTTTTAGGAAGGAAGCTCTGGAAAAAAATGTATCAAGCTGATAACTCTACTGATTACTAACTAAATGCACTTCTGCTCTCTGTACCAAAGTGCTATTACATAGTTTTATGAAAATTAAACTGAAAATTTTATTTGAGACGATTTTGCTAAATTTATTAGATAAATCAAAATTGGATGTAATAAGATGTTTAATAATTATTTTAATTTTTAATATTAAAAATAGTATTATTAATATTTTGTTTGAATTGTTAAAAATAAAATAATGTCTCATATAAACTCAATGTTATTTAGTATAAAAAAAATACAGGGATGCCCAAGAGAGTTTTTAGATGGAGAGTTGTACTCTGTCATAAAAGAACACAATGAAAACTACTTGATAAAACTTGAAATTAATGTTTTTTCTTAACTCTTTATTACTGTGTTTCAATGATAACATGATCCTTTTTAGAGTAGTTCCTACCATATTCAATTCACTTATTCCTAGTGGTGTAGTGGTAACCATACTTTTCTCCTAAACCCAAGATTGTGCGTTCAATCCTGGCCAGATCGATGGATTTTTTCAGGCATAAAAATACTAAGTATGGCTTCCTTCAGAAGGGAAGTAATGCCATGGGTCCCATGTTATAGATTTACAGCATAAACCTCAAACCTGAAAGAAGAGGCCTCTGAGCAAAATTTATTGGCTGTTTCATGCCCTGAATTGAATGGGGAGCTAATGACCTGAGATGTAAAAGAGCATCTATAAATAAACCAAACCAAAATCAATACAACTTATTGCAACATTTCTGGCAGTCTCAAACACCTAGTGTAAGTCAGCATTTTCAAACTATTGTCTGCAGACCGCAAGTGGTCCTCAAGGTCTGACCTTGTGGTCCTGTAGAATCTAGCTTAAATCTGATGCATTACTCTGAGAAAGATGACAAAAAAATCAAATTAAAATAAATTAAGGATTGCCCTATTGCAAAGAAATAGGATTTCTGTTGTAAAACCTTTCTCTCATGAAAGTGTGCCAAACACTATTGTGACTGGAAATGTCTTACAACATGCATCTGTACATGCATTTATTTTTATATTTTTAAATTAATATAATGTTGAAATTATACAAATTCTATTGAGTATCTCCATGGTAAATGAACAGAGAAATTTTGAAAAGTAAATATACAAGGGTCTGTAACCCAGTAAGAATATGTGCACGTGGAATTTAACTGTTAATGATGCTTGATACTCCTCAAAATTATAGAGATAAAATTTGTTACTAGATTGAACTTAATTATTGAGATGTACATGGAGAGAGTTAAAATTCTATTATACTGCTAGATGCAGGATCTTTTAATTTTCATGTTTATATGCACAAAGTTGCAAAACATATATTTGGAATGCAATATTTTAGTATGTATGTCCTGCAAACTGCTATCAAATGTTACATTAATTTCAATGAAATTACCCAATTTGGAAAAATATATGCTAAAATTGCATTATAACATAATCTTGATGTCTTTCTATTATTAAAAAGACAAATATCTCTTTTCTCATTATTAATCCTAATAAAACTGAAGAAATTTTTAATTAGTACCATGTGTGTATGTGTGTGAGTGTGTGTGTATTTTTTATTTAAGATTCAAAACATTAAAAAAATAAAAAAATTATTGCTTATGAACAGGGCAAGAGTAGAACCTGTTGAATTAAAAAGTATTTAAATAGTTTGAGAAATACTAGTGTAAACCATTTTTTGTGATTTCCTTCAAAATTGCCTTAGATTTTTTATAGTGCTTTTAAGTTATCCAAACCCTATAACCACATGGGTCTGCCCTCCTTCAACCTGAGGAGTAGGAAAAAGTTACCAGAGTTGATGTTGATTTTTCATTAACTGCATTTGCTGAAGCACTAAGCATCTTTCTTAACAGTGGAAAGTCTGCCTTTGTTGAATTCCTTAAAATAGTGAAACTAGGTAATGCACATTGGCCAAATGCTTGCTTAGTAAGTTTCTGTGTGCATGTACTTCAAGAGAAGCATATTGCTCATCTCACATCTCTTGTTAGGTGAAATACAAACTATTTCTACATAAAAGAACAGTGCTACGAATCTCAGACCACTCTGCTGCTACCATTTTATTATGCAGGAAAATCTGCTCTTTCCAAATATGATAATCGCTCTATTTATTTATATTTTTAATATTATGTAATGCCTTTTTTTCCTGCTCAGGTATCAACAGGCACCGGATACTGATTATTCATGAGATGAAATGATAAATTTGGAAAAGATTTTTTTTCAAAGAAGGAAGCATTTCTAACCTAAGTTTAGGATACCTCCTCAGCATATGTCATTTATAAGGACTGAGAAAGACCTTGAAAAAATCCCAGTCATGAAAAACAGTCCTGGTAGGAATCAAATACCAGACCTAACTTAAGAGTCAGTATAATGACCTTGGCCACCTGTTTCGGTCAATCTTTTTGGAATAGCCCTCATAATGAATTTTATAGAACTTGATACTAGCTAGTTCTTTCTGAAAAATAATGTTCATTTTAACAGGTGATCTGCTTTGGAATGAGCCTGCCCCTAAGTGAACATGATACAATACGTGATTGTGTTCATGTGTACTGTGAGTGGTTATCAGCCTTACATCCTGTACCAAAAATCAGTGTTCCCAAGCCAGTATGTGAGGATCCAAACCTCTATGCAAGAAAGATGATATCTCATTTTCACAATTTGTTTGTTCCCCGGAAAGGAGAAGGTATGTACAGAACTTAAAATGTTTAATATAGATATATGCAGATGCTGCACAGCACATTTGATAAGCAAATAGTTGTGTTACCAATAGGCAGACTAAAAGTATACTTTTTATTAATGTGTAGTGTCCAGAAGAAGCAATTGAAGTACAGCATGACAGCAGGCAGACTAAATGAAAGTTCAATGATGATGAAATGTTAGCCAGAAGAACATGAGGCATTTGCCACAGAAACAGTTTAAGACCCAGTGACTCATAAACATAACATGATTTTAAACTTCACTTTGACTGTGAAGGAAATAGGCACTTTCAAACTCATCAAAATGTTCTCATCTAAGTTAATGCATTAAGGATAACTAAATCAATACCACATTTGCTCCAAAACATGTAAAAGAGTGGGAGTTGCATTGTAGCAGAATCCACAGCATTCTATTGTTTGCCATTTGTTATCATAGGCATTTTGGATAAAGATGCTCAGCAGATCATAAATTTCTGATGGCGTAAAAATTAAGCTCAGGCAATTGTAATGTATAAGTTTTCTGTTGCAAAGAACTATTTACATTCAGGACATAGGAAAATTTCTAATTTTTGCATTAAAGACTTTTAAATAATGACATAGTTACTATGGTTGGCATTGTAAGCCTCTATTTCTTTGAAAATGATATCAGTAAATAGCAAAATCAGCTACAGTAACATCTTACCACTATGTGAAGATGTTACAAGAATTTGCAAGAATTCATGAACATTTATATAACATAATGAGATTTCTATCCTTACAACATGGAACTTCATGCATGTTGTAAAAAAATTGTTTTTAGAGCCGATGACTTCTCGCTTCAACTTGTGAGCCTAACCCTTTACAGTTGCCAGATTTATCAACATGTGACTCTTCCTGTGGAGTCACCTAAAGGCAATTCTATATCAACCATATATAATTCAAGATTTGAAGAACAATATTCAAACCAAAATTCAGCAAATTTCACAGAACATGATGCAGAAAGAGGTGGAGCTTATTAAAGTAATTTCACATATGAATAGAAAACAAAATGCCTTATTTTTGTAGATTATTTTATTAAAGCATTTAAAGTGTATGTTTCAAATTAAATTTATTGCAAATTTAAATCAGCAAATTTTTCTGCCATAGCTGATATTATACAAATAAAGTGAAATAATAGCATGGACCTCAGAATTCAGATAGCAAAAAATTACACATATAATGAGTTAAAGATTTAAAGTTGTCTCAACATTGGTTATTAATGATTATTTTACAGGAACCAGCCAAATGTTGTCCGTACCAAACTTTTGGCCTTCATGATTCCGTGATACTGATGCTATGATACATACATGATCTTTCCCTACTTTCCTCTCCCACCTTTCACTTTTTCAATGTAATATTACTTTAATATAATTTTTGCTCTCGATTGCTTAGGAAGAAAAACTGTAGCAGAATATAATTAAAAATGGCACCTACTGCCTTTATATATATCATGTATCTACTTTAGTACATGCATAACTACCATAGCTAGAATAATGGGTTATTTTATTTTTGTTAGACATTACATAAAGGAATCAAAAAATGCCCAATTTTTAGCTTAATTTTGCTGCTGTCATATGAAAAAAAACAATTTTATTTACCCCATATTTGATAATGCGGGGCTAGTTATAAGAGGTTCTTCTGTGCATAGTATAAGTGCTTATGTGAAAAGGTATATAGTATTCTGTGATTTTAAGTCATTCTTCTCTCAAATAAATATCGTACAATTTGGAATGAAGGCTAATACTTTTTAAACTACAGCAAAAACATTATTTTCTTGTTGAAGTACTATTTATTATTGTTGAATAGGTATGTTGTTGGTATGTAGAAAAATAGATATACATACTAGGAGATATTAATTGCAGTGTGTGTTAACTATAAAGTAGAATGGTCATTTTTACTGCACTGTTTTAAAAAACTCAGAATCATTAATTGCAGGAAATAAAAATTGGTCCTTTTATAGTTGTCGGATGTAAACAGGTAAAATGTTTAGCACTATTTATTCACCAAAGTTAAGCAGTAAATGTTGAAATGGCCAATTTTTGTTTTCCAATGGAAAATTAAAATCTAAGAGAGAGTGAGAGATGAAGTGGGAGGGGAGATATTGATCATAATATTAGGTCATCCAACTATCTAATTACAATGGAACAGTGGTACTGCATTGATTGATAAGCCATCACTCAAAGCCAACCAGGTTACATGAGTAATGACAGATGATGGGGTTTAAGAAACTCAAGTCTAATGCCACTTAGTGCATATTATTTGAAGAATGAAAGTCTGCTAAGATTACTAAATGGAAAATATTAGGCCTAATTATTCTATTCCATGAAGAATATTTATGATTTTTATGATGGCTATTTAATAGTCTCTGCAAACTGAATAAGTGGTAGCACCAGATTGTTTTTAATGTTAGCTAGTCATTGTGGTGACTGTTCAGGGATGTTATACTTGGTTATATACAGTCATGACTTAGTCTGCGTTTGAAAGCCATTTTTCTACATTAATGTAAACAAGCATTGAAAATGGATAAACACAAATTTCGTGTATTAATAGGCCATTACTCTTTGAAGGGGGTGGTGCCCACAGAAACTGAAGTGAAGCTAGACAAACATTGTTGTGAATCTGCATTTAGCTTAGAATGGTGTATGACTGAAAAAATCCCCAATATGGTGCTGAGTACTATGGAATTGAAGGTGCAGGAGCTTTCTAAAGCTGTAGGTATTTCTGGAGAGCAGATACATAATATTTTGCATGATCATTTGCAACTGAATGTATTGGGAAAGTGAATGTTGTGCTTGTTAATGATTGACCAGAAAAGAAAACAAATTGTCACTTCTGCACAGAAGTTGGAGCTGTTTAAATGGAACCAAGTAAATTTTGCAGACTATATTTGTCAGTTGACAAAATGTGGATCCAGCACTACACACCAGAAATGAAAGAGCAATGAAAATATTGGGTTGCACCCAAAGAAAGCAAAAATTATTCCCTTAGCAGGAAAAGTGATGGTGAATGTTATTTAGGATTGCCAGAGCTTAATTTTAATTAGCTTTTTGGAAAAAAGCATAATCATAGGAGGTGAATATTATCTTAAGCTACAGGAGAAATTAAACCACAATCCAGCAGAATCGTCCTCATTTTGCAAAGAAAAAGGCCCTGTTCCATCATTATAACAAGCCAGCATACAAGAAGGCAATTGCAACCTTGGAATTATTGTACTTGGGTATGAAATCCTTTCTCATCCCACCCTACACTCTGGATTTGACTCTTTTGGATTACATCCCCAACATGAATAAAAAGAAATTGGCATAAAATTTAGAGGTTGTCATCAAAACAAATGCATATTTTGCATAGATGAAGAAATCACATTTTATGGATGGGATAAACAAATTATAAAATTGCCAAAATAAGTGTATAGATTTGAAAGGAGATTGATAATTTTCAGAAATATATATATTTTTTTTCAACAAACTTCTCTCTTTATTTCTGAATTGACTTACCAAACAGCCCTTGTATATCCATACCACATGTGCTTGTGCTATAAGTAAATTATTTTAAAAGAAATTCCCAGGGGATTGAGCTATAGGCTATAATGCAATTCATATATTAAATTTCTCAAAGAGAATTAAAAAGAATATGGTAATTTCATTAGCAAATGCTAGAATTTTGTGGAAAGTGAAGGCAGTTATTTGCAATGTCTTGCATGACATGGGTGAGTACATAAATTTTAAGTACATTAGAATGTATTAGATTGTTGCTTTAGTGTTTCTACCATCTCTTGTGTTGGCCACCCTCACTATAGTGTAACCTGGCTAACTGTGAGCAACAATGACTTTTAAATTGAAGCAATCACTGACACTGTACAGTTATAAGATATTGGATAACTGGATATAAACAGTTTCATTTTGCATTCTGTTTATTCCATTAGAAAGTTGTGTCATATTTTCATTTTGTCATTACAAAATTATGGCTCTGCTTAGATGATATAATACTATTAAGTAATGAGTTTATATTTCAGCTGATGAGTGCTTTTATTTTTTTATTTTCTAGTCTGGTCATTCCCTTATTTGGACTTAGGTAATAATCACTGCTTATTAAATATGTATGTTGTAGTAATTATGTTACAAAAGGTCTCTATTATATATAAAGAATAGCTTATCACAGTTTTTAAGCTTGCATATTTTAATTGATTTTTAAAAGATGATTCAGAGTAACATGGCCGCATCTCAAAAACATTTGTTTTAGAATACTACAAAAAGGATAAAAGAGAATAAAAAAGTAATAAAGATATATTAATAACTGTTACAGTAAGAAAATAAAACAGTGAATTTTCCAAATTTGAAAACAAATTTCAAAACTGTAACTTGTTCATGTGGGGAAAAAATTGACATGAATGTATTATTCTAAAGCTGTGGTATACTCTCAATAAAACTTATATAACATAGTTTGTGATGTTTCATAATTCATATATTACAAATCGGTGCATTTCTATATTGCTTAGTAACTGTTTTAGACTAAATTTATGCAGCTGTTTGTCATGCATGTGTGTATAAATCATAGAAATGTGCTTGTGATTCATGGAGAATAAGTTGAGTTAATAATGATGATAATTTATATAGCATGGGCAAAATATCCTGGTACACCTACAGTAGTATATTATTATGCTATATTTATGAAATTTATGTATGGATGATACTCATGTAACAACTTCAATATTAGCTTCAAATAAAACACAAACACAACGTAAATGTAGCTAGGGAATTAAAAGAGAGAGAGAGAGAGAGAGAGAGAGAGAGAGAGAGAGAGAGAGAGAGAGAGAGAGAGAGAGAGAAAAGAATAATGAATTACAAATCAAAATTTGAGAATGTAAGATGGAGTTTTCAGTTTAGAGGAGAAACTTATGGGTTCATTCTGGAAAAACCATGAGAATGATCTTGCAAGATTTTAGAGCTCATTTTAGTAAGGTGTCATCGAACAGAGGTAACTTACTGAAGTAGGAGTAAAAAGTTTTCAGAATAGGATTGTTAAAGATGCAAAGCAAAGTGGGAGACCTTTCACTCTGGCAGAAACTTGTGCTGCTTTCACTCAATCGCCTATTAAATCAACCAGAAAACATGCTTCAGAATTGCAAGTACTATGGCTAAAAATTCACACCCATATGAAAAAAGACTTAAAAATGAACACTTTTTGCAATATGACTGTCAGTAAATTTAACAAATGGAATCTTGACACATACCAGGTTGCATGTACGAGAGAAGGTCTATAAGCTTCTGGCCTAATCATTTATTAGGTATGATAAAGACAAAAACTATATTTCTTTTTTCAATACAGTTACCTTTTATTTCAATACACTTTTCACATCTTTGAATTAACATTTCAATCATCCCCAAAAAATAGTCAGAAGTATTGTCAGCAAAATGGCCATAAATCATCCATCACTTCTTCGTCACACTTATTAAATTTCCTTCCTTGAAAGTCCTTCTTGAGTTTTGAGAAGAGGAAATAGTAACTGGCTAGGTCTGGGCTATAGGATGGATCTTCTATCTCCTTGAAGCCATATTTCTTCACACCTTCCTTTGCAACAAGAACTGTGTGCACAGGCACATCATTGTGAAGAAGGCTCACACCATCATTCAGTTTTCCTCACCTTTTCTCTTTGATGAAAGCATGTAGTCTTTGCAACAGGTCAGCACAGTACTCCCCATTTACTGTGGTGTTCCTCTCCTTGAAGTCAATGAAAAGTATCCTTCACAGTCCCAAAAGATTGTGCCCATGATCTCCTTGGTTGACTTCTTAGCCTTTAGAGGCAGTGCTTCTCCAGGTTTATACCATTCCATTATTCTCTTTTGGATAAGGGATCATAGTAGAACACCATAGTTTTATCTCCTGTAATAATGGTTTGTAGACTTTCTCTCTCATTGCCACATCAGAGCTCCAAAAATGCGTGACAACAGATGACTCGTTGCTGCTTTTGGACTGAGGAAAGAAGTCTAGGCAGCCATCTTGCACTAACCTTATTTATGTTTAAATGTTCATGAATAATTCGAAGGACTATTGTTTTAGAAAGGCCCAACCTTGCTGCTATTTCTGTAACTTTGAGCTGCTGGTCTTTCATAATTTATCCTTCCACAAGAGTGATGTTTTCAGGAGTGTGCATCTCCAAGGGCCGACCTGCACGCTCTTCATCTTTAATGCCTTCTCAACCCATTGGAAAAAGTTGGCCTATTCTTTTATGATGTGGGGGATGCTTCCTCATATACACCGTCCAATCACTGTTTAATTTCATTTGGAGTAAGTCATTCTTTTATGAAGAACTTAATAACAGCTCAGTACTCCATTTTGCACATGTCACAATTTTCTACATATAGCCTTCTTTATGCAACTATATTTGAACACTGAACACAGTGGAGCAGAAGTTACAGCTGGAATTATTTACTTAACAGATAAAGTATGACACTGAATAAGGATTTTGTGAAGGCAATAAACCTTATTGGCAAGGCCGGAAACTTATGGACCTACCCTCGTATCTTGTTCCTTCAAACATTTCCAACACATGCAAGGCAGAAGAAAATTCTTTTTGTAGATAAATGTGTTGCAATTCAACAAATCAGAACATCTTCTGGGCTAAGAAGAACAATTAACAGAATCATCCACATTTGATAATGTGGGCAAGTATGAATGCAGACCATTTGTTTGGTCCTTCTTTGTTTCGAGGAGCAGTAAATCAAGTGTCATATCTGTACATGTTACCCAGTTACATATACAGCTGTAAGTAGCATCATCGTAAATCATATCTGGTTTCAACAACTTGGTGCACCAGCACACCACTGCTGTTGTCTATGACTGGCCTGGTGTTTGCACATCATTGGATTGGATGCAAAATTCAACTATCACCTGCCTGCTACCTTGGCCTCTATGCAGCCCTGACCTTACCATGCCAGATAATGCATTGTGGGATTTCATTAAAGGAGTGTGTGACAGTACTGTTTTATTTCCAACATACTTTAAATGCTGCTGTCTAAGCTGCCCTCTGAGAAGTGATGCTGAATGTGATCATTAAAATGAACCAGAGAGCCTGGCATTGTATTTGTCTCTGCAGAGATCATAGCAGAATTCACACATGTTCTAAACATATATATATATATAATATTAATGAAAAATAAAAATAAAGAAACACTATTAACAATGTAACAAATTAACACTAATAATAAAAGTAGATAAAGATAAAACACTAAGGAAGAGTCACGCTTGAAATTGCACGCAATTTAGCTTCTTGCCATTGAAGAACTTGCAGTAGTTCGAAATATAGCAGTTTCAAGTGTGACTCTTTCTCTGTGTTTTATCTTTATCTACTTTTATTATTAGTGTTAATTTATATATATGTATATATATATATATATCCATTCATTTCATAAATATAGCATAATAAAAGGTTATTTAAGGTGAGATGGGATTTTTCACCCCCCTTAATACTAAGACATTGCCAAAAAAAATCTGTGTTACAGTTCAGGAATGTTGAACATACATTTATCAGAAAATATTTTTTAATGGGAATGAGAAATGTACTATCATTACTACTCTTTATATATGTCAGTAATATGTAATAAAATATCAGAGTTGGAATTGCTATCTTAACTGCAAGAAATTTCTGAGCTGAGAAGCCATGGTATGCTGGAATTCTCCTGTCCAGATGTTTTGTTCACATCTGTCATGAAGTCTTCAGTAACATGGTCATAGTCTGGCTAAGCCTTCACCAATAAGACTACAAAAATGACATTGAAGATGTTCACCACAGATGTGAACAAAATGCCTGGAATTTTTCAGGCGTAAAAATCCTAAATATGGTTTCCTTCTGAAGGGAAGTAAAGCCACGGGTCCCATGTCGTAGATTTATGGCACCATAAAGAATCTCAAGCCTGAAAGAAGCGGCCTCTGAGCAAAATTTATCAGCCATTTCATGCCCTGAATTGAATGGGATGCTGATGACCTTAGATGTTAAAAGAGTGTCCATAAATAAACCTAATCAACTAAACAAAAAAGGTAGGAGTAATAGTTTATAGGTTTTACCACTACATCTGCTATTATAATTTATTTAATATTATGTTACATAAGACATAATAAAGAGTAAGAATATGCTTGAAATTTTCCTTATTTTATTGAGGTCAAAGAATTGTTGGATAAAGTTATTTGCTGCTGTCACTATTGATAGTTATAATAACTACCTTAGTGGTTTTGTGAAGTATTTAGAGCTTTAAAATGATGAATATTTAATGGCAAAGAAGAGAGAATATTTTGCAATATGTGAGTTCTGAGAGCAGAAATCCCAGCTTTACTTATTTAGGGTTAGGAACAATGTTTTATAACCTTAGGCAGGCAGAGTTACCTAAGCATAATAAAGACCTGAACCCTTTAAACTTTAGCTGTTCTCACTATGATGAACTCTTAGGATAATATCAGTTACTAAAAATATAAAGATGCCTATTGTGTAAAGGGCAAAGACCCCCTAACAAGTAGGGGGAGATTTTTTTCATAATGTGGTAGCTATTCCATGTCAGTTTCCATGTGCTATTTAAGATTTTCTGTCTGATTTGTTCTTTGATTGTGCTATTTCTCACTGCACAAGTTGTTTCTTGAGAAATTTCCATTTTTCCCTTCCTCTGTTACTCTTAACCAATCTGCATGTTCCTTGAAGAGGTCTGTCCATTTTCTTCTGGGTCTACCTAGTGTCCTTTTTCCTATCTGGGAGCCCATATTGGAGATTTTGTTGATCTACCTATTGTCCTACATTCACAGTCAGCTTTCTTGGAGTCACAGTCCAAGCAAGGAATTTTTCTTACACTAAAGAGAAAGTGATTTTGTCATTATCATATTATATTCTACAATGAAAATAAATATTTCTGAATGTAAATTTGATTGTTTCATCATTAGGTACTGACACAATAAACAGACAAGCTGTACTTTGTCATCGTGTACTAAGAACATTGCAACATCTAGCACAGTTATCAAACATCTTAACAAGAGAAACATGGGAAGCACTACTGCTCTTCCTGCTGGCAATAAATGATACACTTCTTGCACCACCCACAGTTAAAGGTTGGTAAGCACTGCTAAATAAATTTAAGTCAGCATTCTGCATTTAAGCTGTTTGCAAGCATATCTATACTAAAAATTAGGTGTAAAAGAGATTAACTATATATGTACTTTTAACATCAATAACAGAATAAAAATACAGTGTGAAAGAACTAATGATCTGTTTTTCATATGTTTGGGAAAGTCAAGCATTTTAGACTTTCTCTTAGAATTGTTCTAAAATCCTAAAACAATTGTTCATTAATGTGCCCTTAATCAGAATTTTATTCATAGGTATTTCTAAACTTAATTTTTAAAAGCATGCCTGATGAAATCATTTAAATAAATTCACAGCAAATAGATGTTTTCAGTTCATAGAAGATTTTGATGATTGCTCTTTGATAATTTTTTCCACTATTATGTTAATTTTGAAACAGGAAATATAAAAATTAATGCTATTCAGGAAAGCAATATCTGCATTTAATGATGCAACCACTATGCTGTATTTTGAATTAATGTAATTTAAAGCATATTAGCATAATCTGATTTTATTACATTTTCTTGCGTGCAGATGATGTTGGCGATCAATTATGTGAGCGAGTACTTAGTGTGCTTTTTGAAGTATGGTTGCTGGCATGTGCACGCTGTTTCCCATCACCACCTCTTTGGAAAACCTTCAGAGAAACATGTATGAATTGGAGGCATCGCATTGCTCTTATTGAACAGTGGAACAGAGTTAACTTAGCTCTTACAGCAAGGCTTCTTGAGTTTATGTATGGTCCAAATTTTCCAGAGCTTAAAATATGTAAGCATTTATTACTTCATTTCTTTAGCTATTTTTATATTTGCAAAATCTACTTTATCACATGAGGAAGAGAGTTATTCCAGATATAATTTTTATTTTTATAATTGTAAGCTGATTAAATGTATTTGTTCATAGAGTTCTACCTGAGGACAAGTGTTTCATTTTCAACTTTCTTGGGTATAATTACTGTGGTAGCTTTCCATTTCCTTCTACAGTAAGCCTTTTGGGCTAAAAATTGTGCAGTGGAAATTACCAATTCTTTCATGTTGGCTTAACAGAAATCTTTCCAATCATTGTTGCGTGAACAGTAAGGTCTGAAGTATCTAAGGTACTAAAATCCTGAATAAGCAATGTAGGTCAAAATAGAGCATTTTTGAGCCATGGTTTTTTTAAATGTGACTGAAATTAGACAGTCATTTGGAGTGTTTACAGCAGGCTTTCGTGCAACAGTACAAAAATACAAAAGTACAATACAGTACACAGACAACATTTTGTATAAGTTCATCAATGAGCCACCAGAGCACTCACTGTCACTTACACTGCCAATTTAGATTGATTTGTTAGTCGTTCATGGTTGATAATGTGAGCAAGGTCTCACAAAACATGTCCCAGTTTTTTTTTAAAAAAAGTTTTAAGAGGGGAACATCAAGAGTGTTTTAATGTGTGGGCATGATTTTAAGTAGTTTTATTTTAATCTACCTAAGAGTACAAAATCTGTTGGTTCCAAGAAGGTTTTTTTAGGTTCAAAGTTTTTATTCCCCAATTATGTACAATTTGCACATTTGACTTCGTCAATTAATATTAATGCATAATTACAAATTAATCATATACGTATGCTTATCTAACTCCCTAACTTCGTTTCCAAAAATTCCTCCACAGTAAAAATTGTGTGTTTATATTAGGTTTTTAACACTAATTTTTTAATTTTGTGCTTGAAGTGCTTTTAAATGATTTTGGTGTTTTATTATACAGGATTTCACCTCTATGTGATACATAATTGATACTTTTTGTAAGCCTATGATATTCCAATTATGTACAGCTTGCACATTTAGCTTCATCAATTAATATTAATACATAACTACAAATTAGTTGTACATATATACATAGATCTAACTTCATGACTTAGTTTCCAAGGAATTCTCCACAGTATAAAAATTATGTTTTAACAATAGATTTTTAACACTTTTTTTTTCAATGTTGTGCTTAAAGTGCTTTTAAATGATTTTGGTATTTTATTATACAGAATTGCACCTTTATGTAACATGTAATTGATGCTTTTTGTAAGTCTGTGGTATTGTAAGTGAATTAGCTCAGCTGATCTAGTATGATGCACATGATCTTGTTATTCCAAAGCTGCTTTATTACTGTCAAAAAAGAGGCAGTTTCTAATAAATATATGGACGGTAATGACTGAATATTTAATTTCTTAAAAATTGTTTACTGGGAGCATGAAATGGTAATTGCTGTATTATTCTTAATATTTTCTTTTGCCATTTAAAAACCATAGATGATGAACTTGCTGCTTCCTAAAAGGGTACACCATAAGCTAATAAAGAATAAATATATATATACATACTATTCTCAAAATACCTTTAGTACAACTCTTACTTAACATGCACATTGCATAAGATATTTAGCTGACTATATAAGGTAAAAATGTACTCATTCCAAGATAAATCTGAGTCGATTACAACTCCCAAAAATGTTATACTATTTTAAAAGTGAAAAGAGCAACAGGTAATCAAAGTAGTACCTAAAGTAAACATCTCATATATAGGGGGAATGATACAAAAGAAGAAACTTTGTGGGATGAATTGATGCCAAGAGATGCTTCAAAGATTTTACAGTGGGAAGTCTTGGTGTGTATCTGACATTGCCACAGGACATGAAACTTGAAGCTACCAATTTGATACTGAAACCAAGTGCCATTTAGGCCTTCCTAATAATGAGTCATCTGTGAAAATCAAAAGGACAAGAAGTAATAAAAGAAAATATTTACCATTTTCTTTACAACAAGTGGTCATTTAGTCAGCATTCACTGTTCAAAAAAAACAGAAAACAGTTCATCAAAGTGCACTCTGAAGCCAAACTTCCCACAGTGTTTAAAAAAAACCCTAAATGGCAGTCAAGAGTTGCCTAAGGGACTTTTTTTTTTTCCAATCCTTCTGCTTAACTACAACATAACACTGGCCTTATTAAAGAGCACAGAGACAAAACTGTTAAAATATTCACCTTACAGTTCCAATCTGGCATGTGTTACTTTTTTCTCTCTTTGTTTTTATTTAATAGTGTATCATGCCTCTTTTAACTGCTTTGGCATCAGATGGCGGATGCTGATAATGCATAAGATGAAATGATAAATTCTGAAAGAAATGTTGTAAAAGATCTTAGTTTAGGATACATCCCTGGTATTTGCTATCGATGAGACTGAGGTAAATCTGGAAAAATCATCAGTCATGTAAGAGTGTCCTGGCAGTATAAAACCAAAGAGCTGTTCACAAGTTCATACCAATATGATGGCAGTTATTTGACATGTTATACTTATTTCACTCTTTGTTGAGATTCATATATCATTGCCCAGCTTACCAAAAATAAGATTATAAATTATGGAACTTTTTTTAAGGATTTTTGTACAATACAGTAGTTTTCCTTCAACACAAAGTAATTTTACTCCTCCACAAATTTCTGTCTTCAGCATCTTCTGAAGTTCCCTTCTGTCATACTGCTGACACCATACATCCATTGTTCTTTTGGTTGTCCTCTTCTCCTTCTGCCTTTAACATTCCATTCCAATTTCACCTATTCTTTCTTTCCTCATCCTTTTCAAATGTCCAGACCATTTTCTCTTCAATTCAATATTTTTTTTCCTCTAATTCTTAGATTTTTAATTTCTCTCTTCTTGATTTTCCTGCTACTCTTTACCAAATGTCTATTTCAATAGCCAGTAATTTATTTACATGTTTTCTGTCTAATACCCAAGAATCTTCTCCATATAACACAACGTTTTGGATCAGTGATTTATAAATTAGTCTTTTTGTTTTGTTTGAAATAGTCATACTCCAGAGCAATATGCCAACTATTGTCCTTCCTTTATTTATTCTTTTTTCAATTTCAGACGAAGTTCTTCAAATAGCTTTTAAAATGGATCCCAGATATTTAAATTTATTGACCATTTTAATTTCTTCTTTTTTAATCTTGAACTTTTTGTCACCCTCCATCTTCAAGCTTAAATATTTCATTTTCTTAAGATTATTATTTAAATCCCATTTTTCTATACTCTTCAACCAAATGTTGAATGTTAAATGAAGAAAGGATTTGGTGGAAATTGGCATTTATTTAGGTAAAGTGAGAGCAAAATGATTAAAAAAAATTAGTAAGCAAGGCAAAGAAGAAAATGTAGAGTAAGAGGGGTTAGATTGAAATAGTAGGAAGGACCCTATGACTTTGTAACCACGTGTTTGGGTATGTCGGGCCCCAGGAAATATAGCAACTTAGGGGTAGTGAAGTATAGTGAGATATAATTTGTTTAAATATATGGGTTATTAAAATTGTAGAAGCTTAGTGCCTTCTAGATTTGCCGAAGGTACTGATCCTATTTATTATATTTTAATTGGCTTTTATGTTAATTTTGTTACAAACATTTTATTTGTAGATGTGTGAGAAATAAATTCGTACATTTGCCTAATGATTTTATTTTGCACTGTATCTTCCTGATGCCACCACAGAACATAGAGTTGTGATCTGAATACACCTCAGTGCATTTTTATAGGTGTTGACAGTATTTGGGCAGACTTACGATCAACAAGGGTAGCACTGTTTGTCTTGTTTTCTTGGAAAGAGGGTATGACCATAGCAGAGATTAGTGACAGTGTATGGACACCATGTGCCATCACAGGAAAACATGTACAGCTAGTTAGAAGACTGGATAAAAGGCCAAACATCAATAGAGAAGGGAACAATGTTGGTAGGACTGTGACAGTGACATCCCCAACCAACATCACACAAGTGAAGGGGATTATCCTGGAGGGCAGTATGCAGTGTGATGTTTAAAATGGATAAGGAAGGGATCTGCCCTAACTGTAGCACAAAGACAATAGAGCAAAGATGTGTAGATATGTGCAGCAATCTCCTGCAATACCAGTAAACTTCATGTCCAAGCTTGTGACTGGTGAGGAACTTTGCTCCATTACCAAGAGCAAGTCAATGCAGTGGAATTCCCTGCAAGGACATCATTTTACTGACTTCAAAATCTGGAAGCAGCTGTCCAGCAGTGGGTACCATGCATTCTCAAAATTTGGTTTCAGCAGAATCTGGAGAGATTGCCACACCTGTGACACATTGCATACATCTGAAGGGGGGAGTATATTGAGAAGGTGCACCTTTCTACCAACTTGTAAATCATGCAATTGTGTGAGAAAAAAATAAAGAGCAAATTGATTTAATATGCTGCTCATAATAAATTTAGTTTTAAAATATTTTTAATAAAATGTACTGGAAAGATTTTTAAAAGTAAATTAGTGTTTTCTTTCCATATTAATTCAATTTGAAATCGAACACAGTAAAACACACCTCAATAATCTCTTTTGAGTCAAAATATTTAGAACATTCTTTATGGTTTCACTTATTGGAGATTTACTCAGGACATGTTTCTTGGACACTCGTCTACATTCTCAGCTGTTAAACAACTGTTGGATCATTCATAGAAGTTGGGTTGGTAGGTGTCTGGGTTGATTCTGGTGATCTTTTGATAAACTTGAATAAAGAGCTGTCTGCTTCTGGGATGTTGAAATTTGTAAAGAGAAAGAGAGAGCAAAACTAAATGAATGTTGACATCCCAAACGCAGACAGCTCTTTATTCAAGTTTATCACAAGACTACCAGAGTCAACCCAGATACCTACCTACCCAACTTCTATGAATGGTCTAACAGTGGTTTAGCAGCTGAGGATGTGGGCGAATGTCCACGAAACATATTCCGAGTAAATCTCCAATAAGTAAAACCATAAAGAGTGATCTAAATATTTCAACTCATAATAAATTATTAGTATTATCTTCCTTACCTAGTTAAAATTAAGCCCTGTCTTATTTATTACTTTACAAAAATGTAATATTTTTTTATAAACATGTTAAATGGTTTGCAGCGGAAGAGGATGCTCAGTTGATCCCAGCAGGAATGACCAATGATTGCATTGCTCAGAGCTGGTTTAGGTTCTTACATTGTTTGGGAAATCCAGCTAACTTGTGTCACCCTACAGTTATCTCACAGACACAAAAGTTCCTTCAGTTTGCCATCACAAGTGAAAATGTAGTTGATCCTTGTCAGCATCCCTGTCTAGCAGCTTTACCACTTATATTCCTCAAGGCCATTAAAGGAATTGCAGGACAGGTTGATGCATTTCTAGGTAAGCAACTAAGTAACTAGGCAGTATGATTTTTATGTTTGTGTGAATAAGCAACTGTTAACAATGTTGAGATTGATTCATTAAATGCACTTGCATGATTATAAGTTAATATGGAGAATAAACACGTGTCTTACTAATTTTACACCCAGATATCATTTTGACTTAATTTAGCATAAATATTTAGTAGTTAACTTGTATTGTTTGTAGTCTTCATGATGTAGCCAAAGTATAAGCCTTTTTGCAATAGTTTAATATAGTTTTGAAGAAGAACAAAATAGAAGAGAGAGAAGAGTGAAAAGGTTTATGTATGTATGTGTGCAGACTTTTTTTTTATGTGTTTATGTAATACAGTTTTCATTACAGTAAAGAAACAATATTGCAGCATTTTAATATACAGTGAAACCTCAATCCGTCTTTTCCGCAAGATAATTTTCCCAGATCATTCAATTTATGTAGTCCCAGATATAATTTCATTATAAAAATAAAAATAAAACCTGCATTGATTGTTCCTTGAAATATTGTTTTCTGCATCAATCAAATATATCTTTTGTTTTATATAACTTGTATTCTTGATTGATCATTTTTAATCACAAATCATTAATAAATTGTAACAATTACATTCACTCTTTTAGGCATACATTGTTTTCTCATGTGTAAAGTGGCAAGGCATTGCTGAACAGAGTGCAAAAGATGTAGCACCATGTGTTTGCAATAGAGGGGAAGCATGAATAGAAATGAAGATGTTCTATACAGATAACAGACAGAGCTGCAACTAAACTCTCTCAGCAAGGAATCTCATTTTCATTGTCCATTGTCCATTAGAAGCTTTTGGCATGAAAAGAAGCTAAGTTTTATTGTTACCAAACTCATAGTGCACCCCATGAAGCAGTTCAGGACACTTGATAAAAAACATAAAGGTTATTTTAAACCATGGATATCTGATGGGGAGGATGCAACATCTCTTAATATTTTGGTATTTTAAAATGAATATAGTAGCATAAATCTGCATTCTCTGTAATTTTTCCAGGTGTTCTTGTTGGCTCAGGCCAACACTTATAATTGTAAACATCATTGCACAAAAGATTTTTGAGTCACTTCAATCTTAGAACATCAGACAGTAAGCA
Source organism: Metallyticus violacea (assembly GCA_030762175.1). Taxonomy (NCBI): domain Eukaryota; kingdom Metazoa; phylum Arthropoda; class Insecta; order Mantodea; family Metallyticidae; genus Metallyticus; species Metallyticus violacea. The sequence goes on from CM060830.1 coordinate 51,199,920, forward strand.
CATTGCCACAATTAACATTTTGCTTCAGCTGCAACAATGGGTGCAGGTTAGAGAAGGTTAGAGTTTAGACAAGGAAGAACATCTTTAAAATATGAGGAACCAGAAATGCTGCAAAAATACCTTCTCATAAATTATGTATAACATAATCACAGATGAAAACTCGCTCATGTAAAAATCACAGTGAAGAGTGATCTGCAAGTGACTTACAGGGAGAAGAGTCTCTAAACATTCATTTGCTGTAGGCATCAGAAATGCTGCAAAAATACCTTCTTATGAGGAAACATTGTTGTCAGATACTGCACAATCTTACAGAAGAACAAAAGGCAGCAAGAGTGTAATGGTGCTGGGAAATGGTTTGTCATTTCAGAAATTGCAGTTTCATAGCTGGATTTACAATACAACCTAGAGTCAAAGACATAGCTTCCCAAATGGTGACCCAGCAAAGGTTAAGCAATGTTGAAGTTTCAGCTGGAAGATGGTTGCAAATTTAATCTCAAAAAATGGCCATATTGCAACAATTCCATTCCAGGAACAAAAAACAAGTATTATAACAAGTTTGCCTCACCAGAGTCTTCAGAATACTAAGGTTATGAGGATTGTTGCTTCTGTGCACACCACTTTGAAAACAATGGAATTCCTGCAGCAATCAGGAGGAGTGGCACTGGTGAACTACCCCTGTAGAGTCCACTTGTGTCCTGTGACTCTTATCTTGTTTCAAACTATCAAGGAAACAATTGAGGGGCCATCAGAAAGAAGCTGCTGTGGAGGTCGGTGCCAACTCATAGCTGCTTCCATGATTGGTTCTGAAGGATGCAACTTTGTTTTCAGTGTGGAGAAGACTAATTTGAAAATTAATAGGCAGCGTGGTGAATTATGGCATTCTGCTAGTGAATTTCCAAAAATTAAATGGCTACACTCATAGATAATCCCATAGCCAGAAATTGATACCATAATTCATAATGAGAAGATGGCAGATGAATAAAATACTTATCTGTTTATTACATAATTCCCAAAAGTGTTTTTTTCAGTAATACTCCTATAATTTGGTAGATATGAGAGGAAATGTATCTTGCCCAACTATATCATATATTTCAGTCATGATTTTCAAATTCTGGGAGAAAACATTCTCAACTTCTTGGTCCAAAAATATTATACCATGAGATTAATTTGAATAGCTTAATGTTACTCTTCAAAATGAATAGTACATTTTCACAGAAATAAACCATAACTTATTCTGAACAAAATTGAAAAGTATTGCTTTATTTTTTGAAAATAATATGTGTCACAAAGAATTGTGTGTGAAGCTCTCAGCAAATGTGATTTTAAATGCATTTATTACTTTCCAATTATTTTTTGCTTAAAACTGCAATAAATTTAAAATAGTTTGCCTTCTGATGACCAAATATAATTTCAGGGATTGAGGAATATCTTTCTGAGTTGCCACAATAAGGCATATATAAAACACAAATTATCAGCTGTAGGTTATAAGAAGTAAGTTATGAATTAGTTTATTTGTTTATACAAGGTTAAATATCTCAAGTCGGAATTTACAGCTCATGGATTAACAGATGTCACCATGATTAAAGATTTTTGTATGGTCAAATTATGTATAATATGTAGATAGTTTATAATTTTTTTTTAGCAAAGTGGCAAATTGTTGTGGAGGCTTTGCACATTAAGCCATTCTCTACTGCTTTGACACTCGTAAACATGCACATTTCTTCTAGTTTTTTAGATGTAATGCACAGCCATGCATAGAAATGTTAAAACCTCATGAGTACATACTTAATGACAGTGGATCATGTGACATTCCAGTATTTCTTTAGTGTTTATAATGCTGTTTTAAATACAATTACAGCTTAGGATAGAAAACATTTTTATGTTTTTCACAGACTCATAATGCAGATAAAATGTTATTTCCTCTTTGTTGAATGCATTAAAATGCATTTAAGATGGGCTAACTATATTATGAGTGCTATGTTTCATACACTTTAAAGAACAAGATATAAATAATATACATTTGACTTTATTTAGATTCTTATTAAGAAAAGTCTTATTTAAATATTGTACTTACGAAGCTGTTGACAATGGAGTGGCAATATAACCTAAGCTTAGGTATTCATTTTTTACACTAAACTCCATTCACTTATCTTAACACCCCCCTCCCCAATGTTTTCTGTGTTCTTGTTTCCTAAACATTAATTTTGTACTAGTTAGTAAAATTCTTTAACTTCTTTTATTGCATTATATCTGATTGCTCGTTTTTATTAATAGTGCACCTTATCTAAATGTTTATTTAGCATTAAGTAGGTAAGTTGGTTATTACATATTTATGTTTTACATTTTTCAGTTTCATTTTGCAATTTAGCCAGCCTTTACTCTCTTTGAATCTTAAAGATGGATGGTATGAATAAAATAGTCATTGAGTTTCATAACTATTGACTTTTTTTCCAGTTAGTATAATTGATTGGTGCCAGAAATGTCAGTAGTGATAGAAATTGAAATAGTTACAACAGCATGTGGATTTTAACTGAAAAGCAAATTTTATAATTTGATTGTGTTAGGTTGCATATGATGGCCACAAGTTGCTCAAGTACTAAGAGTGGTGCATCATTGGCAATTAGATGAACTGGAATGAATGCTGTTTCAGTAATCATCATGTTGGTTTTTGTAGACTGATAGTTTTTGTAGAGCTCCCAAAAATAAAATTATGGTATTCTTTATCAGGGCAGAATTTGGACCAATGTTGTGTGACAGGGACTGGGCTTACACTCTTTTTTTCATCCCCCTTCTAGAAATTGACAAGAACTTTAACAGATATAGCCTTATATCTTATTTATTTCATATAAACACTATTCCTCATAGTCATTGGAGAGGCAGTGTTCTGGCCAAGTGGTTAGACTGCTTGCCTCCCACAGAGTCAACTTGAGTTTGATTCCAGTGCAGTAAGAGAGATTTGTGGCAAACAAAATAGTAACTGGGGCAGTGTTCTCCAGGAACTCCAGTTTTCCCTCTCACTCATCCATCAGTAAGGAAATGAATAACTTGGTGAACTGTAAATATGTATGTAAATATGCTGTCTTACCTTGATCAAGAACAGGTTCCATGAGGTGCATTACTAGAAAGCCAGACAACCCCAAATCTTTGTCTCCTGTGTTGCCTGTCCCTTTAACAGTGTAAATGCAACTATTGTGGACATATCCTGTTTTATTTTCATGAAGATAAACTCTCTTATGCTATCTGCTCCAGTTGATTTTTATACACTGCTTCCAACCTTTCCATTTTATCTCTGTACCAAGGCACCCTAGATCCATTATTTCTTAGCTAAAACTTTTTTGATTGTTTGAAGAGGCAATAACTTTAAAAGTCTAAAAATAGCACCTTGTGGAAGGGGCTGGTGATGGAAATGAATGAGCATGTATGTGTGTGCACTTGCACATGCACACTTTAAGTGAGGCCTGAAAGGTCAGGCATATATAATAAACATCTAGCTTTTAGCACCCACACAGAGGGTGTGATTAAGTTCCATTTCACTTGATAAGCAGCCTGAATCAGATGAAAGTACAGTGTAAATAAAGGGAGCATACAATCAGTTTAAGAATGAAAATTACTCTTACAAATCTTTCCCTATTTTAACGTTTTTCAATATTTTGTAATTCATGATAATGTTGCTAGAAAGAGCCAGTAGATCATGCACTAAATATTTTAATTCCTTTTTTATCTAATTAATATATCTTAACTAATAAAGAAAATATTAATGCTTTTCTATAATAATAGAACATTTAAATTTCCAGCCAATTTAAACACCCATCTTTATTAATTGAGTATCTAGGAGCAGCAAGAGGGCAATATAAATGCCCATAGAGCAAAGGGTTAACATCAATAGGTATATACTACATTAATGTGTTCAGTTGTTTACACTAACTCCACTTACTTATTTAAAACTTTGGACTAGTTTCGGGAGAGGTTCCTCCCATCATCGGCTGTTGTTGACTGAATGCCATTGTTCGAAACGGGGGATGGACGCCCGTTCGCTCCTGTGGTGGTATCTTGTGGTTCTAGTAGAAACTTGCTGAGTTCATCCAGTGGCGGAAAATCAAAATTCATTAAGTTGTTCTTATTTTTTAAAATGAAAATTCTCTCCCATGTAGATAGTTCTATTGGGTTGTGAAGTTGTTTCAGTTGTAAACAACTGAACACATTAATGTAGTATATATTACCACTCCATTGTCTACAGCTTCATAAGTACAATTTTTACTTAATCAATAGGTATTCTAAGTCTGTATTATATATAGATGATAACAAACCGTTGCTTTGTCCTCACTACACTAGCCTTTTTAATAGTACTCCATAAACATTTTTCCTATAATAGACAAAAGAGCAATGCTCCTATAATTACTATACTGCCCTTCTCTTTGTTATTTGAATTTTAGGAATAACCTTCCATTAATTATATTTAGCAATCTAATTTATTTTATATCTGCTTTGTTCCTTATACCAGGCATAAACAAATTTCTATAATGATATGTTTTTGCCTCAAAGCTTTCTTTCTTGGTTCAAAATTTCATCAGTAAATAAACTAGCCAATTCTATGTTATATAAAGGTTATTCAGATAAAACAGACTGATTTATATGAATGGAATATATTTGCTTATTAACTTACACTTACAACGTACATTGATGTGAGCATTTAGGCAGTATTCTCAACAATCAGCAAGTTTCTCTGTATCTGCCACATAAAAGTTTGTGGGTACTGGTTGTCCTCAAAACCATCAAAAGCTGATGGAAAACTTCTGTTGCACCATTGTTCTTTTGCATGATTATACAAAAATCTCACATTCACCCATCATCTTTAGGATGCAGCAGGCAGCTTCTGTCTAAACTACTTTTATGCTTAGTTGCTATGTAGCAGATGAACATATTTTGTGAGTGAGTGGGTAAATTGACAACCAAATATATACTGTTCATATTCTAAGATATCAAATAACTGGTGTTTCTTTAGCTTTGAATACACTTTTATAATAATTAAACCACTCTCATTTTAAAGGTACTTTTATCTATTTACCTTCTTTTATTTTTTAATAACTTGGTATACTAGATCCTTCCATGATTAATTTTATTCTCAATTTTATATAAACTTTTCAAACCCATTCAAGATCCTTTTTCTGTACTAGATTCCTATACCATTATTTTAACTCATTTTAATCCTCTCTCCCTTTACATTTTGCCTCTTCATATAATTACTGTCTCCTTGTTTCATATCTGTACATTTATTATCATGTCAGTCCTTTCCATATTTTACATTTTAATTATTATCCATTTTCATGTTTCTTTTGACTACTTTAAAATAAGCTCATAAATTGTTAATGCTTCATCTTTATTTATATAAAAACATTATTTTATTCTGCATGAACATAATTTGTATAGAAAAAATTTATCACTAAGATCATTTTTACAAGCCTCTCGCATACAACTGTTCATTTCTGTACAATGCTTCTCTTGGGGGGAAGGCCAGACTGCTTGAGCACACCTAAAGCAGTAACTGGATTCTCTTGACCTATGTTGCTGTTTTCCTTAAAAACTTTTATTGTGTTTCTATGCTACATTGGAAAATTAGAAAGCCTATAATGTAAGTAAGACTGTAAGTGTTACAAATAGTTTATAATGACATACATTAATTTTCTGTGTATTAAGTATGTATCAATGAGGTTTTATAGCATTTAGAATATATGAATGTGTGGTTATTTGGTAGTAGATAGTATCTGTGAATATTTTTTATAGTAGTGCAGCAAAATGAATTCACATTAGTAGCTTTGTTTTGTGCTTCACACATATGTGAATTTAAGGTATAGTTAGTCTATAACTGTAAGGGCTGGTCCAGGAGAGCATGTCCATATTTGCCTCCTAAACCCAAGATCGTGGGTTCAAACCTGGTTAGGATCGATGGAATTTTTCAGGCGTAAAAATCCTAAAGATGGCTTCCTTCGAAAGGAAAGTAAGGCCATGAGTCCCATGTTATAGATTTACGGCACCATAAAGAACCTCACCTGAAAGAAGATGCCTATTAGCAAAATTTGTCAGCCATTTCACGCCCTGAATTGAATGGGATTCTGATGACCAGAGATATTAAAGAGCATCCATAAATAAACCAAATCAACAGAAGAGCAAGTAATTATTTTGTGGGACTGAGTTAAAGTTATCCAAGTTTACAAATTATAAGAAGACAATTAAAATTTAAATGAATGTATAAGTAATCTCATCAATGAATCATATACTGCTTCACTATCAAAAACTTCTACTTAATTCTTCAATTATAAGTTGGCTAACAGGTCATTGGAAGTGAAATTTTAGACTGGCCAAAGTACAGGGTTGTGTTTTAAACATATAAGTGAAGCATAATAGTATTACTATTACCAACTGCTAATCTCAATATGAATGATATAATTCTTCACTGTCTAAAACTTCTACTCAGTTTTTCAATAGAAATAATTGTTATAATGGACATTTCAACTATTATGCACTTAAAACATTTTCTCATCTTTAAGCAAAACTGCATTTAAGATGCACAGAATTTGAGAACCAACACAAGATAAATTTTATAAAACAGTGGCCATAAGCACATGTTTATATGCATGTTAAAATTGCTTAACAACAGAATTACACAAGTCTGCATTCTATAGAAATTAATTTTTTAAGAGATGTAGCAAAATAAATTAGTAGATAACATTAAAAATATAGTTTTAGAAAATGCTTTAAGTTAAAAGTTTTAATGACATTGATAAAGCTATAAAAAATGGCATGAGCATATCATGGGAATAAAATAAAATAAATTAAATTAAATAAATTGTACTTACAAAGCTGTAGACAGTGGAGTGGTAATACACCTACATAAATGTATTTAGCATGTTTGCACTAACTCCACTTATATAGCACTAGGAGATGTGTTTCAGAAACACTCGCTCCCATCATCAGCTGTTGATAGACTGCTGCTACTCGAATTGGTGACAAGATACCAGGATGATCCTGTGGTGGTGTCTGATGATTCTAGTAAGAACTTGCTGAGTTCATTCATAAGAGGAAAATCAAAATTCATTAAGTTATTCTTATTTTTATAATTTTTATGATTTTTAATGAATTTTGATTTTCCTCTTATGGATGAACTCAGCAAGTTCCTACTAGAACCATCAGACACCACCACAGGATCATCCTGGTATGCGGCCACCAATTCCAATAGCAATAGTCTGCCAACAGCTGATGAATTGTTTTTAAAGTCCCCAGAAGAAGCCCGTTTTTCCCCAATGTTCTTATAGCTCTACATTTCTATTTAATATTATATTAGATATACCTTAAATTTCCAGATTATTTGATTTGCCTGATTCTAAGTGCCCCTTAAAGGAAAGCTCTTGTTTGCATAATGCACCAGTAACATTAATTAACATTTTTAAAATGTCCCTATTTTTTCTCACTTCTTCATTATGCTGTAATTTAAAAATTTATTGTGTTCAATAAGTTATAGATGTTGGAAATTTGCCCAGACAAAGTTATAAATGAAAGATATGAATTTATATAATCCTTATTTACTTCATGTTTACTGACTGACCCGGATGGGTTTTCTAAGTCATCATGCCCTTCAGAGGACATAATTTTTAACTGTGCTTAGTAGTATGCAAAGTCAGGAAAATAATTTACCGTCAAAGTGCTTCCACATAGCTATTTATGCTTATTGTACAAAGTGCATTGATATGATATGGTTTAACCCTTTGCTTTTGTAGGAATGGTAATTTTGGTGTAAATCTTTAGATCTTTAAATTTCTTTTACATTTCAGAGTTCTTTAAAGGAAATCTCTAACAAACTAGTTATAATATCTTCACTATTAGATTCTCTAACACTAGAAATAGATTTCTGTTTTCACTCAATAAGAAAGTATAGGTATATTATAAATTTAAAATACACAATACAAAGAAATTGCTAACAAATCCACTGTTTCTAAATTAAGCAGGATAAAAGTTCCTGTGATAAAAACTCTCATTTTGAGGCCTGCTTTCACAGGCCTTATGAAACAACTTCACAAACTAGGAATGGGTAAATGGCCTTTACTTTTAATCATGGCCACTATAAAATCACACACACAAACTTGCCTTTAATATAAGGTACCTTAGCTGCAGTCACAAATCATTATAGAGCATCATATCTTCAGAAGAGTGACAGCTCGTGCAGAGAATTGTAAACATATAAGAGCAATATGTTTACGGAATTTGGGAATCCACACAGTGAAACTTTTGTTAATCTTATTTTGATTTAAAGTAAATCAAAAGTAAATGATTTTTAGTGTTTTACTTTAAATCAAAATAAGATATAAGAGCAACCTTAATTAAATCATGATTGAATTCTTAAAATTAGTAAAGTAAAATGTTTAAGAACTAAGGGAAAAATAATGAAGGGACAGAAAGCTCAGCCTCCCCTGCCTCCCCTCAGAAACTTCCTCTGAGTTAGAACAAATGGATAACTAACAAAAAGAGTCATTACAGGTAGTATAATACCTAACAGACAATAAAGAAAAAGAGCAAGAGTCGAACAACAGTTTTGAATGTTTTAATTTTCTCACAGATTTTATTTTCTCCCTCCCCTCAGAAACTGCCTCTAAGTTAGAACAATTGGATAAGTAATTAAAAGAATCATTACAATTGGTATAATGCCTAACAGACAATAAAGAAAAAGATAAGAGTTGAACAACAGTTTTGAAAGTTTTAATTTTCTCAGAGACTTAATGTATAATCTTTTTTCAAAGAGCAAAATGCAAAGCATCATGTTGTGATGAACAGCAGTGAATATAATCTTTTTAGTATAATAAAACCTCAATTATTCACTCTAATTTAGAGGAGCAGATAACTATAAAATTAAAAAAGAAATCAGATAATTCCTACCACTAATTTCATAGTGGATTGCAATTATCCAGTTCTGTCACTTTACAGTTTTACAATAGATTTGGACACTTTAATGACATTGTTCTCACTTCTCATTGTTGATGAAACCTCTCCATTCCTTGCCATAGGCATCAAAACTAGTCAATCATTAAATGATTTATTTGCTGAACAACATAATTCTCATCTAAGGAAGTCCATTAGTTTCTTCTGTGCTCATGATTAGCATATTTTCTTCTCAATCTGCCAAATTTTTTGCAGAAGAACAATTAGGGATGTGCAATGTTCTCTCATTGCTCTATATATTCAGGAAGTTTCTGCATGGAATTTAGGGCTTCCTGAGGACATATATGAGCCTTTGACACAAAATTATCATCTTTCTCATTCCCCATATGATCAAAAATGTGTTTATGTATATGTGTTTAAAAACTGTTGTGAGTTTTTACACTGACAGCAATTGTTGGATTGTAAATGTACTGCTACTGCCAATTTTTGACAACATAACCACAAAATTAAGCAAAAAACCATTTTATTTAAAATATATATATATACTATTAATAGAGTAATAAAAACTTCTAAAAAGCACAAAAACTCATAAAAAACACTCAGAGTGCAATATAAAAAGGTTCACATAAAATTCCACACTAAAAACCGTAAAATTGAACACTAAAATCACACTATATTTCAAGCTTGGCTCTTGGTCACGTGATGAAAATGAACTGCATCAGTTCATTTTCATCACGTGACCAAGAGCCAAGCTTGAAATATAGTGTGATTTTAGTGTTCAATTTTACGGTTTTTAGTGTGGAATTTTATGTGAACCTTTTTATATTGCACTCTGAGTGTTTTTTATATATATATATATATATATATATATACACACACAATGGTAGAACTATTCATATGGGAAAAAATTGTCATTAAAAATAAAACAAGAATTATATTAATTAATTCTGACATTATACCTTTGAACAAATTCAGTACATTCTCATCATTTCAGCCAATAAATATTGACAGAAAAGAATTCAAATCCAGCCATGACCAAACCAGACAACCCTGAACTTACCAAGCAGTCAGCAAACAGCTGAGTATGTGAATAATGATTCTGTTTTAATTTTAAAATATTCGGGAATCAACACAGTGAAAATAAATAAAATCTCCATTAGATAAAATATTTTAAAATGCTAAAAACTTTTCTGTAGCTTCACTTCTAGTGAACAAGGAAGTACTCTGAATTAAAAATATTTTAGTTTTTGATAAAATGGTAAAACACTCTTAACGTTTCACTCTCAAAATTAAAAAATTCAGGACATGTTTCATGAGACCTTTGCTCACATTGTCAAATGTTAAACAACTTGGTTGATGGTTCCATTATTGCTTCACTGTCAGTAGCTTCTAAATACAAATTTAGTATATAATATTGCACTTTAGATATTTACTTCTGATGAACTTTATTCTCAGAATATTAAGTAAGAAATGATTGTATCATTGATTGATACAAATTGATTCTTTCAAATACCAACATTACTCCTATAAAATGCCATTGAAAATCATTTTTCATTATGCATGCATTACCGTTTAGATAATACTATTAATGTATAGGTATTTATGCCATGATAGCATTACAGCCATTGCTGCAAGTTTTATGCACACATGTAGCACATATCAAAAATACTTGTTCCAGATGTTGTGCATAAAAGTTTAATTGGAAAATCTTATAAATATTAGAACATATAGTGCAATTCTACTCATTGGACCAGCCCTGATAAGTGATGTTATGATTATTCTTGTTGGAACATGTTGTGTGTGCCATTGTCCTGAAAGTGCTTCAATGAGATTGCACATTAATTTAGACCAAGTTGCAAAAAGTATAACAAAGGGATGTTAGTACCTCATTAAAAAATAAATGTAAGATGTTGATATGTGAACTGTTTTTCAAAGTAGTTTAAGTATTTGCAAAGAAAAAATAAAAAGAGTGTATATGAGATGTGCAGCATTTATATAATGGCCATGTTACAAATCTTTTGGTTTAAGCTGCTAATAAATAATTTTTCAAGAATCATCAAATGCTACTCATTGTCATTTTTAATAGCAATAATTTTTAAGCCCTAGAAAGTTCTTTGGCACACTGAAAAACAACAGTTTTTATACATTAAACTTGCGGCTATTTCACATCCAAATAAAACCTTGGCATCACACTAGAAGGCACATGAAATGATTGGTCCATCTGACTCTGTAGTTGCTAAATGTAGCTAAATTTGAATGGTTCATATAGTCTATCAAGACCTGGAACAGGCTTTAGGCCTAATCCTTGTAAGTCAATGGTGATTATGATACATTAAACATAACAAAGAATGTGTGTAAATTCAATAGTTTTATCTGCACAAGCCTTATCATCATAAATTTGAACATATTACATAGAAGTTGTATTTTAGTCAGCTAAATTAGGTAGAAAGCATAAATTTTATGGCATAACTTGTAAACAATAGAGATTATGAAGTTGTTCATATTTTTTTTTTTAATTTTCTAAGCACTCTGTTCTATAATAATAGATGGAACTCTCAAACTGATAAATTATTTTGGAAAAAAATTATAGATTTATTCTTTAAGCTACATAAGCAATTTACTTTTTATAGAGTAAAGAGTACCAATTTTACCTGTTAATCTTTTAGTGAGAATAATTTAAGCCTTTATAACACTGCCCGAGCCCATTAATAGTTCCATTCAAACTCCAAAATCAAGACACATGGGATTTCTTCACTAATATTTTTTGTGATGTTTCTTTGGTTTGAATAAAGTTGCCATCCTATTTAATTTGAAAAATAAACTGCCAACTCTGAATTTTGAAGTAAGATTAATTCAACCAAGCATTTCCTCAGCCAGCCATATCTTCTTCCTTACGTTTGCACTTATTCAGACAATTTTACACAGATTACATTACATAAATGTTAAACTGCCTTGTTGCTTATTGGCTCCAATAACTGAACATCTTGTTATTAATGCACAGTCAAGCTATTTGAGTTACTGGCCAGCAAAGCTGAGCTGCTTACAGGGAGAATGCAGCTGCCGCAACTGGAAAAGAGAGATAAAGTCATGCTGATAAAGTTCATATTTTTATTTTAGTATTAATGTTTTTACTGAAAGCATAAAATGTTACTGTATTTAAAACTGATAGTAATAAGCCCTAGCCTGTATAATAAGAGATGTTGAAAATGATGCCCCTCAGTAACAATATCTGGCTGGCATCTGCACAGGAATTTACTGCATTTCATCTAACTTTTTTCTTCCATAAGAACATAGTGGTTTGTCATTGAGAGATTCTGTCTCTCATAACTTTTAAACAAGTTAGTGAATGTTTCTCTGCCTGGAATGTAATTGCCAGGATATTTTCTAGCAAATCTCCTTATTGCTCCTCTGTAAGAATCAGTTTTGACATGTGTGTAGTATATAAAAATTCAGTCTTCAAGATTATGTTAGTGTGTAGTGGTGTAACTAATGAAGACAATTAGCACACAATTTACACATAATGAAAGGATTGAATAACATATAAACTCACAACCACTTACTGATAAAGATTCTCTCAAACTATAAGCTACTACCAGCAAAAGCTGTATGGCTTTGATGGTATTGGTTTCTACCAATATGTAGCCATGCTCTGTTGGTCCATAACTCAAATATTCTCACTATATGAAAGGCATTACTTATCTTTTCCTGTAATCTCTTGATCTTCCATAAATAATAAATGTTATCTTATATGTAATCTGCACTCATCTTTTAATCATCCCTTTTTACCATATTAATCTTTCTCCTTCATTTTCCTCCTACATTCTTAAATATTCCAAAAATGTTTCAACTATTGTTTTCCCTTGTTTATCAATTTGCTTCGTTATAAATTTTAACTCTTTAAGTATTCCATTTTATACAATACTTCTTTTCTCCATAACTTTGTATTCTAACATTTATGCAACTCCTTATCTATTTTTTCAGATAAAGGGTTCCTGCTCTTAATCCCCTTAATTGAATATCTCCCATTCTTGCCCAGGCATATCTTTCCCTCACTGCTGAATCATAAATTTCAATAAAGAAATACAAAAGAGTTATTCTAACGTCAGTTCTCGGTTTCAAATAACCACATTTTGGCAAATTTTTAGATTCTGCAAAAATAAAAACACTAATTAGTTTGTAGAGAAACTATATTTTATCATAACAAGACCAAACAGGTATATTATAAAAGAATAAACAAGAAAAAGTTAAATATGACCACCACTGTGTTGTTCAATAAGAAATAGTAATTCATCTATGCTATAAATGCCATTCTTAAGATAGATACTATTAAGTTCCTGGATTTCATTTTCTACTATTTCATCTAGCCAATTGCTTTGTATTGATAAATGCACCAGTTTCTTAAAATTCTTCACCAGTTTATGAAATTGTTTTACAGAGCAGGGTCCATTTCTTAATCCATGTAACATTCAAAAATCTTCTGAGCACTAAGAAATATTGTCTATTTCATTCATTGGCCTCATTCATAGCACTGAATGAGGCCAATATGAATTCATAAAAGCAAAACCATTATAAAAATTACTGTTCAAAAATTGCTGTCTGTATTCTAAATCACAATTGTTTGACAAGCATGACACAGTTACCATAGCAACAAAATTAACCAATACTATGGAAAAAACCCCAGTCCCTCTAAAGTATAATGGCACCTATATGGAATAATACTTTTAATATATACAGTAATACAGATATTTCAAACTGGGAACTTATTTTAGAATATTCCTATATATTTCTCCTTACTCCATTCCATTTTATATTCTTTGAATAGTCCAGAGAGCCTTTATTTTTTCAGTTATTTACCAATGCTTGCCTCTCAGTATCTTCAATTCTCAATTGTTTTCTACCAAAATCTGGCATTTTTTGTCCTCCCTGTCCATATACCTCCTATTTCAATTTCTTGAATTTGGGAAATCCATCATACTGTCCATTTTATCTATTCTTGTCCCATTAATCAATCAATTAGTAATTTTCATGATTTAATTCTAAATCAATATTTCTGCACTCTTTCAAGCACCTGCCCTTTTAATGATCACTTAAATAATTAATATAAATTTGTCAGTCTATCCAAAAGATTAATTATAATAATCACAAAACACACAAAAGTAGAAAAGAAAAATATAGTTTATCCAACACTAATGTATTCAACATGTTCACCATAACTCCACTTACTTGCATAGCATTAGGGCATGTTTCTGAAGCAATCAAACCCATCATCAGCTGTTGACCGACTATTGCTACTCAAAATAATGGCTGGATACCAGGACACTCTTGTGGCGGTGTCTGATGGTTCTAGTAGGAACTTACTAATTTCATCCATAGAAGTAAAATCAAAATTCATTAAGTTTTTCTTATTTTTTTTAAGATCAATGTCTTTTGCCAATTGGATAGCTCCATTGGGTTGTAAAGTTGTTCAGTAGCTTAGCCTCTGGTTTAATTTCATGCTTTTTGGTCTAAAAGTGAACTGCTACTACTGATTTATCAACCTGCTTAAAATGAATAATCCAAAAGTATTCTTTTTTCCAAATTTCCAAATTTTTCTTCGTTTTTCCAATGTATCTGTGATCACAATCTGCACATTTGATTTCATAAATCCCTGATTTCTTTCTGTTGGTATGGTCACAAAATTAAACCAGAGGCTAAGCTGCTGAAACAACTTCACAACCCAATGGAGCTATTCACTTGGGAAAAGATTTTCATCATAAAAAATCAGAAAAACTTAATGAATTTTCATATTCCACCTATGGACAAACTCAGCAAATTCATACTAAAACCATCAGAGACCACCACAGAAACACTTTGGAATCCAGCCACCAATTTGAGTAGTCAGTCAACAGCTGATGGAAGCAAGTGCTTCCATCCAAAACATGTCCTAGTGTTATGTTATTTGTTAAGGTATAGTGCCTGACATTCTGTTTGTTTATTAGAAACTGAACAAAGATTTCTCAACATGGGAGGCCTATGAAATAAAATCAGTAGGATACTCTTATAAAATTAATTTGATAAATCTCTGTACACTTTATTTATTCATGTTTTATTGTTAAATTTTTTGTGATGGAAAACCTTCTACATATTTGTTGATAAATTGTAACATTCATTGCAGTTTTCATTAAAACAAATTTTAAGCTTTAAATAGATTCATATGTGCCATCTCCATTGAATGCGCTGCTATCTGAGATTGTGTGTTTATATGTACATAAACAAGTGTTTTGTGTGGTGGAGGGGTGTTGATGTTGCTGTGATTCCAGGCATTGCTCAACCATATTCTTGGGATGAAAGTAGTAATGCTTCAGAGAGGGAAAAGAAGGAAAGTGGAACTTCTTCTCATCCTACCTCTGCCACCCATTCCCCTACCCCTCCACCCCAACGACGACTCGCCAAGAGCTTTAGTGTTGCCCCCTCTGCAGTCACAAAGGGTAACTATAGCTTTTCACTGCCTTCATCAGCTTTCAGCATCTTTGCTTTTAGCTTTGCTTTTTTTGTCATTTTGTTTGCATGTTTATTGCACATAAGTATATTGAAAGTTCTCTCAATGCAGTTATTTTTCATCATCATCATCATCATCATCATTAAGTGGCAACATATTTTTAACTGATTATTAATTTAAAGTGATGTTTAGATTTAATTTTCCTAATAAATTTATTTGCTTTACAGAAATTTTCTCAATACCACTTTTTAGACACTTCTTTTGGATAATTTAACTGCATTAGTTTATTTCTCTATTTTTTATAGCTGTATATGCAGATCTACAGTTTAGTAATTATGTAGTTCTTGGTGTTATATGTTATCAGATTCACAGGTTAACAAGGAGATCAAAGGTGACCAATGTCTCCTGCTTAACTCCAAAGACTATAATGGTGATAATAACAGATGATACTAGTAATAAGAGAGGATTATAAAGTAATTTAAATATCATATTTGCTTTGTCTAAAGATAAGTAGTATAAATATAATAAAGAAAAAGTGTGACATTCTCAGAAACTTTAGGAGATAACTATATATTTAAATGTTGATTTATGTATGCTGAACTGCTGTAGTTAGAGTTACCATATGGAAATATTCTAAAAGACAACAGAGGAGTTTTACATTTTTAGTAACTTGTATCTAGAATGATCAGAAATAATTAGAAATATTTTTAATAAGTAATTATAAAACTGTTCACATGGTATGCATTTGACGGTATATTTAACCTTTGATTGTCAGTGTTGCATGTTGTTTCTTTCTTTTTCACATTGAGCTGATCAGAAGCACCTTTTCAATACTTCTGCTGTGATTTGAAAAGGAAATAAATATATATTCTGCAGCATTCAAGAGTTTATGCATGTTTCACCAGTAGATTGGGGAGTGCAATAGTGGTATATATGTTATTTCCCATTTCCTCCCTCTCCATCTTGGGGAATAGTTGGAAGAAGTTTGGAAATTGGTACAAAAGAATATTTAAGATGCATTTGTTATACTCAAATAGAGAGAAGAGCAGTTGCTCATTTCTGGTGAAAAATTGTGCCTTTAATATTGAAACATGTAAAGAATCCTAAGGAATTAGCAACATGGAGAAAAACCTTTACAATGAACTTTGAGGTATTGAGATGAGATACATAAGTTCTTTTGCCACCATCAGAGAACTCTTTCTACAGTTGGTCTACTGCTGATGATGGGAATGAACAATCCTGAAGCATTTCCATATAAAAAACATGTAATATTGAAATTAAATTTATTCAAGTTCTAAGAAAATACAAAATACAAAAGGGGCCTTCACCTGTCTGGCCCAGGAAATTTTTAGGTGTAACCTCAATAATTACAAAAAAAATTTAATAAAGTATTTTATTTTATTATTTATTTAGTATTTATTTCTTTTTATCTCTCTAAATAAATTCTGTCCCACACTCCTGCTTGCCTTTAGATCTTAAATATTCATGTTTATAATCCTTTTGTTCTATATTGCATATCTGACAATCAACTTTAACCCTAATATTCACTACTAGTGGAAAGTGACCACTATTTAAAGATAAGTTTAAAACTTTCAAATCATTTACTATGTAGCTGATACTAATAAGCCATAAAATATAATCTATTACTTTGGCCATTTTTATTTACAAGTGTAAATTCACCACACTCGTCCTATCTATCATATTTTCTATTTAAAATGTCAAATGAATTTGATTCACAAAACTGTTTAATTTTTCACTGCCTCTGTCTATTTAATCAGTAACTTCTTAACAAACACTCCTAACCCTCTTGATATTCTTCCTTTCTGAGCTAATGTTTCCTCTTGCCTTCCAAAATAACTGAAATTTTTAGTATTTATAACATCCTCCTCTTTTAACCACAGTTTTACCACCAAAATGTTTAATTTTGCAACTATATGATTTAAAGTTTCACTGGTTATTTTAATTCTTTACCTATCACAGTTCCAAAAAACCAATTGCCTTCCCTTCTCTAGCTGCTATTTAGAACTCAATCTATTTTTTAAATACATCCAATTGCTTTTTATTTCTTAATTGAATTGTTCTATGTTGCCACTGAACTTATTCAGAACTATTAAAGATTCGCATTCTGATGATGCCATACTTTCTTTCCCTTCTGCATTTTCCTCATCGCTCAACTGCCATGCTTTCAAACTGCTGTTTGTGATTGCTGGACTTTGAGCTGCTAACAGCTCCTTCCACGATGGTGACACAACCTTCCTTGGTGAAATCTCCCCGGCCAGCCTCGGCATATCTTGCAATGTCATCCTTACTGAAGGCTCACCATTCGGCTGATTATATGCTATCCTTGGTGACATACTGCATTCCACATGCTGTGTGTTTCTCTCCCTTTCTGTGCTTTGTTCCATTTCCTTGGTTTCTCTTCTTCTTTCCCCTTACCTGTATCTGCACACATTGTCTTCTCTGCAAATTGAACTTTGTAATTTCTGCCATTCTCTCATGTTCACGAGTTTTTTGCTAATTTCCTCTGTTTCTGTTTTTTTGTACCAAATGTTATTGTTAATGTTCCCCCCCAGTATCCTCTCTTCATCTATCCAAAGTTGTAGATTTCTTACAAATGCTGTTTTCCCAGCTGTTCTTGCTTGTATCATTTTCCGTATCAATTCCCTTTTTAGATTCCTTTTGTTTAGAGGTCAAATCCTTATTAATAAATATTCCAAATTCTTTCAGCTTCTTTGCTCTTTTCAGGATTTCATATTTTGTCTATGATTGGCCTATTTCCCCTTCCTCTTCTCACTCTAAAAACCTGCACAATCTCCCATTGCAATAAGTCCAATTCTAGTTTTTCCATTAAAATCTGAGACACTTCTTCTGTTGCCCAAATTCCTCTTTTTTCTTCCACTCCTATGAAGACCAGATTGAATCTTCTCCTTTCTTCCTTCATTCTTTCCATCCTATTTTGAATTTCATTTATCTATTTTGTATTCCTTGAACTTCATTTTTGAGGTTTTCCTTTATTTCTTTGGCTTTTATTTAAACTTTCATTAATTCCCTCCTCCATCCCCTCCATTTTAATCATTTTCCCCATATATTTTCTAGCAAAGTTTGTATTTCCACAGGTTCTGGGTGTAATTCTATACCTCCTATCTCCAGCAGGGTTAAAATTAAACTTTCAATTACTAAGATGATCATTATTATGCTGTCTCCATTCTGTTGCTATTAGGGCTAAATTTCTTCTTTCGGAATATCCCTATCCTTGTTACACATAATGCAAGCTGTACCCCCTACATGAAAATGAAATATAAGTGTTAAGAAACCACTTACATTATTAATTTTGGTTGGAAGCAATTTGTAATATACTATCTACATTAGCATGCCAGTAGAAAATGTAAATGAATGCTTGTTTGAATGCATTACTGTATAGTGGCAGTTACAATAAATTGTAAGTTATAATCATGACATGCAAGAGAAAATCATAGGGGAAAGGACCTGAGTGCCAAGATGTAGAAAATTTTAGAGATAATTAGTTAGAATGGGAAAACTTTGGAGTGAGAGATAGAAAATGAGTAGGGGTTTTTGAAAAAAAGATCTAGGATATGAATAAACAAGAAATATTTAGTAATTTTGGATATAAACATTTGGCCTTATATAGAGAACTTAAAGAGTAAATGGGTTGAAATCTGGAATAACCCTGAGAGGAAAGGGTTTGCAGGGACTGGAATGGGTTGTTTATATTGAGGGGTAAAAATAAAGAAGACGTCTTGTATATAAGAGAACTGATAATGGTTTACATTGCGGGAAAACAGAGATATGGAGGAAGTAAATACAGTGGCAAATAAAGGGTATAATCTGTCATTAGGAGTACTAAAGAAAAAGTTATTGGATGTAAGAGGAGTTAATGAGGTAAAGATAATAGAATATTTGGATAATGTAATAAAAAATTAATAAGGGAAATTAACAAGCTAAATGAGCAAGATGTGTAAGATAAAATGGAATATCCAATAAGTGAGAGAGTGATGATTTGATAATTTAGGCTAGTAATTCAAGAAAACGTAAAATCATCAGCAATGTGAAGTTAACATATACTGAAGATCCTAAAGTATTCAGGTTAGAGGATTGATATTTTATTGTGCTTGTATTATAAAGAATTTACAGCAATAAATTCAAATCATATGCAATCATGGATAGATGAATGATTAAGCAAAGAAGATTTGTTGTTAAGACATAAGTCTTAAAGAGGAAGTTTTATAACAGAGTTTATATTAACATCAAAGCCAAATGTCCATGATTTGCTCTAAATATTAATAAGAAACAGGTTCTATCATCATCGTCGCCGTCACGACTCCCTCCCTCCCCCTCCCCCTCCCCTCCTCCTCCTCCTCCTCCTCCTCCTCCTTCTTCTTCTTCTTCTTCTTCTTCTTCTTCTTCTTCTTCTTCTTCTTCTTCTTTGTCTCCTCCTCCATCCCATTATGCTGTTAGACTTTCAGTTCACCTTGACCATCCATTTCCTCCACTGACTCCTAATTCTACACAATTTTCCTCATTTCCACCATTGGTTTCCCTCTACTCCTTCACAGTCTATCCATTGTATGCTCTCATTTAATTCTGGGTTGTCATCTTCCAATTCATCCATCAACTCTTTCCTTTCCTCTGATATCCTATACACTCATATGTCTAAACCAATTTAATTGTCACTTTTCAATTAGCTGAATTATTACCTTCTTCTGTTTTATCTCCTCTCTTATTTTTTTGTTTCTAATTCTATTCCATTGCATCTTCCCAACCATTCTTCTTAAGTGTCTCATTTCTGCTGCTGTCAATTAACTATGGTGTTTATTGTGTAATGACAAGCTTTCTGTTCCACATTGGACAATTGATCTATAACTGACTGATATATCTGCATTTTGGTTTTAATGCTGATCTCTCTTTTCCCCACCACCATATTAGCTATCTTATAATATGCAGCTACTGCTTTCTTTGTATATTTCAATATTTCTTTTTCTGTTCTCCTATCACTTTATATTATCATTTCCAGATATTTAAATTTATCTACTTCTTGTAATCTTTGTCCTTCACATTTAATTATTAAGTCTTTTTTCTGCCTTTCCTCTACTGTTACCCTCATAACTTTACTTTATTCTGTATTGACCTGCATTCCTTTCCTTTTCATTTCTTCGTATCATTTGTCTATTGCCTGCTGTAAATGCTCCTGTATATCTGCTATCAAAATAATGTCATTTGCATATAGACAGTGGTAGTCTCCAATTCTCAATTTTGGTTCTGTTTCCACCTCTTATTGGGTCTTCATATACACTTTTCATGGCATTTAATAATCTGATTGGTACCATCTTAGCTTCGAATACCTCCCATATCTTCTTGGTATTGAATCAAAAGCATACAGACCTAAAGGTCATATATAAATCCTTTATTCTTTTCTATCCTGTTTTCTATAGCCATTTTGATAGTATATATGTGATCCTGGGTTTGTCTTCCTGGCCTAAATGTGTCTGCTCTTCTTCCATATGCTCTTCGACCACCCTCCTGAGTTTTCTTTTAAGAATTCTTGTATATATATTTTATATACCATAGATGAGAGACAAATGGCCCTGTAATTATTAGACATTACTGTTGCCCTTCTTATGTATAGAGATTATTACATTCTTTCTCCATTCATACAGTATCTTTTCATTCCATGCCCTTTGGTATATCTTTGTAATAGTTTTAGTCACTTCTTTTCTTGTTACCTTAATTAATTCTGGTGCAATCTCATCTATTCCAACAGCTTTAACCAGTTTTAAACACAAATAATGTAATTGCACTGCTTTCTTAACTGCAAATGCTTTTCACAGCTAAACAAAATGATTTCATTGTTGTCTGATCAAATATATTCGAGTTTCACTCTGTCATTGTTGTAGGATTAAAATTGAACTTCCACATTCTTTTACATAGTATCACACAAAAGTTTTTTATGATAATGTAAAATCTGTTGTTTCTATTTAATTATATTAGAAATGTGAAATATTTGCTTGTAAAACAAATGTTAATTTATCTTATTTGATAAAAAGTTTACGTACTACCTGGCAGTAGCATCAATGTTATGCATACCATAGGTTGAGAACCCCTGAACTAATGCACAGATGAGTGAGAGTATGTGAAATCAAAGCAAAGTATAAACTGCTTGTATGAGTTACTTAAGCTAGCTGCCACCTGAGTGGTTCTATAGGAAAATAGTAACTATTTAAGCATCCTCTGGCTAGTTACCAAGGCTATGCAATTCTGAATATTTTCAGAATGGATGGATACTTTATTAGACAAAATTTGTATAAGTGAAGTTATATTGCATAGGACCAGTTTGAACCTCTTCAGATGTACTGGGGCAAGCTCTCTGTGAACCTCAAGCACCTGTGACATTCTGATATTCTTAGAAGTACAAAGGGCTGAGGATTGGAGTCTGTCCCTTTGGAGTAGTTGTCTGGATGGTTTGGACTTTGTGGAGCAATGTATACTGGCAACTCACAGGCAAATGAGTATGCTTGGATGTACAGTAGCTACTTAAAAATGCTCAGATAGTCACCTCTAAGGTCTGAGGAAACTTATGTTGATACAAGCCACTGAACATGAACAAGGCTACTGATAGATTTAGCATATTATCTCATTGGTAATCAAACCCAAACCCAAGTCAGAATGAGAGAGTGAAAGAGTGAAGAAGGCAGGTTTTCCTCCTACAGGTCATCATCATCATCGCCGCCATCATCATCATCATCATCATCATCATCCATGAACAAACTGCATGGATTATGAACTCTTGCTTTTCATGAACAGTGTTACTTAAATAAAATTAATTTTTCTGACAACAACACAGAATTAGAGTAAATACATTATGCTTTCAGTCATATGTAGGCCATTACATGCAATATAATTTTATGTAAAAATAAGGTCTTCCTTATTATTTGGAAAGTTAGAAATGCACACATTTTGTTTAAATTAAATTTTCTAAATTGGGTTTATAATGAAGCTGTTTAAATGAATATATTTGTCATGTAAAGATAAGGGAAAATATATGCAATCAACTTAAATTTTACTAAAGCATGCACCACATCTGCGCAAATGTTTTCGTTTACCAATTTTGTTATATTTGGTTCTAGTGAACTGCATAATCGAAGGAGGAAAATTAATGAAAATATTTCAACTTTGAGCATTCATCGCTTATAATAGAATTTGTTTCAAAAATGTTTACTGACGGATGTACATAGTACCAAATTGAACTCCTGCATTATCTGATTTAAATGCATCTCAGGTTTTTAAATGACACAACACCTTTTGTAGATGAAATGTGCTTGACTCATCAAAATAAAAAGGTTTTAGAAATAGCTATATTTGTAGTTTCATCATATTTATTCTTTAAACATTTTTGAGCATTTTTCACCTAATAATAATAATAATAATAATAATAATAATAATAATAATAATAATAATAATAATAATAATAATAATAATAATAAAAATATACTAACACAGATAAGCTATTTATCTTACCAGTTAGTACCTCACTGGCTATTTTTTCTTATGTGCCTTTTTAAGGTGTGTTATGAAATGAACAAGTTGCATACAAATGAAGCAACATGGTTTGTGGGTGACCTTTACAGAAAAATATTTGTCTTTCCATTCATCTTTAAATTTGTACTGTTCAAGTGACCGAGTTTTGTTCCACCATGGCACCACAACAAGTGTTTACATTTCCATTCTGTCTTACAACATGAATTACCTTTCCCTCAGTATAGGGTTTTGGAAGGGAGTAAATGATGTAACCTAGATTTGATAAGGTCACACTTTTGCATGCCTGCTCTAAGACTTAAATTACAGTAGTGGGATAATAAGCCAATATTTCTTTTCTTTAAATCATTGTCTGATACTTTATTTTTGTTGCACAGCTTACATACCTCCAATTTAAATCATTTACAGTTAACCAATATATTAAAAGATGAATAGTTAGTTTGTTATCACTTTAGAAAATATCTTGTTTTATTCATGAATGGTGAAAACAAGTACTTTTGTTAAATCAAAGGTACAAATTAAAGAATGTAAGCATCTGTGAGCTTGTTAAGTTATGTTTTAATGCTGTTTGTAACCTAAACTAAAATACTAAAACAAATATTAAATATTTTTCTTGCTTTTATGAAGGTATTCCCAAAGCTTCATTGATTGGTCTCACTAGCAGTAGAGCTACATCTACAACTACTGTTGCAAGTGGAGTTTCTACTTCTGCCCCCAACTCTGGACCATCATCTGCATCCAGTTTAAACTGTAAGTAACCATGGAAGAATTTTATTCTTAGTGTATTGAGTGTTCCATGTTCCATACCTTCTTCCACTTAAGTTGCATTTACTTTCCAACCATTTCCACATATTCCATGTGAGAATTACCATATTACTAATAAAATACCACAACTTACCAGTTTCTCCATTGCACACCCCCTCCTTTAAAATGTTCTCTGCTGTATTATTACTGTAGTATTACCCAGTTTAATGCTTTGTTTTGATTTTAGTACAAGTTAATCAGTTGCACTTTCAGCAAGCACACAAAAAGTCACTGGCAATAACAGCCTCTCATTTGAAGGGTATCAAATCATTCTGTAACAAGATGTGGAATGCTAAATAGGTGAACAAATGCTGAAATTGTTGGCTTTCAATTTTTTAAGCATTTTTGTCATCATAGGATGAAATTAATTGCAACTTCTTGAAAAATGGGTGCTATCTTGTCATGAATGTTCTACTTGCAATCTTGTATAACTGTAAATTTATATTGTTTTAACAGTAACTTTGTAGCATTTTATTACAAATCTCGAAAACACCAGTTTCATGCAAAGGATACTAGAAAAATATTTTGGGACTTTTGCTGTAAATGTAATGAAATCTTCTCAGTAAACACTCTTTGCTTCAGTATAGGTTTCTTTATCAACACTACTTGCCCTCAGCTGAAAATGTTTTTCTTATACAATGAGGTTATTTGAGTTACAGGCTGGCAAAACACAGCTATGTACTGGGAGAAGCCAGATTCCAAGGCCTATAATGCAGTGCAGTTAGCAGTCTGTAGTTAGTTTGACAGAGGGTTTGTCAGCAAGTGATTTTGCATAACATGTGATATATGGTGTTTTCATTGTGTGTAAATGGTATGCTAATTCTTCTTAGTTATGCAGCTACATAAATATAGTCTTGAAGTATGGGTTTTATGTATGTATGTATGTATGAAAATGGATTCTTGCAGATAAGTAGTAAGGCAATTTGCAAGAAAATGTCTTGGCTTGGCAATCGTGTTCCAGGTGGACAACTGTTTGCCAGCTAAAAGTTACAAGAGACAAGATCTCCCAACAAGAAATATGTTCTGAACTACCATATTCTTATGGAATATATGTTAAATGAAATACAGGAATTTCTCACACAGATACTGGCAATGTATTGCCACTGAGGCTTCCCAGAGGAGGAAGTACAAGTTGACAGATACTTTTTTTTAAGTCTACATAGTGATGTTGCTTAACTTTCATTGAAAGGGGGGGAGGGGAAATTATCATTGGGAAGATCCAGATTGCTGATGCCTCTTTGTTTCTGGGTTGTATGATAAACCTAGCTTTATATGCAATGAAATTCAAGATTCCCTGGTAAGTCAAAATGCCACTTCTTTGATGTTGCTAATGCATTGACTAATGAACATGAGGTCTTTGGCTCAAATCCTACCAAGACCATCCTTTCTGAATCAGAATTTTTCTAGGATTTCCTTAGACTGCAAATGCCAGGAAGGTACCCTAAACTCAGATCTGGAACACTCAAAAAAACTCTGTTTCCAATATATTCTTTTTTATATCTGTATCATCAATGTCCACTATGTCTGATGTAATAGTAGTAAAAATGGGCATTAAACATTAAATATTGGTCATGAGTTTTGTTTTTCTTTCAGCTATGACTTCTCTTGGAAGTGATTCCCGCCACCCCTTGGCCCCTGCTCGACCAAAGTGTAACAGCATCCTGCATTTGTTTGGGGAATGGCTCTTTGAAGCTGCCCTTATTGGATGTGAAGCAGTATATCATAACAAAGGGGCACCACAAAGTAAGTAACAAAATCAAAAGTTTCTATTTCTTAAAATTAATGAATGAATTTCTTTCTTCCATTTTCCAGTTTACATGCAGATATACTATTTTTAACATACAAATGGAACCAATTTCATGCACTTTTAACCAATAAACAAACATATTAAACTTAAAGTAAACAATTTACATTTCCATATTCTCATTACATGTAAACTTATTACTATTAAAACATTTAAATTTCCCACTTAATAGCCCTCAATTTTTGGAGTTACATTTCTTCCATACCCCAATACAATTAACACCAGTTTAAGTATGTAATGGGGTTGTACATTCATTCCCAAATATTTCCATTATCAACATTATTATTTCCATAACCATTTTTGTACTGCCACAGGTGGCCGAGTTCGTTAAGGCGCAAACTCATGAGCTGGAGGTCTGGGGTTTGAATCTCTCCAGGACCGTCCTCCCTCCTCCGTTTTTTCCAGTTTTTCCTCAGTCCTCACATATGGCAAATGCTGAGGGGGTACCCTAAACTTAGGCCTAGAATGTTTCCTTCCTTAAAAAATCCTTTCCCAATATATCATTTCATCTCATGTATCATAGTTTCACCGCCTGTGGTGCCTCAGTGGTAAAAACAGGCATTAAACACCATTCAAAATAAATAAAAATAAAAAAAAAATTCTCACCTTTCAGATGTATGTTCCAAATTTTTTATATTTTCATCTGAATTTAAATTTAAAATTCTTCTGCCTTTTATTTCATTTGGTAAATTTTTCCACTTACGCAAAAGAAACAGTTAGCTCCAAAATTTGGTTTTTTAAATTCTAAAATACAATGTCATGTACTATCTACTTCTTCATACATTAGACATTACCTCTTAATATATCCATTTCTTATCCCACTTAAACATATAACTCTTGATCTAAACCATGCCATTCCTTCCCTCCCTGCCTTATCACAAGTTTCAATGCATTTTTCTCTTTTACAAGCATTTACATACTTAACATAGAATATGAACACTAGGAATTATGGCACATCAAAGAATTGTTATATGTTTACGGAATTTGGGAATCCACACAGTGAAACTTTTGTTAATCTTATTTTGATTTAAAGTAAAACATTAAAAATCATGTCGTCACATTAAAACTCTCTTTAAGTTTCACAAACACACTTATAAAAGTAATTTTGGTACATGTTTCGTGAGAAATGTACCTCACCAAAATTACTTTTATAAGTGTGTTTGTGAAACTTAAAGAGAGTTTTAATGTGACGACATGATTTTTAGTGTTTTACTTTAAATCAAAATAAGATTAAAGAATTGTTAGTTTGCAGAGCAAACTAGAAGTAGTCAAGTCTGGTAGTAAGTGTAATAGTTTCTTGGTGGATTCATCAAAACTTTTCTATTTTATGACACTCATTTCATAAATAATGCATAGTTGGCAGTACTGTAGATTGGATTATGTAACTTTAGTAAAAAATTCATATTTGTGCTTGAATGCGTAAGAAAGAAGTACATGTGCTCATAGTTCATGGAATACTCTGTGTGTAGGTAACAAGAGCTACAAATGGAGCTTGCAGGTATATTTGGTACATAAGTTAAGATCTAAATTTTACATGGTAAAAACCTCACAGAAATCCACAGTGCTTTAAGTGAAGATTGTGACGAGTTCACAGTGGACCATAGTACAGTTTCTTGTTGACCATGTCAGTATTACCAAAGACCTAAGACCAGGAAAGTCAAAGACTTCAACAGATGAATGAAGTGGATGCTCTTCAAGAAGATATTATGTGACATATGAGGAGCTTTTAGAAGGCACAGAGATTCCATTATGTCAGTATTCCATTTTTTGGTAAATGATTTACAAAAGATAAAAATGTGTATGTGTTTGGTCCCTGCTTCTTGACTGCTGAATATAAGCAAAAATACAAGGGCATTGCAAACTTGCAGAAACAAAGATTGTATGTTGAAGGTCAAGCACTCTTGTGTCAACTTGTTGCTAATGATGAAATGTAGATAAGAGTTGGAGCTAAAATCACAGTCCAAGTGGAGAGATTCATCTAATCCACAACCATTTTTGCTGCTGTTTATTTTTATTGCTGTTAATTTTTATTAACACAGCAAAAGTCTTATGTTTTCAACAGAGATAAATAGTAAAAAAGATTGAAAACATTTTATGATTGACTTCACTGTGAATGTTCCAATTAACATTTTAGTAAAAAAGATATATAAATTTAAAAAAAAAATTCTATGAGAGATGTTTCCATACCGGAAAAATCAAGGAAAGTAGCAAATTCGAAAGTTTTATGTACCACCCAACTTACCGTAGTAAATTCAATAAGGTATTCAAGGAACATGGCATAAAGTTAGCCTCAAGAACAAATATATATAAAATTTACCATGTTCCACATTGAAAGACATTATACCAATAGATCAGAAATAAGGAATTTACAAAATTGAATATGCAAATGTAATAAAAAATTAATCATTTTAGGAATATTCATTTAAAACAAATAGATAAATCAGAGGTAGCAGCACACTTTTGGACCCAAAATCATAAAATTAAACCAGAGACTAATCTGCTGAAATAACTTCAAGCCCAATACTTGGCAAAAAAAAGTTCATGCAGAAAAACAGAGGAAATTTAATGAATTTCCACATTATACCTGCAGATGAACTCAGCAAGTCCCTATTCAGACCATCAGATGTCTCCATTGAAACACTTCAGAATTCAGCCACCATATTGGGTAGTCTGTAAACAGTTGATGATGGAAGCTATTGCACCCAATATATGTTCTAGTTAACATCAATGGTTAACATCAATAAATTTAAAAACAGAAGAAATAGAAGATTTATTAAAACTTACTAATATTTGCATTAAACAAAATTACTTCACCTTCAACAAAAAATATTACCAACAAGTTTCAGGCCTAACCATGGGAAACCCTTTGTCACCTTTTCTAGCAGAGCTATTCATGAGTTTATTTGAAACACATATCACAAAAGCCTTCTCTTTAATTTTCAAGTCATGGTATAGGTATGTGGATGACATTTTTGCAATAATAGCAAAGAAACAGTCAATAGATGCCCTGAAACTTCTTAATTTGCAACATGAATCTATACAATTTACCATAGAAGAAGAAAGAAATGGTTGGCTACCATTTCTAGATTTAAAAATTATAAGAAATGGAGATTGTTTGAATTTTGGAATTTACAGAAAAGAAACACACACAGAAAACTACATAAAAATGAGAGTTATAACCCCATTCCACATAAATATGCAGTTTTTCACAGCTTGCCACACAGATTGATGAATATTCCACTCACAGAAGCAGAGTACAAAATAGAATACAAACAAATAATAAAGATGGTTTCAATGGTTTCAACAAAGACACAGTGATAAAAATTATGAATAAATCTAAAAGACAAAAGGGGATAAGGGAAGTTTCCACACTGAAAAACACAAAAGAAGAATACAAATTCAAAAGTTTCACATACCATCCAATTTACCACAACAAGTTCAAAAAAAATTTCAAAAAACATGGAATAATGTTAGCCCCAAAGAACAGATACAACATCAAAAATTTATTAGATTGCACAGTAAAAGACTCCATATCAACAGAACAGAAATCAGGAATTTCTGAAATAAAATGTGCAGATTGTGAACAGAGCTACATAGGCAAAACAAAGAGAAGTTTGGAAATTCGGAGAAATATTTTAGGAATATTCGGTTTAAGCAGGTGGATAAATAAGCAGTAGCAGCTCACTTTTGGACCAAAAACCATGAAATAAAACTGGAAATTAAACTCGGAAACATCTTCACAACCCATTGGAGTTATCCACTTGGGAAAAAAATGTTTATATTAAAAATAGAGAAAACCTAATGAATTTCAAGTTTCCTCCTATGGATGAACTCAGCAATTTCCTACTTCAACCAACAGAGGCCACCACAGAAACATCCAGGTGTCCAGCCATCATTTTGAGTAATGGCAGTTTGGTGAGCAACTGAAGATGGGAGAGATTCTCCTGAAACGCGTCTTACTTTTATGTAAGTAAATAGAGTTTAGTGTAAAAAAAAATGAATACCTAAGTTTAGGATATATTACCACCCCATTGTCAACAGCTTCGTAAGTACAATATTTATACGTTCTAGTGTTATATATGTAAATGGAGTTATTATTAATATGTTTTAATAAATTCTAATAGAAAAGTTAACTTATTCAAAATTAATTTGTGTTACCAAATACTAAAGGATTTGTACCCTCAGAGAAGGAGATTTTGAATATTTAGCTCTAAACATTGTGTTTTCTTTAAACATATACACTTTGGTTTTGCATGTTCAACTAGTATGGTAATGACATACTGAATGATAAAGACAGTTGCATCTTAAAACAATGTTCCAAGCAATTGCACAGCTAATTGTTTTTTGTTCCTGTGTGCATTTGCATTAGTAACTAACTAGATATATTATTGTTTTGTTGTTAAATCTTTTAAAATCAAACTATATATAAGACAAAACAAGATTTTAATCATTTCAGGAACTGAAGCCAATGCCAACAAAAGACCTAGTTCCTTATTAATTGATAGCCGCAAAGGGAGTATGTCATTATCACAGCCTGGTTCTCTCACAGATGAAACAGAAATTCCCCCTGCTCTCACAATTGACAAGTATGAATCAGGCAGAGCAGAAGCATTGGGGGCACTCTGTCGCATTTTTTGTGCTAAAAAGACTGGAGAAGAAATATTACCTGTATACCTAGCACGATTTTATCTGGCATTGCAGCAAGGTTTACATGTAAATGAGGTAAGTGTTACATTTTGTATTTATTGAATCCCTTAACTACTTGAATATCAAAATCACTTACATTTAATTATGCTATTTGGGGAAAGGATTAAGCAGAAATATATAAGCCTTAAGAATTTTAAGCCAAAATGTGAGCCTTCATATACTTCTAATAACTTATTATGCTCATATACATTCTATAATGAAATATGGAATAATATTTTGGGGAAATTTGCCAGAAGCTAAAGATGCATTTATTAAACAAAACATGCCATTTGATTATATGCGATTAAAAGAAGTTATGTTCATGTAAGCCTCTATTCAGTAAGCTTGGTATACTTTGGCATGTGTTTATATATTAGAGATAGTTTCATTTGTAAAAAAAGAATAGATTTACTTTCCAAAATAATGGTAATGTTATACACATTATACTAGAAATAATGATATTTACCTTACCTCTACCAGAACTACAACGTGTAAAAATGGAGTATTGCATGCCAGTATACTGATATATAATTCCCTTCCCAATGTCTTTAAAAATATAGAAAACTGTAAATATTTAAAAGTAGGACAAAGGCTTTCTTGCAAGAACACTGCTTTTACACGGTAAAGGAATATCTGCAATTTAATAAATATCCATATAAGTCATTATGTTAATTAACTTAGCTATTTTGTATCACATTATCCTTCTTTCTCATATTTATATCTAATCTATTATATATTGTAAATGAAGTTAGGTTAAGTATGTTTGATATCTAAATTGCATAAATTTAACTATTGACATATCCTGCATCAAAGTACTATGAATTGAATTGAATTAAAAGGTTCACTTCTCTATTATGCAGGTCTTATAATGACCACATAACTTCATTTACACTTCAGAACATCCTTCCAGAGAATATGCAGGGCATGACATGATTTCAATGTCTAATTCTTTGATGGTGTCTGAATTGTCATTCAGCATGTGGCACCCTTTTAGCTGCAACTCTCCAATAGCCAGAATATTGTGAATTATGTATTTAACTGATTCTAATCCATATTCATAATGTTGGCAAACTGTGCAGTTATTAGATGATGGTCTTCTGTCACTGTATCATCAATAATTATGTTTGCATTGACTTCACATTATGTAGCACTCATGGATCTTCAATATTGTAGAGAATTTACAAGATCATTATTCTTAAATCATGACATCCAGAAACGTATGTTTTGTTCATATAAGCTTACCACACCATAACCTAGATCTGAATAGAAACTTTGTCCATTAAAACACAAAATATAATTGCTGCATAATGTTACAACTTCAGATCCAGGTTGAATACAATAAATAAATAGACCTCTCATATCAGCCATTGACATGTAATGGAATAGTTGCATATGAATGGCATGCAAGTACTACTGTAGAAGATCTGGTTTCTCTGCTTACAACAATTGTAATGCTCTGAGGCAGTTTTTATAAATGCAATTAAAACAAAAATCTGTTTATTATACATTAACCTTCAAGTAAAAACTAAAAGAAAGAAAACTTCATTCTATAATAGGTTTAGCATTAGCCTTTTTGTTCCTGAATTTAGTTTATCAAATGCCAAACCTATATTAAGGGCATGGCTTTGCAGGTTAGAAGCACATATTAGCATTACAGTGTTATTCTGGCAATGGGGGGAGGGGGGGAGGAAATAAAAGGGAAAAGAAAATGAATATTTTTTGTTAAAACTCCTGTAAATTCGAAAAATAAAAGCTTATTGTTCCTAGTGTTCTTTTCATATCTCTGAAGGTATCAAGAAAAATATTTGAAAAAGAAGGAATTAAAAAAGCAAATACAGTAAATTGTCAAACCAAATTCAATTCCATATCTTAAATAATCTTTGCAGAATATATTGTATAATTTTATAATTTGGCAGAATAATTTTTATTTTTTTAAGTGTTTAACACCCGTTTTTACTCCTGAGACACCACAAGTGTTGGACACTGAAGATACATGAGATGAAATGATAAATTGGAAAATAAATTTTCTTTTAAGGAAGGAAATGTCCTCAACCTAAGTTTAAGGTACATACCTGGTATTTATAATTTATGAGGACTGAAACCTGTGAAAAATTTCAATCAGGAATGACAGTCCTGACAGCAATTGAACCCCAGATGTCCCACTCACCAGTACATGCCTTAATGACCTAGACCAATGATGGAAGTAGGCAGAACGATGATGCAAATATCAAATGCCAACTCGACTTGAGTTTCAAATATCTGAGATAGGGGATATTTTTAGTCTCCTACTTTTGGCACACTACTCAATGCTATGATGAGTTATTGTTGATTTAGTTTATTTGTGAATGCTCTTTAACATCTCAGGTCATCAGCATCCCATTCAATTCAAGCTAACAAATTTTGTTCAGGGACCTCTTCTTTCAGACTTGAGGTTCTTTTTCGTGCCATAAATGTTCGACTTGGGACCCACAGCTTTACTTCCCTTCTGAAGGAAGCTATACTTAGGATCATAATGCCCCAAAAAAACTATGATGAGGAAAAAGCAGTTAGCAGAATAGATAGCAGGATACATCTGACCAGATTCCATATTATGTGCTACAAATTCCATATTTTCTCATAAGGAACAGACCCAGACTATTTAGGTGGGAAGGTAGAATTCTGTCCACTCATTTTAGATGTAGTTTAGGTGGGCAGTTTGTTTCAACATTTTAGTCAGGATGGTCTCCTTGGTCTACTGGTAACATTTGCAACTGCTAATCTGGAGTTTCTGGGTCAATTCTGAATTTGGTCAAGTTTCTGCGCAAAATGTTTTTCAGAATTTTTCCTTACCCTAAGGAGGAGAATGGTAGATAACTTTAATGAGCCAAGGACTCTGAACTGATTTGCACCATCATTAATTCATTTTATTCATTCATTCTTTTATTCTTCAAAAGACTATGTTTAGATATCTCTTGATGTATTTATAACCATATTACCTTCACACAGTCATGTCCAAAGGGCAACATAGAGCACAGCATGGCCTCTGAGCAAAAGTTATTGGCCATTTCAAGCCCTGAATTGAATGGGGCACTAATGACCTGAGAAATTAAAGAGCAACTGTAAATAAACAAATTAACCTAGCAGCACCCTATTGGCATTTTGATCTCAGAGTCCACTACAATACTACCATCCTATTGGGGAATGCCCACAAGGCTGCCTTTGGATAAAAGAAAATCAATCAGACAGCAAGAAACAATCAGGACCTAAAGAATAAGAAAGCAGAGCTCTTATATTGAAGATGTGGCACAGTCATTAAACCAATAATAATTTAGCTTCTAAACTCTCACAGACAAATCTTTTGCAAGTATGTAGAGCCAAATTTACTATTATTTTAAATGTAGTTCATTCAGTCTTTTACTTTTATTAACTTATGTTATAAAACTAATTATGTTCTTACCCAGTTATATTTGAAGGCATTTCATCATGATTTTCATAAGAAACATTAGTTATTGTTGCTGCTGATATAAAACACCAAGTTTTATATAAATTTATGGCATGTAGAAAGAGACCCACTAGCTATTGCCTGGTTTACAATTTTTGTCATTTTAGTGATCTCCCTGCATCATTTCCTCTGGCTTTTCTTGCAGTAGACATGTTCATTCCTTCCATTTAAGAATTCAACTTAAATTACATTATTTATAATTAAATTAGGTTAGTACATTAACATCATTACAAAATATGGCTTTCTCTATAGGGTAAACTGAGACATGGAATGTCAAAATTAATAGCAAATTTTTATTTATGTTAAATATATTACAAAAAATGGCTCTATAATATAATAAAATTTTTCATATCCAAAATTATAGCATTGTGACTGTTCAGTAATGTACGAGAGAAATTATGTTTAAAAGTTCATGTTACATGATTCACCCTTAAATCTATTTGTATATATGAGCTGAATCCTCCACTATATTTATCAGTCACTCTCAAAATGAATTCTTGACATTCACTGATTGTTTACCATACCTGTCATTATACTCCTATTGAGAAATCATGCATTTCTGCTGCAGTTGACAATTACATGAAAGTAAAAGGAAAATAATATAGGTGTTAAGAACTACCAACTTCTGCATATACTGAAGTATAATTGAGGGAGTTTGAGAATGAGTTTTAAAAAATAATTTGTAGTAAATACCTAATAGCATTTACTGTTAAGATAAAATAATTACATCATTCAATACAACTGAAAATAGCAAAATATTATATTTTAAATTTATATAGCCAGCATGCTGGTCATTCTGTTGGGCTTCAAATTCTATAAAATCCCAGAAGAGGGCATACATAATAAAACTGGCTGAGACCAAGACTTGTCTACACAGTAACCAAAAATTCATGAAAGACCCCTTTCACCTCTCCCAATCATTACTATATTTGCGCAAGGCAGGAATTATTGGTGATTGGCTGTCTACATTACACAGGGTGCAGAGTTCAAATAAGAAAAGGTTTCAGTTTGTCAATAAAAGCAAACATATTTGAGCCAGCACGTTTATTTTGGTTAGGCTCAGCCTCACGTGAACTCTCTACCTCTAATTAACATATAAATTAGTTTCTTCATCCTCATTTTTATTCTGTCTATTGAAGTGATTTTTTTTAGTAAAACGAGCAGATTTCATATCAGCTGTTTGGATTATTATTTTGGTTATCAATAACAAAACAAATCATATTTCATGTAAATACTTGTGATGCATCTAGCGTAAGGCTTCTCTAAAGGCTTCATTTGCATATATGAATATTGTAAGATTACATTGTGACTTTTAATCAAAATTCTATTTTATTTTAAAGAATAATGATTAAAGTGATAAAATAGAATAGTTTCATTAAATAAATATAGCCATGTTATACTTTTTGTTTGAACATGAAACTTGAAAATGTATTTGCTTTTTGTAAAATGTTTTGTTCTGCTCTTAGAGCCGAGAATGTGGAGAAACATTAGCAAGCATCTTGTTAAATTCAGCAGATCTGTTTCGACTGGACCTGGATGGTGCTCAGGTCCTTGTTCCACTTGTCATCGATGCTTTGGAAATTGTATTGCCAGAAAAGGAACTCAAATTGAAGTAGGCATTTTTTAAACAAGTAAATAATTCATAGAATCTTGATTAAGTTTCCTAAAGGAAATAGTTTCACAATAGTTTTAATTACATTAAATTAAATTAAATTATTTTTCACTTTTTAATCATGTGCATGGTATTAGACTTGTCAAAGACTTATCATGACACTATTGATACAGATATTAATATTTTGCAATTACAGATCATTATAAAGCACAGTTTTAAAATGCAACAATACTACAATTGATAAGAGCTGTAATGAATATTTATGAATAGCAAGCTTTGAAATGCTCATCTACTGAACGACAACATGTATGTAAAATGACAAAAATGCGTTTAATAAATTAAGAAAGGATGAATTATTTTAAAAGCACTCTTTATTGCTTCACTTACTGAAATAATTGTAACAAAGAAAGATAAAAAAAAATTTAAAAAATTCACATATCATCCATGGGCTACAAAAAAGTTTCAGAAAATTCTTAAAAATTTTAATATCAGGTTGGTACCGATTAACAAGTTTAATGTTAAACATCTTCTCACAGACAATGTTAATGACAGTATTCCACAGGAGAAAAAAATCAGGCATTTACAAAATAAGTTGTGAAGAATGTGAAAAAATCTACATAGGGAAAACAAAGAGAAACATAGGCACACGGTTAAAAGAATATTTGAGGAACATAAAATACAAGCAAATTGAGAAATCAGCAGTGCCATTTCATTTTTGGACAGAAAACCACAATATAATGAATAAAGCAAAATTATTAAAATCAGTGCAAGGACCTACAGAATTAGCAACATGGGAGAAAATATACATTTACAAATACAGAGACAGTTTAATGAATTTTGACACTTTCGGCGATGAAAATATAAACTTTAAGTTCATCACACCTCTGCCAGAGCAGAATACCCACAACACAACGAATTATCCAACAGTCGGAGATTTGAACTGATGATGAGAACAACCTGTTCTCGAAACCGGTCTACAACAATGACAAGTAAGTGAAGCATAAGAGTGTGTAGTTCGACTGTGTCATAAAATGTTTTCAATTAATTGTAACAAGTTTCCAAAACCATTGTCTTGAATTATTTCAGTAATTGAAGCAGTAAGGAGTGTTTTTAAAATACGTCACTCCTTTTTCTTTAATTATCATCTGCCTCACTGTGTTCATCCCATTAAATTTTGTATTTAAATTATTTTCTAAATTTCTGCAATATATTTAATAATATGAGGTCTTAATTCCTAAGTATTTGAAACTATTTTCAAAAAGCAAATTTTATAATAACTAACAATATTTTTTTTCTTCTTTTTATATCATGAAAATGTACTTGAGAAATAGTTTGGAATGTTTTAATAGTGCATATCACATAGCACAATATTGTTTTTTTTTTCTTTTTATATCATGAAAATGTACTTGGGAGATAGTTTGGAATGTTTTAATAGTGCATTTCACATAGCACAATATTGCATATGAGGTAAAGTAAAAAAATTTTCTACACTTTTGCCATAACACATCTTTAGGTTTGTCACACTGCTTTCTGTGCATGTATGCTAAAGAGTCAGCACTACTGTGTTCATATGATCAAAGTTTTACCTGCTTTTGACCTTGCTATGACAGTGTAAACTTGGCTGCTCCATTAGCAGAATGCATCAATGAGGAGCAAAGAACAGTGATCCAATTTCCTTGATCAACACCGTTAGACACTGAAATTCATTCGAAGGTTTCAACACAATACAAAGGCAGTGTCCCATCACATAGAAGTATA
Source organism: Metallyticus violacea (assembly GCA_030762175.1). NCBI lineage: Eukaryota > Metazoa > Arthropoda > Insecta > Mantodea > Metallyticidae > Metallyticus > Metallyticus violacea. The sequence continues at coordinate 51,237,022 of CM060830.1, forward strand.
CAGAGGGAGTATACAGAGGTTTCTAAATAGGCTTTGTAACTTTTATTTTTACAGCTACTAGAAATACTTATGTTCTATTATTAAAATTTACCTTATTGGTTGTTCCTGCTTGCAGATCTCCATCAGTGTCTAAAACTGAGCTGAGAAGGGCATCTATACATTTACTGCTGTCAATGTTGGTGCTGCCACTACATTACCAGGTACTTAGTGATGCATAGTAATCAATAATTACACCTTATGTATTCATAATAGCTTATCAACAATAATGACAATATACTGAGACAGATTTAAGTACCTATGTATTTTCAATCTTTTATTAGGTCTTCAAATGTTTGCCATGTCTGCATAATATTGGAGTGTAAGAACATTTTGTAATTTCTAACTAGGTATTTCATATTCCACATGTGCACGATTGAATGTGATCAATATGTCAAGTCACAGAAGTACTGTTTTTGCATGTAGAAAAAATTATATCGCTGCCATCAGGTTAAAACAATTAATTTGAAAGACTAATTTTTAAGAATTCAAATCTTTCAACTAAAAACTGGCCACAACTGCCTTGCAAGCCCACCTGCACAAGATAAAAAAAGTACCAAAGTAAACACTGTGTACATGCAATCAACTGCAGCAACCACTGCATCCTCTATCTCCTCCTTTCTACATCACGGGTAAAGGCAATATTGCAGGGAAGCATGTGATCAGCCCTGATACCCCATCGTTTGCGCAGCTTTCTAGATCAAAGCATGATACCTCTCTATCAGGCAGCTCCCCTAGTGTCCTCATGAGGCTGAACCACATTCCAGACCTCCCTAACTTAGAACATTTCTAAGTAGGTACCAGTTATTGAACCTAGGACCTCCCAGACAGTAATGTTGACTATTAGACCAAGAAGGCAATCAAATACATATGCTATCATCAGTTAAAAATAAAATTTAAAATATAGTAATATATAGCATTTTAATGAGAAAATCACTGAAATTCACTAATTTTGTTCCACTTACTTAGAACCATACTGATGATGAAGGCAATAGCCTTCAAAACATGTCCAAGTAAGTGTGCAAAATTAGTGAAAATTGAGTGATTTCAATTTACCATTTATAAAATCATCTGAGTCACATGCGTATTTGTACATTAAATCAATAAACATATAATGTATTTATCAACATAGTACATCATATTCTGCTTATTTTAATAATTATCAATAAAATATATAGCTCTAATTTTAACTGTGATTAATGTTTTACGGGAGGTTGCTGTAGAATATTGTACAATATTTTTTACATCTTTGTTGTTGAGCGATTCTGTTAATGTAAAGGAAAATAGTTATATTATCTGTTGTAACTGGTTTTAGTATTGTCTGTTCATGCTGTGTTCTTATGTCTCAGTTATAAAGTATATTATAGATGGTAGCACCACCATGGGTGGCCAAGTTTTTTAAGGCATGAACTCGAAAGCGAGAGGTCTGGGGTTCGAATCCTGCCAGGACCTCTTCCCTGACTGAGGTTTTTTCCAGGTTTTCCTCAGTCCTCATAAATGGCAAATGCCGGGGAGATACCCTAAACTTAGGCCTGGGATGTTTCCTTCCTTAAAAAAATACTTTCCCAATACATCATTTCATCTCATGTTTCTTCAGTGCCCACTGCCTGTGGTACCTCAGTAGTAAGTTGTAGTAGTAGTAGTAGTAGTACCTAAGTAGAGAGTTTTGTTATTGACACTCAAGATTTTTACCAATTTTATCTAGTTTTTTCTCTATTAAACTATGTTTTTGTGTATCTTTAAACCAGGAGATGCTAGTTCATGCAGTTCTGGAAGAAGTAATTTAATTGCAAAAATAGTGAATAAACTGCACTTGCAGATAATAAGTGATTAATATTTAAAATAAAGTTTACATGCAAAACTGCTTTGCTCTAGAGCGAATTGTCTAACCCTCTTCTTGAAACCAGCAGGGAGCAAATTCAGGAAGTGTGGTGCAAGGTCATGAGAAAAAGGGGGTTAGAAATGGAGTATGGACACTACAGATGCAGTATGCCTAATAAGACATTACACAGTACTTGAGTGGTCAAATTTTATATACAAGGCTCTATATTATGTATAAGATTATGTGATTTACATTCCATGGATTCTTATAAAATATACATGGAATAAGTTAAAGAAGAAGAAGAGGAAGAGGAGGAGGAGGAAGAAGAAGAAGAAGAGGAGGAGGAGGAAGAGGAAGAGGAGGAAGAAGAGGAGGAGGAGGAGGAAGAAGAAGAGGAGGAAGAAGAGGAGGAAGAAGAAGAAGAAGAGGAGGAAGAAGAAGAAGAAGAAGAAGAGGAGGAGGAGGAGGAGGAGGAGGAAGAGGAGGGGGAAGAAGAGGAGGAAGAAGAAGAAGAAGAAGAAGAAGAAGGAGGAGGAGGAGGAGGAGGAGGAGGAGGAGGAGGAGGAAGCCCATTATCTTGAAAGCAACAAGTAAACAATTAATGGGAACATTTCTTCATTTGAGGGGGAACAACAATGATATTAGTTACATTTTATTTACTGAATTTTTTCAAGGCCATTTCAGTTTTTTTTAATGGGAACTTTCTTTTCCTTTCCCTCTTAAAAGCAAACAACTTTTGTTTAAACATGTTTTTATTAAACCAACCATTATTTTATAAAATATTTAATAAGTTTGAAAAAATTATTAACATTAATACTTTTACATTTTTCCTCCTTACCTTTATAACTAGTTTCATAACTTCATTATTTATATCAATAAAAAAATTATACATTTTCAATAAATTGTCATTTAGTTTTATTAATTTAACTGATTACTGAACCTTTGTCTTCAGCTCATCATCAGCAGTATCCTACTGGAATATCTGGAAGAATTGGGTTCAACCATTATATTAAAATTTAAGTTTATTGCAAATTGTGCATGTAATGAACAAAAATAATGCCATCATAGTTGTATACTAGCTCTCATAAATATAAACAACATGTGTAAATAAAATTAATATTATTTTTTGTTTCTTGCAATTTCTTAATTTGATGCAAATAAAGTAAAGTATTTTAACACATACATAAAACCAATTTCATATAATTTCAAAAATAAGAAAACATATTAAAATCAAAGTACATAATTTTCCTATCCATGTTCTCAGTACATGTAAACTTACCATTGTTAATAAACTTTTAAATTTCCTACTTGCTCACCCTGACTTTATGGAGTTGCATTCCTTCCATATCCCAGTACAATTAACCCCAGGTTGAGTATGTAGTGGGGATCTATATTCACTCCTGAATAGTGCAATTGTCAACATTATTGTTTCCATTTATCTCACCCACCTTCCATAACCATTTTTGTCTCACTTTGCCTATATATTCTCCCAATTCCTTAATATTTCCTACTAATTTTAAATTTAAAATCCCTCTGCCTCCCATTTCATTTGGTAAATTTTCCCACTTACATAATAGGAACTGTTCCCTTCAAAATTTAGTTTGCTTTTTTTATTTGACGCTCTTTAACATCTCAGGTCATCAGCATCCCATTCAAATCAGGGCATGAAACGGCCAACAAATTTTGCTCAGAGGTTCTCTTTTTCCCGACTTGAGGTTCTTTATTGTGCCGTAAATGTACGACATGGGACCCTGGCTTTACTTCCCTTCTGAAGGAAGCCATACTTAGGATTTTTACGCCCGAAAAAATTCATCGGTCCTGGCCAGGATCGAACCCGCGATCTTGGGTTTAGGAGGCAAGTATGATGACCACTACACCACCAGGACCGACCCTTGCATTCTAATATACAGTGCTAAGTATATCTGGTTCTTCACACATAGGACATATCCCTTTAATATATATCCATTTTTTATTCCACTTAAATATATTACTCCTGTTCTAAACCATGGCAGTCCTTCCCTTCCTGCCTTATCACAGATTTCAATATATCTCTCTGTTTCCCACATTTTTTATTAGTGTGCTATATAATTTCAGAGATTTTTTTGGCATTAAGATTTGACTATATTTCCTGTTTTTCAATATCCTCAATTCTTATTGTTATCTCTTTCCAAAATCCTTTTCCCAATCTTTCTCCCTCAGACCATATTGATCCTGCCCACTTCTTGTGGAATATTTTGGATTTTGCTGGACTGTCAGAAAATGTTAATTTAAAACAGGTCTATATTCTCATTTTTCCTATTTTCAATTTTCTCATTAATGATAGGATTAATAACATCTTATAATATTTCTAGATAGAGAGCACCACTGAAATTTTCCCTAAAGAATAATGGATCAGTGATTGTATCACCTAGAATACCTGCTCAGACATTTATTTTCCTCTGTCACTGTGTAATGCCTTGTTTAAAAAAAAATGGTTTATCATCACTCCGGTACCTACAATTATGTTGATGTGCAGAACCATAAGGTAAAATGTGCATTCATCAGAAGAACAAATATTTCAGGTGATTCTTAGTCTCTTGGGCATTATCTCAAAATTTTTTATTTTTTGATTAAAATCATCTTCTGCCAATTTTTTATGTATTTCAACTTTATAAGAATGAAACCTCTGTACGTTCAAAATTTTACAAATTAAACTCATCAAAATTCTGATGTGAGAAGAGGTTTTCAGAAAGTGAAATTATTGGATTAGCAGAGATATATCCTAGGACTTCAACCGTAATACTCTGTTTGCCTAAATTTCTCAACTAAGTTAGGTACCTGATTATGGCTTAAAACTTCTATCAGCAGCTCTTTGGTTGAACATTCAAGCTGTCTATCTTGCACATTGATTTTTAGACCATAAATGAAAATAATTTCAACTCTTTCTTGTAAAGTGTACACCAATGAGCACCTGAATATCCCTTCACTGGAGTATTTCAGTAAATGAAAAATTGTGACTTAATCCTACACAGTTATTAACGGTTTGTTTATGAGGATGTAAACAAAAAAAATTAAACTTCTGTGCTTAAACTGCATATGTGTTTCGTTAAATTCAAACAAATGAAATCTAAGTTAGGCTTTCAATATAATAACATTAATAATTTTTTCAAACTTCTTAAATATTTTATAAAATAATGGTTGGTTTATAAAAACATGTTTCAGACAAAAGTTATAATATCATAGTTGTTCTCTCTCAAATAAAGAAACATTCACCAATAATTGTTTTCTTGAAAATGTGTTGCGTTCAAGATAATCCGCTAGAAAATTTTTAAAAAACACTCTATATAACAAAACTCAGTAATGAATGAATACTGACTTGACAAATCTGTAAAACTGTTCTCATTCTTTGTTATGATTTCCTACTGTAGCTATATACCATAATTCAAAATTGAATATATGAGAATGTTGACAGAATATTCATTTACATGTTTTTTTTTTAAATTCAGAATATAAGAGAACTTTGTGTCATACATTCATTTTTCAGCATATCAGTGCTTCACTGTCAATAGCTTCTAATCACATATTTAATTATTGTATATTTTAAGTTTATATCGTTAATATTTTTTGCAGAATTTACCAATTAAAGAGCTTGGAGGAGGAATGCAAGATCATATACCACTCACTTTCGCACAATTGAAACCAAGATTGATGAATCTCCTTATAAATGCTTTGCAAGTCGAAGCAGATCCACATAATGCTCAGATGCTGCTAGGTAAGCTGTTAGTATTGGTTTTACAATTATAATTATAACAAACATATTTATAAAAATTAAATGTTACACCATGGTAATAGAGAATATCAGTTTCTGGTTATATTTATTAACACTTCCTTTCCCCTCTTCTACTTATTTAGAGCAATTTTTTTCAGGAAAAACCAGGACTATGTAGTCTTATATGTAACTCTCTTAGTATATGATACCCACATTAAGGTGAGTAAATGAATTAATTAATGAATATGAAGAAGTGCTGTGCAAGAAGAAAGTTAATTTGCTAAAAATTAAGCACTTAGTACACTCATTCAAAAAGCTTTCCAAAAGAACTACAATAAATAACAGAAATATAATATTACCATTGCATAGAACAGGTTTTTGGCTATAAAATGCTATTTTTCCACATGTGTTTTTTTTAAGCCAGCAATGAACAAAAATGTGCATATTATATCTTAAAACTCTGCACCAGTGGAAGCAGCTCAATGAGGGGTGTGCTTTCTTTCAAAAGAATGTTTCTTTCATAATCTGTCTTTCATTGACATAAACAGATGTAAGTCTGAATTGGGACTGAAGCCAAATTAGGACTGTATGATGGCTGCAATCTTGCAATCCTTATCATGATCTTAAAACTGATATGAGATCTGGCTGCAAATGAAAGATTGATTTTTTCTCTGGTTTTACTCTGGAAATTTAGACCTTCATTGTGGTTAATGACATAATGCAGTGGTCAAAGTGTGGTTTCTCTGAGTTCCAGGAAATGCAAGTGAGAAATACTTTTCCTATGCCATAGCCAAAACATTGAAAACTATTGCCATCCATAATAACAACACTTTAATAAGCACAAGGAAATGAAGGTGATTCATGTGAAACAGTTGGTTTTTAAAATAGCTTAACTTTGTGTGTATCAAACTATTGCAGATGAAATTGTGTTTAAACAATGCAGGAACTGTAGGAGTTTAGTTTTATAAGTTAAAATTTAGCAAACGTCTGAGTGATTTTTTTTTTTATTTGGTTTATTTACGGATGGACGCTGTTTAACATCTCAGGTCATCAGCATCCCATTCAAATCAGTGCATGAAATGGCCAACAAATTTTGCTTAGAGGCCTCTTTTTTCAGGCTTGAGATTCTTTATTGTGCAGTAAATGTTTGACATGGGACCCATGACTTTACTTCCCTCCCGAAGGAAGCCATACTTAGGATTTTTATGCCCAAAAAAATCCATCGTTCCTGCCTGGGATCAAACCTGCAATCTTGGGTTTAGGGGGCAATTGTAACTACCACTACACCACCAGGACCGACTAAGTCATTTGAATGATGTCACCACCATAAGGTATGTTAATTTTCCCTCCTTTCATTGTCAGCAAGTGAAGATGCCACACATATAACTTCAACAGTAATTTTGGATATCAAACTTCATCATTGGGTATTCTAGAGAGAATATTGTTCCATGTGCCTTGCAAGACACACAATATTTGCCTTAGTAAAGAAGTTGGAAACAACAGAATCTTTGTTAAATGAAATTGCAAGCATTGCACTTCTTGTTTGACAATTGTGGTAGAAAATATCAGATCATTTGTAATAATCTCCTCAAAGATCATTCCATTTTGCAGTTATTATTAAGAAACCACTCAAATTTCACTAATTTTGCTCCACTTACTTGGGCATGTTTCGAAGGCTGTTGCTCTGTTGATTTTACGAATTTAGTGATGAGGTTACTTAATTAAGATTATTATATGATTTAGTCGAACTACACACTTTTATTGACTCCATTTATTTGTTTAAATTTAATACATGTTTCACAGACCATTGTCTGCATCATCAGCTAAGCATCAATTAAAGTTTATGTTTTCATCCCCAGGAGTGTTAAAGTTCATTAATTATTAATTTGTAAAATCTATGAAACAATATCTCAATACCATGTTGGAAAGTTGACAGTGGAACCATGCTGATGAAATCAATATGTCAAGTAAATTAGTGAAATTTGAGTGATTTCCTCATAAAAATTCAAAAGGTACACTATATTTCACTGTGAAAGTTCTCGCTATTTAAAACTACAATCATTACATTATTTGCCTCAGAAGACAGAATAGTCCTCTTCCATATGTCACAGAGTAAAAACTGAAGTGAAACTGAAGTCACACAGGATTATTGTTTACCTTTGAAAAAAAAAAAACAATAGCAACAGGAGCACAACCAAATAAAGAGCATTGAAGAATGAATTTTGCAAAGAATTATTTTGCAAATAGGTGCAACAGTTCAAAAAAATTAAGCAGCTAAAGGAAATCTCAACACACTCAGAGCAGAAGAAAATAGCATTTTTTAAAAATGTATGAATAATCCTTTGGCTACACAGAACTTTCAGAAGATCTTTAAAGAATTTAATATCACATTAGCACAAAAAATAAAATATAGCATTAAAAATCTCGTAAAGAACAACCACATAGATAGTATTCCATCAGAAAAAAAAAAGAAGTCAGGTATTCACCATATAAATTGCACAGACTGCAATAATATCAATATTGTAAAACACCTAAAGCAAAGAGCACAACAGAAATATAAAGTTTAAGCAAATAGGGAAATTTACTATAGCAGCTCATTTTTGGATATAAAATAATAAAATAAGGGGAAAAAAATGTAGCTATTAAAGGCAGTAGAAGAACATACAGAACTGAACATATGGGAAAAAATGTATATCCACAAATACAAAATTGGCTAATGAACTTTCATAACCCAGGAGTAAGAAATACAAGCTTCAAATTCATCAGAGCCAAACAGTACATACTCCAAAGATTACAGCAATTCTTCGAACCATTGACAAGTAACTTAGGATGCAAACAAAGTTCTGGGAAATATGTTCTATTGTGATAGTAAGTTAGTAAAGCTGCATTAATGTTTAGTTTAACTCATCACAATGTATTAGTAATTATAAGAAAAAAAATTATATTTGTTACTCCTCGTAGTTCTCGACTATCTGATATTCTGGCATCATGTAGTTCACAGACTGTTGTTTATTTCTGATTCTGCCTGTCTGGATATGTGAATTTCAAAATACATGCATTTGGGCTTGACGTAACTCATTCTCATGCTAGTTATGAATTGTCCCTGCATTGACAAAAAGATGGAGTATGGTGACTTTGTCTATGATTTAAAGACCAATATCATTACTGAAGTAGCATTAACCAAGACATACTGCAATAAATTATCAGAAGCATGTAGCAATGTTTACAGGAAGGAGGTTCATTTTCAGCATGTGAGAGTAAGCAACACTCAAAGATACTTTGCATTTAGAAAGTAGGTTCATGTTCTAAGCTACCATCAAACAGAAATGTAACAAAATCTAAAGCAAAATTTTTCAGTATGATTCTTCATTTTCCAAAACGGGACAGTTTAAAAATCACCTCTTTCATGTGAATCATCTGTAGAACATTATGCAAAATGAGTAATACTTGAGCAAATGAAGATTATGTGCTTCAAGATTTGAGTGTCATTTCATAAATAATACACACATTTTTTTTCTTATATATTCACATTTTTTGGCAGTACCTCTTTACAGTCCTTCAGTGTTGTCTCTCTATTTCTTAGTGACTGAATCCCAACATTTGGGAAGCTGTTCTACTCCATTCAAAGCTCCACTACTGTCCATTGGTTGAATGACAGGTAACAGTGACAGAAAGCTCTTCCAGAAAAGGAAAACGACTTTTCACACATGAATTTTTTTCAATTTTGGCAATAAGCCAAAGTCTGGTGTAGCCATAGCTGAACTGTAAGGTGGATGAGGTAACACTATCCATATATTCATGCAACTTATTGGTCACAACATTACTAGTTTGTGGGAGAGCGTTGTCATGGAGGATAAGTAGTCCAGCAACTGAGGTTGGTTTTTTGTGCAGTTTTTCCATGAAAGTATTATCATATTGTTCCATATGGGGCTCTGTCTGTTATAATGATTCCTTGATGACCAAAAGCAAAGATAATAATTTGCTTGGCCTTTGATTGTGCTCATTGAAATTGTTTTGGTTGTTGGGAAGATGAACCTCTCCACTCATTGGATTGTGATTTCACCTCTGGCTCAAAGTCTCTAATCCACATTTCACCAATAGCAATAATTTGACACAAGAATACTTGACCTACAATGTCAAATCTCTTTTTCAGCAAGAATGCAATGTCCTTGTATTTCTGCTGCTGTTTGGCAGAAGAAGTGAGGGACCCATCACACACAAATATTTCTCTTCTGAAAATAATTTATCAAAATACATACTGATGTTGGTGGAATCTCCAAGACTCCTGAAAGTTAAAGATGTCACACTTTGTTCATCAATTGAATGTATTCAGCTTTCCTTGTCTGAGGCTGTCTTTGCTGATATGACCAACAAAAAATGATTAGCCCAATGAGAAACTGAACTATAGTCCATTTTGAACTCACCATGAACCACTCAAAGCAATGTGGATTTCTGTGTGGTTTTTACCACTTTTTTAATCTTAATATATGACCTGTAATATGCAACAGTTCTGCAGGCTCCATTTCTGGTCCTGTTTTCTATACAGAATACTTTATAGACAAAATGAACGCATTCTTAAACTGAACATATTCTTATCAAGTCTTAAACTGTAGCAATTTTCACAGTTGGTATTTGCAGTAATATCAACTGTGCATTATTATGAAATGACCCTCATAGTTACTCTAGTTCTAGATTCTTACCATGAAAAGAAACACACAAGTTTAATAACATACTGTTATAATATAAAAATCTTTTAATATCTTTCAAAGTTTGTTAAAGTGATTGGCCTAGAATAAGGTATTTATTACAAATAATAGTGTTTAAATTCTAGGTGGCTTGTTGCTAAGTGTGCAAGATTCTGCAGCAGCAGAAGAAGTGGAGCAGGTGACACAACCTGATCCAGGTCCAGGGAGTGATACAACGTCAAATCTCTTATCTTCTGGTAAGCATGTGAAATGTATGTTTAGCAAATTAGCTAGCAGCACAGCACCAGAAGTGTAAGTGAGCACTTATGACTTTGTGGCCTAACCACTGCAAGCATATAAATTTTGGTACATGATATGCTTAAAAAGGCCAGTTGTTTTTAATTGTCACCATCATGAGGTTTATATAGATGTCAGGGAATTTCCAAAATGTTCCAACTTTTCTTTTAAAATAATTTTATTTTTATGAAAACTTGGATATATAATACTACCAATGTAGTTATAACTGTGTTCGCGTAAGTTTGTGGATCAATTTTGCATATTTTCTCTATTACAATCTCTGCTTTATTATAGTTAAGTTTCACAGAAAGAAGGACAGATTAGATTGAAAAACCAAAAATGCATAATTTAGGTGATGAAAAATAAAAATATGGGCTATATAAGAATTCGCACTCTTGAGAGAATACAGTGAAACCTTACTGCATTATTTCTGTTATTTTTGTTTTCTCTAAAAATGTGTTACTTCTTTAAAATATAAAAAGTAATGGAATCAACACAATGAAGCGCATGATCATTAAGCAGAAACGGTTGACTTATTTTAGTTTTAATCCTAAATCCCATAAGGAAGCAGCTGCTAACAGTTATACTTATGGAAATACAGAATATCTTAGAGGATGATTCAAACAGTTTAAAAGCTGCAAAATCAAATGACTTTAGAAAGAAAAGCAAGCAGCAGTAAACAAATAAGGAAATGTAATAAATAGAAGTAAAAGATTACAGCTTTTGGCAGTAAAAGAAAAAAAAATTGTTTTGAAATTTATGTATCAGCCTTGGGCTACACAAAAATGTTAGAAGATTTGTAAAGAATTTAGAACCACATTAGTACCAAAAAATATGTTTAGAATAAAAAAATCCTTCTAAAGAACAACCATATGGATACTATACCATCAGAAAAGAAGTCAGGAATTTATCTCTATTAATAACACAGATTGTAGGTTTTCATATGCAGTGCAAAAACAAAGTTCCAACTAAATAGTTCTTTTTATTCACATTAGTTCTATGCAAAATCATGTATAAAAGTATTGAAAAACATTAATAAAAATTGGTTTAGTGTAAAGATTACATATTATACAGATAGATCTTTTACACAATATGTATATCTTTTTTGTAATTAAATTAATACCTAGTTTTTGTTTCATCAGATATCTTGGAAAATAGCAAGAAATTGCATTTTAAGGAACATGCATAAGTTTAAATCACAAATTTGAATTTAAATAAATATCAGCTAATATTGGGGATGGCAGGGACATTTAAATGCCTGACAGCAAAAGAATGAAGTTTAATGTCGTTATTGAAATAAACTTAATTACAATTAAATTTGGTTTTCGGTGACATATTTTCAACAAGTTCCTCTAGCTGCCAAGAGAGCATGCTACCCACAGTTGGTATTCTGTTGAGGAAGAGTACCAGTACTCCAGAAACGTGTTAAAAATATGTGTGTGTTACCAAAACCAAAGTCTTTATCAAATTTAATGTACTACTTCACTGTTAATAACTTCAGAATTATAATTTTTTATTAATTACAGTTATTTCTTTTCCATAGTTGTTCCAACTTTCCTGCAATTACTGTTTTCTCATGTTTATCTTTTATTTAATATTTATTTTATCTTCCTGACCCCCTCAAAAGTTGTTCATCAAGATTTCACTGCATTTCCATTTGGATTAAAGAGCCAAGAATGCTGAATTTTTATATACATACATAAAAATAACAAATGACAACTAAATGTAGCTTATAACTCCTACAAAATGGATTGTTTGATCATGTTTCCTTCCACAACCACATTTAAGAATTGAACAATTTCGAAGATGTGGTGGTATTCTAAATACATCATTCACTGAATCTGAAGAACAAATAGGCATTGGCAGAAAGCTTACAATTTAATATAGAAGTGGATATACTTCCTAACTGTTAGTATGAAAGTAGTATTGATCATCCTAAATGCTGCTCAGCTTTAAGACCAGCTTAGATGGAACAGAAGTTATTTATTTAAATAAAAAAACCTTATAAGATACTGGGGAAGTGTAACCTAAAAACTAAGCCAAAAATGCATTATTAATCATGTTAATGTCCTGTATGAATAAAAATTAGTTTTCTCAGTTGAATAAAATATAAAGTTGAGTTTATATTTCATCTTGTTAAGATATAGATGTTTATTTGACATTTTCTTTTCCACATATAGTGCAGCATAGATTGCAAGTCTTCTTTCATTACTTATACTTAACACAGGTTAGATATTTTAGTTTGTGTTTTGTTGTATGTTGCATATTCCTAACTATGTTATGCAAGTCTCAGTCCTTCATATTACTCCAAATTATGGAAAGAATTTAAAGTCATTGTATATTAATTTTTAAACTTTCAATACAATTTCTATTAGACTTCATTTTGAAATGTTTTCTTTAGCATACTCAAATTCTAATTATTGCATCTTCAAAAACACTTCCATTGTGTTTGGTACCTTTTGCACATTTAACTATAAAGCTACAAATATATTTTAGTATTTTGTCTCAGAATAATAACCATTTGTTTAATATGATTTAAACAATAGTGTTTTAATAAAGAAGTGTGGCTTAAGAATGAGAGGTCAACTGCCTCTTTCAGTTTTATTTCATTTCAAAATGTGGCTATTACTTGCTTTTCCATATACTGAACAGTTGTAATGTTTTGGAAATAATATGTATTGTAAAGTGTTCACCAGTATAAATGCATCCTGTGCTTCTTGCTTCTACACTTTAGCTTTGTGCATTTTTACCATTCTTGTGCTTAACGGCTAATGTTTTTCCACTTACCATTTGCTTACACTACTGCTATTATCACTACTGCAGCCTTTGCAATTATTCTTTTTAATAGCTTATCCTCCCAGAGCTTTGTTTTGTTTGTGGGCCAACTTTGTGAACTAGCTTTCTGAAAAATATTTTAAATTTCTAGCAGTAAAGTTTAACAGTTAAAAATATGTTTATTAATTAGGTATATTTTAGCACATATTTATTCCAGTATCGTAGTCTGAATTCATTCAGTCCTTTTCCTTTTAATATGGACTACATTTCTCCTGTTTGTTATGATTACTTTTTGCATGATTTTCTGTGTGAATTGACCAAAAGTTTTCCTGGTCATTCTTAACAGGCCTTTTTAGAAATTAATTAAACAGGACTGCACAATCAAGTGACAGTGGAGTTGCTTTCTAAACATTTAGAAGACAAACCTGCTTGATGACAGAGTGAAAGAATTGAATTCAGGTTTTATGCACATTCTTGAAAAGAAAAGCATTGCTGAAAATCAGATTATTACATATCTACTTGCATACCAAACATATATTGTTACAAAAAATGTTACCTTAACAAAGTATGCATCCTATTTGAATACTTTATTTTGAGTCAACTTGTAAAAACATGATATTTTTCCAGTAAACTTGTATATGAGTAGCTATTCTTTACAAGGGTCACTATTACATTTTCAGGATTTGAAGAAACTATAAGCAAAAATAAGTTTCCTGTTGGCAACACTGGAAAGAGCTTGTCTGGATTAATAATCATAATAGAAGTTAGCACACAGCACCCATTGCTGTAGCCCTGCACTCACTTAGAACTTCAGTTCTAAGATGAAAGTGACTCAAGAAAAATGTTTATGATTAATAAGGGCAAGATGAAAAGTTCTCGACCTGGCAGTAAAAGACTGTGTTTTCTAGGTAAAAAATGCACTTATTTTTCTACTTATTCCCCTTTGAGGTCAATAAACTTTGTCCATTTTTCCAGTCAGTAGATTCTATCCCAGAAGTGTGATGCTGGAAGGTTTACAAAATACCCATCTACAGCTATAATAACCTCTTCTTGGATGCAAAATGTTTTCCAGCCAAAAATTTCTTTAGATGTAAGAATAGGTGAAAGTCAGAGGATGCCAAATCTGCTCAACAGGGTGAATGTTCCATCAATTTGTACAAATCATTGTTTTCCCTTTTCCAAGGCATCTTTGTGAGCAGCTGCATTATTATGGTGAAAGATGATATTTTTTCTTTTGCAATTCAGGCCTTTTCTCATATTTTTTCATCCAGTTGATTCAGAAGACTTGCATAGTATTTGCCAAATATTGTTTTACCCTTTGCAAGATAACCAATAAGAAGAATCCCTTTTGCAACCCAGAAAGCACTTACCATAACCTTTCCCGCAGAACACATCATCTTCACCTTTTTTGGTGCAGGGCCACCGGCTTCCACCCATTGATTTGATTGCTGTTTTTTTCATGAGTATAGCAATGGACCTATGTTCAATCCATAGTAACAAATCTGTGCACAAAACCACTGTTTAAAACCATCCAAACACTACTGTGAAATTCAATTTTGCATTTTTTTTAGACAGCATTCAACAAATGAGCATCCGTCTTGTACAAAACTTTCTCATCTTTAGTTCTCTGGGTAAAATACACTGTACACATTCTTCTAATATGCCTGTGGCATCAGCTATTTCATTTACCTTTAATTGCTGATCATTGTGCACTTTCTTGATGTTTTCCTCTGTGGTTGCAGTTTTGGGATGTCCTTCACATGCATCATGTTCAAGAGAAGTACAGCTGCATTTAAATTCTGCTGCCCATTTGTTAACAGTTGAAAGGGAATAGATCCCTTATAAACCTTCACAACTTTGGATGAATTTCTGTTGGTAATAAATCATCCAAAACATAAAAATTTTATGATGGTGCAGAATTCCAGTTTCCCCATTTGAACAAACCCCACCCAATATGTCTATTGTCAACAGCTATACAAACAAAACTCTTCGGTAGATCAAGTTGGCATTTGATAACATTATTGTGAAACTTGTAGCAACATGAGGAAAAAAAAGTTAATTCATTCATGCTATCTCTGTGTAAGGCTGAGAACTTTTCCCATTGCCCTTGTAAGTGCAGCCTGAGTGAATAAGAATGCCTGGAAAATTTGCAGAGTTTAGATGAACAGCCTTGAATGATAAGAAGTACATGGGGTGGCCAACAACAATAGTCACAGATGAAAACGTCACTCATGTAGAAGCCATAGTGAAGAATAGTCCATGAATAACTTGCAAGGAGATGGAAGAGTCTAAATACTCATTTGCTGCAAGTGTCAGAAATCCTTCACAATATCTTCCTATGAGGAATTTTGCTGTTGTTGGATACCCCATAACTTCACAGAAGAAAAAAAGGCGGTAAATTGATGCCAGGAAATGGTTTGTTATTTCAACAATGGCAACTCCCAAAGTGTCCACAATCTCCTCACAGATGACAAAAGCTGGATCAACCAATATGACAGAATCAAAGAAGCAGTTGGTAAATCTGGGTCTTCCCAAATTGTGACCTTCCCAGTGAAGGTTAAGCGATGTCAAAGAGTAGGTTGAAAGATGGTTGCCACTAGTTCTCTGCAGGTAGCCAATATTGCTATCATCACATCCAGAAACATAAAACAAGTCACTACCAACTGGTATACCATATAATTAAGATTATTATATGATTGAGTTGAACTACACACTCTTATAGGCTGCACTTACTTGTTTAAATTTAGTACATGTTTTGTAGACACTCATCCACATCATCAGCTAACCGTTGACATAGTTTGCATTCCCAGAATCTTCAGGACAGTAACAGAAAGCCTGGGTTGTGAAGATTGTTGCTTCACAATGACAATGTCTCTGTGCACATAGTTTTCAAAACAATGAGATTTTTACAAGAATAAGGAGTGACACTGATGAAAAGCTGTATAGTCTAGATCTGGCTTTCTATGTGCAGAAAAAACTGAGGGGCCATCATTTGAGGAGTTTCGAAAAAACTGTTGCATCCTACAAAGAGGAGGATGATACCATCACTAAAGAAGCATGTCATGACTGCTTCCATGATTGGTTCTGGAGAATGCAACTTTGTATCATGAGTTGGGAGACTACTTTGAAAGGAAATAGGCAGAGTTGGTGAGTTTTGGTCTTCTGCTTAGTAGAATCCAAAAAAATAAGTGCTCTCGTATTCATTTATGCTAGTATGGTGAAGCAGAATATAAGCACAGTCAAAGTAGGTTTTAAAAACATGGCAATTGTGTACAAAGCAAAAGACTGCAGTCCTGTACTTTTGCAAAAAAACACATGTGGTTATAAAGATAGTCGATTTATAAAATTATGGTGCATAAAATTTGAAACTGCTGAATCATGTAAGAGATTAGAGGATGAGGGACAAGTTACTTTTGATCTTATAAGAGTCATTTGAAATGTGCGTAAATTTTCATAAATTGGTGCCAGAGTTTATTAAATGGAATTATTCTTGACATACCACATAGTTGTAATGATCTATGACAAAGTTTCAGCCAAATGCAACTCAAACTAGTGCTTGACAGCCAACTGATTCGACCAGTCACACCTTCAATAAAAATCAGAGAGATATTCCCTATAGTGATTTTTTTTTAAATGGATCTGGATAAATGAATTGATTTGTTTTATTGCAGATGCTCTTTAACATCCCAGGTCATCAGTGTCCCATTCAATTCAGGGTTTGAAATGGCGAGTAAATTTTGCTCAGAGGCCTCTTCTTTTAAGCTTGAGGTTTTCTTTTTTCATAATGTAAATCTACGATATGCCTTTACTTCCCTTCCCTTCCAAAGGAAGCCATACTTATGATTTTTATGCCCGAAAAAAATCAATCAACCTTGGCTGGGATTGAACCCCCGATCTTGAGTTTACAAGCCAAGTATGGTTACTATTAGACCACCAGGACTTAAGGATAAATGAGTCTAAATGTGGCCTAAAATACACTGAATGTGAAGTGCTGTCCAAGTATTCAACTGAGATTATCATTGAGGATATCATTGAAAAATCCACAGTATCATAAAGGAAGACTGTCAAAACAAATTCACAAAATATCTGAGACTGTAGGCTTGAATGAATGCAAGGTTGCAACAATAGCAGGAACCTTATATGCAGCTTATTAGACAGTTTGAAGGACGAAATAAAAAAAACAGGTAGGACTGGAACATAAAAAGTTTCCTCATTTACATGATATCATGATTCCGCAAACATTGGACTTTTTTCTGTTCCTGAGCTTCAAAATTGACTCATGAGAAGAAATTTGCATAAAATGAAAATGGCTGTTTTGCATTGTTAAAACCTGTATATCTTGAAAAGCTTATTGGAACTTGTACAGTGAAGCTAATCATATAATTAAGATCATTGTCTGATTGAGTCAAATTACACACTCTTATTGGCTGCACTTAACTTGTTTAAATTTAGTACAACAGTCTGTAAAACATGCACTAAACATGCACTAAATTTAAACAAGTCAATAAGACTGTGTAGTTCGACTCAGTCATACAATGTTCTTAATTATACCTATAAATACATTTATTTTCAACAGGATGAAAAATTTGTGTATTTGCATACACTTTTTTAAAAATTTTAAAACAAAATTCTTTCTTTTTTTTATGCAAACTTACTTCCTGATAGGGTGTTGTAGTTCTGCACAAGGATGGTAGAAGACTGTAGCATAGTTCATTTGTAAAGTGTGCGATTTGGCAGACTACATTACACTGAATGATGATGAAGGGTGAAGAGATAGGGGGAGATGATGATGGAGTAATGACAGAATGAATGAGTGGGAAAATCAGAGTACTCAGCCAAAACCTGCCCAGATGCTGCTTCATCTGCCACATTTCCTACTTATGGCTGCTGGGATCAAGTCCAGACCACTTCAGTAGGAGCACTCAGCCATAGTGCTGCCAAGATGAAAAATTTGGAAACCAAATATATAAATTCTAATATGTCCTATTAGAATTTATTAAAAATGTTCACGCTAACTCCATTTAACATATTTAATAAATTTTAATATGATATATTACTCTATAACTTACTAAGTACAATATAAATAACCAAGCAAATAGTGAAGTCTGTTGAAAAATACAGTTGATATTTACATAAAAAAAAATGTGCTTTATCATTATTTTTACCATATTTTTCAACAAACCCTTATTTTCATCAAAATATAGCTGTAATTGCAGCTGTAAAAGGACACAGTTATACTAGTCAGGAAAAATATTTCTAAATAAAGTGTTTTATCATGCATTATGGTTTTTTCTCAAAAGAATGGGTATATCTTCAGGAAAGCTTTTGGTACATGATTAAATGTAGTATTTTTTTCATTAGTGGGTATGTATAGGTATGTGATACATTAAGAAAAGTTATATTATTCTAATGCCTTTACAACTTACAGAAATAGCAGAAATCTCAGTTTGATCACTGACTCTCGGAAAACAGAAATATATCCAAACAAATTTAGCATCAACTTTTTAAATAGTAAATATAAATAGGGCGATTTGTTTGGGTATGGATAAAATGAAAACACTGTAAAACATTTACTACTTAACTTTACATTTTGAAACTTGGTGTGTGCAACATTGAAAGATGGAAAATTTCTCAGAGCACTACATGACTGCCATTGCGCACTCTACACAACTCATAACAGTGATGCAATTCAGCCCATGTCCATTGTAACATCAGAGGGGTGATTTTTTGGAAAGCTTGAGTAATTTTTAATTTCTTTAGAAAATGACGAACCTCCCATACCCAATGAGGGGGTGCACCCTTCAGCAATACATTGTTCATATTGTTGTCTTCATCAAGATGTGGCAACAGAAATAACTGCAACATATCCAAATAAGATTCATAGTGTTTGCTGTTGATTTGTAGTAGCCATTTCAATCATCTATGATTTTCATTTGTCATTATGCATTGTTGATTTTCATTCTTGCAGTATGAAAACTTCCATATTTTAAGCAAAATATTACCAACAAGAAATGTCTCCCACTATCATATTAGCTTTTATAATATTTAATATTATCCGTACCTAAACGGATCACCCTATATTATTTTAACATTCAGAACTCCAGCCATGAAATCCTTTGTATATATTAGTTACTTTAGCACTTGTATGTAAAATTACAAATATATAAGAAAAATAATTGATAGATGTTTACTGAATTCAAATATCAAGCCATCTCACTTGCCTGAGAATCTGTGAATGTAATTGACATGGCTATTTCTAACTTTTTGAGGATGAAAGAATAATATTTCTCTGATGCACTGCAGCAGACTGTTTTAGTTTTCTAAAACAAGTCATATTTATATAGCACAAAAATACATTTATTTGTGTGTGAAATATGTTTTTCAACCTGTGTCACTTACTGAATGCATTTTATGTAGTTAGTTAGTTTTCATACTCTCATACCCTTGGGAGTCCTTCAGCTTGAAGCTATCATTTTTTATATTCTTTTTTTTTTTAATGTAATTTTTCAGAAAGAAAGTTCAAGGTTGACCTTAATGCATTTTTATGTTTATTTGTAAATTTTGTGTTTCCTTGAGTGATGTTTATTATTGTTGTTATTAAGATTCTGTTCTTTGGCTGGCCCATCCCTAGCTTCTGATACAATTAGTTCACTCAGTCTTCCGAGCGATTATCGCAGTGTCAGCCTTGGAGGAGGGGATGAAATCTCACCCGAGACTCAAGAACAGGCAGATGGTGTCTCAGCTGCTGGGGCGTTTGGTAACATGATGTTCATTGACTACCCCATGGGATTAAATAAAAGTAAACCATTATTTAATAAATGTACCCAGAATATCATTTAGCTGTAAGAATTGATGTTCATGTCTTGAATGTGTCAATGTTTGTGTATCACTGAAAGCTGTTCTAACAATGTACAAGGTGGATTGGATAATGTGGCTATGTGGTTGTTGAACAATAGCTTCAGAATGCTTGGGTAAATATATTGAGAGTTACTGGACATCATTAGTTATGGATGTATTCTTCTCAAAGTGAAAATGAGCTATTAAATAGAAAAATAGAAGCTGAAATAGATATATGAAATAAGGCATAAAAGTTGTTAATTATGTTCATGGGTGCCAATGATTTCATGTCTTTTCTAAGCATATAATACGTAATAAATACAGAAGGAAGGGGGGGAGAAAAAATAATGTATGATTTGTTACAAAATTAGTAAATCCACTAAATATGTTAGCATACTATTCCTTTGAGTTCCCTATTAAATATTATTCTATTTATAAAAAAATTAACTACATTTTTTATATATTCCATGTATTATATGTCTCAAACTTGTGGTATATATTGAATCAAATTATCCAACAGCACTGTTATAAAGGATAATCATTCTGTTACACAATTGGAAATTGATTTTTTTCCACAAGAAGTTACTATATAACATCCTGCCACCTGTTAAGAAAAATAATTTTGCAGAGTCAAAACTCAGTGCATGCATTTTATATTTATTTCATCATTTATTAGTAGTAAATAGTATTTTAATATTACACTTGCCATCATAATAGATGCTTTAAATGTTATCCTCAACTGTGAAACATATAAAATTCTTTTGGAAAAATTTTGAGAAACTCATTATAATTCATCCTCCTAAATATTGTAAATTGCCTTCTCGATATTTTGTTTAGCACCTCCATGGGTTTTATTTCAGACACAGCAGTAATTTTTTATTGAAGAAGGTGCAGCAGCTGAGTTGTTTTATGTGAACTGCAGAAAATGTTTCACAGGCCTTTGCCTGCATCATCAGGTGTACTGCCACATTCGTTGATAGTTAGATGGACTTGGTGTCGCTCTCATGGACATTTTATAAACTTTTGGATTAATTTATCTTCTGTTGGGATCTCAAAGTTCATAACTTTATCTTCATATCTTTTATAAAAAAATTTTTCCCGTTATCCAGCTCCAAAGATCTATCTATGAATTTCAGTAATTTAACTTCCATTTCTACATCATGTTTTTATCTACTCAAAAGTGATGTGCATCTGCTGATTTATCTATCTGATTGTACCTGATGTTTCCCCAATGCTCTTTTAGCCTAATCCCAATGTTTCTTTTTGTTTTGCCAATGTATGCTTTGTTGCATTCTGAACAGTTGATTTTATAGATTCCTAGCTTCTCATCATGTACTATCTTTATCACCGGAGTTGAGCAGATTATTTAGACTGAATTTGTTCACTGGGAACAAAGTAATACCATAAAATGTCCAGAGCTACATCAAGCCCAGCCAACCATCAACAAATCCAGCAATCAACTCACAGTTGATGATGCGGACAAAGGCCTGTGATACATGTTCTATATAATTCAATGGTAAGTGGAGCATAAGAATATTAAAGCAACTCACTAACCTATTTAAGAATATATTAATTGCTTCCTGTATTAGTTCCAACATGAAATTAGTTTTAAATCACAAAGTAATTTACATATGAGATATTTTTAAACATGCCTTTTAATTTAATGCACATAATTGCACATCAACACAATAAATAATTCTCCATATTTTTGTCAGCCATATAATAATCCTTCTTACACAAAAATTCCTTAAATGTGCCTTTACTATTAATTGGTAAGGTTTTATTTTATTGAGAAGAATGTTATATAGAGTTATTTTTGACTGAAAACAAGCTGCATGGAGTCATGCCAATTGCCATCTCCATTAATGGACAAGTTTACTTTGCATTTCTTTTCATGTAACTTTGATCAGTAATAGGGATGCACACAATATTAGTTTTATTTCATAATGCGTACTAACAAGTGTTTGCAATAGGAGTTGTTTGAAGTGATGTCTATTTGCAGTCACACTTTACTGACAATTGTCTTTCATAACAGCTCTGCTTCTGAAATTTGTCCAATTTCTATCCTATATCTTTTAAGTTCCTCTACATTATGGGAAGGGAGATTATTCCTGTAGACTTTATGTTGACATATAAAAGTAGCACATACTATAACCAAAAACCTCCCTTATTGGTTCTAAAGAATCCAAGCAATATGTGCTTTCAGAGTACTGTTGAAAATATGAATATTGTTTTCATTATCAGATAGCTGTTCAAAAAAATTATATGCCTATTCATATGCAGCACCTCTCTGGATTACATACTGTAATTAATAACATTGGTGCACGAATAGCCTTTAACAGCATTTAATAATTTAATTATTCTCATAGCTTAACTGCAAATGAGTTTAATAGCACAAAGACAGAAAAAATACTTGCTTGATAATAGCAAATGTGACTGATTGTCGGCATGCAGTCATCAGTGCAGGAATGTCATGGTTTCATTTTAATTGTCCTTGATTATTTACATAAAATGATGAAAAAGAACTTGTATATTCAAATGGAATTGGCAAAATCTGTAATGTTTTAAATACATTTGTGAATTTTGATCCATAATTGATTACTGAATTAAAATAAACATAATAAACTAAGTTCAATATTTATTCAATTTGGAATCGAACACAGTGAAAGATGCACTAATAATCTTTGTGAGTTGGAATATTAGAACACTCTTTCTGGTTTCACTTAAATGAGATTTTACTCAGGACATATGTCCACAAAACATATGTTCTGAGTAAAATCTGATTTAAGTGAAAACAGAAAGAGTGTTCTAATATTCCGACTCACAGAGATTAATAATAAACTAACTTTATTTTTAATGACCAAAGGTTTGCTGTTGATCAAATAGCATAAATCACAGAGCTAAGTTTAGCAACGGTAGATTCAGTAGGGATTTGCAGTTAAGTTGATTTCAATTTGCTTTCAGAGAAACATAATTTCCCATGTTTGATCTAATAATTGATACTACTACTTATCTTTAATTGCAAGTCAAATGATTCTTGGGTATGAATCTTATTACTTCCGTGGCCAATGTCCATGTTAAGATGCTTGGCTTCCAGATGCTACCACATCCTGATGCTTTAAAACAAATTCATTGCTGATGTTTTGTATAGGCTTAGCTATGTATTATCAAAACTATTGCAGGTCCATAGGAAAGACTACTTGCTCTGATGCCTCCAGACTATGGAGGCCTTTCTTAGATAGACCTCCTTGGTCTATGCAAAATGTCAGCATTAAATTTGTGTTTCATCATTAGGGTGCATCAGGGCCCAGAAACCTAGTATCTTAACTTATAACTTTTCTTTATCTATTTTAGAGGCATTTTAATTGCCCTAAACAATGCATACTATTTAATTTTGGTTTTGTTATCAAATTTTGTATGTTATGCATGAGAAATAAAAATTCAATTCAGTTTTGGAAAAATTGATTTACAATCTACTATTTACTAACAAGCCCATGTCACCTGCAAACATAATAGTACTGGTCATATCACTGACTGATAATAAAATGTCATTAATGTAAATTAAATGTAGTGGACATAATATTGATGCTTGTGAAACCCCCCATGTTTAATTATTTCCCTTTCTGATGAATTAGCTTGCTCTACATTTTGTTTCCTTTGATAAAAATAAGATCTAAACCATTTAAAATATTTATTCTGCACTCCATAGAAAGCTAATTTATCTATCAAAATGTCTTGATTGTAACACATAGAAGCTTTAGCTGAGTCACAATATATCTCTCCTATGTGGGTTTTGTTTTAAACTATTATTAGCCTTACAATCCTGTTTTTTTGCATAATTTTAGGAAGTAAATTTTATATATGATTCATTTTATAGAACCAGATTGCTTATTCAAACATGAGCAAGATTAGGGCACTTTAAAAAAATTAATATTTTGGACATAAATCTCAAGGCACCCATGTTCATGCTTTTATTTTGTGGTAATGTAGTAATTATTATATTTTATTGCTCATAATCATTTTCTAGTTCAGGTCTGCATTAATGTATCCGTATTGCATAAAATTTAAAAATGGAGACATTGTAGAATTTACTAATATAATTGTTTAATTGCAAAGTCTCATTCTGCAACATTAAACTTATTGCAGCTGATGTTATCTTAGGCATCAAGTCTGCATGGAATAGATATTTATCAAGATTACTATTTGCTCAGAAGTTCATCTGCTGAGGGTATTGCTTGGTATAAATGTTTTTTTATACAGTATCCTATATATTGTTGACATAAAGCTATGTTTTTGTTTTGTTAAGCAGAATAACAGGTATTTAAAAGAATATGCCCTAGAAATGCTGTAGAGAAACCTTAATAGCTTTATGTTATATTTAGTAAATATAAATATCTGTTAAGTGTAGTAATAGTTTGTCTAAATTATATACTAAAAGTTGTAAATTCTGGACTAAACCTGCAGTTGTAGCTTGTAAAAGTAGCTAACAAATTCCGTATCTTTGCTGTTAGTATTTTTAAACTGTTAAACTTTCAGTAACAAAAATATTGTTCTTTTAACAACATAATATGTTCTTACTCAAATAATTTTGTAGTATATGCAGAATCAGATATTGCTCCTGCATGCTTTTAAGCATTAATGTAGTTGGTAAACCATAAATAATCAATTCTAAATCATATATTTAAAAAAATTAATAACTGCAGACTTATACATATAAAATAACAATTCATAAGTATTTTTATGTTATTTACAGTGATGTTGGTACTTTTTGCTAAAGTATAAGTGTTTTTTAGATTCTGCACATGCTCTCTTTGTAAGAGCTACATATTTGGTTTGCCATCGACTAATATCATCATGGAAGACAGATCTGAATGTCTCCCTGGCAGCACTAGAACTGCTTGCAGGACTTGCAAGAACACACATTCGTGAAACAGGTATGTGAAACTCATCAAAAATATTTATAGATGTTGTTGCTGTTACTTGGAAAAATTTAATATATAAATTATTTTTTACATGCAGCCAGAAAACTTACAGGTATGATTTTCTTTTAATAAAATAGATACAGTAGAACAATGATTCTTCAATGATTCGAAAAGTGAAATATTTGAACTCATAATTTCTCAATTGTAATTTGAATTTCATTATTTTTTAAACATAAAATAGATCATTGTTGTGATTCAATATCAGCTGAAGAAAAATATTAGCTGATAAAAATAGCATTTATGGGATTTTAACAGACTGCAAGATTTTGTTTAAACCTGCCTATTATAGATCATTTTCAGAAATTCCCAAGACAAGTTCCTTGTTACTGTCAGTCATCTGACTTCAGTAAGCCTGATCAATAGTGTTCCTTAGCTTAACAGTTTCTCTCTCAGCTAGGATAATGCATCAAGCTTTCATTTTGACTGCAACAAATGTCCAAAGTTGTTAAGACATAGACTTGTGAGGGGGAGGTCTAGGTTCTATTTCCATCAGATTCTCTGAGTGAAATTTTTTCAGGTAATATTCAGTCCTCAAATTGCAAATGTCAGAGAGATATCCTAAATTTAGGTGTCGATTGTTTCCTTATTTAAAAAGAAATTCTTTCCCAATTTATCGTTTCATCTCATCTATCACCAGTGTCCAGCTCCTATGATCCTTCGGCAGTTAAAAGAGGCATTAAACACTATTAAAAACAAAGCTTTCATTTTTGCAAACCATTTATTATGCTTCAAAAGACTACATTTCTCGCATAAATACAGTTGATCAAAAGTTTTGTCAGTTTTCCTATGAAGCTCAAATTTCAAGCATTGTCCATTATTAAATGTGCAACAAATAAAGTTAAGGTAGGAACAAATTTTTGCTAAGAGTTAAACTGTTAAGCTGGTGGGTTCAGCTTTTCCTAGTGCTTTGCCAGTATTCCAAGATGCACAGTCAAACATGAGCACCCCAAAGATGATTATACAAGCTTCTATGTTCTATGAATTTAAACTATGGAACACAGCAGTGCAGAAAACATACCAGTCCTTCAGTGCTGATGCTGTGAATGAGCAGATGGTGCAAAAATGATTTACAAAGTTCCAGGAAGAAAACAAAACCTTCAAAGATGATCATGAACAGAGAGAACAACTCCATGGATAGTGGGCCTTTCTTAGTGATAGCAGTAGCCAGACTATGGCACAGCCATTAAATGTCAGTGCAGAAACCATCTCCATCAGCTAGGAAAAATGTATGAACCCGGTCATTATTTTCCACATGAAATGACAATGGCCCAGAAGTTTTGCATTACTGTTACATAAACAGAAGGACTTTTTTTCTTGGCAGTTTGCAGACATACAATGAGGAGTGGATCTTCTGCAGCACTCCAAAACAGTATCATCACTGGTTGGCAGCCCATGATGGTATCCCGAAACAACCAAAACCACCACTGCACCAAAAGAAGGTTATGCTCCGTTTTGTTATATTGTGCATTGTGAATTGCTGCCAGCTGGCCAAACAATCAATATTATTTTATACTCTAACCAACTGGAACAT
Source organism: Metallyticus violacea (assembly GCA_030762175.1). Lineage (NCBI taxonomy): Eukaryota > Metazoa > Arthropoda > Insecta > Mantodea > Metallyticidae > Metallyticus > Metallyticus violacea. The sequence goes on from CM060830.1 coordinate 51,263,735, forward strand.
CTCCATGAAAAATTGAAAATAAGGAGCACTTATAAATCATTAAGTAAGCAAAGTCATAGGTGCAAGTATGGATCCTTGAAGAAAATGTATTCTCCCATTTCATACAAAGCTACTATATGGTTTTATGGTTATCAGTATTGTATTACTGAATGAAACTATGATGATAACTTATATTCTTACAGTATAAAAATCATATCGTACTTAAAAAATGTATTGCTCCTTTGGGATCCACCCTCTTGGGATTTTACCTATTGCCAATCAAAGAGAACTGGAAGATACACATATTTATTAATGGATTATAGATAAAAACAGTGCTTACATTAGGTTAATTTAAAAAGTTCATATGTGTCAGGGGGTTTTAGAATTCCAAGGTCGAAGGGCATGAACTGAAAGCTTAATATTTTCTATATATGGGGGTATGTAGCTCAATTTCATCCATTATCAAGCAAGTGTTGGCAATCCAGAGACTAAGAAGAGGCTTTATATTAATAATTCTAAGATTTGTTTTTTTATTGTTATATTGCTAGTTGTTTAAATTTTAATCTGGCTACAGTAATTAAACATTATCAAAACAGCCCTGTAATAATATTCTTTAAGGCATTGATTATTAGGGTGTCAGTAAATTGAAATGTCCATTTTCCAAATGCAGCCTCTGAACAATTCCAGGAAAAGAAAATCAGTGCAAGGCACCAGTATTCTGTCATCCAGTATGACATGTGTAATATACTGTTAATATCTTTAAAATCACTGCCATGGATGGTCGAGGTCATTAAGGCACTCATTAGCAGGAGGTCTGGGATTCGAATCCCACCAGGACTATCCTCCCTGGTTTTTTCCAGATTTTCCTAAGTCATAAATGGCAAATGCTGCAGAGGTACCCTAAACTTAGGCCTGGAACATTTCCCTCCTAAAAAATCCTTTCCCAATATATCATTTTAACTCATCTCATGTATCATCAGTGTTCACTGCCTGTGGTGCCTCAGTAGTAAAAATGGGCATTAAACACCATTAAAATTTCCTTAAAATCTCCCATTATTGTTTTACAGCAGCACTGTAAGCTATTATTTTATACAAATATAAATTATCATGCTTGATGCATAAGCATTGGTTTATTTATAAGCTTTTCAACTGTACATCTGAATGTATTATCTATATTATTGCAGTTTATATGGTATTTAAATATTTACTATGTTTATATTATAATTTAAGATTCATAAAATATATCTTTAATTTTTAATGCAGCTATCTATATATTTCATTATTTAACTATGCTAAGGTCATATTAGCTTGGATAATCAATGTTTATAGCAATTACAGTATAATATAAATTATCATTAAGTATAAGTAGTCTAAAGCTTTCACGGCCAGAGTCATACTTATAACTAGAAGTTTCTTCCAGGCTTAGGAGCTGTGGTCTGTTGGAGCTAAGGAGTCCAAACGTTTCATCCCCACCTGCGGAGGACATCTTCAGTGACGCGGTCTGAGTCTTCTGGGCAAAGGTCCTGGCACGACATTCATGCCAGGACCTTTGCCCAGAAGACTCAGACCGCGTCACTGAAGATGTCCTCCGCAGGTGGGGATGAAACGTTTGGACTCCTTAGCTCCAACAGACCACAGCTCCTAAGCCTGGAAGAAACTTCTAGTTATATCATTAAGTATAATTAATTCTAGAGAAAACAAAAAGTATAAGGAATTCCTGTAACATTATAGACATAATGCTTTAGTGAATGTTGTGTTTGTCCTGCAGTAGAGTTTTACAGTTTAAGATATGGTTGTTTATTTGCTGCTTTATTTTTTGTGTATTAGATGCTTTGGAGTGTAAGAGAGCTGTGAAATGGCTCTGTGACTACATAGTGTATCAATGCTGGCGACCTCCACCAGCCCATTCCAAAGATTTGCACTCTACTATTGTGGCAGCTTTCCAATGTGCTGCAGTCTGGCTGGTAGCACATCCATATCTCCTTCAGGATAAGGATTGTCTAACTACAGTGCTGGAGGTTGTTGAATTGGGCATCTCTGGCTCCAAATCTCAGGTATTATAAAATTGTCAAGTACTGATATTTCAGAATAATGTTAGCATCATTGTCCACTTTAAAAATTCTTCCCCATCTCTTATATGTACAAAATCTTCCATGAGTAAAGTGATTTAGAATCAGTCTACTACAAATGATTCTTACTCTTTTTAAATTGTTCAAGGCATCTGCAAAGATCTTCAGATATATGCATTTTCATTTGCCCATTTCAATGATTGTGTCACACATTCCATAAAATTTCTGTTCTATTCTAAGAAACATGAAATAAAAAAAAATATGTATTTTATTTTATTTGTTGATTTAGCAAAAAACCCATTCAAAGAGTTCATGATTTTTAATATTATAGTACTTACACTGGGTGATCCAAAATAACACCAACCACTTTAAGGAAACACTCAAGAAACCTATACAAGTATTCTGATATAGGAAATGTATGTCCCCTGATGTCAAGTTTTCCAGGGCAGTGAACATATTCATGTCGTTTTATATTCATTAAAATTTCGTTATACTTGTTGCATATGTAGGTATCTTATAATTACTATGCTAATACTTTACCTATATATGTATAGTACACTGAAATTTTCACATAATGAACATTTATTTAATTAATAGAAAAGCATGTTATATTTAATTGATTTAAAGCTTACAAATTATACATAAAAGCTACTAAAAATGTTGACCATTGACCTTGGAGCAGAGCTGATGATGCTATTGAAGTATCAAGGTAGAGTGTCAACAGCTGATTTAGTTCTGAATGATCCCATTGTGACATTTCAGAATTAAGAGACTTTTAAACAACTGTAAAGCAAGTTTAAGTGTTTTTAATGAAAGCTTACCATGATGGCAAGAATTAATAATGCCAGGAATAATGGGACATTCAAATACACATTCAAAAAACTCGGTCCATGAGATGGTTTTTGCAATTTGACAGTTTATTCACATTGTAAAGTGGGTTTTTGCAAATGATATGCCTTGAACTTCAACTTATGTATTCACTTTTTTACACTTTACTCCATTCACTTACACAAAAGTAAGACGTGTAAGTCTTACTTTTGTGAAGTGAATGGAGTAAAGTGTAAAAAAGTGAATACATAAGTTAGTTGAAGTTATATTGCCACTCCATTGTCAACAGCTTCGAAAGTACAATTTTTATACTTTCATCTTGTTTTATTGACAGCTACCTCACTGTTAAAACAAGCCTGATATAATATGATGGAGATGAGGCAGCAACTTTTGAGTACTGTTTTAAAGGAAGCAAAGGAAATGTCAAAATCCTGGAAAATAGACCCAGTTTTCAAAACATGACAAAGCCAGGTAGAAGTTCTTTGATGAAATGGCAGTTGACAAACAAATGCAGAAGAAAGGTTTCGATTATTTGTCTTTAACATTTCCCAGACATCAGACATCAGAATTCAGCAGTTTAAGATATGTTTTGGAAGCATGAATGCCATCTCAGCTAAATTCTCACTGCTCCAGCCATCAAAACTCAGCACCTTAACTGAAATGGGAATTATTGAAAAAGCCAATATACTTCTCAAATATTGTGGTACAGATTTATCTCCTACTTTTACTCAGCAACTGATTAGTTTTCAGTTCATTATAATGGGAAAAAAGTCATAAACTTTCGATAATAAAGGAACTGGGTGAATTATTAATTGTTGAAAATTGTGCTATTGCCAGCAAAGTTCCTGATTCTTTGTACAGTTCTACAACTTTACTTCACTTTATCTGTCACTACAGCAGCAGCTGAGTACTCATCCAGTAAGCTAAAACTAATAAACACTTACCTGCATAGTACACTATCACAGATAAGACTGAGTGCATATCTATATTGAAAATGAAGAAATATAAGACTGAGTGCATTATCTGTATTGAAAATGAAGAAATCAGAAATTTTGACATTAAGAAAGTCGCCACTGAGTTCCTATTGACAAAGCAATGGCTTTTGGAAAATTGCGAAGTAAGCCCATTGTAGTTGTTGTGTTATTGTTGTTGTTGTTGTTATTATTATTATTATTATTATTATTATTATTATTATTATATTTGGAATGCGTAGTTACAAAAGATATTTTGCTAACACAGCAATACAATCCTTTTGGCATGAGCAGATAATGAGAAAAATAGCCCATGTTTTCTTATTTACACTACCAATGTACAGCTATCTCTTTGGCAAAATTTTATCTAATCTTAATTAATAACTTTAATGCATATTAACAAAATGTGAGAAGACATATAAACTGTCTATATGAAAGTACTGTATAGGTCTCCTGAGTTACTCCTGAAAATTATTTAGTGTTATTCTAAATCTTTGGTGTAAATTCTTGTCATATATACATTAATTTGCATCCCATTATCTCTCAACTCTGCTTATTGAAATGTTGTTGGATTGCTACATGTACTCATTTCATGTTATTCATTTATACTTTCTACTGACCTGTTTTACCTACCTATAATTTTCCCTTTATCTGTCAAATTATATTCCTCTTCATAGCTTTAAATTTTCCTTGTCCATTTTTTCATTACTCTACCTAGGTAAGTCCCAATTCAATATATATATATATATTAGTTTCATTTGATACCTAGAATTTTTCATAACTATTTTTCCCTGTTATTGAGGGGCTCTCTGCATTAATAAGGCAAGTCAAGAAAATATGTTTAGAGCAAAAACCTTTTAAATATACTTTCACTTTTTATATATATAATTTTCCAGATGCAACTTTAATATATTGCAGACTTTCTTAATTTGAAATTGTATTTGAATTATTGAATATATAGGAGATATTTATCAAACTTGATTTAAATGATAAAATACTTAACCTTGTTATTGTAATTTATGGTAAATTACAAATACTACTATACTAAAGTCAGAGGTTTATGTGCATATTTCAAAGAACAGTGTTGTATTTCTATATATAACTTATAAGTAATATTAAATACCTCACATAAAATAATTTGCCTTAGAAAAAAATATACATATTGACAAAAAGATGTTAACAATGCAATATATTGAATAAGTAAGTCCTATTGCTTTCATTAACAATAGAATGCTACTACATTCCTCAATAAATTTTTATATCTTGATATTCAAGTGCCAATTCATCCCTACCAGAATATGAATTCATACTCCCCCCTTCTCTTAGAATCTTGTAGAATTAAGAGTTCTTCTGCAAGTGCAATGCTTATGTTTTATTGCTCCCACTCCTTTCATTTTGACAGGATAGTTTCCAATATATATGTATTTTTGCTAAAATTGCCCAGTTACCATAATTTAACAAACAACCCTCTCTGCATCACATCAACCACATTTTCTTTTTCACTAAGCATGTATACCAATAAATTTCTTTGCATTTACACATATTCCATTTGTAGAATTGTATGTCATATCCATGTTTCAAAGCCATCCATGAAACATTTCTATTCCATTCTGATGAAGTTGCAATCTCTTTTCTTTATTTCCCAAATTCATGTTGCATTCTTAATAACCACTCAGGTCTTTGTAAGATTACATTTAATGGAAAGCAATAATACAAGTAAATTGTAGTCTGTGACACAACACTGTGGAGCATCATGTTGCCAATTACTATTGATACTAACACCAATTAGTGAGAATTTGTAGAACCTCTTTAAATGTCTGAGTTTTCATGTATTAAATCCTGAATCTTATTTCCAGAAACCCTTATCTTTTAAACTCCAGACTTCATCCATTCCAATATTATTAAACATTTCCTAAATTTAAAAAGCACATGTTATTCTCTCAAAAATTAAAAATGTAATAAAATTAATGAATTAGAATTATTAGACAGAAAAGATTTAAAAAAAAAAAAAAAGCAATACATTTTTATGATTTCCTAGGGAAAGCCAGGAGAACCAGTTCGAATGAAGGATGAAAAAGAATTGAAACCAGCTTCAATGCGTGTACGTGATGCAGCAGAAGCATTGCTGACCATCATCTTGGAGCAGGTGAAACTTAATCTTTATTGAGTTTTATTATTTTACAAACACTGAAAATGGACTTTCCAGCTGTCACTTCTCTGTTGTAAATTAAATAAATCAATAAGCATCAATGATATGCTGCATTATCATTGTCATATAAATTATTTACTATATAAATCTCCACTATTTCATAATATTGGTCTCTTACTGGTTCACATGCTTTATGATAAAAATCTTTTAAGACAAAGATTTAGCTAAGAAAAGAAAGGTTAAAAATGCAAAAATGCATTATCAACCAGTCTCAAAAAATTACCATTATTCAGCCATTAACAAAATGCATCTTTTCCACAGGAACACAAGGGAAAAAAACACTCAATTAAAATGTGTTCTACATCTTTTATAGACTAATTCAATGTTAGTTTTAATGCTTATAATTTTTATCTGTAAAAATTGTATGTATGACAAGAAAAAGAAACATTTGACCACTGGGTTCATAGTAGTATAGCATAGCTTTTAAATCAGTTTATGAAGTTAAGAGAAGTACCAAAACTAGCCATTGCTTCCACATAAACACAAGAAAAAAAATAAATAGCTATCCCTCCATTTAGTGAAGTATGCTTTAATGCAGAATAGATGTCATTGTCAATGTATGATGTAATTAGTCTTTGCAAAGAACTGAAATAGCCTGATATTTAATAATACTACAAAAAAAAATTATATTGTATATTTATTACTACAATGATGGTAAATTTCTCATGTACTGTTTTGGGAACCAACGTTCCCATTATCAGCTGTTGCATTGTCCTAACCTAAAATAATAGTGAATTGTGTAAGAAATTTATCCTCATTGTGGTAATTAATATATAACATCTTCACTGTAAACAGCTTCAAAACAAATAAATACATTATATAGTATATTCCACATGAAAGCAACACATTTAAAACTGATGATTTTTCTTTCATGTCTTCACATTAATGCTCCAATGTACTGAAAACAGTTGACAGAGAAGAGGCTAAAATCAAACAAAATCAAATCACCCAAATAGCAGAAACCACTTGTTTAGCATTTTATGTGCATACAGTGACAAAACTCTCTTCTTAACATATGTAAGTAATAAAATTGTTGATGTATGCAGTGATGGCCAAACTTATTGCATTATCTTATGGTATATTGTTTATGACTAATGCTTTTTTATGTCAACATGACAATTAACCCCAAATTATCTTGTGGAATACATTGAAGTCATTTTCAAATAAAATTGTTGGTAAATAGTCATTTACTTTTAAAAGATGTGAGTAAACAACATTCCCTCCCTCCTTCCCCCCTCTCTCTCTCTTGAGAGGGTGGTTAATCATAGAAAAAGAGAAGTTTTCTGCCCATTTACATAACTAATCTAATATAAGGCATTTAAAAAAACAAAATTGTGTTGACAGAACACAAGAAAAAGATTAAATAAGCACTTTAAGACTCTGACTGGAATGAGAAGCTGATGCTATATATGTTTCAAATAAAATTGCTGCTTTCTCTTATATTCATAGAATAAGAACAATTTATATTTCCCTCTAGGTTGGATATTTTCCTTCGCCATGTGGTGCTGAGTCCCTTTGGTCTCTTTTGGATGAAGTTACACTTCTCAAGCATTGTAACTCATGGCCAGGTGAACAGAATATATCAAGAGAGCTGGCAGTAGAGAGATTCAAATATTTTGTTGTTGAGAACTCAACAGTATTGGCACTTCTTGAAGAACCTTTGGGAAACGATCAAGGTTTGTACCTGAATTTCTGTACTCAAGAAATAAAAAATTATATTATTTTAATACTGTATTTGTCATTATATTTATAGGAAATATGATTTTTATTACCATTTTTTCTGTAAACTTGCTTTCTAATCATAGTGAGAATGTGTCCTTTCAATTTAATTTGCACTTTTTTTCTTCCCCCAGATCCACAGCCTACAGTAACAATTCTAATACGAGGACCATTTGGACGCCATGCATGGACAATGCAACTTAGGCATTTGCCTCGACACAAATCAGGAACAAAATATCATGCTCCAAATCCTGGCCGACCTGTACCAATGTCAGACGTGGGAGTGAAACATGATGTCAAACATAAATATTTTCCAGAAAATGTGGATCGTATTCCACAGTGCAAAGTGTAAGTAATTACCTTTTTATATTCCTTTGCAGGTATACTCAGCTAAAATACACATATAGCCACAAGTTTGAATGCACTGCAATTTATAGAGCTCCAAAAATGTTGTAATTTTCCCAGGTATTTTATGCCTATTCATATAAGAAATTCAAAAACAAGCTGATAAAACTGATATAAAGTGATATAAATTTTTTTCAATTTTAGAATATGTTATTGACTAAGTGAATTTTAACTAGAGATGCTAATTGGAACTTTTACAGTCAAGTTAATCATATAATTAAGATCGTTTACACAAGTAAGTGCAAAAGTGTAATTTTGACTCATTCATTCATTGATCTTAATTATAAGTAAATTTTCTTTGAAATCTCTGACAGTTGATAGGTTAAGATATAAAAAGCACCTTATATCATCATTTGTCATCTTCCTTCTTTTCAGTATATAATCATTATTACTTACTCTCTCTTCCTCTCCACCTCCTACTCAACCAAATTGTCATACCAGATACCTGCAGATTTTGATGTATGGCAGGATTCCAAAATGTATTATGTTCTCCTGCTGTCTATATATAAGGCTAGTTCCGAAAATAGGTTTTGCATATTTATATGAATGAAAGTAATGCATCCAGGAAGAAATTGTACCATTTACAGTTCAAGGACATTCATCTGTGTCTGTGTGTTATGTGATGCAAGCATCCATACTGCACATGCACAGGAAAAGGCTGAAACAAGTGACTTCCATGTAGAGTGTGCCTGCACCATAAGAGTTTGTGTCACAATTTAAAACCATTCCATCATTCTCATCTTCCTAATTTTCAGTTTCTTCATTAATGAGAGAGTAATAACATCTTCTAACATTTCTAGATACAGAGCACCAGTGAGATTTTCCTCAAAAAATAATTGACCATTGATTGTATCATCTAGAATACCTGCCCAGACATTTATTTTCCTTTTTCCATTGTGCATGGCCTTCATGGTTTATCACCACTCCAGTACCTACAATTATAATGCATTTGTTTAATTTTTAAGCTGTTTACAGTGAAGATGTTATATATTAATACAATGTGGGTAAATTTCTTATACATAGTATATGTTTCGGGAACTAATGTTCCCATCCTGAGCTGCTAACCCACTGTTAACTGGTACTTCTGTTGGTCCCATGGAAGCTATTGTGTTGTATGTGGTGACTACTGGTGGATATGAAATGAATTTAGAAAGGTAATCCCATGGCAGAAGGTTGAAATTCATTGCATATTTTTAGTTTTTTAGAATGAAGATATTCTCTCATGCTACCAATTCATATGAGTTGTTTAGTTCTTTAAGAAGTTTTATCTCTGGGTTTATTTCATGGCTTTGGCTCCAATAATAGTGTGCTATGCTATTTTTCCACTGTTTTAATGTGATATTTCTAAAATGTTCTTTCTTCCAAATTGTCAGATTTCTTTTAGTTTTTCCTATGTATTTCAATTCATAGTCTAACCATTCTAAGGCACATGTTGCTGATTTCTTTTCTGCGGGTATCTTATCTTTTAATTTTGATCCTAGGAGATGTTTGATATTGTCTGTTGATTGGGGCTAACTTTATACTAAAATTTTTTAAAATCTTTTTGAATTTGTAGTGCATTTATGGGTTATAAGTGAATTTGCAATATCTTTGCATGTCTCTGACTCAAGGGTCAAAGCCTTTTTTATGGATTTCTCATGTTTGTACTAGTTGTCCTTTTTATTATGACAGAGATATTAAACCCATTGTTTATGGCTATGTTCATGATGCTTTCATACTCTCTATTGTATTCTGTGGCATTGAGGGGCATGTTGACCCTTCTAAAAACCAAGCTGTTGAATACTGCATATTGATGTGGTTCTGGGTTGAAACCATTCTTATTTATATAGTTATCTATATGCATCAGTTTTTATATATTCCAAACTGTATTTTCTTATCCTTTCTTTTGTTTGTAGGTCCAGAATTGGGAGCCATCCATCTTTCTCCATTTCTATTATGAATTTTACAGATTTATGGTGAAATTTACAAATGGAGAAAGATAGATGGCTCCCATTTCTGGATCTAAAAATCATCAGAAAGAATAACAAAATACAGTGTGGAATATATCAAACACCAAAGCATACAGATAACTACATAAAAAATAAGGTTTCAACCCAGAACCATGTCAATATGCAGTATTCAACAGTTTGATTTATAGATTGGTCAACATTTCCCTCAGTTAAATTAAATGCATCATTGAAATCTTTACAGTGAGACAGGTCATGTTGGGCAACTGACAAGGGAAACTTGGTTTTAGCATAGCGTCTATAATTGTTCATACAGAGCAAAACAACAGTAGAAGTTTAACCAGTATAAAATGTTTTGCAAAGCTTACAAGATAACATATCTATGACATTCTTAGAAGAACAAGTAGCAAATAAAGCAATATTAAATTCTCTGGATAAATTAAGATTGCAGAATGAATGACATAACATAATTAATGCACAGGTTTTACATTTAGGGCATTGACAAGAATATGAGCATGCAAGGTAATTTGGAAGGAGATAGTTGCAGCAAAATATACTTTTAAGTTTGGGGGGTGTTCTAAATGTAAGGTGGGATATAAATTAGAAAAATCACTTAAAGATAAATGCATTAATAAAGTATCATGATATTCTTTTAAATAGATCTGTTGCTTTCAATTCCAAGCACATAAGTAGTAACAAGGTTAATGAAGTTCTTATTGGAAGTCCTAGGTTTGCATTGAAATGTTTTGTGCACTGGGGTGATACAAATATAAGATAAATAAATAAATAAATAAATAAATAAATAAAATCTGTATATGCCAATCTGGTACATGGTTTCCTAGTGCATGTATATCAAGTTTTCTATTTATTATAACTATACAATACAATAATCTCTAACAACATTATTTTACAGATTTTTCCAATAACTAAACTAAAATAATATAATAAAATAATAAAAAAATGACTCAAAATTAATTCAATTAAACCAAAATATAAATTTACTAAACTATTCCCAATTTAATATTACAAAATCTACGAAATTAATCAAATTACTGCGGGCCAGTAAGAATTATAGATGGTAGCCAGATATTCTATCCTAATTTATTACATTACTATACTACTGGCCACTGGTTACCACCGGTATGTACTAGTATCCAGTACTTTTACAAAAATTGCTCTTAAATTTACACTCAACATTTAAACATTGCACTATTAATCTTTCAAATCTCTTTAACTCAACTCAGTCATACTAATCACTTTCTCTTTACCAACTTACTTCACTTAAAGTTCATTTTTCACTATTAATCTACCGTCTATGGTGCCTCAGTAGTAAAAATGGGCATTAAACACTACTAAAAAAAACTATTAATCTTTCCTATTCATTTCATTTATTTATCCTAAAACTTTAACTCATTAAACACTATCACCTTGCTTCCACCATGTCACTTTCTACCTTTTCTTTGCAACTGTCACTTCCTCCATCTCTCTTTTATCCTCCTGAACCCCTGGTTACACCATTTCTCACACTGCTCCTCCTCTCTGGACATCACTTCTCCATCCTCCATCTCCTCCTGCCACTCATTCTGGTGGATCTTCAACACCCTTTAATCGTCTTCTGTAATCTTCCTTCTTCCATCTTCTTCCCGGTCCCATAACTCTTATAGGTAGAAGCCTTAACCTTCAGAATTCTCTACTTCAGAGTGTAAATCAAAATTATTCCCGTCTAATATAAATTTAGATATATCTTCCTCTCCTTCATTTCTCCCTTTTCCTCTAACATTCACTTTCTGTTGAATAAATTAAAGTTATCTTGTATATTTTCTATTCCTATTAAGTTATTTGTGTTTTGGAATTGTCTGTGTGTGTGTATATATATATATATATATATATATATATATATTTATATTTATATTTATTCTGATCTTCTTACATCTTCCTCTGTTTATTTATTACTTAATATTATCTGCTCTTGGAATATTGCCCCTTCCCATGCTAGATTACTTATTGTGAATGCAGCCTGCTCAGGGTATTTATATAGGCCCTTATTTCTATGTATATGTACCACCTGATGGCACTTAAAATTTCTCATTCTTCTTTCATGTATTCTAAATAGCATGTACATTCAAATAATATGAGCTCTGGGTTATCATGCGTTTTACAAAATCTATACATATCGTCCTGTGCTTTGTTAATTTTTTTCCAGTAAGTTTTGTAAGGTCCATGGCCAGTAAGTAATGTACCATGCCTTTGGTAGGTTGTATAAATTTTAGTTTTAATCTCTCAAAAATGTTGTGAAATAAGTTGAAAATTCTCCTGCCTGCCTTGGTATTTTCCCATTCGTGTTGCCATTGTACTATAGTTTATATTTTATTTCCTTTAAGTTGTTGCATTGACTGCCAATTATTAAATTTACTTTCTCTAAGTTACCTTTCTTCAACCAATAAACAGTGCCTCTTAATTTAATCAGTAAGTCAATTGGCCATATTCCTTAACTCTAAAAAGGCCATAGTGGGTGAGGTGCTTAATGCCTCTGTAAATCTTAACAACACCTCCCTTTGTGATCTTTTTAGTAGAGTTTTTATTTCTACATCCTTCATTCTCAGAGCCCAGACCTCAGCTCCATAAGTCATTATTGAAACAAAACTGTTTGTGTGGTATGTTGTAATGGCATTTAATGGAATTTTAAAATTTAATGGAACTAATTTTGCTAATTTCTTCCTAATATTTTCAGATTTTTTTCATACATATTCAGTATGTTTCCTAAAGTTTAGTTTTTCCTTTCTAAGTAAATTCCCAGATTAAAATTTTTTAAAAATTGTAAATCTTTAAAGAAAATTCTCATATGGAACTAACACAATGAAGCTCATGTGAATTGAATCTATCGTCTTAACACTCTTCATGTTTCACTAACCTTAAAAATATATGGAACCGGTTCAAAGATATGTTATCTTTGCATGAACCGGTTCAAAGATATGTTATCTTTGAAGCCGGTTCCATATATTTTTAAGGTTAGTGAAGCATGAAGAGTGTTAAAACTACAAATTCAATTCAAATTCCCAGATATTTTGCTTCTTTTTGGCATCTTATATTTTGGTTGTTATATTTTATACATGGATCTCTTTTAAGATTACCTTTCAGAACAATGTAGCCTGATTTAATTCAAGCAACTTGGAGTTTAGTTTTATTGCACCAATTACTTAATTTATTAGTGAATATATTTGTTCTTCTTTCTATATCTGCTCTGTTGTTTCCTTCTATTAGAAACAAAACATCATCGGCAAATGTGATGGTTTTGCCACATTTTTGTTGCTGTTTAGTTTGTCAAAAAGAAACTCCAAAACTATGTCCCAAAAATATGTCCTAGAATTGACCCTTGTGGACATCCCCTAGTTATATTTCTGTAAATTGTTTCTTCAGTACCATTTACATGAACCCTTCTATCTTTGCAATAATCCAATAGTATTGGTTATAGGCATTTAGGAAGGTCTATTTCCAGTAACCTCTCAAATAGTACCGGCCACCATAAATTATCGAAAGCGCCAGAAATGTCAATTAAAATTCCAATTAAGTATTTTTAATTTGAGTTATTGACCATTTCCAATAAGTTTTTTATTGAGTTCTGAGTTGATTTTCCTTGTCTAAAGCCAAATTGGTTATTATTCATACCTTTCACGATCCTAAATTCTTTTAAAATTTCTTTTAAAATTTCTTCTAAAATTTTTCCAAGAGTATTTAGGAGCCATATAGGTCTATATGATTTCGGATCCTTAAGATCCTTATCAGCACTTTTCTTTAAGATAATAACTTTTGCTGCTTTCCAGCAATAGGGAAAACATCCTTTCCATATACAGTCATTAAAAAGTCAAAATAAGAACAGTATAATCTTATCTTCCAAATTTATCAGAACTTCATTAATTACTCCATCCGGACCTCCTACTTTTTTCCTTTTTAACTTATTTATAGCTAGTTTAATTTCCAAAGTATCAAAGGAGTAGTTAGTCTTTTATTTCTATATATGGTCTTCATATCTTCTCTTTTTGAATATGCTAAATATTATCCACGCTCATCATCCTGGGGAAATAACTTGTCCTAAAGAGCATTTACAGTGCTTTTCCAATCTGTAGTCATTTCACCATTGTCTTTTTTTATTGTATTCAGAATTTCCGGTTTCTTAATTGTTTCCAAATCAATTAAAAGGCATTCCCCATATATTGGTGTCTAATTCTTTTTCTATGAAAATTTTCCATGAGTTTGTCCTTGTTTCTCCTAAAGTGGTTTTATATTTCGTTTTAGCTTCTCTATATTTATTTAGGTTTATGTCCCTTGCTTCTGCAATTGCTGATCTTTGATCAATGCAGTGCATCCATGAAAATATTGTCATAATATTTCTTGGGTATGGTTGTGGGAACAGATTTGTCTATCGCCTTTTGTATTGTTTGGACAAGGATATTGGCATTCTTATTGATGGACTCTCCTTGGTATTGTAACTTTAAGTTTTCAAATTCCTGTCTCTGAAGATTCCAGTCTGCATATTTGTAATTGTAAATTTTCTCTCCTCTTCCTTCATTAAATTTTGGTTTTCCTGTACAGTAATCGAAATAGATTATTTTATTATTTGAGCTTAAATTACATAAAGTTATGTCAATGTTGACAGTAGTACCAGCTCTGTTTTCAAAAGTAGGAGGATTGTTAGGTTGGTTACTGATAAATAGATTTAGTTCAGAAATAGTTTCTTCCAATTTTTCTCTTCTATCATCAGATTTGGCATTGACATCATTTGTAAAAATTTGCTCAAGAATTTTAAAAGTGCTAATTTTAAAAATGTTACTGACCTCTTTTATTTTTGCTATATGTGGGTTGATTGGATGACTATATTGAAAATATTGATTTGTTAGAATAAATTTTCCACTGTCATGTGTTAAACACAGTTTGTATATGTGTCTCCTAATTATGCTATATTGACTATTTGTAAATTTGAATTATATATGATAATTGATACCATAGTATTTTTTTATTGTTCATGCTCTTACTGGGATTTGTGTACTTTGCCTTTAAAGGAATAAAATTTCTGAATGCAGAACAAGTCTAACCTCAGTTCTTCTGCAGTTTTCTTTAATTCTGAGGTCATTTGCTTACTTCTCTGGACATTTATTTGTCTAATTTTGATTATTCTATGCTTGTCGTAATCTGCCATGTTGTCTTTTAGATGAGATTTATCCAGAGTTAGCAAGGAAGTGATGCTTGGTACCCTTCCTAAGTTCTTGATCAGTTACTTTCTTTATTTTAGAACTAGGTTTATTATTACTTCCTAGTTGTTTGATAAAGGCGCCAAAATTGTTTTGTTTGTTTTTGAAAGGAGTATTTGCAGGATGTCTGGGCATTGTTGGAGAACTTCTTTGGAGTACTTCTGGAGTAATTTACCCCATCATGCTGGATTTGAGCATAACAATCAGGCCAGCTTTGCTTTATGTCAAAAACTATCCTGCCATAACAAAGTACAAAGGTTTGTATATTTTATTCAGATCCAAGTAGTTGTTTCTTCTTATATACGCTGTGTTTAGTAATTTTAATAATTCATTAGGATCTGTTGTAAAGCTTTGAGTTTTTAATTCCATACGGTCAATGGCATCTGGCATAGGAAAAATTATTAATTCACCATTTTCATGCAACTTACACTTAACGTGTCACAAAGCAGCAGTCTAGGTGCACCTTTACTGGAATTGACTCAGCTGTAGCTTGACGTTAAAATCTGCTTAGATCTGGTTAATGTATGGAGTTCTTTTGTCATCAGCATTTGTCGAAGTTATGTTTTCTTATGCATCCATAGCTGGAGTTGAGTTCAACATTATCTGGTGCTTACTATTGATTTCCTCTACATTGTTTTCCTCTTTTAGCTCCTTGATTTCTACCAATTTTTGACATGAAGTTGTATCACTGCCCTTATGTCCTTTGAACTGACCAATTTTGCTCTTGTGTTTAATCTTAAATTTTCTTCTTCTTACCCATAACGAATATAGATTGGAAGGATATTTTTGGTTTTGAAACTTTTGAGCTAGGTTTTTAATATACTTGTCAAGAAAGGAAAAATTGTTACAAAGGCGATGGACTGAAAGAGAAAAAGGAATAGATCTTCTGGTTTGCAGGGGATGATGCCTATCAAAATGAAGATACTGTTGTAGAATAGAATAAAGTATGGCTTAATGGACATATATATATATATATATAATATTAATGAAACATAAAAATAAACAAACACTATTAACAATGTAACAAATTAACACTAATAATAAAAGTAGATAAAGATAAAACACAGAGAAAGAGTTACACTTGAAATTGCTATATTTCGAACTACTGCGAGTTCTTCAATGGCAAGAAGCTAGACAAGTCTTGTCATGGTATAAGATGTAATATATAATAAAGTATTTTAGAAAACACAGAAATAAAATTAAAAGAAAAAAAGATAAATAGTAAAGAAGTCAAAAGCAACACACGCAAAAGCAAAACACACAAAAGCAAATAAAGCCTAATAAGCAAAGTTAAAAGCAGCACCAGAGGTGCAAACAATATTAATGAAACATAAAAATAAAGAAACACTATTAACAATGTAACAAATTAACACTAATAATAAAAGTAGATAAAGATAAAACACAGAGAAAGAGTTACACTTGAAATTGCTATATTTCGAACTACTGCGAGTTCTTCAATGGCAAGAAGCTAGACATGTATATAGTAAAATATAGACAAGAGCTAGAGAAGCAGTAGATAAAATACTTAAATAGTCACATAACTTTTGCTTTCACTGTAGTCATATTTCAAAAGAGTGGAAATAAGGTGTAGTTTTATAACTAAAAGTTTCTTCTGGGCTTAGGAGCCGTGGTCTCTTGGAGATAAGGAGTCCAAACGTTTCATCCTCAACTGCGGAGGACATCTTCAGTGTTCAGTGACAACAGTCGTGGCAGGACCTTTGCCCAGAAGACTCAAACCGCACCACTGAAGATGTCCTCCGCAGTTGAGGATGAAATGTTTGGACTCCTTAGTTCCAAGAGACCACGGCTCCTAAGCCCGGAAGAAACTTCTAGTTATAATTCTGACTGTGGCCGTGAAAGCTTCCGATTACTCAAGGTGTAGTTTATTCGTTTTATTTAAGGACGCTCTTTAACATCTCAGGTCATCAATTCAGGGAATGAAACGACCAGTAAATTTTGCTCAGAGGCCTCTTCTTTCAGGCTTGAGGTTCTTTTTTGTGCTGTAAATGTATGACACAAGACCCACAGCTTTACTTCCCTTCCGAAGAAAGCCATACTTAGGATTTTTATGCTCCGAAAAAATCCATCGGTCCTGGCCGGATTTGAACCTGCGATCTTGGATTTAGGAGGCAAGTATGGTTACCACTAGACCACCAGGACCGACCAATAAGGTGTAGTGAATTGTAGCATACACACATGGGGAATATGCATATCATAGACTTTGCCAAGTCAATCTACACAGTTGATATTTATGTAATTGAATCTATTATGCACTTTAATGCACCAAATGTAAAAGAAAAAGTAGTGGGTAGTTTGAAGAGGGATGACACATCTATTGCCTCACCTGAGTTCTCAATTTCAGCCGGATGAAATTCATTCAACATGCAAATTATTAAAAATGTATGCTATTTAGATGTTTTTGCAGATTTATGTGTAAAAATGCGTATTTTAAGCACAAAAGGAATAGACATTAACATCAAAAAAGGCATTTATATGCAATATAAAATTACAAATGTTAAGTTCTTAATGCTACAAAACATATATTCTGATTTTCTTCATCATATCTATTAAGGAAAAAAATAGTCACTTGCCTAAAGGTCCCCTGTCTACTCATGATTTTATTTTTCAGCTAACCAGTAGATTTAGATTTGTACAAAGCATTATAATTTGCTGTTCTGGAAGATGGAAATTGATCAGTAAACTCTGAATAAATTATACACACAAATGACCAGTTGATTTGTATTGTAAATGAATGCATACTAGAGGGAACAGATTCATAAATCAAAATGATAAGTACATGACAAAAGAGGGGAAGCAGAGTTGAACTATGAGTCCTGCTGGTTGCAGTACACTAATTAATCAAGATTCAGAACACTGATGAATGGACAAGTTTTATAACCAAATACTTACATATGAAGCAGATATTTTTAACACTTTCATTAATACATAAATATAGCTCATGTAGGCAATAATTATTAATAGATGTAAAACACTAGTGTGTGTGTGTGTGTGTGTATTGTTTTACTAGTGTTTTACAGCTATTAATAATTATTGCCTACATGAGCTATATTTATTTATTACAATTTAGAAAATATATATATTTTCTAAATTTGTACCCTGCCTTACTTTTAGAACACCCCCTAACCATAAAAGTATATTTTGCCAAAACCTATCTCCTCCGAATTTACCACGTCCCTTTGCGGGCTCATATCCTTGCCAATGCCCTAAATGTAAAACCTGTGCGCTAATTATGCCGTGCCATTCATTCCACAGCCCTAATTTATCCAGAGAATTTAACATTTCTTCATTTGCTACTTGTTCTTCCAAGAACGTCGTATATATGTTATCTTGTAAGCTTTGCAAAGCATTTTATATTGGTTTAACTTCTACTGTTGTTTCGCTACGTATGAACAATCATAGACGTTCTGTTAAAACCAAGTCTCCCTTGCCAGTTGCCCAACATGCCTTATCTGACTGTAAGGATTTTGATGATGCTTTTAATCTAACACTTATTGATGCGTTACCTACACAATGCTCTGAAAGTTTACTCAGAGATAGAGAAATGGCAGCTATATTTTTACATACAGCGCATATACCACCTGGTTTAAATCTTACGTATTAATTTTTTTTGTTTTTTCCTACACTCTCATTTCTAGTTTCATCTGTTTCCAAGCATTAACGTTACCTTCGATACTCAATATTTACTTTTATCACCGTCACTTGTCTTCTTGCCATAGAAGGACTCCACGAGTCCGAAATATAGCGATCTCAAGTGTGACTCTTTCTCAGTGTTTTGTCAGAGGGTTACACATGGTAGCAGAAAAGTAAAGAAATTTGTTACTAAGCAATGGAAAGAGAAGCAGACTAAAGTTATCTCCATGTTGTGTATAAAAAAATTAAAAATTTTTGTAAACAGTGATAAGTCCATTCCGAGCCTGGAGTCACTGCTGGCAGAGGCAGGTGCAGCAGGAGAACATGCGCATCTTATGCAGCTGGTGGACCAGCAAGCAACATTGGAATCATCTTTGGGACAAGAGCGCTGCAGGGAAACAGATGGTCCTTTCCCAGAATGCACTCCTCCTACTGCATGCCAAGAATTTCAGACTGCAAGGCTGTTTCTCTCTCACTTTGGATTTCTCTCTCTTGATGCAGCAAATGTGAGTTAAATGTTGTATCATACTCATTGATGCAATACCACAGTATCATTAATGTTGCCAGGGTTTTAAAAGTATCAGAAATCACCTTATAGCCCAGTAGTTCCCAGGTTTTTAAATGTATCAGAAATCACTTTATAACCCAGTAGTTGCCAGGTTTTTAAATGTATCAGAAACCATATCACACCCGCACTATATAAGTCTGCACTTAGGTAACCATCTACCTAATGTGAGTGTTATTATTAGTCTGTCTATAAAATAGTGCATTAAATAATTCCAACTGAATCTTTTGTTAATCAAACTGTTACATAACACACACATTTACATGGTACCTCATCTTTGTATAGTTTTTTACTAGTGTAATCTTTATTTTCTTTTACTGATAACTGTATAGAAAAGTAAGTGAAAGACAAAATATTAGAACAGGTATCCCCACTCCGTCAACAAATACATTGGAAGCAGGAATCCAAAAACAAAATAAATCAGCCTAATTATATCAGAAATAGCCTCTAAATTGACTTTGGAGAAAACTTTTTTTCAGTTTATATAATTTTTCATTCCATCCAATGCAATGTAATACTGCTTTATAAGAGAAAAGCTGATCAATTCCAAGCATGAATTACTCTTCAAAATGTGAAAAGTCATTATATTTTAAATATAATGCTCCTTGAGCCATATTAGCATCATTTAAAGTATAGCAGTTTTCCAAATATCCTATTACAGCATATAAGCTTATTAAATTAATTTTTACTTTATTTTGAAGGTACATAATTAAGCTATCATTGATGTACCCTTACTATCTCATGAACAAAAGTAGTATCCAAAAAAGGTTTTATAAAACGTCTTCAAAATTTTTCTTTAAAGTATTTTTGGTCAATCGATCATCTAAATGTTATGTATGGCTATTTGGAGTAATCTGGTCTGGCCAGCAATGTTATTATTTAAGTTTATAATTATCAGGCTAATTGCCATGAGTGTTGTTTTAAATTAAATTTAAATTTAAAAATAAAGCAGTTGCTGATGCCATGATCAGCATCATCAGTAAACCAAAAGTGTCTGGAGAAGGAGAGGTATAGAACCATTGGAAGTGGGAAAGTGTAGGAGCAGTGCTTTTTTGTAGAGCAGATGTTATTTGTTCACCAGTAACAGATTCCAAATCTTGCCTCTCCAGACACTTTTGGCCCATGATAATATTGGTTGTGGTATAAGCAAAAGCTTTGGTTTTAAATTTAATTTAAGCGAACAACTATCAAAATTTTAATAATAATGTGTCAGCAGCTGCACTAAAAATAGCTATCTTTGGTGCTTACCTAAGCAATTAAAAATGTTCAGTTTATAATTTTTTCCCCTTCCTTAAAAAGAAAGGGATTAGTTATATTCTTCTGTATGCTGATGAAAAAAAATTTACTGCAAGATTAAAGTTAGTGATTTATTTTTCATATCCAACACTTCATCTGTGGGAGTTACTACCTTGAACATTGCATTTAACTCCAATTATGGTAATTTTTTCATCCCAAAACCACTGAAATATACTATATTTGGCAAGTCTTGTCATAAACATGTTAGAAAGAGAGGAAGTTACCCTCTCACTTCAGGCAATGTTGCTGCTGGTACTAAGCTAATCCTTAAGGTGAAAGAAAAGAGGGCAAATTCCAGAATTGGAACAGGTGAATCTTAGTGCAATTCCCTTTATCACTGCAGTTCTCTTCTTCCTAATCTTAGTCAGCCTCTTCCTATTATCAGAATCATTTAAATGAACTCATAGTCTGTTCAGAATCTTATCCATTAAACTATCTTCTCCCAATAAAACTGTTCCATATTTTTCACATGCTTGCAAGTCATTTTCCAACTTTCCACTCTCACATTAGACACAGCAGTCTTAGCAAAGCTTTAATGTGACTGATACAGTATGTTTAGGAATGTCATTCTTAATTTGTGCCCATATTAGTTCTATGGCATTTAATTCACAATAATAATGGAGTAATCATGTTATATCATGACCTTGTAATTTTGCCATGGTATCAATTTCATATTTCCTAAATCTGTTTTTATTCCTCTTTATAGATTTCATTGTAATACATTGTATCTAAATTATTTTCACGTTACCATGCTTGCATATTTTCTTTTATTGATGACGATGTGGTGCCTTGTTTAATTCACTTGAATGATAAGGGTGCAGTACCAAGAATACTATTTGGAGGAATATTAAGAAGCTGCTGTGAAAGCCAATTTTTTTAAAATCTTACCATCACTTTTCTCATGATAGTCTATAATGATTTTGATTGGAAACATAAAAAGATCTCAGGAGTAAATCTGAACAACCTACATGTACATCAATAAATCACTGGCCCTTGCCTAAAGGAAATTTTTAGTGGGACACCATATTATGTCTTATAGAAGGAATAAATTGTTCTTATAGCCAGTGTGTATACACCATTGGTGTATTTATTTTTAAACATTTAACATATAAAAAGAAAAAAACCTATGCACACAATACAAAATTGGAAAATAAAAATCTTTTTTCCTAATAATTCTCTCTGTTTGTTCAGCATGGTACCTCCAAGCAACTGATTGAACTTGAAAAAGTCTAAAATTTTCAGTGGAAACTATAAATCTTATGACACAGGAAGATAGTCCATGCCATTATCCTCATTCTCCATCTCTTTTTAGACTTTAGCCAGACTTTACTAAAATTAAGGAACAGAAATATATTTTTATATTATTTTGCTATACATATATTTAATTATTTATTACAACAATATTAAGTAGCACTTTCCATGAATAACATTTAAAAATTTAAGAGAACTGAGCTAAAAATAACAGGATTAATTTCAGCAATCAGTATGACTTTTTCCTAAAAGATGCAATTGGTCAATAAGATACTGCACAAATTAATCACTTGTTTAAAAAGTAAAGTTATATTATAAGAATCTTCTCTTACTGTTCTGCTCCAATTTTCATATAGGTTAGGGCTAGAACATTCTGTAGTATTTGCTTGTTAATTTGTCCCTGTTTTGTAAAATTCTGCCTTGAAATGGAAAATAAAAATGAGTCAAATCAGATCTCACTTAACCATCAGTGACACTACATTAAAATTAAATCTTTTAATTCATATCATTGTATGATTCAGTTGAACTATACACTCTTAAAGCTTCACTTACGTTTCATAAATGTTCTCGAAACCGGTTCCATACATTTATGAAAAGTAAGTGAAGCTTTAAGAGTGTGTAGTTCAACTGAATCTTACAATGATATCAATTAATATGATTGGCTACACTGTGCAAGTTCCAATTTACATTTAAGTATTAAATCTTTTATTAAATATGTTGATACTAACTTCATTTAAACAACATTGTCTTCAGCTTCTTAAATACAATTTAAATTATAATGCTTTGTTTGAACATTATGATAGTGTACTTGATTGTCATGGTAATCTTGTGTCTGTGAGGGTCAGATAAGCATCAAAGAAAATTCAGATATCCAACCTTTAAGTATAATGGTAATTTCAAGAGTTCTGCACACCATAAGTTTCTCTTTAAAAAAATTTATTTTACCAAATATACATACAAGTCTCCAACTATTCTTTATTTTTCTTTATCACAATGATCCAATGCTTGGAGAAGTATTCCTTTGAGGATATCATCCACACTGATGCATTTGATTATGTGGGTTTCATTAGACATCAATGAGGACTGGTTCCTTTAATTTTAGTAACAAGTCAGAACTACATGGTCTCATGGCTGAACTGCAAGGCATAAACTTTAAGCAAAGCATTGCCAAATTTATTTCAATATTTTCTTTGCATGGATGTAGCTTGAACACTTTCTTCTTTCATTTCAAAGTCCTATTTTGTAAGAGGAGATAACTTGGCCCCTAAATTTTATATACAACATTCTGAAGTAAAGTGGCTCAGGATGCTAAATCTGAAGTATTGTATCATTCTACTGGCCATGCACATTGTGCAGAATGTTTGAGATGGACATCATGTATTTGCAGTAAATATTGTAATTTTCAACCATTAGGTTATTTTGCTTTTGTATGTTAGAAAGCTAATATGTTAAAACCCATAAATCATCTTTTTCATTTTCATTTGGTAGGGCAATATTGGAACACCATTAACAGCATTGGATGCAACCCGTGAAGGCTTCTGCCGAGATCTTGAAGCACTTGACAATATGAGCTCTCGAACCTGTGATACTGTACATGTATTTTATGTACGTGCTGGTCAGAAAACAGCTGAAGAAATACTTAGTAATGTGGTAGGTATATTTATAAGGTAACAGTCATATCTCCAAAGAACAAAGTGCAGTTGCAGATGGTGAAGATATTAATCCATTAGTTTGACATTTTATTTTAATCAAAGTAAAAATATTAAATATGTAAAGACAGCATGACAAATTATTGTTACAAAATCACTCAAATTTCACTAATTTTGTTCCACTTACTGGGACATGTTTCAAAGACGATTGCCTCCATCTTCAGCTTGGTCCCACTGGCCACTTCCCAGTGTGGGAGCCCCAGTAAATAAATTCAGTTTAAAAAAACACTTAAATACCAACACAAAAGACAAAATTCCACCAGGAAAGCAATCAGGCATCTATGAAATTGGTTGCAAAGACTGTGACATGAAATACATAGGCAAAATAAAAAGAAATATCACCATGTATTTTAAGGAACACATGAGAAATGTTAAATTTAAACACACAGAAAAATCAGCAGTGGCAGAACATTTTTGGCAAAAAAAACACGAATTCCAAAAGGAACCAAAACTATTAAAAGCTCTTCAAAAACCCATAGAATTAACAGTATGGGAAAATATATTTATAAACAAAAACAAAGAATTTTTGGTTAACTTTGATCTCCCAAACAACAGATACCTCATCAATAAGTTCGTTAAAGTCACAGAGCGACATCTTAATACCACACTGGGAAGCAGCCAGTGGGACCAAGCTGAAGATGGAGTCAGTCGCCTTTGAAACATGTTCAAGTTAAGTGGAACAAAGTTAGTGAAATTTGAGTGATTTCATAACAATAATTTGTCATATTATAATGTATTTCACTGTGAAAATCCCCGATACAAAAAACTATGAAAAGACAGCTTTATAGCATTCAAATATCATCCATAAATATGTTTCAGTCAGCATAATGAAAGTTTTTGCTATGCAGAGACAATGCTTCAAAAGTAGTTAAAATTACATCCAATCAAAATTCTGTATTCCTAAGGCTGCATTTTCTTTAATAATACAAATTACAATATTTATTGATTGCAGTGCTTTATGGTATACTTTTTATATTTTAGCAATCTGAATCAAGCGTATCTCCACATTTTTTGGAATTTCTGCGTTCACTAGGCTGGCCAGTGAATGTCTTCCAACATCCTGGTTGGACTGGTCATATTTCCACAAGCTGGAGAGTTATGCAGCCAACTGGTAAGCCCCTTTCCCCTCCATATTTTATAAGAAATCAAATCCTGATTAAATATTAACAATGCTACAAATTTATATGTGGATTGGTAATAAACATGGCAGATGGTGGATGTAGTTGTAATTCAATCTGATATAAGTTTTTATGGCATTATATGGATGAGTGCAATAGAGGATGGTAACTGGCAAATAAATAGTGTAAACTATACTGTGAAGAAATAGTTTTTCAATTACTGTGAAAATGATCAGTTATTAATGGTTTCATTAAATGATCTGGCAGCTTCTGTTAATTAGTTAATTGAGCCTTTGTATGAGTTATTGGACAATAACTAGTGATTAAAAGTTATAAAGCAATTACTGAAGATACTGGTGTATTAATTACCATGGTGGAGGGCTAAGCAAGTGGAAGGGAAAGGTTGTGGTCAGTGTTAGCTCCTGTTCTAAAGTGCTAAAAGGGGATAAGTAGCAATGGGAGTGAATTTAGGTACATAAAGAATCAGAATTGGTTCATTCGAAAGTAAGAAACCAATGGATCTTACAGACACAAAAAATGAAGGAAATGTGAGTAGCAGGTTTGTAGTGATTATGGTTATTCTGATTTTGCTGATAATAGAAGGCATAGAGATAAACCCGGGTCCAGGTGAGGACCATGCTAGTTTGGAGCAACTCATCAAGAAGATGGAAGGGATGGAGGAACCAGTTAGGAAATGAATGACTGCAGCCATGAAGGAAATCAAGGAGGAAATTAGGCAGGAAATTCAAGGAATGAATAGAGAAATGGAGTATGTCAAATTTAGAATAAACAAGATGGAAGAAAGATATCGCAAACTAAATTTGGTTTTCTCAGGAGAGGAGTGGCCAACCCAAGAAGTGATAGAAATATTGGAAAACCAGCTTAGAGTGCAGCTACAGGGCTGGGAGGTTGCTGATTCCCATTGGATCTGAAGACAAAGGGGAAGGAGGCTGATTATTGTCAGATTTACATTGGCACAAATGAGTCATGAGGTGTTAAATAGAAGTAAAATGTTAAAAGGAACTTATATATTTATTAATAGGGACATGTCAGCTGAACAACATAGACTTAAGTTCCAGATGCTAATGAAGAGAGCAAGAGCCAGCATACATTTGCAATTTTCAACTGTGGATAGATGGAAGAGTAGGTAATGGAGAGCAAGATGGAGCTAAGGGACAAGAATGGGAGAGGATAGGATATGAATCAGTAGATTTTAAAGATGGCCCAGGAAATATGGTAAACAATGGATGGTACAAAGGTTGGTGTAATTGGTGTAATTGCGAGCACATGCCAAGAGTGAGGGAAGAAGTGGATAATCAAGGACATCAGCTGGGCAAATCAGTGACATCACCAGGGAGAAGAATATCAGCTGGAGGTAGGCTGACTCAACAAGCAACACAACCAATGCAGCAGGGTACAGGAGAAGTTATAACAAGTCCAATATCATTTCGACACCCGGGGAACTTTACTGGATGTTGAACGGGTACAAAGTCAGAATAGGGACCCGGGGTAAGAGAGAAGGTCAGAGGGGGTGGTGCAGAGAAGTCAGGAGAAGTTAAATGAGTTCAGGTTTAGAGCAGAGTCTCAATAGGAAAGATCGGGAGGGAAGGGGATATGAGAATAATCTTTTGAAATTGTGAAGGTTTACAAAGAGGGTTGAAGTTAGGTTATGTTAAATGCATTATGAACAAAATCCAGATTTTAATCTTAGTAGAAACTTGGTTGGAAGAGGATGCACACATAGAAGTGAGGGGTTTTGCATTTATTAACAAAGCAGGAAGGAGAAATAGGTAAGAGATAGAGTTTCTGGGAGATTAGAGGTATTTGCCAAAAATAGGGCTAAAGAGAGGAAATCGAAGATTGAAAGTATTTTGGCTGATGTTCCAAAGCTTGGAAATTTGTTTGGGAATAATATACAATCTACCCAAAATTCTGATCTTAACAATCCTCTACTCCTCTGAATATAGAAGAGGAAATAGAGGAAATTAAGATGGAAGATCCAACGTTCTAAATAGTGGAGGATGTAAATGCAAGATGTGGAGTGCTGTAAGCCAGGAGCAGTAGCTCTTGGGTGGATGAGGTAAGGGACAAGGGTGCAGTTGTGCATGGGAAGGCTAGCAAAGATAAATTAGTGAATGAGGAAGGGCGGAAACTGATGGGGTTTTGTTAAAATATGAACTGTGTTATATTAAACGGGTGTTGAGGTGAGGACAAAGAAGGTGAGTTTATGTGTGCCGTTGGTTTTGGCCAAAGTGTAGTGGACTATGTTATAAGTAGTAAGGATTTATTGCCAGTAATAAAAAAATTTAAGGTATTAAATAATTTTGGTAAAAGCGTACATTTTCCACTTAGTATATTTTTGTTAGTAAATGCAAAAGTGGTTGAAGGGAGAAGAAAGGCAGAGGACAAGCATGCAGTGAAAATTGAATGATATAAATGGATCAAGGAGGAAAGTTATGAGTTTTATAGGGGTGATAAGCTTTGAAATGTCAAAATTATGTATCTGTGGTATTATTTTAAAGATGAAGGAGCTTAAGGAAAGGGTTGCATTGGAGAGATATATGTGTTAAAATAGGCAGGGAATAGGATGAAAAAGATTAGTAGGAAGATTAACATGGGAAAGGCTTGGTTTGATGATGAATATAGGAGTATGCATAATGTAGTGAGAAAAGCAGTAATCTTATGGAAGGAAAAAAATGGAAAGAGAGAGAGGGAAGAAATGACTCTAGTAAAAGAAGCAATGCGGCTGCTGATGGAGATGAAAAGAGAGAAGTGGGGGAGAGAAAGGGCCAGGGAGATGGAGAACAAAATTGACTCTGGGAGTATCTCACAAATCTGAGAGGTGGTTAGCAAATGCACCAGAAAATGGGTGGTAGGGGCCTCAATCAAATCTACCCAGTGGTTAAGGTACTTCAAGCAGTTGTTTGATAAGGGGGTGGGGGTATCTGGTAGATGGGACCTCGAGTTGGCATGTAATTATTACATAGAGCAGCTGTATAGTTCATTCTCAAAGGATGAAGTTGCAACCTGGTAAGGAGACTCAAAAAGAACAAAGCCATGGAATGCCAGTAGAATTTTTTCAAGCAGTGCGAGGATAATGATAGGCTTCAGTGTTTGGCCAGACTTTTGAATGGAATAAATCAATCCCAATGAATTGGAGGGTGGCAATAATTCAGCCCATCTATAAAGGTAAGGGAAGTATAGATGATCCAAATAACTATAGAGGAATAGCATTATTGTCAAATTTAGGAAACATATTCACAGGAATTTTGGTGGAAAGAATAGAAAAATGGGCAGAAGAGAACCATAGACTGTCACCAATGCAATCAGGATTCAGGAAGAGTAGAAGAACAACAGACAATATAATGATCATGAAAATTATCGACTAATACTAAGGGGTGAAGAGAGGGAGGTTGCACACCATATTTATAGACTTAGAGAAAGTGTATAATAGAATAATAAGGGAAGCATTATGGCATAAGCTAAGGTTGAAAGGGTTGAGTAAAGCCATGATGGAGATACTAATGTAACTTTACCAACAGAACACCTTCTGCATCAAATGTGGGGAGGAGGAAATAACAGCCAAAGTGAACAGTAAAGAGGACTTAGACAATGATGTAAATTGAGCCCCATATTGTTTAATTTATTTATAGATGACATTATGGATAGTTTAAGTGTGGGAAATATGCATATGCCAATAATAGGGAATATGGAAATTCCAGGTTTATTGAATGCCAATGACTTAATGGTGGGTTCTGTATCTGAAATTGGTTTATAATTCCAGCTATAGAGGAAATTGAGAGAGAGATATTATGAGGTATGAGGGTTAAAAGTGAATCAAAGCAAGTTGAAGACTATTATGTTTGAAAAAGATTGAAAAGATCAGAAAATGGTTCATGGAGGGTAAAGAAAGGAATTAGTGGAGAATTTTATTTATTTAGGTATTAAATTGTGTAGGAACGGGGATTGGGGAAATCAAGAAAAGTGGGATTTAGCTAAAGGGAGAACATTGGAATTAACGAGAAAATGTATATATATAGCACCAATAATGAAGGTGACATGGTTTGAAAGGTTGTATACAGCCTTAGTGGAATCAAGATGGGCTTATAGAGTTGAGATTTGGGGGATAGATAAGGGGTAGGAGAAAATAGATTTAATAGCAAGAGCCTTCTGCAAACTAATGTTAGGTATACCACAGAACACACCAATACAGACTCTCTTCTATAAATAAGGAAAACCAGTTTTAAAGGGATAGTGATGGGAAGAGTAATCAAATATTGGTGCAGGATAAATCAGCTGTCAGAGGAAAATTTGCTAAAAAGTGTCTTAATTGCCAAGGAAGGCACCAGAGTGCTCAAAATAGGTTGAGCAAAATTAAGGTTCAGTTGAAGGAGAAAGAATTGGGAGATGAATGGATGCAAAAATTTGATATAGTTCATGGGATATGGAAATATATTTTACTAAGGTTCAAAGATATGGACAAACAAGGAATGTGGGCGGGATTGAAGGAGATGAAGTCATTAGTTCTTTATAAAATAATTAAGATGAAAATGGGCCAAGAAAGATATTTAGAAATATGTAACAAGGAGGAGGAGGAAGGTATTGCATGGTTTTGGCTAGGAGTATGGAAGCTAAGAGGCCTAAGGGGGAACGTAATGCAAGGTACATGTCCCATCTGTGGGAACAATGAGAACGGAGTGCATATTTTGTTGGAATGAGTGGAACATAACATATGGAGGAAAATGTTAAGAAGCAATGGAAATGTAGTGATCAAGAAAATGTTTTTAGATCAAGGACAGTTAAGACAATTAGGAGAATTTCTATGGAAAATTAAGATGAAATGGAAGTGGTCAATCAAAAAAGTTTACAGCGATAAGGTAGGAAGTATTCAGAGGACTAATGAAAGTAGAGTAAAAAATACAAGGGGATGTATTATTGGGAACAGTAGAAAGGATTGATAGAAATAGCTCAATGTTACTAATGATAAGTTAATGAAAGGAACATGGGCTAGCAGGCATGGAGAATTTGGAAAATTGCAAATAAAGGAAGGTATTAATGCAGGTTTGTTTGGACAAGTGGCAAAGACTACATACCTTCCTTTCCTACAATTTTATTAAAAGTTTAGAGCCTATGTTTTTATTGTATATATCTTGTAAAACAATAAAAATTGTATTGCATTTCGTTGCATATTTGGAAAATTGGAAATATTGGAAATTGAAATGAATTTCATAATGAATTAGCAGCCTCTAAGGAGAAAGGAGACTGTAATTGTTTTAAATAGTAACATGTTTTTGTTTTATTCAAACATATGAACATTTTTTAAAAAAAATGTATTTTAATATAATTAGATTTTTTTTCCTAGACATGGTTTGTGTTAATACATTTTGAAAGATATAAATACAAAAAAAAAGTATTGAAAAAAATTATTTAAAACCATAATGAATATCACATTTTCAGTTTTTTCTTCATTTCCATTGTAAATTGTTTGAAAGGTACAACATAGGGGAAAAAATTAATTGAAAGGTTATTCTTTCCCAAAGTCAAAGTTAATAAATAAATTTGTTATGATGAAAGTTAAACAACAAAACATACTTTTAGAAACAAGTCATTTTGATGTGTAAACATGTTTTGATGTTATATAATAAATAGGAAAAATTAATAAACAAAAATAAGAAATAAGGAATAAGAAATAAGTTGAAATTGGATGAAGCATTACAAATTGAATATTGGTATTTTAACATGGTCAGACAGTATTTTTGCATTATGCAATTTTACTAGCAAGCATTCTCATTCAATAAGGTAACTTTCTAATTAAATATTTTGTAACTTACTAATTAGCTTCAATGAAAAAGAAAATATCACAGAAAAATCTCTGAGAGTACATTGCTGTCAGCATCTATAGATTTTAGCATGTAACATTTGACTCTAAAGTGTTAGTTCAACTCTGTCTTTCTTTTTCTTTGCAGGGGAGTTCAGCATTTCCAATAATCATGGTGGTAGTCTGTACAATGGGGATACTAATGCACTCTATTGGGCAGATGCTACATCTGAGATAGCATTTGTGGTACCAACACATTGTTATGAACCAGAGGTTTCACCACAGTTTGAATCTTCATTAGATGCATCTCACCCTCCTGGACAGGGTAAACTAATATAATTGATAACAGCATTAAAAGTGCTTAAAGCTTTTATGCAACACAGAACAAGGCATGCAGAATTAATTAACAATTGAAGCATTTTTCTTCAGAAATCCCTTAAGACACCTTATAAAAACCAAATTTGATAACCTCTCATGGTAATTTTAAAATGAATTCCCTTATAGTTATAGTTACAATAAGAATCTCTCCTTTGCCCAGCAAGATACACAATTGAATGAATATCTGAATGGATGTTCCCAATAAGCTGACACCTGATCCCTCCCATTTCCAGGGGAAAGTAAAATACTAGTTACACGTGACTGCCATTCAGTAAGGTTACCAGTGCCACTGGTCATGTGGCATAATCTAGCATGATGTTATTATTGTGATTATTATGTTGGTAACTTCTTCCTGGATATGGATGTGTATACACGTTCACTAAGTGCTGCAAATTGAATGATTTTCAACCCATAATTATCTTAATATTTCTTTAAATAATAAACTGAAATAAAGTCCATAAAATAGTTCAACCTTGCCTATAAAAGTTGCATTTTGAATGATATACCTCGAAGCATAGATAGTGACAAAATGGCACATCTCTGCATTCACCACAAACCATGTACTTTTCCTTGTACGTGTCCTTTTTGTGGCATAGTGCACATTTCCAAAATGGATACAACTTTTTTCCTGTAGACAATATCTTTTTGGAAATTTTTTTTCCTTCAATCTGAGGGTGGCAGGGGTTTTAGAATATCTACCCTCTTTGTGTACAGGCCTCTGAATTTGGTAGCTTGCAATTAAGTTGCGAGCAATTGATATGCAAAAATCCAGATATGTCATTGTTTTTTGTGGGTTTAGAGCTCTCCAAATTACCAAGCAATTGTATATGGTGATATCCAACATGTGAATAAACAGTTTTTTGTACCATTTTACATTTTTTTTGTAAAGAGGGATATACTTGCAATACCTGATCCACAAAATCAACACCATCTATATGCATATTGTATTTATGTATGATATCAGGCTTGAAAATTGCCATTTTAGTTTTGACTCTAGCTTTCCTGTATCGTGCATCAAAATTTTGGAACTGCAATTAGATAAAGCAGTAACTACGCTTCTGTTATGCCAAACAATGTAAGTCAAAGATGGAAGCTGACGCATCTCCACTTCCTCTCTCTTTAGAGCCTGTACTTTGGCAATCCAATATGATTTGAACGTATTTGACTTTTGAGGTCAGATCTTCTTGCACTTTATGCTCATATACGTTTGCTTCAGAGTGACTAAATCTAGGGTAAAAAACTTGGTAAAAAATCCATCGGTTGAATGTCATATGTGAGCTGTGTATGAGGCCGTATACCACAGGTTATACTCCAAAAACCGTGTCTTTTTATGCTGCAATGATTTTCAGAATTCATAACCCTATCTCACCAGTTGAAACCATGATACAAACTGGGAATAACAAGTTTGTAATAATTTTGTATTCAACTTGCCTCATTAGTATTTAGCTGAAACGAAAATATTCCCAATAAACACACCCAAACATGTGATGCCAAGAACAAATTCCAGTAGCAAGTTGCTAATTTATCTATTTCACCAGCTGAAAATTGTATAGCTAACCTGAACATGCAAGCTAAGCTTATTTTGTCATGGAAATTCAATCATATGATTCAAGCACTTCATCTACAGCCACACACGTATTGCGTATTGTATATTAAAATCTACCCTCTACAAATGATAAAAGAAGTGTGTGCAAGCGGGGTCTTTGTGTTACCACAAACATTTCAAATTTATTACTGCTGTATGTACTGGCTCAGCTAAAAGCTAGTGCTTACAATGCTTGTAAACACTACTGTTCAATGGTAATAGCATTCAAAACAAAAGAAAGTAGAGAACTCTTTTAGTTCCGCAAAGCACAATCCAGCATGTAAAATATATTTCAATTTTTCTTTCTTTCTTTTTTCTTCTCTTTCTCCCTCTCTTTTGTTTCCCTCCATTTTGCAAATAAGTACAGTAATACTTGTAGTTGACTCATAATGGATTTATGTCCTTTAATTCAATTTTTGTTTCATTAAAGTATGATTAAAAAAAAAAGCAAAATATAAAAATTTGTTCTGTAGTGCAGAAATTTAAATTGCGGACCATTTAAATGCCTAGATCTGTTTATTGGGTATCCGGGAACAGTCAGTTCAGGGTTTAAATGGCCATCGGGCAACGGGTTAATGGCCTGAATGAATCACTGGAGCTATTTAGGAATTACATGAAATGAATTTGTGGTTGGTTAAATAGTGTGTCCAGATTTATATCAATAAAAAAGAGAAAGGAAGTCTTCAAAAGGAGGACTTTGAAAAAAGAGGACAAAATATCCATTTAAGTATATGATTATATTATATTTAAAATTGTCTATATCTATTTTAAACAAAATATTTATAATAAATCTTACAAATTCTAGCTACATATGAAAGCAAAGGAAAACATAAGGCTAAATATTACATTGTCAAAAAATAAAAAGGCAGCTTGAAATATAAATTTAATATTAATTTGTAATGTGTTTCAGTTAGGTTTTGAATTCACAAATTTTAATTCAGCTTCAAAGCTTGAAATATAAACTTAATATTACTTTGTAATGTGTTTCAGTTAGGTTTCGAATTCACAAATTTTAATTAAGCTTCAAATTCATTTCTTCATTTTCTGAGCACAAGATATTTGCTCTCTAGAGCATCAATAACTTACATTGCCATTTTGAATGCATAGATGGTAATATATATAACCAACTTTAGAACCATGTGTTTGAGAACAAAATACAGAACACTTCATGCATGCAAAGTAGAATGGGCAGATTGTGAGAATGCAGAAAATAAATTTGATCTGCTTAGATCACTCAATTTACTAGCTATTTGTAAGCAAAGAGTATAATATTCTGTTGCTGTTGCTGCCATCTATAGGAAAATTATTTTTAAAAAGGTGTCAAAATTTCACACATACTTGTTATAAAAAGGATGACATTTCATAATTTTTAAAAAATTTCCTGAACCTCGGACTACGATATAAAAAGGAAAACATGCAAAAGGGGATGTTTGATCACCTTACTTTATGAATTCATTTTCCATTGTACCTAAACTGAGCACGAAAAATTCATGAAGGTAACATGTCTCATCCCGGGCTTGACTTTTGAGTGAAGAGTAAACACATGTGCAATGGTTTTTGACTGCATAAAGTGAAACAGATAATCTTACTATAAGTGAATTTACAAGAGTAGAAAAATATTCTTGTGAGTAATTACTTGATCATGGAGCTATTTAAATTCACTTAATAAACAATATTGCAGTTGAATTCAATAAGAAAAATAAAATCAAATTATAATAAATAAACTAAAACTCAAGGTATTTTTGAGTTCTTGCTTTTAAATTTGCCATTCATTTGAGAGATTTTACATATGCAAAGGATGGTGATTCTAATCATGCTTACCCTCACAGGTAGCTGAGGTTGTTAAGGGAGTGGTAGGTCTGGGATTCAATTCTTGCCAGGACAGTCTTTCCTAATTGAGGTTTTTTCCAGGTTTTCCTTGTAGCAAATGTCAGGGAGGTAGCCTAAACTTAGGCCTGGAATGTTTCCTTCCTATAAAAAAAATCCTTTCTCAGTTTATCATTTCATCTCATGTATCGTCAGTGTCCATTGCCTGTGGTGCCTCAATAGTAAAAACGGCTGTTAAACACTATTAAAAAAATCATGCTTAATTAAAAATTCAGAATTTTTGCTAGTGTAAATACTGTATAACTGAATTGTTTCTGGTATCCAGGTTCATATGGAAAAAACATCATTCTTGATAATTGCCTCTCAACCTTCCCATCCTTGTTGAATTAAACGTAAAACTTCTAAAATCATGTCAATATATTAAACTCTCTTGACGTTTCACATTAAAACTTTTTTATTAAAAAGTAAGTTGGGACTAGTTTCGTGAGTCACTTGCTCACATTGTCAACCAATTGACGATTAATGGATCTCTTCAAGCAGGATGTATACTTGGCTGTGTGCGCTCTGGTGGTCTGTTGATGAACCTGTACAATATGTTGTCTGCTTCTGGTATATCAAAATTCATAAGTCTATGTTCATATTTTTTATATAAATCCATCCTTGTTACAGTATTTGTCGTAGAAAATAATAATTAATATGTTTGTTTTACAAAATTTATCTATTTTTTCCACTGCTTTAGTTGTACCTAAGAAATTGCCAGGTCATTCAGCTACACTATGCACAGTTGACCATTACAAATATACTTAAGTAGATAGAATTACATAGAATTTAAAATGAAATAGTAAATAGCATAATGATACATCATTACATTATACATATTGTGTATACATTACATTATATAGTGAGGTTATTTCAGTTATAAGCCAGCAGAGCACAGCTACATTCTAGCAGAAGCCAGTCACCTGTATAATGCATGTGTAGATATGAGCTGTAGTTGGCTTGAGGGAGGCTTTTCAGTAAGTGGTTGTGCATTCATGTGTTACTCAGTGCTTTCATTCTGTGTAAAGTGTGTGATAATTTTTCTTCATCAGTTTTGTAATTATATAAATATGGTCTTGAAAAATAGGTTTTTATGTAAAATACATATGTGAAAATGGATTCTTGCTGGGAAGTACTAGTAGTAATGGTGGTGGTGGTGAAGGCGGCAGTGGTATTTGCAAGAAAATATCCTGACAATCAATTATATTCCAGCAGAGAAACTGTTTGCCAACTTGTTTAAAAGTAATAAGAGATAGGATGTCTCAATGATGACCACCATGATCTTATGAAAGAAAAGTAAGATGAAATACTGGAATTTCCTATACAGATACCAGCTACATACTGTCACTGAGAGGCATCATTTTCACTATCTCATATTATACAAGTTAGTGCTTATTATTATCAGTTTTAAATACAGTATTAAATTAATGCTTTCAGTAAAAATATAAACATTAAAATAAAAAATACTAACTTTGCACTTGGCAAATCTATCCTCCCTTTTTCCTTTTGTAGCAGCTGCACTTTCCTAGTAAGCACCTTGTTAAGGCAGCCTGTAACTCAAATAACCTCTACATATTATGTGTACATTATTAGATAATAAACTAACTACTCTAGTCACACAGCACTATTATCAGTAATATGTTATTGCTGAATTTTAATGATGGACACAACAGTGTAAGAGACACAGACCTTTTTCTTATTTTATTTTAATCACAATATCATATACATTTTTCAGATTCACCAGTAATTTAATCACTTTAGGGATTATTAATACTACTGCATAATGTCAGCCTTACAATAAAATTATTATCTGCACATTGTTTTAAGTATAAATGACTTTTATTTCAACAAATCTTGCTTCACTGTGCATTAACTTTTACAAATTATCTTGGAGTGCTTGTTTTCCTTTTTTCTTTTAGGACGTTATACAATTAATGCCTTTGTTGTATATCTATAGATCATACTTCCCACTGACTCCTATTGCACTAATGTCTCATCAAAATACACTTATTTAATTAATCACTTACTTCCGCCACTTTTTTCTCATCTTCCCTACCCAGTTAAAACTTTTTCTACCATTTCCAAAAGTTTTTAATATCATATCACAACATGCTAACAGTATATTGCTCCTTTTTCACTTTTAAATCAATTAACACTATTATCCTGTTCTCTCCCAGGCCCACCCTCCCTTTCCCTTCTATTATTTCCTAATTCTTCTATATAAAGTGCTCTAATTTCACCTGTGTCCTTGTGATCCTTCTATCTTCATCCTCTTCATCCTTCTATCTTCATCCTCTATTTAAAAAATACTCCCTGATGGCGATGTCACCATACTCCATTCACCTGTGCCTTTCCAAACTCCCATTCCGTCCTTCTGCCCTGCCATCCACTGTCCAGCTGAAGTACCCGTTCCCCTGCTCACCACCAAACATTCTTCCTCACACAGCTGTTGTGGGGTTGGGACTGCTCGGTTGTGACATCTTCCGTGGAGGCATGCTCATGCACCTCTCTCCCTCAACCATCTGCTGGTTGTTGTCCTTTCTTCTCTCCTCTCTTCACCTCTGGCTGATGTTCCTTGACCCTGTTGCTGCATCATCAAAATTTGTTTTAAGTATACACAGGTGCATTACCATAACAATTCTTAAACATATGTTTATTGTAGCAGAAAAAAAGGTTTAAGAAGTACACAACACGTATGCATTTGCACAAAAAACAGTTGTATAACATAAATAAAATTGAAATACTGTCTACATGGTGGTTAGAGTATATGGATATTGGTAATTCAAATCAAATACTGTAACATCATTTGCATATTCTTGGAGCTGTACCAAAGAAGAAAAAAAAGTTCTGGTGATTGAAAAACCAACAAAAACAACAATAATAAAGTTAATTATCAAATGCAGATAAATAATATAGTAAATACATTATGATGAAAACAAAAGAAGGTTACAGAATATTTATGTAAAGCTCCAAAATGTTACAGACGTTTAAATATACTCTTTATTTCTCTTTTTTCCATTTTAAGGCTGGTATGAGCGTAGTGTATCAGATAGTGCAGGTAGTGGGGGACGAGCAGGAGAGAAACCACGGACCTTATCATTGGACCTTGACAAATCATCAGCTTCCTCACCTGGTAGCACCAGTAATGGATCTGGTCGTCGTCGGGCTGGTGCTGTGAGACATAATATACCTTCCCACACAAACACTAAGGTGATGGTATTCTGGACTGAAAGTTTTGAAGACCAGTTGCAGCTCCCATTGAGTAAGTTTTTCTTTTTAAATATATTATTATCTTTGCTAACATAAACATAAACCCGTACAATAATCCTCTATAAATAATTTTGTCACCTGTGTGATTGAATTGGTCACTTCCTTGATTAGAAGATAGGGCCAGGTGTTTAAATCATATACGGCTGAGTTTTATTTGCAGCTTATAAACTGTATTTATTTATTTTATGAAACATATTATGTTATCATGAAGCACCATAAAATGTCTTTATTTTTAATAATCAAATTCTCAGAAATATGTATATTTACTTTCCATGTACAGTTCTAAATTTCAACAAAAGGTTTAACAAAATTAGGTCTATAAACTATGTTTGCAACTTTTCAGCAATTTCATTTAAAACAAACTTAAACACAGGACATTAAGACACCAAAAAACATTTTGTTTTAAAAGGGTCACCTATAAACTTGCATAAAGCAAATTCGTGTAGGTGACAGCTGTGGCTCACAGCAGCATAAATCCAGGTTGCACATCTTTACTACTGGTAGGTCCCAGTGGTGTAGTGATAACCATATGTGCCTCATTGACCCAATTTATTGATTTGGTCTCTTTATGAATGCTCTTTAAAATCTCAGGTCATCAGCCTTCCATTCAATTCAGAGCTTAAAACTGCCAATAAATTTTGTTCAGAGGCCTCTTCTTTTAGACTTAAGATTCTTTTACATGCTGTAAATTTATGACTTGGAACCTACAGCTTTCTTCCCTTTTAAAGGAAGCCATACTTAGGATTTTTATGTCTGAAAAAATCCATCAACCATGGCTGGGATTGAACCGTAATCTTGGATCTATAAGGCAAGTATGGTTACCACTAGACCATCAGAACCAACCCCTTGGAACCCAAGGTTGTGGTTCCAAACCTAGAATTAATAGATTTTTAGGGTGTATGGATTCCTTCAGAAGGGAAGTAAAGCAATTGGTCACATGTCATAGATTTACCCCCTGTAAGAAGAGGACTCAGAGCAAAATTTACCAGACATTTCATGCCCTGAATTAAAAGGGATCTAATGACCAAAGATGTTAAAGAGCATCCTTAAATAAACCTAATAATTATGTCATTTATTGAACTATATGATTTGTCATATAGTTCAATGTAGCTCATCCACTACAAAAAAATATAACTCAGAAATTAAAGGAAAAGGGAAAATGAACATAACAGCAGCTCGCAAAATACAGAATAGAGAATGTAGTATTTAACAAAAAATACAGAGATGACTAGGCAAGCAGTATAGAACAAAGTATGATTATGTTGTAGAAAAAATAGAAGCGAAGTCCCAGCAAAGAAATTTGCCAGACCTGTTTACATAAGCAATCATATACTCCTTAACTCTCTTCTGACTCTGAACAGAACTAACAACACTCTGATCAATGCTTTTAACCACAACCCAACTTTAAGCCCCTATTTAAGTAGGACTGTATCCCAAAATTTTTACATTATCATGATTTTTAAGGTGCATCTACATAATTTAAGCCTTTAAGAATAATTTTTGTGTAGGCAGTGTTCTTCCCAGAAGCTTACATTTTTCCTGGCAACTGTATCTAACTGGAAGTAATTATTTCATAATGTATTCCATCATACTTAATTGACAAGTTATGTGGTTGCTGGCTGTTTTTACCAGTTATGTTCGATTCATGTCCTGTGACTATGCCTGTATAATGTCCATTGGTGCAGTCTAGTATATGGAGCAATTTGAAATTTGAAATGCTAATTGGAACTCGTACAGTGAAGTTAATCATATAATTAAGTCATTGTATGATTGGGTTGAACTACGCACTCTTATTGGCTCCACATACTTGTTTAAACGTAGAACATGTTTCACAGACCATTGTCGTATCCTCTGTTAACATTCAATAATGGATAATTCGTTTTGGTCTGGGATGTATATTTTGCTCTGGTGGAGGTGTGATGAACTTGAACCTTATGTTTTCATCCTCAGAAATGTAAAAGTTCATAAATTTGTCTCTGTATTTATAAATGTAGATTTTCTCCCATGTTCCTAACTCTGTAAGTCCTTGAACTGATTTTAATAATTTTTTATTTTCTGGACAGAAAACCATGACATAATGAAGAAAGAAAAATTATTAATTTTAACAGGAATCAATAAGAGTGTATAGTGTGACTCAATCATTCAATGATCTTAATATGGAGCAATGTTAAGTGTTTGATTCTTAATGTAAAATTTACTAATTTTTCTTAAATAATGTCCTTGGCTTCTATATGTGACAAACAAAAACAACAACAGCAACAACAACAACAATCTTTACTACTGCTAATCTGAATGTAGATTACAAGTTCCTACAATCTTAATAACAAAAATTAACACTCATATATGCTTGGCTGAATATAAAAGAGAGAAGAGGGAAGGAATTTAATAAAAATATCACAGTACACATTATATAAGAGAAAAATAAATTGTTCTGGTTTTCATGGCAGCAAACCCTCAACACTTCTTTGTACTATGATGCCAATTCTGGCTGGCACCATGACCCATCATATGAATTATACTTAAGATCACAGGAGATTGGTTATGCTTTTGTTTTATGGTGAACACAGAGCCAATAGTATTTATTATAAAAGAGAGAAGAGGGAAGGAATTTAATAATAATATCACAGTACACATTATATAAGAGAAAAACAAATTGTTCTGGTTTTCAATGACAGCAAACCCTCAACATTTCTCTATACTATGATACCAATTCTGGCTGGCACCATGACCCCATCATATGAAACATACTTAAGATCACAGGAGATTGGTTTGTATGCTTTTGTTTTATGGTGAACACAGAGCCAATAGTATTTATATTCAATAGTTTTCATTTTA
Organism: Metallyticus violacea; assembly: GCA_030762175.1. NCBI lineage: Eukaryota > Metazoa > Arthropoda > Insecta > Mantodea > Metallyticidae > Metallyticus > Metallyticus violacea. Next base: position 51,304,449 of record CM060830.1, read on the forward strand.
CCTACTACAGCACAGTAATGCACAGAAGGCTAAGCTAGCAGAAGCATTGGAAACAAGACTACCAATCCCCTCTCCCTGGACGGGTTACCACACTGAACACAAATGTATATTTCTGTACCAAGCTTAAATCACCCATCCTGCAGCAAGTTGATGAATATGACATGACATTCAATAACAATTATACCTATGATGTGATGATAAAATCAAAATTATTTAAAGTGAAATAGCTTTGAATGTATGTATATAATTAATAGTTAAATTAATGGTGTAATTGTTTGATTTCACAGCAACTAAATACCTTTGGATGGTTGTTATAATTTAAGCTTTTCTACTACATTATACCAAAACATATGTTACTCTGTAGTGTAATTGGGTTACTTTGAGAAATAGTGTGATAATGCATTAAAATAAAGTAAAAAAAAATTGCTGCAAACTCCATTTAATACTTACTGAAAACTTAGATATAAAAAAAAATGGGTGGGCAACTTCCACGCTTATTTTTCCAACTTTTGTTGCTCATTAATATACTATTTCACTTATGATTAGACATGATTAATGGTATTTTCTAGGCTGTTATGCCGTAGTCTGCTGGAGATAAGAGTTCCAGACATTTTGTCCACAACTGCAGCTGGGATGAACGAAGTTGCCATGGAGAAGGTACCACTGCATCTGATGCAGTGGCTATCAATATCACTGTATTTGTACTGTGGGCATCCTCCGCTGATTGGTCCAGGATGGGCATAGGTTGGGCAGCTGGAGGGAGGGGCCTGGCCTCTCCTATGTTGTTCTCTTCTGACTGGGCCCTTCTCCAAGGAAGCTTTGTCCATGCCACTGAAGATGTCTGCCACAGTTGTGGATGAAATGTCTGGAACTTGACTGTGGCCATGAAAACTTATGTTCCCTCATCACTTATTATCTATTAGTCTTTTAAAATATTTTATTCAACTTTGTAATACAACTCTAATCAATCTGTATAAAGCTCAATGCAAACTTTTCTGGTAACACACATGACAAGAGATGACATTGCAGATGGGCTATATGCAGATATAATGACTATTATGGTCAAGAGAATCCTACTATTGCTTCCTCTCACCATCCCCAAACAAAATACTCTACAAGCTTACCAAGATATTGGTTTGCACCACAACTGCAAACCAAGTCCCTTACAGATAATAAATACAAATGGAAACATAAGGCATAAGATAGAAGTTCCCCTATAGACATGTTTTTATGCATAAAAATGCATTAAGTATTAGTTATAGGAAATTAAATGTTCAAATTTTGGTGTTAGTGCAAACTACAACCTCCTAAAGAAACCACCCCTGACGGATGATCATTAAATATTAATGTTAAAAATATAGCTTTAATATACATTTTATCTGTGTTCTAAAATAGAATTCTGCAACTTTTATCAGACAGTTAGACAGTCATACTCACTGGAATTGAATTCTGATCAAAATTGCATTATATTATAATTTATGGAATCATACAAGTACTGAATACAGTAAACTTAAATGTGTGCAATTTTTCCTCCTATATTAAATCCAAGGCTTCCCGAGAATGTCAGTTATCCATAATTAATTGTAGAATAAGAGTCTGTAAATAAAGAAAATGCAAACATATTTCCAAAATGCAGCATTGGCATGTTTTGAGGACTGCAGTTCAATCTTGAAAAATCAAAAGTTTTAAGAAAAAAATATATAATTGCTTCAAGCGAGTTTCCTTTTATGGTTTTCTGCTCTTTTTTAAATCATCATTTGAGGATTTTTTCATGCAGTTATGGCTGTGATCAAGTTAAAGTAAAAATTTAATTTCACTTAGTAATTCAGCATTATGCAAGTAATTACATAATTTGCTTATTTGTTGAACAGGGAGGGATATTGCATTTGATAATTTAAAGACAAAATGTATTTTAATATGGGAAAAATGTATAACAATTAAAATTATAAGTAAAATAGTGATATAATTGAAATCATAGTATGATTGATTTGAACTAAACACTCTTATTGCTCCAGTTACTTGTCTATAAATGTAGAAATGTTGAATCCCCCCCCCTTTACGGATTATCTTTAACATCTCAAGTCATCAGCGTCCCATTCTATTCAGGACGTGAAACGGCCAACAAATTTTGCTCAGAGGCCTCTTCATTCAGACTTGAGTTCTTTTTCATGCTGTAAATATATGACATGGGACCCATGGCTTTATTTCCCTTCCAAAGGAAGCTATACTTAGCATTTTTACGCCCCCAAAAAATCCATCAATCTTGGCTAGGTTTGAACCTGCAATCTTGGGTTTAGAAGGCAAGTATGGTTACCACTACACCACCAGGACCAACGAAATGTAGAAATCATACAATGATTTCAGTTATTCGATTGGCTTCACTGTACAAGTTCCAATTAGTGTCTCTAATTAAGATAGTGATAATCTATAATTATGCAAGTTAATGCATCAGGTTAATGCAATAGTTCTGATGCAATACAGAATTTTTTAGAATAAATTTAAAGACTGGCAAGAAACTTTACTGGGACACTAAAGGTGCCAGGAACTGAAAAAGTTTGTAAAGCTCTGAAGTAATTAAAGCCTGCCTTCTGTAGACTTTTACTCTTGTTATTTTCTCTCTACAGGTGATTTGATTCATGCTACCTGTACTGGACTGGAAGCGAGTTGTAACAGAACTCAGGATGAAAGAGATTATTTTGTGATTTCTCTTCATGCTCTTGCAAGTGGGTTGCTTCGAGTCAAACTCCAAGGTCCAGCTGGAGGCCGTACCAGCCTAGCTACTCCATTGGTTGATGGCATGGTAGTCAGTCGACGGGTTCTTGGATCATTAGTTAGACAGACTGCTCTGAATATGTGTCGCCGTAGGAGACTTGATAATGATAGGTAAGTGTAGTTGATAATCTTGAAAGAAATTGTGCCTATTTTCTTGTAATCTTTGGTTTTTAAACTTCTTAGAAGCATATAAAAACATTTATTGAAAATAATATAATTTTTCTTGGTAATAATTTCTCTACTTATTTCACCTGTTTACAATTTTACAGTGTGTAAAAATAGTATTTCCTAGATTTAAACGTAAATTATCCAAAATATTATTTATACAAGATGTTTGCATTCAACAAAGTTCTGATTGCTGTCCTGTGCTATATGTGTATTATTTTTCAATGATAAGTGTTGCATATACATGAAATGTTTTCCAAAGCACAAATATTCAAAAAATAGAATCTGGAAATATACAAATGTGCTTTTTCTTTTTCATAGTTAACACATTTAAAAAAACTATAGCCAATTGTTCATAAGCCAGCTAATTAGACTTTTAAACATATCAGCTCTGCACTAATTCTAATATTATTATGCTAAATTGTTCTGAATAATGCTAATGGCAAATCTTTTCTTCAGACATGCAAAGTTCTTTGTAGTGCAGTTAGATGATGTAAGATAGATGTACCTGTATAACTAGAGGAATGAGGGAGCTGTGTAGCAAAGTTAAGGAAGCTGACAGTTGAACATCTGCCTGCTTGCTTAAGGTCCAGAGCTCAATACCCTGCTGGACACAAATATTTTTATTAAGAATGTTTCACGTGCTGCCCAGAGTAGTGTATGAGTGTGAAGCATGCTTTGTGTATGTGCATTGATTATTTAATAACTAGTTTGCACATACCAGAACTACCATTGAGCAGTTATCTGATAACGCATATCCAGTTCTACACATGTATGACCAATTCAATAAAGTTGAGAGCAGGTTTTAAGTTATAAACTAAAAAATGCTTGCAGCATTCCAAATCATTATACAGAAAAATAAAATGAATAAGTTGACTCACAGCTGATGATGTGGGCAATGGCCTGTGAAATATGTTCTGTATAATTTAATGGTAAGTGGAGCATAAGATTGACTTACAAGCTAATTAAGGAATATTAATTGTTTCACAGTATTAGTTCCGACTCAAAATTAGTTTTAAATTTTAAATTAATACGGTTTGCAGAAACAATAATTATGTATTTGCATCTTGGAATTTTATTATTTTCAAAGTTTCAACCCATCTTACCACACACTATATAGGTACAATATGTAGCTCTTTAGACTTGTGTCCATAATTACTGAATTTACGTTCACTTTAGAATACAACTGTTTTAATGAGCATTCCTAACATTAGAAGTACTCAGGAAATCAAATACTTTACTTATAGCCCCTTCAAAATTTATTGAATAGAGTGCTAACTATTTTTAATTACTGAGAGGCAGTTTCTAATTTCAGTTTTTACAAGATTCGTGCAACTATCTTCTTGCTCAAATCTATAGTATGCAATGGAATTGTTGCAGCATACTGTATAAATGAACCAATTGTTGAATTGAATTGTTCACATAACTTGTTAACATATATGAATTGTAATAATTCTTTGAAATTCACTTCTGAATATCTATTGCTCAATACCTTCTTGAACATCGTCCATTGCATTAACATTTTAATTACATCTACAGACTCTCTAGAACTAACAGTTTATATGCATACTTTGTCCAGGTTCCCCATCATTCATTTAAATTTACTAGGGGGGTCAAGAGAAGAAGAAACATTTACAAGGTTTTTATTTTCAAGTCTATTGCTGTTGTACCAATTTTGCACCTTTCATTGAAATTATGTCATATTTTTAAAAATCAAGTAGGGAAATGTGACAAATGTGACTGTGGCTTAAAACTGGTTAATAGTTTGTACAAGAAATCACACAGTTATTTTAAATTTGGGAACCAAGGAGTAAATGTTGGTAATTGTGACTGCATAACTGTTAACCAAGAAATTAGAAGGCTGTAATTCACCCAATTGTGCCAAATATCACTTGATTTAGAGATCAACCAGTAATAATAGTAATAGTAATAATAGATTTGTTATTTAGAAGAACTAAATAAAATTGTTGTCATTCATTCCCGCCTATGTTCCATATTCTTCACCCCACCTGTGCACATGTTTCCTATCTTATCCTGAGATTCATTCCATATATTTCTCTGATATGAATTAATTTTGGCTATTGCAGCTATCAGCCACCTCATGTACGACGACGATTGAAAGTTCAGGAGCTGGTGCAGAAGTACCATTGTGAACTGAGCCATCCAGAGCTCCTTACGTATCTTTTCAGTGATCCACCTACGTAATCATTGTCATTAATTGTTAACATTCCAATCATTCCAAATAAAATATATATATTATACATTTCATTTGTTACCTAATTTAACTGTACTACGATAGCCTCCACATTTTCCTAATCATTTATTTGTTCAATTGATTTATTACCTACTTGGAGACCTGTCTTCATCCTTCTGTTAAATTTGCATCCTTAACATTTGTGCTCTACTATATTATATCCACAATTCTGATTCCTCTTCCTTTATGCTCCTTGTATTATTGTGCATATCTTTTTCACACAGGTGTTTTTGAGTTTGTTTTAAAATTACTTTTAGAGACAAAGCTTAACTATTGATGGAGGAGAACTAAAAAATTACACCTATCAGAAAGCAAATCAATAATGCTGCTCTGCAAACAACTTGACAGAGCAATAAGTGAGCAGTGTATGAAGGTAGAGGTGACAAAACATGTCAAAATAGGGGATTTACTATACACCTGTTGATAATGCTGATCTTAAAGAATGAATTATGTCAGTCATTTATTTACTAATGAGGTACATTATTTAATCTGAAATATGCATATCTCAGCATCAGTCCTGAAGTCTGAGTGAAGAGAACTGGAGTACTGTTATGAAACACAAGAGTTTAGAGTTCATGTCCCATAATTATAGTAAAAAATTAGTTAAATATAGATTATAAGCAAGCTTGTCATGTATTTTTTGCAGATAGATTTTGCATAAACACATGAAAGGAATGCAAAATTAATGTCAATATTTGGTTCACATCCATGTTAATATCTGTGCTCTTTGATGAAAATAAATTTATAGGTATGCACAAAGCCAAACTAACTGATGCTTATCTCAATTGATCATGCTAAACCCAATATAAAGAAACAGTTTCACCACCTACATTGGCTTTCAGGCTAGGGTCTTGGATATTAACAAATATTCCAACTATCAAAAGCAGCATAAAAACATATATCTCAGAACATAAACTGCCATTTAGGACTATGGGAAAAATTGGCTGTTGCTGAACATGTAATTAACCTGGAAGACCACCACATGGTTTATGAAAACAGCAAGGGCCCTTGCTTATTTATGACAAAAATTATCACAGCAGATTACATAGGGAAACTATTGAAATATTTAAACATCCCAGTGATATAAACAAGAAAGAAAAAGATATGAAAATTAACAGAATTTGAACTCCTACTCTTAAGAAGCATGTTAGAACTCCTGCTGTGAATTAATACCACAGAACATGACCATAACCATGTAAGTGCCCCACTCTTAGCTCAGTATTGACAACAATGAGCCTCATTCTTAGAATCAGCTGCTGAGTGTCAAGTACATTTTTTTTATTCCTCTGAAGATATCCACTATAGTGTTGAATGAAATGTCAACTCACCATAAATATGAATTGACCATTAGAACACAGCCAAAAAGCCCAGAAATGTTGGTAATATCCAGTTACATCACCATTTCATTAGATTCCATAAGTTTCTAGCCTGACCAAGTTGCAGTGCAATAATCAAAAATCCTTTTATGTGGGAAATATACTTTTTTTTTTTTAATAGCAGAGATTTTCACAGTGAAATATAGTATAATATAACAATATATGAGTTTGTAATGGCGGTTCAGTGAGCAACTGAAGATGGGAGAGATTCTCCCAAAACGTGTCTTACTTTTATGTAAGGAAGTGGAGTCTAGTGTAAAAAATGAATACCTAAGTTTAGGAAATATATGAGGAATTCACTCAAATTTCACTAATTTTGTTCCACTTACTTGGACATGTTTCAAAGGCTGTTGCTTTCATAATCAGCATGGTTCCATTGTCAGCTTCCCAGCATGGTATTAAGGTGTCCCTCTGTGGATTTTATGAACTTTATGATGAGATTACTGTTGTTTGAAAGATCATAATTAACTAAATTTTCCTTTTTTCATTTATGAATATATTTTTCCACACAAATAATTTAATGAGTTTTTGAAGAGATTTAAGAGTATAGGTCCATTTTGGAATTCATGTTTTTTTTTCTCGTGTGTTCCTTAAACTGTAGTGTAATGTTCCTTTTTGATTTGCCTATATATTTCATATGGCAGTCTTTGCAACTGATTTCATAAATGCCTGATTGTTTTCCTGGTGTAATTTTGTCTTTCGTGTGGTTTTTAGGTTTTTTAAACTGCATCTGTTCATTGGAGCCAAAATAATGTTCACATCTTTAGAAATCTTCTGGAATTTTTTATGTTCCCACGATAGAATGTAAATTTCTTATATATATATATATATATATATATATATATATATATATATATATATAAAATCTCCTTTGTTACCTTTCAGTGTAATGATGACCTTTATTTGTTTTTGCTTTTTGAACTATTTTCTTCTTGACCAGATCTTGCAATAGAATGTAAATTTCTTATATATATATATGATCTCCTTGTTCGCTTTTCAGTGTGGTGATTTCTTTTATTTGTTTTTGTTTTTTGAACTTTTCTACTTTCTTCTTGACCAAATCTATTGTGTAACCATTTTTCTGCGCTATATCTACGATTTTTCAGTATTCAGATTTGTATTCTGTCTTGCTTATTGGTCGGGTTGTTAATCTGAATGTGAGGCTATTGATTATTGTGAGTTTATGTTGTTTTGTATTGTGGCTGTTGTTTTTTATATAATTATCTGTATGGGTATCTTTTGAATATGCCAAATTCCAGTATATTGTCATTTTTTATAATTTTTATATCCAGAAAAGGAAGAACCTTGTTGTTTTCTATTTTCATTGTGAATTTAATGGTGCTGTCTTGTAGGTTCACTAGTTTAATTGCATCCTTTTTCCATTTTTCATTTACTATTGCAAACACATCATCAACATAACATCACAAAGTTCATAAAATCCACAGAGCAACATCTTAATACTATACTGGGAAGCTGACAGTGGAATTGTGCCGATGATGAAGGCAACAACCTTCGAAATATGTCCAAGCAAGTGGAACAAAACTAAGGAAATTTGAATGATATCCTCATATATAAGCTATACCCTTATATATGTTTGTTATTATTAAAAAAGCATGTCTCACTCATGTAATACCACCTTGAAGAGCCATGTAAGTAACTAGAGGTATGTGAATTTTTGAAATGTTGAAAATTGAGGTAAAGTAGAGTGATAAAATGTTTCACAAAGAAAGGATTTTCTCATACAGAAATTATAAACAGCTTGGAAGCTTCCCTTTCATATTCAATGGTAGGAGCATAGGTTTTGATTAGGATGAGAAAACACTTAAGATAAATCACATGATGGTCAGTCAATAGAGGATACCAAAATCCATTACTGAAGAGGAGATGTTGAGTAACAGGAGACTAAAACTGGAAAAAATTCCATGAAGTTGGAAAAACAGTCATCTATAGAATTCTGCATGAACATCTCCATATGAAAAAGATGAGTGCAGTATGATTGCCATTACTTTCCTTGGCAACTCCAACTGGATGCTGTGAAAGGATTTTGACCTTATATCAAACAACAGGAAGGAAGTTCTTGAATCAGTTGTGACAGGGGATGAAACTAATGTCCCCTACCGTGATCCATTTTAAAAAATTGAGTCTGTAGAGTAGTGTAAATCTGATGAGGCACCTCTAAATTGTCCAGTCTAGGAGAAAAATAGCCATAATTTTCTCATGGTGACATGACTTTAAAGAGAGAAACTCAGTGTCAACATACACTACTACTGCAGCCTTCTTCACAAACTGCTAGCAGCAATGAAGAAAAGAGGCATGTTGAGCCGTGGTGTTTGCCTTCTGCATGACTTCTCAGACTGCAAAGAACCCTACAGTCCATATCTAGCTCCCAGTTGTTACTATATTTTCTCAAAAGTAAAGACCTACTGGGAAGAAAATTTAATGACGACTAGGCATCAGGATTCTTAAACACTTAACATGGAGTTGGGTACACTTAAACTACAAGGTCAGTACAAACATTGCATGAATAAGCTATATGAGCCACTACCTGGCAGGTAAACAAGAACTGATGAGTGACACTGTAGTAAGGGGAGAGGATGGTTTGTAGCTCATGTCCTACCCCTCCCACGTATTGTCTACAATCCAGTACCAACATAGTTTCATTCTGGTTTTAGTGCCTAGAAATTCCAATGCTTAATGATAACACTGAAGTGAAAAAAGCAGTTTAGGACATCATGCAGGCAAAAGTTGAGACTATTTTTTCCATGGTATAAAAATGGTAGTTTAAAGATCTGAAAAGTGTGTTGAAATATAAGAATCATGTCTCTAAAAGTAAGGTGGGAACTATGGAACCCACCTTGTATGGATGGGGGGTGCGTGGTCTGGGACAAAGGGGGATACTTTTGTACTTAAGCCTTGCTTATGGATGGCCCTTTGTGCATAATCATCAACCTGAAAATCTAGATATCATCTCATGAGAGGGTATAAATATTAATGATTGGGGCATTTGCTTTTCGAATCCAGTGGTCAGCCTTGATCACCATCTGCAGTAGAGAGAGAGAGCATGTGTTCAAATCCTGCTTGAGTTAGGCAGTGAAGAATTTTATTGCAGATTTCTTTTTTCTAAGCAAACAAAATTAAATTATGTCTTTAATGAATGCTTCTTGAAGTCATAAAATGTGCAAAATTCATTATTTTTAATGATTAACCTCCCAAAGACTGAAGCGTAGGATATGAATGATAAATAAATTTCTGTTTAAGTCTTTGGAATGTTTAGTGGTAAAATAAAGAAAACTAAAGATCAGGATGTAAGAAGTAATACACACTGAAGTGCTTGAAGGAAACTGCTCATCAATACATAAAAAGCAACTTCCAGTTTGCTGCCATCAAGCATAGCAGAGAGATAAAAGTTCTGGACCAGAGAGGAGTAAAAATTCAAAATATACATGAAGGGATGATGAATTACAATTATATATTAAAAGGCTAGGATACAGACAGGAGGGTTGAGGGAAATAGATATAGAGGAGCTTTTAAAAGATAATAAAAGTAAGGAAGCATTTATAAGGCTACAGGAGATGGGAAGATGACAGGAGAAACAATGAGTCTGAAAATAGATGGACAGCAAGAGCAACAATAGTAAAGCAATGTCTTTGGTGAAGAAAAGGGGAAAGTAAGGGAAAATAGTATAAAAGCAGAAGACTCTTTGTTTTTAGAAATCTCTTAGGAGCAGGTCACATGATTAATCAAAATATATGGCCACTGGAGAATTATATTGAGCATTTAGATAGCTTGATAAGAATATGTAAAGTGCAAAAGCAAATTAGAAGATTAAAAAGGAACAAAGCAAGTGGTATGGTTGGAATTACTGGGAGACTTTGGAAGGCATAGAGTTTAAACAAAATAGATTAATTTTTATATAAACAATATAATATATATATATATATATATATTTATACCACTCCATTGTCAACAGCTTCATAATATTACATTGTTTATATATATATACCACTCCATTGTCAACAGCTTCATAAGTACATTTAATAGATTAATTTTATTAGTTACAATATTGGTTGGTTACTAGTGGCCAATCGCGATGCTAATATTTATTATTTTTCTCTAGCTTCCCAATAAAGAGCTACCAAATTATTTTTCATTTGTTAGTTATCTAGTTGCTGCATTTCAGTAGATGTTCTTTGTTTAAGATAGTATTCACACCCTTACACAGTGGAGAGTGGCTGTTCTTGATTAATTTCATCCTGAAGAGATGTTCTGGCAGGCAATCAACCCAAAAATTAAACTCCCAATTTTTCTTGTTTTCAATAAAAGATGATTGAAAGTATTTAGATCTTCATATGGTTTTCCTTTAGGTTATTTTTTTTTTTGCTTTTCTTTTCTTTTTCCCTTCTTCTTGTTCAGATATTAATCTTTTCATGAGTTTCAATTTAGAGGGAAGTTCTAGTTCAAAAGGTGATTTTAATTTTATGGCTCCTTTTTTTGCCAAAGTATCAGCAATCTCATTCCCCTTTAATCCCACATGGCTTGGGATCCATTGTAAAACTATTTCTGTATTTCTGATCTGGATTGTATGATATAGTTTTCTTATAATTGATAATCATTGTATGATTCAGTTGAACTACCCACTCTTAATGCTTCACTTGTCATTATGTATGGAACCGGTTTCGATAACATTTAGTTCTCATACAATAATATCAATTATATGATTAGCTTCACTATGCAAGTTCCAATTTACATTTTAATAGTTTTCTTATTTCATTTATAGCATGTGTTGGTAGGTAACTATAATTCACTTTGTAGTACTGCTTTAGAGTCCCTTAAGATAATAATTCTTTAACTTATGTTAGGTCTATACAGTAGATTTTGTAAAGCTGCTCTAATGGCCATTATTTCACCATCAAAACTGTTAGCATACTGTCCCATAGGTGTATATTGAGAGAATTCTTCACAGTATATTTCGAAGTCTACTGCTCCATTTTTTAAGAGATCCATTTGTATACGCTCTACACCATGTATCAGTCAGATAATAGTTTAGTGTACTAAGTTAGTACATTAGTTAGAATATTAAACTCTATATTTGAAGGAGGTAATGTCCCAAAGAGATAGGAAACAGCATTAATTGATTCCATTATTTAAAAACAATGAGGATGTGAGCACCCAGCAAATTATAGAGGTATTAGTTTGCTGTCAGTATTAGGTAACATGTATACTGGAGCCTTGGCTGAAAGATTGCAAAACTGGGTAGAAGAAGAGGGCAAGCTATCAGAATTTCAAGCAGGTTTTTGAAAATAAAATAACAATAGATAATATTTTTGTGATTGATACAATGGTAAATAAATATTTAGTAATAAAAAGAGGGACATCATATATGTTGTTTGTGGATTTTGAAAAGGCTTTTGATATAATAAGTCAGCAAGCACTGTGGACCAAATTGAATGGAAAGGTATTAAGTAACAGGTTTATAAGAATAGCACAATGAATATATCTGATAATGATTTATGTGTAAAGATTTTAAATAACAAAGTGACTAAAACTATTCAAAATAATGTAGGACTAATTCAAGGCTGTAAGCTATGTTCAGTACTATTCATTGATTATATTTTATAGGCAATTAATAAGACTAATATTCCAAGTAATTAACAACAAAGAAATATCTGGTTTAAATTAAATGTATTTACGGAGCTGTTGATAATGGAGTGATATATATAGACACTAATCTAATAAACTTGTTAGTTTATTACATTATGTAAGTAAATGGAGTTAGTGTAAATAAGTTTATTACATTAGTGTTTATATTTATAAATATCTGGTTTGTTATTTGTGGATGATCCATAGCAAGGTTAATAACCAATGTAGGATTAATTAAAGTAAATGTAGGAAATGAAGTGTAAGATTTAATATAGATAAATAAAAATAGTGGTATTTAAGAAGGGAAGCAAGTTAAGGAAACATGAGAAGTAGTGTTGGCAAGGAAGAGAAATTGAGGCAGTTAATGAATTTGATTACCTGGGAGTAAGATTAAACAGTATTGGTGGATGGAGTGAGCAGAAGAAAAGAATACTAGCTGAATGAAAACTCTTCTTGAAAGTCATTAAAAAGCATGCTTAGCACAAATACCAAGGATACAAATAAATGGTTGGAGAGAGTATATCTGGCAGTAGTTAACATTAGAATGTTCTATGAAGTGGAGATTTGGGTTATAGAGGAGGGGTGGACAAATGTGAATATGATTCATAGAAATTCTTGTAAACAGAGCCTGCTTAGAGCTTTACCTAGAATTAGAAATTTAAATGAGCAAAACATTGTACTGAGAAAGTTCAGTAAGGGTAAATCAAGGAGAAACTTGGTTCAATAGGATGGAGGAAATTTGGAGAAAATAGTTTGGTGAAACTTGGAGAGCTAGAGAATCATTAGAAAGTGGTTTCTGGAAAGAAATTAGAGCTAGAATTGAGGATATTGAAAAGCAAGATATAATCACTATTTTTAATTCCAAATCTTCATTGAGTATGTACGAGATCTGAAGAAAAAATTACGTTGAACAGTGTGACAAGTCAAGTTTTGCATAGGCTAGAAAGAGGGTTATAAAATTTAAAGGGTTAAGAGTAAGGGGGGATTTAGAAAAATTCCCACTTTGTAACCAAAAGGATAGTAGTTGACACTTATTTTTAAAATTTGAAGAAACATACATTTTTAGAGAGCTACTAGAAATGAAGAGGTAATCTAATTTGCCAGAGAAATTAGAGGGAAAAAATAGTGAGTGTAAAATCAAGAAAGAATATAATGAAATAGGAAACTATTTGGGTAAAATAAGAGCTAAATGGATCAGAAAAATTAGTAAGCAAGATAATGGCGAAAGTAAGAAATATTATTAGATAGTAGACTTATAGGGAAAATAAACGTCCAATAGCCAGGTAACTACTAAGTTAGAGACTATTGAGGTCTCTATGGGAAGTCAGCAACATGGTGTGGTAATTTATGAATTGATTAAATGAAGTATTATACAGGGTTTTTAATGTTTTGGTTAATATTAGTTTGATAGTGTTAAATTTTTTTATATTGTTTGTTTAGGGATAGTTATTAATTTAGAAATAAGAGAATTATTAGTAGAAATTGTAGTTATATGGTTAAATAAATTATATATAAAATATTTATAGTAATGTGTTTTTGGTTGGATCAAAGCCTAGTCCCCTGGATATTGCAGTGGGTAGCTGTTAATTAAATGGGGACTTGGGGATGAGCTAATCAAATGGGTAAATCTTTGAATTGAAGTAATGAGAATTAAAATAATGTATTTGTACTGTATGTAATGTAATATTTAATAATACTCAAGATAATTGTAAAATGGTATATAGTTAAAATTGTGTACAAACAAACGTGACTGAAATGAAATTGATTTAAAATTGTATAAGGATTTGTTAAATAAATATTCTATTGTTTTCTATTCAATTACACTTATGCATAAACAATGGAATGTTTTAGTAAAACACAAGATATGAGGCATAAATATTCTTATAGAATGTTGAAGAAATACCAATAGTTTTCAGATACCCTAAAAGATAAAGACATCTGCTTTTATTACATTTTTGGTACAGAATTATGTCTGAGATAAAAAATGCTGTATAACAATCAAGTAAGGAACAATGTACTCTCTAAACACACTGAAAACTAAGACTAAACACTTCATTGTAAATAAAAAACTTTAATCAATCTCAGCTTTCAAGCTAATCTCTGTTTAATTTAATTATATACATAACAATATAGGCCTCTGTAACAACAAAAACATTAAAAACCATAAAAATGTACCTTCCATAAATGCAATAAATATGTTATCTTTATTTAAATTGCACTTAGGAAGATATCCTTGTTTAACATTTTATATGCATCTACATCATATTATGGAATAGGAACTGGTCATTAAAAAGCAATCACATTTTTACAATAATAAAAAAATACTTAATAGTGAAAGCACATATTGTACTGATGAGTGTTCTAATTTTCTGCACAAGCATTTTCCATTGGGACAAAAGCAAAAGTTTGGTGCTGTTTTTTCAAACAATTGAGACATTACTTTAGATATTAAAGTATCACAGGAAAAAATCTCTGTTGAAATCTGTTTACATACCAGAGTTAAATCAAAGGCAGCTAATAACTTAAGATGCTAATGGCATAAAATGTAGCATCTTTTTGTCTCTATCCTTCCATGTACATAACAGAGTTTATATGTATTGTATATAGACCTGATATGAAAGGGATAGACAGGATAGCAGAAAAGAAAACAAAAAAGAAGGAAAATTTCATATTGTCCACTCTGTAAGCATGCACAAGCTTTATCTTTATTTATTGAAAGGTAGAGAGACAGAGAAATGCAAAGGAAAATACCAAGACAAATAACTCATTTTATTGAAAAAGTTTAAAATAAAAAAAAGGGGGGACTATGTCAGTAAACCGAGATATTATCTGCAGTGAGTAAGATCAAAATGTATTAAATGTGCATTGTGAAATAATGAGGATAGATCAACTTTATACAGTAGGTGAAGGAAAAGCACATTAGATACACACTTTTGGACTCCATGGTAATGTGATCAGCAGCATGGCCCCCATATGATGATTTTTTTTTTGAGTAGTGTTTAACGCCCGTTTTTACTA
Organism: Metallyticus violacea; assembly: GCA_030762175.1. Taxonomy (NCBI): domain Eukaryota; kingdom Metazoa; phylum Arthropoda; class Insecta; order Mantodea; family Metallyticidae; genus Metallyticus; species Metallyticus violacea. The sequence continues at coordinate 51,319,674 of CM060830.1, forward strand.
CTGAGGCACCATAGGCGATGCACACTGATGATACATGAAATGAAATAATAAATTTGGAAAGGATATTTTTTAAGGAAGGAAGGGTTCCAGGCCTTAAGTTAAGGGTACCTCCCCGGCATTTGCCATGTATCAAAATGGGTATTAAACATTATTTTAAAAAAACTATATATCTTTAAATCTGCAATATAGTTTCTTTTTGGGTAGTTTATTAGTTCATTAACAGGAATTATTAGTCCAACAGTATCATTCAACTGACAGAGAAAATATACATAGCAGAGTTTTTATGTGATGGCTTCTTATTTTTTTTTATTTAATTATAAACTAATGACTTTTCTATTTTTCTAAGGGTATACATGTGTAGCTTTGAGTTCACCAATGGCATATGTAGGTAATAATTAACTTTACTGCTGCCACAATTCATTATGTTGGACAGAGTTTATGATTTGAATTTAGCACATTGTTTACAAGGTATGAAACACCAACAGACAATTAGGTCCTTTGCAAAAAGATACCTGATTGAGATACAGGTAGAATGCCAAACCATTTTAACAATGCACATCTAACCATGTTGTTTGCATTATCTGAATTTAAGCAGTATGCACCAACTGTATTTAATAGTTTCTCATAGCTTTTTTTGCTCTTTCCAGAATCTCAGATATATCAAAGGCTTCTAGAAAGATTGTTTCAAACTTATAGCTGCCACTTCAGCTATGTAATAAATTCATGATGTTAATACAGGGTGTTAATGAACTACATCCAACTAATTTCAGAGTGTAGAGATGTCATATATAAGCAATTTGAGATAACACAGTTGTATGGTGTTAAACATTTTGGCAAGATGCAGATAATTCGGTGTTAAAGCCAAGCCAGGTGAAAAATTGTTGTAGAATGTCTTTAAAACTGCCTTGCGAGCATATAAATATTGATTTTCCACAGTTCGTTATCTGAGTTTTCAAGATTTAGTGCCATAAAATCCCTCAAATCTTGAATTAATCATATGATTGTGTTACAATGAACATCTATTAACTACCTTCTTGCATTATGTATCCAAGACTGACTATAAGCAATTAAATGTAATCAGTCTTGATATAGCCCACTCTAGAGGGAGCTCTTTAACTGCTTTTGTGGCATAATGCATAATGCAGAACCTGATGTTCTGCAGGCCGCAAGTTCAATTCTTATCATGCCATTAAATTTATTTTATTTAATATGAAGTGCTGCAATATGCATACTAAAGAATTATGAATAAAATTTACTAATACTTTCAAGTTTATTTTCTTTCTCAACAATGAATGTGTTACCAACATACAATGTTAATAAGCTTACTTCTAACTTAATTCCTAAAACTTAATTTACCTAACACATACTCAGGACGTGATTCTGATAGGCAAGTACAATAACCAAAAGGGATTTAAGTGGATAAAATAAAACATAAACCTAGAACATGTCTAAAAGCTGCATTATTAACACCCTAAATAGAAAACAAACAAAAAAAAATGTGATGAACAAGACTCAAACTTGAAAACAAATTATTGTCTCTTACTTGAAAGCTAATGTCATAACCAATGGCCAGAGTGATATGTTCTAAAACCTCCCATTGTTAGTGTGTTGTGCTTTCGAGTGGCATCTTCATTGGCCAGTGGCATACTGGCACTTTACAAATGTATAGCCATAGCTTTGAAATTTGAACAGACATACCATATGCTTTCTATCCCAAATTGCTTATATATGACATCTCTACAATCTCTGAAATTATTTTGGTATAATTCATTAACACTTTGTGTATTTGTGCAATCTAGTTTAATTTTCAATCCATTAATTTGAAAGAATTTGTTATTTATTTGTCTAATACATAGTTTACCTCAAATGGCCTTAAGAGGTTTATACAGAATATATAAGATGCAATATTTAAAATAAACAAATTCCACCATAGCAAGTGGTAATTGTGCCAGTAAATTTATGCATTTGTCATTTAACTTGCAAACTGTGGTAACAGGGTTATTAATTTTGCAATTTTTTGGGGGGGGGGAAATCACTCATATTTCACTAATTTTGTTCTATTTGCTTGTACATGTTTCGAAGGCTGCCTTCATCATCGGCATGGTTCCACAGTAAGTGGAAAAAAATTAGTGAAATATGAAGGCTTGGAACTGATACAGGCTATTTTCTCATCTGATCTACTCCTAAAACTTAACCAGCCCAAGCAAATTGCAACAGGTATGCAATCAAGCAATGTAAGTTCATGACATACCAACAAAAGAGTCATTTTTGTATCTTCAAAGCACATATTAAAAATTATGAATATCAAATGAAAATAGAATCATATGAAGTAACTAGTATTTATTTTTAATTTCCAGAGGTTCACTCATTTCACTCCATTACCCTGTTGTTCCCTTAAAAGGAAAATATCAAACAATCTTTTGCTTGATATTAGCTAGACTACTGGCAGTGATCTGGCTGTGTAGGGTTACATTTTTATCAAGATATAAGAATTGGAAGAGGGAATCAATGGAAAATACTTGGTTAAATGAGGGTATCAGATGATCTAAAATGAATGAAAACATTTTTAATTTACAGCAGCTATCAGCAGAAAGCTGTCCATTTGGTATTTGAATGTGACAAATTGATGAGTACGAGAAAATAAAGCAATCTACAAGTTGTCTTATGTCAAAAATTTGGAAGTCACATCACTTAGTGTGATTGGTGGAAGGATTAGGATTGCCTTAGTTATTTTAATGGCAAAGCTAGTGAGAAATAGAATAGGGCAACCTCTGGAATTCAAATAGATCATAATGGAAGAAGATATAATTTTAAATAAAACTAGGTCAGGAACCTGGTATGCATTGATTTAGGAGTGTGATATACAACTGTTAAGACTTAATGCCTTTTACCATGATAACCAGAGTTTAATTTTTGTGGCTGTATATGGAATTTATGGTAGATGAAGCCATTCCAGATATTCCGGTTTCCTCTGCCATTCATTTCACTAACTGCTTCATTACCATCATCTAGCATAATGTAGCCCACTGATTTCTCAGCCTACTACAGTCTAGGTGATTGGTGTTATCAATCGTTCCATTTGGTCAAAAAGTAAAATAAAAATTACAAATTGAGTAGTAGATTGTTATACTATGAATATTACTTTGCCTTGCGTATTGAAGTATTTTTGTGCACTGTTGTTGACATATGACATGAAACCAGATCCAAGATGGTTGTGATTTGGAAGTATGCACAATATAGGAGCAAGGTGTATTTATTCATTTTTTGGGTAGTAAAAAAGATGAGAAATCAGCAGATATTTGTTAGAGGATGAAGAAGCAATATAAGGATATATGTGTATTTCAGCAGGTTTAGAAAGTTTGAAAGTAGAGGATCAAGTGCAGGCTGCTCCAGCCAGTCTCATATAGCAAATATATTTGACAAGATTAAAGAAGAAAATTGGTAGGTAACAATTAACAAAGTGGCTGAGAACTGAAAATTAGTCATGGCTTGGCACATCTCATTATTCAAAGTTCCTGCAGGATGGGTACCAAAATAACTGAAATACGAAAGAATATCTCATGGAGGTTTCTGAAAGACTTTCATGCTTTTATGAACCTACAGGAGGTGGCTTCTTATAACGTATAGTTATTGTAGATGAATGCTGAGTCCATTACTTCGAGCCTGAAAATGAGAAAGCCAGAAAGGGTTGGGATACTATTCCTCATAGTGCAGTTCAGTCAAAATACATCAGTTAGAAAATTCATGCTCATTCTGTTAAAGTGACTATAAAGGTCCAATTCTGGAATATTACTTGCCCAGAGGAAGAACTGTCAACAGCAAAGCATATTTTCATCTGCTTGGGAACCATGAAACCTATAATCAATTGAAAACAAAATTTACTCAATTCTGGGATGTTGTTACACCAAGATAATTTGCAACTGCGTATAGCACAACTAAAATAGCAGATGTGCATTCTGAGTGTCTCCCAAATCCAACTTATTGCCCTGATCTGGCACTATTTGATCATGACGTATTTGGTCCTCTTAAGGAAGCACTAGTCAGGAAGAAGTTTGATAAGTATGAGAGAACAAAGAGTGTCACTTTAGGGAGTAATGCAGTCAGAAGAATCCAGACACTATGAAGAAGTAGTAACCATCATTGAATGTGATAGGGACTATATTGAAAGGTAAGACAATGTTTTCAATGCAGTTGCACTTACTGTGTTAGTAAAAAAATTATGAAGGTTACTTTTTGACTCTCCAACATAAGTAATGGGTAATATCTACCTAAGTCAAACCTTTGGAGCCAAGCTAAATGCTGTTTTTGAAGTAGATATTACAACAGCTCCTCCTGTAGTGCTATAGAGAAAAATTATACTTGTAAATGCTGATGTGCATTCATTTGCACTGCAGATATCAACATATATCTATGATACATATGAAAAAAATGGCCATACACAAAAATGTTTTTCATTCATAATATAAAATTCATTTTATCAAAAAAATATGATGTTCTTTTATTGACCAGTTTTCTTGAATTTAGCACAGCAAATATTTCTTATTGTAATTATTTACATATGTTTTAATTTCTAAACAACATATTTGTGTGTTTTACAATGATATGCCCACAGTTTGTTTTTCTTTTACTTAAAAAAGAGAGAGAAAACCATTAATCAGACCCAAGTAACTATACACATTTGAGCAACTGGGCATTATTCTCTAGTTTTTCAGTTCTTTAATCGCTGTCTAACTAAATTCCTCTGTTTAAAGGCACTTCTCTAACAATATGAGTGCTTCAGGAATATCTGCCTCAAAAATTAATTTACCTCATAAAACACTGATTACCAGCATCAGCAGTTTTCATACGCACATATTCATTTATACTTATACACTGACGACACATTCATTAGAATGCCAATGAACTAACATACAAAAAAGCTGCAAAACTAAATTCTTAAGATAATACATTTATACAGACATATACACAATTCTGTCCACAGAGCACACTTGTTTAATCATTTTATTGACTTTGGTATGGAACACATTGTTATTTATCCTGCGACAAAGAGACAAATCTTATCATTAAACAGACTACAGAGTTGTTTCCTTGCTAAATATAGTTTCTACAATAACTCTCTGGCATCACTCCTTAAACACAGGAATGACTTTTTTGTGATTCACCTAAGATATTTTTCAGAATAGCAGCTGCACAGAGCATATACTGTGTCCTGGTTATAAAGTTATCTTTGGAATGTCATTGTCAGTCTGAAGACATCTTTTCTCTTCTAATGCTCCCTTTCTGTTTTGCATTCTGATGACTGCTGTTCTCACCATCTGAAAGCAGAAGTTAAATTTAAGTATCTTAAACTGCAGAGATCGTTCTTCCTCTCTTTTCTTCTCAGATAACAAATTTTGACATCTTTCACAGCCGTCATAGTAGTAACTAGCTAGTCATATATGGTTTAGCACATGCTGCAAACTTTGAATCACTTTAATCTCACTGCAGCAATAATAGAATTCATTTGAACAACTGTGGTTGTGCTTATACTGTGGCCATGGTTTATAAAGTGCCATACTGTAGAATGTTTAACTATAGTTTTCACAATGCCTTGACATATATACACATTACAACAAAGAATTTTTATGCATCATTCGTATACAAAACCAATTCTTGTGAGGAAATCAGAGGACAGTTTTTAACAGACTATCCAGATATACTCTATACAGACTATATCTTCTCCCATGTGTCCAATTTTGTACGTCAGTGTGCTTCTTTAGGTAACTTTATTTCTCTTTTTATGTTGTGATTATCTTTGCAAAAATGGTGTGCCACTGCTGACCTATCAATCTGTTTGTACTTAACATTCCTGAAATGTTCCTTTAACTGTGTTCCTATGTTCCTTTTAGTTTTTCCAATGTATTATCTTATCACATTCTTTACATGTTATTTTGTAGATGCCCGACTTTTTCTCCTGTGGAATGTTATTAAAACTGTTGTCCACTAAAGCATTTTTCAGAGTGTATCTGTTAACAGGTGCCAATTTAATGTTAATATCTTTAAAATTTTTTTGGAATTTATTCATAGCTAATGTATTGGTAGGTGAATTTTTTAAAAACTGATCTCTCTTTTTCAGTTAATAGTGTGGTGGTATTCTTGATCAATTCCTTCTTTAGGAATCTATTAACTAAAAGGAACATAGGAACAGGGTTAAAGAACATCTCAGGAATGTTAAGTACAAACAGACTGATAGGTCAGCAATGGCACACCATTTTTGGAAATATAATCACAACATAAAAAGAGAAATAAAGTTACTTAAAGAAGCACAAAGAAGTACAGAATTGGACCCATGGGAGAAGATTTACATTCATAAACATAGGGATCATCTTATGAATTTCGACATTAATGGAGAATGTAATACAAATTTACAGTTTATAAAGAAAAAAACACCACCAGGACAGAGCCACAGGTCCTCATAGATGTTAGTTTCTCGTACCCAGACATCAAGTTTGTTGAAGATGGAGAGGACGTCTCTTTGAAACCGGTCCCACCATATTTAAAAGTAAGTGAAGCATAAGAGCATATTAGCCGACAGATTAGACATAATTTACATTTAACAAGCTTCACTGAGTGAGTTCCAACAGAATTTTTGAAAAATGTCTTATTTTTGGAAAGTTCTTAAATAAATTAATAAGGGCCTATGTTGATCTAGAAATTATTTTTTTATGTTCATACTTTTTCATCACTGTATGCAAGTTTCTTTTATACATAACATTATGCAAAGTGCAATTTTTACCATTTAAATATTTATCATGCTTTAAATTGCTCCAGTTTTGAAAAATATTAGCATAAAAACCACTTTTACATCCACAACAAAAATAACTCAAAAATTGATATGATTGGAAAATTCATTAAAACTCAGCTCGGAGAACATAAGCAGCATTTAAGCAGCATTTACACCTTAAACAATCAGAAAAATATGTGATTGCAGAGTATGTCATCCAAACTGGCTGTGAAAAAAAATTTGAAAGAAGTAACAGCAAAAACTACTGGATATTTTAATCTGGCTGTGAGAGAGATCTTAGAAATAGAACAGCATCCAGATGATATAAATAAAGACATAAGTTTTCAAATAAGCAAGACCAAGGAATTCATTACTGCAGCACCATAACTCTCCCACTACTTCTATCCTCTCTCTTCTATGATTCTGTCCTCTCTGCCTCTCTAGACACTTTCACTCAGGCCACTGACAATGCTGGCCACAGTAGCCAGCAAAAGCTTTGGTATTTAAATTTTATTTAAACAAACCTGCCAAAACTGCCTGGTAATAATCAATTGTATGATAACAATGCCAGCCATTAAAGCCTAAGTGTTAAAAATGAATTATATTCTTTAGCATGTATGCAACAAATGAATCAGCTGGTTATGAAGACTTTAAACATTATTTCCCTACATGGGATTAAAGGCAAATGAGATTACTGACACTTTAGCAAAAAAAAAGGAGCCACCATAAAATTAAAACCATCTTTTAAACAATACCTTCCTTCTAAATTGAAAGTCATAAAAAGATCAATAACTAAACAAAAACAACAAAATATCCAACAAAAACTTAAAATGAAAATCACATGAAAATCTAAAGACTTTCAAACATCTTTTATTGAAACCAAGAAAAATTGGAGTTATCCAATTCAGCTTAATTGTCAGGCTTGAATGCCTGTCAGAACATCTCTTCAGGATGAAATTAGTCAAGGACAGTCACTGCCCAGTGTGTAAGGATGTGAATACTATCCTAAAAAGAACATCTGAAATGCTGCCAACTTGATAGCAACAAACAAATGAATAATTAGTGGGAAGCTAGGGAAAAAGCTTCATATTCTAAATACATTGCTTCTAGGATAATGATTTATGAGTAACTTAAAAATGTCATACTAGACCCCAAGACGCTCAAAGAATTAGGAATATTGGATGAGAATACTGCAATGTGAAACCTGTTTTCATCAGCTTTTCTTTTATTGTTTTTGGCCCCTACACCATGCTATGTCCTTGCCAACAACAATGCTCTTTGTATTTCCAGAAACTCAACTTACCTTCATTATTCTGCTATTCCATTTATGCCCTCTTTTGATGAATCACTATTTTTTGCAGAATGAGAAGGGGTGGGCACATTATAGATATCTGATGCAATCAGTTTGTCTCCTTCGTCACCTTTCCAGCCATTTCTCAAAGTTATTATAGCACCAATTGTTATAAGTAGAGCACCAATACCAGCAAGGCCAAAAAATGTTGCCATGCCAATCACAGGGAGATCCACCAAAAGTTTTGCCATGCCTGCTAAGTCCTCTGTTAGCTTCGCACTTTGTGTAAACCATAGGGTAGGGATTAATACTCTTGGCATGTTTTCAAACAACCTGCACAACATAGATAAATTGTATGAAACTTCTAGTTTCTGTAATATAATTAGATGAAATATCATTAATATTAAAAAACAAACTTCATACTACTAAGTTAAACCACAAAACACTTTCTAAATTACTATCTGAATTTATGATTTAAAATGACTTTTCCCTTCGTCTATACCATTTAAATAAAAATTCTGGTGAAGATTCTATTCTGTCTGCATAGTTTTAATTTTCCTTTGAATCATTTCTTTTATCATTTTTTAAAATTTTTAAGGACATGCATGCACCTTTGACACTTAAAAATTTGTATGTTTATACATTTTATTTTTCCATTTGCATAAAAACAAAATTAAATGTTGTTTGCTTAATATTTAAAACCTGTTCACTATTGTAAAATAAACAGTATTCCCATATGTAATAAACTTTGAAATTATTCTCAAAATATCTGTTGTTAAATTTTCTTAAAAAAGAGATTTACAAAATGATTTTAAATTTGGAACTTTCTTTATTATAAGCATAACATTTAAATCTTCAAACTGAACCTCAATAGTTAAAATATATACAATGCAAATATATGGAAAATTTCTTTTCTGAAATTTAATTTTAAACATTTCTTTCCATTATAATATTTTTCAATTTTTTTGATTTTAACAATCTGGGAATCAGATTTTTGACCTCAAAAACAGAATGTCTAGACAAAGTTTCATGCATTCTTGAAAATTATACATGTTATGATGTAAGCAGTTTTGAATAATAATTTATTTTTGAGAAAGCAACTTATAGAATAATGTAATGTCAGTTGCAGTACTAATATGCAGTTTTCAGTTTACTTTTCAACAGCATTTTTACTGTATTAGCTATCTTTAAATTTATGTTTTCTTCTGTGATATTGCACTTTTTTAAATTCATGTTTGGTTATACTTCAAACAAACAAAAAAAGAAGAACTTGCCACCATATGCTTTTACTTTTAAAATCAACAATAGATGGCTCAGTTGAACAATGGCTTCTAGCTTGTAACACGCCTACCACACTGCTAACAGATTTTGCCATATTACTAGAATTAAACAATTCAGCAACAGCATGAAATTAAAATTAATATATTACAAATAGGAGGGCCATCCAGAAAGTAAGTCCCAATCGCGCCTGGAGATGGAACCACTTGTCGGTTAGGAATGCGCATGCGCAGGAGTAGAGAGGAAGTATGTGGGAATAATGCAGTAAAGTTTCAGCCTTGTGACGGCCGTGGTTACCGCGCTGTGCTAGGAGAAAATGGCTGCTCTGATATTGTCTCCCGCCAACTGCGAGAGGTTCGTGCAGTCATCCGAGGTTTGCTCGCTCAAAAGCAAAGTCCAGCAGAGATCCATCGCCAATTGTGTCAAGTGTATGGACACGACATTATGGTAAAACGATGGTGCAGGCAGTTCACTGAAGGACGAACCAATATTCACGACGACCGTAGTGGCCGACCGTCCTGGTGACGGCAGAAGTGTTGGAAAGTGTGCGGCAAGCAATTGAGCAGAACCGACGCTTCACAATTTCAGAACTCTCTTGTCAATTCCCCAGATGTCTCGCTCCCTTGTGCACGAAATTGTCTCCCGGAAACTTGACACAATTGGCGATGGATCTCTGCTGGACTTTGCTTTTGAGCGTGCAAACCTCGGATGACTGCACGAACTTCGCAGTTGGCGGGAGACAATATCAGAGCACCCATTTTCTCCTAGCACAGCGCGGTAACCACGGCCGTCACAAGGCTGAAATTTTACTGCATTATTACCACATACTTCCTCTCTATTCCTGCGCATGCGCATTCCTATCCGACTAGCGGTGCCATCTCTAGGCGCGATTGGGACTTACTTTCTGGATGCCGTAATAATTTAAAAAGTCCTCAAGTAGAAAAAATGGCATGACTGAGTAGAGCAACAACTGATAATTCAAGCATTGGCTTTTGAAACATGTATATATAAGATATAAAGTGAAATACAGTGTTGCTATTTATGAACAATTTTTATTTTGTATAACTGTTTACTTCACAGTTACTAACTTACATTTGAGCAACTTACAAATGCACAAATAGTATTGACACACATACATTCTTTATTCTGCTTAAATCTTGTTATATTACATGAACTGTAAATTAACATATGATAAGAAATAGTGAACATTTTAAAAGCAGAGTCTGTAATGCATATTGCAAATATTTCAAGGATTCAACACCTGTCTTGCAGTAAACATTGAACATTTTAACTTCACCTTTGAAAAAATAAGTATTTTTAGGCAGGTTTTTAAATTGCAAATCTATTCTATTAATTTAGCCAATTGTTCATTGATTAATGTCATGAATTATGTATTCTTGATGCATAAGAATGCACATAAATCTTTAACTGTCAAGTTATCAAAAACTTACTTTGAATGGTTGTATGACCTTAATAGAACATTTATCTGTATACGAGCAGATACTTCCAAAGGAATGCCTGTGACCTGAAACATTATCATAAATATTTAATTACAATTATTTATGCTTTAAAAACAACACAGATAGTTTATAAACCAGTATAAATAATAATTGTGAAATATTCATGAAAAATGGTGTGCAACAAAAAAAGACTTTTTTTCTTTCAAAGAGACTGGTATATGTGCCATTGCCAATAACCGGGTAAAGAATATTTAGTCCTATTGATTCTCCATGTGGTTAAAAAAAATGCTCTTTAGATGAAATTCCATATATGTTTCAAAGGCAGTTTCCAAGGGAACAATACAGTTCCTATGCTGTTTACAACAAATTGAGGCAAACAAAGAAGTCTAAGTGATATTAAGAACTGAACTGCTTTTCATGTGATTAAAAAAAGGGAAAACCTTAGAATCTTTCAAATATGGACAAGTTCAAATAGCTAAGTACTGAGAAAGGAGCTTCTGTATAGAAGAAAAAAAGATATTCTATTGATGAGTTCATAAATGAGGTCCAGTTCTTAAATACAATGAAGTTATTTGCAAGTGACTTTGTTTTGTAAACAAACTTGTGCATGAAATAAAATTATGCAAAGACTTAAGGCCTTATACAAAGAAAAAATGCTCATTAAATACTCTTATTTATGTATTGTAATAAGTTGTTTTTATTTAATAATGCTGCTTTTGATCTTGTAATGCACACTGACTCCTGGTACTTTATCTTTTTCTGAAGAACTATATTTTTTCCAGGCCGTAACAAATATTGCTTCGTGTTGTGCTATGGTTATTAATAAAGTTTCATATCTTCACATCACAATGCACATTACAGTTCTAAATTATATAAAAACTTTAAAAAATGAAAAATCATATATAATGAAAGTGCAACACTGTTTTATTTTGTTTCCTGACAATTTTAGTTCACAATTATTAATTAATCTTCTAATAAACAAGTTCTGGCTCTGTATACAGTCATAGGGGATGTAAAATATCTTAAAATATGCAAAAATATAGAAGATAAACTCAAAAATACTTCTTCAAACAACTCATCAATAGTACTTTTTCTACAAACCAATCATTTATGTACTACCCAGTAAATACCACATATTTTTTCCCTTTTTAATCTAATTTTTATAGCTACAAAATATATGCCAAAATCTCCTATTTCATGTGATGAACATGCAAGTTTTAGGCTTGCAGAAAGGAAGGTTTTTTTCAATATATATGCTTCCCTGCACTATAAATGTTGTTATAAAAACAATAACATTTCCATAATGGTATGAACTGATTGTCTAGCATCATGGATTACTGCATGGAATAATAATAGTTTCTCCCACGCACCTAAAAGTACAGTCTCAGGGGGGCAGAAAACACAGGGCCCTGAAACAGTTGGTTCATACCAGATGCAATATTGCAGCATGGCAAATGCATTGGAGATCTGGTGTCAGGCATGAAGTGATTTCAGCACAAATGGGCTAATGCCTTTTTTTTTAAATGCTCTTTAACATCCGAGGTCATCAGCATCCCATTCAAATCAGGGCGTGAAACGGCTGACAAATTTCACTCAGAGGCCTCTTTTTTCAGGCTTGAGGTCCTTTATCGTGCCATAAATATATGACACGGATTCCACGGCTTTACTTCCCTTCCAAAGGAAGCCATAATTAGGATTTTTACACCCGAAAAAATTCATCAGTCCTGGCCGGGTTTGAACCTGCGACCTTGAGTTTAGGAGGCAAGTATGGTTACCACTACACCACCAGGATGACTAGGCTAATGCTTGGATCCTTTCACTTGCACAGGAAGTATGTTGTCTTTAAGGATATTTCAATGTCTGTGCAGATAGACAGAATGCATTTTAAAAATTAAATTCTGAAATTCAAACTTCAATTTTGGCACTCAAAACAGTGTACACACATCTTTTAGTTCATAGCAAAAGCATGCTAAAATTATCACATCTGATGACAATTTTAATTGGTGGCCATGTGTCATGAAGATCATGGTAGCCAACACTGCAACCAATTGCAACTATGAAGACAAAGTTGTTGTAATGTACTTCATTCTTCCATTAACTATGTCATTGTACTAATACCCTTCCTATTGTATCCAGCAGCTCCAATTTCTATTTGAGCATGAAAATATTTGGCCTGAGCTTTATGGAATCCATCGTGCAAATTAATTCATTTTAGCTACTATCCACAGATGCATCAGAAGGGTGTCTTAGGCAACAATGCTTGGGATTTGCATTGGGCTGGCCCTTGGATTTTTCATGGTTTCCTCTGGTCACTTGGGCAAATGCTGGGATGAATATTTACATTCCACAAATTTTCTGCTATTCCATTTCATTCTGTTAGTTCTCTTATACGGTCAAAAGTGGCAGGACGAGGTGGGCTGGAAAAGGTTTCTGCCCCATGGGAAAATGTTAGGGACCCCAATCTACAACCACCGACCTAGATCCTGGCCACCTGGTACCTTCCTTGTTCTCCTAGAGGTGTCCCCATTGCAGATGCAGGCACAAAAGGCCAGCTCTGAATATGGTTCAAGTATCAAAAGCCTCCCCTGCCCATAGACCATCCGTCCAACCATTCACAGATGCAGTGGTGAGCAACTGCCATGTTACCACACTCGCTAATGTGATAGTGTAAAATGTAAAGCCACACCATGTTGGCATTACCACACTAACTACTTGAAGCCATGCCACATCCATATATTTGTATCTATTACATTATTAGAAGGCAATGAAACATGTCACCAATATGACCATTTCCTTTGTTTCTCATTTAAAAGTGATGTGATTTTGATACTACTGGTTATTTGGGTGCTGAATATGAGGAATTTTATTGCATTTATGTTTTATAAGGTTCAGGGAACAGAAATTTTAAATTTGTCTAATATTGGCCAATGAACTGAGGAAAAAATCTAGGAAAAACATTTTCCCTGGAATACCTGAATCTATACCCCTACTTTTACAGGGGTTAGGAGACAGTAGCATAAAGCAAGAGTTGGAAAGGGAAGAACATGTTTCACATTATTTGCAAAGGCTGTGTAATGTGTATGGTAGCAGTATTCTTTCAAAATATGGTCTATGTTAAATATAATGTAAGTGGAACTGAGAAAATTATTTGTTATTAAATGTTTAAAGCTCTGTAGAAAAATTAAAATTCAACATTTTCTAATAACTCGGCAATACTTACCGGTTCAATAGTTAAATGAAATTCATGTAAACTTTTGTTTGGCCTCATGCCTTCTATGTTATTCACATAATATGGATCTGCCAAATAGAAATGAGGAAATGAAACAAACGCAGGGGCTCCAAAACGGCATTTTGAAATTCCTCGAACACCACTTGGAACACATTCTTCTGTACATGTGGATACTCCAGTTGGTCCACTAATATGGTTTTTCATACAGAAACATCGATCACTAGGATATTTTGTCCCATTATCAAACACACTGTCATCTCCATAAAACCTGTAAACAAAACTAGACTATAAAAATTTGAGTATATTATACCACACTTATTGCTGGCAGTTACTTGTGTGGTAGGAGAAAGAGAAATGGGTTTAAAAATAGAGGCATAATATATTACGTATTTATTTCTAAAATGGTTACACATTTTTATTGTATAAATAGAATAACCGCCCCCCCCCCAAACCTTAAAACATAATTTAGACTATAAACTATTCAGTAAAAAAAGTGATTTCAATTAAATTGTTGTACTATATACTGTGACAGAAAGAGTAAAGTGCAGACCTTCATTATTCACTTCTGTATCTGTAGTGCATGTAAATCATACATACATTCATTCATTTTAAGCAAGGAGAAATTGACTGTTTCTGTCTTATAAAGCCAATACTTAAAAGCTCTAAGCTGTTTTATCCAATTGCTCTATTTATATTTTTATGTCATTTCTTATGAATATTGCATGGGTGATCAGTCCGAAAACTTTGAGCATTTGCGAGGTACATGGTTCAAATCCAGCTGAAGAAAAACGACTTGGTAATCACTATTTCCTAGTGGCTTCCCTCCCAGAGTTCTTACAATATGAAAATAATTCATTATTTACATCAGACCAACATGCTAAAGAACAAAGTAGCTGTCAAAAAAACATAAAAATGAATAACTCGATATATCCTGGATATTTACTGCAGTCAATATCTTAGTTTTCAATGTGTGAGAACTTCATTCTACCACTAACTTTTTTTTTAACAAATGTTATCAATTGTTCAAAGTCCTTTTTCACATTTTCTGGAATGGATGGGTGGTCCCTTAATCATGAAAAACAAATGCATTGTTACTGCACTAAACAAAGTGATGAAGAAATGGGGCCAACTCAACTATTCACCAGATAGTTGAGGCCCATAATTAATTAGAATGTTATAACTGCATTTTTGCTTGGGTAATCAGCAATTATTATATAGTATTAACTCCGATTTAATGGTCTACAGGGTTCTGACTTTTTATTTATCTTAAAGTTTTGGCAAAATGCATACATTTTCTATAGCTCTTTGTTGGCATTAGTAAATATGGTATAAAACAAAATACATTTATTAAATGACAGCAATAACCCAAGCAGATATGTATACTGACTGCAGTTACATAACTTTTTAATGCAATAAAACTTACAGTTTCCTAGCATTTTATACCACAACATCAAAACATCCACAAAATGAATATTTGCATATTGACAGCAAGGTAAGAAATTACTTTGCCTATATATATATTTACATAGCTTTCACTGTTTGATTATTTTTCAAAATAATCAAACTGAAGTCAAGCTGATAATTCATGCTATACACCACAAGAGACTACCAAATACCAACACTAATTGATGCTAAGAGGCTAAAACACAAACAAAGCCAGCAGACATGAAATTGGAAGCAAAGCTGCATTTGTTTCAGCAGTGTAACATTGTCAGTCTTTGGCTCTAATTGGATCTCTATTTTTGCTATTAGAGAACATTGATATCTGTGATGGTCAAGATTAGTTCAGGTAGATATACACATCAGACATTTTCTTGTGTTATATGCAGGTTTTGCGCTAGTGCAAATTACGGTAAATCGAACATAAAATTGCATTGCTCTTACAGAATCATTTTCAAGAATTGAAATTTCTTGTATTAAATGTGAACTTATGCTAAATCAAGGTCATGTAAAAAGGCATTAGTTTTTGGTCTTCTGCCAAGACATTTTTCATCTTTCACGATTTTAATTTTCATGAAAATGCTTTAAAATTGTATTTTTAAATTGGAGTTAATCAGTCTTTTTACTGTATTTTTTTAATAGTGGTTAACACATTTTTATTGCTGAGGCATATAGGCAGTAATGCTGATGATATATGAGATAAAATGATAAATAGGGAAAGGATTTTTTTATTTATTTTAAAGAAAGGAAACATTTCAGGCTTATTTTTAGGGTACCTCCCTGGCATTTGCCATTTATGAGGACTGAGAAAAACCTGGAAAAAAACCTCAGTCAAGGAGGATGGTCCTGGTGGGAATCAAACTCCAGACCTCCAGCTCACAAGTCTGCGCCTTATTGACCTTGGCCACCAGTGGCAGTTTTTAATTGTATGAAATGTTAAATTTGTTAAAGGTTTTTATACACATTTATTTCCCTTTTTGGCAAGATAATCAGTAGGGTCTTGCCCTAATGAAAAAGTATCTTTTTAAGTTTAATTTGCAAATGCATGATTTTACAACATTTAATGAATCTTTCACTTTCAGGTGACAAATTTATTGCCAAAGCAATGATAGCTACTGTAATATCACAAAGTATAACTTGTAGGAAATAAAGCTGATATTACAAATTTTGAAATGCTGTATAGATAGCTTTAATTTCTCCATCTAAATATCAAGTAATATAACATAAGGATTTAAAAAATTATCACCATGGGAGGCCAAGGTCGTAACTCATGAGTGGGAAGTCTGGAATTCAATTCCCACCAGGACCATCCTCCCTGAATGAGGTATTTTCCAGGTTTTCCTCAATCCTCATAAATAGCAAATGCCGAGGAGATGCTCTAAACTTAGGCCTTTCTTGTTTAAAAAACAATATTTTAATCTTGTTCTTGTTTAATCTTGTTTAAAAAAAAATATTTTTTTCAAATTTATCATTCATCTTATATATCATCATTGTTCACCACTTGTGGTGCCCCAGTAGTTAAAATGGGCATTAAACACTATCCAAAAAAAAAAAAAAATTATAAAATTAAAATAGTTGGAATGTAACTCTCAAACCTGTTCCATTTTGTTTGAGCAATTGGGATCCATCATGAAAATTTTAGCCTTTCTTTCATAAGAAATTAGTATTCACTATTTTCAATTGAAGAATGGTACCATATTCCATATTCTGCCAAACAGATCTACAGGGTAGGACTACTACTTGAGAATTCAAGCAGAAAATAGAAAGTGGCATCAAAATTCTACTGTGGAAAGATTTAAAGATGCATGATCTTACCTATAGCCTTCTATTCCAAGTCTCTCCACCTTTTCTTCTGCTCTGGTAAGCTTCATTGCACTACACAGTTCTGGTGCAAAAATAGGAACTGAATCGGCATTTATTACAGGTGGGAACAATTCACCAGTTGATCCCTGCGCTCTTCCACATTCATCATCATAATAGGGAGGATGTGCTTCATAGTTCCATTCACTCATCAATCCCAGCTTTTCTATATCATCTTTGCCAGTGTTCATATTAAAAACTCCATCATATTCAGGTGAATTATTTCTCTACAACAAAATGGTATACAAATTATTCATAAACGTGTACAGTTTACAAAGTCCCTGCAGCTGTTTAAAACATGTTTGAGAGTCATTTCATAAATAAGACACTTTTTAACACACATCTTTTTACAGTCCTTCAACATAATTTCCCTACTTCTCAATAACTAAGTGGCAATGTTTGGGAAGCTTGCTGTTCCATTCTGTTTCAAAGAACTTCTGTTCACTTATTGAATGACTTGGGTAATGGCAGCAGAAAGCTCTTCCTGAGAAGGAAAATGATGTCCATGCGTAGGTTTTTCTTCAACTTTGGGAATAAGTCAAAGTTTGGTGTATTCATGTTCAAACTGCAGGACGCATGAGGTAACACTTCTTCCCATTTATATTATACAGCTTAGTGGTCACAATATTCCTGACATGTGGCAAGCATTGTCATGGAGAATGAGTGGCTTAGCCTCAAGCAACTGAGGTCAGTTTCTGTGCATTTTTTGCATGAAGTCATAATAATACATTGCTGTGACACTTGTTTCACACTGGCACTCCATCTGTAATACAAGTTCTATAGTGATCAAAAATAAAAATCATCATTTACTTGACCTTTGATTGCACTTATTAGAAATTTTTGAACCTCTTCACTCATTGGACTGTGATTTCAGCTCCGGCTCAAAAGTCTCTAACCAATGTTTCGAAGAATGCTTGACCTTCATGTCAAAGCTTATTTTCAGCAAGTTTGAAATGTTCTTGCAATTCTACTTCTGTTCAGCAGTCAAGTGAGGGACCCATCATGCATAAATTTTTCTTTTCTGTAAATAATTTGCCAAAATATGGAATACTGATGTTGGTGGAATTCTCAGGCTTCTGAAAGTTCCTCATATGATGTCTTGAAGAGCATCCACTATAACTTTCACATGTTGTTCATTTATTGATATTTTCAGCCTTCCTCGTCTTGTGTCATTTGTCTATGCTGACATGATCAACATAAAAACAATTAGCCCAACAAGAAACTCTATTATGGTTCACTATAAACAAACCACAAACTTCATTCAAAGCACTGTGAATTCCTGTGGGGTTTTAAACAAGAAAAATTTCAATCTTAATATACAACCCATCAACAACCACAGTAGCTGACAAACCTGTATGCTGCACTTCTAGCTCATGTAATATATACATAGAGTATGCTATATACAAAATGAACATATAACTTTTTTTCTCAAGCCTTCAACTGTAATTGATATCATTTTCATATATTGCTTCATCCAATTTGCAGTTCTACCAACTGTGCATTATTTATGAAATGACCCTTGTTAATTCCTTCTTACTAGTGTACCTGCACTGAAACCTTAGCACAAGATGATAGCAAATGTTCCATTTTCCAAAACATTGCATTCCATAATAAATCCCTTTGTTAGGAGGTATACTATATAGATTATGATTATTGTGATATACTTCTGGATGATGTAATACAATCACACACTATTTTATAAAAATGTTTTTTCAAAAATATATTAGCAACAAAAACAAAGCTTTATATTTTTGATTTCATGCAATTGTTTTAATAGGCCATGTCAAGTTTTATAAGTAATCTTAATTATGCCCAAATTTATGCTGCCCCCTCATCCAAAATTCATCCCAAAAATATGTTTCAAAGATAAAAAAATAATATTTTAAGCTTACACTTTCTGCTATTGCTGTGGACATTTCTTCATAGTTCAAGCTGCTAATATGCCTTGCATCAGTCTTTTCTTGTGAATTTTTTCATTATTAGTGCAAAAGATTAGATTAATATTCTCTGGTTATAGTTTTTACCATTCTGAAGGTAATCAATTAGCAAAATTCCTTTAGCATCCCAAAAGACTGATACCATACTTTTTCTGCATATGGAACCAACTTTGTTTTGTGGTTTTGTGGTTTTGGAGCTGAACAACTGGCTCCTATTTACTGTTTTGATTCTGTTGTGTAAAGCTTCATCCAAAAGCATAAGCTGAACAAAATCTTTATTAATTGGCATCATTGTATGATTCCGTTGAACTACACACTCTTAAAGCTTCACTTACTTTTCATAAATGTATGGAATTTTTAAGTATTTATGAACAAAATCTTTTTTTTTTCTTTTTCTTTCTCTCCCCCCCCCAAACACAATTGTAATATTTTCATACAAATGCAATTTTAATCTGTGCGGCACCCAACTTGTGCAAACTTTTTCACATGCAATTCATATAACCTACTAACTCCTTTGAAATGCCTCTAGCCTCAGCAATTTCATGCACTTTAATTTTCCAGTCATCTAATACAATATCATGTATCTGTTCAATGAATTCTGTTGTAGCACATTTAGGTCGTCTTCATCTTTGAATTCAATAGTTCATTTTTAATCATTGAAAATGAAGATGAGTCCCCATAAACTTTTATAATATCATATGAATTTCCTTTGGAAGGAAACGATTACTGTGCATTAATCAATTTTATCCAATTACAGAAAATACATCTGCTTTAGAAAGTTGTGAGGGTCACTTAAAATCTTGAGAATAGACACAATAAAATTTTAATTCATCTTTTCAAACTATTCTCATTGCATTTTATATGTTTCATCCATTCAAACCACTTTGTAAATTCTGAACATCATATTTCTTTGGATAGAATGCAAATATACTCTTTGTACACAGCTACTGCAATTTCAGACAATTCAAATTGTTGGCCATGAATTTTTTCTTTTATTTTGGGGTATAAAAATAAAGTCACATGGGGCCAGATCTGAACTGTAGGAAGGAAGTAATAAATTTTGGAATCCTACTCCTGCAGAAATTGGGTTGTTTGTTGTATCTAGTGCACTGTAAGCAGAGGCATTGTCTTGGTGCAACAACATTCCATGCAGACTAGTCTTAGGATGCTTCATTCTCAGTCCATTAAAGACTTGAAGCATACCATCTGGCAGTGACAGACTTTTATCCCTCAAGTGAAATTTGCCTCACTTTTATTATGGGATCCTCTCCTAGGAAGACCCAGATCATGACTGTTGCTTAATTTCTGGATCATACTGGTATATCCATCTTTCATCCCATGGTATCATGTTAAATATGTTTTTAGAATTTTTATATAATTTCTTGGTACCAATGTATACATGCTTTTTTCTGCTCATTTGTGAGTAGTGGGGATCCAATGACTGCAGAGCTTCCTGACATGAAGTTCTTCTTTGAGGATTGTTTTTACTGCTGCCGATCCAGTATTTAGGGCTTGTTGAATCAGATATGTGCAACAATGATCTTCCTGCAACATGCATTCTGCTTTCATCATATTTTCATTAGCCAGCCATCCTGCATGATCTTCATCTTCAAGAGAATCCCTTCCTGTTCTAAAATCTGCAAACCATCAATAAATAGAGAACTGCAAGGGCAAAGATCCCCAAATGCACAATGCAATCTTTCAAGGCATTCTCTCTCCCCTAAACTGACTTTAAAGTCGTAGAAAATCATAGTGCTGAAATGCTCTCGCTTGAAATCCATCCTAGCATCTGGCATGGCAACATTTGCATATACATACATAGCTGTGCTAACACCACACATTGTTGGAGCGCACTCAGACTTGCACATGATGCTATATAAATTTCAATCTAAGCTATGAAAATCTGCACTGGCTTGTCACAACTCCTTGTCCATTCTCAAAACTTTTAGCATGACACACTAAATAAACTATTTGAAACAATGATCTGCTATTTAAAATGAATTTTTTAGATGTAACAATGTAAAAAACAAATAGCTTTTGTATCTGCATGGCCATCTATAGCTCAGCCCAAGAACCTTCCAGACCACTGTCACATATTCTGATGTCTGCAGACAGGACTTATTTGCCAACAAAGAGGAAACATTATATAAGAGCATTACTACAGCTCTAAAAATGTTTGTGTTTTTTAATTTAAATATACTCAGTTGTATGTTACACTTAAGATATTAATATCAATGAATTAACAAAATATTATGTCATGTGTTACAAAGATGCTGGAAATGTACATGAAAGGAATCTATTAACTGTTTTTATGACAAGTTTTCCTACATATGCAATTTATATTAAGTTCAAAACAAAGATTTTAACAGCCTATAAAATTATAAGTAAACACAAAAATGAAACCAAGCCCACAAAAATAAGAAAGATAATCTCTAAACTTACCGGATAGAACCATCCAAATCTGTCAAATGGAACTTTGAATTCTGTTACATTAAGCAGAGATGTGAGATTAAGCAGCTCATCCTCATAGCCATCAAACATTAGCTCACTTACTGGTTTTGTTATGTACAAGTCTTCATACTTTCCCAGTATTCCATTTACTAATAGTTGTACTAATGGGTTCATGTGACGTACCATGTGTGCCACTGTCTGTCAAAATATTAATCATTACTTAAAACACTATTCTATTAGTCAAGAAACGTTACCTTACCAAATCTCTAAATTTTAAAATGCTCTGTTTACACAAAAATGTTCCTTCTTAATACCGTAATCTACAGAAATATGATATAGCCTTTACTTGTTTTCTCCTGCTGATCAATGTACAGTAAAAATCCCTAGTAACTGGTAACAAATAACAGGCAATACCAATCAAAACAATTATATTTTTTAATAAGAAAAGAAATAAAAGATAAAAAATATCATATTGCAGTTTTTATTTTGGTGGAATTTCATTGTCTTCTAATAGTGTTATAGAAGCAGCATCGTATGAACTTGGGATGGCTTCACAGTAGCAAATGTAGTAATGCCAATACAGTGTGATTTATATTTCACAATAGCAAGCATGATAATTTGGCAGTTATACACCTCTGCATCTGTGAAATAACTAAAGTGAATTAACTCACTGCTGCATGTGAATTCCACGAAGAACACAAGCAAAATGTTGTACACTTAAACAGAATTTGGAACTGTTGGATAAAAAGGAAAAAGGTGTTAATATGATACAGTTATTGGACTCTATAACTTTAACTTTACAGTTGCAATTGATTGTGATGTGGCCACCCTATCTCAACTTCATTAGGTACAGCAATTTTAAAATGTTTCTTACTATGAACTAACAGATGAATGTACAGTGTTAATAATGAAAATATTGTTCAATATTTCCTTTTTAAATATCCACAAAAATGCTCAATTTTACATGGAATAAATGTCTGTGCAGTATGTACACACTTTGACAAAAAAAATTAGTCATTTCCAGATTGTACTTGTAGATCGGAGAGCTTTGGGAATGCTCATAAATGCTGTATTCATAATTGCACGTTAACGACTGCACACTGCAATGGACACTTTGTCTGTAAACATAATGGTCACAATCATAAACATCTCAAAAGAGAACAATTAGGTAGAATAACTGTAGAAGAGTAGTTGAGAAGGCACTGCTTTTCTGCATAAGCTCCAGGGTTCAAATCTCACAGACATTTTTGTTGTTTTTTACTGTTCGTTTTATATTTGTATATGTAGAACATTATTTGTCTTAATATCATATTACATTTTAATGTATTATTTGATTTTTATGACATTACCTATGCACACACAAGAACATAGGCACAAACTAATGCATTCTTTACAAATAAATAAATACATAAACAGAAAAATGTATCTTCTAAAGTGAAAACTAATAGAAATAAACACAAATTAATATTGTGTATAAACCCTCAACATGTATAACTACCCTCAATCTTTGGGGCATAGATGATGTCAGATTTATATAGTAGTGTGGACGAGAAGCTACAACATTCCAGGTTCTTGAATGTGTGCCCATAAGCCATCTTTTGTTCTTCTTGCATGTGCAGGGAATTTATGATGTTAACATTAAAGATTGCTGCATATGGGAAACAATATTATGAAACTAATTTCTCGTAAAATGTTACAAAGGTTTATTTAAAAAAAAAAAAAGTGCTTCATGCCGGGAGGCGAACCTGCACTCTTAACCACGTCACTGCACACTCTGCCACTCATACTATACAGCATTTTCAGTGCATGCCATATAATGCAACTGCTGTAGTGGCTACACAGCCTTGCTGTAACATGTATGACTTAAAAGAATTTTGCATTCAAGAGATGACTCATTCTGTTTGTGAAAGGGTCTACATACCCAATGAAAATATTTTCCAGTTAGGTGGCAATGGCCTTCCCCCTTAATTACCGAATAAAAAAATTTTTATTGCATTTTATATTTTACATTAGGACATTAAGTGCTACATGATAAACTGTTGATATTAAATACTTTTTATATATTGCAAACATATCATATGTTGTATCCAAAAACTCCTGGAATCTTGCAGTTATATATGAATAGGAAGAGATTGGACAATCTAATTCAGAAGAAGATGGACTGCTGTGCTGAAAGAAAGTGGAGTGTATCTGGCAAAATGTCTGAATTCAAATGGCAATGCAATATGTATGTATTATGGTAATGTGCATTTGCATAAAGGTTCAGACATAAAAGAGAAAAAAGGGATGACGGAATGACCAGAAGTGTATCATAGCACTAAGGGAAATAGATGAACCCTCTACCTAGAAAACGAATTGTGGAAAAGGATCTGGATAAAGCTATTCAGTTAGCAAATCCAATTGATGATTGAACAGTAGCATTTCTACTTAACTTTATCTAAATTTTGAGCTCAGAACAAATGACAACATTCCTACATCTTACAGTTAATGAGAACTATAAAGAGATTTTGATAAAAGGTATTTATTCGTGATTAATAACAACAAAACTAGTATATATTTTATAACTCAAATTAATGACCAGTTACCTATATCACTAAACCAGTAGCCCTGCAGTATGTACAGCACACCCATCACATTAATGAAACAATGCATTCAATATCATTAGTTAGCCAATAACATAAACCTAAAAGCTGAAAATGATGAACTATTGAAAAGATGTGCAAGAGGTAAGACAGAAACCCCAAATGAACTCTTGCATTCTCATTTAACACCAGTGTCCAAAACAGACCTTAGTGTATAAGCCAAGAGTGGGTATGACAATAATAAATCATGTAAGAAGTTAATGTATGCTTTTGTCAGAGTCTTTTCAAACTGTGGAAAGAGGAGGTAGAAAATAGGTTGCTTGTGCCTCAGGTCTGTTGCACATTGCAGCACACTGCAAAAGAAATAGCTCTGTTGCCACATTCGCTTTCTTTCTATACTTCTGTTGCTTTCTTTGTTCATTTTTATTATTTGTTAATTTATTTGTTTAATTGAAGTGCTTTCACCAGCAAATACTCATTTTGAGATGATAAATTAATTGAATACACAAATAAACCCAGAGGTCTTTCATGGGAGCAGACTGTATTACTTTTATTCCTTTATTATACACATATATATCAACATATTTATTAAAGTACCTACTTCTTAAGGAAAAACAAACAAAAAGAACAAAAGAAGAAAATCTTCCTCCCCAAAGATGATGAAGAAGAGGACGTCCCACCATTTAAATTTAAATTGTGTAAATTGCTGTATTCTTTTTCCTTCTTTTAAACATGTTCGATATACCTTAGCCAATGGTTGTTTTCACTAATTTCCTCTACAACCTCTTCAATCAGTGCTCAAACTTTCTTTACATGTTTCCTTTCAAGGGCATTTTCTGAGAAAACTTTTTGTTTTAATTCTGACAAACAAATTAAGTAGGGGTGAGACAGCTGTGGTACATAGATAGTGTGAGGAAAACATGTCCATATTTCACTATTATACCATCAAGTGCATACACCTTTACCTTCTCATAAATAAGCCTGATTACTTTATGCAATTGTAGCAGCATTGTTGGTGATGGACTGAGAAGTCTGGTGTGAAAGTCTTTCCATTTCTTATACATTGGATTGAGTACATGTGAATGATGTTTTGCATTATCCATGACAATCACCATGTGCTCCTCTAGCAGCCTGACTGTATCTTTAAACCATTCTTCGAATAATTTGGCATTCATTGTTTTGTGATGATCAACTGAGGCATCCAACAAGCTTTTGTGAGTCACAAACATAGCCGCCGGAACAAAACTATTTTGTCCTTCTATGAAGAATCATTACTCTTTGTCAATTGAAAACTGAGCATCACAGTAGTCCATCCTGTCTGTCCATCTTCTGAAGACACCATCGTGGGCATCATACCAGGTCTCGTCGAATAGATGTCTTGGAAGCCTAGCTGCCTATAGTGGGCTTGCCATATCTGTATTTGCTTTGATTCCATTACTGGTATTTGGCAGCTTCATTTCTTAAACCTAAAATACATAGATGTCATTCTCTGTTAAGGGAACTTGTACTCAATGTTTCTCGTTTTCTCTCAAACTGTGTTCAAAATTCTATTCACTCTTGGAGTTGTCTTGATTTGTATAAAATGCACACACAGTTCTTCCTATTAAATCAATAGTAAAGCCATCATTCTTATGAAATTCACAAATTGTTTGTTTTTATCATGTTTTGTCTTTGTTTGAGTTGTATATGTTGCATATCCAGCTTAAAAGAATGCCAGCTGCAGCCATGTGCTACCAGCCAGTCATACTTCTGTCTCTTTTAAAATTTTGAACAATGTGTGCTGTCTTCATTTGCATTGGTTTTCTGCATCCTATAGGTGAGAAATTTGCCTTATAAGTAGCAGGATCATCAGCTGTTTCCTATGGCCGCTACATATTTATAAAAGTTTAAAAGCTTTGTGCAATATCTCTGATGTGGTGTGCCACTATTGTGTCTGAATGACACTAAATCGTGCACCCCATTTGGATTGTTTTGCTTTCTACGCATGCAACGGCCATGCGACATCATTGCATACCCCTTCCACTGTCTCTAAAAACTCTGACCAAAAAGTAAAGATGGAAGTTTATGGGAAAAAATGTGTGAGTGTACATAGAGGATAAGTAATGTGCATGATAGGAAAACAAATGGAAAAGTGTCATGAATAATAAAGAGAAAAAATTTCATGAAAGAAGAGCCTATCTAAAACAATTGTAGAAGAGAGTAAAATGGTCAAAAAAAAGGGCAGGTGGAACACAAATATTATAGTTTGAATGCCATTTTCACATAAACCTACCATTTACTCCATACCACTGTTTTCAACATTCAAAATGTTCCTTGCACTTTGGTTTTGATCTTACTGCCTTAAAAATGTATATACCTATGCTACAGGGTAATATCTTTAATATTTGATATTTCTTTTGAGATGTATTGTAAGCTTAAAAAGATAGTATCAAATATGAAAAAAATTATAAAAATAAGAAAATTAAAACAAAGGATACATATAAAATACTTTAATTACACAAAAATGTAAAATGTTTAAAAATGATACCACAATTATTGCTGAACCTCTTTATAACTAATAAGAAAAAAAAGTTTCAAATTGAAATCCTTAAAAACAAAAGAGGGAGCACATAAAAATTCTGAAAATTTTAAATAATTTTTTGTAAAATTCCCTATAAACTGAGAAATTTCAAACCAAATTCAAATTTCATAATTACTTTATTTTAACAGTGATATTTAGCTTACAACATATTATCCAAATTGAATGAAAAATTCCAAATTTTTAAAACTCAGCAGGGTCTCCCCCTTAATATATTGAAAATACATACCACAGCAATAACATTTATATTTGTAATTTTATCCTCCAGTGTTCCCTCAGAGAGATCTGGTTCAAAATGCCATCGACGGATCTGTTG
The DNA here is from genome assembly GCA_030762175.1 of Metallyticus violacea. Classification (NCBI taxonomy): domain Eukaryota; kingdom Metazoa; phylum Arthropoda; class Insecta; order Mantodea; family Metallyticidae; genus Metallyticus; species Metallyticus violacea. The sequence goes on from CM060830.1 coordinate 51,346,859, forward strand.
AAATGTTACAGTATAGTTGTCATTCCATGATATATTTGTTTTAGTATGATGTTCACTGAAAACAACCAAAATCTTTCATTTACTTACTAATGAGCATTATTAATAATTTTACTATGCAATTTATTATGAGGAAATCTCTCAAATTTCACCAATTTTGTTCCACTTACTTAGATATGTTTCAAAGCTATTGCCTTCATCATCAGCATGGTGGAACTAAGTCCAATTGCTGATGATGAAGGCAGCAACATTTGAAACATGTCCAGTAAGTAGAACAAAATTTAACAAAATTTTGTATTATTTCCTCATAAAAAAGTTCATAATTATACTATATTTCACAGTTAAAATTTCCACTATTTAAAATTACAACTAAAGATTTAATTCATAAGTAGCACTGCATGAACTATTCACCTACTTAAATCCTTGTCATCACCATCCTACTCAAATATGGTCCAACTTGCATGATTGTTTTCTAATTGTTTTATCTTCCTACTATTACTATTGTTCAAAACAGAGAGTGTGGACACTTTTTTCCCACTATCATGGAACTACATGTCTTACTGCATTGCACTTATATTTTTAATTTTCTAAGAAAAATTGCCCTTCAATATATATTCCCTCTCCTTTTTGTATGTGATTTCATTTGAGAAATAGATTGAATATAACTGATAAACTAACAAAATAATTTACTGAAAAGATTTACCATGACTCATTAACTCAATTATGCACAGCCCAGCTTAAAATGTGTACATTTGATTTGAAATTTATAAATGTTTCTAACAAATATTAACATTGAACTATTAGATGCATTCATTTTAAAATTATGTAAAATAAACATTTGATATTTTGCTTCAAAATGTTAATGGATTTACAAAATCAATACATGGCTTTAAATTCAATTCAATGAGATTCTTTTAGAAGTTAATATCAAATAAGTTGACCTGGCATTTTAACAGTTAAAATGGTCATAGTAAAGTGCAAATGGTAGATGAGAGAACTAACTGGCACTTAAAAAAACTGTTATCTTTTAATAATTAATTATTAATCAACATAATGTTACAGAACAGGTTCTCTAATTTAGTTTTTATTTTTTTTTGTTTATTTTTATTTATTTAATTTTTTTATCAGTCATAATGGTCTCCAGCACCATGCTGATTAAATGAATTCTGCAAATGGTTATAAGGTCACAGAGGAACCCATAATTTAAAATTCATAAATATTCATTTTATTTTTAGGATAACTGCATTATATTTCTGCACTTTTCATTCATCTGTAATATTCACAATATGAACAAGACTATAGTTCTCCAGTGGACTACCCAACCGCCACGGGTGGCCAAGGTCGTTAAGGCGCGGACTCGTGAGCGGGAGGTCTGGGTTCGAATACCGCCAGGACCGTCCTCCCTGACTGAGGTTTATTCCAGGTTTTCCTCAGTCCTCATAACTGGCAAATGCCGGGGAGGTACCCTAAACTTAGGCCTGGAATGATTCCTTCCTTAAAAAAAAAAATAAATCCTTTCCCAATATATCATTTCACCTCGTGTATCATCAGTGTCCATCACCTGTGGTGCCTCTGTAGCAAAAACAGGCGTTAAACAACATTCATTCATTCCAGTGGACCAATATTACTGTAATTGTTATGTTAAGGGGGCTGTTCATTTAACAAAAAGGAGTAAGAGGTTAGCTATTTAATTTTCAGAATTTTATAACAAGAAGGCTATAATTTTACTTGTTCTTTTTTAAGTAGTCTCCACATTTAATACAAAGTGTAAAATTATGGATGCAGCCAACTTCCTCTTTATACAATGCAACAGCTTCTTTCAGACTCTCAAATTGATAGCCCCTTAGTCTTTCCTTGACAACTGGAAACAGGCAAAATCCCTGGTGCCAGATCTGAATGACACATGGTATACCAGTGCCAATCCCAATTCTTGCCAAAATTCCATTGTTTTTAGTGTGAGAAAGAGACATTTTCATGGTGAAACAACAATTTTTGTAACCCAGACTTGGTCTTCTTTCTGTTAGTATTCTTAAGCATTTCAGGAGGCAAATGGTGATGAACCAGTTGGAGGAACTGTTTTTTTCTTCCTGGAGCAATATGGCCACTTGCTGAGAAGAAACTGGCTTCCATCTTCTGTCCTACACTTCAACATCGCTTAACCTTCATGGGAGAGTTGTCATTTGGGAAAGAAACAAATAGCCAACTCCCTCTTTCATTTTGGAAAACCGTCCTTCCTGATTGAGGTTTTTTTCCCAAGTTTTCCTGAGTCTCATAAATGACAAATGCCAAAGAGCCCTATGCTTAGGTCTGGAATGTTTCATCCCTTTAAAAAACAATCCTTTCCCAATTTACCCATTTTATCTCATGTATCATCAGTATCCACCATCTGTGATGCCTCAGCAGTATAAAAGACTTTAAACACTGTTAAAAAAAATTCCTGGCACCATTCCACTCTTACTACCTTTTGTTCTTCTGCAAGGTTATAAAGTACTCATGACAACAAAGCTTCCTCGCACAAAGACATTTGTACAGGATGCCTGCAGCGAATGAATGTTATGAGACCCCTCTACCATCTTCTTCACTATGGCTTCCACACGAGTGACGTTTTCATCTATGACTAATGGCCCTTATGCTCTTCATTTTTCAAGGCTGTTCTCCTTCATCTAAATTCTGCAAACTAGTTACAGATATTTGTAAGTAAAGGAAGAAGCAGAGTCTGGTAAAGCTTTCTGTAATTTTTTCAGGCATCCTTGTTGGCTTAGGCTACACTTAACATCATAAAAATCATTGCATGAAAATGTTCCCAAGTCACCACTAATCTTAGAATGTCAGACAGTGAATGCACAACCACAATTAACATTTTTCTGCAGTTGCACACATATTTTCCCTATGAATACAAACCAAAATATGTTCTTTTCAGAGATGCCAACAGAACAATATCTTTTAAAAATTAATACAAAAAAATTAGTTGTATCCTTGGCCGAAGATGAAGACAAAGGTCTTCAAAACTGGTTCCAAATATCACACAAGTAAGTGAAGCAATAAGAGTGTTTAGTATGACATATATCACATGAATTTATTCACAGAAAACTTATACTTCTCGCTGTTTTTTCAAATCCTGAAAATTACATATATGATGTAATACACCTAAATTTCATCCAAAAGAATATTTCAAATTATATAAAAGTAGTTCTGTGGTGCATATTACTAATTAACATCAGATCTTCATTTATCTAATATTAGATGGGATTACTAAGGCTTACTCTTTTCATTGATACTTAATGTGCAAATATGTGCATAAATATCAGGAGCTTTCTAATCTACAAGAATAACATTTTTTTTTTCCCTTTATATGTTACAGCAAATCTATTTTCAAATAGCCCATTTTAAATATTATTACAAATAAAATAGTGTGAAAGTGATTATGTTAAAGTCTACCTGCTACAGCTTGGCTTTTACCATATTTACTGTGGGCAATGAGTTGTAAACATTTTAGTTGAGTAAACATGAGAAATAAAACTGCATTATACATTGTTCTTACCTAAAGACGTATGGTCCCATTTCAACAAATTCAGGTTTTGTGTCATGTGGATGCTCTTTAAATTCTTGTGCATTAGTCCAGTTGAAAAGGTAAACTTCTATGTACATTGGTATAGGAGTTTCCTTCCACATACCATATGAGGTCGATGAATCTGTGAGGACCAGTTGCTAAAAAAAGAAAAAAAGGAAAGAAAAAATTATTTAAGTATATTGTGTATAAATAAACATTATAGCTCTTAAATTAAAGAAGAGATACAAATAATATGAGAATATCTAAAAGTTGTCAGTTCTATTTGTTAAAACAGAAAATTACAGTCCAGATTGATATCCAAAATGAAAATTTCATTATGATGTATATAAATTGCTTTTAATGCACATTTGGAGGTAAAATGCATCATATTGTATTTTTTATGTATCTAAGGTGCTGAAAATTATTTGTGTTGGTGGGTTTTCTTTCCTGGTTGCTTTCTGCATTACTGCATTCCAGCATGGCTGTGGCCGCTCTTTGATCAATTTCTTGGAGCATTGCCCTTCTTATGGGAGTTCATCCTTGTCATTTGGATATGCAACCTTATACAGGATTTGCTGACAGTGAGAACCTTCTATTTTGTATAAGTTCATCAACAGACCACCAGAGTTCTAAGAGTCACCTTCCTTTCAAACTTAGCATGATCCGCCAGTGTCGTTTAACAGTTGACAATGTGAGCAAAGGTCTCACGAAACATGTCCTGAATTTTTAAATTTTGAGAGTGAAACATTAAGAGTGTTTTATCATTACATTAATATTTTAAATGTTTTTAACTCAGTCTGTTTCCTTGTTCATTTAGTGAGAAGGTGTTTTTAAGCATTTTAAAATATTTTATCTACTGGAGATTTTATATTGGTTTTCACTGTGTTGATTCCTGAATACATTAGAACTAGCTGTAATAGTTTTATTTCTATTTCCTTCGTTTGTTAGTATGCAGCAAGTTTCTATGGAGTTGAGATGTGTGTATGTTGTTCAGGGTGCAAGATGTGATTCTTTGAAAGCACATACTAGTACCGTGACAATATATTGCAGTAGTTTATATATAATAGTGTAAATAAGGATTGTATGGATTGTTCAGTTTATAGAAATAAGCTTATATTGAATAAGGAAACTCTAGCATTTTTAATTCTAAATAAGCTAAAAATAAAAAGATTAAGTGTATCTACTAATTCTGGAAGTTTCATTATGAGGGCAAATATAACTTTTATGCACATTTACCATTTTGTTACTTTAATCTTGTTTCTATTACTACCTCACCAAAAACTTTTGCAGAAAGAAGATCCACAAGATTAATTCAATAACTGTCATGGAATAATATTCCTTTTTGAGGGAGATTTTGCAACCTGTGTGTGCAGCAATGAGAGTGTGCTAATTGGTGGAGGTAGCAATGTTATTAAGGTGGATAAGATGAAATTTGGTCATCATCTAGCCTCCAGAATATTAAGGTAATTTACAGAACTTCTTTTATTTTATATGTTTATGATGTGTTTCTAATAATGTCGGGTCTTGGTTAGCTCTGTGTGTAAGCATTTCCCCAAATAGAGATCATTTATGGAATTTGCATAAATTTTCTTGCATTTTGTGATAGGTTTAAAACAAGTTTCACGTTAGGTTAGTTAGCTATATATAAGTAGTTATCTGAAAATTGTAGTGTTAACTAAATTATTTTAAAAACAGTTAAATGTGTTAATTTCAAAAAATATTTTGTTACAATTTCCATCATGCAGCTCTTTTAATTAATTACTATTTCTCCATTGTAGATATACCTATGAAAGTATGCCTTAAGTCCAAAATAGCTTCTGTATTATGGTTTGCATTTTGAGCACCAAAGGAAAAAAAACAAACAACTGTGCTAACAATGAACTCACCCATCGCACAATTGCTTTAAAGATGATTGGCCATATTCCTCCTATGACAACACCTATGATCAGCAACGACCCTCCAATACCAAATACCAATGCTTTCTTTGTTGTGACTGACAATGTCATTGCAGCAAATGTTTAGACCAACTGTGGTTCTGAAAAATTAAACCAATAACACAAAACATTAAGATATATACAAATTTTTAAAATGTAAGAACTGTACCCCATTTACATAAAAAAAGTAAAAATTAAAGCAAGAAAAAAATTAGGTTTGGGACAACTTCAACACATATGTGCTGCATGTTATTTACCCAAGCTCCATGATGGATATGAAATACTATTAAAATGCTAAAAATGACACCCCTTCAATGTGTAATATATCAGTAATCTATAACCAAAGTCTACTATTAAAATGCCAAAAATGACACCCCGTCAATGTGTAATATATCAGTAATCTATAATTAAAGTCAAAATCTTGTTCATAATAACCTTAAAATAGCCATTTAGCGACTCCAGCTATAAAACTGTCACTTAATTCGCTTAAAAAATTAACGCTGGAGGCTCATGTGTGTTAACTAATTGTTTCTCCCATTATTATTAATCTGTCCATATTCTCTATATTCTTAAATTCAAATGAATTAATATTAATCAAACCGATGAACAAAAAGTTGTGCATTAATCTATAAATACAGGGTGATGCACTTTTCAGAACTGCGTATTGTAATTTCTCATATATTAACTATACATTGCTGTGAGCGGAAAAAAATATAAAACCACCTCATTTCTCATCCTACACATGCACATCACACGCAGAATCAGATAACTGTCTGTCACAAGATCCACTGTGCGCTTTCGTCTGCTGTTCAACATAGTGCCAACGTAGTATACCCGGGCCGCTGAAACTTTGCACTTGGCAGCTGCATTTTCAGTTGGTCATACTACAGATTAACAAATGAGGAATACTATCTGTTGCACCTCCTGAACCAATCAGTTTTATCGGTCAGTTAGTCATGACGATGGCTTTTGTAGCGTCGCAACCGCAGCATTGCCAATCTCACCTGAACTGACGCTGTTAAGTGCAAAGTTTCAGCGGCCCTGGTGTAGAAGATTGAAATATACACGTGAGCAGTTTATATTTTTGCGGGATGACAATTATTGATATGGCATGTTTATGTCCGATTGCAGTTATTACATATTAACCTTAAGCAACGGCTATATAATCTGCCTTAATCCTTGGGTGGTTGACGCATGAGCAAATTAGACCCTATCATATCATTCGTAAAATATGACGCGCATTAACATTGGGATATTACAAAGGAGGTCACTATGCACAAGCACGCATAAGATAGAAAAGACCGCTTATCTCGCAAGTTTTCGTAACAGTCAAATGGGGCACAAAATACAAGCAAACAACAAGGTTTATACGCTATTCAATACTTGTCTAGATACTACTCATATTAATAAAATTCCACTCACATTTTCGATGTGTAAATGTGTATTTTCTATTTAAAAGTGTTGTTGAACAATCTGTTCAGTGTTAACTTATACTTTTCTAAGGTGATTTTTCTCTCTCTCTCTCTCTCTCTCTCTCTCTCTCTCTCTCTCTCTCTCTCTCTCTCTCTCTCTATATATATATATATATATATATATATATATATATAATGTATTTTTATTTTGCAAATTTTGCTCAGAAGCCTCATATATTACGTTGATATATATAACACAAGTTGGAATTAAGAAGGGGGATGGGGAGATTTCGTCGACTCTTCGCATACTATGGATTTATCCTGCTGCGCAATTCATTGCAGCAGTATAATCATCTAACAAGCTTTAGACATGTAACAGAAACGCGATAATGGACATACTGGCCATTCTGTATGGTTTTTATTGCTGCATTGTGTCCGTTTCTTTAAGCTGACAACAATGAAATTTAAATATATGCTATGGCAATAAGTGCAGCAGTGATTGGTGTTCTGTGGAAGTCGGTTGAGTGTGTCGAGAGTGGGTATTATTAATAGTTGGTTGACACGAATAAATTTATGATACAAAGCACAAAGTGAAAGAATCGAGTGGTATAGGCATATCAGAGTCTCAAGAGTCAAGTAATTGCTGTAAAAATTCCAACGGCGACGGAGACAAATGCCAGTGAAATATATAGTGGAAGTTGCGAGATTAAGTGCGGTAGCCTAGTTGGGGGATGTATAGACGAAGTGAAATTCGATAAATGGAAAACAAATTGTCCTCGCTTTTAGCAAACACTTTATGCTTGTACTGTTCAGAAATTCAAAATCACAATGCCATTAAAGACAGTAAAATGCATATCTAGAGAAATTACAAGTGACCGCGTGTCTCATTTGTAAAGAAAACAAACCATTCTTATTTTCCAAAAGTTTATGTGAATTGCAAGCATTGCGCGAATTAGCTATTGGAAGCATTTTTCATTCAGATCACACGTGAGCAAATATATAATGCATTTCATTATGTCGTCGTGTAGGAGTATCGAAGTTCATAATTGTTTCCTGTTGTGTTTTCAGCATTTTGATTGACAGGGAATGAATGAATAGTGTTTAACGCCCGTTTTTGCTACAGAGGCACCACAGGCGATTTGACAGGGAAGGTTTATTGACTGTTTAGATAAAATTTCTTCAGATATAACCTTACTATTAAAACAAAATGTAATACTATCATCAACGGCTTTTCCTGTTAATGAATTTAATTCCACCATATCACAGAAATAGTTGCATCATGTACTGCAAACTGGGGTAATGATGTAATAGATACCATGTCTGTTTTGCTCTGTTTATGACGAAAACACTAATCAAGCACAGGTACCACACAACATTCTTTGCATCTACGTCAATGGGATTTGCTTCAGATGGAGCAGCAAATTTACAAGGAACTTACAATGGAGCAGCTACATATATTCATGATAAATATAATCCTAATATTGTACTTATTCATTGTTTGAATCATAATCTGTTTCACGTCCTTCATGGACACATTATAGGTATTCATACTTTTCCCCGAACCCAAAAATCAACACGAATTGACAAACTACTACCATGACATTGGGACTTAAAGTTGAAGAAATAGGAAGGATATTTCACATTGGTTGGGAGGATCCTCGTGCAATGCCGCGACAGCTATGGTGTCAAGTTATAAATCGCTTATCCAGTATTTCACAGGCAAAAAAAAAAAAAAAAAAAAAACTACCATTTATTGCCTTCACGAAGCAGAGCAATATTTTGTGGATTCCTCCAGAAAATGAAAGTGGAATTTTATCATGGAACTGGTTCTATTTAAGGATGTTCTGGAAATAAAGCCACTTTTCCGTATCTGCAGTGTAGAAATTCTGACGCTATAACTGTTTCTTCAGAAATAAAGATTTGCATTGACTGCAATGAAAGACAAAAATGATGTTAATCTTCAAGCCGCCCAGTCTAATATTTAGCTACATAAAAGCATTCAAAAGTTCCTTTATCTCTGAATGACAGCTAAAAACATCGTTTCACAAATTTCAAGGATTAGTGCACAATATGGCCGTAAGATTTTCCAGTGCTAGTTAATTTTTTAAAGAGTGAAACATTTTAAATAAAATGTGGTGGCTACAGGAGGAAAAATAATTAATTTATTTTGTGATGAAAATAAAACCGAGTTCGTAAACGACACTTTCAAACACTGACATTTCTATTGTTGCGAATTTAAAGAACTTCGCTAGTTCAAGAAACGGGGGGGGGGGCTATATTGGTAAAACGTAAAGGGAACTGATGCAAAGGATACAGACAATACCGGTGTCTTCCACAGAATGTGAAAGGAGTTTTAGTGTCATGAATAACACTCTTACTAAACTTCGGAATCGAATACAAACAAAACCACTAGCGTCTGTGATAATTAGATCATTAATGGATCATGTCTAAAGAGAGCACTTTGCAGCAGAGTGAATAAGGTGGACATCATTTTGCAACAGACACTCCACATAGAAAAAGTCTTTCAGATTTTCGTCACATCAAAGCAAACTATTCCTGTAAATTCGGGGAGTGTATTCTTATTAGAAGAACAAGTTTTTCTTTTCAACTGTTCATCAGATTTACTGGGAGTATTATTATTATTATTATTATTATTATTATTATTATTATTATTATTATTATTACATTGTTGTTATTGCTGTTGTAAAATTCAGTCAGTCAGCCTAAATAGGCAAACCAGTGTACAATTCCTAGACATCGAACCAACTGCCAAATACAACGCATGTTTTGCTTGGAGTTTAATTCAACTACCCTTAAAGACTAATCAAATCTACTTCTATCTTCTATCACATCTATCAAAAGGCGAATGCCGCAACATTAAACGCTAAGAATTCCGGAATCATTTGCATCATTTCATGCATTCCATATCGCCTCGATAAAACCTAGTAGATTGGCGGGACGTTAAGCATTGCAAAACAAAGTGCTGCGTTTTAGCAGAGGCAACTGACTTGAATAAAGAGACTAAGTCAAAAATTAGCATCAGTGTAGCGATAATTCTAAATAAGAATACTAATAACTTAACTAAAGTAATAAAACTTCAACGAGTTTAAAATACAAGGCTCATTTGAAATGTTCTGGGAATGAAGCACAAAATGATGCCATAGCTTTTTGAAAATATTCCTACTTTTCAACATAGTCCCCATTCATTAATGCATTTTGTACAGCGATACTCTAAAGCCTTTATCCTATCAAGAAAATCAGGTTCCTCCAGGCCTGCAAAATATGTCTCAACTGATGATTTAAGCTCTTCGTCGAAAATTTCTTTCAACCAAGGAATTTTCTTATTTTTTGGAACAGATGGAAGTCCGGTGGAGCCAGAATAAGGCGGACGTAGCAGCAAATCGTACCCCAATTCATTGACTTTCACCATTGCAACGAGACATTTGTGAAGGCGAACATTGTTTCGGTGCAAGAGATAGATGTTCCAGTGGGAAGATCAGGACGCCATAATCTTCCCAGCCAATTTCACACATTTGGCCTTCTTTGGCAATGGAAAATCGTGATGCTTGCATGGTTTGGACTGTTGTTTAGTTTCAGGTGTGTAGTTGTGCACCCATGCGTCATAACTGACCACAAGTCGACAGGATTTCTCTGAAAGTGGTACAAAATTTGCTGAGAGATATGCGCTCTGTTTCGCTTTTGATTCTGAATCAACTGTCGCGGCATTCTTTTTGCCGATAATTTTCACAAGCACAATTTTCCCCTCAAAATGTGAAATAACCCTGATTCTCAGAACTTCAGACACCTTCAGTCAGCGATCCTTCAGACGATAATTTCGGATGTGACTGCTTTGGTCGTCCGCTGCATGCATCATCTTCCAAACTGTCACGGCTGCGTTTTAGTTCCGTGTTGCGCTTGGAAACGGTTGAAAATGATGGTGCAGGTTACCCTCGAGTGTTTGTCATATCTGTTGCATTCATACGTACTTAATAACCACATGATGTTTCGTATATACACGTGTGCACTGCAACAAACAGCTACCAATAGCTACTACGATTCTTGACTAATTGATGTATACATCACGTAAGTTTCTATGCAAGATGGCGGGTTTTGATAACAAAACTGCTTCGAAACTACTGTTGCAATCTGTGGGTCATTTCGAAAACTTTTAAAATTGCCCTCATATTAACCACATATAACCTATTTCAGCAACTGAAATAATACCTCAAATATACATTGTGTTCGATTGAGAGTACTGCGTTTCAGGGAAAGCAATGGAGTAAGGCATTTCTCTCCCTAATGCTTCAATCTTGACAAGTACAGAGTATCGCTCCTGCAATAAGACGGAGAATTGAGGCTGGTGTACGCGGTTTGCAATCATCCATGTGTAAATTATAAAGGAAATTGTATTTCTTGCCAAAATATTACATCTTCTGTGAATCTAACTTTAGTAAATATTTTGTATGTCCTCTTAATATGAAATGTGTACACATCTACGCATTGAATACACCAACACTTAGCACTTTTGTATGGGGTGGGGGGATTTCTTGACCATAAAATCAAACAAAGTCACAAATAAACTTTTTTTTATGGACCATTTGATTTTTCTGACCCTGTATCTATATACATATAATAGAATTTGAAAGGAATTCATGTCAGAAAATTTTTCTGTTCAGTCCAATAACTGATCCCCAGAATATTCCACGAATCTCCCCGTTGAAAAACAGCCCTTCCATCAGGATGTAATTTCTGCATCTGAGGCAACACTCTTATGTTCATTTAGTAAATAGTTTTGCTATTCATCATCCCTTTAGATGGGATCAAAGAACCATCATAAACACTCCCAAAACATCTTGTTTGCATATCTGAAAAATTGTCTGAGGCGTGATCATTGCCTTGTTTGTAACGACATCCTGCACGAATAACATGTTTTTTATCGGAGAAAACAACTTTCCTTCAGTCCTCAGCAGTTCATTTTCTATAGTAGTTTCATAATGCCAGCATCGCTATAATTATATAGTCCGCCCATCGTAAGTTTATAGTGGGATGTCAATAAAAACAAGTGGCAGATGTGATTTTGATTGGTTGACCAAGCTCTTTACTCCCAAGCTAGTTCTCAAAGTAGTTCTGCTTATTAAATGAATATACTCTGTTACTTGCACGTCTTTCTATTTATTTTTGTTACTTATATATAAAGAAAGCATTTTATTACGTTTAAATATTTTGTTTGCATTTCTGGGCCAATAGCAACAAATGGAAGGGAGAAAGGGGGACACGCGGAGTTATAAAGTTACGATGGATAGGTTATAGCAAAATATTACTCCGCGGCGTTTCTCGCTTTGTTGCTATTGGCTATTAAATTCAACGCCACACAGAATCCCTAGTGAACTCCGCCGTTTTTTCCAACATTTCATCCTTTGTTAATCACATGCGTTACGTCTATGTAAACATTTTTTTGTTTTGTACAAAAGTTTAAACCCAAATCTTTTATATACAATAAGGCAATCTTTGAACATAGTGCGCCCAACTCATTTGTTTTGTGTTTCCCTTGATTGCATATGGAGAACCACCGGAGTCGAAACAGCATATTTTTTAATAATATAGCGGAAGCGTGACGGAGCACGTGGCATATGATCATTATCGATGCTGCAAATCCATGGAAACACACACGCGCATGATAATCACAAAGTTATAAAAGCACACAAGCACGAAAATCGCAAAACAAAAGCACAATTTCTTTCTAACCAAAGAGGAATGAGATAAGAATTTAGTCGACATTGTAGATACTCGAATGTATATGATAAATGATGCAAATATATTCATATGTTTGAATGAATTACTCCACGGAAATTCGTAAGACGCGAAGAGTGCATACGGCTCTCAGCCATGAGTTTTCTACGTTTTGGGTGTGAATTTCATCACTGTCCGGGACTATAAAATTTTGCTCGGGAACAATTACATCATGTTCATGAATTCCCCCGAAATGTTAGCTTATGTCGCCCCATCCGAAACTGCCATAGTCCCGGACAGTATCGCAATTGCTTCAAACCCGTGGTAAAGTTCGTAATGTAGAAAATGAAAAATGGTCCTTTAACTATCGCTTCCAAGTAGATTCGGACATTCGAGTGGATTAGAGTGCAAAGGAAAATGTATCTCGCACCCAGTACTACATAGACCGTGAGGCAAAATAATGGCGCCAAAAAAGAGTTCCTTTCGAGAAATTTCGGAACATTCTCTTCCCGTTTTCAATTTGCTGTTACATGAACCTGTTCTTTGACTCCAGCAGTTTCACTCCCACAAACCCACGTGCTACCCTCATGCATCATGGGAAACATAAAACAAATGGTTGGGTGTACTATACACAAAGATTACCTATAATAAAATGCTCTCTGCTTGCTGTAGAAAATACAAGAAAAAGAAAGGCATATAAAAGTCCGGTCCTATTCATTTAATAAACTGTACTACTTTGCGACCTAATTTTGGAATAAAGAGGAAGATCTTTCCGTCGTTTATAAGCACTGAATCCAACGCCACTGCTCAACGCGTGAGACATCAAACATTTTCAGAAATTTTCAGCTCACTAGCTATCACTGAATGTTTCCATTTCGGATTTCTTCGCACACGTGCCATCACTGCGTTCACAAATTCTGGAGTGTGCACTTTGGTCTTCCTTGACTGGGGTAGTCTTTCACAGTTCCAGTCTCAAGGAAGTGTTGCACCGTTGTACTTTCTGGAGAATTTTGCAAACCTCACCTGGGTATTTGCCTACCTTATGCAAATTTATCCGCAATCTCCCCGTGCCATCTTGAACACTAACACAACAACTTTCCCCTTCTGCAGCTTGACTCTCAATGACTCAACAATAACACCACAACTCAGGAATGTGCAGGCTGTTAGAGAGGGGGAAGTATTTATGGAAAGACTAGGTATTACTGGGGGGGGGGGGGCGCTAAAGTTGTCTCTGTTTTCATAAGTTAATAAAATTTTCCTTTGTTATTGTAATACATTGTAATTGCTGCATTTTAATATGTTTAAATGTTTATTTCTTTGCTATGAGTATACTAATTTCACCGCCACGGATGGCCGAGGTCATTAAGGCAACACAAGACTCGTGAGCGGGAATCTGGGGTTCGAATCCCGCCAGGACCGTCCTCCCTGACTGAGATTTTTTTCAGGTTTACCTTAGTCCACATAAATGGCGAATGCTGGGGAGGTACCCGAAACTTAGGCCTGTAACATTAAAAAAAATCCTTTCCCAATGTATCATTTCATCTGTATCAAAAGTGTCCACAGCTTGTGGTGCCTCAGTAGCTAAAACGGGCATTAAACACCAAATATATATATATATATATATATATATATATATATAAAAGAAAAATAAAATAACACTATTAACAATGTAACAAATTAACAGTAATAATAAAAGTAGAATAGGATAAACACTTAGATAAAGTCACACTTGACATTGCTATATTTCGAACTCGCTGAGTTCTTCAATGGCAACAAGCTAGACATTTTCATCCTTTGGACTCATGGTATTACTGCATTTGATGGTTTCTTCAATAGGCTGAACACTAACTATCCAGTTAAGTTCAGGTCCACAGTTTCCCGTACTCAAACTATCTTCCTGGATGTAGAAATTCAGTTAGTCAATAAGCTATTTCTGACATCAATTCATGTTAAACCTACTAACTTACAGCAGTACTTACATTTCGAAAGTTGCCATCCATCACATATTAAAAAGGTCATTCCCTTTTCTTTGTCACTACGAGGACACCGAATCTGCAATAACGACTCAGCTCTGGATAGATACATTACCCAATTAACTGACAAATTAGTTAAGAGGGGTTACCCCCCTTCCCTGGTAAAATTCAAAGTCCAGGCCTCCCATCATAAACATACTCCCAAGACTCGTAAATCAGCAGATATTGACCCATTGAATTTCACAGTGACATATTTTCCGGGCATTGAAAGACTCAAAGTTGTCCTAAAAGACAGCTTCAATATTCTCACTCAAAATCAGCATCATTTTTTCTGACATTACCAAGGCTATGTTTCCGGTCGGCTCGCAATTTCAGGAGCATTTTTCGCAGAAATATTGATTATCCTCAGCCCTCCTTCTCTACACTTGGTTCATATCCATGCAACCGCCCTAAATGTAAAACTTGTGCCTTGATATCCCCATGCTCGTCTTTTGTTAGTCCGAACCTGAAATCAGAGTTTAAAATTCACTCATTTCTCAACTGCACCTCTACGAATGTTGTGTATTTACTTAAATGCAAGTTTTGTCCAGCTTTTTATATTGGACTAACGTCCACTATGGTTTCTATTAGAATGAACAATCACAGGCGTTCGGTTAAAACCTGTTTCCCATTTCCGGTATCACAACATGCCAATTTTCACCAGGCCACGTTCGATGACTGTTTTTCCCTTATTCTCATAGATGCCGCCCCTCCATCCAAACATACCTTACTTAGAGACCTAGAGGTGGTAGCAATAGTTTTGCATAAAGCCCATATTCCTCCAGGCCTCAATATTTCCTTGTAATACAGCCAGGTTTGCCAAACTACTTTGTTCAGCTATAGCTGGCAGTTTTGCAGTTTTTAGTGTGAAGTTTTATGTGAACTTTTTATATTGCATTCTGAGTGTTATATATATATATATATATATATATATATATATATATATGTGTGTGTGTGTGTGTGTGTGCGTGTGTGTATATATATGTATGTGTGTGTGCGCGCGCGCGCGCGTGTGTGTCATATAAAATTTCAAATGTTTCACTTTCTATTCTTTTGATAAAATAAGCCTAAATCACACTATTATATATAATCCTACCAAAAAAACGTTTATTCGAACTCGGAAATGTGTCTCGAATTAGACTCTTTAAAAGTAAATCACCCTAGGAAGAAGCCAAGGTGTAAACAAGAGCTGCAAGAGATCATTGTGCTTAAATAGTGTAGTAAATAAATGAAGATTATAATTCCCTCGATGCCTAAGCGATGCCAAGCACTGATTAAAGCACACAGTTGACCTATAAAATATTAATAGTACTAATGCTTTAATATAAAATAGCTCTACGCTTCCAGAAGCTGAAAATATAATTATTTGCGTGTTTCCAACATTAAAATGTATATTTTAAAATTACAAATAGATCATTTCTTTCATTCTTCTGCGCTAAATTATTATAGAAAATGTTAAAGTTCTAATAAGATTGTATTTATTTAAAAATAGGTAAAGTGAATATAAGTAAAATGCACAATGATGCATCTTAATTCATTCTTGGAAGATTATGGAGGAAAACAAGCTAATGTATTACAATCACAATTATTTAAAGAACAATAAAGATTGAAACAAAAGAAATATGAATGTGCATGAGATTCGTTCATTTGTTTTATAAGAAAATATAGTTTAAAAACATCAGCAACCATACGCTGAAAGGTTTATATTTTCATTAAGATTAACATACTGAAGTTACAGTAGTTTCAAGCACAGACAGAAATTTAGATCACCCTATGAGTTCCAGCATTACCAATCCTACGAGAGAAGATTTATAAGTGGGTGCTGAAAATTTAGAATATACATGCTGACCTAGGACAATGAAATGTGGGTAATGTATGTGAGTGGATTGTATGCGTGGAATGTTAATACCGATCTGCCTTCCCCGCAACAGAAAGAAAGAAAGGAAGGAAGGAAGGAAGGAAGGAAGGAAGGAAGAAAAAAAAGTATATGATGTAACATACCTTGTGCTTGTGAATCAGTAGCAAAAATACAATCCAATAGCTGCAGGCTGATGAAACTTGTTTTTCACCTTAGCTTGAAATGCTATGGTCATAACACAAAAAGATGTGATCTATGTGAAAACTAAACTTTGTTGAAAACACTGTCTAAAGCTCGGATGCTTCACACGGACTGCAACCCCAAAGCAATGATACGTTTGAAATATTTCAAACAGCGAATGATAAAGACAAACAAAAACAAAAGATATGCACGCGTCACCGTACGTATACTCAGACTTCGACCTTTAAAATAGCATTACTCAGGGTTCTCTGGTGATGTAAAGGCAATGAGTAATAAAAACGATGAACAATGCTTAACTCAGTGTCAATAATACGTTCACAAGGAAGCAATTAACTTGATAATATAATAAGTCACGAAACCAGGTCTTTGGGTGACCTTTGTTGTGGCGAACAGTGGCATTTCCCATCAACTATCCCCCCCCCCCCGAATCGCCAATATTTTGTTTCGTCTATGTTAAAAACAAAAAGCGTATGCTTCAGCAATTATACAATCAATGAACAGTGGAAAACGTACAAAACTCTGTCCCTTACCTTAACCACGGCCAATCTCACTAACAAGGAAACTGCACCAGGAAGTTAGAGGTGAAAACTAAATCACACTTCCACGAATACAATGACGTATCAAAGTAAATACCTGCCGCTATACAAGGAAACATTCAGTATAATAAAGTAATTTATCGTGCATTTAAAATTCCAAAAGATGCTTGCTATATGTTGTGCCTTATAGTGGCTAAATCCTTACATGTGTACTTCAGAGTTGACACAGATTAAGAATAATTGCAAACCAAACAAGTAAATAGAACCGTCTAGACATAAGCAGACACAGTAGCTGCCTCTTCATTCTTCTTCAAATATTATAAAATTGACATCTTTAGCAAGACCATCGTTATCAGCACAGATGATGATTTTTTTGTGAGCATTGCATTGCCATATGTGACCTATAAGAAAGACGATTCAAAACATGAGAATGCTCCATTTAATTATTTAACTAAATATGGATGTTTTATATAAAAATCTAAAATCTCATTTCTATTTAAGTTAAATGGCGTACTACATTTAACGATTTAAGAAATGTATGGTGTATAAAAAGCAGACATTTATGCTATTTATTACTTTTGGAGTTGGGCATTCATAATTAGTGCCTATAGGAGGGTGCAGCGAATTAGTCTAGAGTTCAAAAGAGATCCTGGAATCCCAAAAAAAGGTCGCCCAGATTTCCGGACTCTACATGCAGTACAGGCATGGCGGAAGGGAGAATGTCACCGAATAGAGAAACAAGTTTGTGTTCAGACCCTGAAACGTTGCTTCTCCAGTGTGCCCAATTGTAGAAACACGGAATCCGCTAAGAAGCTGCCAAAATTCCACCTATATGTATAGAGTATAAATAACTATACAGGAATAAGGAACGTGTTGTGAAAAGAAAGGAAAAAAGTATATTATAATGCCCTCAGTTGGGGGACTTAAATAGATCGTACAAGGGGCAAAAAGAAGTGATTTACAATAGTAGTTTTTGTACCTTTTTTATTATGCAACATTATTATTATTATTATTATTATTATTATTATTATTATTATTATTATTATTATTATTATTATTATGGTTTAAGGCACATGGGATCTCTCAACATCCTCCCCACCAACGTCAAAGCAGCGGTGCTGCGTTCCTGGTGATTTTATTATGACGTCGCGAAACCATTGTTTGGGAATACGCCACCACTCGTGGCGTTGCCTGAATTTCCTCGTTGTTGCTGAGCTTTTGTTTATTCATTTATTTTATAAATACTCGGAGCGAGTCCTTTATTTGTTGAATAAGCATAATCACACGGGGCGAGATCCGGTGAATATGGTTGGTGCTGCACAACAGTGAACCCCAGTGAGGCCAACTTTGCTTCGTAGTGTTGCTGGTATGTGGCAGCGCATTTTCATGTTGGAGGAACACTCCTGTCGAACCACTTCCCCTTTAGCCACTTTTTTCCTGGAAGACTGTGATGTTGACCAGTATTCATATTCTTGTGTGCAGATTCCCTGTCACTGACGAACCCATTTACCCAGTAGTAAACGATCTTCTGTGCAGGAGCACATACCGCAGTAAATGTCTGTGAATTTATGCAATTTTGACGCCTTCCACAAAAACCATGTCTGCCATCTTTGTTCATGATAGTAGCCTACACTTTGTCCACATCTTTCTCTACTTGACAACAAATGAACTCTGTACCAAGACACAATGCGCTATAAATTGATAATTACGAATGTCTTTTTCTGTTGGAATCAAAGGAGATTTGCTACCATTATCTGATTTGCCCCTTCCTATTGATTTATATTTACGAAAAGGAGGCGAGCATAGACCGCCAGACCGTAGCGAACCGCAGCAAACCACTGAGTCCACCGGTTTCTAGTATTTACCCTAGGCTAGCGTTAAGGCTAGTGTGTGTGTGTGTGAATTAAATGCGTATTCCAATAAGACAGCGGGTGATAAAAGGTGAAAAACTCAGTTTTGCAATAAAGAACAACATATTGCAGCCACAAAGTTGCGGACGACAACGCATAGGTTACATTACCTTTAGCAAATAATAATAATAATAATAATAATAATAATAATAATAATAATAATAATTTATGCAACATTTACACTTTTACAAGCTGCAACGCAAACAGAATCCGGTTATCTACCGTTCGGGACTGAGGAGTTCGACTCTCTCCGCTGTCGCTCGGGATCGCAGCTCTACCATACCAGCAGCTCCAGCAGATTCGGATTTTTCTTGCTGTAAGGGTAAATTATCTAAGGATATTTGTTGCAATAATCCCGACTTAGCCTTTAGATACTAGAGTAGGATGATTCGTTCGTTTTTAAATATCGATCAACCAATAAAAGTTCGTTTTATGGGCGTTTTGAAAAACACAAAGGGAACCTCTGTGATGGGGCGTAGATATAATTTACTTAAGATTTATTTCTCAACAGTTGAACATCAACAGTTCAAGTGTTAATATACCCAGAGTAGCAGTGTGTAGCAATGCTTGGAGATATAATACAGAATTTATACTATTTTTACTTAATGCCCGCTCTAAACAATAATCGCAATGTAACAATTTTAAAATTATTAATTGTATTACTTTTTTGTCTGTAGTTCTCCAAGACGCCCAAAAACATGGCTAAGAACAACATGACTAATAATTGTCTCAGCGATTAATTGTGGTGTTAGTTTATCAGAGGATTCCCTTATTGGAAATGATCACGAAAAGGAGCGGGGGAGAATCCAATCATTGTTTAAATAATGCCGATATAACTTTGAGTAGAGCAGTTTTGCGTTTTATCATAACAGAATTCCATAAACCCACGTTCTTTCCTTTTCTTAAATGTGACAAAAAACATATTTCAATGTTCAGCTGCAATTTAATTTATCTATAAGAAATTAGTTACGTCACTCATTTCTTAGGCTTTTCATTGTGCTTTAATAGAATTAGTGATAGTAAAAGATAATGAATCTGGTAGCGATTATGAACATCCTAATTATTATTGCACATATAAGCTGCGTATCTTGGGCGTGGATGCTTCAGATGTGGTTTCAGAGAATCGAACGTTGCATACAGTGCCCGTGAGAATACTTGTTTCTATGAATTGTCATTATTGTTGTCTAAACACTTATCTAGTGACCTTCGTATGTTTTCCTTCTATTGGTGACAGATAAAGCAACGGTAATTGCACTTAAAGCCTGGAGATAGGAGTTTCAAAGCCAATGAGTTCGTTTTGTAAGGAGATTTGCAATCTAATATTGTCATTTATAAACAGACTCCTATATCGGCACCACAAACACTGTTTTTCAATATCTTATCGCCTAAACATTCTTGTCATTATTGTAGCTGTAGAATTGAAACAACATGACTGATGGAGTCACCCTTCTTTGATGTTTAAAAAGAAGAAGAACGAAGAAAAAGATAAGGTCAAAGTGTTAATGCTATCACTGATAATACCACATCAGGTTAAAACTGTAGTTACTCTAGCTGGTGTGTGTGTGTGTTCGTAGTGTCATATATTATTGTTATTGATTGATTTATATAATTTTATTTCCTAAATATAATTTCAGTTAATAATTCGAACTCTACCGACAAACTTTTACAAGTTGTTCAGGGATGTTTTCTGAGTGTTCTGATATAAGGAACCTATGGTCTCCGGGGGCTCATTACCGGGTAATTTCATTGTTTTTGTATCTACTTACTCGGATTTTGATTTTTTTCCAAATAAAACACAACATTTGACTACTGTAGAGCGTGTTTACATTACGATCGGCCACCAATTAACTGTTCATCACTCCTGACAATGGTAATTATTTATTTTTAAGGATAGATGACCGAACGTTACTAAAATGACATGAAAAACCCCAAATTACACTGTTAAAAGTAAATGTTCAAAAGCGGGCGTTCTGGCATTCCTCTCACGGCCAGTATCTCGCGTACTAACAGTGAAGGATCCGGTTTTACGCAGTCACCTGCGTACAGCTGCAAATGTGGTGTGATGAGGTTGCCATCGCTGCGGGAAAAGCTCTACATAACGTCGTTGTATCACTTTTCCATTGCATTGCGTGAAACCGTAGACGAGGTGCATATCGGCTAATTTTGCACCAGTAAAGTTATCCATGCTGCATCACTAATAATGTACTAAAAGTAATGTACTGCAGGAAACAAAAACTGAGACAGAACTGAGCAGAAGTCCAAGCCTAGTGGGGGACCGCACTGAAAACACGCACTACTGCGCTCTCTTACAGCAGCACCCAACGGTCAATGTAACTCCGAACATTCTATCTCCTTTCTCCTTCGAACCCCCCGTAAGGGGGGGGACTTCGGTCGTTGCTGTTCAGATGCTCCTGGTGCGGGCTCTGCGGACCCTGAGAACCCGTGGTACTTCTGACGTTACTAGGAGCCGGGCCGGACTAATTCGAGCCCCTCCCGAAGGGTTGTTGTCCGGATTGGGTTGGACTCGGCTTGGCAGTTGGTCCCGGGCAGGTTTTCCTGAATCGCTGTCGTTTATGGGGAGGGTGGTGGCTATCTAAATGCTGGGGTGACTCACCTCTATAATACGAGTAGGTCCTGCTGGATGAGACCTCTCCACCAGTAAGATTGTGGTAGCTAAGGGAACTTAGTGCGTCTGGGTGTCGAACACGTCTACAGCCGAACGGCGGGTCGGAATAGCTTCTAGGTGCCGTCCTAATGTAAAAACCTACGGGATGCGCAGACCTCTGTGTGCAACATCCCCTGGTAATGGGAGGGATCCCCTTTATAATCTCCTTCGATCCGCAAGCGTCATTGACCATTGGCTTTCCGCACGTTCAGAATACATTCCAACCAGGAATTATCTCCACTTGTCCGGATTGTTTTCTTAGACCACGAGGACCGCGATGCAGCCCTCGCCGACGGACTTCCTCTCCTGGGTAACGTCCTCGAGATCGAATCCAGTGAGACCCACCGTGCCGCAAGTGCTGCGGCTACGGTCATAGCATGCAGGAGTGCACGGAAGATGCCGGATGCCACTACTGTGGTGCTGGGGTTCTCACCTCTAAGTGCACACGTCACGACCTAGCTCGCCGGCGCAGATACTGTAGGCAACAAACCATTATACGGGCTAGGCCGCCTGCCCGCTCTAGCAGAGAACTCATCGCCGACGTCTTCCATTTTGGCCAACCAGCAACTTCACCAGCTCCATGACACCCTCGTATCAGGGCAAAGCCGGCCGCCCACACCTCTCATCTCTCAACAAATGGCAGGCACATCGCCAGCTCTCTTCAGGACGGTCTCGGGCAACTTACATTCCCAGTGCATCGCCAACCTCGTTGCGCACCACCTCCTACGCTCTACGTGACCAAGGTCTCCAACACCATCAGCTCACCGCTACGGCTCGAGGATTACTCAATGGCGCATTAAGAGCGGGGATCCCTCCCCTGACCGGAAGAATATACACAGAGGTTTGTGCTTCCCAGTGTATTTTTACATTAGGACGGTACCTAGAGTGTAAACAGACCCGTCTTTCGGTCGTAGACGATCTCGTCGCCCAAGCGCGATAAGTTCCCTTAGCTTCCAGTTTCTCACTAGTGGATAGGTCACGTCTAGCATCCATTTAAGAGGTGAGTCACCCCAGCATTAAGGTAGCCAACACCATCCTCACAAAAACGGTGATTCGGGAAAAACCTGCCCCCAAGGTACACGCCTGAGGCACTCCCTTGGGACACCTACCGCTGATGCGAGTCCTCAATTACCCGTGAGTTCCGGGAACCACTGCCAAGTCGAGTCCAACCCAATCCGGACAACTCCCCATCGGGAGGGGATGCTTCTAGTAACGTCAGAAGTACCGCGGGTTCTCAGGGTCCGCAGAGCCCGCACCAGGAGCATCTGAACAGCAACGACCGAAGTCGCTTCCCCTTACCGGAACTCAATGGCGCAGGGAGCTTTCGTCAGGCGAAGTCGCGATGATCTCAGCAAGTGCACCCGGGACAACAGAACCAAGATTGAACTCGCCGCCAGCACCACCAGTCGGAGTGATACCAACTTGAACTGGATCATCTCCACCCTTGCCAACCTCCAAGAAGATCTTTATCATCTCCGCAGCGTACACCTACGCTTCCCCATCAGCTGAGGGAAGCCCGCATCGGACCTCTACCATACCCTAACAGGCATTCTGATGCCTAGTCTATTTAACGAAATAGATGATTAAATGTTACACCTGAATTCCTATCAACCACTTACTTTATCCAAACTACCCCCTCACTTCATCGGCAAGCCATCAGGGCCACGACCATGTTGGCTGTCGATACTGTTGGCCAGCAGCTAGTAGGACCGCTACTAACGGGGGTGTTCATACGAAACTCCATTATCCTTCTCTCGCTACTTCCCTCCCTTACACTCCGCTTAGCCCTTAAAAAAATTAAAAGGTTTGTTTTGTTTGGAAACAGCCATATTCCGAGTAAACAGATACAAAGGTAATTAATTAAAAAAAAAAGTAATGAAATTACCCGGTGATGAGTCACTGAAACATCATGGCTTGCTTACCTCAATAAACCCAGAAAACACACCTGAACAATTGTGAAAGTTTGTCGGTAGAGTTCGGATTCGTCCTGTATATCTGCCAGCAATTTTCATCATACACTTATTTTAATTTATGACCGAACATTCTTAAAACATTAAATAAATTATTTATCACAAAAGTAATGCTGAAATGTTATAATTTTCATCGCCCATTTTAATTAAGGACTTTACAACAACAATAACAACACACATTTAAAGAAGAACATGATCTTTTTCTACGAAATTGATGTACATTTCTTAATATCAGGCTTGTGAGCACAAAATCACCCATACTGATTAGGTTTACTTATCACTTCTGAGATAAAGTGACTTTATTAACATCGAGATAAGATGACGCCTCTACCAAAAATACAATCTATTTACATTCATGGGTACGTTGACAGCCCTAGGAGAGCACCATTTAATTAACTGAGCACGAAATGATGGTAGCATGGCACATTAATCTTAAGCAAGTAGCAGAAAAATTTGTTTATGAACGTAAAAGTTCATACATTGAATGACGTAGTTTTTGCCTGCTGTGATATTGGTTATATCATTAAAATCTAAAATGTAAATGCATGTCAAGAGCTATTTAAATTGGAAAGTACGTATATGCCGGTTGGGTTTGAAAATAATACATAGATATTTAACATTATAGATATATAGATATATAACATTAACATTAAGAAGCCTAGTATAAAAAATTGAGAAACGAGTTAGAATTGGTAGATCTGGTAAAACAGAAGACTACAATAATTAAATATTTTTGTTAATTTCTACATAATATTTTTATTTATTTTATCTTAATATTTCATTTTCTAAAATATCATTTTCAAATTAGTTACTTTCACAAATGCAATCATAAAGAATACTTTTTGCTCATATTCTTAATATTATAAACAAGTAATACAAAAATGAAGTCAAGCTATTCAATTAAGAATAATGAGTAGTTTGTTTTGTCTTTTGTTTTGCAAAGTCTGCTAATTTAGAAGACAAGCCAACTGGATTCTTCTTTTTATGCCCTGGGTTCATATTCAAATTGGATCTTACGTCACTTCATAATGTCATCGTTTTATATGCCGAACCTAACCTAAGTTGCGGGTTCAAACCCGACCAGGATCGATGGATTTTTCCAGGCGTAAAAATCGCAAGTGTGGCTTCCTAAGGAAGGGAAGTAAAGCCGTGGGTCCCGTGTCGTACATTTACGGCACGAAAAAGAGCCTCAAGCCTGAAAGAAGAGGCCTCTGAGTAAAATTTATCGGCCGTTTCACGCCCTGAATAGAATAGGACCTTGATGACCTGAGATGTTAAAGAGCGTCCATAAATAAATCAAATCAACCAAACCTAACCGAAGCCAGGAATCTATCCATTTGGATGGTTAATGAAATGATAGCAAAAGTAATTTCTGCATGTCTTCTGCATAATCTTCTGCAGGAATCTGCCACGAATATCCATTAGAAATTGGTTATTAAATTAGCGAACTAAATTACTGACACGATGTATTACTTCACACAAACATTAAATAAATAACTGGAACGTGACGTAACTACGTTACCAATCATAGCAACCGCTTTGTTATGAATTTTACTAAACTGAAATAACCGCTAATACATTGTGTTAACTGCTGTTTATGACAATTATTTAGCAAATTAGTAAGTGAAGTAACATAATACGTCGTTGAAATTATGACCAATTGGCCAGGAATTCATTTACACATTGAAGTATATCGTAATGATAATCCTCCCCAACCAAAACTTCTGTTCAGAAGTAACTTTCAGAATAAATGTATATTCTTTTTTAACATTCATGACGAACTTAAGAAATATTTTTAATAATTGAATTAAGTTTTATTACCATTAAATCATGAATTACGTTTATTTCAAACTAAAAGGAAGATAAAAAAAGTTTCCGATGACCAAAAGGGCTTGGCCTACGTCTCAAGGGTTAAACTTGCTCCGTAATTATTTAAAAACGGAAGTCCCATTTATAATTGAATACACGATATATAACTTTCTTGTGGCTATGTTAAATCCCTTCGTAATCCATTCTGTATATGCTTTCAAAATTAAGATAACCTATTACAATAATAACAAAATGAAATGAGAAAGTAAATAAAGTAACTCGTATAGTTAAAAAGAATTACAAACTAAACTGAACAGTAACTCAAATAGCTCAATATTTTATTTTTTAAATGCAGCAGACATTTAACGATTAACACCAGCTGTTCCATGTATTGCGGTATTTGTGTAACTATTACAGCCGCTTTTATTTTTGCTTCATTAGTTATTATTTTTAGCTATATGTGTTTCTTAACATATGTGAAAAACGTGAGTCGAATTGTTATAATTTTCAGTTAGGTTTCATACAAAATAGCCCACACACAGTCGTTCACGAGCATGTACATTTCCGTAAAGTTGGTGCACTGGATATTGAAAGTCCAGCACAAAAACTTTAAGTTAAAAGAACGCTTTATCACGGAAGGTAAGGATTTTCTGGATCGCATTGTTATCTGCAAAAATCTCCTTTGCGCCATTTCATTCCTGAATTGAGCGTGCATGAATAACATTTAGCACAACGAATGCCTGTATTGATACTTACACATAACTGGTCACAACTCTATTAAAAAGGAGGGTCATTAAAATAACATGACTTTTATAATGCTTTTTACAAGAATACTTTCAAAAATCAGTTGTGTCTTATAGTCATCTTGCTACACAACAAGCCTAACTATCCGTACACATGTTTACAGAAAAAAAATGTTAAAGGAGGGGCAGCTATATTACAACATAATAATAAAACCACCATAAAGTTATTCTAGGTATCAATCATATTAACCCTTTATTAATTAATAATCTACGACTCCCTGACTTTGTACCAATTTCGCACTTGCTCTATTACCTCGTGAAAACTTATGAGCCAAAGATCCAACAATAGCGCCATGTCCGGACTGTATGGTGGATGAGGAGCCACATGTCAGCGGGTGTCGTCGTGCATTACCAATACCTTTTTATAAAAGTCCCTGGCATTTCGATCGTATCGCGGGCTTCAACTAGTTCACTCCTGCATCTGTATCGAGCACTAGTTACAGTTTAATCCTTTTCCTAGAACTGCGCTAAGTGCCATTGGCATCCTAAAAGATACCACCACGGGTGACCGAGGTCGTTAAGGCGCGGATTCGTGAGCGGGAGATTTGGGATTCAAACCCCACCAGACCGTGCTCCCTGACTGAGGTTTTTTTCCAGATTTTCCTTAAAAATCCTTTCCCAATATTTCATTTCATGTATCACCAGTGTTCACAGCCTGTGGTGCCTCAGTAAAAACGGGCGTTAAACATTATTAAAAAGTCGTAAAAAGCGTCAGTATGACTTTCCCAGTGGACAGGTGCTTCCACTTTATCGATTGTTTCTTACTTTCTGATTAAATTCCTGGACTGTCTCCTGTCACAATCCAATAGAGGAAAATACATCCTTCACGAGGATTCCTCCTGATATGTACCGTCTGCCTCCCATGGATAATATTGTACACAGAGCCGTGACTTTAGTTAAGGATTCGCTAATCATCAATCTACTGTTTCCTGTGCACACTGATCTCCCACTGAATCTCTGTCGTCCCCTTTTAAACATTTTCAACTATTCCATCTCCCTTGATTCAACTCTGTCCGCATTGGAGCTCTTCGTCCTGTTGTAGACTTCAGAAGGTTTCGCTTCCTCTAACCACAAAATATTGATGATGATAAATAATAATAATAATAATAATAATAAAGTTATTATTGCTGGCAAAAGAAAAGCAAGAAATCGTCTTGAACTCGAGAATAACATCAAGTTGTATTTATTAAAAACAGATCCAAGATTTCAAAGGTTATTTTATGAAAAACATTAATTTTTTTTAACTTGATATACTAATGAAATGCTTTAATTTTAATAAACAATATACTTAAGCCCTTAAATACAAAAGAAACATGTAATAATTGTGTTAATAAGGTGTTTTAACTTTGTGAATCTTCTCGTGACGTTCTCCAGCTCTTTAAACGATCCCCATGGGGTCGCGATCCATACTTTGGAGCCGGTGACCTTCATTATTCCCCACATTGAATTAAATGAAAATCGAGTACCTTACGACCACGCTCTACTACCACTTCAAACGTATTCGTTCCAAAAGCTCCATATATCTATTGCACAGAACGGTGGCTACCACCTTGTTGCCAAATAAAGCTGTTTGTAACAGGAGACTGTTGTATTACTGCATCTCTCAACCAACGATGGTATGCCTCTCCTGTGTATTTCATTCAGTTGAGGGAAGTGAAAGAAACATAAATAGTCCCATATATCTTTCAGGCGTTTAAAGTTATAGATAATGCTACGTGTTCAGATTGTCACTTCGCTAACCACCAATGCAAACAAGCGAAGCGAGCACCGTGAAAAATACAGTAGCTTGCAACTATGGTCTGTGAGTAGAATCGCTAGCCTTAACCTTCATATAAACATCAGTTGCATAAGTATGACTTCTGTTTATGTAACGTATTTGAACGCTGACTTAATGACGCCAACCACTTTAGTTAATTTGCATTAAGTATTGCCTTGTTCAACAGTTTAATAATAATTTAATAGTTTTCTATAGTTCCTTTCTCCTCCTCGACAATGAACATTTAGCATCAAGAATAGCTGTTGATTGTTGATTATTTCTTTAACATCTGAGGCCATTAGCGTCCCATTCAATTCAGGACGTGAAACGGCCGACAAATTTTGCTCAGAGGCCTCTTTTTTCAGGCTTGAGGTTCTTTTTCGTGCCGTAAATGTTCGACACGGGACCCACGGCTTTACTTCCCTTCCGAAGGAAGCTATACTTTAGGAATTTTACGCCCGAAAAATCCATCGATCCTGACCGGGTTTGAACCCGCGATCTTGGGTTTAGAAGGCAGTTTGGTTACCACTACACCACCAGGACCGACTCATCAAGAATAGCGAATCTACATATAAATTTATCCCTTACTAGCATCAACGTTTTAGAAAAGTGGATGTAACTAAATAAACTCTGCATAAAAGATATATATAGGAATGGGCTGTTTGTAAAATGTATTACGACTACTGGTGTGAATTTCTAAAAACGGAGTACAGACTAGAGCTTTTATTCTCTTGCTAAAACGAATTTTCCTTAAACATTTTAAGTCATGGCTCTAAACTGTGCTGTGGCATAGATTTAAAACCATGGCTAGAGAATTAAAGATGATGATATTGAATGAGGTGGAAGTCTATCAGCGGAAAATTAATGTTTTACAACGTTTCCTCATCATCAGTTTAGAAGATTTCATGTTTCGAAAGAAAATTTGGTATAAAGCATAACCTTCAACGAAGATTTATTCGTAAATAACGCAAGTTAATTTCCTGGATATCAAGATAGCTACGCAACATTTAATTTCACAATTTACATGCTTCGTTTTTAGCGACACAGCTGATTAATCTACTAAGTGACTTTGTATTTGAGAAAAATGATCTTATGTGTTATGTAATGGATGTTTCCAATGTGTTTCAAAGGCTTCAGCTACATTATATAATGAATTCTGGCTCAATAATACGCCTGTGACGAGTTTTTGTAAAAACTTGCAATCACTTGTTTTATAACTTGTTAACACCTTCTTGTAGAATGTGTACAAGCAACTTAAATGAATGCTATATGGAAATTATAGTAAACGATTAAATAAATATGCAGCGAAATAATTTAAGTTAAGGGTCGGTAGAGCGTGTTTGTGTGCTGGGAGAAGCCATCGGTCCAGGCCGTATAATACATATGCAGGTATCAGCTTGTAATTAGTTTGTAGTGGTTTTGAATTGGTGTTTTAGCGGTGCTTTCAATGTGTATAAAATGTATGCTAATTGTTCTTCGTTAGTTATGCCACTACATAAATATAGTATTGAAGAACCGGGTTTTTTGTATGACATATTAGTGAAATGGATTATTGTATTGAATCGCATATCCTGGCAATCGTATTCTAGGAGCGAAACTGTTCAGAGACTTTTGAGATCTTTTAATGGCAAGAAACGTGTTCCGAATCACCCTGTTCTTATGGAAGAAAAGTTAGAAGAAATTACAGAATTTCCTAAGCAGAGACCGACAATTTATTGCCACTAAGGAGCATCGTTTTCAGCATCTCGTTTAACAAAGGTTAACGCTTATTATTATCGATTTTAAATACAGTATTATTGTTCTTTTAGTGAAAATGAATAGTAAATAAAAATTCTAACATTACGAGCGGCGACTCTATCTCACTTTAATATATTTAGATACAGAAGGGGAAAAAAGTAAAACAATGACAAATATAAATACGAATAAAGAACATAAAACAAAAAGATAACAAGAAAAAGGGGAACAAAAAAACGAAAATGAACGAAAAAGGACGGGGAATGAAACAAGACTATAAAGAAACAAAGAATGGAGGTGAAGAGGAAACAGAGGCATATATTCTGGAAGAGATTGAAGGGAAAAAATAGTAAAAAGAGTAACAAGGAAGATTAAGACAAGAAGGAGAGCAATAGAAGTGGGTAAATAAAAATATTATTAGCAATTAGTAGTGGTTGGTGGGGTTGAAACAAGATAAAAAGCTAATAAGGATGGAAATATAATTTTCTGCACCAACTCTTATGTTTACAACGCACTTCTCTTTTAGAACGCTTATCTCGTCATTTTATAACGAAATATATTGCTTATGTGAAAAGATTACATCATACACAGCTTTAATACTCTGTAAATAAGATGTTAAAACCATGGGTCTCAAGAATGACATTTGGATATATGAAACATACGAGTAGCTCTTGCTAGAGTTTTTCCTCCCTTGGGATAAATACTAGGGCATTAGAAAAGTGACGTCAGCATAGTTACTGTTCACACAATTTATCTAGGTTACTTTTGACTTAACATATTTCTTATTTAAGTTCCCTTCCGTGTCAACAATACGTTGTTAAATCGTTGAAAGACTGCACACTCCATGTGCAGCACATTTTTGTATATCTTTCTCCCTGATCTTTAGGTGTGAACTCTTGATTGAAAAATCTTCGAAAACT
This sequence comes from Metallyticus violacea, assembly GCA_030762175.1. Lineage (NCBI taxonomy): Eukaryota > Metazoa > Arthropoda > Insecta > Mantodea > Metallyticidae > Metallyticus > Metallyticus violacea. Next base: position 51,377,656 of record CM060830.1, read on the forward strand.
ATCAACGTAGTCTTGCTGTCTACATTTCCTGTCCCTTTCCAAACTGTGAGGAGCCCAGCGGTTACAACATTTTGTAGCTGAAATAAAAGCACATAAAAATATACAACAATGGGAACCTATTTAGTAAGGTTAAAGAGAAATGGTAGAGAAAGATTAGAGGGTGTAATAAGGAAGAGAATTTAAGGACAGAGGAATAGAAAACTTAATGATAATATTTATAGGGGACAGAAAGTAAAATATAAATAATATGGGTATGTCATCCGGGAGTTAGGCTCTATGCTGTATTGAGACCCATAAACTTTTAAATAGGTAACTCTAACATAAGAATATGAGTTATAAATGAAGTTGTATAGGTGAATTTTGAAGGTCAAACACAATGAATGTTAAAAAAATAAATAGCTGATTGGTTTAATTTTCAAACACACTTGTATTAAATACTAGATATTTGTATACTCTAAATGGTTCATTTAGTTTAATGCTATTTAGGTACAACTGACCCAATTCTTCCGGATTTAAGTTGGAAACTGCTAATAAGCCGAAGGCAAGGGTCCAGGAAAAGCATATTAGTTGTAAAATTGATCAATGAAGTGTTTAAAACATTCCTTGTATTAAATTCCAGAAAATTAGTTAAAGTTAAATACACTGTAAAGTTATTTGTAATATAAAGATATTAGTGAAATAAATATGTTCATTCATTCATACTACAAATCAGAAACAGTCACCTTATCTACAAAATATGGTTGTTTCGAGACTTTCAATATTGCAGTTTTATAATAAAATTTCTGCTCTATAACATAACAAGAGATTGCAAACTTTAGGAGCACTGATAACAGCATTGTTGTTATGACTTTTTAAATGCCCTAGATGTTAGTATAAAAAAAATTGATCTTATGCATTAACTTATTTCTTTTTCTCGGGAGTCAGGAATGTTTGAAAAGATTCGGAAATATTGGGGCTTGCACAACTTCTGGATGACCAGGAAAATGTTGATAGCAGTGACGAACAGAATGTTAAATTTATAAACAAGATAACAGGTTGGCTGGAGAAGTTAGAATCCCACACAAAACAAGAGAATAACAAACTAGGCATTTGCACACGAAGAGGCTATCTCTCTGAAACCAGACTGCAAATGTTTTCATTTAACACATAACGATAAGAAACCAGTACTGACTGATAGTTGCAGTGTTTCGCAAACTTTGTGAAGAAATAGCACTATACGCTCTTCGCCATCCTATCAAAGCGTATGTAGATAAAAGAAAATTATAAAAATTACCAGGTTTGTGGAGCAGTGAAATAGCTACAGAGAAGAAAGACATAAACACGCGTTTATTAATAAATTATATTATTATTTCATTTTATATTAGTGTATTTTGTTACCGTTATATCAGTTTACTCTTAGACCCTATATTTGATTCTTTTAGCAAATAATTTTGAAACAACCGGCAGTAAGTAAACCCTAACAATGTTAAACAATTGACTAGTGGTCCATGCAAAAGTAAAGAAGACATGTTTTATTTCTTAATGTAATTTCATTTAAAGTCTATACACTTATTCCTGCAATTTGCCAAATTGTTTATCTAATTTCTTCGTAATATGCATTTGTTTCGGCCACAACCTCTTCATTTGATGCGAATTTCTTTCGAATTAGCCATTTTGTTCATGTTAGGGAACAAGAAGCACTTCGATATGGCAAAATCTGTATGAGAGAATTTCATACGTTAAGTGCAATAAGTTTGAGGTCGCAATCGCAGACTTGCGCGCTGACGCGTTATCGTGATGGCGCAGGACATTTTTCTTTGCCAAATGAGGATGACTCATTCTTGACTAATTAGTTTATTGCTCCAGCATTTTAGCGTAATGTCCACCGGTCATTGTTTTGTTCTTTTCCAAAAAGGTCTCCGAAATGCACTTGAATTCCCTTTAAACAGGCCAAATTTTATGAGTGACAATTCGTTCTTCTTTCTGGTAAATCGTTAGCAAACACTGCACCAACTTCCCCGCCGATTGGTTTTTCTTTTGCAAATGATTGTGCAAAAAATTACGTAGGCGATCTCCAGAAATTACCATGACTTCAGCAATCTCCCACATCTTCAATCTCCGATTGCTCAGCATCATGTCGTGAATTTTTTCAAACATTTTGGGAGCCACCTCGATAGGACGTCCGGAATAGTCCGCATCGCTTGTGCTCGTTCGGCCACATCTAAACTCGCCAAACTATTCCTGCACCATTCTAAATGAAGATGCAAATTTGTTGTGATGTTTGTCCAGCTTCGCCTAAGTATCTGTGGGTGTTTCTCCTGTCAAAAGTAATGTTTTATAAATATATGAAATTAGTTTTTATCCATTTTGAACGCTTGATTACAAATTTAAGTACGAAACTTGCTTTCAAACACAGATTAAGCTTCATGACTATTAATAACCATGCATACTATTCCTCAACAGTAGCCACGTTCAAAGTAACGTTGAAAACAATCTAATGCTACCATCTTTTGAGTTTACATAGACTTATCGAACAGCCTTCGTACTTTAGTTTGTTATTAATTTAAAAGTATGTAGTAATTTTGGGTAAACCGCCAATCAGTTGAGACTGCTTACTTTATCTTAATTTTTTTTTTCGATCGCCACGGGTGGCCGAGGTCATTAAGGCGCAGACTCGTGAGGGGAGGTCTGGGGTTCGAATTCCGCCAGGACCGTCCTCCCTGAATGAGGTTTTTTCCAGGTTTTCCTCAGTTCTCATAAATGGCAAATGCCGGGGAGGTACCCCAATTTACTTACTTTGTCCTGTTATTTGATATTAGAAGGATATTTTATTTTGTTGTTAAAATGTTTTAATTATTTTATTAGCTATGGAGTTGTTTTGTTAAAGTGATTAATTAATTCTTTTTCTTTTTTTAAAGTTTCATTCTTGCTTATTGTTTGTTTGCTTTAACTTTGATTTTCTTCATTAAAAAAAATCCTTTCCCAATATATCATCTCTTGTATCATCAATGTCACCGCCTTTGGTGCCTAGCAAAAACGGGCGTTAAACACAATTCAAAAAAATCTTAAATTTTAAGAGAAACATGTTTAATTGTTTTCAGTTTATATGTAATACTTTCGCATGCAACAGGTTGCTAAGAATTCACTTTAACGAATTCAGAAGGAAAGTAGTAGCCATTGCGGTTGTACCCATGAAACGATTTTTGAAAGTTTTCTTTTAAACTCCATTGATCTACTAGGTACCAAAAAATGAGGATGGAAATATATATATATATATGTGTGTGTGTGTATTGCTGCCGCTAGAGCGTTAACGTACACACACACACACACACATGCACAAAGAGAGAGAGAGAGAGAGAGAGAGATTACTGAGAATAACTTTGAAGTACAAAATACCTATAGTATTAATAAAGCAATTATCTCAGACAACAGACATCTCACAAATAGCTACCAGAAGCAAATGGCAATGGACGGTCACGTTGCAAGAATGCAGGACAATAAATGGACCTACAGATCTCCATGTGGGATCCCCGAATAGGAAAATGAACACAAGGCAGGCCCAGAAGAAGATGGACAGACATCTTCAAGCAATATGCAGGTCAAGAGTAGCAAGAGGAAGAGAAAAATGGACATCTCTCGAGAAGCAGCTAGTGCAGTGAGAAATGGAGTAACCTCAGAACAAATCAGTCAGTGTATTAAACAGCATACGAACAACTAGCGTGGAATAACTCATCAAGATAGAAAAAAGCGGGCTTTCCTTAATTGTTAGACGGTCTTTGTTCTTGAGGAACACTATAATCTATTTTTATCTGTATATTAATATTTTTGTTTTTATCAACGAAACTCGACATATTATGATCAATTAACAAACAAATCATTGGGATCGTTAACCAGCAAAATTTGATAATTGGGGGTGGGTGTTAACTTAAAGCGAAAATTTAAAAATAGCTTTATCGGCTTCAATTTTCCTTTTTTCTAAATTAAACTCAGTATATGGTATTTAAATAAAATAATAAAAATAGTTAATGAAAATCAGCAAAATTAGACAATTAGAAATGGGGGTTTACCTGAAACCCACAATTTAATAATCGCTCTAGCGGAACCATTATTTGTTTTTTCGCAACGAAACTCTGTATATACCATTTAAATAAAATAAGGAAAAATAGTTTCTGAAAGTCAGGGAAATTGCGACATTGGGAGTGGGAATATACCTGAAAACTTAAATTTAAAAAGCTCTCTAGCTGTTCCAATTCCTCTGCTCTAGCGCTCTGTAATACCCTTTCTACTTGCTGAGGAATTCGCTTAGTTGGCGGACTTTTCATACTGTCACAGCTGTTATGTCTTAAAATTTCGTTATTTGATAGTCATAACTACGAACTACTAAAAAATGTTTTGTTTTCTCTCAGGATATATATAAACGTTGAAAAGTTTAGTAAATTTCCGTGAAATGGAACAATAATTCGTTCAATAATATCATTCCTATAATGATCTATGACAAAATTGCAACCACGTGCATTGTTTAATACTAACTATGTCCATACTTTAAAGAGCTCATTCGAGTGAACCTTGATTTCATTCATTCACTCTATTCCAGATATTATAACAAAAATTTGGGCAAACCTTCGAAATGAAGAACCTCCTTGCTTAAAAATGAATCTATGGCAAATAAGTTGTAAGAAATGTAAAGTTTTACCACACTTTATTATCAGTTATTAAAATACCGCACTATATTAACTATTTTATATCTATGAAGCGGCAATTTTCTATATATATGTAAATGCATAAGGGGGGAGGGAATAAAAAGTTAATGCGCATTTAATTTCAAAGCTATACTTGGCATATTCCGTTGTTGAAGTTCAATCATGTTTTGTAATACTAGGCGTCTTGTTCACCATGTTCGTAAGCAGAGATTTGCGTGTAAGTTTCTTGCACGATTTACTTGGAACAATGCAGCACAAACTACTCGAAATGTTGTGGAAGCATGGTGAGAAGGAAGTAATTTTGAAAGCACAGTTCAGCGTTGGATAGAAAATTTTCAAACTGAGGGTTTCAGCCTTGAAGATGAGAAACGTTGAGAACGCCTTAATAAGATTGATGACCAACGCAGGGAAATGATTGAAGCAAATACATGCCAGATTACTCGAGGCCTTGCTAAGGAACTTGAGGCTTGTCCTTCAACTGTTTGCTATCACTTGCAGAAAATGGGGGAGAGGGGTTTGATAAATGGATCCCGCGTGAGTCAAATTTCCCTAAGAAACACCTTAGGTTTGAAATTTGTTTTTCTCTGATTTTGCGCAACGAAAAATATTCATTTTTGGATCTATTGTTGAAAGCTATGGCGACTGCATGATGCTCTTCTATTAGTTAATACACTACAGTTTTCTACGTCGCGGCAAAACTATTACGAGAATTGTTCAATACAGAATCATCGTGATTTTTTTTTAAATGCATAATTTATAGCGCTAAAATTTAAGTTACAATATTTTATTAGTTTAAGGATCCGGCGCTCCACTTTCTGTTCTAACGGAAGAAAATATTAACACCGCTGCTCACATTGTGAGGGAGGATCGTCAAATAACGTTAAGAACACTTTCAGAAATTCTGAAAAGTTCACTCGGTGCCACTTACAAGTTGGTAGCTGAAACGTTGCATATGAGAGGTGTTTGTGCACGATGGGTTCCAAGACTGCTGATTCCCGAACAAAAGGAAGTTCGGTGCAGGTTTATATGTAGTTAAAGATGATGTTATAGGAAGATGTGGATTTTCTTTCAAAGGTATTGGCTACTTCATTTCGATACTGAGAGAAAATACAAAGCTCTCTGTGGTCATCAGCACCACACACACACAAGAGCGAAAATGGTTGCTTCAGATCGGGGAGTCATATCACATGCTAAAGAACACATTTAAGTGCATCACGATAGTGCACATCTGCACATCGCAAAAGTTGTTGCTGAATATCTGCCAAAAAGCAATTAGAAGTGTGTCCCTCACCCTACCTATAGTCCAGATTTAGCAAGTGGGAATTATTTTCACTTTCAAAATTTAAGGAACACCTTCGTGGAAGGCATTTTCCATCATAATATGCAATGGTGAAAGCTGCAGAGGTGATTCTGAGGAGCCTGTCAAATAATGGTTTCCAGCATGACTTTTAAGACTGGCAGAAACGCTGGGACAGGTGAATTGCATCGAACAAGAACCACTGTGACGAGTAAAAGATAAGTTGTCGAAAATTATAATCACTCTTTATTGAACAGTCCTCGTACTGCAGAGAAGTGTTATTAAGTATGACAAAATGCATCAGAAGCTGCAATAAAAACAGCACATGTGCTGGCACTAAAGAGGAAATTCTTCTTCGTGATAACGCCCGGCCACACATCTCGCAAATAACATACCAGAAGCTTCATGAACCTGAGCTATGGAATATCCAGCATATTCACTCAAACCTACCAACTGTCTTTCACTTATAAAAGTAAAGTCATCAAGAAGAATGTAATATGGCATTCAGAAGCCACATTTTTATTAAAATTGCATAAATAAACTTGGTAATATTTGGAAAATATGTACCTATAGATGACGAAGGTAGTTATGTTTATTTAAGTTAATGTTGAATTTATAAAGTTTAAATTATAAAACCGACATTAATTTCCAAGCGATCTAATAGCCTTATGTCATTATTTAATTACATGTAATACGTGACTTCTTTCATTGCAAACGACACATTCCAAACAATCAACTGTACGGTAAACCGTGTTAAGCCATTATCACTGATCAGTGATTCAGCAGTTGCAGCTTTGTTAGAACAGGTGTGAAACATTGTTTTTTCAACACGTTACATAAGATGGTTGCTCATTAAGTGTAGTGGCTGGCCACCTTTTCCTTTATTAGCCGCAGAGCCTCTTGAGTGTTTAATTGCCCAGCGATAGATACTCTCTGTATGACCGCACTGATATTTTACCTTCAGCCAATAGAAGTCTAGGATTTAACAGTAGGTAAACTGTACATGGATTGATTACAAATGGCAGCTTACAACTGCGGGGGAGTTTGCCAATGTTATTATTGAGCTCCTTTACAGTATGTGATTAGCGAGGATACCGTGGCAGTAATATAAGAGATGATAACATTAGAATCAAACTGGTACCTGCCGCGGTATCCTTGCTAACCACCGGCAGGTCAAAGAAAGGCTCAACAATAATATTGATAAACTCTCCCGCAGCTGTAGGTAAGCTGCCATTAGAGTATATTTGGAATATATTTACAGTTAAATCGATTGTTAGATGTTATTGGTTATATCTAAAATATTATGCGGCTAGACAGAGAGTCTCTATCGCTAGGCTCTCCGGTTGTTAACGAGAAAAGTGGCTATTATATATTACTTACAAGTTCTAAACTTGAAACTGCTGCTGTGTAAATTTCAAATAAATTATTCACTAGATTTTTCTATGACAGTGTTTTACAACTTTGTGGTTCTTCAGCAAAGGAAGGAATGAAATATTTAATTTCTTCATTTGAGAGGAAAACAAAAAATAATGATACCAAAGTATACCTAGTAACAAAGCAGCTTCAGAAAGTATCCAGTATTTTAACATTAAATAAAATAAAAATATAACTTTCCCAGCAAAATAACAATTTTAATCCTCTCGGGACATCATTCACTTATTTCAAGTAAGCTTCGAGATTATCAAATGTTTCGTCATATTTTGCTTTATTTTGTTCACGTTTTGAAATCTTCTTCAACGGTTCAAAATCAAAGTCCTATTGGGGCAGACAGATTTGAGCCCTGTTCCACAAAAGTATGGTCTAATATGTTACAAGTATATGCACTTGTAAACTTGTAGTTTAGTAGAATTTCGTCCGACAAAGGTTTCTGCTACTCTTGTACTTTACAACTCCATACTCATGTATAGGTTTCTCTACAAGTGTAGAATTTTTTGGGTAATTTCAAATACTGGTGCTAAATTTAATATATTTTTAATACTTTTTGGAATCAGTTGACCTAAAACATGCGAAGTATTAGGAAAAGTAATGCAACGAGTAGAATGAGAGTAGGAATATGTATAAAAAAAAAAGAGACACGGTATTTGTGTTTAATGAAAAAGTTAGGTACGTACAACTAAAGTACGACCTATGATTGATATTGGCATTTTCTGTTTCAAATGCATATTTCAGTTTAGTTCGTTCACACGAAAATAATTTTTCATTCTTCATTCTCTTTTAAAATTCTCTTTTGATACCATTTTCCCAATATTTTGCTTATAACGAGAACGCGATTGCCAAACAATATAAACAATAATATAAATATAAATTATCAAATACTCTAATAAAATAAAACACCGAGAGCAATCGATAAACTCCGTTCTATCATTTCTCGATGAGAAGAACCCGATCTGTACGTTAAAAAATACGAATGTATTATTAAGGAGTGAACATAACCTACTTCAAAGTAAGTCGACATGTGACAACTGTTCCTCCATCTTGTTCTTATGTGATGTCACTTGTAACTTTTTACTAATACTTTACAAATGCTGTACATCCTTTGGAAGAGCAGAAAGTTACATGACCAAACTTTACAAATACACTTGTAATGTATTAGAACAATTAGAGCACACTTTTGTGGAATAGAGCCCTGAATGAAAATATCGGGATGAGGAATGAGCGAGGGCAGGCTACGTACGCAGTACATATCAACTGCCTCTCAGTTGCGACTTGCGCATTAAGTTCTCTATATATTCATAAATGTTATCTCTTCCTTTTCATATTTCAATTTCACAATTCTGTAACTCAATATTCTACAATCACACTATTGACCCTTGTCTAACCTCAAAAAATACTATGTAACGATGAAAAATGAAAGCTTTTGTTTAATGATCAGGTTCTGCATTTCTACATATGAACACTTTCGTATCTGCAAATATAATAAATCTGTCCATACAGTTCTACCTTGCACACTATTACTACTGCTCGTGCTAAAGTATAGATCGCAAGATTCTAGAATTGTAATAACAGAAAAGAAAATAGGGTTAAAAATATAAAATATAAAATAAAATGAATATTAAAATATAAATAAAATTAATAAAAAACAAATATAAAAAAATATAAAAATTAACTAAAATTAACATCATACATGGTTGACTGAACATGGACAACAGAAAGGTAGAGGAAGAAAGAAAATGTAGTCAAAACACCGTAGTAACAAGCATTTAAACGGGGGAAAAAATTACTCTGATTTTCCTTGCAACAAACATCCCTTTGATTGAAACCATGTCTGTCTATAGAAAGCATTGTATACTTCCTATGTTTTGTAATCAGTAATCAAAGTGTGACTCAAATTTATACTTGAAGTATTTGTACTAGTTTTAAGTTTAAATTTTCTCTTCCAATAATCGCAAAGAAAAAGCCTTACAATGTAAACTTTGTATAGTGTTAATTTACTTTACTTTCAATTAACACAAATGAAATAAAACAACTACTTCACGAATTCAAACGAAACTACATTAGCCCGCCATTCAGCAATAGCTGACTACTAGCAAAACTGCTGATTATCGCTGCATGAAAGTATTGTTACTTCAAATCTAATATTGTTTGACACTGAAATATGTAACTGCAAGTTTCCCCATATTTAATACATGATTATGACTGTGTTCTATTAGTATCTATTTCACTACAATTATCTACTAGTTTTTTAAAATGTTTTATTTAACTTAGTAATACAACTATAGTCAACCTGTATAAAAATCGAGGCAAACTTTCTTGGGAATGCACACAATGGCGCTGATGGGAAAGAGTATTATCCACCTAACGCTTCTTCTAACCTCTCCGGGTTAAAACATACAACATAGAAATCCCCTACAGGCTTTTACGCATAAAACGCATTAAGCTATGATTATATTAAATTAAACGTTGAAATTTTTGAGGAGCTGTCCGCTTCAATTGTTTGCAGATATTGTGGCCTTTAGTTTTGCAGGTCAGAATCGGTTGCAGCGTAGACCAATGGAAACGAAGTTTTTGTTCTGCTCTTAGAGAAGGTATTAGCATCAGTTCAAATAACGTTTTACGTTTAATGTTAACAAGGCATATTCTTTAAAATAGAATTTAATTAAAGGTGTTGCCATTACTATATTTGTGGAGATAGTTACAGCGATAAGACGCTGTTTACAGGTACCAGAATTAGAGTGGTTGGAGAGTTTGTAATTCAGTGGACTTAAGGGACACTGGGAGTGAGTTTTTGGCCAAAAAACGGCCAAAAAATCGAAAATCGTTTTTCTGCTGCAAATGGTTACTTGAATCTTTGGATGTCCACAGAAAGTCAACATTTCCATTTCTTTCTCCTCCCTTCACGCTATACAACCATTTAAAGAGCTCCACGTGTCCTTTTAAATCATAGTTTTCCAGTATACGCTTTTATAAAACAGCGTTTTTCTTAAAACATTTTCACGCATCCAAAATGTCCCACGCGTCACAACTTTTGTTTCAATTCAATTAAAATTTACCAAAATGTGTATCAGTGTTTGTAACATTCCATAGGACAGAAATCTTACTAACACCAATAATATTTTTTTTAAAAAAAAAGTTTTCAATGAAAATTTATTAATTTTAAAGATTAAAATTTCTTATAGATTTTAAAAAATATTTCCCCCACAAAATGTATTTAAAATATCTTTCTATAATATATGGCTCAAAGCTCCAATTGCAAAAATGTCTACCATTTTTTTTTCTACTTATGAGCCGCGTGGGACATTTTGATTATATGACAAATTTACGTGATAAAATGTATGAAATAGTTTAAGGCTTGCAAAGTATTTATCAAATTTGCATGAAATTTGGTATACATATTAACTTAACAGCAATGAAATTACAGTAAAAGTTGCAGAAAATCTATATAAAAATTTGTAACTTTGACAATTCATTCCCAGTGTCCCTTAAAGACTTAAAAAAAAGTAAACTAATATCCTTCAAAGTTAAAAATAGAAAATACAACTAAGTCTCAATAACTTTAAACCTTACACCTTAAGAACTGCACTTTAATATCATAAGTATATCATAAGATCTGGTAAAAAAGATTACCTATAACTCATAAACAAATCTAATGCTATATGCATAGTAATTTGGGGACTCGAAAATAGATAGGAAATAGTAGATTTATATACAAGATTTTTGATGGGGAATAAGGAATACCAACAACAGACACCCAGAAGTGAGTGGAAAAGTTTCATTATGGAAGGAGCTTTTAAAGTTTGGTGCAAAATTTTGCCTGAAATACCAAGAGGAAATTTTAAAAATGTACTACATAAGCACATAGGAATGAGTGGATAAAATGATACACAGTAAGGTTATTTGAGTTGTAAACAGGCATCATGTGCAGGCAGCGTCTTGTGGTTAGTTTGAAGGATGCTCTGTCAACGTGTGGTTGTGTTTGTTACTCGACTTTCATTGTGTGTAAATTATTTGCCGATTGTTCTTCGTCAGCCATGCCACTACATAGAGAACAGGGGTTTAAATATGATACATATGTGAAAACGGATTCTTACAGAAAAGTGGTAAAGCGGTTCGTAAGAAAACATTCCTGGGAATCGTGTTCTAGGTAGAGAAACTGTTCTTCAACCACAAAAGTACATCTCAGTGACAGGAAACATTCAGTACCGCCGTGTTCTTAAGGAAGAAAAGTAGATGAAATATAGGAATTTCTTACACTAATGCCGACAATGTATTGCCGCTAAGGGGCATCGTTTTCAACATATAATACAGCATGTGCATATTATAAATTTTAAATATAGCATCATTTTATGCTTTCGGTAAAAAGATAAGTACTAAAATTAAAATACTAGTAGACCACCTACTCGGTCCAGTGGTTAGCGTTGCTGACTGCTGGCCTGGAGGCCCAGGTTCGATTCCCGGTACATACTTAGTAATATTTCTAAGTTAGGGAAGTATGGAACGGGGTCCACCCAGCCTCCTGGTGGAGATCACGAAAGCCACGTGATAGGTGACCCGTAGAGTGGCCAGCATGCTGACTATATGCCCCCTACAATACTGCCCTCTATCAATGGAGTCATAAGACGGAGGTAGATGATGGAGAGGTCGCCGCGGTAGGCCAAGGCTCACCTCGGGCTGTAGTACCAAATGAAAAGAAGAGGAACTATTTTACACATAGTATTTCTATCACCTTTTTTCCATTTGCGGCTGTACTTCTTCAGAAAACGATCGCACTCAGGCGGCCAGTAACTCATTTAACCTCACTGTATTAAGTAAAAGGGAGAACAATGTAAATGGTTTCTGAAAATAACCTATGAATCGATTTGATTTCATAGAAATTACTATATACTTTATATTAATTTAAAAAGGTGTTAAATCTTTCACGTTTCATTTAAATAAAACCGGACAAGAGAAAGCGTGATAAGGTTAATAAAGAAGAAAGTTGGTAAGGGTGAGAATAGATTAATGCTAAATGAAAGGATCAAGGAATGGCATTAAATAAGGCCAGTAACTGAAAAGAAGATACAGGCATATCATAATTAAATGTGATGGAACAAAAGATTGAAGAGATAAGTTAATATAACTAAAATAGCTTAAAAACACATAAGAACAGTTATAAAAGAAATGCTAAGAAATAATGTGTAGGTTAGAACAGTTTTTGTAAACAGTACCAAATTAATTAAAAATGGTAACAAATAAAAAGAACACGGGCCTGCATCTGATGCTCATACTACTGAAATCTTACTGGTAACAAACAGCAAGTAAGGAAATTATTTTGTAAGTGAAGTAGTTAAGGAAATAATTTTAATTCAATATAAAAGATGTGCTAGATATTCTACAAATGTGATCTTTAATACTTTAAATGGAGTAAAATGCACTATTCCCGCCAAAGTTAAGCTTAGCAAATTAATTATCCATTGTCTCGTAAATTATTACAGACATATAGCTGAATTTTATTACTGCTTACTTATGAATACCTTTTCATATACATAAGCGAATTATAAATTCTATTAAATAATAAGACTGCTAAATTTTTAAAAACCTATAATGAACACCTTTTAATTAAAATTTGGAATTTTTATTTTTTATAAAATAACAGTGCTAGTATTTCCAAATTCTTTATTAAATTATTTATTATTCCGCTAAAATAGGTAAACAAAATTCATATTTCTATGCTTTAAAGTTTCTTATATAATGGGAATTTGTATGGAAATGTGCATTTTTAAAGATTTGCAATTAAACTTAAAAAGTACATAAAAACCCACGTTTGTAGAATAAACAAAACCTAAAACCCCTCCAGGCTGACAGTCCTCCAAACTTCCTCTTGTTCTGATTTATTTCTTCTTCTTTTTAATTTATTTATCAAACACTTAGAAAAAAATATTGTGTCTAGAGCAAATGTTTAACTGTGGGAAAAGTCCAAGTGTTATAAAAATAACTTAGACATATAATTAAAAAAAATATATTTTAAATGGTTAAAATTATCGTGCCGTTTAAAACATATGTACGAAAATAAGCTGTAAAAAAGTTCAAATAATATCCATATCTGAAAATATAAACTTATCATAAAATGCACCTTTGTAGCTCCCCTTTAAATTTTTCTAGCATTGATACTTTTAATAGTTACAGATCTCTAAACTGAGATTTTTAACATGAGGAACTATATTTTAAGGAATATCCCCGTACATTATGCTTTCATAAGAGAGCAAAAGTTTTGTTCATTATTACCTACGATTAATTTTTCACCGAAAGTTCTCCTAATACTGTAATTAGCAGGGTAATTTTTTTGTTGCTAGCAACATCTTTGAATTTTCAATTTTTGAGGCGAAATAACAGCAAATGAAATAGCGAGTAAGACACAGTTTGTACTTACTACATTCAGCTGTTTAATTGCTGAGATATCCTATCAGCACTTAGAGTCACGCGAGCAAACTTTGAAAGTCCACTAAGGCGCACATGCACTACAGCACTCACTAGCAACTGTTTCCGTATATCACAATCTTCAGTGAGCTACAATGGCAAGGAAAGAGGGGGAAGCCTCACAGCTGGAAGCAGATTTTTCCCCACCATTGCTTGGCATTTCTGCTAAATACGTTATACACGGAGAATAATGAAATAAGTTATAAATCACACAAGGTCGGCGTGCAAGACCGGACGCGATGCGCAAAGCCTGCAAGGGCAGCATTTTGAAGAGATCCATCACAAGGAGGAAACGTCCAAATAATAATTAGGGCAGGGACGGTAATGGTTTACATTATAGGAAAATTACCTAAACATAAATTTCATAAAATATGACAGAACATTTTGAAACATTTAAACTTCTGCAAATATATAAATATATAGCATTAAACTAGGGTATGGTAGAGAGATTGCATACAAAACTGTTTATGACGTTATATAGTCGGTCCTGGTAATGTAGTGGTTACCATACTTGCCTTCTAAACCCAAGATCGCGGGTTCAAACCCGGCCAGGATCGATGGATTTTTAGGGCGTAAAAATCGTAAGTATGGCTTTCTTGGGAAGGGAAGTAAAGCCGTGGGTCCCGTGTCGTACATTTACGGCACGCACTTCAAGCCTGAAAGAAGAGGCCTCTGAGCAAAATTTGTCGGTCGTTTCACGCCATGAATTGAATGGGACGCTGATGACCTGAGGTGTTAAAGAGCGTCCGTAAATAAATCAAATCAACAATCAACATGACGTTATATTTATTTTAATTATTAATATGTCATGCCATTTCATCCCATCCATATAGTCTGTTCTGATAGTCTAGTGGTAACCATATTTGCCTCTAAACCCAAGATCGTGGGTTCAATCTCGATCAGAGTCGATGGATTTTATCGAATAGGAAGTAAAACCGTGGGTCTAGATTTACGGCACGAAAAAGAACCTCAAGCCTGAAAGAAGAGGCCTCTGAGCAAAATTTGTCGGCCGTTTCAAGCCCTGAATAGAATGGGTGACTGATGACCTGAGCTGTTAAAGAGCGTCCGTAAATAAAACAAATCAATCAAAAAAACCTCCCATCCATAGAACCTCTATTTTTGAGTTAATTTATCTCTAATTGAGTTAGTCTATCTCTAGGACAGGTATATGTTGGAAATTGCATACATGAGAACTGGAACTGTTCAACAAAGAATGATCATAATTTTTTTTCACAACGTACCTAAACACATCCTCATAATTTTGATGACATTTCTAAAAATAGTCCCCACTGAGCGCAATGCACCTGTCCCAACGTTCCTGCCTCGTCACTTGCTTTTGATTATGGAAAACGCCTCCCTGAAGGCGTTTCTTCAATTTGTGGAGAAGGAAAAGTCATACGGGACTAAATCTGGACTAGAGAGGGTGAGGGGTACACTTCATATTTTTATGACATATTTAGCAACAACATTTCCGATATACAGCCGCGCATTAACGCACACCCAGCTTGTTGCGCGGAAAAGTGCTCTTTGGTATGTGATATGGCCTTGCAGAGTTTTCAGGATATCTCTGTAGTATTGCCCAGTTACAGTTGTGTGTGCAGGTAAAGCATTCCTTGAATATCGAAAAATGAGATGACCGTAACTTTCCCCGCAGAAGCAACTACATTTTTTTTTGGGGGGGGGGGGGAATTTGGTGACCACACACAGCTTTGCTGTTTTCTCTCAGTATCGAAATGATGTAGCCATATTTCACTTACAGTGATTACCTTCGAAAGAAACTCCGCATCTTCCTGTAACTGCATAAAAATCTACATGCAAACTTTTTTTGTTCCGAAATCAGCAATCTTGGAACCCAGCGTGACACGTGCAACTTTTCGGATATCAAAGTGTGAAATTTTCAGAATTTGTGAAAGTGTTGTTAATGTTATTTGACGATCCTTTCTCACAATGACAGCAACGGTGTTTTCTTCCGTTACTGCACAAACTGGAGTTTCCTTTGAAACGTTTTAAACCATCTTAGGGAAAAACAAACTTTCCATAAGCTTCAGGCAAAGATTCGTTGAGATGAAAGCTGAATTTTTGAACAGGCATATTGTTCGTCGCGTGTCACCTCCATTTTGGTGTAGGAGAAACTGAACATGTCTCAACTTGCACACCTCTCAAGGCGGTAGCCGGAAGTGACAATAATGAAACTAGTACGTGTACGTGAGTATTAAGCTAACAAAATATTGAAAACTTACATTTTATCGCATGTAAATAGTATGATCAAGCTTTATTGATAGCCCTCGTATGTTAGTTTTGGTTGGCAGGAATGGAGGAGGAATTTTCGGTACTTCAGTCGTGCTCAAAGGCTGGCCGTTTGTGTCTGTGCCCCCTGTGAGGTCACATCTGGGAGTAAGATATGAGATGAGGGAGAAATCCTGCGGTCAGGATTCAGATATCGTGAGGCACGGACGTAGGTGTCGTATCATTTCCAGATAGACCACCGCTGACATCGACGGAGCCTCTCCACCAAGGAGTTCCAGCTGTATTGAACACGGCAGAAACCTTTCCAAATCGCAAGCAACATAGCACCAGCCCATATAACTTGGCACTTTTTATACGATAACGGAACCCATGAGATGAAATTGAAATAAAATACTCAATCCAGCATTCACTTCAGCGACCAGAGGAACCCACGAAAAACACCCAAAGTCAGAATGGTGTGTTCCAAGAGATTTGAACCGTGATGTAGGATGAATTTGCAGGGTTTTATTTACGCGGAAATATTCTTTTAAGAGTATTTGGAACTCTTTATTATTTTTCAAGTAATGAGTAGATGTGAGTGGAATTATATTTTTAATACTAACTTGAATTTCAGTTTATTAGAACGCAGTTCTTCCACAGTTCATGAAAGCAAATTTAACAGTACCACTGTATTTGTACATCATTGCATGGTCTGTGTAACTCATGCCCGAAAAGTATTTATTTGCTGTGGATATGTGAAATTTTAATATTTCGGGATTTTCTACTACAAATATCAGTATAGTCAAAAATATGCACGCATGCTAGTGCTACAATATAAACTATTTTTAAAAAGTGGTTTACTACCGTGTGTACAATTTTAAATGGGACTTTTCGGAGCGAGCTTAACACTCAAGGCAATGTACGCCAAGCCTTTTTTTGACATTGGATACTGTTCTTTCATTTTGTTACCTTCATCTTCATCTATTAATAAACGTAATGTTTTTATTGTAAGAAAACTTCATTCTTTGCATCATGAATGTCACAAAAGAGTATTATAAACTTATTGTTGAAAGTTACTTTCGAACCTCATGGAGTACATCATTATGAAATAGTGCATTCTGCATTTTCATCTCTGAAGAATTTGAAAATAGTGTGTTGCACTGATCTTCATACTCTGGGCTAACTAGGGAACAGCAAAGTGAAATATCTAAGTTCTACAAAATTTAAAATACAAATGTGCAATTTGTTCCATATTTAGACAAGATTATTAAGTCTCTAAGCAAAATTTCGGCCAATTATCAATAATAATGCTTAATAAAAACATATTTGTTGTTTACATATAATATAAATGAAAAATAATATAGCACTATTAACAATGTAAAAATTATAAAAGAAGAAAAGGATTAAACACTAAGAGATTCCACACTTGAAATCGCTATATTTCGAACTACTAGAGTTTTTTTATGGTAAGACAAGTATGTATATATATATATATATATATATATATATATAATATAAATGAAAAAATATAACACTATAAACAATGTAACTAAAATAATAACTAGAAAATCAGAAAAGGATAAATACTACCTGGTTTAAGTCTTACATATTAATTGTTTCCCTTCCTCTCACACATGTTGCTTGTTTCATCTGTTTCCATGCATAACGTTACCTTCGATACTCAATATTTACTTTTATCACCGTCACTTGTCTTCTTGCCATAGAAGAACTAAAAAGTTGGAAATATAGCGATTATTAATCTGTGACTTCTTCTTAGTGTTTTATCCTTTTCTACTTTTCTAGTTATTGTTATTTTGGTTATATTATATTATATATAATGTAACTAAAACAACATATAGAAAAATATAACTAATATATATAGAATTAGACATAGGCTCTGAAAATACCAATACTATTTTTATTTAATATTCATTCAATGAAGTTGTTTACAAAAATATTGAGGGCTTATAGACATAAACAAATGTCAGTTTATTTTGTGTTCTGAATATAAAGTAACAATTTCAGATAAATTCAATTACTAATTGGAAAAGAGAAGAATGTCCACTTTGTTTCCTCATATAATACAGTTTTGTTCTTACAATTTCGAGATTTACTACAAACTTGTAAAATATGACCATTTGAAAAGTAGTGATTAGTTTGAATGTATTAACAAAATAGATTTTGGTATAATCAATTCTGAAGTTGCACTTTTTTCCCTTTTCCAATTACCGATTCAATTGTAATAGAGATTTTCTGCAGGGATTGTTTTATAAAATCAAAAGCGCTGAAAGAAATTAAATAAAAAGGATGTATGTTAACATTTTGCAATGTTTTTATTACCTTGCAATGAATCAAAAGCTCCCTGTTGCATAAGTTGGACTTTCTGCTTTCTATTTAGCCTTCTCAGCAATAGACCTGGGCATTTTCAGCATCTTTCTAGCATGTATATGCATTTAGCCAATTCCTTGTGAGCAACACACTTTCCATTTGTAAAGTAAATGAATTCCCCTGTGTTTTAGAGCATGTATAGAGAACACCCATCCACTCAAGGGTATTTAAGGTGATGGTTTTCAAATGTCGAAGTGACAAATTGACAATAGCTAGGCTATGTCATAAGATAAATTAAGCCTTATGGATATCGGTCTTTGTGATCTAGTGGTAACCATGCCTTGCTTCGCAGACCTAAGATCGCGCGCTCAAATTTAGCCAGTGTTTAGGGGCGTAAAAATCCAAGATATGACTTCCTTCGGAAGAGAATTAAAGCAATTGGTACTATGTTGAAAATTTACGGTACTAAAGGATCTCAAGCCTGAAAGAAGAGACCTTAAGCAAAACTTATCGGTCGTTTTACCCACTGAATTGAATGGGACGCTAATAATCACATGTTAAAGAGCGTTCTTAAATAAACCTAATAAATAAGTAAATAAATAATAAATAATGATAATAATAATAACAATAATAACAAAAAAATAATAATAATAATAATAATAATAATAATAATAATAAACAACCCTCTAAGGTAATAAAAATATATAAAACATATTTTGACATTTTTGGTTATTTATGCGAAATTGTTGTCTTAAAGAAAATAATTAAACAGAAGTTAGGTCCATTAATGCAGAGGAAATGACGAATGTAAGTGACAGTTTCTTGAGAACATGCACATTGCGTGTCTTTACTAAATTTCTCTAAGAAGAGTAAGTATAGAATGAATTTATTTTACTTGTAGTAACCAAGTTTTAAATAGGTGAAATGTTATGACGCCAGCGATTGCAGGTAAGGGCGGGAGTCACACCGTCTTGGAATGGAAGGTTTTAAATGTGCCTCGGGGTACTTTCATTGTAACCTGGCCTTAACTTAATAGCTTTATACACGTAAGAGAAGTGCGACCACTACCCTTAGGGAAAATTTGCATGAATATTTCTAAAAGCAGATAAATGACTTCAGGCAAATGACTTCTCATAGATAGGACAGCTGTAGCAAAATGAAGTATGTATTTACGTCTTGCTTAATTGCCAATTTCCGCTGTGAAATAGATGCTACTTGCAGATAATGTCAAATTTAGACGTGAATAACGCAGATTATCTCGTGAGCCTGCAGAAGGGTCAAGTATGGTCATTTCATTCCACTGGTCATGAAAGATAAAAACGGTTTCTCCATTTAACTGATACGACAGCAAGAGAATTTGGTGCAACATATGCAAATAAAGGCGCCATACATTATTATTCCATTTAAATATGTAACAAACGAACCATGGTCTGGAGCGCTTAACGTTCTTTAAATAGCGTTTACATTATAATATTATTTAGGCTTTGACGGCCAGCGTGTTATTATTAAAAGTGATCATTAGCGGGCTATTTTGCCGTGGACTTGGTTTAAGCTTGGCTTTCTCTAGTTCTATGGTTAGCATTATTAATAGACTGAAAGTGTGTGGAGAGACAGAGTGACAGAAGTGGAGGGGTTAGGAGTGTTGGGGAGTAGCAGTCCAGACATTGTTTGTTGATCTGTAACGGTTCTATGTCTTGCTTATTTGGAAACCTCTGTTCTTTGTTAATATTATCTGGATGCTGCTCTATTTCTAAGTCTTTTCTCCTAGTTAGATTAAAATATCCTGTTGTTTTTGCCATTACTTCTAGTTTTTTTATTTTTATTTTATTTATTTATTTATTTATTTATTTATTTATTTTTAATTTTACTCTGCAATTGGAGATTTTTCTAGCTGCTAAAGGCTCAAATGTTGCTCATTGTCTATCAGTCCAGTTTTAATGGTTCTTCCGGCCATTAAACCTCGGAAACACGATATCTGTATCGGACAATAAAAAGCAAATTAAAGCATTGTTTCCAATTATAGGAGACATCACGCTATGTATTTCTTGAGTTTTGGAAGAAAAAAGAGGTATAAAATCCATTTTTACAACCACAACAAAAATAGGTCAAAACTGCATTCTGTGAAAGGCCCAAGAGATCCTCTCAGCTGCACTGTAATATATAAAATATTGATATGACTGGAAGATTCATTAAAACTCGACTGGGAGAGCATAAACGACATTTACGTCTTAGTAAAATCTGCGATTGCAGAACATGCCATTTAAAATTGCTATGAAATAAATATTTGAAGAATAGAGATAGTTACAAAAACAATCGAACATTTTAACCTGACTAGGAGAGAAGCCTTTAGAAATAGAGCAGCATCCAAATAATTTACACAAAGACAGAGGTTTTCAAATGAACAAGACATGGAATCGTTTTTAGTTAACAAACAACGTCCGCAGCTCAACTCTCAAGGCGTTGGTGATTTTTTTTTTTATTAGTCTTTATAGACCGTTTTTACTACTGAGGCACCACAGGCGATGGACACTGATGATACGAAGTGCTATATTGGGAAAGGATGTTTTAAGGAAGGAAACGTTCCAGATCTAAATTTAGGGTACCTTCTGGGCATTTGCCATTTATCAGGACTGAGGAAAACCTGGAAAAACAGTCCTGGCGGGATTCGAACCCCAGACCTCCCGCTCACGAGTTCGCGCCTTAACGACCTCGGCCACCCATGGCGGTGTGTTGGTGATGCTGACACTAAAGACAGCGAAAGCTTTATTTCTACATTTAATTTAAACCAACGACAATGGCAAAAGAACCCAATAATGATCTATTTTAATAATATTGCTTACATTGTTTATAAGAGGTATGTTCCGTTTAATGCCAGTTTATTATGTTTTGTATTATTCCATTATCCTGAGGGCTAATCCATATGAAATCGGATGCCAAGGAACCTTTAAATTAGTATTCCCTTGAAAAAAAGATATAGAAAGCGTTAAGAAGTACGCGATTATATGAAGGCTTTTTTTTTTATTAGTTTTCTTGTATTATTTGGATAAAATGTAGGGTTTATTATGAAATCAATTTCTAAGGACATAAACTCGAAAAAACTAATACAAATTGATACTATAGCACACATTGTATAAATAAATAAATAAATAATATCACATTTAATATAAAGTTTCAACAGGGATATAAATGAATTAATTCATGTTTGACCAGCTTCCCTACGTAAAACAATAAAAACAAAAATATTGGCTATAACAAAAAACGTGCAATTGACGTTCCATTAAGAAAAACTTTAATGATTTCGTTAAGTTATATTCGGAACACTTGCTAGATGCGTCCACTTATGAAGCGAGAAGTCAGTTGTACTACCTTGACTTGAGAGTGCTGGCTGTATATTAACTCTTATCGGCGTGCAAGATAAATATGAGGACTCTACTTTAGGTATGAAATTATTATTTTTCTCCCAAGCTCGTTTACTTTGGAGTACAAATGTGAAAATGATATTTATTTCGCTTAATAATTTGCATTGTCTTTGCGAGGAATACGTTCTAATGTGCATAAAAATATTTTCTTATAATTTTTCACATTCATGGCTTCGTTACATATAAATCATTATGTTCGGCAAGATTTGAACATTAAAATTTGACATTGTTCAGAATTCTATTTTAAGGAGTTCAAAGGCTACGTCTCTATTTAAAAAAAAAGTTTGATAAAATTCTGGAATTTTACACATCTTTTAGCATTACAATTTTTGTCTTTATGTGTTATAGCAGTATAAAAATATTAAAATTGAAAAAATATAAAAATGTTTTAATTTTCCGTCTTCTGATTTCACATGGAATCGTAAATTGCGTTTGTATTTATTTACTGATTTGGTTTATTTACGGACGCTCTTTAACATCTCATGTCATCGGCGTCCCATTCAATTTAGGGCGTGAAACGGCCGATAAATTTTTCTCAGAGACCTCTTCTTTCAGATTTGAGGTTCTTTTACGTGCCATAAATCTATGATAGGAACCCAGGGCTTTACTTCCCTTCCGAAGGAAGGCTACTGAGGATTTTTACGCTCGAAAAAACCCACCCACCGGCCGAGTTACGTTTGTAGGTACCCCATTCTGCTAGAGTGCATTATCTGTTGATATTGCAAACTACTCTGACGAAATAAAAACTGGTTGCATTATCAATGTTTTCTATTTAGTGTAGCTTTCCGTCCTTTGCCTAAACTTAATTTTTCCAGCAGAATTTTTTTTTTCAAGTTCTCGACGTTCGAGGCTCACCATCAGTTTGTTCTAATTGATAGTTAATAGTTGACAGTTGTTCTTTATTGCCAGAAACTGTTACAGTATAGCAACGTCAAAGAAAGAAGACAATATGAAGGAACTACTATTTTATAGTAAAAAAATCGTTTACGCTGTTTAATGGATTAGCCACCAATGTTTAATGTATGTTAAATAAGAGAATTTAACTTTTAATGATATTTGTGGAAGATTAAACAGACAAAAAAGCTAAAAAAAAATATTCTGAATTTTAGAATACTTGAATTTATTAGTATAAAGATTTAAACTATTATGTTATGTTTAATTATGTAATTATGAATATTTGAGCTAACTGTAAATCTATTTATATTGTCTTTGACATATAATAAACGATTAGGTACATACATCGACGGCAAAGTAAAAAAACCTAAGTCAATGAAAAGTGGCTTACAACGATATTTGGAAAAACTCAGCAAATCTGTCTAACGACCTTTTGAAGAGGGGAGAGGAAATAAAAATTTTAATTGCTAAAGATTAATCACCACATAAGAGAACACCATAATTAATATGCGAATAAATATGAGGTCATTAATATGCTCTTTGTGACGCTGTAACTAAAATTCTTAATATAAAAAGTGAACTGTTCATTTTTTTAGAAATATAATTAATATGAGTCGACTAACCGAGGTCAGAACCAATAAAAATACCTAAGAATTTCATAGAAGCTCCAGTGTCAGTTAATTTAAATTGAATGCCCATGGTTTATTAGCCTTACAGCAATAATTATAATGGAGGACTTCATATATAATTTGGTTTTTGCCATATTTTCAACTTTATCATATAAGATAATGCCAAACTCTTCTGCATACAAATAGAAGTTCAGATTTGACTCACAAAAAGCTAAAGCAAGATCATTAATATAAATATTAAAAAATACAGGCCCTAATATGGAACCCTGAATTGCATTATCTACATGTTTAAAATTGGAAAAACCTCATTTGAAATAGATTGCCTAGTACCAATTATTGAAATGGAATCTTAAAAATCAAGAATTTGCTCTGAAAGCCACAAAAGCTAAGTTTCTGTAAAAATATACGGTGAGAAACAGTGTCAAAAACCTTGGAAAGATCAAAGAACCTCCTTAGAACTGTTACCATCGTTGATATTTTCGTAACATTGGTTAAAAAGGGTGTAACTGCATTTATGGTACTCAGACATTTGTGAGACCAAGCTGTCTTTTGTTAAACAAAGAATTAGTTTTAAAACAAGTAACAATCTGCTTGTACAAAAGTATTTCAAAGACTTTAAGAGCTATGCTGATCAGTCTATAATTATTATAAGGTTGTTTTGTTTTGTTCTTGTTTTTTTTGTTTTTGCCTTTCTTAAAAATCGGTATAAGTTTAGCAAATTTAAAGGAGTCAGGAAAACAACCGACATTAAGACTACATTTATAAACATAAATCAAAGACTCACACACACATGTGGAGCATAAAAATTCTAGAGTTAATTTCATGCACATTTTTTTTTTTTTTTTTTTTTTGATTGATTTATTTATGGACTATCTTTAACATCTCAGGTCATCAGCGTCCCATTCCACTCAGGGCGTGAAACGGCCGACAAATTTTGCTCAGAGGCCTCTCTTTCAGGCTTGAGGTTCTTTTTCGTGCCGTAAATGTACGACACGGGACCCACGGCTTTACTTCCCTTCCGAAGGAAGCCATACTTAGGATTTTTACGCCCGAAAAAATCCATCGATCCTGGCCGGGTTCGAACCCGGGTTTTGGGTGTAGGAGGCAAATGTGGTAACCACTACACCACCAGGACCGACCATGCACATCTACACAGACACTATTGTTTAATGTCATAATAGTAAACTTCTTCGACACTAAGTTCTATATCTATCTTGCCTCCTAAACCCAAGATCGCCGGTTCGAACCCGGCCAGGATCGATGGATTTTTTCGGGGCGTAAAAATCCTAAGTATGGCTTCCTTCGGAAGGGAAGTAAAGCCGTGGGTCCCGTGTCGTACATTTACGGCACGAAAAAGAACCTCAAGCCTGAAAGAGAGGCCTCTGAGCAAAATTTGTCGGCCGTTTCACGCCCTGAGTTGAATGGGACGCTGATGACCTGAGCTGTTAAAGAGCGTCCATAAATAAATCATTCAAAAAAAAAAAAAAAAAACTAAGTTCTATAAATTCAAAATTACAAGTGAGGTTAGTTAATTTATTTAAAAAGGACATAACGTCCATTATTAGAGGGCTACTTATAATTTCTTGAGCTTTATCAATTAAAACAGTATTGAATTCTTCACAGTTCAAGTTTATTACAAATATGTCAGACTTGGAATTTGAGTTCAAGAATTCATGTATTACAGACCAAGAAGATTTGGATGTATTATTAGAATTCTTATTAAAGGATGACGTTGTAGCAATAATGTGCACTAATTACCTTCGGCGCGGTCAAATAAATGATTGAAGAATAATCCTGTCCCATAGGCAGCAGGAGAGTAAATATTAATGCTTGGTGTTCATCAAGAGATGTCAGGATGAAACCTTCCTCTTGTCTGGCATCTACTACCCGCCCTACGGCCACAACTTCGAGGAATGCTAGAAATGCAGGTATACGACTCAGTCGAAGCAGCAAGCGTGCCCTTAATTACCTACTAACTGATTTACATTAACAGCAGCCACACACAATCGAGAGATTCTTCAGAGATAACTTGTTTCTGAGTGAGTCGTTAGCAAGTGCTAATTGTGTTGCTAAAATTTAAAGATGACATTTTTACTTATTGATCTAATAAAGCGTGCTACCTATGTGTACAAATGCAAAGCATACATTTATGAACTTTCTATGTTTCGTACACTTTTGTGAATCTTTTTCTGTCTGCTTTTGTCTCATTTAACTAATGTAATCAAAGTGTTTCTGCCTTACTCTCAGTGTTTCTGCCTTACTCTCAGCTTTGTTTTCAAATGAACTTATTTAGAGTGATGCACTTAAAACTGCCATCTCACATATCTCCTATATTACTATAATCTGTTTTCACTAAATTAAGAGCACATAGAGCCCACAAATCTTAGCCAATAGAGAATAGAGAATGGATATTGACCAGAAAAAATTACTATTTACAGCATAAAGCTATATTTGTTTAATAAATCAATAGCCATAAGTATTGCAGAAATTAAACTATGATGGATGTTCAGAAATTATTTACAATAATAATTTTTGTACTTTATTTATATTACGCAACATGGTTCACTGCACATGGGATCTCTCAATAAACTCCCACCAACCTTAATGCATTGTTGCCATCTTCCTGGTAACTTCGTTATATTACTTATTTCCTAGAAAGTACATAGCTGTAAACATATTAAAACAAAAAAATCGCATGGCTAAAATAAGCAGAGTAGTTCTCATTTACTATTGAGGTGTGAAGTGCGAAAGTTTACTTTTATTCTCTGTGCAGTTTCAATAAGAGTGAGCGCAAGATAGTAACTTTTATTGGCGTTAATGTGTAATAAATATGGCATTTCCTTTAAATTGTGTATACAAAGAATGTACATACCAATAAAACCTACTTCCCTCTATATCATATCATATCATATCATATATCTATATTTGTAAAAGAATTGGAGAAGCATAACAGAAAAAAGTTAAAAATCCCAAACCTTTGCAAACAGTGTGCTTAATGATCCATTGTAAAGCATAGAAAGAAATGTCGATCAAGCTCAAACAAGTAGCAGAAAGCCAGTTAGGGAAAATACCCTTTTGATGTTACAGTACCTGTACTTGCTAATACCCCATTGATCTAGTTATGACCATAAGGGGTGTCCAGGGTTCAGGGGTGTCCAATGCAGATGATATACTGAACATATTAAAACATAAAAAGTTGTCTGGTTCCAAGAAAATATGTCCAATATAATGAGGTGCCTAACATACAAGGGAGTCCAAATGTAGAAGTTTTACTGCATTACCTTTGCTTATTGTACTTTACATTAAACTTGTTCACTGTTAATGTGAAAGCAATATGAATGCCCAGGATACTTATATTCAGGAAGTAGAGACCTATAGCACATTGCACTTAGTAAGGAAATCGGATTTGTATTTAAAATTTGTTACTCATTATGCTGCAAATGTATGTAATTTTAATAGAAATATTAATAGAAAATAAAATACAAAAATGCCAGAACCTGTTGTTACAAAGTTGTATTTGTGGTATAGAAAGTCTAAATTTTTCGAGATCCTTCCGTTTCTACAATCTCTACCAACACTCTCTATAGCAGAGTTGCTAACAAGTGGTTTAAAATTTCCATAAACGTAACAAAATAGTCCAATTTTCTCCCACAGAGAAATGCTCAATTCTCATATTATTTTTACAGAGGTTAACTAAATAAATTACTAAATTTAGAACATGTTTCTGTATGATTGGAGCATAAAGATCTAATTACATTTTCACAGAGACACACTTAAAGGCTATTAGTGTGTCATTCATAAACTAGTACAGGGAAGGTGAATATATTCAGATATCCTCAGCTATAGCTTTGCTACTGTAATGCAACAAGCATACTTTAACCTATTTTTTGTGTAACAAGAAAAATTTCGCAAACATTAAAAAGCAAATCCAAACATTTCAAATACTGTGATAAAATATTGAAATTTAAAATTATTTACATTTTAACTATTTTCCTCCCGTTTTGTAAATTCGCAGAAGTTGGCATCGCTTTTCTACACCATGACATCTGTGGGGTATATTAGACGATCCTCGTCTATCTCCTCCATAATCTTGAGTTTGTGGTTTTGGTTTTCTTCTGTGGTCTAGGGGACTCTATCACCGAACCAGGAGGTGGTAGGCATGGATCCCGAAAGCCGTCAGAGGTGGTTGTTGCAACCCCGGCTGATTTCAAAAGCGAATTAGTGATGCCTGGTGGCTTGCATGTGAGGTTTGTGGGTCCGTAAGGTTCGTTCCTTACTCCCAAGAGCACAATGAAGGGTGCTGTTTTTTTCCATTCATACTTTTGTGAAAGTAACTTAATATGATTAGTTATATTTTGAAGGCCAACGGCGACACTTCTGTTTGTATGTACTCTTTCCTGTTTTTCAAATATCGGTTAAATGTGAGTTCACTGTGGTGCTTATAAACGCTTGCAGTTGTCGAGCAATAACTTAAGGGGTCATATGATATGGGCCAATAAAAAGCGCTACTAGGATCTGTTTATTCATGAACGTCCGCTAGTAGGTCACTAAACTTAGTAAGGCGTAGTTAAGCATGGACTGATTTTACAAAGATCATCGAACTCGACCAGTTTACGTTACGGACACTTCAAGTTGAAAACGTAACGGCTGCGTTGCGAAAAGTCTTTCGAAATCAAAGGCTATCTGATCTTAACAACAGCTGACCCGAGGATAAGATCCTTCCGGTTCCATTGCTTTTTAAGCTTCGTTTCATTTACATATCTGCTATCCCTATAATTAAAAACATGTAAACGCATGCTTGGGATACAGAGGGAAGCACTTGAACTGCCACCTTAAATATTTCCAAAATATTTCCAACATTATTCTTGATATATACCAATTGCTTTTGCTAATGTATAGCCTGTTAGGTAAATAATGCTGATAAGCTAATATTAATGTTTTAAACATAAAGATATATTTTCTAATGAATAAACAGCCATTAGATAAAATTAGAATAATAATGGCAAACGCTTTTAGCTATCAATGTTGTCAATATTTTCAACAAAACCTCTGCAACCAACAATAATGGTAATAACCGTAATTCTAAATGCTGGATCAATTTCGATGGAAAATAAAGAAAAAGCAGAGTAAAAGCAGAAAAATGAAATAAATGCAATTTATTCTTTACTCATATTAATATAATATAGTTCAATTGACAAATGTAAAATTTCACTCATCTTTAAAGTTGTATATTCTGAGTGGAAATACCTCTGTGACCATCCTGTAAATTGTCATGGACATAAAAGTCACTTCTTAAAAATAAGAAATAAATGGTGTTTTATTTTATACTATTTTATCGCATTAAACGATTAATGTTAAATATTATTTTATATAAATCTTTCGATTGCTGTTATTACTGTAGAATGCAAGCCATCTTGGTGCTATTTTAACATTTCTTGGAAGATAACGTACTTAAGATTTAATTTCGCGTTGTATTTTCCGAGACAATATAAACTTTACTTAAATTTCTATTATTTCTATAGTTCTTCACAATGTATACATACATTCCAGCTATCACCAGACATTAATTTTAGGGCAAATGTCTATTTTGCTCCTTTAGGAGAAAGGAGGAAAAATTATTAATATTTGTGTTTCATCAAAATTGAAAGCTATTCATAAAG
This sequence comes from Metallyticus violacea, assembly GCA_030762175.1. Lineage (NCBI taxonomy): Eukaryota > Metazoa > Arthropoda > Insecta > Mantodea > Metallyticidae > Metallyticus > Metallyticus violacea. Next base: position 51,406,681 of record CM060830.1, read on the forward strand.
TTTTATAGTGTCCTAAAATGCCCCCTAAATAGTTCTTAGAACCTAATTTGTTAATATTCCGCTTAAAATGCCTAAATCAATGTGAGGTTTCACATATACATATAAGCAATATTAAATATCAGGGTTTTTTTTTTAATTAATGCAACATTTGGTGGAATGTTGTATTTTCGTTAAATAGAATTTCAACAACAGCAACAATGTAACGATTAGTTTGAATGTCTGTTAGCCTTTTTCCCTCTCCTTATTTGTGTTGAGAAGTTTGAAATGGAGGACGTTATCCAGTGCAGTTTAACATGCCAAAAGATAAAAGTGCAAAAACTTTGCTAATCCGATAATGGTAAATAGAATGTTCACATTTCACTTACGATAGAAAAATAATGGTAAATACGTAAATACTTTAAAGAAGTGCAGTGTGTGTGTAAAAGGAACGAAAGAGTGCCATTGAAAAAGGATATTGCCTACATAACATCAAACTTTTCATTCATACCTGCATGTGATTTGTAGCACACAGTTAAGTAGCAACAGTTGAAATATATTTTACTGATTAGGCGATTCTTAAAAATATGTCTGTAGATTAAACCTCAGCTTCTGTGATAGTACGGAAACTTGACCCTGATGAACCTTCGATTCTGCACCTTGTATGTGTTAAGGAACTTTCGAAAGTGAGTAGCGAAACTATCGCTTGTTTTGTAAACAAACGCCTACAGTCTTATACCTGGCAATATAGATGATTCTAAAGTTGTGTTGTTTTGTACTGATGCTGCCTCATACAGATTTCTGCAGCTGCACTTTTTAAAACGTTTTATCCTAACATCATTCATGCAATCTGTGTACTGACGCCCTTCACAGGGTTTCTGCAACAATTGGGAACGAATTTTCTCTTGTCAATTCATTCATTTCCAATATGAAAAAAATGTTTATGCAAAGCTCCAACCAGGATTTCAATGTTCAGAGAAAAATAGCCAGATATTCCACTCCCACCTCAGCCTGTGATAACACTATGGCAAACAATTGATTCAGTCAGTGGTATATTATTCTAAATACTTTAAAGAAGTGCAGTGTGTGTGTAAAAGCAACGAAAGAGTGTCATTGAAAAAAGATATTGCCTACATAACATCAAACTTTTCATTCATACCTGCATGTGTTGAACACTTAGAACTAGAAATCAATCTCTTTGTATTCAAATGGAAATAGCAAAGAATGCTCAGGAGATAATATATTGTGCTCTGGGGGAAACTGGGGGGTGGGGGGGGAGTTAAAAGTAAGTGAGACAATTTTATAATTAAGAATGCAGGATTTTCATTGTAGGAAAAAGTGTCAAGATGTAAATGTTCCAGTAGTTATTGACATTTGTACCATAGCTGATTTAGAATTTGCTCCTCCGACAGTAGAAAAAAGTTTTTCTGCATTCAAAATGATTCCCACTGACAAAAGGCAAAGATTAACTGTGGAGAATTTAGAAAAAACTCTGGTGATATATTGTGCAGATAATTAAGAAAGAGAATGAGCATGGAACTGAATTTCAAAAACTTCCAAAGTATATTTTATTTCATTATATTAAATTTGTGCATCTGTGTTTGCACAATACGGTTGTGTGTCTCCAATTCTTAAATTTACTGTTTCGTGTATTTAAATGTATAATTTGTTGATGTTAGTGAGATAAATACGTTTGAAGTCTTAGTTATACGTGCCTAAAATGCCTAGTTTTACTGAAATAAGACCTAATTTATTAAATTTAAAGCTTATTTTAGGCACCTAAAACTGCAATATTTAGTACCTAAAAATCCGAGTCTAGATATCACCTGACATGATTTGTTGTAAACGTATTAACAATATATCCATTCCCATTGCCTTTTGGTCTTCCTTGGTTTCTTTATACCATAAAGCAATACACGCAGTGGTGAAACAATACATTTTTATCTTTCTCTTTGCGACTTTTTTAACATCATGCCTGTGAATGCCCATCTCTATCTAGAACAGCTAGTGATCTTATGAACGATATCTGATCACGCGACTTTGACTTTTATTCACTCTCAAAAGAGATGAAGTAAAGTAATCACATTCATTTCACGTTTTTATTTCCAGCGACAACGGAACTAAAATCGTTTAATGCTAAATTAGAGTAACGATTCCTGTAACGCGCAGACTTACAGGTGCCATTTTGTTGTCATAAGGTTGAAGGGCTGACATGATATAGTATTGCGAAAAACAGCTAATCGGGAAGAAAATAGTGCCATTAGAACTAGAAGTTAGTTACCACTAGGGCAACTATAGGGCTTTCCAATAAGAGTGGCATACTTTTAAAATGAAAAGATTGTATAAAAGTTTATTTATTTAAAAGCACATTTAATGTCATTACGCATGGAAGAGAACATCAATTAAATGGCCGCCAAGGCTTCCTTGGTTTGCGCATATGGGTCTTCCAATTTTCTTGACGAACATAAACCATCCTCAGTTTCACGATAACGCGCGTGATATGGTTCCTGATGTCATTAGGCTTGTTGGCATAAACCCGTAATTTAACGTTACCCTATAATCAAGCGGCGTTAAATCATATGATCTCGGAGGCCAATTAATATCACTACCACGCATGAAGCCTCTGAACTTCTTCAAAAGGTCAGCTGTTCTGTGAGTAGCATGACACATAGCGCCATCTTGCTGAAACCAGACGTTTCTGAGATTCATACGTTCCAATTGAGGCCAAAAATAATCCTTTATCATAGCCCGGTATCTTTCTCCATGGACTATTAGAGTCTCTCCTAGTTCATTTTGGAAAAAATATGGACCAATAATTCCACTATACCAAAATCCAGACCAGATGGTAACCTTTTGTGGATGTAGTGGTCGTTCTTGAATCTTCATTGCATTCTCATTGCTCCAAAAGTGGCAACTTTGCTTGTTAACGAAAATTCATTAAAAATGGACCTCGTCTCTTAGCTAAAAGCAGACCAACTTCCAATTGCTCCATAGCCCAGTCAGAGAATCCACGACGGAATCTATTGTCATTTGGCTTAAACAATTTTGTAAGCGTGTAACTTCAAGTCCTTATGCAAAAACCACCAACTTGTGGTATATTTAAAGTCCAATTCTTGTGCTCGCTGAAAAATTTATTTCAGGGAATTCTCGCGTACACTCTCAAGAACGGCAACTGTGTTTTTATTGGATTATTTGCTTCGTTCATGTACAGGCGTTGTTTGATTTGCGACAGGACCAGTTGTCTAAAAAGTTTCGATCAATTGAATCGAATTGTTCTTTGGTAGAGATCTTACACTTCATGTAATGCATGGAATTCTGGCAAACGGATGACTCGTTTTGAAAATAAATTTTAACGATGTCTGCGCGTTGTGGAATGGTGTAACGTTCGATGGTTATTTGTCAACAACAACTGTAACCAGTGAAAAATATGATTACTGTAGCTTTATAAATATGGCAGCTGTTACATGTTAAAAGTACTACACTCTTATTGGAAGACCTGTATAAAGCATAAAAAGTATTAAAAGCAGAGTTTTAGAACCACGTATCATACGAGGGGCATGTTTCACAACCAACTTATCCATTGTTAGACAATAATATCTACAAAAACGCAACTAACGCAGCTTGCAACAATGGACTTTAAGGTATCAAAATATACATAAGTGCAAGTTTAAACTTCCCTAGTCACTGTCGTACAGTATGTTGAGTTCAGTCCTGTGTCATTAACTGGTGTAAAATCATGAATATTTCTAAAGAAAACTTTATATTTTACATTTTGACGCGCTTTAAGCTAGATGAAAGAGCGAAATAAATCCACGTAGCTATTCATGGTGATCCAGCTGTTCATTTGATACCATTGCAAGATGGATTCGACCATTTAAAGAAGGGAGAGAGACTTTGGTAGACCTTGGGAAGCTGTGAACGAGAGAAAATAATTATTCAAAGAGTGAGAAACTGGGTGGAGGAAAATCGACATATTACTGTTGAAATGCTAAATATGGAGTGAATATCAGTGTTGGGAGCATTGACAGTATACTGCATGAACATTTAAAGCTGCGAAAAAGCTTTGCAAAATGGGTTGCACATTCCTTAACCAACGAAGAAAAGATGAGGAGAAATGAATGTGCAAGGAAACTGCTGAGCATATTTCCACCAAATGGTAGAAATATAAACGTTTGATAGATATATGCACTGGTGATGAAAGTTGACTTTATTACTCACTGCGTGTGGATAAATGAGAATGACCTAAGATCAGCTGTTCTTTGATAAGAATTTTCGTTCTAATGTTCACTGTTTTCTTCAAGTATGTAAGACTATAGTGGTTGACTGTATGCTAGAAGGAATGACAAGACATGGAAAATATTATGGCACATATTTTGGATCCTTTATTTGAAGAGCTAAGGCGACGGCGTCCAAAGACAAGAACGCCAAGGCTGTTCTTTTTGCATGACAATGCGTTTCCTCACAGAACAGCTGCAAATCTGAGAAAACTGGAAATCGCTAAGTTCAACTGCTTAACCTATGGCTCTGTCTTGCATCGTGCGACTTCTGGTTTGTTTCCTCGAGTGAAATTTTGCATGCTGAAACACCTTTTTAAACGAGTGCAGGACCTTGCTGAAGTTATAAATTCAGCTCAATTGACATCTCAGTCCGAATACCGTAGTGCTTTTGACAAGTGGTTGCACCGTCAACAAATGTGTGTGAAGAGAGTTGGAGAGTACTTTGAAGGATTGTGAGAATAAGTTTTCGATTGTAGTTCTTAGCTTGGAATTTAAGGTGACATATGCAAAACTTTTTGAATGCCCCTCTTAGGGATGTCATTTGAAATTTCAAAGCAGAGTTCTTGAGGATTGGAGTTTTTTTTTTTTTTTGAATGATTTATTTAATCTTTAACAGCTCAGGTCATCAGCGTCCCATTCAACTCAGGGCGTGAAACGGCCGACAAATTTTGCTCAGAGGCCTCTCTTTCAGGCTTGAGGTTCTTTATCGTGCCGTAAATGTACGACACGGGACCCACGATTTTACTTCCCTTCCGAAAGAAGCCATACTTAGGATTTTTACGCCCCGAAAAAATCCATCGGTCCTGGCCGGGTTCGAACCGGCGATCTTGGGTTTAGGAGGCAAGCATGGTAATCACTACACCACCAGGACCCACAGGGTTAGAGTGTCAAACCTAAAATTTAATCGACATTAGTATTAAACTTTCCCTTCAATATCTAAATTGACAGATTTTTAATTAAATTTACTCGTACTAGCAAGTTTTGAAATGAAAAGTCATGTAGATATATGCAATTGCAAGAAAAAGTTCGAAATATTCCAGCTATAGTAAGTGCAGTAATTGCTCTTCTGAAGCATGCTACATATTTCAGAGCCTATTCCTTGCACACTTTCGAAAATTCCCGTACAATGATTGTGTAACCAATTAGGGTAGCTTAGGCGGAAACGCTTGCGATTCAAGTGTGAGGGTTCCGGGCTCATTCCCTCCAGGCCGGTCATCCTGATCGTTGTTTCTTCTGGTCTCTAGTGTGAATGCTGAGACGAGTCTTTCCTTTCCACGCTTTTTCTGCTATCCCATTAAATATCATTTCATTGCATTGTTCCGTTGAAGGATTGCAAGTGACAGCACGACATGGTCTGGTGCGGTGTGACATTAGCGTATAATTAGAAAGATTTCTTTCTGCCTCTGGTCTGGAATGGAAGCGGCCCTTCTGAGGAGTTCCAACTCTTTGGAAGGAGTTGTGGGGCTTTGTTGGCGTCGCGATGTTTTATCTGGAAATAATGCTGCTGATCCTGGCCGCCTGATATTTTCCTTATCTGAGCCCTTCTTACGGAGGTGTCCCACTTAAGGCCAGCCTTTGAGCAAGACTGGAGTACTAAATATTCTCCTTCCAATAACTGTTCAGTGCAATCCATGTATCTGTCTTTCTTTTGTTCAGCACCTAGAAACCCTGAAGACTCAGTTTACTAACAGCTTTGGTCTGTTTTTAGCCCTTAGAAGAAATAATCACCTCTTTCCTGATACATTAGATTATATTAAACCTATGAACTTCAATAAAAAATTAATACTGATTTCAGGTGAGTAGCACATGGAGGGCACCTTATTCCAGTTACATATATTTTCTACCACTTGCAGCGAAAGTTCAGAATTAATATTACAATAATTACGTACAAACCAATATAATTGTTGATATTCTCATAACAGCATTCACTTTCATGGCTTTCTGCTAGAACCCCCTGTGCGTTACTGCTTCTACTATTAATAATAATAATAATAATAATAATAATAATAATAATAATAATAATAATAATAGTTAAAAATTCTAAAATTTTAATTGATATTTTTTGACTTAGTTTATCTACTACAATTTTAAAATTTACATTTGCTGGTATAGAGATTCGGCTACTTGTTTTATGGTATAAAACTTTTTGGATTGTTAACGTATTTCCCAAACTACTATTATCTTTATCTCCGGCTATATTGAAGCAACTGTTCGTAGCACCGGTTTTCAGTGGCGCTATCCCGGTGCATAGGCTGCATTATTGTGTACATATAAAATGACGTTCAGGGAATTTTGTGTAAGTACGTCAAAATACCTTTTAAAAGTTTATTTTCGATTATACACCTGCTATAGTACCTTTGATGTTTTGTGTTTTATGTTATAATAAAGAAGTTTTTACTTCATCAGCCTTCTGTTGCGTAATAAAACAGTGTATAATAGATAATAATAATAATAATAATAATAATAATAATAATATACATAATTGTGCAAATCAGTGCGTTATTATGATACTCAAACTGTTTATTAGACACTCAACTTGATTTTCAAATGAAATCCTTATGTGGAGGTTGGGCTGCAGCAACTTTTGATGTCACTGTTATGTCTGACAATGGATTTGACACAAAGCAAGCGATAGGCTGTTGTAAATCTACATGGATACATTTTATTTGCATAAAAAGAGATCTGACAACTGCTGATTCGTGACTCGCGACTGAGATAGTTGACACGCCCTGCAAAATGCCAGACGCAGATTCTGGCGAAATGTCGGGTTCGTACACGCTCGAAATTATTTATGATTGATTTTTAACACATGGGTAGTACTTCAGGAACGAATAAACCAAAGCAAAAGGGAAATAATAATAATAATAATAATAATAATAATAATAATAATAATTTTGAGTTGTACTTCGTAGTTATTGTTTTGTTTCAACGATCGTACACAATCTTTCTTAGAAGTGCTCAAAATGGCGCTAACAGGCGCTCGAATATAAGCCTAAACGTGTCTGGTGAAGTATTTTAAGTAGACTTAAACAGTGAGTTTAACTAGCCGGCAAGAATAAGCATCATAGACCCCTATCTTCTTCATATGCCAACAGAGAGAAGTGGGGAAGGGAATTACAACACAAGATAAATACCAAAAAATTGTTTTTAACTACCCATCAAGTGTCGTATGTTCTCAAGAAGGTTTTGTGTTATAAAAGTAGAAATTGTAGGGCATTGCAGTTTTATATAATTTCCTCATTATATTTCTTCATCATCATCATGGTTTTTATCTGCAACTAAGTATTAAGCTCCAAGCTTAGTTGCACAATTACAAAACTACCAAACTTTGTTTCAGAATGTTTAAATGAGCTGCGTACACTGACCTCCTGGTCGCTGACCTAAACGATATGGGCCATAGGTTTGTATGCATTTTTTCTTCGTTGATAGATAACATTACGAACCCCCTGGACATGGGTAACGCACAATGAAAACCAATACAATTCCTGGAGAGTCGTCCTAAAGAAACAAAAACATTTTAGCAGACCAACTAAACAGTTGATCGAAACTGCAACGAAATGATAACTAAGGTTGAGATTATCTGCCTCTCAAACATTCCAATGTACCAACTTTATGAAACTCTTTACATAGTCAATTATGAAAATAATTAAAAAGAAGGATAAGAATGGGACGAGCGAACTTGGGAGCGATCCATAAAGCAAAGCGTCATTACGGGAAGATGAATTCACCCTACGGCACCACAAGCCTCATTTAGCATTCTGGCAGACCTCGAGACAGAAGTATCAAGCCTTGTAGGAGAAACTCCCGCTCTCTCTTGCTCAGTTTGAGATTTCGGTGTTGAAACGCCCTGGGTTCAGAGACTAGAATTCCAAAAATCGTGCGGGAAACCAGAAAAAGAAGAGAGCTAGGAGAACGGAGGACTCCGAGTAAAATCCCCAATGTCACTCCGAAGTACTGAGATTCGAATCTGCCTGATTTCCTGATTTGATCCCCCTTGATTTTTGCTAAAGGGGAAAACTGAAAGACGTTGTCTACAAGTCGGTCCTGGTGGTGTAGTGGTTACCATACTTGCCTTCTAAACTCAAGATTGCGGATTCGATTCCGGCCAGGACCGATGGATTTTTTCGGGCGTAAAAATCCTAAGTATGGTTTCCTTCGGAAGGGAAGTAAAGCCGTGGGTCCCGTGTCGTACATTTACGGCACGAAAAAGAACCTCAAGCCTGAAAGAGAGGCCTCTACGCAAAAGTTGTCGCCCGTTTCACGCCCGGAATAGAATGGGACGCTGAAGACCTGAGATGTTAAAGAGCGTTCGTAAATAAACCAAATAAAAAAAAAAGTAGTCTGCAAGTATGTTTCGACTATACAACAGCACATCGTAGCAATGCTGTTTCTTATGAAATATAAATAATGTGCAACAATTCCTGCATCATACACTGGAAGCGCATCTTTGAGCCACTGTCACAGGTGGCCGAGGTCGTTAAGGCGCGGACTCATGAGCGGGAGGTTTGGGGTTCGAATCCCGCCAGGACCGTCTTCCCTGACTGAAGATTGTTCTAGGTTTTCCTCAGTCCTCATAAATGACAAATGCCGGGGAGGTACCCTGGAACGTTTCCTTCCTTAAAAATCCTTTCCTAATTTATCATTTCATTTCTTGTGTCATCAGTGTTACCGCTTGTGGTGCCTCAGCAGTAAAAACAGACGTTAAACACCATTGAAAAAATCCATGAGCCAGATATATTTTGTAGACTAATGGAAATAGGATAAGATAGCGTCAAATAATGCAAATGAAAGGGAAAAAAAAGACTGAAACAGCTGAAAATTCCTATTTAATTCATATTATATTTTAATAGATACAAAATTAACACAGATTACTCATAAACTGTTTGCATTAGCATGATGTAAACGCCATTATTATTACAAGACTGAGTCAAAAAGTAACCGTAATTTAGCAATCAAAATTCAGGATGATATAGTACAGTGTTGTACTAAACATACAAATAGCGGATATCTATACCTTTCTGCTGGAAGAACAACAGCACGCGACATCTTAGAAACAAGACGTCATCGATCATAATAAGATGACACCTCCTTGGAAATCTGCACGAGGAGCAAAGAAAAACTATCGGGTATTTTGGGGGGAGGGGTAGCGAGGGCCAGAAACCAACAGATTTTCATCGAAGGATGAACAGGCAGTATGGAGATTCCCGTGTGTAACTTCAGCTAATCTATGAGTGGTACAGAAAGTTTAAATGTGCAGTGTCAACTCTTGAGTGCTGCAGCTCGCTCTGGTCGACCGTACACTGCAATTACGCCAGACACTATCGCTGCAGTAGAACAAGTGATACGAGATAATCGGCGGATAACAATCGATGAGGTGACTTGTAGAATTGAAGACCAGCCATTACTCTGCATAAAGCATTTTCCACGAACTTTCGCAGAACTGCAAATTCTCCTTTTGGTGGGTACCAAAACATCTCACCCCTGAACTGAAAGAACGTGGTGTTGACGTTTGTGAAACACTGCTACCGCTCTTTCCAGCCAGGAACCAAGCGAACTAGCAAAGAGTGGCGGCATTCATCATCGCTAACGTTTCTAAGTTTGGGCCTGTTAAAGTCCGATCACGGAACATTACTAACGTTCAATATGGAACGTTCAATATTAGTCATCAAGAAACAAAATTATTAAAACTTAAACCTTACGAGTGTTCACGTATACATTGTCCACAGCAAGGTGATCCCTAACAGGTGTGCGTTATTGTGAGTGGTTTCTTCCATCGGTGACTGAAGGGTTAATCGACCCACAGCTTGTGTTCTTTTCACACGAGACGCGGTTGCAGCATCGTTTGAACATTCACAATTAGAGTTCTGAAAATCTAAACTATATACAAGAAACCCCTCTTTATGGTAGCAAAACTGGAGTTTGGTATGTGATTTGCGCAGGAAGCATAAGTAAGACTGTGGCATGTCCAACAAAACGGTACGAGTGGTAAGGATATGTTCTGCAAGTCCTATAGTAAATCGCATATACGAATACATAGACATATTACAGTAAGAATATAACTGTCCAATATATAGAAACAATAAAATCCACCCTAACCTATAAGATGAACCAGGACGATTTGCTTCAATGAGTTATTCTTTTGCTATCAAATTCTTGTCTTAATGATGTGACTCTCTTTCGTTTTTCTCTTTCATACTGATCAACGCTTCTTATTTCTTTTCTTCTTCGGGATATTTGTTCAAGAAACAGTCATTATGTTTGAAAACCAACAATGTCAACATAGTTGCAATACAGCATTATCGGTAACTTAAGCAATTAACAGGAACAAGCTTGCACGTTGCCAATTTACAGATGATTGGAAAATAGAAGAAAGTCCAGACAATTTTCATTAATTCACTCACTGAGCAATTCTTTGTTGTTACTTGTACATTCTTCATAATGCACTATTTCATGTATGGGCATTTCAGAAACAAAATGTATATCTATTTATTTTTGCAAACTTTGGGCTTTCTGCTCTTTTCCAGTCGTGTATGAATTTTCTCTCTCTCTATACTCCAATAACTGTTACTTTGCGTCGAAACACGACAATGTAAATGTAACCATGTTTCGTCGGTTAAGAATATTAAGTGTGGATCAATTACTCTCTCATTAAAGTTCCGTAACATCTAATTACAGGAAATTTTCCCAATGTCGGGATCATCTGTCTGCTATTCGTGAACAACAGTAGCCTTGTAAGCTTTCAAGTTTAATTTGACTCAAATTCGGAAGATGAACTGATGCGTGTGAATGGAAATTTTCTAAAAACATGCCACAAATGTGTGGATATAACAGGACAACACTTCCAATATCTCCTGCCGTAAGGTATGTGTTTATTTGCATGGTAATTATAGTTTTAATTACGAGAACTTGAATCAGTTGCGCGGATATTACATCAGCTTTGCCAGGAGTTACCGCTATAACTGCCGACCCCTCAGCTGCTGGACAGATGAGAAAATTTCTGACTGTGGCCGAATAGGACACAGCAGCTCAAAGCTAAGTATACGAGGTTCAACTCCCGATCGCATCCTTTACTTTTCTTACTACTTTTTATTTTAAAATCTATGTTTATACTCCATGTGAACGGAGTAAATTAGAATATTGATTCTGGAGAAATTTAAGTGACAGCTAGTGGCGCCATATTGATAATATGCTTTAGAAGGCTAGTATATAGTCTACACACACACACACACACACACACACACACACACACACATATATATATATATATATATATTGTAATGTTTAATATAGTTCCTTACAGAGGGATATGTGCGCAATCTTACAGTCGTTAGAATGCAGAATTTCCGGCTCCTTTATCCAACTCAATCTAATCTCCAATTAAAGTAATTTCAAACCTATAGATGAAGTTATATACAATTAGAAAACTTGCAGCTAAAATGCAATAGTTTGTATTTCGCGTTTTATTACTAAATTTTAAATGTATTCCTAGTCAATTACACATACATAAATCTTTGAAATGACATATGCAGTACTAGAAATTTTTGTAGTTGATATTATGCAGAAACACCGAAAAGAAAATGAAGTCAAATAATCTCAAGGTCTAACCTTAATAGCGAAGCAATTGCTGCTTGCATGCAAGCTATATGAGTTATTCCGTTACGAACAGACGTGACGTGTGCTTCAAACACGCATAACATAAGTGTGCAAGGTCACTCTGGAAGGACCCAAGAGCGTGCTTGTACATAAAACATTTGGTGCAGTAACTGAACACACTGAGAAATTATTTCAGCAATCCTAAAATGCTCAAAACAGCTTTTAGTAGGGATATTACGTAACAACGTGTTTTAAAATGTTGTACATAAAGATAATAACTAGCGAACTATGAATTTTCACACAATGCTGGATATTTAGAACTGAAATGATATAGAAACATTCAAGTTAGTTCAAAAATTAAAGTATCTCACCTAAGCCGAAGATCTGTGGTTCGAGTATCGGCTATGATTTTGATTTTTGTTTTAATCCGATCTCAACTATAAAACATGAGCATGTTAACTTTAACCATGATATAGGGAGTCCTAGATAAGGCTAGCTGTTTGAGCAGAAGATCTAGGTTAGACTGCTACTGGAGTCAAAATATACGTTTAAGATTTTTATAATACAATTGCAGTTCGATTATTTTAATCTGTTCCTGGATTCATAAGTTAATTAATTTTTTATAACATTGCAAATTTATGTAGTGGAAATAGCAACGTCTTAATATGCAAAAACGGCCATGTTAATTAATTCTTAATTCCAGGAAAATTTTGAGAAAGATGAGTGAAACTTTAATAAATACTACAACTGTCACACTTAATTGCAAATGGAAAAATAAATTTAAAGTCTTATTAAAATAATAAGATTAATTTAAATGAAATTATACTTCTTTAAAATAATCTTATGAATCCGATCAATGTTGCCTTTGTAAAATTAAGCTACAATTATTCGTAAATGTTAACTACATACTTCTACTATCATAACTTTCTGAGATAAGGGACATTAGTAATTACTAAAGTCCGCAATTTGATGTAGTATTGTTGCAAAAATATGCTCATAAATATGTAAAAACAAAACTCAACAAGACATCATTTACTAAATATGTGATGTCAAAATATACAAGAGCTTAAAAATCCCTCCAAAATTGTTTAATTTAAATTAAATATTTATAAAAGATATTAAATATGTCACAAAATATTTCCTTTTTTTTATGTAACTGTTTATTTTGTTGTGAAGTGAAGAAGGAAGTACAAGTTAGGCAGAGATACATGGATGGTTGTCCCATCGTGAAAGTTAAAATCTGTATCCCATTTCCTACCGAAACTTACTTTTAAAATTATATAACTTAATACTAAATTTCTTATGATCAATGTGTTTAATTAAAGTGATAGTTGGCATGGATGTTAATTTTATATACAAATATTTAATTATTTAAATATGTATTATTATATCTTATAAAATGAAATATCATGGTCCTAGTAGCCTTATTAGTCAAAATGTTGCGTTTTCAGACAGATACGTGATAAGGAAAAATATGTAATTTTTAATTACATAAAAATCCGACTCTGGTAATGGCTTTTTTCCAGCACGAAGTTTAATTCGTTTAAATATATACGCCAAACTAAATTGATATACAAGAACTATCACATAATAACTCAGGGTATCTACCTACTTAAACGGCATAGCTACCTACAGAATGTAAAGTCCCATTATAGAATGCTGCCTCTTTCCCAAAATAATAGCTACAGTTCTTTAGGGAGGCATTTATTGACAATGAATGAATACAGGTGTATTTATGACGTGTTGCAAGGTAAGGAAGACATTCAACGTCTCCTCAGGAACATCTTCGAAGTCCTTCACAACGATGGTAACAAGTTCATCTACAGTAGAGAGACTGTAATGAAAATTTCTCAGCACTTTCCTTTATCAGATCTCTCTTTGCAAGACATCATTTTTTCTGACCCGCCGCTCATCATCTTCAATGTTCTTCATTCTTCCTGTTGTTTGAACAGTGCTTTCAAACTACACGAAAGTATTGAGATATACTGGGTAGAAAATTGTGGCAACACATCACCATGCTTTCAATGAACATATGAGGGCATTGCTGTTCTCAGAATGTTTTTACATAGCTATTTAACACACTCAATGTCACTAGTGCACTATCTGTAGATGGACGAATACGAAACTGTCAAGCAATTATTAAAATATGAATCGCCCTAAAGTGATGCTTTCTAAAAATGTGCGTGGATTAAAATTGAGGTAGCACATAGGAACGTGATGATGCAGGTATGCGAGAAGCCTGTGACAACAATAAAACTTTGCCATATCGAACGGTGGTTCGTGGGGTGCCAGACTTTCGACACAGAGGCGATAGAGTGGAAGATGCACCATGTTAAGGTTGTCTTGTTCCTTGAAATCCATTACGCTGATTTGATATAATCACTTCTGAATGTGAGCGTTGATGGATGGAGTTTACCACATTATTCAGAACAAGACACACTACACAGTTGCAGTAGGGCGCTCCTTTTCAAACACGGCTTAGCTACGGATGTGCCATCCAGAAATGTGACAGTGGTGATAAATGTGGAAGGGGACTGTGTATTGAAGCAATGTAAAAGTCCCCAGGTTCTAGAATTAATGGCAATGTTGCCATTGTTTGCTTTCCAGTTCTTGCGTGTCATCAAATCTTCAGATTCATGAAATGGCCACAGTACTTACCTAATGCATGCTCTGAACTGAGCACCCAAATAGATAAAAGATCCTGATACTTTCTCCAACGTTCTTAGCATGTTTCATATGCTCTTTGAACGTCTATGCATACTTGGTTCCTCGTTTCGTTTCTAGAACAGCAAAGTCGTTGAGGAAATACTACTTTTGACTTTTATTTTGGGTCAGATGTAGTATTTCTTAACTGATAAAAATTAGACGTATATGCATTATCGATCAATAAAGTATGAAAATGAAAATATGAATTCAATATATCCATGGTTTCAAAACTTGTCTGAGTATTTAATTTCGAACGATTAAAATGTTAAGATGAAAGCTTTAACTAATAATATTAAAGCAGAACATAACTAAAACAGAGGGATCGTTTTAATAGTTAGCATATATAAAACGATTGAATGTCCTCTTTTTAATAATGTGCACTTACAGGCATCATGATCTACGGCTTTCACAATCACAGTTTCGACTTTGTTCGCAGATTTGCTAATTATTATAACCTAGAAAATACATAGACATAATAAGGGTCATGAGATATATTAATATGTGAAGATTACTTGAAGCCTATTAGCTTTTTTTCTTTTAACTCGATAAATTTATCTTATATTTGTGAAAATCAAAAGTTTAAAACATATAAATCCGAAAAGACTAATGCTAGACATTTATACAAAATGTTAATATTTCTGACAGCACAATTGTATAAATGTACATATCACATATTTTATAAAACAGGGGCATGAACAATAAAAACATCGACTGGTTTCTTTCTCTCCTCAACGAAAAAAGTGTCAATATTATTCTACTGTTTTTTTTTCAAGAAAAACCTTCATAATAATAATTTCATTCATTTTATTTGTAGCACGTGGGTTTTGCTAGTTACTTGCATCCGCGGGGCCGCACCAGAAGTCAGCTGCATTTAACTGGCTGTGAAATCACTCCATTGGCATGCAAGACACATCATTCTCTCTCTAGGTATGCCATTCCTTTTTCTATACTCATTTACCTTGGGCACATACCTGAAAACTTTGACTTTTCCATATTTTTTCACTGCCTTTGTGAAGAATTCGTTCAAATATGTATAAAAAGATTTGCTTCTAATATCTTAAAATAGGATTATTATTATTATTATTATTATTATTATTATTATTATTATTATTATTATTATTATTATTATTATTATTATATGCGCTCTGAAATGTGCTATTGCTCACATTTATATTTTAAGTGGTTTGTGAGCTATGCTTCTATAAAAAAAGAGTAATTACAATAAATAAAGTAACTTTTGCGGAACTTTCAATGAAAAATATGATATTAGAAATATAATGTTTCGTAAAAAATTCTTTGTATGTTGTAGTAAAAATACGAAGTCTGTTCAAAAGGTATCGCGAATTTTGTGTTTTTTCAAAAAGTATTTATTTATTCATGAATATCTATTTTGTCCCCTTCAAAGTAATCCCCACCAGATATTATACACTTGTGCCAACGTTTTTTTCCAATCCTCGAAGCACTTTAAAAAATCGTTTTTGTGATCTTGTTCAGCTCCTCCTTCGATGCCGTCTTTATCTCCTCAATCGTGGCGTAGCGTCGTCCTTTCATGGGCCTCTTCAGTTTTAGGAACAAAAAAAAGTCACAGGGGGCCAGATCTGGGGAGTACGGTGGCTGCGGCATCACAAGTGTGTTGTTTTTGCCCAAAAATTCGCGCACAAGCAACGATGTGTGAGCAGGGGCATTATCATAATGCAAAAGCCAATTTTTGTTCTTCCACAAATCCGGGCGTTTCTGGTGGATTGCTTCGCGCAAATTGCGCATAACTTGCAGGTAATATTCCTTATTGACCGTTCTACCCTGTGGCAAGAATTCATGATGCACCACGCCCCTGCAATCGAAGAATTCTGTAAGCAAAACCTTCACATTCGACCGAACTTGGCGCGCTTTTTTCGGTCTTGGCTCGTGTGGCAGCATCCATTGGAATGATTGAGCTTTAGTTTCCACGTCATAATCATAAACCCATGATTCGTCACCAGTTATGACCCTCTGGAGCAAATTTGGGTCGTCGCGGACAGAGTTCAACAGCTCCTTAGCAACGTTAATGCGATGGTGTTTTTTGTGGAAATTGAGCAACTTTGGTACGAATTTTGCGGCGACCCGTCTCATGCCCAAATCATTGTAAAAATCGAATGGCACGAGCCAATCGATATATTTAGGTCCTCAGCAACTTCTCTAACGGTGATTCGACGATTGGCCAATACTATTTTCTTCACCTCTTCAATGTTTTCGTCTGTTGTTGACGAGCTCGGGCGTCCGGGACGCTCTTCGTCGTTCACATCTTCTCGACCCTCTGAGAACATTTTGTACCACCGATAAACGTTGCTTTGGTCCAAGGTAGTTTCACCATATGCCACAGTCAACATTCGGAATGAATCCGCGCACTTAATTTTGTTTTTCACACAAAATTTGATACAGATTCTTTGTTACATTTTTTGGAATAGGCAAAAATGGAAGACGAGCTAAAACACGTCCAAGCAAAATAGCTGTCAACAATTAACTGAACATTCAAAATGGCCGAGTTTGTCAACATAAGTGAGGGACATGAGTACCAACATAAC
This sequence comes from Metallyticus violacea, assembly GCA_030762175.1. Lineage (NCBI taxonomy): Eukaryota > Metazoa > Arthropoda > Insecta > Mantodea > Metallyticidae > Metallyticus > Metallyticus violacea. The sequence goes on from CM060830.1 coordinate 51,423,794, forward strand.
GCCACAAAACAATCGAAAATCGAATATACGTAGCCCGCGGAAATTCAAAATTCGCGATACTTTTTGAAGAGACCTCATAAAAGAAGTCAGTGTTATAATTTTCTGTCCGATTTGGTATCGCCCGCATGCTATTAATATTTTTTACGCTCATCTGTTTATAGATCTTCCTTGTAATAATAGTTTGTAAACTTATGCATTTTAATGTTATTTTTTTTTTCAAAATTAATTTAATTATGGCCAGGTAACAAAAGAAACTCAGACTCTTTTTCAGCATCAATTTAATTTATCTTCTTTTGTTTGTAACAGAAAATATATTGTATCTTCAGTTTGCTACGCAACTGGAGTTTGTATACATTAGTGGAAATCAGTTCAACTTTCGTGTAAGACAGGAACTAAATTTCCGCAGACGCAGGCAATTGACAGTTGGCGCGATAAACATGACTGAGCGCCAACTGTTTCCGTTGCATTTGTGTAGGCAGTGCATGTTAAACTTCCTACTGTGTATTTTTGTATTGTGGAGTATGTTGAGAATGAGATTATGATTGTTGTGTACAAAAGAAACTATATACGTTCTGTAGGAGAGAATCAACGGCTGAAGGATTAATCGATCCACAACTTGTGTTCTTTTCAAGCAAGGCGTGTGACACTCACAACACTCGCTGTTGCTTTTCTGAAAATTGTGTACAATTGGTGTGCGATTTGCGCAAAAGTTATAAGGCGCGGCCGGCTATGGCATATCCAGCTGCCTAGAGGCAAAAACCCGTGTGAGCGATAACAACATATTTTGGAAGCCCTAAGTACCCCTGATAGTCGCTCGTCGAACTGGCAGCACTAAATTATGCACTTTATTTATGTTTATTTATATTATGACAATTTCTCAATTACCACCGACATGCTTATTTTCCAAAATGTTCTATCACATTTAAGTTCATCCATTATTTTGCTGTATCATAAGATAAGATCAAACGTTCCCGAATTTCTCTTCTCGTCGCCTGAGAAAATTTGTTCCTGGAATGTCCGTAAATTTAATTTAAATTTATGAAGCACCCAATGACCATGTGAATTTATGGTTTCCCTTCGCTGTGCTCTCTGGAAAAGACTCGTCAGTTAAGTATCTTCTGGAACATGAAGAAATGTTTTCTATTGCATGAAACGGTTGTCTTGGGATGTTGTGGTCGTCATTGTGTTGACCACGTTGGTGAGTCAAATTATGAAGTGGTTCCGTAGATTCATTATTGGTCGCTTCGGTGTTGTTGGCTACGTTTCAATGGGAACAATATCTCAGGGTGATTCCGCTATTCTATTGATTGGGGCTCAACAGGACTGGGAGAGGAATTCAACGGTGTAAATTAGCACGTTATGCGACCTAACGTATAACTGAGTATTTTATTATGTCCAAAACTGTTTAACTAAATCCAACTGCAGGTATATCTTATAGCTGCGTAATTGAGTCGAGTTGAAAACTAATTAACTACGTGGAGGACTTCAAAACTGCTTGCTCAGCGATGAGCTTCTGCGAACTGAACTGAGTGCAATGAGCAAACTGAATGCCCCAGCGGAGCGACCGCCTCCTTTATATATTAAATTCAAGTCAAAAATCGTCAGTTAGGAGACGCCAAAAGGCACGCGCAAGCCTCGCGCCTGTCTTTAAAAATTCAGACATACGTTTTCCATTGGCTAGTTCAATTTCACCTGCCTTATGTTCTATTCGTTTTAAAACATACGTCAGCATTGGACGGTTTGAAGAGCTAACAGTATTATAATCGGTAGGGGTCAACACCCCAGCCGGTTTAATAATGTCCTTGAGTTTATTTATCCTGCAATACTGTCCCTTTAACAAGAAGAAAGGGTCTCTATGCGACCCTCTGCCATTGTATGGTTTTTATTACCCTGTTGACTTTCCAAGCTATTGCAACGGAAAAAAACACCAAAGACTTTCTTTATTTACAATTTAACGTTTGAGTTACAGCTTATTACACAAACATATGTAATATTTATATTATAATACAATGCCAAGGTATGATGATTGGGCTTGCATAAATATACATCATAATTATATTTTAATGGGGGTGGGCCGTAAGGACAGAATTTCTCAGCGTCTCTTAGGAATTTTATAAAAATGCTGTTAAATATTATAAACGTTTAAATTTTTTAAGGAAAAAATTCCATATGCCTAACTCCATAAGCTCAATGAACAAAATCTCCTTGGAAGTATTGCTTCAGTGAAGAGAGTTTTTTTCAAGTTCAGAATGAGTTTAGAAACTGTTCGAGGCATGCTTGTCATCTTAATAAATTTAAATATGACTTGTCAAGAACTTGTCAAATATAAGGATCTACAGAAGACCTGTCAAGAAGATTCACTCAACAGAAAAGTGCCATGAATTAAGAAGAGTTAGTGTTTTCAGCGTGTGAGTAAAATGGATATTTTAATAGATTAAATTACATATTTCCATCATTTAAAATATGTATAAAATTATATAATCAAATAGCAAACTAACACATAGTACAATACAATAGTAGTTTTCACTTATGTTTATATCTGTCTCCGAAAATTAAGAAAGCATCTGATAACCTTATAGTACATTCCCACAAACGTTGCTTCATATCTTGATGTATTTCGGGAGGCGACATTTCCTTTACATGCAGGTATTTGACACAGCTCTTTGTTCGACATGCTCACTTCAATTAGCACTTATCATTTCAACAACGATGCTACAATGTATGAATTTAAACTTACGCATGCAGCGTTAATACATTTTAGGCATTCTTGTGCCGTGAAATAAACACTTTACATCAAGTAGAAAAACAACAAAACAACATTTACTCTTCTGCAAGCTATGCTCTTCTTAAATTACAAACATTTCTTACGCCAACCGTAGACACGAGCTTGTGTTTTTAATAAAAATGATCAAGTTTAATTATTAACGGACTGGCTAAGAAGATCTTCTATGCTTTCTTTGATCAAAATAACAATACAAAATCAATTGCGATATCTGCTTCTCAGCATGGTGTAATGGCATGTTTTACACATGCATCTGATAATCTGGTTGAGCTCTAAAAAGTCAACACACCTGTGTTGCCGTGACAACGAACTGCGTGTTTCATTTATTATCTGAAAGAAATGCAAACCACAAAACAGCTGTTTCCTTTCCTGACAACAGCTGTTACAAACAATTGGGCGTGCTGATATGATTTCCCAACATAGCAACAAATCGTTTTTCCTAGTACGTGTTAAAATAACTGAAGGGTAGAATCTCTGACGTTGTATTATTAAGCATTAACATTGGTTTGAAATATTTGAAATATTTTTTTATTTATATGGTTTATTTGCTCACGCTCTCTAATATCTCAGATCATCAGTGCCCCCACAATTCAGGGCGTGAAACGGCCAATGAATGCTCAGAGGCCTATTCTTTAAGGCTTGAGGTTTTTTTCCGTCCGGCAAATGTACAACAGGGAACCCACGGCTTTATTTCCCTTCCGAAAAAGACCATGCTTACGATTTAATTTGAAATAAGAGCATCAGGAATTAAAAGTAGTAATAAATTATAATACTCGTATTTTCTGTAGTAAAAAACATCCGAAAATAGCTGTTTATTCTCTTTCTTTCTAACTGATAACCTCTCTGGAATTCTTAGTTTTATTTCACCCACCAAATTTGTCCGTTACTGAACACTATCTTGCAAGGGTACCCAACCCCTTGAGTCTGTTTGCTGCGTCTTAACCAATGAGAAGTATCTGGTGAACTTCGTTTTTCACAGCCGTTATCCCTTAATTGTGTTATAAGCGATGCGTTGCAGCCAATAGGCAAACCAGTGGCGATTAGCGACATAAAATGTTGATGCAGCCCTACCTCCACATGAGCATTTTAATTTGAAAACAATGATGAGTATCTACTGAACAGTTTGAATATAAAGATAATGATATATTATATATATATATATTATATATATATATATATATATATATATATCATTCAGTGCTTTAGAATACTTTTACAAACCAGGAGGCTGATAAAGTAAAATTACTATATTTATTTCCACATAAAATACAACACATCAGAGATACTACAGTAGGTCTCGTATATTAGGAAAATGAACTTTTAAAAAAGTATTTGACCTACTTACAAGGTTCACTGTTTGTGTAAATTTATGTAAATGCAATAATGCACCATATTCTGGTGCATATAGTGCACCAGAATATATATATATATATATAATCATCTACAGATTATAAAACATGTAGCTAAATCACTATACAGTATATTTAAAATTTAAAATTTGCTATAGCTAAACAAAGTCTCAAAAAAGTATAATTAGCGAACTGGCAATTGCTCGCCGACTTGCGATTGTTGCTGAGTTGCTATGAAAGAACAATCAGTCAAACGACACGTTTTTCCCCACCCTAGATGTTACCCATTATTCGATTCTCAATTTTGACTGTATTTGCTATCTCGGTATATATATAAACTAAATTAACAATAATTTATCCATAGAGTTTAACATTTCTTCATCTGCTACTTGTTCTTCTAAGAACGTCGTATATATCTTGTAAGCTTTGTAAACTGGTTTAACTTCTACTGTTGTTTTGCTACGTAGGAACAATCATAGACGTTCTGTTAAAACCAAGTCTCCCTTGCCGGTTGCCCAACATGCTTTGTCTCACTGTAAGGATTTTGATGATGCTTTTAATTTAACTCTTATTGATGTGTTTCCTACACAATGCTCTGAAAGTTTACTCAGAGATAGAGAAACGGCAGCTATATTTTTACATAAAACGCTTGTACTACCGGGTTTAAAGCTTACATATTATTTATTTAATTATTTTTCTACACACTCTTATTTCTATTTTCATCTGTTTCCATGCATAACGTTACCTTCGATATTCAATATTTATTTTTACCACCTTTACTTGTCTTGTTGCCATATAAGAACTCTAGTAGTTCGAAATATAGCGATTACAGTGCGACTTTTTCTCTGTGTTTTATCCTTTTCTGCTTTTCTAATTATTGTTAATTTAGTTACATTGCTAATAGTGTTACATTATTTTTCATTTATATATGTGAGTGTGTGATGTTTAATAGTGTTTAACACCCGTTTTTACTACTGAGGCACCACAGACTGTAGATATTGATGATACATGAAATGAAACGATAAATTGGGAAAGGAAGGAAGCGTTCCAGACCTAAGTTTAGGGCACCTCTCCGGCATTTACCATTTATGAGGACTGAAGAAAACCTGTAAAAAAAAAACCGCAGTCAGTGAGGACGGTCCTGGTGGGCATCAAACCTCAGACCCACCGGTCACGAGTCCGCGCCTTAACAACCCGTGGCGGTGGATCATAAAACAAGCGCCTACCATTGCAAGTGCAGCCGTTGTTCTTTCGGACGGTATTGGTGTACCGGAGGATACAGGTGCGAAGAACCATGCCAAAGCAAGCGCCGTTACCAATAAATTCCTATGTCAGCACTCAGAATTAGTTCAAATTTGAGTTAAAAAGGGAGAGCCATGGAATCAATAATTACATATATGGGTTGTACTGCTGCACCTTAAAAGCAGGCTCTAAGGCAAACACGCTGAAAATCTGACTATACATACATAATAGCTCAGAGAAAGGGAGGTGAGAAGTAAGAAAGAGAAACATAACTGACCAGGGTATGAACAAGAACTGCACAATAGTATTCCCATGTATGCCAACAAACCTTCAGATTCATGAAATGGTCACTGTACTTAATGCATGTTCTAACCCAAATAGATAAGAGCTCCAAACACTTTACCGAATGTTCCAAGCATATTTCATATGCTCTATGCATACCTGGCTCTTCACTTTCATTTCTAGATCGAACAAAGTTTGAGAAAATGCGACTATTATTTTGAGACAGAAGTGGTATTCTGTGATAAGTAGAAAATGTAATCATTTTCATTGTAAATGTCAGCCTAGAATAGATTGACAAAGTTTTACAAGAAATATTATTTTACATCTATTATTTTGCATCTTTTACTGCTTTAGTATTTCCTAGAGTTTAAATGCAGAAATTCCTGCATTTCATAATATACTTCTAGTGCAAATAAATCTAACTTTAAATTAGGTTCCTTTTTGAGACTTGCAGAGAAATTCAGACAGTGTCTGTTGAAAACTAAAGGTTTATAAATCAACAGTACTTATTAGAAAAACATTTAGATGTGTTGCATAGCGCAGGAAGTACCAGAGATCGTCACATGCTACTAGTTGAGTCAGCCATGCCAAGGTCACGTTATCGTATGGTATTTTATAAAGCGGGTGACACTGGTCGACCTTATACCAACACACAAATTATACTTAGAGATTAAATAACGTTACTGACGCCGCACATTTGCCTAGATAACTTCTTATCCCTTCATTCGATAAGATCACATAACATTGAAACAATAAGTATGCTATTTAGGAATGATAAGAAACAATAGAAGATATACACTTATTTTTTCTAATATAATTCAGAACACACCTGCCTGAAGAAAAGTATCGTCAGTTTTTAAGTTTGGACTTAATTACGTGATAACATTTTTGAAATTGTTTTTATTAAGCATAAAAGTTTAGTCACAGAGGATGAGCATATCACACACATATACCTACACACCACGAGTAGCCGAAGTCGTTAAGGCGCGGACTCGTAAGCGGGAGGTCTGGGGTTCTAATCCCGCCAGGACCGTCCTAACCCCGACTGAGGTTTTTTCCAGATTTTCTTCATTTCTCATAAATGGCAAATTTCGGGGAGGTACCCTAAACTTAGGCCTGGAACGTTTCCTTCCTTAAAAATAATCCTTTCCCAATTTATCATTTCATCTCATGTATCATCAGTGTCCATCGCCTGTGGTGCCTCTGTAGTAAAAACGGGCGTTAAACACTATTCATTCATACAGACACGCGCGCGCGCCGAATTAATTCAAGAGTAAAATCTATTCCAGAAAATTGATGTAAGTTTTCAGCCTTACACTGTTAGGTAGGTAGGTAAAGGCACCGTTTTTCATCGTAATCTACTTTACTTCAAAGCATTCTCATAACTCGAATTAAAATTTCATCCTCCCCTCCCATAGTCCTCAGATGTGTCTGCAAATGACGGAGAACAGCATCCTTCAATCCATTATCGTTCGTGAATCATCGCCCTCTTATGGTTACATCTTAAAATACAAGTAACACTCAATGGGGGCAAAGTCTAAGTTATAATTCAGCTCCTGTAAGCTACGTGTTCACGACAGCCTTGGCAACAACAGCCATGTGGACTGGTGCCCTGTCGTGTAGCAGAAAACTCCTTGACTCAGCATTCGTGCACGCACAGTTTTGCTTGACAGCACTGCGCAATTGATGCAGTAGCTCAGCAAATACTGCCCAGTCCTTTCTTTGAAGTCTATCATTAGTCTTTGCAGCCCCCCAAAAATTCGCCATGATCTTCTCCGTGAACCGTATGACCTCGACCTTGGTACCTCACCTTTCTTCTTCCACTTATCTTCATTTTGAAAGAAAGTCATAGTGGAAGGCCATAGTTTCCTCCCTTGCTCCGAGAGATTTCAAATTTCTCTCGTTACCACTGAAAAAATTCACATCTTCTGACAACATTACAGGCGCACTTGCTGAAAAGATTCTGGGTATTTTCATTGATTTTTCACAACGAAACTCCGTATATACCGTTTAAATAAAATAAGAGAAATAATTTCCGAAAGTAGAGAAAATTAGTGCATTAGAAATAGGGGTATATTTGAAAACCGAAACTCAAAACGCTCTCTTACGTTTTATTTTCTCTATAATGTTTTAAAATAAAAGCACAAATGAATTCAGTATATAAACTATATGTAACCATGCATATGTTTTATATTTAACAAAAACAAAAGCCAATGTGAAATATTAACCTAATATGTATTTGAGAATTATATTTGTATGTAATAAGCTTCAGAAAACGTTATCGCTACATATTTTTGCAACAATAATAATTAAATTAAATTTCAAAGTCAGTGGAAATCGATGAAACTTTCGATTGTTTATAAGTGATGGGTGATTTGCTTAGTACATTGTAATTGTTTTTAAATAGTAACATGTTTCTGTTTTATTGAAACATATGAACATCTTCTTAAATATACAATTTTAACTTGAAACTGTTATTTTTCTCTGTTTTAGTGAATGTAAAGATGCTAAGGGCTCAGTTCATTAAACATTAAAAATGTTTAAAAATACCCACCAGTATTTGTCTAGCAGTAGCCATATATTTCATTCAATTAATAGAATACCAATAAATTTCGTGATTTAATCTCGATGATGATGATGATGATGATGATGATGATGATGATGAATACAATAATTTAAAAACGTGCTTTCTCTTTTGTGGTACTCATGCATTGCAAGAATTCTAATTGTATTTCACCACACAGTAAAGACATAACTGATTTAATATTATAGGGCATAATTTTGATTTTATGTTCTTTTTTTAAAGTTCCTTTAATAGGTAATGAATTCGCTTAGTTTACGCAGCTCCTGCTTGGCGGATTTTTATGCATATGCAAATGTTGATGAAAGATTCGAAGCGCAGTTGTTTTAGAGAGTTCAACCCTTCAACTATTTCTTTTGTCTTTAGACGCCTAAAACACAGAACTTCCTTCTTGAAAAGTGAGATGTTTCTTGTGTTAATACATCCACCGGGTTACCCCCACGTGGATCATCTTTAAGGCTCTCTCTGCTCAAACGAAATAATGTTGCCCATTCCTTCACAGTGGAATATGAAGGGAAAACTTCCCCATAAACACTGTCAAGGAATTGTTCAATGTCACAGGGTGAATGTGATTCTTAAGTTAAACATTTAATAATTGTTCTGTATTCAATTTTGAACATCATACTGTATTATGCAATACGTCTGGCATAAACATCTCCAAGCAAATAAATGGTGTGACTAGAAAGGAAATGCAGTGTTTACACTCATGAAACACGTGAATATGAGATAATATGAATCATGGCTTTAGTCAGGCCGGAAACGTATGAAACGTATTTCATACTTCAGGACCAAATGATAATGCCTAAACAAAAGTTTCTCTCTTAAAAGTATTCATAAAAAAGACTCCAGTATAGTGTAAAGACTCGTTATGAATGTATAGAATATGACAAAGCATTTAATCCAGTGAGTCGCTCCTTATTATTAAACATATGAGCAAAGAACGAAGATTCAAGCACAATATTTCATAGCACTGTTTTCGTTAATGCTTGAAAGTCTTCCACTTTGGTTCTTGCTGTTTCAATAGAGGATATCTGGCTTCATAACGTCAAATGACATTTTTGCTAACCTTTCTGTTTGCAGGCGCAGCAATTAATTTTACGTGGTAGGATTGATAGCTACTAATGACCTTTGCCAGACTTACCAACTCTTTCCCACTGTGCGCAGCACCTTCTGCTTTCTCGGATTGGGCTACAGGTATACTTACCCTTACAAGGAGACGATTTCTAGAGCTCCAGTCCCGAGCGACAGCGGAGAGAAACGAACTCCTCAGTCCCGAACGGGCACATTTTCTCTGCGTGGCCGCTTGTAACAGTGTAAATGTTGCGTGTATTACCTTTTTGTTAAAGGTAACGTAACCTATGTGTCTTCCTAACTTTCTGGCTGCAATATGTTGTTCCTTATTACAAAAGTGAGTTTTTCACTTTTTACCACGCTTGCCTAAATGGAATTCGTAATTGATTCACACACACACTAACCTTAACGCTAACCCCGGCCGGTGGATCCAGTGGTTTGCTACGGCCTGACGGCCTATGCTCGCCTCCTTTTCATAAATAAAAATTGATAGGGGATTGTATGTTACTAAGTAGGCGGGTAAATCATTGTAATGGTGGAGAATCTCCTCTGATTTCAGCAGAAAAAGAAATCGTAAATATAATTTTATAGCGGATTATGTGCGTGGTAATTATGCAAATCATTGTAAAGTAGCAAATCTCCTTTAACTTCAGAAAAAACGAACAAAGAAACAAAACACATTCAGGATGTGAGGATTTGAAACCATTAACCTTACAACTATAGCATGACGCCCTAACCAACTAAGCTATAAAGCCGTTGTGTCAAAATACTAACTGAACTTATTTCTAACAACAAAATATATTCATAAACCATTATACTACATGTGTCGTACATTTACGGCATGAAAAAGAACCTCGAGCCTGAAAGAGAGGCCTCTGAGCAAAATTTGTCGGCCCTGAGTTGAATGGGACGCTGATGACCTGAGATGTTAAAGAGCGTCCGTAAATAAATCAATTAAAAAAAAAGTCAGCAGTAAAAACGGGCGTTAAACACTACTAAAAAGCATTACTGCAAAGTATCTAAAAAAAACTAGCGTTCAAAAGAATATATCACCATCTAGATAACTATAACATTTTAACAAGCGAGCAGTTTGGGTTTAGAGAAAACATGCCAATCAATAAAGCCACTTTCAAGTTAACTAATGAAGTTCTAAAATTCCTCGTTAATAAATTTAATACACTAGGAATACTCTGTGACCTATCAAAAGCTTTTGAATGCGTAAATTATAAAATACGTTTATCAAAGTATCCCATTATATTATTAAGGGCAAAGGTTATCAATGAATTGCATTATATGAGCACTTATCAAACAGAAAGCAAACACTTATAAGTCCTTCAGATAATTACAACGTGTACTCGGAATAGTCATTGTAAAGCGCGGTGTTCCTCAAGGTTCTATTTTGTATCTATTTGTACTGTATATCAATGATCTCTCCTCAGTAATAAACAATCCAATTGTTTTTGCAGCCGAAACTAGTATTCCCATTAAAGAACACACTAAATATCTGGTTTAACAGTAACAAAATTTATATAAATTTTGAAAAAAGCTAAATACAATAATTTTTACTCAAAAAATGAAAACACTGCCGGTCTAAAGATACAATATGAAGGCAATGAAATCATCGAATCTAACATAAAATTTCTTGGTCTTATGATTGATCAGAATATGAATTTGGAAGACCATATTGATTACATCTTACCCAAACCAAGCTTGGCATGGTTTCCAATCGACTGTTTATAAATAAGAACACCCTAAAAACAGTACTTTATGCTTACTTCTATTCCTTAATGACTTACGGAATTATGTTTTCGGGAAATTCAGTAAATGCTAAAACAATATTTATTATACAAAAAAGAGCAATTAAAATAATGGCAGGGACAAAATGATCAACGCATTGTTAGCCACTATATCGAATTCTACCATTAGTTTGTGGATACATTCTAACTGTACTTTTATTAGCAGTAGATAATTCGGAAGTGTTCGTAAAAAACTTAGATATACACAGCAAAGAAACTGGGCATAGACCACGAAACAAGTTGCAAGTCTACAAAAGGGTGTTTATTACAATGATGTAATGTTATTTAATTCACTTCCATCATCTATAAAGGAATGGGATACAAATAAAAATAAATTCATGTCAGCAATATAAAGATATCTTATCATCCACACTTTCTTTACAGGGAAAGATTCCATGCAATCAAAAACTAAGTATATTAATTTTTGTCCATTGAATTCATTCAGCTTTATAAATATATTAAATGTAAATACTGTAAGTTACCATGTTACGACCATCTTTGACAAACCCTACACCAGAGTTAACGTTTGTAAATATGAAGAGTTTATAATTTCATCAAATGTTCATGATGTAGATCTTTCCTGACGAAATCTACATCTAGAGTTGCCAAACTCATTATAGGATTCGGTCGGTCCTGGTGGTGTAGTGGTTACCATACTTGCCTCCTAAACCCAAAACGCGGGTTCGAACCCGGCCAGGAGCGAGGGATTTTTTTTCGGGCGTAAAAATCCTAAGTATGGTTTCCTTCGGAAGGGAAGTAAAGCCTGAAAGAGAGGCCTCTGAGCAAAATTTGTCGGCCGTTTCACGCCCTTAGTTGAATGGGACGCTGATGACCTGCGATGTTAAAGAGCGTCCATAAATAAATCAATCAATCAAAAAAAAAAAAAAAAAAAAAAAAAACATGGGATTCACAGTTTGAAGTGATATATGATATGAGTAGTTAGCTATCGTGGTAGACATATCGAAGTTAGTTACACATTCAAGGATTGAAGACTCATAACTTCGTTAATGAGTTACCTAGCTAAGGTTTCTATAGGCGTGTCTTATTTTCCACGTTCATAAAGTGCATATTCAATCCATTATTCTTTATCATTAGAGTCAAATAAGAAATACATAACACATTTAATCTTGGATTAAATGTGGGATAGTGATATAAATGAGGCGTATTTTTAGAAGCGAATTAAATTACAATGTCAAAGTTCGCTTCACTTTAAAAAGTAGTTCTATCTCTAATTGAGTAACTGTTAAAGTGTTTTTCCTTGTACACACGAGGCTTGGCTGCACCTCTAATAACATAAGAGCACACCAAAAAATTGAAAGAAATAGGTATAATGAAAAGGTCAATGTGAAACTGTAAAAGAGCTTAAAATGATCTGTTATTAATGATTTTATTGTTATGAAGCTTAACTTTGTTTTATAAATGATAATACTGTGTATATATATATAATATATATTGAAATTTGTAATTATACTAAATCATAATTTTGATGATCTTTCACAAAGTAGTCCCCTTTGGATGCAATGCACTGTTCCAGCGTTTTTGCCAGTCTTTAAAAATGCTGGAAAAAATTTTTGACAGCTCTTTCAGAGTCGTCTTTGCAACCTTTATATATTTCTGATGATGGAAAATGCCTCCCAAAAAGGTATTTCTTGAATTTGGGGAAAAGGAAAAAGTTACACGGGCTAAATCTGGACTAGGGAGGGTGAAAGACAAACTTCAAGTTGATTTTAGCGAGATATTTAGCAACAACATTTGTGCAACCGTTCATTATCGTGGTGGAGCATCCAGCTCGGAAGTGTGGCTTTTGCGTGTAATATGGCCTTGCAGTTTTTTTCAGGAATCTATAGTATTACACCCAGAAACAATCGAGTGTGTAGTTATGGCATACTGGTAAACCAACCCTTCCTGGAATATCGAGAAATGAGATGACCACAAGTTTCCCACCATAATCAACCACTTTCGCTTTTTTGTGTCGGTGATGATGAAGATTTCGATGCAGAACTTTGCTGTTTGCTCCCAGATAGAAATTATGTCATCAGCAGTGATTAACTATGAAAAAATCTTATCCTGTAAACATCATCTATCCGTTCAGAATCAGCATTCTCGGAACCCACCGTGCACAAACACGTCTCATGTGCAACTTTCAGTTACCAACATGTAGGTGACATCCAGTGAAATTTGCAGCATTTCCAGAAGTGTTGTTAATATTATTCGACACCCTCTGTCAAATGAAGCAGGGGTGTTAATGTTTTCTTCCGTTAAAGCACAAATTGGAGCGGAGGGTCAATCTTTCCTTGAAATAACATAAGACCTTCCATTCTCCTAAAATATCAATATGACATATATAGTCCTTAATACTTTTGACGTAGATAAAATATGCCATGTATGTGTGTGGATAACAAACTATAGTAAATAAAGACAACTTTAATGAGTATATAGGACTTTTATAGGCTTTTTCTAAGCTTTTATGCTTGAGTTTATCAAGAAAATAAAATCCTTTCTTCATACTGTTGATCATATTCTTAAAGAACTTGGATATAATTTAAAAAACTGATGTTTAAATCTAGCCTCCTGTATTTTTAAGATGCAAGTGTGAAAATATAACTTTAAGGGATTACAAAAATAAGTTTTAACGTAAGTAATATGCAGCTTATTTCTATCTCTACTCTGCACCTGATGCACAAATTTATTATTTAATTTTGATTTTGAGAAACATTTAAATAAACGGAATAATTAAGTGTTTTAATTAATTACGAAATATTTTATAACAAATTTCTTCTTGTTTTAGCTTGTAATGGTCTTGAGCATAGAAAACGTTTGTCTAATGTCATTTGATGTCAAGGCTGTTTGCTGTTTAAGTTCCCAAGGTAAGTGTGCAACCACTGCAAATTTCCCTCTCTAGAGCTGAACACGTACTTTTCATCTTAGTATTTCGATTACCTCTTGGGGCTTTCGAGGCCACAACCAATTCTACAGGTTCCGGTGCGCTTTTACAAGTGGGACCACGATTGTAATGGCCTTTTAAGCGTGGAAGCTTTCAATGCCGTGTTCAGTAGAGTTCAGGAATTCGCTAAAATGAAAAGGCCTATGATTTTGACTCAGAACTGAGGCGATTTCAGTTTCGTCGAAGTATTAGCTAATCTCTCGATTTCGTTGAAAGTTTACAGTAATAAATCGGCATGATTAAAGTGGTTCATCTGATAGTATTTTGTTGAGAAATACTTTTAAACAGAAGTACTGTTGCTCACTTTCGCAAAATGCTTTATAATGTCTACCATAGTGTAAAGATAGGTACCTCACCCATTGCTTTGCTTGTGTATTTAGCACTTCTGTAATAAGAGTAAACATTTGTCATTGCGGGCTTTCCCAGGCCACATAATACGTAAGTCCTCTCTAGCTATGCACGTTACTTTGAGTCTCGGCATTTTGTATGAAATTAATTGGGGTCTGTTTCCTATAATATTTGCAATAAAGATTTACTAGATTTCGATTATTTCAACCGCCGATACCGTATGTTTCACCTTCTAATTCTTCTACCCTCTTACAAATTACTGTAAAATATGTAAATTTGGAATATCGGAAAATTCGGTGCTTTAATGATCAATTCGTGTTTCCCTGGCTGACCAACTGGAATAAAAATAAAACGAAGTTCATTTGAAAAGTTCTTGGAATGACCCATAGATTGCTGCAGCAGCAGTAGTTCCGAAGCAGTTTGTTTTATCAAAACCCGCCATCTTCCATAGAAACATTTTACTATAATACATAGATTGGTCTGTTTGTTGCAGTGCACGCATGTGTAATGGGGAAAATGATAAATGCCGAATATCGTGTGGTTAAGTACAGAAAAGAAGGGCATCACAAAGTTTTAACACGGCTGTAAAAGCTTAGAAGATAACCAAGGTAGCGGACGACTAAAACCGTCACATCAGAAATGATCGAAAGGTGCACAGTGTGGTTCTGAAGGATCGCTGATTAAAGGTGTCCGAAATTGATGAAACTCTGGGAATTTTAGGGAAATAATTTTATTGTGCATGAAAAAATTATCGGCAAGATGGATGCCACAGCTGTTGACTGAGGTTCAAAAGAAACCAGAGTGCAAATCTCTCAGCAAAGTTTGGCTCGTTTCCAGAGAAATGCCACCGAATTAATGCGTCGATTTGTGACCAATAATGAACAAAGCAGCAGTCTAAACAATGGAAGAGCACGAGTTTCCACTGCGAAGTAGGGAAGATCATGGCATTAACTTTCTGGGATGCCAAGGGCGCACTCCATTGGAATATCTATCACTGGATCATATTATGAGAATCTTTTGAACCTATTGAAGACAAAACACGCGAGATAAGGCTGGGTTTACCAAAGAAAAAAGTCATCTTGTATCAAGACAATGCTCGTCCTCATACATGTGTCGTTACAATGGCGAAAATCAATGAACTGGGGTAGATTTGCTGCCACGTCTGCCTTATTCCCCTGACTTGATTCCATCGGACTTCCAACTGTTCCCTAAACTGGAAAAATTCCTTGGTGGAAAGACATTTTCGTTCAATGAAGAGTTGAAGTGTATTTCGTGATGGGATAAAGGCTTTGAAGTATCTCTGAACAATGTGCATTAGTGTCAAATGAGACTATGGTGAAAAATAAGAATAATTTCAACTTATATTTTGTAATTCATTTCTAGAACCTTTTTCAAGTGACTCTAGTAATAAATATTATTTACGAGAGTCATTTTTGTCAAGATACTGGCCCTGCTGGCTATGATCCTTAGCGAGTAGGAGGATGGGTTTTATTGCGTTTTTCCATTGTTTAGAGTTGTCCAATAAGCGTGGCCATGCATAATGTTAGCCATGGAATCTTCCATTTTGTTACTTGCTCTTAGCCATGCAGATCTGATTTCTGCATCGATGATAATACAGTGATTTTTCTTTTTAGACAATAAGCTCTTATTAAAGACTTTTTGTTGTTCTATGTAAATAAAATACACCTAAAAATTCCATTGCTATAATTTTCAAAATGCAAATTGCTATTGCAACAGGTTCTTTTCAAACATAACAGAATTTCGCTCAAAACCATTTGAGAACATCTAACATGAAAATTATTGCTTTAAATGTTCTTTGAGTTAGTTAACTGCAAATAAATCAAATGGATTGAGAAGATTGCTTTCAAATTTTAATATGTACTTCGCTTGTATATCTCGTTGCATGGATATTTATCACCAAAGATGTCTAAACTAACGAAAGTTAGAAACTCCTGTTTTTGGCTTACCTGTCACGCGCTTTGGCCGTTACGTAAAACAACTGACATTCGTTGTCGCAACCTTTGTCACACAGCTGGAGATCTGCCACTCTCCACGTCCATGTTCTGAAGGCTAATGTGCCAAGTAGCCCTCCACTACCCAGACTTTGCTCCCTATACTTCAGTGGCGATAACGCTACGAGCACTTTAGCTGGAGTAGTCAACGAAACAAATGCCTACCTCCTGCAACAGAGGTCAACTAAAAAAAGAATAAGCGGCAGTCAATGCACACTGTACTTGTGTTTCAAGTAAATTATTATTACTCTGCGGGTCTAGTCGGGTCTAGTTAAACGAATTTGCTTCAATGTTAATACATTTTTCATAGAAACATGGTTTAAGTTAACAGCTACTGAAAGGTATAAGCTCAAGGGTTCTACATAATAAAGTCCTGAATTGGTTTGAAACTTCAAAGTTATTGTTTTTAAAGTAATCTAGAGATATATGCTTGTTTCTTTTCATCTCTTTTCTTTCTTTCTTTCTTTCTTTCTTTCATAAAGAATTATAATACAAAAGGATTATCGTTCTAAGTACTTCATCTTTTCATAGTAAGCATATATGTGCAACATTCCCAACCAGGGATAAAATTAGAACTCACCAACTGACAAACAGATACGCTTGCATCTGAACCACATCGGTGAGCTTGAGATATCCAAATAGTGCTAAAGCATAATAATGGGTTTAACCAACAATCATTCGTGATTATTAAGATTTAATAAGAAAAATCTATACATTTAGAAAACAAGATTTCACATTTAAATATGAATATTTTTGAGGGAGTAAGTGCATATTATGAATGGATCTTCAGCCCATTGGCGATTAAAATTATTTGATTTTTTTATTTTTATAACCGTTCATTTGCTGTATGAACTAGCAGCTCCTTGGCGCTTGTAATTATTAGACATGTTTTATAAGCGTTTATCTGATGCATAAGCCCGGCCCCTTCGCACTTAAACTTGTCTTGCCGTTCATTTGAACTATGAACCTTGACGCCTAAAATTGGCTTTTTATAGGCGAATTATGCTTGGTGAATTGGTGAATTATGCTACAGCCATTTGTGCCTATGGTTTTTTTAATCACGTTAGAGCGCATTTCCTTATTATTATTATTATTATTATTATTATTATTATTATTATTATTATTTATTATTATTATATGTGCTTATTTGGGTAATTATGCTGCAGCTCATTGGGGCCTAAATTTTTTGGTCTTCTATTATAGTTTTTTTTTTTTTTTGTGGTAAATCATGTAAGAGTGCATTTTGTAGATTTTTCCCCCCAGATATTTATTTGGGAATTATGCTAGTTCCCATTGGTGCCTGACATTTTTTGGATTTTTATAGGTATTTATTTGGTGAATTATGCTGGAGTTCATTGGAGACTTAACCCCCCCCCCCGGTTATAGGCAATTTTTTTTCCTAATTATGTTAGAACGCATTTCGTGTAACTTTTTTTATAGATGTTTATTTGGATAACTTGGGGGAGTCCATTGGCGCCTGACATTTATTATTATTATTATTATTATTATTATTATTATTATTATTATTATTATTATTATTATTATTATTATTATTATTTTATGGGCATTCATTGATGAATTGTGGTGGAGCTTACTGGTTCCTAACTTTTGGGGGGGGGGGCTTTTATTATGGAGTTTTTTTTTTGTGAATTATTAAGAGCGCATTTCGCGTAATTTTTTTTAAAAAAAATTATAGTGCTTATTTGGTGGTTTAAGCTGGAGCGCATTGGAGCCTAAAATTATCGGGATTTTTTGTTTCTTTGTAAGCGTTTAATGAGCCAGGAGAATTAGCCCTGAACTTTTTCACGTTTCAAGCAGGGTTTCTTACTCTTTAATAGTTTTCAAAATTAAAATTTCTTCATAGCCGGTTTTGAAGTTAAAAATAAATAACAACAACATTTGTTTGTACTTTAAATTTATGATTTATTACTCAATATTTCGGATAAAAATTAGAAACCACATTTATCAAACATACTTTTGTTATAGATCTTAAACAATTAGTTGGCACTTAGTCGGTTTTGAGACCTATTCCGAAGTTGTTGCGTCTGAACCTGCTTTCTTTGTCATAATTCTGCTATAGTTATCGCAGTTCACATCTGTTTGCCTGAGGGGTAAAAAATCGATTATTGCAACTCTAACACATATGGAGCACTTGGGTACACTTTCTTTTCCAGCGAAGCAAAAAGTATGGCTTCTCCAGTTTTGACAAAACAGCAAGGTATATAGAAAACCTCTCGTCCCCGTTCAAGATTATTAACAATCACCACAGTAGAGCACCGCCACGGGTGGCCGAGGTCGTTAAGGCACGGACTCGTGAGCGGGAGGTCCGCGGTTCGAATCCCGCCAGGACCGTCCTCCCTGACTGGGGTTTTTTCCAGGTTTTCCTCAGTCTTCATAACTGGCAAATGCCGGGGAGGTACCTAAACTTAGGCCTGGAACGCTTCCTTCCTTAAAAAAAATATCCTTTCCCAATTTATCATTTCATCTCATGTATCATCAGTGTCCACCGCCTGTGGTGCCTCAGTAGTAAAAACGGGCGTTAAACACTACTCAAAAAAAAAAAAAAAACCACAGTAGAGCTGAGGAAAAGATGCTGACGTTTGTTCAGCCTATTCTGGAGTTTAGGCGCTAAAGGCATTTACATGGAATTTCAGGAAGTTTTGACTCATTTGCAAATAAAAATTATATACTCTTGCCAAGAAGATTGTTTAAACAAAATGTGTTTTTGTTTTCATCCTACTCTTAACTGACTGCATTGTTTGGAATGGAAGAACATTTCGGTACTTCAGCCTT
Source organism: Metallyticus violacea (assembly GCA_030762175.1). Lineage (NCBI taxonomy): Eukaryota > Metazoa > Arthropoda > Insecta > Mantodea > Metallyticidae > Metallyticus > Metallyticus violacea. The sequence continues at coordinate 51,442,994 of CM060830.1, forward strand.
GCTCGTGGGCTGGCCGTTTGTGCATACACCAATCAGGGCACCTCCGGGATGAAGTGAGGTAGACAATGGGTTGCTAGGATCCATGGACGGTGAGGTACAGATATACAGGGGTCCCTAACAATGTTTCCAGATAAATAAACTCTCCCCTTTAAGGAGTTCCAACCCCTCAAAACGGTCGCTTCCATACTCTTTCCAAGGCTCAAGCCACCATCGCATCGCACACAGCATCAGCCCACTCGCCTCCAACAGAACCAACGAAATGAAATGGGAGAGCGGAAAATTCTCTGAGTTTCATCCAGCATTCGCTAAAGTGACCAGAGGAAACCATGATAAACCGCAATGTCAGGTAGGCCAACCCAAGGGATTTAAACTGGGACCTCTCGATTGCGAATCCAAAGCCTTCCCATCTGAACCATCCTCTCAATGACTGGGTAGAATTTCACGTATCTACAAAACAAACACTTTCATTTAGTAAGGGAGGAAATTATGTGGACATAAAAGGTTGAGTACAAAAATGGCCTGTCATTGAGATGACTAAAAAGTTCGTGAAATGAACCAGTTGTATACAGAAGAATGTGATGTTATTTTATAGTTGTATTGAAACGTTATCATGTTCATAATTTAAGTTCGAGATTATTGCTTATAATAACTGTTAGTGGATAGTAGAAGAATAAAAATTCCAATTTGAAAATGGGAATTGCACACTGAAAATGCGTAACTGATTTATAGTATAATTAAAAAAAATGCATAAATCTTCAGCTAGAAAATGAAATTTACGGAAGCAGGAATCTTTCTAGAGTAGATAATAATGATAATATTAATAATAATTACAATAAAGTATTTAACTACGATATTCGGCAGAGTGAGGTATTAAGTTCAGAAATTCAAGAGTGATTTGAATATTCCTGTGGAGTTTTAATTCAAATTTTTACCGGTTTATTGAGGAAGATCAGTTCTCTAAAAATAGCTCTCAAGATTCCCTTAACAAGATGCATAAAGTTCCCTTATAGAGTAACAAAATATAAAAAATGCTCAAGAGAGCTAGAATTATTAAAGATCATTTATAGTGGGCGTATACAGGATTTTCAGAATATGTCCCTACCGCGCTTGCACGGAGTTTGCATCTCGGCAGCTCGGCGTCTGTACTCCAACACGACCATTTTGGTGGAACCATCCTCTACTGGAAAAAAAACAAACAAACAAACAAACGCTAGGGGCGATTAAACATAGTGTCGCTGATGAAAGAAACCACTCACAATAACGCACACATGCCACGGGATCATCTTGTTGTACAATGGATGCGTATACACTGGTAAGATTTGGGTTTATAAATTGTTATATGTGCAGAAGACACTGATACCCAAACTTGTGCTAATTACGATAGTGGTTTTGCTGGGAACGTTCAAGATTTGCTCCAGTTTCGTCTAATTTGTCTCCTTTTAATACGGTACGTCTTTGTGTGTGTTTTTTATTTTGCACTTAACCAAGAGTGTCAGATTTATTCTCAAGATTCTGAAGTGCAGTTTTGGAGAGAGGCAATTGCTCAGTAAACATGCGAATAGATTCTACGTTTGTATTTGTAATAACATTTACACACAGAAATGCGTTGCTCTAAAGCCTTCGCAAACGAATGTAGATTGGGGATGCTCGAAAGGTCAAGGACAGGGAATGAGTGGGGAGGGGAGTTAACCTCATGCACCAAGCTTTTCTGACACCCTACTTTAGTTAATAAATAGAAGTTGCATAACCTTTATAAATTATTTTATTTTACTTTTCCTCTTAATGCTTTTTTCCCCCTTCTTTAAAGCACTTACAGATTCTCAAATAAATGTTTTCAACGAATATGAGCTATTATTATATGTGGCGAAAACTTATTCAGGTAAGGTATCGCCTTAACTGAATTTCTTCTACAACGTTCTAATGATTAAGGCCTGATGGTTTTCTTTGTCTGTCATGCCATATCCATGGAAATATAACCTGATAACTTCTCTATGACTTTTGTGTCACCTTGCACTGACAAAATGGTTAAATAAGAGAAATAAATGTCTTACAAGTTTACAAGTAAATAATCTCTGCAGTATTCATCTGTTTCTGAAAGCTCTGATTTTGTTTCTGGCTGTTTATCCTGCAAACCCAACTTTAAGTCAAACGTTTGTCATTTGTCATTTTATGTTTATCCTGCAAACTTAACTTTAAGTCAAACGTTTGTCATTTGTCATTTTATGGGCTATGCTTTTTTATGTTATGTATAGTACCAATTCAGCATATGTTTTTCCCTCTCTCAAATCAGAGTCCTGAAGAAGAACGTGAAAAGTTTTTATATTCCACTCTTAATGAATGACTAGTTCAAAGATTTAATAAAGAGGGGAAAATGCCACTAGCAGAAATCTGTGGAGTATATTATCTCAAAATTAAGATCTGCTATTTACGCTTTCAGGCATTACCTCATCTCAGCTCCGGACCCATAATAAAATTGTTTATTTTGTTTATTTCTATTCAAAATTGAAACATGAATTAATATTTTGGGTTATGCTACGAAAGAGGGAAATTCAATTAATGTTTGATGAAAATAACAGAGATGTTAAGAGCCATTTCAAAAAATAAATATCTGAATTTTCTTGTGAATATATACTTTCTGGTATGAGTTTCTGTGTTAAAAGACCCTGACTGGGGTCTTTTGGCAAGCTTATGTCTACGAGGCAAGTATAGTTAGCGCTAGACCACCAGGACGAAAGGATAAACAAAGGAGAACTTTGGTTTAAATAAAAAATAGAAAATAAAAAACTACAAGAAATTGTAACGAAGGTGGTATGCGTGAGAGATTTAAAAGATAACGTTTTTGGAGGAAAATAAATACCAGGACTACAGATAGAGCAAGGCAAGGCATTTTCAATGAAGATGGAAGACAAAATGGAATTGAATTGTGTATGGAAGGACTTCATTGGCCTAGATTATGAGTTGCCCACACCTAAAAACCACATCGGCATTTTTAAGATCTTTAGAACCTTTAGCCATGTGGATTTTTGTAATGGTATCGCACAGAAATTAATCGCAACCCTATTGAAATAACGGGTAAAGAAATTTGAGCATTAACAGTAAAAACTAAACACCAGAAGCAAGCAGCTTGACTTTCAGATTGGAGCTATAACCATTAGCTACTTCTAGTCTCAAGCGTATTAACATAGGCGCCGTTGCGGTAGTCCAGCCAGCACATTAACAGCTGTGCCACGCTTTTGTACTCCAGCATGTCTGCAAAATTTCTGAACGACTTCATTTTCATGGCGCCATTTGAATAGCTGTGTTAAGTGCCGGAAAGATACCAAGTTCGATGATGCTTCAAGACAATTTACTTTTCAAAAACTCCAATAAATGTTTCACATTTGTTAATTCAAAACTACGGAAAAAATAAGCTTATTAAGGATTTGATATGTCTCTGTATACCCATCATTTAACTCACTTCTACAGTTTCAGTCACATGCAATGTTTTTATAAACATTTTAGCATACTTCTCATTAATAAGTACTACACATTTAATTTTAAATGTCCTGATTATATGTTATTAAATAAATTATTTAATCTCAAACTCTTTATTACATAAGAAAAGTCACAACAATTTTTTTATTTTACTTCATTTTGAAAAGTTACAATATGTAAAACGTAATAATATTCTTTGTTTAATGTAATATTCAAACAGTCAAACATTTATGCAAAATTATTCCTCCGTTAAGTGTGACAAATATATATATATATATATATATATATATATATATATATATATATATATATTTAGCGTTCTTCATAATGACCAGGGTTTAAAGAGACGACAAAAGAATGTTTTGTGATAAAATGAATGCCTAAATGAACCCGAAGCCCACAACGCTTAAAGTTACCTGGTATTCGCCTTTCAGGGTGAAGAAATAAAGGAAAACTTAACTCTGACAACTGACATGAGATTGGAATACGGCACGTGCAGATTTGCAGGCAGACACGCTGACCTTAAGGCCCCGGAGGCTGTCAAAATATAGTGATACACAAAGAATCAATGCAGAATGGAAGGGAACATTATCATCATTATTATTGCATATTTAGTAGTTTTAATAATAAAAAGTTATTGAAGATTTACAGGGAGTTAAAGAAATAATGGCGTTAAACCCTATTAAAACAAACAAACAATGGAGTAAGGAAAAAATACGTGGAATTACGAGACAGAATGGTGAGGAAAGAATTGCATGTGCTAGAACATATGTAATGAAATTGAAAGGTTTAAGAGGAGGAAAGAATTTAGAGGAATGTCCAATGTGTGGAATGAAAGAAAATTATTGGCATACTATTCTCGAATGTGAAGAAAATAATAAGAGAAAAATTAAGGATCGGGGATGGACCAATCTACCTACAGAAATAATAGGGAAAAGGATATCGAATATGTTATCATAGAAATTGGTGCCTGTTTAGGTAAAGTAAAAAGTAAATAGTTGAGGAATGTAAATAAGTAAGGGGAAACAGAGCTTTTAGAAAATTAATTAAAAATAGAAATTAATAGGGCATGGTATACGTGTAGCGGAGTAACCACAGTGTTGAAATTTACTGGGTCATTGGATTAGTTAACAACTCATGAGTTCGAGTATTATATATATATATATATATATATGTATATATATATGTAGTTAATGCGAAGATCGTTTTTGTTTTGTTTCTTTTTTAAAGTAGAAGTTAGTGTTTATCAGTGTAAATGAATATAACAACATATGTAGTTGTAGAACTATATGGAAAGAACAAAGGGTAAATATTACATAAATTGTATCTTGGCGGGAGCTATATACGTAAAAAAATTCTATATAAACTCGAAATAAATGTATAGTGTATTTGATAATTATTGACTGATGAATTCAGAAAGAATTAAAACAGAATAGGAGTTTAAAGGATAGCAATAATAAGGAAAATAAACCATAAAAAGAATGGAAGAATAATCCTCTGATAATGGGAAAGAATTATTTGAGGTGATGATTGATTCTCTTGTCTTCAGAAATCCCAATAGGTACCGAAGACAGAGATTAGTAAGGTTTGTAAAGGATAGATAGGGGGTATTTTAATTACTTTCTTACTATTTAATTTGGTATTGTTTCAGAATTGGGAATAATTATGTTTAATTTATAATTTTGTAAAGAAATTTATTGTATTTCATTTCAAAGTCAAATATTATTATTATTATTATTATTATCATTATCATCATCATTATTATCATCATCATTATTAAATTTTGCTCAGAAGCTTTTTCTTTCAGGCTTGCTATTCTTTTACGCCAGCACGTTTACGATACCTTTACTTCCAAGGATTTTACTTTACTTGGGATTTTTACGCCCTAAAAAGTTCATAGGCCCTGCTGACCATGTTTACAAGGCGAGTTCCCAAGTCCACCAGGATGGACAGACAACTCGCGTGATTTTATGGGGTGATTTCATGCTATAATTAGAACAATTTTTTCTAGTGTAATTTTGGCCATTGAAGTGTTGTTATGAAATAAAAGTAATGTTTGCGTTATCTTTTATGTGCAATTCATATATTCCGATTATAGTAACATAAAATTTAGTTACGTTTCAAGGGTTCCTAAACAGAGTATTCGAAAAGAATACTTTGTTTAAACTATATACATTGCATTGTATAATTAATTACATACATATGTTATGCAGAACATGAAATATTTATGTTTTAAATTATAAAGAACTCATTCATAGGAAAATTCTAGTTATATCAATTAAAACATTTATTATATGCAATAAACATCGTTAAAATGTGTGAAATATATTTTGCAAAACATAGTTTATATGCTGTCAAAGAAAATGCCTTTTCCTCACTAATAAATTCTTTTATAGAGTAATAGGACTTCTGTAAGAGAGTTTTATATTTTTATCTGTCACAGAATAACAATAATAGATATTAATATTATAATTATTATTACAACACTAATAATAACAATGACTTGAAATTGTTTGTGGGATCATTAAATATTTTTACGTATTCATAATGCACTCCCTTTAGATAGCAAGATAAATTAGCAATGCGCCTTATGAAAATTTGTTTTTTGTCTAGTGTTGATACGTATTTTCATAAAGTATTTGAACTTATAAAGCACAGATATTTTCACAAGCAAATGTCAAAATATTAATTTTTTGAAATAGGTTCTTACATGAAGTTCTGTTGTTAGCATCACAAATTATTCTAATTGTCTTCTTTTGTAGCATAAACATTCACTTTCTTTCGAAGGAATATTTCAAAATATTAATTCATATTTCAATATCGAATAGAAACAGCATAAAAGATAATTTTTAGTATAGATCTGGAACTGAAATGAAATAGTGCTGATAGCAGATCCAATTTTACAATTTGGGTGTTAAATTATTAATGTTTTTGCTGGAAACTATTATACTGGTGTCATAAACAAAAAAAACAGTAATAGCTATATTTTATTGCTAATAGCAGGCCATTAATGTAAATTGAAAGGATCAGAGGATCCAGAATTGATTCATGTGGGATATCATGTTTCAAATCCCCCTTTCCTAAATAATATAATTCTTTTTATATGATGTATTTTATTTGAACCCTTTGTTTTCCGCTATACAGATATTATTTTCATTATTTATACCACAGTGGTTTAATTTTTCTCTTAGGAAAGCTTTGACTAGATCATAAAATTCCATCGACGTGTACTTTATTATTCAGTGCTATCACAACGTCATTTAGATTCGTTCTGGAATAAATCATATGTCCAAAATTAGCTGTTTTGAGATATTAACATTATTGTATTAAGGAAAGGTGGTTATATAGCCTGGCAGAGCTCATCAAGTGATATTTCTGTATGTTTTTATTGCAATAGATGCTTAGTATTCTCATTAAGTGCAGATTTTACATCCTTTAGCCAAACAGAAATCATTAATATCGCTATGTCTGTAAAACACAGTGATTTCTGTCAGAACCATGACGATTTGTAAAATTAAATGCCACAAAAATAAAAAATAAAAATAAAAAAGTAAAAGAAAAGAAAATAGAACAATTAACCCTTTGTTATTTTTTCACAATTCGAAGCGTTTTGCGATAAATCCCCTTGAAAAGTTTTATGTGAATCATTTACTGTCATAACTTTGATGTAAACAAAGATAAAAAAAATGAGCAACGCTAGTTAGGAACTTGTTTTCATAGTAAGGTTATGAAAACAAACACAAACAAGTACCTGCAGTTGGTGCATTTTTAAAATTATAAATTAATCTTACAGAATATTAAGCAGCGTTGCCATATGTTGCAAGATAAAATATTAATTTTTTCGAAAATCTTAAGTAATAGAGAAAAGGGTATTTAGTTTAACACGACGGATGGAGAAATGAAAAATATTGTACCTAATTATCCTAATATGTTTGATAGTTGTGGTTATTACTTAGCCACTCAATGTAAAACAAAACTTAAACAAAAATAAAATAATTTTATACGAACTATAAACTTACTGAATAGTATAAAAAAACAAACGTAAATTATTTAACACTTTGTAACTGCATTGGTTATTGATTCTGATATTCTCCAGTGGATGAACTATTGATTTTGAAGACTTGGAAAGTAGCTGCTGAAACCTCTGCTTCGCCCCTCCCCCACCCTAAAAAGGTTTTTCATGTTATTTAGAGGTACTTAATGATAACGTAATAAAGAAATACTGCCTTACCTCAGCTTCTAAACAATGTTGAGCGAGCTATTGTATTTTCACGTGTTTCGATACCACATACGTTCTCAGACTTCCTCCTTGCCTTGATCACAATCAATTATGGCACAAATGACAGTGAGAAGCCGCGACAGACGCTGATGCTGCATTCTTCACCACTTTAACTCGTTTTCTACATGAGCCTCTGTGCGAGTGAAAGTGGCCGCTGTAGGAGTCCGAAGAATATATTCGGCGTAGGGATCCTACCTCCACTTTCTTTTTCCTTGTTATCATCTTTAAGTGCGTGAGCTCTGTTGCGTGTTAACGTTATTTGGTTTGATTTCTCCAACATCCGCAGTTGCTGCTGAACAAAAGGCAAACCAGCAACCGAATACAAGAATTCCTTTTTTTAATATCAAACATTTAGAATTTTAATTTTATTAAAACATTCTAATGATCACCAATGATCAATAATGGAATGTGTAATAGAAGGCGGAAGTGGCGCATATAAAATGATCTTTTAATGAACTAATGAAACAAAATAGTGACTTTTCTAAACTTATTACAGAAAGGAGCATTCATATTAGGGCCATGGGTAAAACTTAAGTGAGCCCCGCTCCGATGGGGGGGTAACTTAGGAATTTTAAATATAATTTTTAGATATTTCAATACTTCTGAACAAATTAAACAACTTTTGTTTGAATTTTTTTTTATAAAATTAAATATTGTTTGAAACAGCATTTACGAGTAAAGTTTGGAATATGAAAAAGAACTATTGGAAAGAAAAGATAATAATAACATTACCTCACTCTTATAAAAATGTTTTCCTAAGAATACGAGAAAAAATATGGTGTCGGCAAGATGGGGAACCACACACTTCTTAAGACTCCACGTGAATTATTAAACGACAAATTCCACGATAAATGGATTGGACATGCTGGGCCTGTTGTACGGCTACCCCGCTCACCTGATCTTAGACCCTTAGACCCATTTATGGGTCTAAGTTAAGCAAAAAAATCATGTCTATAAAAAACAGTATGAATCATTGAATACCTTAAGTCTGTAGCACTAATCACTCCATGTATGACAGGAAATTTTACAGAAAATCTCAGAAAAAGAGTTGCTAAATGTTTATTGGGGCTTATTTTGAGCATTTAATAGAATGATGTAACCTAAAGGCTTGGGTTTTTAATATTTATATTTTATCTAAGGAGTATCTTTTTACGTCCCATAGATTCTCAAGATATCATTTTAGAAGAAAATTTTAAGTTATTTCAATTGCTTCATTTGTTGAGGACTTTCAAAATATCTAAAAATTATATCATTATTTCATTTAAAATTACGAAATTACCCCCCCCCGAGCCCCATAAGGGAGCCCTCTTAGGTTTTGTGCATGGCGCTGTTATGACAATTCCTCCTGCAATAAGTTTGGGAAAAAAGCAGCATTTTGGACTTATCTGAGAGATATTAACACTTCATATGGGTCATTCTGTACATTGAATATGTGAGATACTACAAAAAGGAAGAGAATATTAAGCAAATGAAGATCTACAGGCAGTCTCGTTACACCTACACAAACAAAACGAGTAACAATATTTTATAGTTTTTTTTTTTTTAGAACTGAAAATGAATTTAAGACATTCTTCTGTGATAGAAACCATTAATTATCAAAAGGCTCAGTTGCGCAAATCCAAATAATATTTACTCTGAAATAGAAAATGTAGCAGAGAGCTTATCCGAATATGCAAAAGATTATTTCGTCACTCTCGTGGCAAAATCTATCGCCATTTTCCTCCCTTCCTCCTCGATCGAAAACATAATTAGATAATTCTTGAACGGTTGCAAGCCCACATGGACGTATCTTTAAGTGTCGTGTTTCACGGGTATACCCAAAATCGCAGCTTATTTGACTTCATTGGCGATCTCTCCACTGATTCCTCGACGAATTTGCATTGTTCTCCTCTGGTGGAAGGGCTGCTCCTTCTTTCTTATTTTTTACATCAACCATGGAGAAGAATTGATGTTCCCATCTCAAAAGTGTTTGATTCAGAGGATGCTCCTTTGAAAACACCGAGGAAAGTCGCTGTGCGTTTTTTCAACATTCTTTCCTGTTTGATTGTTCATTCACTCAACAACACTTTGCTCAATAGTGTATTTTGAAGTGTCAGCCATCATCTAGTTCATAGGATATGAAACAGAAACAACAATATACGTTTAGTATCATTTACATCGGACTTTGTGACCTCTCTGTATTTGTGTAGTCAATCGTGCTAGTTTATGGTTATCCCGAGGCCCTGGATTCGATTCCCGGTAGGTCATACTGTCTGGATAATAGTTTTTTTCCCCGAATTTTTCCTTGCCCTGAGAAGGTGAATGTCACGATAGCTTTAATTCATGAATTCATTTCATTGCACTCATCCCTATAGGCTTCACATCTGTAGAATTCAGTCTACAGCTATAGACGTCGCAAGTAGATCAAGGCAGTTAAAACTACAATAAATAAAACATGAAACAAATTGTGGGGAATAAAATGAGAGACCAGACGCATTAACGTTACCCGCATTATGTAGTTTCGGTCAATTTCATCGCACATGTGATGTCTATAGTGTTGGACAAATGTCCTAAGGTGAGGTGATATTGGGATGTTGCTGTTGCTAAGGAACGATAACGCTATTTACTAATTTTTATCAAAGTCGGGGCAACTCAATCAAAAAAAAAGCATGTTTCTGATGATTATACAGTCGTTAATGTTCGGTAATTAATAATCGCTAGCAGCAGTCTTTGTGAGAAGTAACTTTATAGTTATGCAGAGGCATACATATTTGTTCCAACTTCAAACACGGTTTTAAATAACCATTCTATTCATCTGCTTGGCCTAACTTGAGATAAAGTTATTTGAGGTTTGTACTGTAAAACTTTTAAAAATCAAACAATATTTAAACTACATATTATTGTAGTTAAAATATTAGTTTTATGGTTATATTTATTCAGTTCCGCGTTTTTTTTTCCCCTTCTAATTTTATATGATGTGCCAGTAACTTATCTAAAATATATATATATATGTTATCAAACATTTTGTTAGCATATAGCCGTCTCTTTTATAATTTTGTTTTTGAGAGTGAATTGTATAGTTTCATTCATATTTTGAAAGTATTTAACTTCGTATTAACATCTCAAAATAACAGCTAAACAATTAAAATGATTTACTAATAGTATTTCTTATTATACGTTTACATTTTACAGGATAGTTTTCATGGCTTATTATTTGTGGATGATGAAAGATTATATTTCTCCAGAAGTTTACGTATGAAGTATAACAAATCAATAATCCAAATAAAATTTACTGTGAAATAAAAATGTAGCAGAGAGTTTACCCGAATATGCAAAAGATTATTTCGTCCACACTACAGAATTGAAATGATAGGTACCAGGGAAGACCTTTCTACTACATCAGTCTTGCTCAAGGACTGGCCTTTTGTACCTGCGCCCCCAACGATGGGACTTTCGGGAGGAAGGATGAGTAAAGGGAGATACCGGGCGGCCAGAATCCGGGGGCGATGAGGATTCCTAGCATTATTTCCAGATAAAACACTCCGACGCCGAAGTTGGAGGCCTTTAAAGGGCAGCTTTCATACCAGGCAGTGGGGCAGAAATCTTTTGTAAATGCAAGCCACCGTCACACCGCACACATCAGCACACCTCGCCTGACACTTTCGATCCTGTAACACAACCAACGGGAAAAGGGGAGAGCGGAAACTCGTGGAAAGGAAAGATACATCCCAACATTCGCCTAAGCGACCAGGGTAAACCACGTGAAACCTCAAGGTCAAGATGATGGACTCCAAGAGATTTAAACCCGGGACTTTTCAAATGCGAGTACCAAGCGTTCCTGCCTGAGCAACACTGCTCGATTAAAAAAAAAAAGCACCAATATAGCATTCAGCTCTTGACCTAACCAAGCAATTAACAACCCATCATCATGTCGAAACCTTACTGCAAATTTCGTATTCATAAAGTTCATCCAAGAGCACGACAACACAGAAGAAATGGACTGCCAATTTAAACTGTAACCACCCAAAATCGTAGCCCTAACTAATTCGAGAAAAGCCAGGAGAAGGCACTTAATTCACTGAGAAGCATTTGACTGTGCATTGTGCCTCTAGATTCCGTCCTTGTCACGTTATTTTTGGGTTATCTAACGTTTCGGGACAAGATTAAATATAACTACTATTATCAATGTTTGTAGTGCTAGCATTTTGGCCAATAATTTTTGTTTCCCATTCCGCCCATAAACAATGGACATAAGATAATGCAGTTAAGCAAGAATACTTGAGCCGTGATGGTTATGCGGTAGTTTTCATTTAGCACCTTCTCTAAGAATTCATATAGATTGCAGTTTGAGTTGGTAACCGTTTCTTCTCCTTGGACAACTTTTACGTTGGTGACCCTTGTCTATGTAAAGCGGGTCATTATATCATGGGATCAATTTTGTTTTTCCTCGGAATGTTTTGCCTATAGGCGAACGCTCCGTTCGTTAGCCGGTTATCCGGCCAGCCGGGTCTCGGGGATTAACGGGAGGATAAAACAATAAAACAAACCAAAAATACAACAATACACAAACCAATTTAAGAGGCTTATTATTTACCAAATTATGAAATGGGGTGTTAAAACTGCTCGCCTTCATTCTGCATATATTTTTGGCATTTTTTTAGGAAATTATTTATCACTCGCTGTAGTTCATTTTGAGAAATTCAGATATTTCCTGATGAATATTATCTTTGAGTTCTTGTATAGGGTTCGTCTTGTATACGGCACTTTTTAATTTTTCCCAGAGATAATAATCGCAAGCTGTTAAATTGGGGAATCGAATGGGCCACAAATCTCGTCTAATAACTTTTTCTTGTGGAAATATATTGTGAATTGCTCTCATGGAATTATTCGCAGTGTGAGCAGTGGTAGAGCCCTGTTGAAAAAATGCACGATCACACTTCCTGTCGGTTAATTCCCTGAAAAATATGTATGTGTATGGGGGCGGTTACCATGATATTCACATAAATAACTCACATTTCTATTGTATGCTAAAAAAAAGTTTCTAAGGTTCTTTCACCACTGAGTTAACATATATGAATCGTATATAAAGACACTCTGTGTCGTTATAAGCACACGAGGCACAATACATTTTATGCATATTGTCGATGTAAGAAACGAACAATAAAACGCACACCCAGGAACAGCTGCGCAACGACTGCAAAAATCAGCAAGCAAGGTCAACAAGTAAGCAGACTTGCAAACCTTCCATGGTGCGGCAAACGAGTGGGGGCTCGCGCTAGGAAAAAACCCGCGCCGCTGGGGAAAGCATCACTGATCGCCCGGTACAATCGTAATACAATTAAAGATAAGCTATGAATGAAATAAAATTAATTTTAAACTATCTGATTCATCCATTTATTATACAGCTGATACTATCAGCTGGTTTCAATTGTTCAAAATAACCTACCCGGTACCATGAGATTTGGCCACATAGAGAATCTCACTTAATTCATGTAAATTACCATAGCAACAGTGCGTATATTTTAAATTAAATAAAAAGAAGAAGAAGAAGAAGAAGAAGAAGAAGAAGAAGAAGAAGAAGAAGAAGAAGAAAGGAAGAATAAAAGTATAAACATACATTTAACATAGCGGAACTACTTTTTGGAACACTATCGCGATTTACGACTTTGTATATGGAATAGCTTAACTTTCTTATGTAAAAAATGTAGCAATTTTATTTATATGAGTGCTAGTGTACTTAATTCCGCACACTTTGGTCAGTGAATGAATGTAACTAGACAACAAAATAAGGACACTACAAATATATTATAGCTGATTGCATTTGTACTTGTTACCCCTAAGAATTGATTCCACATAAGTTCCACACTATTTGTTATGCATTAATATTACGTGTCATTGATGTGACAAAGGAGGGAAAACGGATTTTACAATTTTTGCTAAATAGAAGCCATGTAATGTCATCAGTGTTAATAATCACGAATTGGGTTAGGTTTAAGTACAGTGAAATTATTTGAGCTACGGGTCGGAGCGAGGCTGCGTACTGCGTGAAGCGAATCACAAAGCTGTATAATGCATGTGCTGGTAGCAGCCTATTGTTAGTTTTGAGGGATGCTTTGTGTGCAGTTAACCGCTAATAAATATAGAACGGGCTTTATTTACTATATATATGCGAAAACGGAACCCGCAGAGAAATGATAAGATAATTCGCAGATATAGATATTGTTTGCCAACTTATTAAAAAATTACAAGAGATGGGATATCTCAATAACAAGAAACGTGTCCGAATCACTTTAAATAAAAGTTTAATGAAATACAGAAATTCCCTACGCATTAGCCAACAATACATTGCCTATGAGGGGCATCATTTCCAATATCTCTCATAACATAAGTTAGTGCTTATTATTATTATTATTATTATTATTATTATTATTATTATTATTATTATTATTATCAGTTTTAACTGCAGTATCATTTTATTTTTTCAGTAAATATAAAAATACTAATTTTACGCGTGTCGACTTTATCACACTTGCTCCGGTTGCGGTGGCTGCAGTTCCCCTTAAGCAGCCTCATTCAGGTGGCCGATAGCTCAAATAACCTCTAGTATGTTTAATGTTGTGGTTTAGCAGAGACCATGCTAACCGATTTTTAGCCATAAAACAATATACCCAAGAAGCAAACATAGGCATTATAAACAAAATTATAGATTTTCGAAATATGTTAGTTACTTTTTTCTCATTCCTGGGCTAATAGCCAGTCCAAAAGTAATTATTATCTAACACCGCTTTCCATGTGTCCAAAGTGCGACCAAGGTTTACAATTGAATAGCTTGAAGTAATTCCGATGTTTCCACGATCTATTTACCATCGAAATAAACTTTTACTTTTCTATGGATGACATTTCCCAGCCATCAATGCATAAAAATGTACAGAAAAACTGTTTGCATCCTTAGAATTATATAAAAATTGTTGAAATCAGTTAAACATTACAATATATGCACATAGAATTCAATTGATTATGATAACAAATGCCTCTCGGCGAAACCGCAAATGTGTTGTGATTTCTCTGCGCATGAGCATGTGGGCGGAACTTCGGTCTGCCTTTCAGCAATGCGGTGGCATTTTTAGTGTAACATTGCGGACGGAGAAAAGAAAGATGCGGTAAATTACATAACTATTGCATCGTATTTCCGTTCGCCATAGACAATATAATCCCATTCATAATGTTACGGTTTGTATATTCAGCGGCTTTGCTGCCTTCGTTTTATATCTCTCAACTGGGGCAAACTTGCTGCCTTCCTTATAACGGAAAATTCAAAGCCTTCCCTCCTGTAATTTCCTCCTCTAGATGTAGGCATTAAAAGATGCGCCTAATGCTGCCGTTGACCTTAAAAAAATCTTAATGGTAAACATTTTGTATTTTTAATTAAAGTAAAATCATAAATGACTTACATTAAAGTCATTCAAATCTAAAATTAATTAGTGCAGTACTAATAATCAGTAGAGATATGAAAAATGTTTCGTGGACTCGATATGAACACAAGTTAGAATATTTTACGTAGGAGGAAGAGGAACTCAGAACGAGTGCGCTGTCCTTTCAATAATAATGTTAAATTGTATTCTAAACGACTTTTGGTGTATAAGTGAAATCCGATGCCTGCCGTGTAATTTTAAGCTTTGTGGGGAGTTGTTAAGTTGCACCTTTTTATATAGAAATGCCCACGTTCGCTTTCTCAGCTTAATAATGCTGAAATTAAATTACATACTTTACACACTTGGTTGTATCTAGTTGAGGGTTTACATGTTTATCGCAGGTTTATGTTTCAGCGAAGCATATAAAGAATGGTACAAAAGTAACATAGAATTTAAATTTATAAAATTAACCTCTTTATTTACACATGAATTGGCTAAGTTGCGACTTATTTTGAAAGAGTAAACACTCCGATTAGATATGCAAAATAATATTCGGCAAATGTCCTCCATGTCTTACATGACACCCGTGCACTCTTTTGACAAAATTTGCAATTACATTTTCGCAGGCACGTGGGTCTATTGTTGCGATAGTATGTCGGATTTCTTCTTTAAGTTCAGGAATGATTGGTTAGCGTTTACTGTAAACCTTGGACTTTACAAAGCCCCCAAAAGTCACACGGTGTAAAATCGCATGACCTTGGTGAGCAATTGTGATCCTGTTGGGCGAAATCAGCAGCCCATGAAATTTCTGCTCTAACTACTCAATAGCTTCGCGCGCCGTATGACGAGTGGTGCCATCCTGCTGGAACAACATCATCATCAAAGCTAAAGCCTATGGCTTCCAAATGATGCCACAAAAATATTATTATAGCAATAACGTGCACCATTGACAGTTACTGCACTTCCAGACTCCTTTACGAAAAGTACTGCTCAATAATTCCACCACATCAAAGTGCACACCACACAGCCACTCGTTGAGGATAAATCAGGGTTTTCTTCAATAACACGAGGGTTTTCTGTGCTCCAAATGCGCGTTCTGCTTGTTTACATACCCATCAAGATGAAAATGCGCATCGTCACTGAAGATGGTTTTCTTAGTAAAATCACCATCCACTAGCAGATTCTCCAGGATCCAATCGACGAATGCCCGTCGCTTCAAATGGTCGTTCGCTTTAAGCTGTTAAGTCATCGGAATCTTGTATGGGCGCATGTGCAGATCTTTCACCTCAATCTGTTCCATGGTACTACTCGAAATATCTTAACTCTAAGTATGGCTTCCTTCGGAAGGGAAGTAAAGCCGTAAGTCCCGTGTCGTACATTTACGGCACGAAAAATGTGCTCAAGCCTGAAAGAGAGGCCTCTGAGCAAAATTTGTCCGCCATTTCACGCCCTGAGTTGAATGGGACGCTGATGACCTGAGATGTTAAAGAGCGTCCATTAATAAATCAGTCATCTAGGAACCTGCGGAAAATTGACTTTTCGGAACACTCAGCTACATTAGCGCTCACAGCGGCAATGTTTTCGGCCGAGCGTCCGGTACTAGGGCATCTACTTATTTTGTTGCCCATCACCAAACTTGTTTGTTCATACTTTTGAGTCAGCCTTATTGTTGGCGCGTTTTTCCACCCAAACGTACCATGTAATCTACGCACGGTTTCAGCACTACACTCCCCATATTTGTAATATATTTTCACGATAGTTATATTTACCGCCTGTGGTGTCTCAGTAAAAACGGGTGTTAAACACTACCCCCCGCCAAAAAAGATACACTGCAGAATCGTGTGTTTCTCTCTCACTACATCGATCCTGGTGATGTATTGATAACCACACTTGTCCCCCGTCGGTCCTGGTGGTGTAGTGGTAACCATATTTGCCTTCTAAACCCAAAATCGCGGGTTCGTTCGGGCGTAAAATCCTAAGTATCGATTCCTTCGGAAAGGAAGTGAAGCCATGGGTCCCGTGTCGTACATTTACGGCACGAAAAAGAACCTCAAGCCTGAAAGAATAGGCCTCTGAGCAAAATTTATCGGTCGTTTCACACCCTGATTTGAATGGAACGCTGATGACCTGAGATGTTAAAGAGCGTCTGAAAATAAACCAAATCAACAAAAATCCACCGCTACTAACCGGGGTCCGGAACGTAATTACTACGTGCTTCAAAGAGCGTTGCCAACCCGACAAAAAAGGCGCGCAATTTAAATCCTGCATTCTTTTGAGGCGCCCATTAGTTCATCTTCGTATGTTACTTAGTTCAAATGATACTGACAACATCCGCAATTGCATTGTAGGCAGGTCGATGTGCATTCAAATTAGCGCCCTTTTTAGCATTTGTCCCGTGACTATTTGATCGCACACTGCGGAGGTGCGCTCAGTGTGTAAACCACATACAGATTTTTATTGTCAAGGGAACATTCTCTAGTACAGGCGAGAGTTTCTTGACGAAAAAGAAGATACATGACTCGTATCGATCTCCGAGGAAGCTATTGCATATTGCTTATATGTAAACATTAACAGGACGTGTGTTGAAACTAGTTTTGTACTAGATATTATTATTATTATTATTATTATTGTTGTTGTTGTTGTTGTTGTTGTTGTTGTTGTAGTAGTAGATAGTTTGTAGCGTCTTATTCGTCATCACAACACTGCGTTGCTAAGACATTGTTTACCGTTTATCATCTGTCATTCGTTATTTGGAGTTTGCTTGTAAATACGCCGTGAATTTTGCAGATTGGAAGAAAATTTGCGCTATTTGTGAATGGAGTGTCAAGTGAAAAAATAAGAAAACTTCCGAATTCTTCTTCTTTTTGAATTTAATATAAACGAATGAATTTTATTTCAGCAAACATTACAATTAAATTTACCCATCAACGTTTACAAATTGAATAACTGATCTTGGAGTGCTCCCTCCCCATTTAGGATCTTATACACTCAATACCCTGTTGTATATGTAATAGATACTACTTTCCACCGTCGTTCAATATTAACTCATAAATATCATCTTCCTTGATCAATCAATTTGTGCCATCACTGCTCTCTTACCTTCCCTACACAGTTACCCAAACTTTTTCAAAAACTCCTTACTGTCATTTCCAAAAACAAACAAAAACAAATATATATATATAAGCAAATTATCCCATTTTCTCATTCATACTTCTTTACATGTTTTTGTTTCTGGGCAATCAATTATACACTGTAAATCCTTATCTATTTTGTACACAGTGGACACTTTCTTTTTCACTTTTAATTCAATTAGCCCTATTTTCATGCTCTACCCCAAGCAAATCCCTCCCTTCTGTTATTTCCTCATTCTTCCATACAATGTACTCTAATTTCGCCTTTGCCCTTGTAATCCTCTTGTCTGCCCCTAATTTTTGGCACATTCTATTTACAAAGTACTCCTCGAGGGCGATGTCACCACATTCCATCCTCCTGTGTCTTTCCAAGCCGTTGAATTTAATAGAGGAGCAAGGGTAACGGAAGATGTCGAAACATATGTGCCATCTACGGAGAAAATGCCATCGAAGAAACGCAGTAAAATAGTTCTGTAGTTTCAAAGAAGGTTACTTTGACGCGAGCGATTCACCATGTTCAGGAAGACCATCACGATTTGATGAAGACCCTATGAACTCTGTAATCCATGATTATTCATGTCAGTCAACCCGAGAATCAGTATATGTGGTAAACTGTAACCAGTCAGCCATCATGCGACAGAGGTTAAAAAATCCCATGTATGGATACCGTGCCTTTGAAAACAACCAAAATCAGCTATCGTTTCTATCCAAGATTATTACTGGTGACATAAAAATGAAGAAAAAAGCTCGAGAGAACTGCATCAAATGCTACAGCAACACGACAATGCATGTCCACTCTCCACTAACATGACAAAAACATGTATCCAGGAACTTGGTAGGGAGGTGATTCCACATCCACCCTATTCTCCTAATCTTGCGCCCTCAGATTTTTACCTTTTTCGTTCTTTAACCAGCGATCTTCGAGGAAGCTTCACAAACTTAGCTTGACGACTTCTCCAGCTCCAAACCAGCAGATTTCTTCAAACGTGGGATAAAAGAAACAATCCCAGTATTGGGAGAGAGTCATAGATAATGGAGGAGAATATATTACTAATTAATTCCTTTAATCTACTCTTCTTAAACAAAAAAAAAAGTTGTCACAGCCAAAAACGCTACGAATTTATGCATTATCGTGTCATTATGGAAAGAAGTGATTTCGTTTCCAGTATAAGATGCTTAATATGGATTGAATTGAATTGTTTGGAGTAGAGAAGGTACTTAGGTATTTGAGCTTTGCTCAAGGCTGATCCTTTGTATCTATGCGCCTCCGGAAGGAATGGATTTTAAGGGACACTCGGGCGGTAACTGCGCGTACGTAACATGTTTCCAGATAAAACATTCCGATGCAGGTGAAGACCACCTCTCCCAAGAAATTCGAATTCCTCTGAAGGTCCGCTTCTATACATCAGGGCAGAAACCTTTACAAAGCTCAGCGTCAGCCACCTTTCACAGCACCAGCCAACTTCGTTCCGGCACTTTCGATTCGTTAACAAAACCAACGAATTGAAAGGAAAGAAAAAATAAGACAGCAGAAAATTCGTGAAATGTAAATATCCATCTCGTGACCATACAAAAAAATCAAGGTCAGGATTCCTGGACTTGCGGAATGTGAGTCTTAAAGTGTTATTGTCGCTCGGTTGTTAATTTGACTAGGATTAGAACAGGATCCATTTTGAAAAGCCTACCCTTGTATTATAATGTGCTTCAGAGTTATTGGAATCGTTGATCAGTCTCAGGTATTCCCAGATCAGCCCAGCGATATTATGACTTCTTCCGGAATTTTCTCCTACAATAAAATAACTGATCGTCTTCTTCAATGTTTCTTCAAAATGTGAGGTTATGCCTCCATTACGCAATGAATGAGCAAATTTTCAAGATTCTTAAAATTGCGGAATTCTGCTGCCTTGAAGCTGGTGTCCTCTTCTTAAACGATAAAGAGTTACAGATAAGCAAATCAGTTGTAGCTAGGCTGTTAGACACGCAGCGTAGATTTGATTCCTGGACACTTGCAGCGCTGACATGCTGTATCACTTCAACTGATTAGTGGGGGGTGGTCACTGCAATGCTTATAATCAGAAGACTGTGAAATGTTTGAATCAAGTATTTTACCATGTTGAGATTGTCACTCACTGACATAAAAATACTTACGAATTGCAATAAATTTCGCAAATATATATTAAAATAAACACATTTTTCTCATGGATTCAAAACCAGGAGTCTCTTGTACACTTACCCAAAGAAAGAATGGTCTCATTCTTGGATGGCAAAATATGACTAGTCTCCTTTGAATCAAGGCCCCTACAAATGAAGGATTTTAGAGAAAGAGTGAGTACTGTCTAGCAATCAGAAGAAGGCAAGCGAGAGGAATGTGCTACGAAAACAGATTCTACCTTCTCGTTATGCCCATGCCGATAAAATGAAAGTGTTTTCGAACACTTGTCCGGGTTATAAATTCAGCGGGCGTGCAATGAGGTCCTCGTTCACATGATAGTATGGATATCCCACATACATTCATACATTGCAGATAAACAGTTCAAGCCCCCCCTCGCCTTCTTCTGATCGCCAGACTGTACATGTTTAAAGAAGACACCAGTACTCCTTACAGCAAACCTACAGGTAGATTGCACCTGTGGCCGAGTGGCTGAGATGACTCAAATGGAATGTGGAGTTGGAAACTATGCAAGCTCGAATCTCGCCTCTTCTCTTTTTTACACTCGAGCTTCATATTCTTTATGAATTTTTCTGTTCTCTTTGTTTTTATGAATAATACACTTTACCCAAAATTAAACATAAAGTATAATTTTAAAAGAAAGTATATATAAATCTTTGCCTTCTTTCTATGCTAACATCCTTCCATTGATAGAAAGAAAATGTAAGTAATTGTTTATTTTATTAAAATAAAATCTTTCTATATAGTCATTTATTAAATATGCATGGCTTAATACCTAATAATCTTATTTGATATATCTATAATACTTTCTATCACAGTATTAAAATGAAGAGAACGTTAGGTTTGAATGCTCAAATTACTTCTTTTATTCTACTCTAGATGAGCCATTCAGTCCATGTGCTACAACCTGTGACTATGATGCATTACTATTAGGGTTATCTATGCTAGTACCCCTCTCAGCAACTAGCCAAACTACTCGACTCTTAGGACTGCTTGCTGTTGACATGTTTTCTTATAATTAACATATGGCTGCCTTGGTGGATGGGCCTACCACTGTATTAGCTTTGATTAACACAAAGTTTTTGCCGTCTGAGGCTGCTTGTAGACATGGCACACTAGAACGAATTGGAAGGCGTTGGACTCAGCAATATAGGGAAAACCGAAAGGCTTTGTAAAAGACCTTTACTCAGGAGGATGATGAAACATTTTATGTAGTTTTTAAGACACTTACCTGTTCTTAACTTTTTTATGTACTTTATTTATATAATGTTTTCATATTTTACCTTATCCAGATGACTGTTGCCTGTTCTTGGCTTTTGATGTATATTTAATATAGATTATTTGTATATCTTATGTTATTTTATCCAAATTGTGCTTATTATTTTTACTTACTTTCCTATACTTTCTTCCAAATGAAGTTTTCAGTTTTTGGCTCCTTTTCTTGGTTTATTGCATTTAACTTATAACTATACTTGCCTGTCTTACTTCATTCAGATTTCAATTTCTATGTTTGGTTCCTGTTATAGCTCTAATGTAGATTTTATTTTTATATTTTATGTTTGTTTTCCTCTTCTTTTGAATTGGATAGCACCTGCCAATATTTCTTTATCTAGATGGCAACTGCCTGTTCTTGACATATGTATTAAAGTTAAAATATTTTCCTGATATATATTTTTTTAACCATGCTTGTCCATCTTGCTTTAAATGAATGGCATTTTCCTGCTCTTGGCTTTCATTCTACCTCTAAGTTTCTTTTATTTTTTTCTGAATACTGTTCAGTTTTACTGAAAATTCCCTGTTCTTAACTCCATATTTAAGCATAATGTAGGTGATTTATTTGTTTATTTATTATTTTTTTTTACTCTTATTAATCTTAATAGTACTATTATTTGCAGTTAATACCAAAGAAGTGTATCATACCATACATGTAATATTTACAGTAGATTTTAACTTATAAATACAGCAGAAATAAAGACCTTAATTCATGACTTATTGTCCTCTTATGAATAAAGTCCATTTATTGAAAGACCCAATACTGCTCATTTTCTTGCTGCATTATAACTTTTAACTTGTATGATTCAATTTCACCCTTTCAGGCATTTTTCTACAGACATCTATGTTATTATTAAAATTTATCATAAATTTTGCCATGGGCATTGGTTTAAATTTAATTTAAAATCAAAGCTTTTGTTGGCCCTATGGTCAGCATCATCAGTGAAATTCAGTCAGCATTCTCAATTCAAATTAGTACAGCCTGCTTCTAGCTCTGCCTCACACTACCATATGTTGTTCTGGAGAGACAAATGGACAGGAATAAGAACCGTAAGAAATGGGAAGGAGTAAGAGTTTTAGTTCAGACATAGTTTGTGACCAGTAACGGATTCCATATTTATTATCTGGATGCTGTTCTATTTCTAAGGTCTCTCTTCTAGCCAGATTAAAATATTTATTGTTTTTGCAATTGCTTCTATTTTTTTCAAATTTTATTCCAATGCAATTCTAAATGGCATGTTCCACTATTTGAGATTTTTCTGGCTAATTAAGGCATAAATGAATTTTAATCTGGCTAGGATAGAAGTCTTAAAAATAGAGCAGAATCCAGATAATATAAACAAAGCGAGAGGTTTTGAGATAAGTAACACATGGAATTAGCTACCAGTCAACAAACAATTTCTGAACCCCAACATTCCTGGACTCCTATCCCCTCCCAATGGTTCAGTCCCTCTGCCTCTCTATAGGCTCTTTCAGTCTAATGATAATGCTGACCATAAAGCTGGAAAATTTTGGTTTTAAATTCAATTTAAACTAACAAACTCAGCAAAATATGATCAATTTTAATAATAATGGTGCTGGCAGTGAAAGTCCACAGAATGTTACAATTTATGTTACACAAAGTGTAGAAAATTAATGTTTATGTGACATTTGTTTAATTTAAAGTAAGTATTTGCAGCGCTTACCCTAAAAACTCCACCCAAAATATTTTAACTGTAAACTTACCCAATCTCTCACAGGAGATTTCTTAATAGCAATAAGAATCTTATTTGTTTTTTTTTTCTTAGCTTTTATTTATTGTTGTTTTGACTGCATTTGTGTTCTCCTGATATCTGTAGATTGTGGGCTGAATATTATAGGTGTAAGTCTGTAGGGATGAATGAAATGAAATGAATTAATGATGGAGTGGAGCAAATGTGCTTAAGAGTCCTTGGCACCTTAATGCACTCAGGTATTCTCCTTCTCAGGGTAAGGAAAACAGAAAAAAAAACTTTTCCAAATAGTTTAACCTGAATGGGAATCAAGCCCAGGACCTTTGGATTAGAGCTGCAAATAATACCACTAGATCAGAGACAGTTTACCTTGTATATTGATTGGCAACTTAATGAATATTTTGTGATTTTTAGGTTGCACTTTGTCACTTAAAATTAATCACTGTTAGTTATTTTTAATAAATATTTAATTTAGTCATTGCTTTCTAGCACCAGACAATTGCCCTGTGTTGATGTTAGCCAGTTTAATATGAATAATAAAACAAAGTACTTCTTTTAATAGTTAAATTTGCAGCATTTATACACATCATATAATTATGCTGATTTTGCTTATCCAGTCAGAACAGTTAAAGTCCCAAAACATAGTTCAGCTGATTAGACTAGTTGGTATTTTCTTGTGTAGACTTGCGGTGCTCAAGCACTTACCCATTTTAAAACTTGAGTAAAACACAGTAAATAACAGAATTTACTACCCTCCTTATAGTAGGTGCTGAATATGTTGCCCATTTTTCCTGATATACAAATACATCATCTTAGGAAATTATCACTGACATGCATCAGTTCTTCATCACTAATGAACCCTAACTTCATTTCATGCTCCAGCATGTGAGTGTTAGTTCAACACACTCAATTTTTTTATATCCCTCAAAGATAAAAATTACAATCTGTAAGATCTGGGGATGAGGCCATAAACTGGGGTCAATAATTTTGGGACCAAATAAATGAAGCTATTTCATTATTAATTGATGAGCAATCTTCGATTTTTTTCCCGGTCAATAACAGAAATGGTTTCATTAAACTTCTGTACTAACTTTATTATTATTATTGTTGTTGTTGTTGTTATTATTAACTTGAAGTATGAATTGGAAGTTGTACAGTGAAGCAAATCATATAATTAAATTGTATGACTGAGTTGAACTACATACACTTGTGGCTTCACTTACTTATTTAGAGCTAACACGTAGCTGAAGATGCAGATGATGGACTGCAAATAATGTTCTAGATATAAACACGTGAAATCACGCGAGTGCATTGTTCGCCCAGTCATACAACAATTTAATTATTAAATTTTTTTTTTTTTGTGGAATTGGGCTGCTAGGAAATTTATATCTAAATGCCTGTCTTATTTTGGCACATAACTTTCTGTACCTGATGTATGTCTTGAAGATGAACACATGAGGATGCAGTGAATATTTCATTGCACAATACTATTGCATTATTTAACAAAATCTCATTCTTGTAAGCACGATACAACTGTCAAAATCCTGTTGCAAAGAGAAAAGAAAATGGCACCAAGTATGCTACATGAGAAATCTCACTGGACATGACAAGGAATTTTCTTGTGTTCAATTGGGAATCAAGAGCCCGAAGCAGATCAGGCAGGTGTTCTACTGACTGTATTATGAGGTTAGTCACAAGACTATTGATTTATTGTTTTCTGCATAATATGCTTATTTATATAAAAACTGAGGTTTTAGTATCTCTTGAAAATATACAGCTTTAAAATGATTAACATCCATAACAATGCCTCTAGTTGGTGAATCATAACTCTCAAAATATACTTCATTATTATTTATTGAATAAATATATTTACACATTAAAAATAAACAGAAACATGTGTCTCTCTCACCATATAAAAATAATTATTAAGTGCACTTTTTAATTGAGTGAAACCAATCGCACAATGAACAGTGTTATGTGCGTATTCAAAATAGCTGTCTTAAGATCAAGATGCACCTATCATCAGTTCAATGCATGAAAAGGAGTGTTCATATCCTGCTGAAGCTGATTTTTGTCTCTAAGACGAGCCTGCAGCAAACTGTGCTCCAGAACCCCTATCCTTACATCCATTGCTATTATCTCACTCTTCACTTGGGCAATAGCTTTTTTGATGTTCACAAGGGGAGCTGCAACAAAGGGAAATATAATGATCACATTAACAAACTTATTAATGCTGTTAATTTTCCCAGGAACCTTAATAGTTGCTCTAAATTTTATATACTATTCTTTAATGTTATAAATCAAGGCATGAATAATACAAGCCTTCAAGGCTGATACTGTGAATAAGATATGTTGTTTCAGTCATCTCTTAAAGTATGGCACTTTCTTAAATTCATATCTCATTATCGAAGAGAGATTCCGCTATTTGTAATTTATGAAAGTTTCCTTCCCTTCCACACACATATACAGCCATTCCAGTTTCTAAATTTTCTTCTTGGTTTTCATTTTTATGTCTCTTTTTAGAATGCTACATTCTAGTAATGATTCTATCAAAATCCTACTTTTCTATTGGAATAGGCCTATTTATGAGAATTCATCTATTTTCTACAGTATTTTTAAATTTATTTGCAATTTTTAAAGCTTTTAGTTTAATTATCATTTCATAACATTGAACTAAAAAAATAAATAAAATTTAATGGAAAATATAATTCACAGCTGTTTCCACTTATCAGTGGCTTAAGTATACTTGATATTGCTGTTATGATAAGAGCAAAGCTAAACAAGTATAAGATATGTTGAATAAGAAACAAAAGGAGCCAAAGCTGGACTAAGATAAGAGCTTTCCTCAAAGAACTGGAAATCCTAGCTTACCAAGATAAATAGATAATGTTTGACAAAAGATTAATCCTCTTTACCTTTGTAAGAAAAGAACTGATAATTGTATTATCATGCTGAGTAGCTATGTAACAAATTATTCGCATTTGTCCATGACTGGTTAGTGCAAATCCATGACAGGTCACAGAACAATATTTTATTTGATAAAAAATTAATGTACTTAATATATTTTAAAATAAATGCATATTTTTAGTACATATAACTAGAATTTTTCTATGAATGCACATCTCAAATTAAAATGTGATAAATGTTTAATATACTAGAACATGTCTCCCCCAACACATGCAAAGTTATCATTATTGATTCTTACACATAAACCAGGATCTTAATTATATGTTTTGAATATTGTGACCATTTTATCAATATTTTATGATAATTTGTTAGTTTTAAACAGTCACATATAGATTTAAACACATAATTTGGTTTTCGTATTAGGTGATTGAAATTTTATATTTAACTAACATGGAAAACACCATCTGATTTTATAGCAGCAACTTTGTTAATTTTTCAGTTTTTGTCATCTACTTACTTCCATCTGTCATACTGGAACCTCTTTCATCCATCTCTTGCTTTACAGTTTCAAGCTCCTCTGTTACTTGTGCTAATGTTCGTGAGCGTTCTGTAACTCCACCACTGACTTCTTTATACTGCTCATTTATTCTTGAAAATTCATCCTGGAAATGGTAAAATTAAAATATTATATTGCAGTAAATAGTCTCCTGAAACACCAGCATTTCACAATCAGATTTCTGAAGATGAGTCTATTAGGAAGCAAATGCAAATGTTTCCAGCCTGATTAATGAGGTTGGAGAAATAAATTAACTGTAATTTTTCAGTATATTGCACATTTATTTCAATATACTGTATGTGTGCTACTTATCTATGTGCATATCTAGTTCATAAACCATGAATCTTCTTATTCTGCAGATTCAGAAGTTATATACTTCTGATGTTTTACAGATATCCCATAAATACTGTCCCTTGCGTGTTATTGATTTTGGATGAATTGGGATGTTCTGATTTTTGTTGCACTCTGTGCTCACTGGGCTTTACCAGTGAAGATCCAGGGTTCAAATACTGATCCATGAAAGTATACCTTTTTTATTCTGTTTTCTGGCATGGAAGAGAGAAATAATGCTTATTCTGTGATATGTAAAATCCTAATTATTTAAATTAAATCACAATAAGAATATTCTTTATTGAACATAATAACTAAATGCAAGTAACTTTACATTAATGTGAAATGACAAACAAGGTATTGAATGATACAGTCTTTATGGATATTCTTACACACAAAAGACAAAAAATAGGGTAGTTCTGAAGCAATATGTACACAATAGATAAAGGTAAACTCTCTTAGAGAATGCAGCAGGTCACTTGAGAGCACCTGCACCTCCCATTGACTGTAAAGTGCAGATTTGCCTAATTACCAATCTCCAGGATGAGAAGACTCATCCGATATATATATAATGTGGCAAACTAAGCATTCAATGTAGAGAGCTAAAACACTTTAAACAGACATAACTAAAATAAATAAAGTACTAAATTTAAAATTAATTTCGTGTCGGAACTGATACATGAAGCAATTAATTTATTCTTAATTAGCTAGTGAGTCGATTTAATATTCTTATGCTCCACTTACCATTGAATTATACAGAACATGTTTCACAGACTTTTGCCTGCATCATCAGCTGTGAATTGTCTGCCAGATTCCTTGTTGGTTGGTTTGATTTGTAGCTCTCATGGACATTTTATGAACGTTTGGATTAATTTGTCTTCTGTTAAGATCTTGAAGTTCATAACCTTATCTTCATATTTTAATAAAAATATTTTCCCATGTGTTTGGCATTACTTTGTCCCCAATGAACAAATTCAACCTAAATAATCTACTCACCTCTGGTGATAATGATAGAATACTAATGAGAAGAAGCCAGGAATATATATCCAGAATGCAACAAAGTATATATTGACAAAACAAAAAGAAGCATTAGAATTAAGCTAAAGAAACACTGGAGGAATATCAAGTACAATCAGATAGATATGTCAGCAATTGTACATCACTTTTGGAGAGATATAAAAATGGATGTCAAATTATTGAAATTCGTAGATAGAACCCTTGGAGCTGGGAATAAGGGAAATTTTTTTATAAAAACCTATGAAGATAAGGTTATGAACTTCGAGGTCCGAAGTGAAGACAAATTAATCCAAAAGTTCATAAAATGCCCACAAAAGCTGCATTAAGAATGCCTGTAAGAGCTACATTAAGTCCATTGAACCAACAACGAATCTGGCCGTTGACTCACAGCTGATGATGTGGGCAAAAGTCTCTGAAACATGTCCTGTATATTAAAATTTTTTAAAAATTGTAAAAACTTTAAAAAAATGTTTCATATGGAACTAACACGGTGAAGCTCACATG
Source organism: Metallyticus violacea (assembly GCA_030762175.1). Lineage (NCBI taxonomy): Eukaryota > Metazoa > Arthropoda > Insecta > Mantodea > Metallyticidae > Metallyticus > Metallyticus violacea. Next base: position 51,471,737 of record CM060830.1, read on the forward strand.
AGTGTTAGACGACAGATTTAATTAATGTCCTGTATAATTCAATGATAAATGGAGCATAAGAGTATTAAATCGACTCACTAGCTAATTAAGAATAAATAAAGTACTACTTTTACAAAGTAGGTTTACTTTATTTCTTTTACTGAAGAAGAGTCTAACAGGCTTGAAATATTTTTTTTTTCTTAATTGTATCTGTTTAACATTTTATCGCTCTATATTGCACACCTAGTTCACCATATATAACACTCAAGGAAGTATATATAACTGCAATTGTTGGAATGTCAAATTACTCATCATTGTGCTTAAAAATATTTACTGGTAATGAAAGCTCAAGTGCAATCATAGATATCAGAATCCGTGTGAATTAAAACTATGGAACTCAGCAAAGAGCTTGTAGTTCTTAAGTCATGATTTCCTATGACAGATGATAGTAATTGACAACAAACCTGTAAGGACCTGTACTGTATCAGCAAAGGCTCCAATTGACTGTTCAGATATTTCTCCCGGCTACTGATTTTTTCAAGAGTTACAGAAATATCTGAATGCAGCTTATCTAACTGAGTCTTAGTTGTTGCTAATGCTTCTTCTATCCCACTACGATGCTTATGCATTTGCTCTAAGTGGGCTCGCCAGTCCCGTGCATCTTAAAAAAAAGAAAAATAAAAGTTATACCTAATATATATGAATGATTTACCACTGCACATTGAACATGGCACATTAACATTATTTGCCAATGACACAACAGTTTTAATTTCAGAAATAGATTAAAAAATAGCTTACTTATATGAAAGAACAAGAAAGTTAGGTGACTGGCTTCCAAGTAACAAATTAATAATTACCAATGAAAAAACAATGGCCAATTCCATTACCAACAAAAACAGAATGTTGATTTCCATGTATCAGGCTGAAAGATACACTCATAAAATGTTCCTGAAGTAAAGTTTCTTGGTTTAAACATCCTTAACATTTAAACTGGCACTACATACATATAGATTTGAGTGATATTTGCTTTGCAATGACAATGACAAGGGAACATTATGCCCATACTCACTAAGGCATCTCCTCTCCCACCCCAATCATGCTTATTTTATGGAATTATTAATTAGAGGAAATTCTACAGGTAGCAATACAGTATTCAAAATTCAAAAGAGAGCTATTCTATAATGGCAAAAATAAACTATTGTTTGAGTTGCAGAAAATGTTTAGAAATATTACAAATTTTTCCTCTGCCTAGTTTATATATATATAAATTTTAGTAACTGCAAAAACAAAACTAAACTGTTTTGTAACAAACTGAGGTGTATTTTTATGATACAATATACAAAAATAATCTGAGAAAAACACAGAGAACAAAGTTATTTTATGAGAGCCTCCTACATAGCCATGTAATTAATAACAAGTCTCTAAAAGGGTTAGAGACATTCCTCTACTACATACTTTAAAAAAAAATTGCATAAACTCTTACTTCTAAACTATTTTTGTAGTGTTGAAGAATTCCAAGTGGTTTCAGCAGTAATACATGCTGTTGTTACTTTGTGCAAGAGCTGTTTGATCGGTCTATGCAAAAATAAAGAAGTCATACATTTTTTGGGGGGGAAAAAAAAAATTATTTCTTAACATAATTTCCTTTCAAAATAGATCATGGGTGAAAGATAATCTAAAGACATAACCTGAGAAGCTTATCTTGTTTAGCACAGTTACATTAGGGATCTGCTTTTATATAATATCTAGAGAAGCTAAATATAAATATTTTATTGTTTACAAAATGTAATTTGCAATTATATACACATCTATAAGGACTGCAAAGAAAGTAATGACATCTACAGTAGATAAAATATTTTAAAATGCTAAAACCATTTCTGTGGCTTCACTTCCAATGAACAAGGAAGCACTCTTGAGTTAAAACTTTTTAATCTTGAGAGTGAAACGTTCAGAGTGTTTTATCATTGTATCAATATTTTAAATGTTTTTAATTCAGAGTGCTTCCTTGTTCATTGGAAGTGAAGTCACAGAAATGTTTTTAGCATTTATAATATTTTATTTACTGGAGATTTTATACTCGTTTTCCTCAGTTAATTCCTGAATATTTTAAAATTGAAAGTAATGACATATTTGTAACTAGCAAACTATTTATTCTAGAACCTGGAGATTTTTACATTCCTTAAATGTAATTCCCTGCCTCACTTGTCACCCACTGTCATACTTATGGAAGTTGCTGTATACCTGTAGTTAAGACATTTTTGTTGATACCTGAAAAGGAGAACCCTATTGCAAAACTGTATTGTGGTTTGTTTTGACTTCTGCAGCTAATTTTCTTGCTGTGCATTGCCAATCCGCCTTTAGCAATATAATGTAGGATGAGGTCATGATGCATATTGTCCTTGCTGAAAGGTTGGCATGTAACAGACTACTGTCTAATGTTACAAGGTTTCATTGATATAGCCTTCTCAGGGACCTGCATAACATTCTCTTGCATACCTGCCATAGGCCACCTCCATTTTAATCGATGCATGCTGTTTACTTTTAGAAAACATTGCATTAGAGTAATCCAAATTTATATCTCTACTTGACAGTTCATGTTCACCCAATGATGCTATCACTAGTGCATGCTTAGAACACTACCATCACATGTTCATTAACAGCATAATGACAGTGCTGCCCCTGTTTTCTTTTCAGCCCTCATAAATAAAAGACAAAGATATAGAAAGGCAAAATTATTTATTATATATAACATTCATCGAAATTGTACAAAAAATTAAAAAAGAATTGAAGTAGAGAGAATCATGTGACTGGGTAGGGAAGTATTTGCTTGGAGAAATAGACAACAATTTATATTATGTATTGGCATGTAATGAAACAAAGAGATGGATAAAGCACAAAAACTGGAGAAACAGAATAATTTACTATTTGAAAAGCAGAGAAAATATAGAACAAGGAAAATACGGATAACTACTAAATAAGAGATTGAGGATAATAAACCTGAGATAAAAATAATGGATGTCTTACAGCTTAAAAAGAGAGGACTCTTATAAAATGGAGAAGAGAAAAATATATAGAGCAGTCGTCAAGTTAGTTGAAGATAGAGAGAATGTCTCTTCCAAATTGGTCCCACCATATTTAAAAGTAAGTGAGGCATGAGAGTATGTTAGACGACAGATTAGATAGAATTTATATATAGAATTGTGTAATAAAATGCATAGAAAAGGATTTGCATGGGCTAGAACAGGAGCACTTAATTAAAGGGATCTGAGAGAAATAGGTGTCACCTATATATTTGTCCTATATGGGAAAAAATAGATAACCACTTTCATTATTTGTTACACTGCTGTTTTTCAGGTATCTAGTTTAATGTTTCATCATTGGTTACAAATCGACACATAAAGTCAGTGGGATCTGAAAATGGGCCAAACTTTGCTGAGAGATTTGCACTCTGATTCGCTTTTGAACCTGAGTTAGCATTTGCAGTACCCATCTTGCTGATAATTTTTTCATGCATTATTGTTCCTCAAAATGTGAAATACACATTTCTCTGAAATTCCCAGAGCTTCAGCAATTTCACCCACCTTTAATCGGCTCTTCTTCAGAAACAAGTTGTGCACCTTATTTCTGATGTCATGACGGATTTTGGTTGTCACCATGTGGGTCATCTTCGAAGCTTTCAAAGCTGCATTTAAACTCTGTGGTCCACTAGGAAATGGTTGAAAATGATGGTGCAAAGCCTCCAAGAGTGTCTATCATATCTATATGAATTTCTGTTGCATTCATAATGTTCTTTACCAAGTACTTAAATAGTTGCACGATGTTCAGTATTTGCCTAATATCCTGTATACCCAAGTCTGCACTGCAAAAAACAGCTATAGCTGCTATGATTCTTGATCAGTCCATGTATTATTGCACTAATGTTTGAAATGAAGATAGCAGATTTTGATAACAAAACTGTTTCAGAACTGCTGCTGCAATCTCTGTCATTTTGAGTTCTTTTCCAATGGCCCTTGGTAACCAGTCTTAACAATATTGTCATAAAGATTTCAATAAATTTATACATATAGTTAAGATTATTGTATGATTGAGTCGAACTACACATTCTTATTGCTTTACTTACTTGTTTATAATATGTAGTACTAGTTTGCATCCTCAGCTACCCGTCAACTACTGGATAATTTGTTATGCTGTCTGAATATGTATTTTGCTCTGGTGGAGGTGTGATGAACTTAAAGTTTATGTTTTCATCCCCAGAAGGTCAAATTTGATTAAACTGTCTATGTATTTTAAATATAGATTTTCTCCCATGTTGTTAATTCTGTACGTTCTTGCACATATTTTAATAATTTTGCTTTATTCACTATGTCATAGTCTTCTGTCTAGAAATGAGATGCAATTGCTGATTTCTTCAGTTGCTTGTTCCTGAAATGTTCTTTTGACCGTATGCCTACGTTTCTCTTTGTTTATCCAATGTAGATTTTTCTCACAAGGAAATCTGGAATTTGGAATATACAGAGAGAATACATTTGCAGACAATGATACATCAATGCTGATGGTTTTAACCCCACAATACACAAACATGCAGTGATTCAACAGCTTGACACACAGGCTAGTTAACCTACAAATTAGCAAAGAAGAATATTTTAAAGAATACAAACAAACAGAAAGAACAGAGATTAAAAATGGTCTTAAAAAGAACTAGTACACAAAAAAGTACAGAAATTTAAGAGCCAAAAACTTATTAAAGAAAACATTTTCACCAGGAAAAGATAAACTAATTTTTAATAAAATTCACATATCAATGGGCTTGAAAAAATTTCAAAATATTTTAAAAAATTTTAATATCAGATTAGCACCTGTAAACAGATTAATGTTAAAAATCTCCTGATTGACAATGTTAGGCACATAGTTAAAAGAACTTTTCAGGAACATAAAATGTAAGCAAATGGAGAACTCAGCATTAGCATTTCATTTTTGAACTGAAAACCATGACAAAGTGAATAAAGCAAAATTATTACATTATGTACAAGAACTTACAGAATTAGCAACATGGGAGAAAATCTACATTTACACATACAGAGGCAGTTTAATGAACTTAAGACACTTCCAGGGATGAAAATGTGCACTTTAAGTTCATCACACCTCCAACAGATCCAAATACACATTCTCACAGCATAACGAATTATCCAGTATTTGACATGTTGCTGAGGATGCGAACAAAAGGTTTGCGAAACTAGAACTACATATTATAAACATGGAATAATAAGAGTGTGTAGTTTGACTCATTCTTATAATGATCTTAATTATATGATTACTTCACTATATAAGTTCATTTTAACATTTTTAGTTAAATTTAAACATGTTGCTAAAATATATTTTACTATCCTAATAATAGCAGCAATATAATAGATATGTAAAGAATACAAATCACATATTATTCAAAGTGACTATCTTGAGCATACATGTAGTCTTTAAGTCTTTGTAGCCACTCATCAATAATATTAAACAACACATCAATGGGGAATTCCACTGCTGCACTCATAAGAGAGCACTTCAAACTAACTATATTTGAATATCTCTTTTTGCAAGTCATGTCCTGAAGCACAAACCGCAATTTGTAGTTAAGAGGGTTTAGATCCAGACTACCAGGAGGCCAATCAGAAGTGGAAATTAAGTTCAGCATATTGATTGCAAACCACTGCTGGGTTGTCCAAGTTGTGCTGGGGTCAAATTCTGTTGTTGAGGTTTCTGACCAGTTTTCTAGCACTGTTTCCTTGACACTTTGACTGATGTTTTTTTTTAACCCATTTCCCCCAGAAATGGAGCTCATCCTAGATCACACTCTGCCATATCATGATTGATGCAGGATAATGGTCCTTCTGGACCCTTGGATCTGTTTTGCTAGCTCTTCTTGAACTTATGACATATACCTCTTTGTTTTAAGCACTGGAAATCCCCCTCAGTGTGGTAACCTTTATCATCAGTGAAATGATTTGTTGGAACTCATTTGCTGCATATTGTTTTAGTATGCTTTTATGAATCTCTGGCACTTCAATTATTATATGAGGTGCCCTTTAAAATATTTGTAAGCATGTAGTTTACATGTCACTACTTAATATGCGGGACATAGAAATTCTAAATATTTTTAATTCATAGGTACATAATTATAGACTGTTTCCTTACTGGATTTCTGAGCACAAGGACTGCCACTGTTTTAACCAATTGTAGGAGTCCTTATTGTGCATGGCCTTCCTTACCTGTGGTTATTTTTCACAGTTCCAGTCTCAATGAAATGCTGGATATTGAAATACATGAGCTTCTTGGGTATTTTGAGCTACTGGAGTATTTTGAAAATCTCAACTGCTGACTTGCCTAGCTTATACAGCTTTAGTACAGCTACATGATTTTTGGATTTCCCTGGTCCATTTGAATGTTAATCCCTAAAACTTCTCACTTCTGTAGCTGAACTAACAGACTCAAGACTCATGTTACATCTTGGGAATGTACTGCCCTCTATGAGCAGAAGTACAGTCATTGTCAAAAACTGTGTCAGTACTTATGATAAGACTAGATATTTTCAGCCATCCTCTTTATATGACTTTGCTTAGTTTTGATAAATTCTACTCATTAATCTTACATTTCATTTTCTCTGTGATAATATTGGTTAAAAATTTTCTTGAAATTGCTAAAGAGCACTAAAAATTCAATTCTGTTAAATAGCAATGAATTTCAGCTTAAAATAGGTATAACCTCAACTTAGGTATTCATTTTTTCCACTATCTCCATTCACTTATACAAAAGTAAGACGCGTTTCGGTAGAATCTCTCCCATCTTTAGTTGCTCACTGAACCACTGTTCCTCGAAACTATGGCTGGACAAACGGATGTTCCTATGGTGGCCTCTGTTGGTTGAAGTAGGAAGTTGCTGAGCTCATCCATAGGAGGAAACTTGAAATTCATTAGGTTTTCTCTATTTTTTAATATGAAAATTTTTTTCCCAACTTCCTATTTCAACCAACAGAGGCCACCACAGGAACATCCATTTGTCCAGCCATAGTTTCGAGGAACGGCGGTTCAGTGAGCAACTGAAGATGGGAGAGATTAACCCGAAATGCATCTTACTTTTGTGTAAGTGAATGGAGATAGTGTAAAAAATGAATACCTAAGTTGAGGTTATATTGCCACTCCATTATCAACAGCTTCATAAGTACAATATTTAAAATAGGTACTTTACATTAAATATGCAATACTTGCAATTAATGTAAATCATTTTTAACAATCTTCATAAACTTTTACATTTCATTATATCTTCTAGGATGCGAGTTTTGCAGGCTTCACCCTTCAGTAATACTATAAAAGCACTATTACTGAGAGTTTGGTATATGTACTGCTGTTTACAAGATTTTGATTATCTAACAAGAGTTTGAAGACAGGGAGGCCCATGTGAGCTGACATCCCTGCCACTTCCTAAAAGTGCCACCACTTTATGTATAAATATATATATAAAATATGCATAGTCATACCTGCTTTAATAGTGACTTTTAGTTGTGGTAAAACTCTTTCAAGTTCTAAGTTCCAGCTATCAATGTCTGTGGTGGACTCCAAGATTTCCTCAGGTTTCTGAACTTCTGAAAAATTCTAAGAAACATAATCAAGTTTGTTGCATCCTTAGAGGACCTCTACCAGTAGAATACTGGAATATAAGAAATCATAAGACCTTGCATGTAAGGGCCATTAGAAAAGTTTTGAGATATGAGCAGGTTTGTTGAGATTGTCTGGGCAATTGATAACTGTAATATGGCATTAAGAGGGATATTTTTGGGCAATGGTTTTGTATGACTTTAAATACATGTTAAATGAATCAGTAACTTGAGCATTTGACTTAGGCATTTGGGGACATTTCCAGTGGTGGCATGCAATGAAACCTCAAAATGTAAACTTTTGAGATAATGGCACCAAGTTTGTTTATCTTACCCTCTAATCTTTCAACTCAGTCACAATTCTTATAACTGGTACAGATTTTCCACAAAGGAGGAGGAAAAGGAGAAAGTGCGCATCTTTATGTAAGAGACCAAGCAACTCTGTTAACTTTAAATACTATTTTCTCAAAGTTATGTTTATGCAGGTTAAAGGATTTATGCACAGAGCCACAGAATTGAGCTTGGTATAAGACATTTACCTATAGTTTTCTGTGGAGGAGTTCAATCTTCCTGTCTTTCATTTGAGCAAATTCCAAAGCATTCACATGGTTTTATTATTGTTTTATATGACAAATAAAAATATATGACAATTTAAATGTAAGATCAATGTGTGGTGCATGTGCTTATTACACAGAAGTATAAAACAAAATTTCACTTCATGAGACAAGTTATTATAGCTGATTACTTTCACACCAGCACTTCAGAAATTGAAAAGTATGCTGACAAGAACTTATTAGCTTTGCTTAGTGGGATATCTTTGTTAACCCCTCTAACACCTCGAGCTGGCTAGGTTAGGCACTGGTATGTCATTTTTCTCAGTGTAGCATCTTCTGGTTTCTGAAGTAATACTTTTTGGATATATGATCACAAAATATTTTTCATTTAATCTAGTGATACACTGTTACACTGCACTATTAAATACATTGCTGGGTTTTGTATGGCAAAATCTTTTCTGTTGTTTTCAAAACATTCTTATAGGAAGAAAATGTTCTCTCTATACAGCATGAAGTCATTGGTGCAAATTTTAAGTCACTGTGCTGGTCTCCATGGTAAATCATCTAAAATTCCTTTCCTCATGAGAACTCCACATACATTTTTCACCATTACAAACCCTGAGGTTCTGCTGCAGAATCTGGTGAGGTTCAATAAACAGGCTGCCCACTGGCCCTAGTACTTCTTTCTTTGAAATTGTGCCATTGTATCTTTTAGTGGCAAAGATGTGGATTCCTAGCATTAAATAGCTGCAGGAAGATCACTGAAATTGGCTTCAATAAAGGCAAGTGAAGAGATGCTATGTTTATTCTGAAGAGCGATTTTAGCTATGCAGGCTGCATTGTTGATATCATATGTGTATACAGCACTCTTAACATCCTCAGAATGGTCTGCCTAATAAATGGATGCATGTCAAGTACCTCAGCAGGTGATAATGGGTTCTGATGGAAGAGGTATTTGTGATAGCATTTCCTTGAAAATCTGAGGTGGTTAGGGGCATCAGAAAGACTTTCTTCAATGATGAAATAATTTTATTCACTTCTGGGAAATTGTTCCTTACCTCTTCAGCCAATCAATGTAAACCATGAGCAAGAGATATGACATGACGCATTAGGGTAGAAACTTCTGATCTCAGTTTTCTGCTGGCTAGAGGATGAATAAGGTATCTCTGACAGTTCTGGTTATGGTATTGTGGTTTGTTGCATAATATGAGATGGGATTTAGCAAGTTCTGTGGGATCTAGCTTGCACACCTGATGTTAATAATGAAACAATCACAATATTGGTGGTATCATCTACTGAAAGCTAGATGTTACAGTTCTGTAGCTCTGTTCACATAAATCCTGTCTTTTCCTGGTATAGTTGCAGCAAATATTTTTTTCTTAAAACTGCTTTGTCTGGAATTTTTCGGTCACTGATATTTTGAAGAAATTTATTGAAAACTGGATTCCGTATCATATGCCATGGCACATTTGCTGATACTAGCACCTTTCATAAATGTGTATTAAAATTGTCTTCTAAAGAGCCAGAAAAACCTGAAATTATTATTTGGAACTGTATCCTCAGTTTCCTCCCACTATTGCTGACCTGCCCTGCAGACTCTTTATTTTGTAAAAAATTTGATTTTTGGTCACAGCTAACATGCTTTGGACAGATCTAACAAAATATAATTTTGCCATTTGTGGTTAATTTCAGATTGCTGATAATCAACTGGTGAATCAACCAGCTTTTAGAGCATTTTACTTTTGCATCTTGCTGGAGCAGGCATTGTTAATTAATGCAAGTGTAAGTTTCTTGCTTCTAAAATTTGTGATTTCCATTCAATAATATTTTTCTCTCTCTCTTTCTATTTTGTGATCCATTTGGTCTAAATTAACATATTTTCTTCCAAATCAGAACAGTAGCATCTACAACATTATGTTTACATAACTAAACCATTATAAAATTGTTAATTTAACTACATATATTCATGTGAAATTTTGTATTTTCACAATTACTGAAAGGTTTCCCTTTTGCATATTCAATTTGCAGCTGTTTCTTCCCTTATCCTTCTCTTTCATTTACCTTCTTTTTCTCTCTATAATCTCTCTTACCCCATCATGAACACGAGAAAGATGTTACTTCTAGAATCTTCAGAACAGCAACATATAATTTTGCAAAAAAGATTCTGGCTTTTAATGACTTTGAATCAGAAATTGACCTTCAAGAATTGAATTGTTGTGACATGGGTTAAATTCTACATTCTAAAAATATTTGTATAAGTGTAATAAATTATATCAGAACTGAATTGCATTTTAAAAAAATTTAAAAAGACAATACAGCAAATTGTTCAGATTTCCTATTTTATTGAGGAAAGCAGCACTATTACCCAGTTCTCACTGTTAATAATATATGTATGAACAATGCTACCAGATATAGAGCATCACATATATAGTGTTGTTGACATAAAAAGTGTATTCGCACAATGCATTTTACACAGCTTGATAAATATGCTCAATGAATTGAATTCACAATTAATATTTGAAGAAAAATCTTGTTGTTATTGCCTGTGATGAACCAACTGTAATGTTTTCCTATATATTTCACATTGCAGTCTTTGCAACTGATTTCGTACATGCCTGATTGTTTTCCTGGTGGAATTTTGTCTTTTGTAGTGGTTTTCATGAGTGTTTTTCAACTATAATTTGTTTAATGAATATTTGTATCTTTAAAATTGTTCTGGAATTTTTGGTGTGCCCATGGATGGAATGTAAATTTCATGTACATTATGGTCTACTTTGTAGTCTTTTAATGTGATGATGTTTTCTCCGTTTTTTGAATCTTTCTGTTTTCTTGTTGACCATATCTATTGCGTAGCAATTTTTCTGTATTATATCTATGATTTTTTATACTTGGATTTGTATTCTGTCTTGCTTATCAGAAGGTTTGTTAATCTGAATAAGAGGCTGTTGATTATTGGGGGGGGGGGGGAAATTACCCTATGTTTAAGGTACACAATGAGAAATGTAAAATATAAACCCATGGAGAAAACAAAATATCATACCATTTCTGGCAATAAACCATGAATTCGAAAATGAAACAAAATTCTTAAAAGCTCTTCAAAATCCTATATAATTAACAGCATGAGAAAATATATTCATAAACAAATACAAAGAAAATTGAGTTAATTTTAATATTTCAAATCTCATCACTAAATTTGCAAAAATCTATAGAGCAACATCTTAATACCTCTCTGGGAAGCTTACAATGGAACCATGCTGATGATGAAGGCAACAGCCTTGGAAACAAATCTAAGTTAGTGGAACAAAATTAGTGAAAATTTAGTGATTTTCTCTGAAAAAACTGCAATATAAATATTGTCTAAACTATTTATACATTTTAAAAATTGCCCCAATAATTTTATTAAAAGTAAATTATACTGTGTCATTTTTGTGGTCTTGTATACAGATTGACTTATGAAGATTCACTTTTTTTTGATGACTGTATTTCATAAGTCACATTTGTATTTAGAAAAGAAATTAGAATTCACCACGATTTGAAAGTTGTGACAAAAATACCTTGGGTCCAATGCCCATATTCTGGAGATCTTCAATTCGAAGAAGTGTCTCCTCTTCTTCATCTGAATACTCTGCTGCCATTTCCTCTTCTACCTTCTCAAGCAGCAACTCTGATTCATCATCTACTTCATCATCTTCTTGCTCTGTCTCCATTATTGGTTCTGGTCTGCAATACAATGTAATTTTTATTCTTTAAGGACATGTGAATCTTACAGAGAACAAATTACACACTGGGAATTCATTCAAGAACTTTCAGAGTTACTTTATTGGATTAACTATAAATGAAAATGATTTGGGGTAATGTGTAAAAATTGGCAAACCATCTTTCTTTGCATATGATGTTAGTGTCTGCATTGTCTCTCTTTCTCTCTTGTGATCCATTTGCATTCACTGCCTTGGCTTTCTAAAACCTACATTTGATTAACCAACAGTTATTGAGACAACCTGCACAAAAAAGTAATTGGAATTAAATTGAGAGGGCACACCTTCAGCAAAGCTAGGTATGGAAACCAGCCATCATTTTGATTAAACAAATGGATAGAGACCCAACTATTTTTAGTTTGGTAGATTCAACTCTGTAGGCATTTAAATTTCAAAGGTGCTGCCTCTTGTTTAAATTCTGCATAAATAAGATACACTTATTATCTTTAAAACAGTTAAAATCTTCAGGGCCTTTTTGCCATGGTCCATGGTTTAATATGCTACCATAGCTTTCACCAATTGCTGTGGTTGTTGACAGAGATGGATTAATACTGTTGTCTTTTAGCAGTCAGGTGTTGTTCATCGTTCATTGACGATGCTAACTGCAGCAGTTGGTGAAAGCTATGGTAGCATATTAAAAATGGACCATGGCAAAACAGCCTGGAATATTTTAACTGTTTTAATTATAACACTGGTCATGAAAGCCTTAGGAGTATTTATTATCTTGAAGTGCTATTTGGAACTTGTACAGTAAAGCAAATCATATAATTAGGATAATTGTATGAGTGAGTTGAACTACACACTCTTATTGGCTCCACTTATTTGTTTATATTTAGAACATGTAATTGCAGACCATTGTCTGCTTCCTGAGCTAACTGTTGGCTTTTGGATAATTCACAGTGTTCCTTTGGGGATGCATATTCTGCTCTGGTGGAGGTGTGATGAACTTACTGTTTATGTTTTCATCTCCAGAAGTGTCAAAATTCATTAATCTGTCTCTGTATTTATAATTGTAGATTTTCTTCCTTGTTGCTAGCTCTGTGAGTCCCTGCTGACTTAAATAATTTTGCTTTTTTCACTATTCATGGGTTTTCTATCCAGGAATGAATGCCATCATTGATTTTTCTTTTTGTTTATATTTTATGTTCTTGAGGTTTCTTTTAATTGTGTGCCTGTTTCTTTCTGTTTTTTCCAATATAGATTTTCAAAACATGTTCTAAATATAAATAATGAAGCCAATAAGAGTGTGAAGTTCAACCCAGCGATACAATAATCTTAATTACATTTTATCATCTAGAAATGCTAATTGGAACTTGTACAGTGAAGCCAATCTTATAATTGAAATCATTGTATGATTGAGTTGAACTAAACACTCTATTGATCTACTTACTTTGACAAGTGGAGCAATAAGAGTGTTTACTTCGACTCAATCATACAATGATTTTAATTATACATTTATCACATTTGTTTAATTTTGAAACTGTTCAAAGTGAAGATATATATTAATTAATACAATGCAGGTACATTTTTACACACTTCACTTAGTGTATTTAAGTTAGGATGTGTTTCGGGAACCAACATTCCCATCCTCAGCTGTTGACCCACTTTCTCTCGGAAGAAAGAACATTTTAGAAATATCAAATTAAAACAGATGGAAAAATCGGCAGTAGCACAGCATTATTGGAGCCAAAACCATGAAATAAACCCAGAGATAAAACTTCTTAAAGAACTAAACAATACATATTAATTGGCTGTCTGGGGGAATATCTTCATTCTAAAACAACAAAAAACTGTAATGAATTTTGACCTTTAGCTGTGGGATTATCTTTCTAAATTCATTTCATATCCTCCAGAGGTCACCACATGTAATACAGTAGCTTCCATGGGACCAATATGGGCACCAGGAAACAGTGGGTCAACAGCTGAGGCTGAGAATGTTGGTTCCTGAAACATTTCTTGACTTAAATACAGTAAGTGAAGTGTGTAAGAAATGTACCCACATTGTATTAATTAATATATATATGTATTATTTTGTTTTTTTTAATTGGAATGTTATGATATCCTATGTTTTACAAGAAAATGTAAAACATCCTCTGTGCATTTTGTTAATAGATCTGAGAATTTTTCTGTCAGTCATTCATAAATTATTGAATATAATAACTTTCTTTTTTGAACCTTTCAAGTATCTTAGTTATGTCATTTGAATGATATAATTAATGTTGATACTTACTTCTTAAATGTGAATGTGATAGCCCCTAGGGCAGCATCTGCCAAACGATCCAAAACAAGAACTGCATGTTCTCCATAGCCTTGCTTAAGTTTACTTGGAGGGAAATCTACACTGACTCCTTGCTGTAACATGCAAAATTCATTACTAAAGTGATGGGTTCTTTGTTATTGTTACTGTCCTATTCCGCTTTGTGAACCAGTTAACTTAACAGAGTTGTCAAATAGACAGTCCAAGTGTCTAATGTTAATTCTTGCATTCAAAATCTGATATTAATAGCAAAATATTTAAAAAGCAATGATTTGAAATTAAATACTCAAATAACAAAATGTATACTATTTCAATATGATAAGTAGTAATATTAGATAAATATTACATAAAGTATTAAACAAATACTGCAAGTTTTTGAACATAAATTTTTAGGTATCTTGTAGACCATAATTTATCTTTGATAAATCAAGTTTGTAATATAGGTTGAACAAATTTATTCAGACTTTTACCATAAGTCACTTTGAATGAATGATGTAATTGCTAGTCAGTATACCTTGCTTTAGAGGGTACCGGCTTTGACAGCATGATACTGTATAACCTAGCGAGTGGTTAAAGAACCAACATTACAACATTTTGTAAACAAACTGACTTATAACAAAAGTAGGGGAAGACATTCATTCAGGAGGGGATGTTCATTTAGTCTCCTTTAGCAGTCAGCCTGACTTGAGCTTTTTCGTGGCTTTCCTTGGTGGTAAAGCTGTTGTTGGATTGCCAGTTTTTGTTTACTGTTAATCTTCAAACCAACTCACAGTTAAAAAACAATAAAGACAAGGTTATGTACAGGAAAAATAAGTAGTAGCATATTACAACATAGCTTTGATATTAAAAACATTCAACTGTTAATATTTTATTATTCCGCTAATTGTTGAGCATAGGAGAAGTGAAACATCTATTTCTTCCATCAGCTTAAGCCATTTAAGGACACTTGGTAGAGATTTTAGCTCAAAAACTTAATTTTTGCTTTTATGTAAAACATGAAACTACATAGTTCACGGACTATACCCATATACACTTGTATGTTTGGGGCATTTAAATGTATTTAAATATGACCTCTGTGCTCTTACACAGCACACACTTTTACTTTCTTTTGTCATTTGTATATTTTTAATTTTAGGTGCATCTTTTTCAAAAACTATATAACATAGAGCTTTGAATTATTTTATGCACCTGCAAACCACACAGCTTTATATAGCAGGTAGAAGTTTTTAACTTATGCATTATGAGAATTCTGAAAAAAATTAAACATGGCTTGAAATTACATAAAATGATGTTATATGTAAATATTTTTAAAACTTGTATTAATGCTTTAAATTATTTATTTCACTAGTAATATTATGTAACATGTTTAAAAATTGACTTAAAAATCTGAGGAAATTGAGATTAACAGTTTGTGAGAAAAGTACACCTTAAGCAGCAGCAAAAAAAATATTTGTTCTTGATTATTAAAATACTTATAAAATAAAAACAATTAAGATTAGTCAAAATTTAAAAAACAGTTTCTAATTTGGGAATAATTTCTTAATAAGTTATAAAATTTTCATTTGGATACACAGCATAATTTTTAGAAAACCCAGTTTGTATTCTATTGAGTTTCAGCATGATGATTGTCATTGTGTTTCTAATAAATGTCCTAATACATTTATTGAAATAACTCATTTTAGTTTCTTTATGTTTCCAAGTAGCAAAAATAATATAAACCTTATAAGCATGTGTAGTAGACTTAGGTAACTTACAATCTTACGAAGAGCATCAAGTATGCCAGATATAGTTGAGTTAGGGTCATCAAATTCCTGTGGCTGCTCAAATGGTCTTCCTGTTTTACGAATTAACCAAGCTGCCAGTGAGGTAAACAGATAAAATTGCTCCCCTGGATTAGTCTGGATAGCAAAATAATGTCTGTGAAAGAAAACAGGTAGAAATTATTAATGTTGCTGCTTCCTTTACTGGCCTAATTTCTAGTTACTGCCCTTAGAGATAAAAATGTTTTGAGCACATTCTCATTATGTTTCTTTTAGATATGCTTTTGGGGGAAGGGTTTTTAAACTGCCTCCCCCCACCAGCAGAAATATAACAGATAGTAAAATAGGCCTTCAATGCCATAAATAAGTTGGTTGAATAATGTAACATAATTAGTGAAATAGTGCTCTCCTCATTCATCCTGTGCATAGGATGACTAATAAAATTTGTTCTCTTATTTTCTAGCTATATTACTAAATATTTGAATTTCTTAATACATGTTTTATTCAGTTATTGAAACACTCAAAGTGGAAATAAAAGAATATAAACTTGTGAATAATTATAACAAATAAATATTGTACTTACGAAGCTGTTGACAATGAAGTGATAATATATCTTAAACTTAGGCATTCATTTTTTACACTAAACTCCATTTACTTATATATACAAATTCACTATTAGGTGACACTAAAACTTCACTAACTGGTTAATTCTTCAGAGCATGTTTCAAGAGCATTTGCTCTCATCCTCAGCTGGGGATTCACCAAGCTTTTTTATGACTAGGTATAATGAATTTAAATGGCTTCATGCAGAAAAAAAACAGCTCTCAACAAAAGCAAAGAGTCAGATCAGAACAGTATTCCTTTCTTCCAGAGACTTTTAGCTGGGAGAGGGCAAAACCAACATGCAAAGAATTTTTAATTCTTGAGCAGGTGCCCTGGTTTTGCATTATATTGCAGTAGGCACTTTGCACACTTAGTTCAACAATGTATAGTAGGTATTTGTTATGATTCTAAACTTAGGTATTCATTTTTTTATACTAAACTCCATTTAGTTACATAGAATAAGACGTGTTTCAGAAGAATCTCCTCCATCTTCAGTTGCTCACTGAACTGCCGTTACTTGAAATGATGGCAAGACACCCAGATGTTCCTGTGTTGGCATCTGTTGGCTGAAGTAGGAAATTGCTGAGTTCATCCATACGAGGAAACTTGAAGTTTTATTAGGTTTTCCTTATTTTTTAATATGAAAAATTTTACCCCAGTGGATAACTCCTATGGATGAACTCAGCAATTTCCTACTTCAGCCAACATGCCAACACAGAAACATCTAGGTTTCTAGCCATTGTTTCAAGTAACAGTGGTTCAATGAGCAATTGAAGATGGGGGAGATTCTCCTGAAACGCGTCTTATTTTACGTAACTAAACAGAGTTTAGTATAAAAAATGAATACCTAAGTTTAGAATTATAACAAATGCCTACTATACATTGTTGAACTAAGTGTGCAAAGTGCCTGCTGCAATATAATGCAAAACCAGCGCACCTGCTCAAGAATTAAAAATTCTTTGCTTGTTGCTTTTGCCCTCCCCCAGCTAAAAGTCTCTGGAAGGAATACTGTTCTGATCAGACTCTTTGCTTTTGTTAAGAGCTGTTTTTTTTTTCTGCATGAAGCCATTTAAGTGAATATTCATTATATCTAGATCATAAAAAAGCTTTTATACCTTCTTTGGAATTGTTCTTAATGGTCAATTACTCGCAGTTACAGGGTTACAGTATAAAAGATTACAGATTTGAATTCTAATAAATATAAAAAGAATAGAGTCTTGCTAATTTAAGTTAGATGGAAAAAAGGCTATTTAGATTATTAAAAGCTCAAATTTTACAAAAAGGGAATACAATTTTTAGGCTTACCATTCTGAAGCTTTTCTATCTGAGCTACTTGTCAATCATAACTGCAAATTTCCTCCATCTGGGTGTATATATCATGGAGATCTCTAAAGTTATCTCATTACAGAGATTTTTATCCCTAATATGCAACTCGATACCTTTTGAGTACCTGTGGCTCAGCTTCATGGTTAACTTCATTATTTGTGTGAATTTATTTTAATTTACATTAACCAAATTTAATATAAATTAACTTTAATGGTATGGTTAACTATGGAACCTGGACTTCAAGAATAGAAGAACATTAGCATGGTAAGCCTAGGATTCAGAATCGAGTCCCAGTTGTGACCTTGAATTTTTCCTATTTTACTCTAGTTCCAAATCTTAGCCTAACACATGGTTTGTGTGAAAAAATCACATTTAATGCAAAATTTTAATTTCAAAGATTTTCTACCACTAATAAACTACAGTATATTTCCTATTAGAATTTATTAAATGTGTTCACACTCCACTTACTTACACAACATTAGGATATGTTTTGGGGGCAATAGCTCCCATTATAAGCTGTTGAACAATTTCTCATACTGCATGTGATGACTGGATCCAACGGTGCTTCTGATGGTTCGAATAAGAGCTTGCTGAGTTCGTCAGTGGGTGGAACGCCAAAATTCATTAAATTTTTCCTATTTTTCAGAATGAAAATTTTTTCCCGAGTAGATAGCTTCATTTGGTAGATAAATTCTTTCAGCAGCTTAGCCTCTGGTTTAATTTTATTATTTTGGGTCCAAAAGTGAGCTGCCACTGCTGATTTTGCTTAAAACAAACATTCCTAAAGTGTTCCTTTCTCTGAATTTTAGTTTATTCAATGTATTTTTGATTACAATCTGCACACTTAATTTTGTAAATTCCTGATTTGTATTTCTATTGGTATAGTATCTTTTACTGTAAATATTTGATATTATATTTGTTCTTTGGTGCTATCTTTATGCTAGGTTCTTAGAATATCCTATTGAATTCATTGCGGTAAGTTGGATGATACATGGAACTTTTGTATTTGTATCTTTCTTTGATGTTCCTCTGTATGGAAACCTCTCTTATACATTTTTATCTTTTAAACGAATTAATAATTTTTATTGTGTCTTTGTTGAAATCATTGATTGTTGTTGTATTAATTGTCTGTTGATATTCTGTTTCTGTGAGTGGAAAGTTAGTTATTCTGTTCTGTGTGCCAAGCTGTAGAATGCTACATATTTATTTTTAATGTAATTTTCTGTGTGCATGTGTGTCTTTTCTATACATTCCATAGAATCCATAGGAGGCATGAAGCCATTTTAATAAAAATTTTAATGCTATTTAGCTTTAGTATAAATTTCTGAGCATTAAATTGCAATTACTTCACTAGCCCATAACTTTGACATTTTATATCTGTGATTCTATATTACCAAATGAAATGGTCTAAGATTCCCTTATATACAGAGAAAATATTTTGGTGTTTGTATTAACATCCTGTATTAATTCTATATGTTCAGTTAATGTAATATTCTATATGTTTAGTTAATGTAATTTCTGTAGACAAATTCAATATCATGTATATTATCAGAGCAATAAATAAATTACAAAATATCTATTGTTGCAAGGTATGGTATAACAGATTGTCATTTGTTAGTGATTGAGTCTTTATTTTTTAATTTATTTGCGTGAATTATATGATTATCAAGAATCTACCGTATATGTAATATGTAATGAGAGGGAAGGGTTCAAGTAAAATAATGGCATTGGTGTGCATGATTAAAGTCCTCTGGTACCTCTGTAATAATGTACCATTTTACATTTTTATATTAAAAGAGATTTTTATTTATTTTTTCTAACAAGACTAATGATCAGACATTATGGAAATTTATTCAGATTTTAACCAGCAATTATAGTCTTGTTTACAACTGAATATTTCTTCTTGCTCTACTTTCTTTGGCTGACAAATGGCACAAACACCTGAGATTGGAAGGTGTGGCCTGAACAAATAGTGTAACGTCTGGATTCAACAGTACCTATAAATCAACGTTAATCAAATTTCTTTTAGGTTTTGCATCATTTAAAGGAGTTAAGTAGTAAAGTGATAGTATAATTTGAAACTGGAATGTTATAACTCTCTTTAATGTATGCACATGTTTTAGGACTGCTAACTTAGATTTTATGCCTATTTATTTATTCTGGTAAGGGTTAATGCCATGGGGCCTTCCCTCCCACTCTACCAGGTGATAACTCCAGCAGAATATAAGGTGTATGTATACTTATATAAAATACAAAAATAAGAGAACCAAATAAAATATACATTGAACATAAATATGATGTAGATTATAATTAATTAAAATGTTAATAATATTGTTAAAATTACACTTGTTCTTTAATAATTTTTGAGCTTAAGTCCAAACAGGGAGGGGGGGGGGAGGAACGAAAAGCTAGAGAAACTGCTACAGGCATGTGAAGAGACGACCACAAATTACTTAAATGGAGGGAGAGGAGTCTGGTTGAGCATGAGCAGCATAGTTCACCCAGCTCCTAGACTGTAATTGTTGAACCTAGATGCTAATGCTTCCTTGTGTGCAAGTAATGTTTTAGCACTAAGTATAGTGTAGTTCCCTCTTACCCACTGCAAGTGTTTTCTGGTCTTATCTTAGTGTGCCTATAGTGATTCCTACAGCGGAAGAGTGAATTTTAAACAGAAAGTAAGGAAATGGACAATTCTATATACTTTTAAAGACATTAAAAGAATTAAAATCTTCCAGACTGTTTTGCCATAGTTCATGGTTTAAATTGCTACCATACCTTTCACCAACTACTTAGACTGGCATCATCATCAATCAAAGTAGTTGGTGATAGTTATGGTAGCAATTTAAACCAAGGACCATGGCAAAACAGCCCAGAAAATTTTAACTCTTTTAATTAAACACTGGCCGTGAAAGCCTAAGAAGTAATTACATTTATGACAGTTGATTTCTTGGGGAGCAATGGTGGATTCAAACTTTGTCCACGGTCATTATTCCAGGCAAAAAATTTGCGATTGAACATCGCCAAACACCGCATTGAAATGCCATTGCGTGCGGTTTTTGATCCACAGGTAAGAATCGGGGCACCAATTGCATACTCTGATTTTTCACAATTTTTCATTCTGGATCGTTCAGTTAAAATAACTACAATCTCGGCAGTCTTCCGTTACGAATAAGTGAATTTTTTCTTGGTACTAATTTCATTTGTGCATTCGGTGGACGCTTCATCTTGAGCACATATTGCCACTTTAAATTCATATATCCAGAAATAGTCTTAAAAGCGCCCTCCATTTACTTAAATAAAATTGTTTATTCATGACACATATATTTTTCTTTCCTCCCCCCTTTTTATAGCACAATTAACAGCAGTCAATTTAGATGACTGTTAAACGTTAACTTGGCATCATATGGTTGAAAATTTGTCAGTTAGAAGACTGGTCTTATCAACAATGATGCCATTTAACGATTTTCGTCCATTTCATAGATATTTACCGGGCTTTTTGACGACCCTCGCAAGGGAAAAACACCGCGGAAAGAACTCGAACCCCGGACCGTACAGTTGTCAGGTGTCAAACCTGTTACCTCTGGAACCCATATTTATTTATTTTGTACTGAGCAAAACAAAAACGTTACATTATTGGCTTTTTTTTTTATGAAATTAATTTGAGTACAATAACATGGCACTTAATTAATTAGGGAAGCAAATGTATTGGAGAACGGCTGTAGATGCCCTTATAATACAATATTTATGACAAAGTATATCAATCTCAATTACTTAGCCAATGATTAGATCCAAAACATGCTTTGTTAAAAAATACACATTTCCTTTTGAAACTAAAGCGTTTCTTAGCTTAAAATGTTTGGAGATTACAAACCACTAACCTATTTAGTGGCTTCATTTTTAATTCTTTAACAAATTCTTTGTCATAGTTAAGGAGTTTAAGTTTATCCAGTAATTCCTCCATAACTACAAAGGTCATGTAGCTCATCCCTGGACCACCACTTTCTTCAGCAGTACGAGGTAGGCTTTCCTCTCGTGACATTTTCCTGTTGTGCTAATGATCTGCAATGCAAAACATGTTGAAATATGACAGAAGGATCTCATATGCAGGTATGAGATGCATAAGTGGTCTCTTGAGAACATTGAAAAATGTTTTATACCGCTATTTGATACATACTAAATGCTCTCATTGCTTGCACTCTTTATTTGCCACAAAATATTATACAATTTCATTTCTTTAGTCATGCAACTGAATGTAATCAACCAATCAGTATTATGGATGTTCAAGGGATTCGTAATCTGGCAGGGATGTTTATGGTTTACCATCAAGAAAATTAGCAATACCGTATGCTGAATTAATAAAACTGATGTTATTAAAAAATGTGTCTTTAGCTTTCCTGACTTAAGAGTTAGCCAAAATAGTTAAGGCGTTATATTTTCCAAATGGGCAACTTGACACACTAGCAGACGAAAAATACAAATAAAAGCAGGGAACCTTTCCGCACCACAGCTTTGTATCTCCTGACCCCTTGCACTATTAAACATAGGACTCTAAAGCTAGCTCAGCGCAGGGGAGCAGTTTAAGTTCGAGATAACGTCAAAACTTTAGTTTCAAAAAGTGAATTTCTGTTTATACCAGTACAATAGGTTTCGATAACTATACCAGTGCTCTAAACGGAATTTGTTACTATAGTTGTCAAAAGATCAACAGCATATATAACCCTTGAGATTTTAATAATATAAATAGTGACGTACCTGAAATTTAGAGAATTCAAATTACGCCAATTTTATTCTTCCGCGCAAATTATGGCCTTTGGAATGCTGACTGCAGCCTAGAAGTTGACTTAATAGATATTGCCAATAGTTACGTTTATTTAGCACTATATTAAGGCATCAAAATATACATATATTTTATATTTTTTACTTGTGTAATGTACTTAAGTATCTTGGATTCACTAGCTGTTCTAATTATCTGGAATGGCCTAGGTCATGTACTATTTTATCTAAACAATCATTACTTGCATATATATTAAAATTGTTGTTTTTCATCTGCTACATTGACTTTGAACAACAGATAACAGGTTGTAAGTTATATTATTAACACAATATATACTATTTTTCATTCAGGAGTTAAAGAGAAAAATCTTTCAAAATACTTGCAAATCAGCTATATGCAGTATAGCTTATTTGGTGAGGTGGATAATAAGTTGGCAACTTGAACTTTACACTAGTGTTACATAGCGGTGTACATGTCCCAGAACTGCTGCCATCTATGCACAATTTGGTAACGAATTGATTGAGCTAACTCGCCTGTAGAATGCGCTCTCGCTTGGGTTTGTAGGGGCGATGATCTGGACAGCACTTTCAAATACATTCTTCCATAACCGGCATATTCAGTCATAGTGTTTGTGGTGTAGTTGTGTTAAGAACGGTTGTAGTGGTTTGAAGCTGGCTTCGTACATATCAGGACTCTAGGTATGTTATTATTTCACTTATCAAGCAAATATCTTCAGCACTTTCTGTTATAGTTCGTCTATATTGCATGTATATTATTGGAATATTGTAGCTGCCATTTGTGCACCCTCTCGGCATCACGCTTAGAGCACGGAAATGCCTAAAGCGAAACTTAAGATTCAGATTCTTGTAACCCCATGTGAAATATTATGAAGAAGGGAAGCTGCAGCTGCATTAGAGTTTTCTAGCTTAAGCCCAGGAATAGTAATTGGTCAGTTGCAATAAAAAGATCACGTGTAATTTTGGCGGCAGTTAAATGATGTAATTAATGTTCCCTCTTTTTAAGCATGTTTTACAATTTTGTGCTCAGAATTTAGAAGATATTGCGAGAATGAAAACAAGTTCAAGCGTAAAATTTGAAAATTTTAAAGGTAGTGCCATCATTCCGGCAAACTAAGTGTAGATGACAGAAGTCAGAGCGCGTCATGAGTACATTTACATGATGGACTTAGAGCATGGCAAGAAAAGCATTTTGGTTTGCAGCTATGTATTTGTGCAATAAAAGACAATACATTCACAGCAAGGAAATGACAGAAGGTGACGGATATCATTTTCGAGAGCTGTCGCCATCTGGAAGCTATCGTGACGACCAGCTGGATAGTTTGGGTGTGGGCTGGATTACAGTGTTGCAAGCTTGCACATATCCAGGGGTTTAGGGGGAAATGCATAGATTATTTGAAACAGTAATTTAAGTTAGTTAAATGCATTTTTATTTTAAAATATGTCACTTCTAGATGCGTTGCTTTAAAAAATTAATCTACTAAGGTGAAAACTTTAGAGATGGGTGTTTAATACAAATAATCGTCTGAAGTGAGTGACCATTTGTTTACCGAGGCAACTCATTCCATCAGGATAGTAGGGGAAGTATAGCAACACCGGAAGTAATGGTGACTCACACGATCCCTGTTCTTTTATCCCCCCTTCTTCATCCCCCTTCCCCGTTGTGTTTTTGGGTGGGGTGAGGACGATTAATAATGTCCAGACAGTAGTATGTTCAGTAATAGCCTTCTCTAGCACTTTCTATTCCTTTTTATTATATTTATTGTAACTTAACACGCTGTATAAGTGGGTATGTTATTCAGTTGCACTCGCAGGATGTTAATAGAATACCGGCATAATAAATTAATTGCGAGTTTCATGAAAATAAACAATAAACAGGAGCAGCAGCTCAGCTTTTTATTGTTAATTGCATTTTTATTTTTAAGCCATTGGCATTCGAGAAAACTATGCATGTCTATACCATATTCGTGAATCAATTAATAGTTGTTGCATCTTGTATAGGAAAATTAAACACAAATTTGTGCATTTGCTACAAATTACTATCCATCTCTTTTTCTTTAGGAAGAGGGGAATTTTCATATCACGTTACTCCGGCGATTTTAGATTTTATCTTTGTTTTCTTTATGAAGCGTTAATTCGCTTTTCATCATGGTTCAAAATGGCAGACGTGCAGTCTAGTCGTAACATATTTTATTATTGTTACAATCTTAGTCAGTTGTAATCAAAATAAGAAAGTAATTTAATTATACAGTTATATTGCAAATACTAATTAGATTTGGGTTCAGCAAGCATTGGGACCAAAATTTCGGGTAAATCGGTAACAGGCTTCTTCAGGGACACGCTCCGTATTAATAATGAAACAATATGTCAAAGTCAATAGAACATACGAGAAATAGACAATCATGTAAACTTTTCTATTGGGAATGTACATATACCGGTTATTATTATCATCGAATGCCTTTGAAGCTTTGATAAGATAATTAGAAATTCCCGTCATGATTTCTCCGAACTTTCTAGGTAAATGTTTGTTAATGAATATCCATAAAGCGTAGTGTTTATGATATTCAGGGAAATTAACTGCTTTGCGGTATTTGTTTAGCCTATTATTTCCCATTTGATTGGGACTGCTGTTATTTCTAAAGCTACAGAAATACATCAACTCAAAGGAAAAAATATGGAAAGGATAAACCAATAAATAAATCCGATATTTTCGTCATGAAACTTTTAAGGTGTGTGTGTTTTGCGCCTGGAGGTTTACAGCTGAGAAGGGGTAAACATACGTAAGTTACCTAATGGTTTTTTTACTGGATCACTTATTAATACTCGATGTTTGTTGACATTTTATAACAAAAATATATGTGCTATATATGCTGACTTTACTAAATGATAATTAAAACGTCTATAGTTTTACATTACAGATATTGTGATAAATTCTGTTTAAATGCAATGAAAAACCCAAGGAAAAATTGCCATATAATTTCTTACATAGTAAATGAAATTGCTTTTTGAAATTGAAATACTCTATTTTTTGTCACATTTGAGGGCAAAAAGCTCACGGGATTATGGAATTGTTATAATAAAGCGTAAAATTACATTATCATATTTATGTGGAATTATTTAAAAAAAAATTTGTATTCGTTTTGACTCGTACCCGCCGGAATGGTCTTCATTTTTCCAATAAAAATATCTGATTTTATTTTTTTCTCTGTGAATTGGTACTATACAAAGACAGTGGAGTCGATTGTCTATCCGTTGTAGTTCTTGGCTATGTTTTCACGCGTCTTACATTAGGTCCAAGCAAAAATAAACAAAACGTAATTATTTTTTTTAAAAATTATTCTATCGAATATGTGCTCAGAATGAGAGTAAAGTAAAAAATAAAAAATTAAATGTTAAATTATTAGTAAAACGTAATTAAATTAGAGTAAAGCAATTAAAAAGAAACACTTTTCTTTTTCTTTTATTACTTTCATAAATTGGTTTTTTTTAGAATTCAGACAGTATGGGCATCAATATCATAAAATGCAAGTTATTTATAACCCTACCGACAGCGAGTTCACTATAATCACATGGTTTGCAGTACTGATGCGACCGAAATAATGCATACTTATGTATTATGCTCGTAGTTCTCAGCTTTTATCTTTTCTGTCAAACTTCAAACGAAACCCAGTGAGTGCTTAATTCTTGTAAAAACATACACGAAGCTCTCGCCCTTCAGAATCACATTGTAACTATAAACACGAGCGTTCCTTTTAAGTTGAGAAACCTTCAGGTGGTGAAGTGATCTTTAACAAACACCTTATATTCTTTAATTATTAATGATTTTTTATGTAGACAGCAAAGGTAATTTAATTTCCCCCATATATTGTAGCGAATGTAACACAATAAAAATTATACTTGTTTGCTTACACCTTTTACATAAACGGGCGCCCCTAGATTTTTATTAATATTTTGAAGCCCAATTTTGAAACATCTGTGCTTTATAATGTTGCGAAAATGCCATTCTGCAGTAATGATTTAACGTTTTGGGATACCTGGTTTGTAACCACGTTATTGTCGGATATTTTGTGCATACTAAAACATTACGTTAACTGCGAAATAGTCTTTCGGGACACGAAACCATTGTAATAGTGCTAGGAAGCAAACAATAAGGAACTATCTTATCGGAAAATCGTTGCTCGAGGTTGAATTAAGATATACGAACATTTTTTAATTTCCACAATACTGTATAAATATACATATTGTCATGCCAAAAGAAAATTAACCTCTTAGTTGGCAGTTAATTAGCCAATGACACCGCAAGTTCTCTGCGCCTTGAAACAGGGATGTTCCGGACAGAAAAATCCCTAGTCCTCCAGGTTGGAGATTGCGAGGCATTTTGATAATTTGTCTACTTTTTTTTTTTTTTTAATACTGTTTAACGCCAGTTTTTACTACAGAGGCACCACAGGCGGTGGACACTGATGATACATGAAATCAAATGATATATTAGGAAAAGATTTTTCAGGAAGGAAACGTTTCAGGCCTAAGTTTAAGGTACCTCCCCGGCATTTGCCATTTATGAAGCCTGGAAAAACCTCAGTCAGGGAGGACAGTCCTGGCGGGATTCGAACCCCAGACCTCCCGCTCAGGAATCCGGGCCTTAACGACCTTTACCACCCGTGGCGGTACTTGTCTACCTAAGAACAGTTTGCACTTAGCAAATGCCATCGCAATCTTTGTAGGACGCCAAGAAACGATGGACACCACAATATCCTATGAAATTCTTCGGTTTTGGAACGAAGTAAAACCCAATCCTTGTTTTAGAACAAGAAGAGAACGAAATAAAAGATCCACGTTTTATTCTCGTTGAATTTGAACAGTTAAAATATATTTGAGCTGCGACATTTTACAGGCCCATGTTTATAAACACGCCAACAATTAGTTTAGTATTTTTGCCTCACATTGTTCACTTTCTTAGTATTCTTAAACAAAACAAAAAACATCATTATGGATAAATAATGTAACAATATCGATTCATTATTATTTAAAATCGAGGAAAGTGCATTATTGTGTTCAGGATTTTGTCCAGTCCATCAGTTGTTTTATTGGTGCATTTTATCCCATAATTTCTTTTTAGATTAATATTAATAAGTATATTTGGAAGTAATAATGTGTGTATATAAAAATTTTAACCCTATATCAGAAATTTTAAATAAAATACGAGCTTCTAAATGATTTCTTGCAGCATTACGTCCCTGAGATACAAGATGACTCCAAAATTGAACTAAATTAGATATATAAGTATGTGACAGTGTATTGTAGTAATATTGCTTAGTTGTAATGAACAGTAGTAGGAGCTGTCTAGCATTATATTACGTGCATATTTTGATACATTTTAATGATTACTAAACTTTTTTTTATTAATTTTTTCTTTGGTTACGCAACGAAGGACACGTATGATATTTTGTTTAAGCTGAAATTACTGTTTTCGGGGAACTGAGTTTCTCCTTCAGGATACCTCGTAAATACACATCAGAAATTTTAAGGTCAGACAATTTTCAAGGAAAGGGATGTACGATATTTCTAGAAATCAGTTATCATGTAAAGTGCTGTTAGAGAAATTGCAGTGATTCTCGTCCAGCAAGGGAGGAGCACCATTTTGTTGTAACCGCTGAACGGAAAGGAAAATTCTTATTGCAACAACATCTTCTCAAATGTAACTGCAATTTTCTTCCTGACTATTTTGCCGTGGTCTGCTAAAGGTGAGAAATCCAGACGTTTCGTCCGCAGCTATGGCGAACATCTTCAGTGGCGTTCAGCGTTCATCTCCAGCAGACCACGGCACAACAGCTCGGAAGGAAATTGCAGTTACATCTATGACTCCGGCCATGAAAGCCTACGTTCTCTCATCTTCTCAAATCTTCGGCAAAATATTAAATAATCCGGCGAAATCTTTACTGGTTCACGTTTTCACGATTTTCAAGGTCATTTTCATTGCAGTAAGGACAAATGAAGGCATGTCCTGAAATGATAAACCAAACAGTGACCTTGCCGTTGTAATGAAAATGTATAACAAAATTCTTGGTCTTTCAAAACCAAAAACCCATCCAGAGTAACATGACATTAGTCAGAAAACTAAAACGATGGGAAGAAATTTTTCAGTTTGGACACATTTACAACAGTTCGAGCAAATTATAGACGCCTTTGCTTTAAATCACATGCTTGTAGACGTTGACTAAACTATATGTAGTAGGAAAATGCACCAGATTACGTATCAATTAGCTGAACAAACGCACATTCTCCATTCAATTGCTTGGCAAGCCATCGCTGGTTTTTCTAAGGAGAGAGCTAATCTTTTCCCAAATGAGATTTCGATGTTGTTGATGCTCTATTCATTCCGCGTCCTTTGCGTCGACAAAAACTGAGCCAGTTCTTTTGAATTTGTAGCCAGGAGTAATATACACTTTGAAAGTGAGCTTTTTGGAATTGTTCTTGATAAAGCTCGCATATAACTTCCACACTCGATCAGCTCCGTCTGAGCGAAAATAATGCTTCATGAGATTTTTTTTTTTTTTTTTCCAGTTCTGAATATCATTTTGGCTACGTTTTTCATCGCCCTCTTTAGGAACAATCATGATATTAGTTTATAGGTAGGTAGGTAGGTAGGTAGGTAGGTAGGTAGGTAGGTAGGTAGGTAGGTAGGTAGGTAGGTAGGTAGGTAGGTAGGTAGGTAGGTAGGTAGGTAGGTAGGTAGGTAGGTAGGTAGGTAGGTAGGTAGGTAGGTAGGTAGGTAGGTAGGTAGGTAGGTAGGTAGGTAGGTAGGTAGGTAGGTAGGTAGGTAGGTAGGTAGGTAGGTAGGTAGGTAGGTAGGTAGGTAGGTAGGTAGGTAGGTAGGTAGGTAGGTAGGTAGGTAGGTAGGTAGGTAGGTAGGTAGGTAGGTAGGTAGGTAGGTAGGTAGGTAGGTAGGTAGGTAGGTAGGTAGGTAGGTAGGTAGGTAGGTAGGTAGGTAGGTAGGTAGGTAGGTAGGTAGGTAGGTAGGTAGGTAGGTAGGTAGGTAGGTAGGTAGGTAGGTAGGTAGGTAGGTAGGTAGGTAGGTAGGTAGGTAGGTAGGTAGGTAGGTAGGTAGGTAGGTAGGTAGGTAGGTAGGTAGGTAGGTAGGTAGGTAGGTAGGTAGGTAGGTAGGTAGGTAGGTAGGTAGGTAGGTAGGTAGGTACTCTATCGACAAACTTTCAAACGTTCTATCCCCAGCGATAATTACAGAGTAATTTGTTGATGTGTTAGACATGTAATGTCTTCCATGGCAGATGTGGATCGATAAACTACTCCATTACTTCTGACGACTGTAATACCGCATAATGTGTACAGAAAGATAACCAAAACTGGAGTCGACTGGAGTTTCATAAACTAGGCTCCTGTTCAAGGGTCAGCTCGGTCACCAGATATGACGCAATTGGTATTCTTCTTCTTCTTCTTCTTCTTCTTCTTCTTCTTCTTCTTCTTCTTCTTCTTCTTCTTCTGGGGTCTTGCGAAGAGCTTAGTTTATTCAACTCGGCACATCCTGGCCTTTGGGAAAAGTACGCCAATCTCCTGAGATGCTAGAGCGCGTACGACAGTCCCATGACCGTCAATGTACAACTTGTGATCATGGCAGTCAACATTTTGAACAGCTGCAATAAAGAGGTTTGTAAAGTACAGTCACACTAACTTTTGTTGATTTGGTTTATTTACGGACGCTCTTTAACATCTCGGATCATCAGCGTCCAGATACTGAATTCAGGGTGTGAAACGGCCGATAAATTTTGCTCAGAGGCCTCTGCTTTCAAGCTTGAATTAATACATGCTGTAAATTTACAACACGGGACCCACGGCTTTACTTCCCTTCCGAAGGAAGCCATACTTAGGAGTTTTACGCCGTAAAAAATCCATCGACCCTGGTAGGGATTGAATCCCCGATCTTGGGTTTATAAGGCAAGTGTGGTTAGCACTAGACCATCAAGACCGACAGCTACAGTAACAAAAACACGCGTGTTTTGCCTGAGGTTTGTTGCATTACTCTCATACAGTACTGCGATTTGTTTATTACAGCATTACAGTCTTCAGAAGGTAATGGGTAGTTGATTTATTTACATTTGTCACGGTCCACGAGGCAATACATGTCTAACGCATCAACATAAATTGCTTGGTATTGCTACCGGTGATTGTGGGTTCCTTGTATCAAAACACTCTGCAAACATCCCTGAACAACCTCTGAAAGTTTGTCGGTAGAGTTCATATCCACATTCAGCAGAATGTGCAATGTTCAAAAGTTTCGAGTACTTTATTCTGGGCCACGTTGAAATTATTGATTACAAACTATACCACAGTATGCATACTAATAACTTCTTGCAAAAATAAAGAAGACATACTTATTTTTTTTTAGAAAAAAAAAAGCATTTCTCAACATATCTCCTTTCAAATTTTTCTTCCGGCGATTTTCTAATTTATTTATTCCATCTCATAAAACGAGTTTTCCTCAGCTCTACAAAATACACATTTGTTTTGACAACCTCTTCATTTGAAACGAATTCGTTGCTATTGTTAGTATTACATTTTGAGTTAGGGCGAACTTATTGAACGTCCTTTATAACAACCGAAACCTCTTCCATTTATAAACAAAGTTAGATAGAAAATTTGCAACATTGGCCAACAGTGAGTTTTGGGAGGGGCGGAGACCCCTGGTGGTCCCGATGTCAGATAATTAAGAGCGTCTTCTTTTTCATCCACATAAGAACAGTTGCTTTTGAAACTTAAAAATGTTGCAGTTGGCCAGGGAGCGAAATTCGAGAGGAACAAATCGCCGCTTTGTTAGAGGAACAGCCCGCGGCTCTGTTTTCAGCTAACAAGGCAGCAGATAGCATAATGAAGTGCGACTCTAATTATATCTTGACTGACATGGATGCAGTCAGTCAGTACTCGCAACGTTCTTGTTTGCCCTCCCGGAGACAACGCTGGAATGTTTGTTTTAATTGTGAAATGGTCACTTCTTGCGGTGCTGCTCAGCTTTCCATGCATAGTTGGTTGGGCTCGTCACTCTGTCTACAGGCTCGAATCCTGCTTTCTTTTGTTTTCTCAGACATTTCATTCCACCCAAAGCGTGCATTTTAAGTAGTTTTTGGACTGGGCTAAAACAATTTAAATGCTATTTACGATTTAATCGTAGATTTGCTTAATTCTCTTATACGGTGTATTTGTTTTTTCGTACTAGAAGTCGTTAATTTTTGAGGACTGGCATTATAGCATTGCTTGTTTCATTTGAAGCTTGAATTTTGCGGATTTTATTTTTTGAGTTAACCAAGAGATGGAAATAGGATAACTTTTAAAATAACACGAATCTAATTCTAATTTTAAAATTCCGTAGTACTAAAAGTGAAGTATATCTTAATTAGCGTGAAATTCCGAACAATTGGCATTCCTCTAGTCGGTCCTGGTGGTGTAGTGGTAACCATACTTGCCTTCTAAACCCAAGATCGCGGGTTCAGACCCGGTCAGGATCGACGGATTTTTTCGGGCGTAAAATCGTAAGTAAGGCTTCCTTCGGAAGGAAAGTAAAGCCGTGGGTCCCATGTCGTACATTTACGGCACGAAAAAGAACTTCCAGCCTGAAAGAAGAGGCCTCTGAGCAAAATTTGTCGGCCGTTTCACGCCCTGAATTGAATTGGACGCTTCAGACATTAAAGAGAGTTCCAAATAAAGAAAAATGGCATTCCAAAAACAAAAGGAATCGTGTTAAAGTTGGTGAATGAGTTTATCCCCATTTCTAGTTTATCTAACATTTTTATTTCGTGTCACGAGAATAACTGGAATGCATTAAGGCCACGTGCTCAGTTTGAAGCTCACTAGAAAAGTGGAGATTGTGCAGAAAAAGAGCTGACTGTACATGCACCTGCAAATGAAGGGAATGGAAACATGTCGCAGATGTTTAAAGTAGAACATACTTGAAGATGAGCATGGAGGTCGAGCTTGGAAAATTAAATGCATGGTTTCTTTTTGATCATGACACCGCGACCTGAAGATCTATTGTGCCAGATTAGGTTAATGGATAAGTTGGCCTCATGAGTTCAGAAAACTTTGTAACCTAAATTTCCCATGCATTCACCTAAAGAACTGAGAAGCCCTGAAAAAACCTGTTAGGAAACTAACCCGACCGGGAATCGAATCCGGACACGCTGCGTGGTGAACACAAATGCTACCGCAGACTACAGCAGGTGTCTAAGTGTGCATGATTTAATGCTGTAAAATGTACGAATAACTATTAGGGATATCAAGGCGAAAGAGACGTTTTACTCCATAGCGTGTATTATAATATTTTAAATAAACAATTGGAGATGGAAAAAGTAACTGAAAATTGTTTACCTTAAATGTTGGCACACAAAATATAGAGGGACAACTTTTGAAAGTAGTTTGTGAGACATTTTTGAACTTCTTGACAGATTTGTGACGAATAATGAACCATGGGGTCCAGCATTGTGATCTTGAAACAAAATGCGAAGTAAGGAATGGATACATAAAGGATTCCCACCTCCTAAGAGTCCAATTTGCAGCTATCAGACACGTCCATACTGCTGCTTTTGGGGAGCACAAGGCATTAATGTGTTCAGAGAAAAGCCATAATAATAAGCCAAAATGATAAGTTGAAGTCAAGGTAAATAGTCTAGAATGTTGAGGCGAAAGGTGCTGTTTCTGTAGGATAATGCTGCAGGCCATTAAGTCTTCTGTTGCAATTGATGAAGCAGGGTTTGAACTGCTGGAATGCTGCGTATTTTCCTAGCGACTTCAACCTGCTTCCAAAAATGAAGAAAAGCTTTTTTTCATCTGAGTATGACATGGAGGCTGTAAACCAGCTGAATCCGCTCTCAACGATAGTATGCTGATAGGTAAGATAAAATTAAAATTTTTAGATCAATTAGAAATGCGTTAGGGGTTGGATATACGCATCGCCTTGGACAATCTTAACCTTGGAGCTTGTTCTTTATATATGTAAAGACATCCCATCGCTTGATAAACTAAAAAATGATGGACTCGTATCCTGCAGTGTGAGGATAAAAGTTTTTACAGGCAGAGTCTAAACTTTCTCTTAGGCCCAAGGAAGAACGTTATAAATCTTGAGGACCTTAGCAGTTCATATGTAATGCAAGAGTAAATAACTCTTAAGTCAGTAAGGTATGTCGTATTTGCTCAATGGGGTAGGTGGGTAGGTGCGCACAGACACTTGCGCAATTATATTCACAGGCCTACAACTGGTTGACACAGCCACACACTACCCAAAATAGCATGAGTTGCATACAGAGATATATGGAAAGTTGGAATGTGCTCAGTGTAAAATGAATCCATATTCAAGTTCAGCATCGAGCAAAAAACTAGTTTAACAAGTTTCGAACCTGCGTCCTGCCGCGATAAGCAGTACCACACCCAGTCTGTTATTGTAACAAAGGATGAAATGAACTAAGTGTTAAACTGATTATTCTTTAAGCTCGAGGAGGAAGCAAGATTCCCCCTCCCCTCTTCAAGCTCGAAGCGAATCAATGTTTTTCTTTCATCATCCATGTTCTCCCCACCCAGTTCATTTTTGTGCTTCCTCTTTCGATTCTGTTGAATCTCACGTCATCGTAGATGTCTGTTCATTTGACTTCCTCTTCGGTTTTAATAATTGAAATTTTTGTTGACATTGCCAGAGAAAAAATCTTCACTAGTGGTGCGAGGTCCCTGAGCAAAGGGATGGGGAAAGGGTTAGAAGAAATTAATCACGTGCAAACATGTCAAGTTATTAAGTGTCTAAAGTTCTTTATAAATATTAAAATTTAATATACTGCCAATTTTTGTGTGCTTGTTTAATGTGTCATTCTAAACGCCAAAGCCTTTGAGTTGAGTTTGGAATAATACCAAAGGTTTCAGGTGCCGAACAGAAAAACGCGTATAACTAGTAATTAATAAAATTATTATTTCAGAGACTTTTTTTCCTACCGACGGGTAATTTAACTGAGCCGAACCAATGTTTGTCGTCATGAAGCGAAATTAAACTACTTTAGAAAAATTATCATCTTTTCCCCCGAATTGTTGGCCTTTAATTTTGTTATTTTAATAAATTTGAGGAAAATAGTCCAACATCTGAGGTTTTATTAATAAGAACGAGGAAAATAGTAAAATTGAATCAAGAGGAAATAGGAATGAAAGCCTCCTTGGAATTAAAAACAACTAAACATTTGACGTTTTAACAACAGTTTATTGTGAAAACAAAGGAATATAGAAGAGAAAGAAAAGAATCACCTTAGCTTTTGAGCTCTTATTTACCATAAGTGTAATTAGCTTCTGATTGGTGGGTGAAATATTAGTGAGCTCTTCATTGGCTGAAACATATTCCAATGCAAAACAAACGAAATAGATAATACAGTTATATTAACATGTTTATTGTTTTTTGATTCTTCTTTTTTACTTAGTCATCGATCCCTTGCAACGCATTTTATTACATATTTTGACAAGCATTCCTGAAGGAAAGAAAAAGAGGGGAGGCGTCTTTCATAATTGTTAAAAGTTTTCCCTCGCCTCTTCAGCACAATGAAGTCTTCTATAAGTTTGCTAAACTGATAGTTGCGGGCGAGATCCGGACTGTAAAGGGGATGATAGCTGTTATTTTGGCAGCCAGCGTTTACTCGCACATTGTCGTGGAAGCGAAGAGAAAATTTCCTTATGGTGACTGTGAATTACAGGCTTGGGTCTCTCTTATGAATTCTTTTACTGCCCTTACTGTTTACTGCTCGACCAAACGAACTTGCCGTGTTTTGCCTATAGGGTGTTTGTGTTCGTCTGCAAGTATCGTAGAGAGGCGCTTTCACAACCATGCAATATTTCCCTTAACCATTTTAAAATTTTTTTCTTAACCAACTTTATGGAAGAAAATGTTGAAACTGGCCACTATCGTTGTCCACACATTTTTGGCAACTAAAGAACTAACTGCAGTTCACATTGAGTAATACTGGCTGTTTTCTGGCGGATATTTGGTTTCAAATCTTTCAGGGTGCGTGGGTTTGCCTTGTAGGTATGTATTTTTTAAATTACCCCGGAGATAAAATCGCAAGGGGGACCTACAAATCTTTATTCATAACTTTGTCATTCTGAAACACTTTCAGTTTCCCTCAAGGAAATATTCGCTATACGAGCTCTTGGAAAAAGGCAAAATCATGCTTTCCGCGTCTCTCTCTCAAAAAAGAAGAGGGGGAATTGAATTCACCTTTGTAAGGGAAACTGCTACCTCGAAAATAATGGTTCTATAATTGTTTCTGCGCTCATGGCGCACCATATATAATTTTTTTTTCCTAAACGAAGAGAATTTTAATGAACGATATCAGGTTCTTAGCGCTCTAGTAACCATTATTTTGAAATGTGTTATCAGACAGCGGATCTTTGGACAATTACCTATTTTTTTATCCTTAATAGACATGATGAAAAAAGCGGAATGTTTTTTTAATTTTGTAGTGCATATAAACATCTATTTTCGCGTTAGTGCCTATTAGTTTCGGATTTAAAATATGCATATTTACATATGAAACTGCAAACATATACATAACTTATTATGTTAAAAAACTTTTGTTTGAAACAATTTTTCATTTGAAGCATCAGAAACTAGTTATTTTGGATATATTTATGTTGAGTGACTGAATTTCGTGTGGGAAAGTAAGAACTCAGGCAAGGCAGAGCTTTCGTAATTATATGCAATGGCAAATATTTTGATAGGAAACTAAGGTAATCTTATGCATGAGCTCTATG
This sequence comes from Metallyticus violacea, assembly GCA_030762175.1. Lineage (NCBI taxonomy): Eukaryota > Metazoa > Arthropoda > Insecta > Mantodea > Metallyticidae > Metallyticus > Metallyticus violacea. The sequence goes on from CM060830.1 coordinate 51,508,183, forward strand.
TGAAATATGTTCTAGGGACATCTGACAATAAAATGTGGAAGTATCTTTTTTCTGCCCTCAAACTTATACTTAAAGACAAAAGATTTTTTGATGGTACATTTGGAAAATACATTGTAATTATTATTATTATTATTATTATTATTATTATTATTATTATTATTATTATTATTATTATTTAATTATCTAAGCCAGGTAATGCCCTCAATTTAAGTTAATTTCGAAACGTTATTTTTGCTTTTTGTATAGAAAAACCGAAACTATAAAATGTGTTACACAGTGAGAAATTCAGGTAACAAATTGAAGTAAATTGTCTCACTGATATTCGTTGAATTAGTTTAAATAATATATTTTAAAAATCTGTTTAGTTATATTTTACTTGAAAACGCTGCGTTAGTAAAATAGTGATCTTTTATCAGTATTGGTCCATTCATATCTCAGACATATTTACCAGCGGAGAGATTTTAATGAAGCTTTCTCTATAAGGTACCAGAATACTTGCCTGCTTTAGCTCCCAGAAAAAAAGTTAAGCAAAAAGAATGCAAGGTAAAATATTCCACTACACACTATTGGGATAGGACAAGTTTCCCCATGATGCTTTCTGCACTTGGTGAGGCGGTGCCTGAAGGTCTGCACATGCTGTAGCGACAGCTGTGAGCTACAGTCAACTTTTTAGCTAACGAGTTTTGACTCGAGTGCTCCTGCCGCGACTTTTCAAGAACCCCAAGTGCTGCCACTTAAACCACGTTTACTACCAAGTGTTTCATTCACCACTTTCTTTTCTTTTACAAGAAAAACCTTACCGTTGCTTGTCGTGAAAGAGCTCTTTAGTGCTGTATTTACATTAACGTCCACAAGGAGAGAATTATCGCTGGGAAGTTGGCATAATGATGTAGGCACGCTTGTCACTTTGTGATGCGGGGTGGTACGAGTTAAGAGTATCTGGCCGCGGTGTATTAAAGGACATTCATTTGTTTTAAATTGTTTTAGATCTGAACATTTTGTCGCATTCATGTTATTTCTTACCATATTTCAGTTATATAACGACCATTTGTTTTGATTTGTCAATATTTGGCACATTGTTTCAAGCGATAGAGTTAATTTTGAGGCAAGAACCAGCTGGCGAAGGTGGCTTTAAGTAATTTACTTTGGAAATGACATGAAAAATATCCTAACCGCGCAACGGAACATTATCTAAAGCATATTATCGCTCCCAGAGTTAAGGGATTTTGCTCAGTTAATCATTAACAATATTTTTCCAGTCATTACAGACCAATGGACAGTGATATTGCCCAGATATATTTGACCACAGACAAAACAGATGACATTTTTAGGGCATGATTTTCTGTCATTGAAATTCCCTTTGATTTTTGCTTTTAGTTATTTTGTTCTCTTGTCTTATTATGAATAATTTGCAATTTTAAGGTTTGTTTGGGGCGATCTGGAAAGTTTTTATAACTTGAAGTAATTTTCTAGAAATCTGCAAAATACTCCTCTACAGCTTCAATCGGCTGTTGATCTTATGAAAAAACGCTGATCTACGAGGAAGAGTTTGAGCTGTGGAAAGAGATGCAAATCGAAGGAAGCCAAATTTGGAGAGTAGGGTGTATGTTCTAACAATTCTATTTCAAATCTCTCAATTTTCCCTCGCTAAAACACTTTTGTAAGCAGGCACATTGTCTTAAAGGAAAGGACGTGGCATTTTTCTTCTGCAATTCGGTTTTTTTTTCTCCCCAAGAATTTTTAATATAGTTGATTTAAAATACTAGAACGTCGCTCTCCGGTTATTGTTTTACTCTTGTGATGATAATAAATTAACTTTATTGTCACAAAAGACTGACGTCATAAACTCTCCTGTAGATGGAACTTTGTCTTCTTTAACGTTGCCACTGTGTTGACTACCGTTTCGATCTAGGGTGTAGTTGCGGATCCAAGTCTCATTCACAGTTATAAATTGGTGCACATTATTACTTCTGTATGAAGTGTTTACCGTATGTTTTTACTACTGTGGCATACCAGACGGTAGACACTGATGATATATGAGATGCAATGATATATTGGGCTAGGATTTTTTTTAATGGAGGAAACGTCCCAAGTCTAAATTTAGGGTACCTCCTCTCCGTGCCTTAAAGACCTCGGCCACCCATGTTGGTAGTTCTGTTGCTGTTAAAAGACCCCAAACTTTAGGTACTATATTTCCATAAGAATCCGTTTTGGATTTGTTGTTAGCAAGCATAGTTTCTATCATGTAATCGTGCGGGGTGACTCGAGAGGTTTATGGTTCAAATCCCTTGGGTCCGGCCATTCTGACCTTTGGTTTTTTCTTGATTTTCCCTGGTCGTTTAGGCGAATGCTGGAATGTAGCTTTATTTTCCACGAATTTTCCGCTCTCCCATTTTTATATCATTTCATTCCGCTGGTTCTGTTACAGGGTCAAAAGCTCCAGGCAAGGTGCTGGTGCGTTGTGACGGTGGCTTGCGCTTTGTAAATTTTCCTGCTCTGGCGTCTTTAATGGAAGCGGGTGTTCTGAGGGGCTCGAACTCCTTGCGGAAGGGGCTAGGGGCATCGGAGTGCTCTAATTGAAAACATGTTATGAACCCCGTCTACGTCTGTACAGTCGCTGTTCATGGATCCTGGTTATCCGGACCTTATCTCTTCCTCTCGGCACAAACGGCTAGCCGTGAACAAAGTTCAAGTACCGAAGTATTCTCTTCTGACCCAAACAATCCAATCAATTATTCATGTAACGCATAAGTAATAAAATGCTTATAGCTTGAGCATTTTACGGCAGTTCGCAAGTTTTCTAATACAGTATCATGTATTTGTGCAATGACTTCTGCTGTTTTGCCCTTTTTGGATCTCCTTCGCGTGGATCATATTCAAGGCTGTTACGGCCATGCTTAAACCCAGCGCCCATTTTTTAATCGTACCAAATGAAGAGCTGGCACAAACGTTTATAAATTAGGTAAGAATTTCGTGTGTCGTTAAACCATCGTTTAAAAAGAATATTACTGCACAATTATATATATTATATATAAGAGAAAAATAAAAATAAAGCAACACTATTAACAATGTAACAAATTAACAGTAATTATAATAGTAGAAAAGGATAAAACACTAAGAAAAAGTCACACTTGAGATCGCTATATTTGGAACTCGTGGAGTCCTTATATAGCAAGAAGACAAGTGACGGTGATGATTATATATTATATATAACCTAGTTATAATATACTAATAATAACTAGGTATAATAAATATATTATATTATTTATTAAATGGGCTGTTATAGCGTCGATCACGCGCGCGGCTATCTGAGAGTTTGGCAAGCAGGTCACTCCGGTTATGAATCAACCTTGTGGGCTTAATATGCAATTTTTTCTCTATGATTCACACGCGTATTTACATAGTCGGCTAGTCAGTTTCAAACACAGTTTGAACAACTTTACGCGATGTTAAAAGTTCCAATGCGTCAAATGATCATTAAAAACTTCAGGAAATGGAAGGTGCTCGGGGTAAAAAGCGTAAAATTCAGTCAAGGACTCTCACTAAATACGCGGTAATCTCTGTAAACATTATACAGCACTTGTGTGTTTGTTTATTCATGATGTAAATTGAATTCTTTTCACCTTTTATTCATAAAAATCACGTAAAACTGGAATAAAATACTCTGCTTCAATAGGTATGTTTGGCAAATCTTCATCGCGGACCAAAGCGAAGAAATTCAAATGAAATGAAAATTGGTACTTCATAAGGTTAAAGCTATTCAGAGATAGGCGTAGAAGTTATTAGGGTTTTGCAAGACTGTGTAGTATCTAGGTACTCTTATCACGCACTGTATATAAAACAATACTGCGGAAATTCAAGAATAAGGAATGTCCTTAAGAGAAAATAGAGTGAATTCTTGTCTGATGCTTTTAGAAACAGTTTTGCATAGCAGAAAAACAAAGTTTTGGTATTGCTGAGATTGGTTTAAATTAGACTCTGGATGGAATTATCGAGCTTATTTGTTCAGTTATTTCTACATAACGAACTTGAAAATAATTCAACCGTTGCTGTAATTATTCATGCCCAGTGTGCGCTGATAGCAAATGTTTGGTGTTTCTTGCGAAGGTGAATGCTCGAAATTCCCATCGATTATCTACTCAACACTGAGCGATTTTTTAGCACATTAGACCCAGGAGAGGTTTTTAGGTTGTGATCTTCACTGTTTACGTTCCAGCACTATGTGCAAAGTACGCAGAGCAACAAACGACAAGCGTTTTTATCTTGTCTGCGGAAGTTGATTGTTTCGTTCATCATGTGGACACTGGCGACTTCCTTTAAACGTGGTTCCCATCTTTATTCTGGCTATTATGTTTTTAAGATTAGCTACGAAGATTTAAGACAATGTTCAATTTGGTGAGTACACTTTTCTCCTTTCAGTATTTTCCTGTAGAGGTCATTAGGGTCATAGAATTGCGCGTTTGTTTTAACGAAAGGTTACGCATGAGCGCATTTGATAGAAGTACACTTGACTTCGCCTCTCAAATTGTAATTATATCTTCTCCCGGCTGTGTGAGGCCATGGGCAATGTTTGTGGAACAGCAAGTGCATCATCAGTAAAGCGTTATTTTAATGTATATTTATTTTTCTTTATCTAACTGTAATTATAAAAGTTTTAGGATGCGGAATAAAAATATTTTTAATTAATGAAACTTTTGCAACTTTTTAGCATTAATTATTATTCAACACAAGACGAAATTGAAATAAGAGTGCGTCGATCTTTTATAAAATTTTATTTTGAAAATTGAGAGTTTTAAATTAATATACTATTTATTATTTTTAATATTGTAGCACCAGGCATAATGAAACATTTGATTGAATAAATGTTAATATTTTCGTATTATATAATGAGGTTATTTATGTTACGGGTCGCCAGAGCACGGCTGCCTACTGGGGAAGTGGAGCCCCCACAACCGGAAAGGGGGAGATAATGTCGTAGCATATGAAGTTAGTATTTTTATTTTTACTGAAAGCATAATATGTAAACGCATTTAAAACTGATGCTAATAATAAGCTGTGTGTGTTATAAGAAGTGTTGCAAACGGTGCCCCTCAGCGGCAATACATTGCTGGCATAGAAAATTTCTGTGCTTCCGTAAGAACTCTACGGTTCGGAACACGTTTCTTGTTATTGAGAGATCCTGTCTCTCGTAACTTTTTAACAAGTTAGCGAACAGTTTGTCTAACTGGAATACGATTGCCAGGACATTTTCTTGATAATAGTTACAGTTTCTCTGCAGGAATCCGATTTCACATCATGTATCGTACTTAAAAATTCGTTCAAGACTCTTTATGTGGTGGCATAACTAATAAAGAACAATTAGCACACAGCACACAGTGAAAGCGACGAATAACTTACGAACGCACAACCACTTGCACTGCATTGTACCGCCTTGGCGGCTGGCCTCTCCCAATATGCAACCGCGCTCTGCCGGCCCGTAACTCAAATAATCTCACTGCAGTAAGAAGTTTTTAAAGTCGTATTTGTGTAGTGAAATGTTTGAAATTATTTTGATGCACCAAGTTCTTCTGATAGCCTACGAGTAGTTTTTTTATGCGGATTTTCTTCCAAAACTCTGCATGTATTCTCAATACTCCATAATTAAGTTCTTGCAAGACGTGGTTAGTTTTCTTCTCCATTGTTGAAACGCTGAAACCTTGTTGTGCTATACGCTCACTAACATCTCCTTCCACTTCGTATATTCTTTTAGCGCGGCAGCAGCAGTTTAATAATCTTTTCCAATAGAGCTTTAGAAGGACTCTAATCTCAAACTATGAATAATGTTGCTAAACAAAAGAAAATTATTAAAATCTTACAAAACACAAAACTTCAAAACTAAAATGTCTATTAGACAGCCTAATAATTCTTTGTTTCATAAGTGTTCTCGGTATAAATAATTTGGGCAACGGTTTGGCAAAGAAATAAATATAAGGAAAAAAAAAAAAGGCATGTTAGACAGAAGAGTAATTCATCCTCTTTTATCGACATGAAACAGAGTTGTTTTAAAAATGGAGCTGAGCTGAATTATTCTTTTTTACATTTCTCTCTTAAACCCAAAGCATTCGTTTCATTTTATATCCTGGAGTAACTAAAAGTCATTATATATCATGCGAAAACACCTTTAATGGTAGTGGATAGAAATCAGCTGTACATTTTTAAAGCAACTGTCTTTTGTTTCTATATGCTGCGAAGGAAAGAAAAGGACGTTTGGTATGCATTTATCTTACTGTTGTACCTATGTGTATAAACCGAATTACATTCATTGGAACAGTCTGAGTGGTTCTGGCCTCTGGTTTGACCCGCAAAAGGTGAAGATAACAGCAGTTTAAATGATAAACTGTCACATTTACATTTTCTACTGTAACTTTCATGACGGCAAGGGCAAAGCAAGGAGACGAGGTCTCGGACTTCGAGCGGTTATTGACACGGGGAGAGGAAGTGCCGGAAACATCCAGTTTTTCACACTTTTCAGTTGTCAGGGACACTCATAGCCAATCGGCGGTCATCGCTTTCTGCGGTTGAGATTACACAACGTGCCGAACTCGGTAATGCACCGTAGAAGACCCCAGAACGATAAACAATACACGAAACCGCCTCTGCCATACCCTTTTCTCTTTCTGTTATCCGTTCTTAGCTTTATTGCGTCGTCAATAAGAAATACGCAGCGATGTTCTTTACGTGCAGATTATATGTTTACAGTATCAAGAGCGTGGATTGCGCAAGCTGTGTAAACAGCCTAGAATTAATTACTTTTTGTCCAAGTTTAAGATCAATGAAAACTACATTTCAAGCTTAGCAGCATGAATATGCGAGCTAAGTAAATAATGCATTAGTAGTGAAGAAAGTCAATCATGCTTAAAGAAACCTATCTTTATTTTATAAAAGATTAACACAGTTAATACGGAGACTTTTCAATAAAGAATATCATACTTTTTTTAACAACATACGTTTATTCAACTTTATAATTTTGATGATTGTTCTCAAAGTAGTCCCCGTTGGATGCAATGCACCTGTCCCACCGTTTCTGCCAATCTTCAAAGAAATGCTGGAAATAATTTTTTGGCAGGCCCTTCAAAATCGCCCCCGCATGCTCACCACTGCTTCTGACGATGGAAGATACCGCCTACGAAGGCATTTCTTTAATTTGGGGCGAAGGAAAAGCTACATGGTGCTAAATCTGGACCGTTGAGGGACGCACTTCATATTGCCTTTGGGAGATTTCAGCAACAACACTTGCAATGATGTAAAGCATTGCATGGAAATGTGGCTTTGAAGAGTTACAGTTGTCTGAGCAGATATTCTTTGAATATCGAAAAATGAGATGACCATAACTAGTTTGTGTTGGTTATGATGGAAATTTCGACACAGAGTTTTGCTGTTTGCTCTCAGGATTGAAATGATGTAGCCAAGTTTCATCAACAGTGATTACCTTTGAAAGAAACTTCGCATATTCCTGAAACATCATCTTCAGCTGCATGCAAACCTACACGCGAACGTCCTTTTGTTGAAAATCAGCATTCTTGGAACGCAGCGTTGCTAAACACTTTTCATGTACAATTTTTCAGTTACCAACCTGTCGGTACCACCCAGTGAAATTTTCAGAATTTCTTAATGTTATTCGACTATCCTCTCTCACAATGACAGCAACGGTGTTAACGGGTCCTTCCCTTAGAGCACAAACTGAAGCCCCAGGCCTACCTTCCTTAGAAATTCATTATCTTTCTTTTTTAAACATTTTAAACCAACTTCAAACTGTGCTATAGGGAAGAATAGACTTTCCATAAGCCTCCTGAAACATTGCAGAGGTCTCAGCTGAAGATCCATAGAGACAAAAGCAGACTTACTGAGCAGTATATTATTCGTCGCACGTCACCTCATTTTGGGTGGGCGGAACTGAACATGTCTCAACTTGTACACCTCACACAGGCGGGGACTGAAAGCTACACAATGAAACTAGTACTACGTGTACATTACGCATTAAACTAACAAAATAATGTAAAGATAAATTTTAGCGTTTGAAATTAGGTCTGTAAAATTTATGATCATGCTTTATTGAGCAGCCCTGAACATTGTATACCTTTTTTCCATTTAGGCCGTCCACTTCGGAACCAGTCGGCGGCAAATTCAATTCCTTTACAAAAATTGACTGAATAAATAAGAGGTATGGATTATGCCGTGAAGTTCTTTTGCAATTGATCTGTATAGAACTTGTCCCATACATTAAAGCCAAGATCACTGGTTCGCTCTTTGTTAATTTTGCTGCCATTTTACTTCACTACAACTCTATGTGTAGCAGAATAACAGCAAAAATGAGTCTCAATGAAATAATTTTCTCTCTCAATGGAGTACGTTTATTTGGTTCATTCTATATAGTGTCCCCAAGTCTAGTGCGAGTTATATGCAATTTACAGTCAATCGTTCAGATAGCGTCGTGAAGCGATTTAATGTTCGTGTTAATAGTAAAATAAATCATTGTATTTACCTGTAGTATCCCGTGACTCATGTCTTCGAGACAGTGTAGTGTCTGATATGAAGAATGAATCATAAAGTATTTTTCCTCAATCCCTGTGAACACGTATCCTTTGCATTTGCTAGCTCAACCTCTTAACTTATTTCTTTGGTCCACCTAGCAAATAAGATTTTGAAACATATAAGTGACTTACTTTTAAAAAAAACTATGAATGTATATTACTGTTGGTGTGTTGCTGCTCTTTTGTTTTTCACGTGTTTATTTCGCAGCACTGGATGAAAAAATAAATAAATGAACATCGTTCTGCGCAATGGAAAAGGTAAATCTCGTGTGCACATTTCTTTCCAGAGTTAGAAAGACCAGTGGCGGCTCGTGGCCCTTGTAGAAGGGTGGACCAGGGGCATAACTACATAACACCCAAATGACGTGCGTTAAGGTCTCTCTTATCTAGACGCATATTCCTCCCCGATATTCTGTCATAACTGCAGCGCCATCGTATGTTTGTGCTATAAACTCCTGGTTTATATGGATTTCTTCTAATTCAGCTGTTAAAGTACGCATTAAGCTTTCTGCAGTCAATTTAGAAACAACAATTAATTTTCTGTATCTTTTAACCGTGTTATTCCCAATGATGTATTTTAATATCACAACAAATTGTGACACGATTGTAATATTTTTCGTTTCGTCGGCATGTACAGATACAAAAATTGCCTTTTCTGATCTCATTCGTATAGACAAGATACATTTCTCACTTCCATGCTGTCGGCCAATTTTTTTTTTTTTTTCAAACTCTAAAAATCCATAATTTTGTGCCGTCTTGCGAGTAAACTCATAGCTTTCGGTTGATGAGGTCCAAATCGTTTGACATCCAACTTAACAGTTAAACTTAGACGCGAAAATGGATTCTTCAATAAAAACGCCCATTTTATTCATTACCGCAAAACAGATACGCTTTTGTGTAACTTAACAGGTAACACTGTAAAAGGCAGCTTGACACTGACAAACAATTTCAAACAAAGTACGAAAACAACCCCTCAGTTATGCATGGTGTCAGTAACCCCTCTACATCTGGTCCCTAAGAAAAGAGAGATTACCGAGTGCTGGCCATGGGCCGTCTTCCTGCTTGCCCAAGAGAACGCAGAAATAAGCAGCAGAAAGACAAATACAAGTCCTTGCAAATTTTTGCGTGCCTATAAAGATATACGTTAAAAGCGTAGCATTTTCCGAACTGGCTCGTGGAGCTTCCCTCGCTAACGGAGTACCGCACGCTACCGCTACTACAATATAGAGTAAATGTGCTTATTGCGTAAGATACAATTAAAAACTAATCGTTCATATATCGCTGTTGTCATGCATTTTTGTTTTAACCAGGAGAAGAGAAAATGATAAATAATTATGAGCTTTTCTTTGGGGGGGGGGCGGCCCATGTGAGTAAAGGCATAGTATATACAGTAGGGACGGCTTGGATATTTCGCAGAATCGAATTCCAAGTGCGTTATGTCACGTCTACCGGTGACTCTGCAGAAATATTGAATATAAACAAAAACATTTATTGCTATTTTTATTAAATTAAACAACTATCAGGCCTATGTATATCATCGAAACCTTAATAATAGTTATTATCCAGTGTAATGTAAGCGTTTCAAAGTACTCGCTATTGATGCTAACATTTAAGTCGTCGGGTTGGCTGCGGTTGGCGCTAGTAAGTTGGTACTACTCGCTCTTGTAAATTAAAGTCTGCAATACTTTTTTGGTTGGACACTTGCACAGGTTACAGCAATAATACAAATTTTGATGCTGTACCAAATTCCTCTGAATAATTCTGGCCAAATGACGCGCGATTCTTTCTTTGCTGGTGTTCTTGTTAGTATTATTTTTGTTGTTTCAGGCTAGGTTAGGTTATGTTAGGCTATTCATATATGGCAAAATGTCGCCAAAAGAACGAAAACAGAAAAATGGACACATCTAGGTGATATTTTTGCACTGAAATTTGCTCTTGGATAATTGCTTATTTATATAGTAATTTAGGGAACATCATTCATACATATTTACAACATTTTTCTCTCCATACTCCACTTTTTTTATCGAGTAATGGGGGTACCATAAGGTAAAGCTGCGGTAAAGCGCGGAGAACACAATATACGCTTTTCAGAGATCTGTCATTTACGGTAATTATAAAACTAAGCTATGCTCGGCAGCTCCATTAATCTACTTTTTATATAACAAACGTTTTTATACTTTTCATCTAAACATAAAGTTGGAATTTAGGCTTCTTATACTTTATATCTTTATTCTTATACACAACATGGATTAATATATTCAAAAAATTAACATTCATGATAAATAAAAACAAAATAAAAAATAACATATTTTGAATTAAAAACCCCGGGGAAAAAAATAAAGTAATATTATAAATGGTTAAAAATGCTTGACTGTTACTCAGAAACTACCAATAAAAATTCAAAACCAAAAAACGAGAGGGGAAAAAAAACCATTTTAATTAATGTAGGGTTCTACATAATTTTTTTTATTTCATTAACAAATACTGGAATTTGATGTCTACGTTGAAAAGGAAAAACGCATTTTCATTTCAACGATAACAATAGACAAGCAGTCTAAATAATCTCCATCAATAACAATGACACCATAGTATAACAGGAGGAGACTTCTGAGCTATTTATTAGAAAATGGACACTAATATTTATTTCATTATATTAATATTGTCGGTCCTGGTGGTCTAGTGGTAATCATAATTGCCTTATAGGTATAAGATCGCGGGTTGAATCCCGGCCAGGTCGATGAATTTTTTCGGGTATAAAAATCCGAAGATTCGGAAGGGAAGTAAAGCCGTGTGTCGTATGTCTAAAATTTACGGCACGCAAAATAACCTCAAGCTTGAAAGAAGAGGCCTGCGAGCAAAATTTATCGGCCGTTAAACGCCCTGAATTGAGTGGGATGCTGATGACCTGAGATGTTAAAGCGTCCGCAAATAAACTAAATATTATTTTATTAATATGCTATACAAAAATAACGTGTGAAATTCGTTTATAGTGTATTAACGCCCGATTTTACTAATGTGGTATTGTAGGCGGTGAATACTGATTATAATATATACTGCGAAAGGAAACTTTTTTTCGAGGGGGAAAGGAACGCTTCAGGCCTAAGTTTATGTCGCCGGAATTGAGGAAAAATATGAAAAATACTTTATTCAAGGAGGATCTGGTGAGATCCGAACCTGCAGACCTCCAGTTTACGCATTCGTTTAGCGACCTCCCCCACTCGTGTCGGTGTTCAGATCTTGAAAAAGTAAGTGGCCAAACGACTTTTGAATGTGTGCTGGAAATATTAGAGAAAATGTGAAAAAAAATGCATGAAATATGCACTTTTAGATGTCATTAGGAAATTTAAAGCAATCTTTATAGGTTATTTCGCTACTTAAAGGACGTTTTTCATTATTTTTTCACAAATCATTTCCCAAACTCAGTGTGTAAGAATATAAACAAATGCCGACACCTATTCTGGGTTATTTAAACTTTGATTGTCAAAGAAACTTCATAATTTGTACTACAACAGTACTTAAGTTAAAAATCTTCGTACCGTGTTAATTGCTTATATACATATTTTTTGTATAACGTGAAAGGAAGCAATAATTCCTTAAGAGAATGTGATAAAGCCATAAATTGGAGTGCTAGCGTATAGTTGATGAATAAGCTTTTCCAGGTCTTTAGGGCGATGCAATCCGTGCAACCGGCTAGCAGGGCTCGCATCAGAACTGGTTCTACACCATCATTATATGCATGTAGAGGGATATAACGGACATGCGCCTCCCGACCTTCAACGCTCTCGCCACTGAAACCCGTTTTCCTCCCGCGCCATCTACTGTGTTCTTTTTGTAGAAGGAAAATAAGAGCCGACTTTGACCTCAACGCTTAAAATAGTTATATTTGTTGTCTGTCTTCATCTCGGCAAGAAGGAGAATAATTATTATAATTTATGTGGCATTTCCCACTGCGCTACTTGCAAAACTTTATAGCAAACACGATGTGTTTTCTTATTCTTCTTTTGTGTTACTTTACTTCTTTTTCTAACCGTCCTCTTTCACTTTCTGTTCTTCTGCCACGTCATTTTCTTTTCCAATTTTTTCATTCCATTTTCATCTCTTCTGCTATTTTCTTTTATCTTTCTATTCTTTCTGCTTTTCCATTTCCCGTTTTATTTTATTTTACAGCTTCTGTATCTTTCCTTCGATGACATTTCAGGTATAATATATTATTTCTTTTTTTAGATTTTTTTCGTATGTGTACCTGATAACAGTGCATTATTAAACATTAATAGTTTGTGTTAAAATAGCTTTCCTGTTAACGCGATGGACGGAAGTTCAGTGTCTGAGAAAAAATCTAATCCAAATAAACTGCAGATCACGCCATATGGTTGAGATCACAAAGAAACGGGATTTCCGTTGCAAAAGTTTTCTTTCTTGAAAAAAGTTGAACACAGTTTTTAGTGTCATGAGAATTCTTTGAAGTAGGGTATGTGTATTCTTGCATAAAATATACATGTTACCATTTAAAACATTGAAGTTCTATTCCATCTCTCTTACATTGATGGAAATACAAAAAAAGCATACCTTCACCAAGAACTCCCATGAAGTTAAAAAACTTTTGCTCATTTAACGCATCAATAAAAAGTTATCTTTGGTGAACAAAATAAATGGGATACCCGGTATATTTAACTTAATTAAATGATCCACACTTAAAAATATTTTGAAAAACGCTAAGCGTACATTATCGTATTTAATAAAAAATTTTAAAATATAATATGTTGTTTTACTATATTTTATATGTAAATAGCTATTAGGGAGTGTAACAAAATATGGTTCGGAAATAAGGCAAATAACGACTAAATTAAAATTATATAAAATAAATGCTTTTAAACACTTTGCGAAACTTTAGGTAAGTTATAGATACTGACATGAACACCTTTGACACTTAAAAGTGTGCGCATTTCCACGACTTCTTTCTCTCCTCTGTTAAGACTAAATTTTTTGGTGCTTAATATTTGAAATCCGTTTATTATAAAATAAAAAGTATTACGTGTTGTGAAATGTTTAAGTTATTACTTTTCAAAATATCCATTGTTATATTCGCACCAAAAATACATTTACAAAATTATTTCCCAGATTTTGAACTTTGTGAATAAATCTTTCTTTATTATGAAGGAAACGTCTAAATCTACAAACAGAATTTCAGTAGTTAAACTTTGCACTGCGCAAAAGTATGGAAACTTTCTTTTCTGAAATTTTAATTTCAAATACATGTTTTTCTTCAGTCTCCCCCCTATTTAACACAACATAAATACTGAGTTAGATTGTTGATCTCAATAGTAAAAAGACGTGAAGTTGCGAAGGCAGTTTGGGTTGATGTAAGATCGAGCTGTAATCCTGCACTAAAAATTTTAACGCATGACTTAGCCATAAGTTAATGATTGAAAGGCCGTTTTAATAGATATCGGAATTTCAAAGCACTAAAAGCAGAATAACACGGAATGAAGTTATGCTGGTGCTGGACTTTAGAACGTACGAGGGGTACTGTAAGGTCAGGAGAGCTACAAACTACCTTCTCCCCTTACATCTGTCCCGCAAAGGTTCTTGCTCACCCCCAGGTAGTGGCTTATAGCTTGCTTTGTTGAAACTAATTTGATGTAAAGTATTCAAGAATCCCGATGCTACAGAAATAAAATGGCATGTTTTTCTACCCTTGAAGGTGTATACATTGTCTTAAGTGGTTGAAGTCGGTCTTGGTGGTGTAGTGGTAACCATACTTGCCTTCTAAACCCAAGGTTGCGGGTTCGAACCCGGCCAGGATCGATGGATTTTTTTCGGGCGTTAAAATCCTAAGTATGGCTTCCTTCGGAAGGGAAGTAAAGCCGTGGGTCCCGTGTCGCACATTTACGGCACGAAAATGAACCTCAAGCCTGAAAGAAGAGGCCTCTGAGCAAAATTTGTCGGCCGTTTCACGTCCTGAATTGAATAGGACGCTGATGACCTGAGATGTTAAAGAGCGTCCTTAAATAAACAAATAAAAAAAATTAAGTGGTTGAAGTATGGGGAGCTAATACATTAGAAAATAAGGATCAGAGAGAGATATAACCGCCACGGGTGGCCGAGGTCGTTAAGGCATGGACTCGTGAGCGGGAGGTCTGCGGTTCGAATCCCGCCAGGACCGTCCTCCCTGACTGGGGTTTTTTCCAGGTTTTCCTCAGTCTTCATAACTGGCAAATGCCGGGGAGGTACCTAAACTTAGGCCTGGAACGCTTCCTTCCTTAAAAAAAAAAAATCCTTTCCCAATATATCATTTCATTTCATGTATCATCAGTGTCCACCGCCTGTGGTGCCTCAGTAGTAAAAACGGGCGTTAAACACGACTCAAAAAAAAAAAAAAAAAAAAGAGAGAGAGAGATATGATATCTAAGAAAATTTATGCATACGGAAAGATACAGAATGGGCATTGATGGAGGTTTATATTTTGTCATAAGAATTAACACTTTTTTTTGTGCTTAATTCTCCTTTCCAAATTGGATAGCCGAGGAATACATCGAGGGTTCAAATCCCCAACAGTTCAAATCATATTTTGTGTGAAAACGCGGTAGCACGTGGAAGAAGGCTTTCATCATTGACCTTCAGTTTATAAATGCCTCATGGCGGACAAGCGGTTGTTTCATTTAGGTGGAACGCAATTTCCGTACAGAGGCAATTACATTTGTTTGCTATGAAAAGCAAACATGGCTGCTACAGGGTGCGAAGCGGTTCAAAAACAACAAAAGCATTGGGTGCCGTGGCTAAGGTGCGTGACAGCAGATCGGCGCGAGGCATCGCACGAAGGTCATGCTTTGTTCAGTGATGGTCTCCAAACGGCGACCCGCATGGGCTCCATCACTCATTGCGCATGTTCCAGTTGCGGCCCAAACCACAAAAATGTGAAAACTTGTGGTTCCCCTTTCACACCAGAACGGAAGCCATGAAGCAGCGGCTGTTAACTTGCACATGCCCTCTCACCTCCATGACAACCAGGATCGAATCTTCGGTCAAGCTACCTAAAGTAAACAAAGAACACAATGGCATAAGATTGCCGAGTTGAAGGGTGGAAATGGAGATTGTTGAACAGGAAATCCGCGGTTCGAGTCTCGCCAGGATCATCTTTCCTGATTAACCTCCCCCTCCAGATTTTCCTCAATCCTAATCAATGACAAATGCCGGAGAGTTGCTCTACATATGCCAGGAATGTTCCTTAGTGATGCCACGACAGTAAAAAGAATTGCCTGTTTTTCAGTCAATATAACTATTGATACTCTTTTGTTTACAAAAATAGGGGAGGGAAGAAAAGAAAGAAAGGGGGGGCAACAATTTCCTAAGGACCCAAATAATCATCACTGTCCTCAGTGGTTGGTGAATATGGTTAGCTGCGAGAATGAGGATGATATTTACAATTTATTAAGAACATTAGGTTATTTTAAAGTTCGCACTTGACCTGCTCCAAATTACCATTGTTCTAAACAAGATGTTTTGTTATATTACATTTTTATAATTATGTTAGGAAGCAGGGTCAACTTGGGATAGAATCTCGTCAACCCACTTAGTGTCAAGACATTCTTACTGGATATCTCAGCTCTGAAAATGAGAAACCCCACTTAAAAGGTAGATAGCAAACTCGTTTTTGTACCGCTAACAATTTGTGATCACTTGGAGGAGGAGGGAAAATCTCAAAAGTTTCACAAATTGAGCAAAGAGTGGAAAGTTGCTAGACTCAAAGTCTTTTACAAAAACGTTTCTGTATTGCATTGTCATCTGTGATTGGATTCTGTGCGACAACTGCAAATGACATTTGATCGTGATGAAGCACCAAAACAGTTTCAAAATGCAATTTGCATCATAACATTGTGTCAACTGCAGATGGCTTAATCCTAAACATGTTCTAAATCTTGGCGAAATAATTACTTTGGAAAAAAATTGTCCGATAGAATAGGGCCAGTTCTTCCTGATAATTCCGACTAAATGTTTCACAAAATCAATAGATTAATTTGGAATGCTTAAAAAGCCTCATCCACGATATTCATCCATTGTTACACCGAGTATATTTTTTTCAAACACCTCGAGTTTCCTGAAGGCCAAAGTCTTCAATAACCAAACAGCATGTAGAAATTTCATCTTTCTGCAGAAAAAGCGATTTCTTTCCAACATTTTGAAATCTAAAGTTTCTGATTGAAGCTATGACACAAAATATCCACCCAGTTTCAGAACAATTTAACACGAATGAGTTTTTAAATAGCTATCTGAGTACAATTTGCACATACAGACTGGAAGGGAATTTAGAGCCATAACTTTATGAGGTGATTCTATGCTAAGTTTCTAATAGCATGTTGTTGCGCTTATTATCAAGAGAAGGTACAGTGAGACGTGATCAGCCTATTTCTTCCATCGCCGTATAGTAAAGATTTTTCAGAGGAGCATATTTAGATATTTCAGCCCAGTTCTCAATGGAGACACCTCCGGAAGGAAGGGATGTGGTGAGGGATTCACTGGGCGATCAGGATCTGCGGCGGTGAGGTATGCTCGTAGGCGGAATCCCTAACATTGTTACCAGATAGAACAAAGCCAAGAGTCGGGACAAAACCCTTTTATAAACGCAAACAACCGTCACACCACACAGAGCACCAACCCACCCATTCCGGCACTTCAGACTCTGTAAGAGAGCGAACGGAATGAAATTATATAAAAAAAATGAGACCGGAAAACACGTGTAAGGGAAAGACCCATTCCAGCATTCATCTAAACGACCAAAGAAAACCACAGAAATGCCCAATGGTTTTAAATCCGAAACCTCCGAAATGCGAATCCCAAGTCATCGTCTGAGCCCCTCCTCGGTCATCTGGTAGAGAACTAAGGTGTTGCTTATACGTGAAATGGTCTATAATATTGTTCAGGGACCTTTTTTCAGTAAAGGAGTTATTTAATGTGCGGTATGGATCCCAAGTTAAAATCCCTTCCGCTTTAAATGTTTACGTTTTAACATATCCCCCAAAATCGAACCCGCGAACCTGGGTGTCAAGCGCGCTTCTCCTGCGTTGTCCGGGGAAAAAAATCTTGATGTTAAAATTATTTTAGAATAAAAGAGCAACGAGTTATGGAATTATTTTCGCAGTAAGATTATGCAACCACACATTGAGAATGGCTTTATCCGTGGTCTTGTGGTCAGCGTGTCTGCTGCAAATCCGGAGATCCCGGGTTTGAAATCTGTAAGGGCAATCCATCGTCTCTGTAGAACTTTGTTATGGGGGGGGGGGGGGGGGACACACGCACAAAAGGTAGATCCACAAAGTTTCCGGCCTAACCATTTTCTAAGTATGATAAAGACAAAAATTATATGTCATTTTTCAATATAGTTACCCTATGAGGCAATACACTTCTCACATCTTTGAATTAACATCAGAAGTCTTGTCTGCAAAATGGGCATAAACAGCATCCATTGCTTCTTCGTCACACTTAATTTTCCTTCCTCGAAGGTCCATCTTGTCTTTTGAGAAGAGGAAATAGTCACTGGGAGTTAGATCTGGGCTGTAGGGTGGATGGACGTTCTCCTTGAAGCCACATTTCTTCACAGCTTCCTTTGCAACAAAAAGTGTGTACAGGCGCGTTGTTGTTAAGAAGATGCACACCACCACTCAGCTTTCCTCGCCTTTTCTCTTTGATGGAAGCACGTAGTTTGTGCAGAGGTCAGCATAGTACTCCCCACTTACCATGGTGTTCTTCTCCTTGAAGTCCATGAAGAGTATTCCTTCATAGTTCCAAAAGATTGTGGACATGATCTTCTTGGTTGACTGAGTGACCTTGGCCTTTGGAGGCGATGCTCGCCACTCCATTCATTCTCTTTTGGACAAGGGATCATAGTAGAGGACCATAGTTTCATCTCCTGTAACAATGGTTTGCAAAACCTCTCTCATTGGCTCGGAAGAGCTCTAAAAGTGCCTGATAAAAATGACTCGTTGCTGCTTTTGAACTAAGGAAAGAAATCTAGGCCCCATCTTGCACTAACCTTATTCGTGTTTAAATATTGATAAATAATTCGAAGGACTGTTCTTTTAGAAAAGCCCAACCTTGCTGCTATTTCTGTAACTTTGAGCCGCCGTCTTCAATTTCTACTTCCACAAGATCGATGTTTTCAGGAGTGAGCACCTCCAAGGGCCGACCTGCACGCTCTTCGGCTTCAATGCTTTCTCGACCCATTGGAAAAAGTTTGGTCCATTCTTTTACCGTAGAATATGAGGGGGTTACTTCCCCATATACACCACCCAATCGCCGTTTAATTTCATGTGGAGTAAGTTCTTCTTTTGTGAAGAACTTAATAACAACTCGAAACTCCATTTGGAACATGTTACAATCTTCTACACATAGCCTTCTTTATGCAACTATATCTGAACAACTAAACACAGTGGAGCGGAAGTTACAGCTGCAATTATTTACTTAACAGATAAGGCATGACACCAGATAAGGCTTTTGTGATGGCGATAATCCTTATCGGCAATGCCGGAAACTTATGGTATAAACCTATGTCCGGTAATCTTTAGTTTTTGAGTTATTAATGAAAGTTTACCAAAACAAGAAGAAAACGATATTCATATAAATATATGTCCAGAAATTATTATTTCTATGAATTATTAATAAAGTTTACCAAAACAAAAAAATAAAAGACAATATAAACATATTTCCGGAAATCCTTAGTTTTTGAGTTATTAATAAAAGTTTATCAAAACAAGAAGAAAACAGTATTCATATAAACATATGTCCAAAAATTATTATTTCTATGAATTATTAATAAAGTTTACCAAAACAAAAAAAAATAAATAAAATAAAATAAAATAAAAGATCATATAAACATATTTCCGAAAATCCTTAGTTTTTGAGTTATTAATGAAAGTTTACGCCAGAGTTAAAATGACTATTTCTATCACATCTTTAATAGGGTTATTATCAAATCACATAAATGGGTAACCTTCAACAGTGCCATTGCTGCATTTTGCGAGTAATATTTTGTCATATAAGTATACAACGCTGATGCGCCACGTTAGGATCATTGAATTACTTATTTTATTGAAAATAAAAATTTAATGAAATACATTTTCGGTTATGAACTTAAATAGATTGTACCTTGAACGTGTTGAAGTAAACTTTCATTAATAGCTCGAAAACTAAGAATTTTCGGACATATGTCTGTCTATATGGATCTTTTTCCTTGTTTTATTGTGAGGAACCCGCCACCGAAGTTTGTAAAAGTATTTCCGAAACATTGCGCGCAAGTAGTGCATTCTATGTTTATAAATTAACCATACAGAATATGAAACAGTTCTGCGTTATATTCCAAGATTTATGTTTCTTTTTTTCATAAACCCTAAGAGTAAGAGAAAAGGTTATTTAGAGATTTTTTGTTCCCCTCATCAGTTTTATGGCGCCGAGTTTCCTCCCCCTCTGTATGCAGCGAAAAAACGGCGTTGGTTTTCCATATTTCTCAGTTATTTTACTTTCTTTCGGGCAAGAGAGTGATTTTAAACCCAGCCTCACGTGTAAATTAAATTAAAATGCAAGAATGCATAATGTACTAGGAAGTATTATTTATACATTCATTAAACATTTCAAAAATTTAAATTGGTTTTAGAAATAAACGGGTGCTTAAGTTTTTATTTTCGATGTTGAGAATTGTTTGCTCGTCTCTTGTTTTTGAATATGTAAATTTAACGAATTCGATATTAATCGCGACGATCTCCTTCCTGTGACGATAGGAAACATGGGCTGGTTAGCGTGACGATGGTTTGAAAATTTGGTCTTGCATTAAAAGAACAAAGGGGGTTCTCTCGGGTCAACTTCCCCGCCCCGCCCTCTCCGGTCACCGTAACAAGCTGCTAAGAAGATAAATACATCCGTTACATGCAACATTTACACGACATACAACATTTAGACAGCATCGTAAATGAAAATTACTGAAATTCCTATTTAGCAGTAAACAATGCAAGAAAGAGTAAATTATTGTCAATGTCTGTGTCATGCATACAGCCAGGGAACAAAATTTCCCCCCCCCCCACTTTTGTTTTTATGCCTGGATATGTTTTTAAATATTAGATTAGTACAGAAAAGGAGAATATTTATTTAAGATTTGGGAGATAAATTCTGGTTTAATTTTTTTTATTTTATGGTTAATATAGGTGTGTTTTACTTTTTAAACTTTGGTGTATCGGGTTAACACCGTTCTAATTATATGTTTAGAAACTGCAAGGAGAAACTTAAACAAGATATTACAATCTAGGCATCAACTGTCCTTTGTCTTTTTTAATTTTACGTTGGTTGAATTCTAGGAAATCCCGTCTTATGATTCACAGCTTACTTTTTGCAATATTGTCATATATTTAAGGATGTTTTAAACCGCATTTCTTCAAATAAGGATGTCTAAAATCTAGATATTGGGTTCTCCGCCGTCATAATCAGCAGATAGCACCTGTATAGCTCAAAAAGCGAGTAGCGTACTTCGGCATTTATCGTCATAAAGGATTTGCATTCATTATCTCTCAAACAGGACAGAAGGTGTAAATCTTCACACAGTACCACAATTGAGGCATTATTCTTATTCACGGAAAGAGATAATTATGTAGTTAACTAACATATCTTCCTGCGCTTATGCTGGGATGGAACAGTGGGGAAGGGGAAAGAAAATACACTTTGACTGGACATTGATAGAGGTGGAGAAAATAAATGAAACATATTATCACAGTAAATTATCATTAATACAGTTGTATATACAATTAAAACTATTATGTCCATAAACCCTCTTACAGCTAATTATTGCTGCTGCCAAATACTAGCTTCTAAATGTATTACAGGAGGGGCAAAATTTAAGTATTTCCCCTTTTGGAGCTTCGATGGCGTAACTTTAAAATTTTAAAGTAAATAATGGTATAATTTTTAGATATTTAGATAATCTTCAACATGAATATGGTGGGGTATGCAAAGAGTGAGATATATGTTAGGATGATTGTTAAGTGCAAAAGAAATCGTGCTAGTACTGTAGGAGAGAATTATGTACTAAATTTTCAATAGTAACATCTCAGTCAGGAAGTGTAATTTTCAAATTGGTGAACAAAGTTAAGCTTCAAAGAAGCTTAATGCAGTAAGCTGTTGGTTGGAAAGTCTTTAACAGAATTAGCCCAGCATGTTGGTTTATCTATCGGCAGTGGTTACAAAACCCCTAAGCGGCTGCATCTCCATCCGTATAAACTTACTGCTGTACTTGAAACAAAACTCGTGGAGGCGCTGAAACAAAATGCCCGAGAGGCAGTTTAAAATAATCTAAAGGATGAATTGCTGTGAATATTTCAAAATCTTTTCAAAAGAATTCGCAATGCTGAGGGCAGACACTTAAAGAGCATCTACTATAATGCCCTTTGAGTTTCGATCCCGCGAAACGATTTGCCTAGGCAGGTGGCGAGGCAGCACATAGTAAACTTGTGGAGTAATTCCCGATTGCGTAACGGAATGAACGTTGGGTGGCGTTTTTAGTTTCTTGCAATGCTACCAACACTACTTTACTACTTCTTCCTGAACATGTTATGGATGCCAGTTTGCAAGGATTAATTAATCTCTTCTCTCTAAAAACTTTAATATTGGTACCGAATGCTATAAGTATTCAAAATTATACTTAATTATTTTATTAATTATTATTATTTTCATTAAATATTAGAATAAAACAATTTCAGCTAAACAAACGTGAAAAATGACGAAATGAGAAAATGCTGGAGACAACAATGTAGTGTTGACATATGTTAACTTGTTAGACATGGTGGTGAAGGGCCTTGTCTGTTTGTTTCACTTGTTGAAAAATACGTGTGAGAAAATGCCTTTTGGGTGTCAAGGTGGTACAAGAAAGGAAGTAATCAAGGTTTGAATTTGCTGACATCAAGGCCAAGTTCCTTCTAGCACGGAAAGGAAATTCGAGTTTTGCGTCTGAGGTTTCCTGCCCTTGTAAATAATGACGTTAGGACCAGTAAAATTAAACTGCAATTTTTAGCTCTGTCACTGCACGCCATAGTAATGAAAGTATAGTGTAATCGCTTAAAGAACAAAATATTATATAGGAACAGATCCAAAACCCCAAAGAGTCTAGTTTGTCTGTCTTAAACTCACTGGCATAGAATTTACAAGAGCCTACGAGAAACAGGAGACAAATATTCGTTTACCGTTCATTGGAGCATAGTATAAAGAAAATGTAACATAGAGTAATAGTTATAATGCTTTAGCCTCAATTAGAAGATAAATTCAAGATTCTTTAAAGTAGCATTCAACATTGTTATAATCAGAGCCCGGAAATTCAGGCATTTATTTTGGTTAAAAAAGATATTTAAAATACTGAAAATTGGCAGTAATATAACTAAAATAGGCATTTATTTAAAGTTAAAACAGAGTAATATCACTCATTATTAATGAAAATAGATATTTAAGATACGCAATAATTTCTTTATCGCACACATAAAGTACTTAAGCTTACATTTCTTGGTTACAAGCAACAACAAGATATTTTTTTTCAAAATATCAACTGTCATGGTCAGCTGCTTGTCAGAGAGAATGTTTTTCATCATGGAAAAAAGAACGTTCTACTTCCACTGAAGTGATTGGAGCACATTTGTAACAAGCTATTTCGGAAGGACTCATTGCGGTTGCAACAGAACATTAATCTTTCAGGACATCATGGAAATTGTGATCAAGACAAGTAATGTAGTTTTGAATAGTCCTGGCGAATGGGCAAAAGATACACAGTAGTTTTTGTTCAAGTTCATTTTCTGTTAATGCGTTTATAGGGGGAATCAGGTGAGTATCTCTCTTACTTCCGTACTGAACACATTGTAGGGTACGGTTTGTTGCACAGCTTTAACAGTCATCTTTCTCGCTTGCAATTGTTTGTTACCCTTATTTCCTTGTATTCGTATGCTCGAGGTAACCGTGCATTCCTTTCACTTATGAAGATAGTGCTATTTAAGGAGCTTAAGTGAATGAGTTGAGAAAGATTTTTATTGAAAAAAAATAAATGTATATCAAGATTGTCAATAGACATTTTTGTGAGATGACTATGGATTTCATTTTTATAACTTTCTTCACTTCGATATATTGAACTTATTTGTTTTTTAAAATGCATGAATACTCGCAGAAAAAATCCCTAACGATCCAAAAGAGGCAAGGGGGGCAAAGTAAAAACTATCCCTTCCGAACCCCCAGATATACGGAAACATGTTCTTAAATATATTCACCAGATAGAAAAGGCATTTTGCCTAACTTCCGCGCTCTGCAGTAATAAAGCTACCATTCGAAATAATACGACATGATATGGGACGGAAGTTACGGAATGCGTTTCTCTGGCTCACTCGGTATGATTAAAGCGAATCATTGTTATCGAGTTCATGTTTTATTGAGTACATCTTTTTTACTTTTGTATTTTATATATTAACATAGGCACAGTGAGATTATTTGATTTATGGGCCCCTTGAGCACCCCACTTACTGGGAAGAGCAACCGGAAAAGGGAAAATGAGTCGCCGCACGTAAAGTTAGTATTTTTATTTGTATAGTTTTACTGAAAGCATAAACTGGTGCGGTATTTAAATTTTATAATAAGCTCAGTCTGTGTTGAAAATGATGCTCCTCAGAGGTAATACATTGTCAGCATCTACGTAGGAAATGACTGTATTTTATCTTAACTTTTCTTCCGCGAGAACACAGCGGTTCGTAACACATTTCTTCGAGGGATTCTGTCTCTCGTAACTTTTTGGAAGGTTGGCGAACAGTTTCTGTACCTGAAACATAATAAGCTGAATATTTTCTTTCGAATCTCCTTACCACTTTTCAGCAAGAATCCGTTTTCACATATGCATCGTACAAAAATCCTGTTATTTACGAGTGGCATAACTAACGTAGCACAATTAGCACGTAAAAGCACAGAGTAACACATGAAAGTGTAACCAGTGGCTGTCAAAGACTCCCTCATTCTTATTACAAGCTGCTACCTGCATATGCATTATACAACCTTGACGACTTGTCCCAGTAACGCAGCCTCGTTCATGTCCTAACTCAAATAACGTCGCTGTACTTTAGCACAGGACCTTCGAAACTAGTCCGGACTTACCCAAAGCTAAATAACTTCCTCTATACATCTCAAATTGCTTGTCTAAGTACTTGAGCTTACAACCACAGGCCTTTAAAAAAAAAAGAAAGCGCTTCCACGCAACCCTAGGGTTACTTCTTCTAAATAGACATTTTATGACCCTTTTGTTGGCTTTACCATCTTCCGCAACAAAACACCAAGGAGCTTTCTCTTTTGTTAACTTCAACTCAAGTGTTAGCATTATGCCGTATAATACACATGTTATTTATATTACTAATTACAATTCATAAAATATTATGATTGGGCTTATATAAACATACATTATAATTATAATTTAGAGGGGGAGAGGAACGGAGGAACCGTTATAAGCTACCTGCTACAATGAATGGCAACAAAACAATAGAACAGGCTCCCCATTACGAGGAAGTGTACTGAAAAGTAATTCAGCAAGAATCTACTAGCTAAGAAGCACTTTTGGGTTTCATTACTAAACAGTGTTTAATTCATTTGCGCATAATAGGATTAGATTGTCAGGGACTTAAAAGGATAGTTCGGTATTTTAGCCATGCTCAAGGGCTGGCCGTATGTGTCTACGCCCCCCCAGTGAGGGCACCTACGTGAGAAAGGGATGAGGCGAGGGAAACACGGGCAGCCAGAATCTGCGGCTATAGACGAACTCTATAACATTCTCTCCAGATAGAACCCCAAATGCCGGCTGAGGTCCCCCTCCCCTCCCTCCAAGGAGTTCAAACCTCTCACAGGTGCCGCTTTCATACAAGACGTCGGGATAGAAACCTTTTCAACACGCAAGTTACCGTTACGCCGCACCATCACACTTCCGGCACTTTCGGTCCTGTAACAGAAAAAAAAAGGAAAGAAATAGGAATGCGGAAAATTCGTGGAAAATTAAAATCCATCTCGGCATTCGCGTAAGGGACCAGGGGAAACCACGAAAAAACCCAAGTACATAATGGCTGTTCCTAAGGAATTTGAACATTGGACCTCCCGAATGCGAAAACATAACTAGTACTTTCTTGTAGATAGACTACAGCACCACAATAATAATATCAGTGAGTGAAATTATACCTTGCTTGCGTAGTCATGTTTGAACAGCTGAAATGTGTTACACTGTTGTAGCAAAGTAGTACAAATGCAGCCTTCCTTTCGGAATATTTATTCTTGCCAAAGTGTATGCCTCTCTGGTAAATATGAAGAATAAAAGTGTCCATCTGCCTTTCCATATCTAAAATATGACATCAGTTTCGTTACCCTGCGTTGTTTTACAAATTAAATTTATGGGATAGAATATAGCGGTACTAATATAAATTGAGAAGAAAAAGTGAACTAACGTAATTTTCCCTTTTCAACAGCATAAAATCCTCATCAATTTTCATTAAGATAGAATATTGGATTTCCAACTCCTTTCGGTATTTAACCTTCATTTAGGAGTAAATTATCAGGGGTAAAGGGAACTGCCCTACAGCTAAAATAACCTCATGGTTCTAGAGAGAACAAATCTGCAATTAGGTCCAGATTGGTTTAACACTCGAAGCAGAAATTTTAATTTTTCCTGGGATGGGGGATGAAAGTATGAGAAGGGTGGTTTGTTCATATTTTAAAATAGCCTGCATTTTTCAACCGTGTTATAAAGAGCAGCTCTATCAATTTCGTTCAAATCGGTCAAAGGGCATAGGTCTGTGTAGGGGAAAACATCTGTTGCATAGAGTACTTGGATCTGGCTTAAGGAAATATGGACTTAAAACACGCCAGAGAAATCCTGGAGTACAAGCAGGTAAGTTTTCCATTTTGTTTGCAGACTTAACAATCTACTTAAAAAATTGCTAAAATATCGGTCACTAAGCTCAGTGCAATCATCAATTGTATGCCACACAGATCCGTGAGCTTTGAATCATATCGTAAGCAACTAATCCTGGTAATCAATTACATTGTCGTGTGTTCGCTGGCGTTTCGTACTCAAGTTAAGCCAGAATTGAGAGTCCAAGTCCTCGGGATTGTTGTGCTACCCTTTTATAAAAGTTCTAGTTCTTTATTCTTAACAAGCTTCTCAATCTTCGCTTCTATGGAAGAATCTTCAATAATGGCCAATGATGAAGCTGCAAAGAGTTCACCACCCTCTCCAGGACCTCACTCTGAAGCAGTTTCAAAATGCTGCCTACACAATCTATAGATCGGGTCACCTTGGAATAGTCCCAAAAGTCAGCAGATGTTTCCTGAACCGTCCATGTCCAATAAATTGATTTACTCCTCATCTTCAATGTAGAAATGGCCCTTTGAGAGCTAAGCTAGGACTTCTGACAAAAAACTTTGTTAAAAAACGGACCATGGTATTCAAATCGTTTTGATATGCAGGCTCAATAAAGAGGTTATGTGTTCATTTCTTGGCCAATTGTCTTGCTCTTCATTTTCTTCTATGCCCTGAAGACCTGGCCCTCAGAGTTATCTATAACACTGTCTGCAAGATTTGAAGACATTTCCAACCGCAGGTATAGGTAAATGTTACCTATATGGCCCAATTAGATGATCTCTCACAAATACTAAAAAAAAATTCAACACAATCTCACACCGGGATTTTTCTGTTGAAAAAGCCATCGCAAGTGAGAGGTCTCGTCAAACAACAGCACGAATTGTGCTGTCGAATAATCTTTCAAAACCCCAAAAATGATTCTTGTTGCAAAATCATTTAGACAGACTCTTTGAGAGTGTTAACGGCATGGATTATCCATCTTCGCAGACTTCGCTGAACCAAATTCTTGTCCCAAAATGTTCTGATGGCCTTCCCTTTTTTGTATATTTTTGCACATTCTTTTTATATGGCACGGGACAAGCCTTGTGACAGTTTTTTCTGGAGCTGAGATTGCAACTATTTGTTTATATTATACTAACACGATAAATATGATTAGCGAGGTGTATTCTTTAGGGAAAACAAAATATTTCACATTACTGGAATCTGTTTCAATACGTGTTTAGTGCTAATATATCGGGTGCGGAAGAGAGATTTAATACTTTATTAAAATATCCATAATGATAATGAAACAGGAAATATTAGTTTCTGCTTAATCTGTGATGTATGGAAGTAACAGTGACAAAGTTGGAGAATGTCCAAGTATCTGGTGGCACTGTTCAGACGAAAACTGTGGCACTAGACACTCGGAACTCGAGGGAACGGGCGAGGTTATTAAAGGTATGTACCACACTTTACAGGAATGGTGTAAATATAATGAAACTCAGACGTAATGGTTGACGGATTTGCCATTACTCCAACAGTCTCTATAAACGCTTAAAGCATGAGTAATTTCTCTAATCTAAAGCTTTAAGTTTATAGTTCGCGGAAAGCCTAGGTCGGTTAGTTTCTCGAATGTACAAGTGAACTAACCTAGCGTAACACTTGCCAAGAGGCAAGACTGGATTTGCCTGCCCACTCATTAAACTACACGCGACAAATTGCAATCCCGACAGGCAGGCTTGTCAGCTTTGACTTCAACCTGTTTGGCATGTACTGGTATTGATTGAGTTGGTTTCCAATCAGGGGCTGCACAATTCACCTGGCGGTAGTCATTCTTGTAGAACTCGTGGGATATTTTTCAAGTACACCTTATTAAAAATGGTCCGACTCTTGAAGCATGAATATGTCTGTTCACATACGAAAACTCCCAGCCGTTTTATTTCCAAATAGTTTCGTTACATACTTTCACCAGAATGTATATTCTGTGCATGAATTTATCTCAGCGTTTTAAGAGGTGTTCTTCTTCTTCTTCTTCTTCTTCTTTCTTCTTCTTCTTCTTCTTCTTCTTCTTAAACATTTTTAAACTAATAAAGAATTCATTGTTGCCGTTTTATTTCCAACGCTTGGTAAATTTAATTTTTTCATCAACGTGTAATAAAATACTTGATAAGGCTAGTCCTAGATGGAGAGAATAAAGTTTGTTTTTGTGGCGTTTTAGCTGTCCCCTTTGAATCTAGTTTTACCAAGTGCCGGCTGGACACTCTGGAAGCATCGAACAGGATGGTTCAGGCGGTAAAGTACGGTACTTACATTCGGAATGTCCCGGGTTAAAATGTCTTGAGTTTGTTAGCTGTTTCCCCTGGTCGCTTAAGCGAATGCTGAGATGAATCTTTTGTTTTCATGAATTTTCTGCTATACCATTTCATATCATTCAGTTCAGTTGGTTTCTGTTATTTCGTTGAATTTTTTTTTTTTTTTATTTAGGATTAACGGTTTTTTCTTTTAATTAAAGTATTATTGAGTAGGGGAAGGAAGATTAATAAGGGTCAACAACAAAAATAAAATAAAATATTAAACTCTATAAGGTTTTCTCGTCCCTTAATCATATTTAAGATTAGAAAGTGCCAGGCCATTTCACCGTCCGTGGATCTTGGTCACCCGGTCTCTTCCATACCTCATCCCTCCCTCAGTGAGTTCCCATTGGGGGGGTAGGCACAAACGGTCAGCCGTTGAGCAAAACTGAAGTTCCAAAATATCCTCCTCTGTCTCTAACACTAATCCATATCTGGAAGTCGATTATATCCCCCCCCCATCTTTGAACTTAGCGTTAAAAGCCATGCACAAGAATGAGTGGTGAATTGGCATTAGATGCTTTAAAACTGTAAGTATTTCCATACACAGAGACTTGCGGAATTTTAATAAAACATACTCTCTCTTGGAGCAAAATTTAGAGGTAAATCTATAAAAATAAAACAGAACTTCAGAAATAAAAGTTGATATTTAACTTTCAAATCATAATATGAAAAGCTCTTTCTCAGAAAATAAAAAACCTATTCTCATTGCTATTCAGTTTAATTATAATGCAGGTATCGGGTGAATACAAATTCTCTAAAGTGAAACGAAAGGCGCGGATGAAGAACAGTTTTGCAACTGCCGGCCAATTCGCTGCATTTACTGCGGAGAGATTTTGTATACGTACCGCATTTTAAAAAGTGACCACTTCTATATCTAAAACATTGACTAATGTTGCAAAACGTGTCCTAAATTGACTTCTTTATAATGTCAACACCACTTTTATTCGTATCATACCATAATATTAACAAAATTAACTAATCTTAAAGGGCAGTTGAACTAAATATTAGATTAAAATAACAGAATTTTAGACTTCTAGTCTTACAAATAGTTTCTGAAGTTATCCTAACGCAAAACTTAATGGCCAAAGCAATTTGAGAGAGAGAGAGAGCGTGGTAATACAAGGGCATTGCTATACGTAAAAATCAAAGAAGTCTTTAGAAAATGGAACGGGACTTTCAAACGTAGGTGTGTGTAAAATTATTTATATATATATCTCAGAAACTGGCATCTATGGTGCAACTTATAGTCTTTATAGGTGTTTTTCATGCTCTCGTATGAAGAAAATGTCTAGAAATAAATAATAATAATAATAATAATAATAATAATAATAATAATAATAATAATTATGAAGACATGCTATTTTATTTACCACTCACTAACATTGTAAGAATGTGCTGTGCAATTTTAAACTCAGTAGATTAAAAACTACTGATAATAGTTAAACTCTTTCGGGCTGCTTTGCCGTGGTCCATTAGTCTCGCAGTTTACAGGAATGCTGTAAATCTAATGAAAGCTCTGGTAGCACATTAAGTCATGAACTAAAGCAAAACAGTCCTGAAGATTTTAAATGTTTTAATTATAAAACCGGCCGTGAAAACAGTTGTACATTCACCGAGAGGGTCCGCCATCTTGCAACTGCTGTTTCGCTATTGTAAACATCGGACTGATGAAGTCATCTCAAGTGTCTTATTCAAACATGTAGTACCACACATCGATTTGTAACCTACTAAATGACTTGCCCTCGTATATCGAACACATTACCCTAATACTGTTGATTCGCCTGGCATGACTTCTGGTGTGTCAAAAAGTTTGTTAACAAAAATAATGAAAGAAACCATGGGTGCTATAAAAACTAAGGGAGGTTTAGATGCTTCTACATCTAAAAGAAAATTGAGCGAAAGAGAGAAGGAGCGACTTTATAGAGGGTGAAATACAACGTTTAATTCATGAATTTTACAGCATTAGGAAGACCGTATCAGTCAGCTCAACAATGCACTTAAAGAAAAAGTAGAATATGAAAGAAAATACTTCAGACTGTAAATAAGACAATTAGAACTCAAGGAAGAAGAGTTACTCAAGCAATTAGTTGCTCAAATCCTGTCTACCTTTCACCAGCTTCATTATTAGTTAGGATAGCACTGGTTATCACAGTGTGTATCAGCCTGTCACTCAGCCTACTGCAGATAACGTAAATATGTGGCGTATTTCCGTCTATCAGGTAACGTTATTGCAAGCTTTGAGATGAAAGTCCTGTGTAATGTGTTTAATTTTATTTATTGAACTAGACACTTAGACACATATATACACTATATATATTGCACATGAACGAAAAAAAGTAGGCAAAAAATCTATTTAAGCGTGGTCCACTTAAAAACTGAGGCTCGCACATATATGTAACTAATCAATAATTGTGTGCACATTTAAGCATTTGTGACTCAAATCGCTGGAAACCCCACGTGATTGATAAATCTACCTCGTCTTCTCAGCAAATGACTAGTTTCCTAGAAGACCGGGAGCGGAGCACGTGGTAAGAGGTTCCAACAACTGGAGCATATCACGTCGTTATAGTACTACAGAGCATGGGGGTCACATTCCAACGACTCCAATTTCTTATCCGTCTGTCTGTTCCTTCGGTTTTTTATGCTGTTCGCTCTCATCTCCCCTCCATCCTTTTCACTCTCGATGCTGGTAGCATCGTAAAAGCCACGAACTGTGAAGGCCTTCGCCCCCTCCAGCATGGGGCCGTGCATTGCGTAGAGGTTTGGACAAGGAAGGGGGGTTGGGAGGACCCGAATGTCGAAGGTCTTCAGTGAACCTTGTCTGTTTGTCTTTAAGCACTGCCAACATTTTCGAAAGTGCTGGTTTTTAAGCCCACTTTCCAAAGCAGATTACATTTTATGTCCCAATGTGCCAACTGGAGGTTGCTAGAAAATGCTGGAAATGGTAATATTGTTGTTGAAGTTTCTTGTTCTCTTTTGATTGACCATTTCTTCACCTACAGTACGAGAAATATTTATTGCATCACCCACAAAATATATGTTTTTCCCTTTATATCTGTTAAAATACATGTAAACAGTAAAACTGAACAAAATGTCACATTTTACAAGTAAAGAGCCACAATGTTGTAATTAAAATTACACAAACCTGATGAGTTCTTATTTAATGATTATAATGAGAGTCTTTTACACAAATAAAATAAGTCCTCATCGTAAAAATGTTGAATTAATACTTTGTATCACTGTCCAAAGCTTTTACTATAGCATCATATCGCCTGGACATTGAAAGTATTACATTTTTGGTTTGGTCAGGCAAATATCACTAAGCCCCAACCTATGAATGACTACAACCAGGTCTTTCTTATTTCTTTTTTTTTTCTTTTCTTTTCTTTTCTTTCTTTCTTTCTTTCTTTTTCTTTTTCTTTTTCTTTTTCTTTTTTTTTTTTTTTTTTTTTTTGCCAAAGCATTACCAATCATCTTCTAAGAATTCTCAACGGGGTTGAGATCTGAAATACCTTGTTCTTTAAGAAAACTTCTAGCCTGTAGCAAAAAAGTGTTGCTGTGTGAATTATATGGTTGTAACATGAATTTGGTAAAATAGTAATTAGCTTGATAAAATTTGTAGTGTTTAAGCAAGGTGCTTAACACTACAAATGGTGCAGAATCATCCTGGAAAGTTCTGTTAATACAAGCTGCTGGCATTAAAATCATCAAAATCTTAAGTGTGCGTTTGAATTTACAGTTCCCTCAACAAAATGTAATGCACCCATTCTTTTGCTGGAAATACAACCCCAGATATGAAAGTACCTGAGGGTTCTTCTCACGCTCTTTTCAACTGCACTGAAGTCATACGCCGGTTTTTCAGAATTTGAATTGATTTATTTACGGACGCTCTTTAACATCTCAGGTCATCATCGTCCCATTCTATTCAGGGCGTGAAACGGCCCACAAAGTTTGCTCAGAGGCCTCTTTTTTCAGGCTTGAGGTTCTTTTTCGTGCCGTAAATATACGACACAGGACCCACGGCTTTACTTCCCTTCTGAAGGAAGCCATACTTAGGATTTTTACGCCCCAAAAAATCCATAGGTCCTGGCCGGGTTCGATCCCGCGGGTTTTTCAGAAAGACCCGCTTCAAAACGCGGTCCTTAGCAGCATTAGAAACCCTTTTTCTGCCTCTACCTTTAATTCTTTCCAAATACCCAGTTTTCTTGTATTTAGCCAGTAATCTTGACAGAGCGGATGGGTTAAATTCTATTTTTGATGCAATATGTCCAGTAGAGTAGCTTGCGGAAGCTAATGCTACAATTACACTCTTTTTGCGAGCAGTTAATTTAATTCCTTCGCCCATTTTGTGCAGCTGTTATTAAACACCCATCACTAATGCATTAAACCTAACAATAAAGGCAATAGTATCACAACAATGGAACTGTTTAGAAGTTAGATTACATTCAACAATGCATAATCACTTACAAATAAAACAAAATTGAAACCGTGAACCCATTGTTGACATTAAGTAAGGCAAGTGTAAAAATACACAAAATCTGTAGGTGATGGAATAACTTTTTCCAGCAGTGTATTTTATTTTGCAGTTCATCTAATTTTCTCAGTTTTTTGTTTTAATTTGTGTTTTAAGCTGTCTCACATGTAAAAAAATCGCTGAGTGTTATACTCGCAGGCATTTTCAATATGAAAAAGTTAACTTTTTTTTTAAAGTTCATAAGTATAATATCTACTAATTTACTGACAGTTCATGTTGGTGCAATGGTTTATCTCCTGGCTACTAGTTTATAAAAATATATGAGGATGGATTGAAAAAGTCGTTGAAAATGCGAATTTTGGAAATTATACGTTTTATTTTTTACAAACTCTCCATCATGGACTATATACTTGGTCCAGCAAGTCTCCAATTACAATTTTATTCATTCCCTCGGAAATATTTATAATACACGTGCTAAAATGACTTGTATTAGAAACGCTTAATATTTATAAATAAAATAGTAATTGTAGATTTATGTTCCTTGTTTCAAAGAGACTGTTCTTACATCCCTTAGGAGAAGATGGAAGAATTTTTACTTAAATCTCTGGACAATGTTATCAATAGGACAGCGATCCTAACTATTGATGTTTAAACGTGTTTTAGAGGGGTATAATTACACATTAAAATTATTTTTATTTATATCATACTGAATTGCTGTTTAAAAACATTGTTTATCCCGGATTGAAAGAAGCAATAGTATGTACTTTGGCGTACGCAATGATGGGGTTAACCGTTATTTTCTTCCAGGGATTGCCAATATGATTACTTAGGTAAATAATTGTTAGAAAAGAGTTTTAATAGTTATGTCATATTATTAATTGCACTACGGTCTGATTTCAAAACCGACGTGAGGAATGTAAAATTTTAAGAATATATATAATTTAAATTTTGTAATTTGTATTCGATTGCGTATTAAACCAAAAACACAGGAGTATTATAAGCAAGTATTGCATAAAGCATTTTATAATTTGAGTGCCTTGTGTTACAAGATCTACATTTAGTATACGCTGTTTAAAAATAGATTTTGTCAAAGTATACAAAATAGTAATTAATAACATCGTTGATATCTGCCATCTGACGAAAATGTCTTCCCACCGAGCTATATTGTTAAGTTCGAGATGGGAAAGAAATCGCTTAAGGCTTTGTCCGTAGAATAGGGTTAAAAATGAAGTTTATTTCATAAATTTTACATATGTTAGCTATTTATTTAAATGAAATTGTATTGAAGTTTGTGTGTAAATTTTTTGATTATTGCAATTGTGTTTTACCGCTTGATAAAACGGTTTCGTCCATGGTTTTATAAAGTCCCTCCCGGAGGATTTGCGCTCGGTATTTTTAAGTACAGAAAAATCGATCGACTTGAAATACTTTCCCTTTGACTTTGTGTTGCACCTAAGTGGAAGCAAAATGGATCTACACATCGAAATAATTAAAAAGCTGTGATAGGTTTTATTTTCGATGTCTAATACCTGCCTTTAAAAGTGTTAAATATGGTTTGAGCACTGGCCTCTCGATGTGTTTGAACCGGGGAACCTTGTGAATTTTGTTCGTTTAAATACAACGTGACGTTTTTGCCGGAGTAAATTTAAGTGCTAATAACGTTCTTCAAAATATTGAATTGATAGAAAATTATAGCTTTGGCTTCTGGTTGGATCACCGAAAGCGTGCTCTCGAATGTTTATTGCTCAGAGAGTATTTCATTCGATTTACCACTGCAGGGATCCAAATGAGACCTTGTTCAACATCAATCATCAGATGCGTATTCAAACAAAGGACACTAATGAACCCGCGCATGTGTGAATTTGTGG
Source organism: Metallyticus violacea (assembly GCA_030762175.1). NCBI lineage: Eukaryota > Metazoa > Arthropoda > Insecta > Mantodea > Metallyticidae > Metallyticus > Metallyticus violacea. The sequence goes on from CM060830.1 coordinate 51,543,321, forward strand.
GAGGGGGGGGGGAGGAATGTGCGCGCACGTGCCTTTTATAACCGTGTTCGACAGTCAAGCTAACTTAACCTCACTTAAAATATATACCAGCATCGATTGCAGAACGTGTTTCACGTCAAACTACTGCACCAGGATCTTTGTGGTTATGGTACAGCCATGTCTACGAAAGGAATATCACTGGAGGCGGTTCTACCATTAGGTCACATGGTCACGCGTCCTCTCAATGGCAAATGAAAGAAAAAAAACATTGCTACGCTCTCGTGAAAAGCCTCTCTTTTCTGTAAACATCACGAATGAAGCATTGCTGGAATGCCTGCTAAGAACTGGCGATTTGGAGATGGTCACAAGTCTTTTGTGGACAATCCACATGTTCTGTACCTGCCTTTAGAGCCTAAACTTTGGAGTATGGTGAGGTTCGTCTTTATGGACTCATTGACCATGAACTTGTGACCACATATGTTAAAAAATAAAAGTAAAAAAAAAAAAAATTTAAACCAGAAGGCATTATTTCACCATTACCTGCCACTGACTTACCTAAACCTGAATTCTTTGTGAAATGGCTAGTGTGGGAAATGTAGTCAGTTGTAATAACTTGTCTCGCGAAGCGAAATTTATGCTGTGGTTTTAACAATGAATGTGGTTAAATACTTACTAAACAGAACTTTAATGGCAAGTGGCCGTTTCTGTACCACTTTACTAAGTCGCTCAATTTCTGCGATAGGAGTAAACTAATGAGATTAATGTTACTGTGGTGGTGATGAACGATGAGAGGCGCAGTTGAAAATGGGAGTTTTGAGGTAAGAGGATTCTTTACTCGAGTGCAACATGAAACCGGTTTAAAACAGAGCATCCCTTGAAAAGAGCCCTTCTCTCTGTCAGGCGCTATGAGGGCAGTGGTTGCAGTGCACACAGGTGGATTTTAAAAAGCAGTTGTGATGAAGCTTCAGAAAGACGAATCACATTGCTAAAACAGGCAGTTTTAGCCGGAAACGAGCAGTTTTAAAAGTGTAACAATACTCAATTCTTATATATATATATATATAAAAATAAGAATAAGGCATTAAATCCCGGATGCGTTGATGTATCCCTGAAGAATTGCGTATATTTTCGCAGCCTTCCACAATAAGGGCACGAAGCTTTCTACATCTTCTACCGGGCTTTGCTACACAAGAGCTAAAGTCTAGTTAGTTAAAATGTGGAGGCCAAGGAACTGCTCCACTTCTACCTATCCATGTTATCGAATCTATTATGTAGGGCATTTTGAGCATTTAGTGCAAGAAAGAGTTTCATGGGATATTACTGGTATATTCTGCTCCTGTGTGTTTCCCATAAATAATGCACTATGAAGGATTGTACAAAACGAGTTCTAACATGGAAATAAAGCGTTTCCGGACCCATGTCCATATAACATCTTTTCTTCTCCCATGTGAGGAATGTGTCCTAAAATATGGCCCTACCTTATTTTACACCCGGTATATATATTGCTTTTGTTTATCCATAAGGAATTTAGCGAAGGCTCCCTTGTTGATTTCATCTTTTCTGTATAGATTCTTTCTTTATTTTCTACTTTATTTTTATAAGCCTATTGACCTTTTTACATAATAGATATACTTTTTTTTACAGAACTATTCATATTGTTTTCTTTGATTATTTAGTTTATATTAATAATCCTCAAATAAAAGAGTTGTTATTTATAATATATTACTAATATGCGTAAAACTTGAAATAAAAATGTAATATGTTGTTTAGTTTTTGTGGCTTTTTCACCTAATAAATAATAGGAATTAATGGTTAAACTTGAATTTAGGCAGATTCTGAAGTATACTGAAAAAAAAAAAAAAGTGAAGTACTGCATTGAGAGAAATTCTGCAAATGCAAAAGTTTCTTAATAACCAATGAGATAGTGCTACAAGTCTCAGCGAATCAATTGTGATCTCATTTTTTTTTTCAATTTTTACAATGTAAAAACATATTTTATTCACCACTGCACATTATTATCCCAAGTAATTGAGAGTTTTTACGCGTTCTTTTTCTCAGTATTGTTGAGACAGCTTTCCAATGTCACTCGTTCTCTTCTGGGATCAAATTGTGTACAATTTACCGAGATTATTTTGAGATATTTCGGGATTGAGCAAGTGCTTCAGTGAGATATTCGGTTGCGTTTATTTCGCCTCCAAATAAGGCCCACTTTTGCATCATACCGAAAGACAAATCTCATCGACCTGAACTGAGATTGGGTCACGTAGCGAATAATCCAAGGCGAGCATGCTAATTCTGAGGGGAAGAAGGCTCATTAGTTCTGTTAATAGCTTTTTGTTCTGTGTGCCCTCCATTATTCATTGTAAATGTTAGTATCGCTACAAAACTCGTGATCTATGAAAGGCCTTAGCCCCGCCAAAACAGTAGGCGTCTTCCTTGAGGCTGTGAAGCGATGTTAATGAGCATCAAGCAGGCAAAGGGGCGAACCATTCTCTTCAAAGTGATACAGGTCAGGAATCGTGCCCAAGGGGTCATCCACGGCATATATCAGCATGTGAAAACTTCGAAAACTAAATATATGGAATAGAGAAGGGAATGTCTTATTTTTGGATATGCAATCCGGAATATTAGGACTTTTTATTACAAGAATCCAGAAATTAATATTAATAACGTGCTTGGTCTTAAAACATCTTTTCCAGTTCATTTTTTAAAATGCTTAATTTATTGATTATAAACAATGCATTGCATTCAAGGGCCATCTTTTTTTATGACTTGAGTTTAACCTGTTTAATTTTTTTTAATTGATTTATTTATGGACGCTCTTTAACATCTCAGGTCATCAGCGTCCCATTCAACTCGGGGCGTGAAACGGCCGACAAATTTTGCTCAAAGGCCTCTCTTTCAGGCTTGAGGTTCTTTATCGTTCCGTAAATGTACGACACGGGACCCACGGCTTTACTTCGGAAGGAAGCCATACTTAGAATTTTTACGCCCGAAAAATCCATCGGTTCTGGCCGGGTTCGAACCCGCGATCTTGGGTATAGGAGGCAAGTATGGTAACCACTATACCACCAGGATCGACAACCTGTTTAAGACACCATTGGTTACATTGGCACATTAGAACACCAACTGGAAAATGTGCTGCAATTATAGCTTCAATGAATGCCCGGCTTTCAGTTCATCAGAGTACTAAACAAATGAGGTATGCATTGGTGCCCTGACAACCTCGATAAACAAACCGCGAAGATCGCTTTATCAGTTCCCAATGCATAAAGTAGCGTAAAGTGCATAAAGACATAACATAACAACGCAGATATGTCAGAATTATTGGGAACCAGAAATATATCGACAGTAAAAGTACTATTATCAGGAAATGGCTTTAAGAAGGCAAAGTGAATAAATAAGAAGATTCAGCGAGCCAAAAAACTTTGACAATAGACTTAGTGGGTTTAACGATTTGAGCATGACAAGGAGTTCTGTTTCAGTTTGAAGAGAATCAGTATTGGGCAAGAGCAGTACAACAATACCAATCAGTATGCTTTCCTAGATAAATTATTCATTTTACAAGGGAATGACTCGAAATATCGATCTCAACTTTGACCCTTGTTTTGTCTAAAGAAAGCAAGAAAGAGTTGTAGATATATCATCCCGGAGTCTTGACTTTAAAGCTAGTGAAGCTTTATGGTTATCTGGGGGTTATAAAATGGAAATGGGAACGCGGGATTTAATTATTTGGAGGAACTTGTGAAAGTTTGCAAGTTAAGGGAAAGTGTTTTGAAGAATGCTCCCAAGGTTCGCGGATTCAAACCCAGCCGAATTGGTCGATTTTTTCTGTATATCGAACTGTCGGCTGCATAAAATAGAGTCGCTTCGTAACGAGCAGTACTCTGCTTTGACATTTTGCTTCCATCTGCAGAAATCTGGTGTGAATGAATACGCGATGTTACAGCAATCTGCCTCAATCAACCGTATTTCGGTAGTTCAAAGAGTTTAAGGAGGACTGTATTTCAAAGTAGGGCGGTTCATGTGCTACAATCACTGTAGTGAACAAGATCATGATTATCACAGCTGTCATCTGTGATTGGAATGATCGACGAATAACAATGGATAGACTGGCAGACATGTTATAGATTTGTCGTGGTAATAAGTTTAGCATTCTGCATGATTGCTCGCATAGGGTGCCCAGATTGACGCCTGAACAAGGTTGGTGCGCAGTGGGCGTGTGTTGCGTCGTCAACGTCTGGTAGCTGAGCATGGCGAGGTATGCCTGAATTCCATCATTACAGCTGATGGCACTTGGCTTCACCGTGCGAGCTCAGTCGGGAAATTACCTCCAAAGAAGGGTCGGCAGGAAAGGTTACGGTGATATCGTTCTTCGACTGTCATGGAATCCTTTATCAACTTAATGATTAATTGGGAGCATACGGGATTTTATTTTGATTTGTTTATTTACGGATGCTCTTTAACAACACAGATCATCAGCGTCCCATTCTATTCAGGGCATGAAACGGCCGACATATTTTGCTCAGAGGCCTCTTTTTTCAGGCTTGAGGTTCTTTATCGTGCCGTAAACGTACGACATGGGGCCCACGGCTTTACTTCCCTTCCGAAGAAAGACATACTTAGGATTTTTACGCCCGAAAAATCCATCGGTTCTGGCCGGGATCGAACCCGCGATCTTGGATTTAGAAGGCAATTACGGTTATCATTACACCACCAGGACTGAGGAGAATACGGGAAATGCAACAAATCTATATTTGCCTCCCCTCCATAAAGCGCGGACCTAGCTCCATGTGACATCTGTTTTGTCATCTCAAAAACGAGCTGTGGGGCCAGCATTTTGGTCCATCATTGACTGTGGTGAACAAGGCATATGTGGTTCTGAAGACGATGTTAAAAAACGGGTTTCATCAGGTCTTCCAGCACACAATGGGGCCAGATCAATGGGAACTACTTCGAAATATACCACACCAACCTTGACTCTACCTGTTTACTTCGTAAGAAATAATAATAATAATCTGTCTTTATTGACAAGCATTCGTACATGCTTTAAAGACTTGGCATTTAGCAGCGAACAAGTTCCTTTGCAAATGGCTTTCTGTTTTTGACCTCCATTTGTTGGCGCATACCATCCTTAAGGTTGATGTAAGGGGTAGGATCACCGTGCATAAGGCACACTTTTGTATAAATAAATGGAAAAAAAAAAAAAAAAAGGAACACTGTTGTTTCCTGTGGACGAAGCCTACTATAGTAGAGGTTTTTGTTACACTGTGTGAAATATGCACCTTATGTTACAATGGCATGTTTACACTTCTTCATTAAAAGTGATAATTTGTAAATATGCTAAGAAAGAAAAAATGTCTTTGTGAACGCCAACATTTTCGAACTGAAGAAGACTGTAACTGGAGCAGGATGAAATACTGTGCAAATGTATGCTTAAAAGCGATAAGAGCATTTTAGAGCACAACGTTCCGAATTCGAATCGGGTTTTTAAATAGGACCCCATATTTTCTCAGCAGATAACATTGACCAAAGGGAAGAGGAAAATGGATAGCACTAACTTAAACATGGATCATTCTTTATTGTCAGTATGCATTTCTCATTCGTTGTGACATATCTTTCAACCTTACATTTCAGAGAATCCTGTGAACACAACTGACTGCTGACTCAAATTGATAGCACGTTCCCTAAGCCAAAACTGCAGGAAATTGAGGTCCAAATTATTGGATTTTATCTTTCAATCCATTACTCTAAAATACTTGAGTCAGTTAATTTAGTCAAAGTGTAGAATATTTTTTTTGAGTAGTGTTTTACGCCCGTTTTTACTACTGAGGCACCACAGGCGGTGGACGCTGATGATACTTGAGATGAAATGACATATTGGGAAAGGATTTTTTAACGAAGGAAGCGTTCCAGGCCTAAGTTTAGGGTACCTCCCCGGCATTTGCCATTTATGAGGACTGAGGAAAACCTGAAAAAAGCCTCAATCAGGGAGGGCGGTCTTGGCGGTATTCGAACCCAGACCTCCCGCTCACGAGTCCGGGACTTAACGACCTCGCCCACCCGTGGCGGTCCATTGTATACAAACCATAACCATAATCTTTCAGAGCACTTGTTCTATATTATGCTCTTTTTCATAATAAAGGTTACAAAATTGAGGATTGATATTTGGGGAAATAATTATGGTTACTGAACGACTTTGTGACTACAATGCCCTTAAGCTCAAGGGCAGAAAGAGAACTGAAAAACACTCTTTGAGGTTCAAAAGACGTACGAAATACGTTTCATTACAAAGTTACGTTTTGAAAAAAATCCTGCCTTGTAATAATGATGATCTGCAAGTTTTTTGACCATCAGAAAATGTCCAGGTGAATGGAAATGTATTGTAACTACTTTAGAGCTGAATATACGTTAGGCATTGTTGTCACTGTAGCACGGTATTTCAAACTAATCTCAAATTCTTATTTTCTTTTATTTTCATTGCTGAGAAAAATAAAACAACATGCAATTTGAACATTCCTTATAATTTCAACGAATAGAAACGTTTGATTAGTTTGTAAATATTTCACATTAATTTCGTTTGTGAGAATTATATTTCTGAAGAATGTTCTGCAAGGACAGATGCAGATGTCCTGTTACAGTTCGCAAAAGGTCTTTGTTAGGAACGTCGATAAAGTAACAGTACCGCTATAACTGTAAATTCCAAACGCTCCCGTGTTTGTGTAAGAAGCTGCGAGAAGGTTCACAACTCTGTCAACAAGGCTGTGAAACAGTCAAGTGCTAGTTAGAAGCTATTTGTTGTGTAACGTCTGTGTTAACACGCAGGCATCCAACTTGGTGTCTTTGTGTTATTTTATCTTCTACTGTTTTACTTTAATCCGGAAACCAGATGATAAGAGTTTGTAGCCTACCATGTGATATTGCTTATGAGAATATCATAATTGTGATTTTCTATCGAGGGATTTTTTTACAAATCGAAATAAGCTGTGTTAAAGTCTTTGCAACAATTCCAGTAGGTTAATAAATAGAACGATTCAATAAAATTCGGACCGCACATAGGCAACGTAAATGTGTAGCGCGAATTTGGTAGCGGAACAGACGAAAGTTACCGCCCTGCGATCGATATATCGACTCATACTGTTTACCAGCATCTTTTAATGCGTAATTTTATCAAACCCGTGTTTTAAATGCATTTCTATTGAGCCTCTAAAAACTATACATTTTTTTTTCAAAAAGAAAGAAAAATAAAGAGATAACAATATAAATTGTAAAGGGCTGGAAGGAAAATGATAGCACATAGAAAACAGGAAGTTTTTTCCCCATAATGTTTCTTCTTTGTTTCCTTCTTAAGGAATTAAGTATTTTACTGCGTCTTCCCCGTTCATCCGCAAAGAAGCACAGAGTACAACTCTCTTTTCCTCCACTATCATTTTATAGGAGTTGTTAATTTAGGTGTAAGGCAGGACTGTCCATTGTCAACTACACGTTTTAATACACATACGAGGGTAGGTCCATAAGTTTCCGGCCTAACCATTTTCTATGTATGATAAAGACAAAAACTACTTTTCAATATAGTTCCCCTTCGTTGCAATAAACTTCTCACACTTGGAATTAACATTTCAACACCCCCCCCCCCTAAATAATCAGAAGTCTTGTCTGTAAAATGGGCATATACAGCTTCCACCACTTCTTCGTCACACTTAAATTTCCTTCCTCGAAGGCCCTTCTTGACTTTTGAGAAGAAGAAATAGTCACTGGGAGCTAGATATGGGCTGTAGGGTGGATGGTCGATCTCCTTGAAGCCACATTTCTTCATAGTTTCCTTTGCAACAAAACTGTGTGCACAGGCGCGTTGTCATGAAGAAAGTGTACACCACCACTCAGCTTTCCTTGCCTTTTCTCTTTGATGGAAGCACGTAGTCTGTGCAGTAGGCCAGCAGTAGTACTCCCCATTTACCTTGGTGTACCTTTCTTGAAGTCAATGAAGAGTATTCTTTCACAGTCCCAAAAGGTTGTGGCCATGATCTTCTTGGTTGACTGGGTGATCTTGGCCTTTAGAGGGTGCTTCGTCAGGTTTACGCCATTACATTGATTCTCTTTTGGACACGGGATCATAGTAGAGGACCACAGTTTCATCTCCAGTAACAATGCTTTGCAGAGCTTCTCGTTGCCATAATAGAGCTTCAAAAATGCCTGACAACAGATAACTCGTTGCTACTTTTGGACTGAGGAAAGAAGTCTAGGCATCCATCTTGCACTCACCTTACTCATGTTCATGAGTAATTCGAAGGACTGTTGTTTTAAAAGCAAGGCAAGGCCCAACCTTGCTGCCATATCTGTAACTTTGAGCCGCCGGTCTTCCACGTTTTCTCCTTCCACAAGAGCGATGTTGTCAGGAATAAGCACTTCCAAGGGCTCACCTGTACGCTCTTCGTCTTCAATGCTTTCTCGACACATTTGAAAAAGTTTGGCGTATTTTTTAAAGGTAGAATATAAGGATGCTTCCCCATATACACCATTCAATTACTGTTTAATTTCATTTAGATTAAGTGCATCTTTTGTGAAGAACTTAAGAACAACTTGATACTCTATTTTGAACATGTCACAATCTTCTACACATAGCCTTCTTTATGCAACTACATCTGAACAACTGAACACAGCGGAGCGGAAGTTACAGCTGCAATTTACTTAACAGATAAGGCATGACACCAGATACGGCTTTTGTGAAGGCGATAACCCTTATCGGCGAGACCGGAAACTTATGGACATACCCTCGTAGTACCTAATATGACGGGCACAATTAAGTAAGCATTTAAAAATCAGAACATGAACTATCTGAACTATGTTTAATACTTTCTAAAGCAGACTTGTGAATAGATATTCCATAAAAATGGATAACATTAAGTACCAATCGTGCAGTAATTAAAGTTCCTGCTAAAAGATGCTTTTACACCAAAGAAAATGCATATCAAAATTTAAAAGCTAATGGGGACAGTTTATCATTTTTAATGAATAAAAATGGGCGATTGAATTTTAACATGACCCTAAGAGTTATAAAGATGGCCCACTTAAAGGACCTCTAAAAAGTCTAAAGCAAAATTCATTGAATAAATACATATTAATGGTATTGGAATATCAGCAAGTGAAAGTGTGTGCAATTGCTGAGGCTATGAGCGTTTGAAATTAACGTGTAGGTTACATTTCAATGACAAATTGCACATGGAAACGGTTTGGGCAAGTTTGGTAAGCTCTTGCTAATAGCAGATCAAAAACGCATTCACTTGAAAACTTACCGACTTTGTTTTGGGCTTTTGTGACATCAACAAAGGAGATTTTGTGTGTTGACGTATAACTGGGTGAGAATTGGATTCACCATCACATATCAGCAGTCAAAACAGCGAAAAAAAGCCGGTTTTTCAATGCAGGAAAGACGACAGACTTTTGAGATGCTGAAGGAATTTTCCCAATTGATTCATTTCTAAAAGGTTAGCCCATAATAATCGTAGAACTATTCCATTCTTTCAAACCAACCAGATGAAATAGTTTGTGAGCAAATACCCGGTTTGCAGAAGAATAAGAAGATAATGCTCCTGCTTATAAAAGAGTTTAACTATAGGAAAGTTTAGAGATTGTAGGAACATTCATCCTGTTCACCGAATTTTGACTTCCATCACTTTCCAAAGTTCAAGCTCTTCCTCGCTGGTCAGAGTTTTTGATCAAATCAAGATGTGATTGTACCTGTAGAGAGGTGTTTTGCAGATCTTGCTGAAAACCACTTCAGAGCATTGCTGAATCGTGGTCTAACCGCGGACCAGCGAACTATTTTCGGGACTTTTAAATTGCTCTCACTTTAAATGACTTTAAGGGAAACATGTTGAAAATTAAAAATACTATTCAAGCTAAAAAATCGTTCCTTCAATGTTAGGCCAAGAACTTTTTAGGCCGTGCTCATATAGTTTTGTTTGCTGACGATCAGGGCACTGTTTCACGAAAGTATGGCCTAATACTTTATAAGTGTATGTATGTACAAGTGCTGTAAAGTATGGGGTTGTAACCTTCTGTTCCATGAAAGTATGTATTTACGACACTTGTAAAGTAGAAGTAAAAAATTACAAGTGTCATCATATAAGAGTAAGATGGAGGAACAGCTAGCTGTTTGCCACAAATCGCGATACCTTAAATTAGGTTATCTCCATTCCTTAGTAATAACAATCAATTTTTTCGGGCTAAATATACTAAGTATGACTTTCTTCGGACGGGAAGTTAAGCCGTGGATCCCTTTCGTAGATTTACGGCACGTAAAAGAGCCTCAAGCCTGATAAAAAGGCCCCTGAGCAAAATTTATCGGCCTTTTCATGTCCTGAATTGAATGGGACACTGATGATCTAAGATGTTAAAGAGCGTCCGTAAATAATCCAAATTCACAACAATTAGCAATAAATTCGTATTTTATAATGTATAGAGCGAATTTCCATGCCTAAATGGGTACTGTTATTTTATTATTTGTTATTTTTTTCTAAAAAATAAGGATAATTTAACCGCTGTGCTGGGCATTTGTCAGTATTCAAGTGAAATGCTTCACTATGAGACGACGATCGCATACGGTTGTATAGCAGAATCAATTTCAGTCCTACCGCCACGGGTGGGCAAGATCATTAACGTGCGGACTCGTGAGCGGGAGGTCTGGGGTTCGATTCCCACCAGGACGTCCTCTCTGACTGATTTTTTCTTCAGGTTTTCCTCCGTCACAAATGACAAATGTCGGGGAGGTACCCTAAACTTAGGCCTGCACCATTTCCTTCCTAAAAGTATCTTTTACCAATATATCATTTCATTTCATGTATCACCAGTGTCCACTGCCTGTGGTACCTCTGTAGTTAAAACGGGCGTTAAACACTATTATAAAAATAAATAAATCGTCGAGAAATGCAGAAGAATCGAGATTATTATTGCACTCGGGTCATTTATTTTATTAGTCATTTGATCATTTATATTTATATAAATTTGCTTATATGGTTTGACAATCATATTTTCATTATAAACCAAAAATTGACAAAATGCAAGAGAGATTATTTTTAAAGAAAATGGGGAACATAACATGATTTTAGCAGGATGTAGCATGAACCTTAAAAACACTAAGATGCTGGGCTGAAATGTGCATTTAAAATAAATATGGAGTTATAAAGTTCATACACCTTTAATGTATTAGACCATACTTTTGTGAAACAGAGCAGACCTTGGTTGTTCAGAATATTAAAATCAGCTACAGATGTCTACACAACTGCTTTTTATAATAAGGATAAGATATTTTGAAATTGCACTAGAAAAAATCTATTTTTTTTTAAAAAAAGAGTGTCAAATCTAAGAATATTTTTAAAATTAAAGAATAGAACGGTAAATGAATATTAGCTATTTAGGGATGTCGAATCTCTTAAACTGATCTGAATCACAAAAAAAAAAAAAAAAAAAGTACCATTGCGAAATAATAAAAACAAAAGAAACAATGGTAAACTTTTATGACGATTCTGATTGTAATGTATGGAGCAGAAATATGAATAATGAATGGTCGTATAGAAAGACGGCTGAGGTGAAATTTCTGAAGACATGTTACAGGCCACTCTGTAAGAATTCACATTTCAAATGAAAAAATTAGACACAAACTGAATAACTTACACAAAATTCAATAAACTGCCAACGTGACGTAGTGGTAGCGTTTGCGACTACTAATCTGGAGGTCCTGGGTCCGAATCCCGGTCAGGTAAAGTTCTCTGAATAAGATCTTATTCGGGGGCTTTCCTAACCCTGAGAAGCCGAATGTCTATCTTTAAGGCGCCAAGAACTCCGAGCTCATTTGCGCCATCATTAATTCGTTTCATTTATTCCTACTGACTTAACACACTCCACAATCTACAGACGTCGCGAGAAGACCAATGCAATGAAAGCGACAGTAAATAAAACAGTAAACAGAGATAAAAAGAGAAAGATCCAACAATGCGAACAAAACTGATGTGAATATGTCCAAAAATGGAACTAATAAGGCAAACAAAGAACCACAAAGTCTTCTCGCTGGAGAAGACAAGGAAAGAATTTCTGAGAGTAAAAGGATCTTTATGAGGGTCATAATAACGATAATCGTTCATTCTTATCTGATTATCCATCTTTAATAATGAATGAGCTAATCTAGAGCATGAATTTGAACTATTGGATGTGCTAGAGTTAAAAGTTTTCCCCCTGATCTTTCCTAAATATTAGATCACAGGAGCACACATTTCATATTTGCGTTGATCACAAGTTAAAATGTACTGAATCGCTGCAAGATTGAGTAGAGTACTACAACATTAAAGTATATAAACTTATATATCTAATTCTATGTAGAAACGGAAGCTGCATCCTTTCCTGGAAATCTAATGGGCCTTCATGCAACATTACAGCAACACGGCAATAAAACATCTTCACTAATAACTTCCATGAAGCAATTAGTGACGGCCATACCCATATAGTACAGGTAGAAACTTTATGGCATCAGTTCCAAGAACTCGTTTAGCACAAGCAAACTTTATCTGTAGTTATTCTGAAGATTTAAGCAACCCACCATGGATATTAACAAGCAACATTGTTTGGTTTTCTTTTCCATAGCCGCTTGTTCATAGAAAACTATTTAAGTATTGTATGTTTGTTTTAAAATTGAACATAAAATTTCCTTGTTACAATGTTAGGATTAGTTACAATGATGAACTTGATGTTTTCAATCTGCAGAGCAAATGCTACCCATAATAGGATTCTTGCTCTTTGAGTTCTAGTACAAAGACTTCGCGCGGGAGCTTGGCCGGTAGCTGGCAGCAAGTAGAGAGCGGCTAGCGAGTGCGTGGATCGACGAGGAAATGGGCCTAGTATCGCTGTGTTTCTTACATTATCACAGCATAAAATTTTAATCAGGTCACAATAGGTACGCACCCTTTAAAAATGCACTAGACCCCAATTTTCTCGCCATGTAAGATAATTTCGTACATAAACGCAATATAATCGTTTAAATTAAACCTGCTTGGCTCACCACTTGTCACTCTGCCCTCCGTAGGAAAATAATAATAAATTAATTCGCCTTGGTAGTCACAACCTCCCGCATAGGATAGGATGAAGTGAATTGTTTGGTGCAGAGGAGGAGAGGGTTTGCGGTTTGAGAAACTCGTGTTTCCTATGCAAGCCGTCGGAGAAATTCTGTTAGGATTACGTTATAATCTTTCTCCATTTTAATCTAGTTTCGCCTCAGTAAGTACACATTAGTCTAAATTTGTGTACAAAAAGCCATACAGTCTCTCTGGAGGAAGAAGCTACACCGGGGAATTTTATTGACAATTGAATGGGTTGCCTCAGGCTGTTAAGATTAGGGATTCGTATTCAGGAAGTTCCTCGCTCAAATCTTGCGGTCGACCTCCTGAGTTTTCCTGAGTCCAATTTCAGAACTGACTAATACCATTTTGGTATTTCTCTACCACAGATTCGCCTTCTACTTCATCGTTCGTCTTCATGTGTGTTTATGGTCTTCAAGAGGACTTTGAACAACCAATTCAGTGTGTTTCTGCAGAGGTTTTTAGCTCCCCGATAGATTATTTACCCGGGCATTGACTTGTAAGTGCCAAGGAGTGCAAATGCTATCGCAGGAGGTTAAACAGGCAACGAAGAATGAAAGAAATATACTGTAGCGGTATATAGGTTTTCGCTACTCGCCTAAGTTTGTGTGCGTTCTTGCTCCGCTGGGAACCTTGCCTTCCTCTCGAATTTTATAGATTTCCCTTCGTTCTCTTACTGTTAGGTTTCCTCTACTTATGGACTTTGGGCTTGTCATTGCTCGAAGCTATCGTCTGGCTGGCTAGGAGCTCGTGTTCCATTGTTTTGTGACTGTATCCTTCAGCAAGATTTTCCCTCAAGTTCTTTTAAGTTTGATAAATTAGGAGCCTGACTCATTTTCTGTTATAAGAGTAGTTACTAGGAAAACTAATTCACTATTATTGTGTGTATATATATATATATATATATAATTTTATTTACATTTATCTTTTCACTGTTTTGTAATAAAGTTTTAGTTGTAATTGTATGTAGATTTCATCTTGCTGTTACTGCTGTTATGCTCTGTATGGGAACTGTTTTCTTAACGAATTCCTCCGCCATGTTTGGTTATATGGGGGAAGTATGTATGTTTAATACTCGTTAAAACAGTGATATTTCGATTTGTTTATATCACCTGTAATGCATGTAAAATAAATTAGTACTTCATTCATTTGCGATTTAAATTAAGAATACATTATTCAAATTAATGTTTTGGAATAACGTATCAATGATTTATGCGCAAATGATTTATCTTGAAGTTGAGCATTAGTAATATTCATTTAAATTATTATATATTTTATGGTTGTTAAATTCTATTAACATATACGTATTAAATCTTTTTGGCTCGTGCATTTCTCCGGCATACCTTGTGTTTAAAATCAACCTATATGAGCCATCCACAGCCTATGTAATGAGCTCCTTTCTCCGTTAACTGGTGGCGGTATTTATACTATGAAAGTACCAATAACACAATAACACGGTTTTAAACATAACAAATACATCTTTCCTTGTACCGGCAACATCCGAGATGGCTTGAGAAACAACACATGCTTCGGCCGTCTGTAGTACAGCATCATAATGGGCCAAGCTCTCACGCGAAGACTCTGTATTTGCAAAGGAATATAAAGGTAAATACATTAATTTATATTATATATAAGACATGCTACTTGTGGGGATGTAGGAATGCGGTGGATTTATTCCGGACATTGTCAGTGCAGAGTCAGAAGTAGGTCCTCGATTGCAAGACCAGGGGGAGAAGGCTTAAGGTTTTGCGAGTCTGGTCGCATCCCTTCCGAAGAGACTAAACGAAGTGTTGGATCACGATAGTCGGTGAACCTTGTGTTGATTAAAAAAATTATCGCTTTCTAGTACATGTTAGACATAAATCATTATATATATTTCATATAAATTTTACATTAATCGGCCTCCTAATATTCATGGGATAGTTTCCTTTTAGTTTATTAGAACTTATAAGAAAAATTGTAATATTCTCTCCTAAATTTATATAAAGGCTTGTTTCCCAAATACGTAAAATTATTTTTTTAATTTTATTTTTCTATCTAGAGGATAATGATCCTTCGTATTTTGCATTGCTCTTAATGTATTTTATTTCCATTCTTCCTTTAGTTGAAGAACGCTCCTTTGTAGTCATTTGAATTGCGCAGCAGACTACTGCCAGCTGTCCTTTGAAGGGTTGTCCAAAGTAACACGTTGGTCCTGGTGGTGTAATGGTAACCATACTTGCTTTCTAAACCCAAGATCGCGGGTGCAACCCGGCCAGGATTGATGGATTTTTTCGGGCGTACAAATCCTAATTATGACTTCTTTCGGTAGGGAAGTAAAGCCGTGGGTCCCGTGTCGTACATTTACGGCACGATAAAGAACCTCAAGCCTGAAAGAGAGGCCTCTGAGCAAAATTTGTCGGTCTTTTCACGTCCTGACTTGAATGGGACGCTGATGACCTGAGATGTTAAAGAGCGTCCATAAATAAATCAAATCATAAAGAACAACCAAAGTAACATATTTTCTGCAGGATATTCTTTTTTCCGTTACTACGTACCTGACCCCCTCCCAGTTATAGCTCTGTCGAGGGTCAAACAAATGGATAGCATGATATTATCATCTTAAGGCAGAAACTGTTCAGTCTACAACTGCTAGACATTATTTGAGTGTTGTGTTACCGCTTCTTGACCTGGGGAAAATCTCTTCTTGGGACGTTACAGCGAAGTATACCATTTCAGCGTTGAAGTCTGACTTCTTTGAGTGTAGTGATGACTATATGTGTGGTTTCTACACACGATAGGACTCCAGAAGGGTTTACGGCTCAGTGAATCGATTTTCAAAGAGTTATCGATAGCTATAAAATATCGATAGTACTAACCTGTCATCCTGAAAGCAGGCTAGAAGGCGTAATATGTATTTGGGCCTTGCCTGTCGTAATGGTGCTCTTCTTAACCGGTAAAGGAACACGTGATAGGAATTGTTTATTTTCTCGTGACTGTTCCGGCCGTCAGTCATTCAGCAAGGGGGAAGAACGTGCGCGGCGTTAGGGAGACCCCTCTTGGTTTCCTTTCATCGCGGGGCATGGAGCCACGCACACGGTTGCCACATGTACTGATTTATCAGTAAGACATCCGCCCCAAGAAGAATTATATTAAAGGAAACATCACCGAGATGACAATGATTAATGCACAAATTATTGTGAACTTGTTAAAACATAACTAAAGGATTAACCAATACAATATACAGGAGTAAGATAAGATTTTTTCTAGAATCACTCTCAAAATCAACGTGATCGCCAGCACGAAGTGCAATAGTTGTGTGCTCTTTTCAATTGAGACTGAAGGTTTGAGCCTTTGTCCAGTGTAATAAAGGAGCAATATTGGTCAATACAGTTTGAAGTTTCTAGGCCTGATATAGTTGTACTATTGACTTCTATTAAAAAATCGATTGTGCAGCTCTGTTTCTATTTGCTATTGGCTAAATATTCTAACGTAAGTGTCTGCTTTCTGCAAATGTTTCAAATGTTACTTTATAAAAACGTAGAATTTGCGATGGAAAACCCACTTTTCCACTCATAAGTACGCTATTATGATGAATTTTTCAAAATTAACATGTTCTACTTCCACTTATGGATAGGCTAATAATACGTTTGCTAGTTATATAACAGGACCTGAATATGTACACATTGTTATTAGGTTCCTGGTGGAGCTTATTTATGGTGGATATAATGTTTAAATATAACATGTAAAAATTGCAAAAATACTATTATTTTGTCATATTCAAAAAACTATTATATTGTATCACATTTAATTTGACATAACCCGTTAAAGTTTTATTAATAATGGATTCGATTTAAAAATTAAAAATGTGATGATATACGTGATAGTAGTTTTTAAGCTGTATGTTCCTAAAGGTGAAACAGGGGGGGAGGTATTTATAAAATCCTGCTTACAGACATATAAATGGTCAAAATTTAAGAAAATATTGATTAAAATGTTTAATTAGAACTTCATGGATTTTTAAAAGCAAAAAAGAATAATCTGACGATACACGTGATAGTTTTTAAGTTGTATGTTCCTAAAGGTGAAAAAGGGGGGGGGGAGATATTTATAACATCCTGTTTACAGACATATAAATGGTCAAAATTGAAGAAAATATTGATTAAAAATTTTAATTAGAACTTCATGGATTTTTAAAAGCAAAAAACAATCTACTTTTTCATCCCAAACCACTGGGAAATGATGTTATAATTAAAAGCTTATAGTGAAAAAGTATTTCATTATTTGCCACTCTTGTGGTTTAGTGGATTCTTATATTATTATTATTATTATTAATGTTATCAATATTCTTTGTTGTTCATATAACATATCAAAAGAGAATATATTTATTTAAAACGTTAATATTTATAATTTTAAATACGTTTTTGCATAAACAGCTCCTAATTGTACCAGTGTTATAGTTCTATTCTGCCAATCGCAATGCTTTGCTTTCTATTAGCGGATAGAATGTAAACTAAAGGCTATACATTAAGCATTAAGATTATCTGGAAAATAGGCAATCAGTACGTAGAGTTGATGAAAATAGGATGTCTTTCAAAGTTCTTCGTTGTAAATAATCGTGGTCAACCATAGAAAATATATTTTGAACAGTTTTGATGCATGTTCTGGAACCGGCACAAATAAATCGATCAATGATGATGAAAATAGTTACATTTGTCAATTTAGCTGCTAATGGATTATGCTACTAAAGCTTCGGTATTGCACGCGCTGAGAGAATAATGCCTGAGAAACTGGTTGACTGATTCACGGTTTGAGCAAGTGTAAAGTTTCTGAAGAAGCTGTTCTATGGCACTTCTTAATGCCTGCGAGAACAAAGAGACTCTTGTGTAACTAATTACTGTGTTACACACGGAGAAAGAGGAAGATAGACTCGTCAAAATTGGGGATGCCATTTGGAGATAAAAATTATGTTCATCATTAGCTTGCAGTTAGTTAATTAAAAACAATATAAGAGTAATTTATAGAGTGAGGATATCTATTAGAAGATACTAGAAGCGCATGTTTTTGTCATTATTTTAGATAGTTGCTGACAGCTTAGTTCAATGGAGGGGAGGGGGCTTAGCAAAGCCATAACAATGTATACGATTGTAACTCACGTATACGATTCTGGTAATGACTGTTTTTTCAGTGATTGTTGGCTCTGAAAATTTTGCAGTTAGATTTCTCCGGTAGTGCTGTAATGATTTGTGACTGAATACACCCCAAGTAACTATCCTTAAAGATACCAAACCCTGAACTTGTAGAATAACAGGCAGTTATGTTAATCATAGAGTACATAGCTGTAATAAATAAAATAACTGACGTGTTCAAACGTAGTTAATTTACAAATGGTACTTAGGTAATTTTTGTGTCTATTGTGAAAAATACTGTGCTGGCTGAAAAAACTTTACATTTTCATTTTCAGTACCTTGTTCGCATGAGTTACCACTGTTCTAAATTATATTTAGAAATTAAAAGAATCGTATTGGAAATATGAAATTATACAAAGTTATTTTTGGCATTCAATAGCTAAACGCGAGATGCGCGGAACCGCCACAGGTGGCTGTGGTCGTTAAAGGCGCGGACTCGTCTGGGGTTCGAATCCCGCCAGGACCGTCCTCCCTGGCTGAGGTTTTTGCCAGGTTTTCCTCAGTCCTCATAAATGACAAATACCGGGGAGGTACTCTAAACTTAGGCTTGGAGCGTTTCCTTCCTTAAAAATAAAATCTTTTCCCAATATTTCATCTCATGTATCATCAGTGTTCACCGCCGGTGATGCCTCAGTGGTAAAAACGGACGTTAAACACTATTAAAAAAATGACGCGCGGGGCCAAGGTCGCGCCAATTGTGGACACGGTATTTATTTTGTTTTATTTCATAACCACAACTAATGTGTGTTATAGGGATTGTTTGAAGTGGTACCAGTATGCGTATAAACGTTTCTGACATTCCTTTTCTCTTTTATTCGCAAAAATTCTTCTTCCGTAATGCTTGTAATTTATTCCTGTAGACGTTATTTCTTCTCTGTTCTAGTGATAACATTTCGATACAGTGCACTACAGTAAAATTCACTTCACTAACACACTTTTATTAATAACATTGGCGTAACAATAACCTTAAATATCACAAAGAAATAATGCTTGTTCTTGTAACGGCAAACTGCGACTGACATAGCCTTGGTCCAGCGCGTGCTGCCAAAAATAACTTTGTACGAGAATTTGTTCATAGAATTTTCCACTATGACCGTAATTGCAACATATTCCGCTGTTTTTAATGATCATAGCAACACAAAAAGTATCTCAATGTAGTTTATTACTGTCCGAATTAAAATGGCGCAATACCTTTCTACAAAATAATACGTTCAAATTCTTTGATAATGCTTTCTCAACATAAAAAAAAAAAAAAAAAAAAAAATCACCTCGTTTTAATCCAGTATAGTCTGTGTTAGCAAGGCTAGATGCAGTTTGCTATGTGTTAATTTGAGCGTCATTATTTAGGCTGTGGATGTATTATCGAAGTTTTAGCTCAAATTAAACAAGAATATTGAAAAGCTAATCGTGCATGAGAAATACAGTTTCAACGACATAGACGCTCATACCTCTTAATGGGAATAAATCTGCAGTTTTCTTTTCGTTCCTAAAGTCGAAACCAGATGCCCCCCTTTGGCTTTTCGGTAATTCAGCAGTATATTACATACATTTTTTGTTACCATTAGCATCAGATAAAATGAAGAAACATCGCACTCACAGATACATTATAATCTTGCAATGCCTCACAATTCACTGTTCGGGAAAGGATTGATGCATTTAGAGAACTGCCATTAGGTTCAAAATTTTCCCAATGAATTGCACGTATTCATTGCTGTCTTCTATATGTAAGTAGCCAATTTTTAAATACAAAGATAATAATACTATCTCATGGTAGACTTTAATAGTTCCACTGAATACGACAATGAGAGAGAGAGAGAGAGAGAAAAAAAAGAGAGAGAAGGAGGGGGAAGGCTGTCTCGCAGGAACTGCGTAAACTAATTCCTCAGCAAGATGAATTTGCGAAGTTTGTTTACAGAGAACTAGAACAGAGAATATGGTACAAAACATGTAAGGGCTAACTGAAGATATACACATATATTTAATAAAAGCATAACTCTCAGAATTAGTAGTATATGCTTTTCCCGTATCATTATTATTTCATATACGTGTTTTATTTTCCAGTTGCACTTACATGTATAACTAAAACGGAATGTGAGTAACATTTAAATTATATAGTTAATTTTAGGCATATGCTTGTATGTTTTTATGTGTTCCGAAACCGCTGTGTTTTTTCCGCCAGTATTTACGGTGCACTTTACAATGCCAAAGTTGATAAGAGTACATACACTACCGCTTAAATTTGTGCATCGCTCCAGCATTCCCTGGTATTCGGCTTTTTCCGCTGTCGTTCGGTATTGAAGTCGCAGGACGGCCGCTGTCTATAAAGGGCAATCCGATTATTCATCCATGCGCATGAGCAGACTATCTCCCCACACTCTTTCACATAACACCAACGAGTTTATCGCTTGGCACATTACCCAATTGTTAATGCGAACAATCCCCAGTATGCTGCATCTCCCCCCGGGCCACCTTCCTGGGCGGTTACAGAACTTCGGCTTTCAGGTAAACCCCCACTCTTAATGGTCCAATCTCCTTGATTTTCAGAAACCACTTTTCTTATTTTACTTAAATTGTATATACCGAGTTTCGTTACAAAAAAAAAAAAAAACAAATCTTTTTTTAAATTTCGGTTTTAGGTAACCCCACTCATAATAGTCTGATTTCGCTTATTTTCAGATGCTACTTTTCTTATTTTATTCCAATGGCATATACCGAATTTTATTGAGAAAAATAAATAATTGCGGCGACTAGAGCGACTTTAAATTTTTCTCTTTAGGTTTACCCACGCCCCCATTAATACAAATTTGCTGGACGAACTCGATAAATTCGTTGTTAATTGATTATCATGTGCCGAGTTTCGTTGAGAAAAAACAAGAATTGCGGCCCCTAGAGCGTTAAGTCACACAAACACATCTCTATGTACATTTTTTCATCTCCATTTTTAGTGTCCAGAAATTAGATCTATGAAGATTTAAAGACACTTTTCAAAAATCGTTTCATGGGTACAACCGCAATAGGTACGTTCCTTTGGAATTTGCTAATACTGTGCGCGAAACTGGCCTTATGACTCGTAGGGTCGATGGTGCCGTATCCAGCCAGGTTCGAGGCGCCCTTGGTTAAGGGATCCAGGACCTACACCACCAATGAACCTATTTTTAAGAGTCATTATTTTTCACCATTCTGTGCTTAAAAACACAATTTTTATACAGACGACGCTTTTCATAGCACAATTAAAACAGGTGGCTTAAAATATAAACTGAAGACTGTAAAAGATTGGTGTTGTACATAGTTTAAACCCCTTAAAATTTAAATTCTCGGTTATGAATAACAGTTTCATACAGACAGCTTTGGACATTAAAAAACGAGTGTATCGCCACTGAAGAATAGGATGCTTTTAACTGCGGAATTACATGAACAGCCAGAGTTAAAAATGAAAGAGAATCAGGAAGCGGCTATCTCTTTGCTCAGCATTTAAATTTACCCGTGACATAGAAAGCTAAACTTAGATTATGTCGTTCAAAGTTAGCTAAGAACTTCTGAAGCACTTAGTAAATTCATGGTAGAGTGTGCACTTTGGGTAAACGTACCCAACGAAGGGGATTATCAACAAAAACGTATCAAAATTCGGTTATAAGCCATTTAATCTCAATCAGTGGTATTAGTTTTTCTGTAAAAGCTACTTCGAAACAAGCACCTGCACAAAACTGCCCTCTAGTGAACAACTACCGTGTTTTACGGGAGTAAATAATTTGCTTATATCTAAATTTTAATGCGGTTTGATTGTTCGGATCCGGGTAAAGGGCGACTAACGAAGCTAATGCAACGTTACTTAATCCTTCGTTGCTTTTTTCATTTCCCCCCTCTTTTTTCATGTCCATCGTGGGATCTTTTGCGAAAGCAGTGTCTACTGCTAATTGACTAGAACATGTAGCTATGCTTATTATTGATTGGTCAGAACACGCTCGTTATCTTCCGTACCTGTTTGGTAAATGCCTTACGGCCTTCACTGAATCGGATAGTTGATAACTTTCCTTTCGGCTTCTGGGTAGGACACCGGGCTAGTCACCGTTCCGTGCTTTGTGTGAGTCCATTACCTAAAAAATTCTTTATTTAGCACTAAGTCAACTTCTCTCATTGTTCCAGTGAATCAGGCGAGCTTTGTTAACTTGGCTTTAAGAGAATGTTTCTTACTATGGGTAATTTTGTTAAATTATTTTTAAATCCAAACATTGTTTGTGGATTTCCAGAGCACTGTTATACAATTTTTGTTTTTCCTTCCCATGTCACAAATATCTAAATGAACTAAGTCTTAGGATTTTTATAACACAAAAACTGCGTGGCACTAGTGGTAGAGTGCTGATGTTTGTCGCCGATGGTAGGGAGGTGGGAAAGGGGCGATATCCCATATTCTGCTATATCAATGAAATTTGATGTCGGGGGGTTTTCGGATGCGGAACACGAATATGACATTAGTTTTTTGGAGCATACCTGATCAGAACTACTTAACGGTAGGCACTGGTATCCCTGCCTCCCTGCATCCCATGCATTTTCTCTTGCCAACGCCTCTCGTTCTGCGAATGGGATGTATTTTGATTAAGTAAATTTATTTGTTGTTTTGAAATGTAACATAACGTTTAATTGTTTTCCAAGGGTTCATGTATAGAAGTACTTTGAACATAATACATGTCAAGTTTCGATTAAGATGGTGTAAATTATATACATTATGTGTTATATGTATTCAAAGTGTTGCTCACTTATAAAATCTACGTGTATTGGTCTTATTACATAGGTAGTCTGTAAGAACAGATTTGTGTATTTTTCATCGCTGGATAATAATATTAATAATGCTTTGAATATTTCATAAAAATAAGCATAATAAGCCATTTTTAGTGCAGATCTGGACCTGAAATGAGAGTGATCTGAAGAGCATAAATAGCAGATCTTAGTTTGAGATAGTATATTCGACATTTATTTTCTCATTTTCGATTCATCAACTTGGAGACTCTTCTGTTCCAATAGTTGACCATTGAGTCCTAACTTGTGGACAGGTATCTGGCAAGCTGTGTGTTGCAACTTTTATAAACTTTGTTTTATCAATATTTTAACGATAATTTGTTAGCTTTAAACTAGTCTCGCACAGAAATATAAACACGTAATTCGGTTTTGGTGTTAGATGATTAATGTTTCTGTTAAGTAATTATAGAATTGAATAAAAAAAAAATAGTTTTTATGCATGTAATATGCCTGGGTACTCTAGTTCAACTATGAGTTAATTAAATACATTTAGAATTAAATTGCGTCAATGAAAAATATTATTTAGACCTAAATGAATTCCGTATTTATTTACGTTTTTGAAGAATTGTATTTAAAGCACATCGACATAAATAAGATGTCATCTTTAATGTGAATTTTGCAGATGGGTTATTCATGTCATCTGTCTCAAAGTTTTCGTTTATGTCGAAGTAGATATTTTTGAGGTGCCTGCCCCAGAACAAGTGCCAGGGGAGCCCTACTGACAGTTACTTCCGACGTGTGACAATACGACGCGATATGGAAACGTGATGGAACTTGGCGAGAAGGCAGTGGAGTGACACGTGACACAAAGGGAGTTTGCACAATGTTGACCGTATGGCGGAGCCCATTGTTAGCACTGGCCTCAACATGATAACGCTTTCACTGTGCCATTAGTGAGACTACGGGATGGAATGCTATGGTGATGTAACCAGTAGAGCGTCCACTTGCGATTTCTGAAGCGATTGAAACACTCGCCTGTCCAAATGGCATAGTATTGATGCCCAAAATTTCAATCTATGAGTGTTGCTTAAAACCCGTTTTTAATTACATATTCCTCTGCCACTTAACGATTTGTTCTCCTTTTTTAAAAGTAAAACCTGAGGGCTTGATATCTAAAATCTGCTGTAAAATATATAATAAAAGGCATTCCTCTATATTGCGACATTTTTAAATTATTAATTCTAAAAAGTCCGTCATGCAGAAGTTGAGTAAATTAAGAGAGTTCCTCAGCCAGTAGAATAACTTAAAAATGTATAAAATCCAAATTATAGCCTCATTAATTAATGAAATAAGCTATGGTATTACTGTATGTTAATTAGCATGACAAACTCTAAAGCTAACTGATAAAAGAAAAACTGAATGATAATAATTACTTAATTAGATCGGTTGTTTTTTCCGCTTCAAAAGCACTTGAAAACAAATGTCTATAGTGCAATTATTCTGATATTCAAAAGTAGGCGGAAAAAAATTAAATTCTTGCAATCTGTAAGTTTTACAAAATAGAAACCGGATTTTTAGAATTATTGTTATTCTTATTGAGATTAAAGCACAAAAATTAACAGTATACTATTAATTAAATGAAATATATGACCACTTACAGATAAGTGAGTATTTTTAAACATTTTTAATATGTAAACACGTTTATGAATTGAGCCCTTGGTATCATCTTTACATTCACTAAAACAGAAATTACCGCAAGTTTCGACTGTATTAATCAAACAAACACAAGTTACTATTGAAAAACAATTTCAAGGCACTAGCAATATACACATTCAACAATATGCAGTTTACAATGGAAAACTCAGAGATTTTTAGTGGCTTTGAAATTAAATTTATATTTTATTGCAGTAAAAACAGCAATGCAAATATTTTCTGAAGGTTATTATAGAGCGCTCTTACATACAAATATAATTCTCACACACACACATTAATATTTCGCAGTGATAGTTTAATAGCAGTGCTTTTTTAAATATAAAAATGCATTGTTATAAATATAGTTTATATGCTTATGCTTAATTTGTCCTTTTATTTTGAAACAATTGAGAGAACATTAAACGCTATACCCTTTTTAAATTTTACTTTTCTGATATACCCTTCTAATTGTCCGATTTCCCTAATTTTCAGGAACTGTTTTTCTTATTTTATTTCAATGGCATTTACTGAGTTACGTTGGAAAAAAAAAAAAAAAAATGCAGCCGCTAAAGAGATTTTGAAATTTTCGCTTTAGGTTAATCCCCACCCCATGGTCCAAAGTTGCTGGTTTACAAAAATTGGCGAATAGTTTGTTAATTGATCGTTATATGCCGAGTTTTGTTGGGAAAAAACAAAAACTGCGGCCGCTATTGTGTTCAAGGACACACTCAAATATATGTAAAAATATGTATATACATTGCTTTAGGTTAACCCCCCTTCCTAATGGTCCAATTTTACTGGGTTTTGATCTGGATGAATTGTCTGATAATGAATCGGTTACATGTAGAGTTTCGTTGAGAAAAAGCAAAAATTGCGGCTGCTAGAGCATTCACACGCATCCCCCCCTCTCTCTCCATTGTCATTTTCGGTGCTTAGTAGGTAGGATCGATGGAAATTTGGAGACATTTTTCAAAAATCTTTTCTTGGGTACAACCGCAATAGAATGCCTACTAAATTCGCTTAAATGTCCATTATTACATTTGCATTTACAAAAAATTCCAAAAATGTTGAGCTCTTCTAATTTTTTCCCCACCACTATCATCTAAGCAATGGTTTATTCACAGGAATGAATTAATTTTACTTTTAATTCAGTTCTCTGATACCTTTTGAATTAAAGAGAACTGAAGAAGTTTTGGGTTAATATGTGCTTATTAAGAACTAAACCGAAATGAACAATGACTACCTTACGTAAGGTTATTGCGTACTATAGAACATTATTTGTTTATTTTTTATTATTTTTACGAGAACCACTTCTTGTTTATTAATTAAATAAAATCTGTTTTCATGCAAAACTCATTTTCAAATTTATCTCTAACGATGCCACAAATGCCTTATTTTGTAATATAATATAAAAATGTAAAACGCTTCCTTTTTGTAATTTTATATTTTTTAAAATCTTATTCCAAAGTTACGAATTAATGCTGAACTTTCTTATAGCTAATTAAGCACAAGGCAAATCGTTTGTGAAAAAATTTAAACATAACAATAGTTTTTGCACGTTAAGTTCATTCTTTTAAATTCATAGACCGAAGCTATTTTGTTTTATTTTCACTTTATAAACCTATCATGTTTTTTTTAATATGGCTGTACGCAGGTGTAAAGAACATTTCTTAAATGTTAAAACTGTTTTTTCTTGCACACGTGGAAATGCGAATTGCTCCTTGCTGTGCTGGTTGATTTGGTTTATTTACTGACACTCTTTAACATCTCAGGTCATCAGCGTCCCATTCTATTCAGGGCGTGAAACGGCCGACAAATTTTGCTCAGAGGCCTCTCTTTCAGGCTTGAGGTTCTTTTTCGTGTCGTAAATGTACGACACGGGACCCACGGCTTTACTTCCCTTCCGAAAGAAGCCATACTTAGGATTTTTACGCCTGAAAAATCCATCGATCCTGGTCGGGTTCGAACCCGCGATCTTGGGTTTAGAAGGCAAGTGTGATTACCACTACACCACCAGGACCGACATCCTTGCTGTGCAAAATTTCAACAGGAAATCTTGAAACATGGATAAATAAATTTATTCACAAGAAAGTTCGAATAGATAAAAACACATTTGCTCATGTAATATTCCATTTATATTTTAATTACAACAATCTAAAATGATACTTTATTCAAATAAAAATTATGCAGACTATTTCACTTACGTGACGTTATCTTAAAATAGACCACGAAACGAAACAAAAAATTTGAATTTTGACCAATCATAGCCGGATATCGCAGTGAAATTATCGAAGAAAATATTGCCGTTTTATCCCGTGACGTACATCTGTCTTGTGATCAGTGTAGGCAACTCTATTCCTCCTTAATTCTTGACAACGCATGACTGACCACTTTTCTGTGTTTCAGTAATTGTAAAATTAACTAACCTAATGAGTATTCACTCAAGCAATTGTTTTTGCGTATTCAGCCAAACAGTCTGAAATCATTTTATAATTTATGTAACAATACCTGCCTAAGCAACCACAAATCTTAAACACGTTGTTCAGAATGGTAAAATATTTTCTCGGTTTGTTTTTCTTAGTTGGTATTAGTAAATCTAACGGTAGTGCCTGTAATAGTCGACTTTCGACTTTTCACGGTTTCTGCATAGTTACATATTCTTAAGTATAAAATTTATACGTGTTAATATTCTGTGCGCGAATTTCAAATATATATTACTTTTATTCTTATTCTATTTATGAAATGGTCCCAAACACGTACTTGGCTCTTCGCTATTGACATTACACACAATCGACATTCGTCTGTTGCTAGATGGCTTGAAAAGGTTAAGTATTCATAATACAAATGTACAATTATTACAATATTGTAAGGCAATTTTACGGAAATTATATTTAATTTCTTATTTTATTCTTGAAATAGTCCTAATAAATATCACTCGAGGGTTTGAGCTTTCCAGACAATCTGACTCTCTTGTGATATTACTTGTGATAGTTTGCCTCTATTATGTGTTTAGAAGACATATGGGGGTTTGAATCGCGCCAGGACCACCTCCCTGACTGAGGCTTTTTCCAGTCCTCATAACTGGCAAATGCCAGTGAAGTACCCTAAACTTAGGCCTGGAACGTTTCCTTCCTTAAAAAATATCCTTTCCAATATCATTTCATTTCATGTATCATCAGTGTTAACCACCTGTGGTGCCTCAGCAGTAAAAACGGGCGTTTACACCATTAAAAATGTTCACATATTTAATGGATTTATCTGTAATTGCATGGATTGTTTTTGATACATGTTTTTAGGTACGGTAAAAAATTAAGTGAATTAACTAAGAAATGTAGAAATTTTGTGTTTTCTCAGGTTGACCCTTTTAAGAACCTTCATGTTATTTGTATTCAAAATCTTTATTTTTCCAAAAATTAGGTGCTTCAGCTATATCATGTAACGTTCCCTCAATAAACACCTTGACACCTCGTGCCAAATGCATTTGTAAGTTTTTGTTATCTGTCTCAAAAATTCAAGAAGTAGGCTAGTTTATAAGTACGTCACTTAGAGGAGCTGCAATTGTTTGTTTAAAACAGGCAGCCCAAGGTAACAAAGGTCCAGATAAACATCTATACACGCTACAAGAATGTGATGTTTGAAGCTTTTGGCCCAAGGAGCAAAGTTCTTCTAAATAAAAAGCTGAAGCGGGTATAAATAAAAAAATGCACTATTCACCTTTACGCTTTTTTTTTTTTTTTTTTTTTTTTAACTGGTTAAACATCCGTTTTAACCACTGAGGCATTACAGACGGTGAATATTGATGATATATGAGATGAAATGATAAATTGGTAAAGGATTTTTATAAAAGAATTGTTCCAGGCCTAAATTTCGGGTACCTCCCCGGCATTTGCCATTTATGAGGACTGAGGAAAACTTGAAAAAATCCTCAGTCAAGGAGGACGGTCCTGGTGGGAATAGACCCCAGATCTCCCGTTCATGAGTCCGCGGGTTAACGACCTCGGCCACCCGTGGCGGTCTGTACACTGGGATTAAGTAAATGCGTACATGAGAATTCCTGCAGGAGTTGCATAACAGTCGATACGTCCTCAACTTTTGCCATTTCGGAATCATAACTTCTCATCAAACTGTCAAATTCTTTGTTAATATCTAACATTGTCAACAGTATGATTTGAGCCTTGTAAGCTCTGTTAAAGATAAATTATAGGCGAAGGCCGTCTACATAAACAATCTAATATACTTGCAGATGTACACATAACTTTTACGATATTATTTGGAAATAGCAGGGAAACACTGCCTTCCAGAAATCACATAGCTTATCAGCCGAAGTTGGTTCTAGATTTCGGTAAATTTTTTTGGACACTCCAGAATAATTTAACGTCTATTTAACAATCTAATGCTACTATTTGAATCTGCATTTTAAGATGATGTGATATTAGTGCCTCTTTTATATTAGAAGAGCTAGTTGTCGCAATAACGCCAGCTTGATCCTAAAGTTGCTATAATTCTGCAAATAAGGCAGACATATATGTATAAACAAGTAAAGTGACATAAATGCTTTAATCATTTTTTAAGACTCCAGTATAATAAAATGGAACTCTTATGCTGGATATAAAATATAACTCAAATATTGGCACTATGAGAGCAATTACAACAATGAAAGCCATCTCGTTTTTAATACAGAGAATTAAGATTTATTTTTTACAAAATTTCGCATGTGTTTGCGCTTTGCTCAGTACCTTCCTACCATCTCCCAATCCTCTTCATTCTTTGTCCAAGAAATATCGTTCTCATTGGTTGGGGCAGGTAAAGAGATTTCTAGAAGAGTGTGAAGTAAAATTTCTGGCGTGTTCGCTGCTTTTTCCGTTGCTAACAGAGAGGCCATTGCGGAACTGGGGAATGAATAGACGTGTCTTGGCTCTTGTTCTAAATTGGTAGGTCCAAAGTCTTTGCAGGCTCGACCAGTCACCCAGGTATTTTAAAGATTGTTAATGCAGGATATACACGATGAATCTCTTGGGTTTAGTGATATAACATAAAAATGAACATATAAACAACACGCTATTTATATATATTTACTTAATTTTACTGTAAAGACTAACTACACAGTATACTTCTGCATGAACGCCATTAGTGACACACACGATGTCAAGTCGATACTGCAGTCATGCCACGTGCGCTCAAATATGTCTTTGTTAATGGAACGTCATTTTTACAAAAGCACTGCCTCTTGGGATTTAAGCAAACTGAAACAGAGGGAATAAATGCGAGCATAAATTTGAGGGTATATGACACTAGAAAATAAAGACCTCATAATTGTATGTACAATACCTAATTGGTTCTTCAGAACGGTATAAACCTTCTTGAGTTTTATCTTTCCCGCATTTTATAATTGTGTTGTTAATGCTTTTTACCGTTCCTTTGTATTCCGCTTATGTAATAAGAATTGGTATGTTCAAGCCACACCATTAAAATTATTGTAATTTTAGGGTAGCACTGAAAGTTTAAAAAATCTTTAGTTTTGCTCATTGTGAGACTGTATAACGTTATTCGACCCTATTAATTTTTAAAGTTTCAGAAGAAAATAATGCATATTAATTGTCGTATTCATTTCAAGATTCTTGTCGTTTTACACGAGCGCTATTCTTCAGGATGAATGCAATTTATCATATGAATTATATTTTTCCCTCATTGTTGAATAAATTGGACTATACTTTGAATTTATTCTTCTCCCATACTGGACGGTTACCTTTTCTCTGGCCACATTTTGAAAAAGTTTCCTTCCAGCATACTTCCTAGTTTAAATACTGCCAGGACATCACAATGAAGAGGATGTCTATGTATAGGTAATAAAATATTTCGGTTGCAGAAATGCTACAAGTTGCAACTAATAGTAGGCAACCAATGTATAGAAAATATGCAAATAAATTTGAGTTTTTGTTAAAATGATACACATTCACTCAATTATGTTTTGCTTGGTTTGGAAATGAAACGTCAGATGGAATAGTAGACGAGTTTTGAATTTCGTCTTGGTCGGCATTTTCTGCATATAACATAATAGATCAAGTTATAAGGCGTGTTAAATCAGGAATATCCCGTATAAGTGTCTTTATGACCTAAAATATATGTAGACCTTTAGCGCCACCGAGCAGTAGTTCACATTATTCACCTATTCATCTTAACATTTCGATTTTATACACATCAGCCAACTTCTTCACATAGAGAAAGCTGCAAGAACCAGGAATATGTATAGTTATTCTTAGATTAATATACAAAATAAAACAAATTCCCCTTAATTCGTTTAGGAATAACTAATAGCAAATGACAGGGATCACTTTTCGATACTAAATAACGCCACATTTTCATTAACTCATTTTATCACTAGATGGCGTACCGCATGTGGTGCCTTAGTAGCAAAAATGGGCGTTAGACACCATTTAAAAACTCTAGGCGACGTGAGTATCCCTGTAATGCATTACGCAATCTGGTATCGTTTTTAAGAATTATTTTTAGCGCCTTAAAGGTGAACATGGCGTTATTTGGGTTAACCATCTGATTAAGATTGGTAGCCCATTTTCATTTGCGGATCAGTAAGGTTAGGTTTCATTCTGTAGAAGCACAGGCAAAAACCATTTTAAATCATAAGAAATTAGTTTTAGATATTGACTTTTTTACATTAAAATGTAAAAATGCCTGAAGTTTATTAAACATGACTATAAATGTGTTTAGTGTTTAAAAGAGAAATTTAAAACAGAAAACAATTTTGAACCAATTTATTCAAACCACCGTAAGTCAGTTTGCAAGGATGACGTCATAGCTAGTCAGCACATCATTATCACTTGAAAGTTACGATATTCTGCAACCTAGCGATTGCTTGTATAACTATTATAACCGCATTTTGTAAACAAACTGATGTATAACTTCGAGTCTCTCTTTGGCTCTTTCTCTCCATCCCCATGAACTTAATCAACTAATTATACTGATAGAAACTTGCTTCCCATAGTGACGTCTTTAATTTAAAACAACCCTCGGCAAAGACCGACATTTGATCACCCAGTATATTCTGATATAGTAAAGCCGTTGTATTTGGACACGCCTGTAAAATACATTCTGTTGTACACCTTCCCTGGAATGAAACAAATTTCAAGCAATTTAACATGTCCAGTATATCTTCTATGTTGGACAGGCCTGAGTCCTGGAAGAGACACTTATATGATCATAACTAGACAATTTATCTTTCTGTCATGTATTTATGCCAACTTATTTAAGCTTGATTGGCATTTATCTCTAAGGCTTTAAATGAGCCATTAGCAAGTACACAATACTAGAACATAAAAAGGATGAGTTTTTCCCTAACTGGCTTTCTGCTACCTGTTTGAGCTTGATTGACATTTATCTCTATGCTTTGCAATGGTCATTAAACACAGTGGCATGGATAGGGTGGGTTTTTCTTTGACTTTCATTCTATGTTGTTCTTCCTCAGTTCTTTACAAAATGTAAAATTGTTGCATATTACCCTGTACATAACTGTGAACAATTGCATTCCTAAAATAAAGAGAGTGATCCTCAGTACAAACTTTTACTTTTATTCTGTGCAGTTTCAAAATGAATAAGTTAGTAACTTTTATTTTACTTTTGTTGGGCATTAACGTTTATTAGTGCCATTTCCTTTAAATTATGTAGCTACTTCCCTCGGTCATGGACAATTTTTATAGAACAATGCCTATCCGCGTTAGAGAGGTTTCACTGTGTTATATTCATTTTCTCGTGTGTGTGTGTGTGTGTGTGTGTGTGTGTTTTTTAAACTAAAGAATGATAAATCGTAGTATAACAACGAAATTTGCTTCCTTTATTATTTTAATAATAAAATGAATTGTATTTAGCTATATTTATATTTTCTATCATTTTAACTTACAAATATATGGTTATTACAGGTGTAATGTTTGAGCATTTTGTGAGGAGATAAAGAGTTACGGGTTAGCAGGCTTTAATGCTTTTAGGTCATGGTTTTTTAATTATAAAAAAAATCAATAGTTTAATTATGTACGTAGATTTGCAAAACAATTGAACTTTTTGGGTCACAAAATTCTTGATCTGCAAATGTTTGTATTTAGCAAAAATTATCCTTATAAACGCTTTAGGACTTTATCATAACTAACGATGGAACATTTTCTATCATGGACGCGAAGTTTACTTAGTATCAACCATACAGTGTAGCTAACTCGCAGGTTTCTGTACAAACTCTAGTCCCTTCCCTTAAAGTCATGTACCCTAACTGGCATCAGACTTATGCTCAAATTTTCTTACTTGCAATTGTCATTTTATCCAGATTTAGACTTTTTTAACCCGCTTTCGCAGCGTAAATTATGTTTCATTTATTAACAGTTATATCAATAAACAACAAACAATACTTTTAAGTGACGAGGTAAATGTAAAATGGTCCCTTACTGTAGCCTACAGTTGAATTTTTTTTATCTCTAACGAAGGTAAAATTACATTTCTTGTAATAACCTATTTCTGTATCTCAATGTGTATGGCTAAAATGGAATTCTCTAATTTTTGTTTGTATAAAATGAACTTTAATAGATGTGCCACTAGGTGGCATAAGTATATTATTTTTGTTTAATATTTTTATGTCCATTTTTAAGAAACTTTTGTTTTTACGGTTTCATTATTTTTTATATTTTCACTGTCTTATACTGAAATATGGATCAGCATTGTATTTTTGACAGGAATTAATCTGATTTGTCGTTGATATTGCAGGCGTTTGAAACAATTAAAACTATTTTTTTAAACTTTTATTTTGCAAAGTATGAGTTCTAGAATCTGGTTAGTCTATAGAGCACTTAAACTTCAACCATATCTTTTAACGAAAGAAAAAACGTTTAGTTGGCATTAATAATATAATGAAATACTTCACAAATTAGTAAATTATACATATTTTAAGCAGTAAGCATGTAACATAAAATAGTTGGGGGAAAATAAAATGTATGTAAATAATAAACTTTTTTAATCCTAATTCTAATAGGAAGTACTAATAAATTTAGAAGAAAAATCTCCTGGAATAAAATACTGTGTATTAGTCAATATAGATTAAAACCATTGAACCAACGTCTGTCTTAATGTTTTTTAATCTGCAAAGCAAATTTTGCTTCGATGTTCATGGTGTTACTAAAGAAATATATGCAACAAGCCGCTTCATTGCCCTTCACATTTCTAATTCACATTCTGAAGCAAGACTGTTGCCTGTAAAAACAAAAGACAGATAAATAATGCACACGTGACGCGTACAGACGCTGAATTGAAATGTAGCGGAAAGAAGAGATATATTGGCAGTGATGCCAACTTGTACGAGTAGCTGTCATAAAGACAAAGGGGCGCTGTGTGTGGGAGGACACAAGATGGAAGTGAAAAACACCACATTTTGCTTTAGTTACATGCGGGAAAATTGATGCTGTGTGAAGAATTTAAGTGTATCCAGATATTCACCAGTGGGGCCCGAATTTGGTTCCACATTTCTTCGCAGATATAGACAAACAAAAGTGTCTATAGGTTTAATTTTCTGATCAGTAATTAGCTCTAATTTTATGGTTTCGAATAATTTTCATGCATAAAACCGATCATTAATTTTAATACATCTGCTCATTTACATGAAATCAATTGAGATTCATTATTGCGCAAATCATTATGTCTAATTACGAAATAAATAGCACAGTTTTAAAACTTTTATTCTAGACTTAGTTTTTATAAAATAATGATGTTTTTGCCTTAGAGAAACAAACTACAGAAGCCTGAAACGGACGAGGTGGTATCCAAAATATTGGGGCTTGGTGTCGCCATCTGGTCAAAATCTTACTTTGAGACTAATGACCACCGTCACCCTCGGAGTAGTTCCCTTCCACACATATACACCGGTCCCAGCGATTCTGCCATTTTCTAAGTGCATGTTCTTGAGGGTGTTTAGCACAGACAGCGTTTCTTCTTGTCTTGAATCCTCTCAATTGCATCGAACCGACGTCCTTTCAAATTCTTGCCATGTGAAAATCTTATCATACAAATAGCTTGAATTCTTTTCTATTCATTGATCATATCATGTCTTTCCATCTCAATAAAACCGTACCCTTAACATCTCCTTTACAATGAAACAGCTACGAAACGTTACAGAGACGGGCAGAGTCCTGCAAAGTTAATTAATGTTGGTGCCCGCATGCACTTACCCAGGTGATACTCTCTCAAGATAAAATACTTATTCATTTCGTAGCACAAAAGTGAATAGAATAGACTCGGGTTTTGTTAAAAATATGTAGATACTATGCGGTTTATTAAATAAAGAATGAACATAATTCTTTTTGAGAACACACCTTTGTTCATTCTCATAATTTTGATGATATATCTCTAAGTATTCCTCCCGTTTGATGCAATGCTACTGTCGCAGCGTTTCTGCTGGTCTTCAAAGACATGCTCCGTAGCCTCGACACCACTTCTGATGATGGAAAATACATCCTAAGATGACGTTCCTTCAATTTGGGGAGAAGGAAAATATTATATCGGGGCACACTTCACGTTGCCTTTAGGAGATACCCAGCAACAACATTTGAGATGTGCTGCCATAACGTAAAAGGCACTTTCACGTGCTTCTGGACTTGGTGATTTCTTAGGGCTTTTATTGAACATATCACAAACTCTGTCAACATTCTCTGGTGTCCTAGAAGTAGATGGTCTTCTTGATCTCCTTACATCGTCGTCACCGCCTGTTATTAGTAGCTTCCTATGACAATTTTTAATTATTTTTGTATCCAGTGTTGCATGGATTTCACGATCAACGTCGGTCCTGGTGGTGTAGTGGTTACCATACTTGCCTCCTAAACCCAAAACGGCCAGGACCGATGGATTTTTCGGCCATAAAATTCCTAAGTATGGCTTCCTTCGGAAGGGAAGTAAAACCGTGCGTCCCATGTCGTACATTTGCGGCACGAAAAAGAACCTCAAGCCTGAAAGAGAAGCCTCTGAGCAAAATTTGTCGGCCGTTTCACGCCCTGAGTTGAATGGGACGCTGATGACCTGAGATGTTAAAGAGCGTCCTTAAAAATAAACAAATCAAATCCACGATCAACCCTCCACCACCTTTGTACTCGCACCTACCACAAATCCACAAACCTCATACCCAGCTGCTATTCTGACCCACTCTTCAACACCGAAGAAGGTGGTGAAACAAAAGAGAAAGAGCCTCCATGAGTGGAGAGTATAATTGCTCCAGTTTTAACAAAATCGAGCTCTTTAAAAATAGGGAGTGACTTATCAGACACCCTGTGGTATCTGTATCCCAACTTGCAGGGGACCTTTTATCTGTGATAATCTCATTAGTGTTGTAGTTGACAGTTTTGACAATCTAAAAACTTCTATGACATCGGGTTGGCAGAAGTGTTTAGACCTGAAAGATTATATTGAACGATAGTCAACTTTCATATTTCAACTTTGTTACTCGCTATAGTAAATTTTGTTCTTTGGTGCGTTTTTGTTTATGGTAATTCAGAATTTTTGTAACTTTACAATAACTCACTCAGTTATTGTTTTAAAACATTTTTCGAACATTGGTTTAATACCATCCTACGGCTTTGTTGTAGAGGCACAAATGTAGATTTACCGGCCATAATACAATTGTGCCGCCATTTGTATGCTATTACAGTAAAACACTTATCCAGACAGAGATAAACTGAGAGCAGAGGATGGAAACAAATGCAATCGATGCTCTGTTGAATTACATCTGCAGGATAAACGGAGGGGTGTGCAGGGAAATTGGTTTTCAGGCTAAAATGATGAGTCCTGGGCTGCAATATTAACAGGCTCATGAATTCTCTTTGAAGCGTCTCCCGTACGATCTGAGATCGTTTCCATGAAATATAGCAGGTTACGTAAATTCTGCAAGGGAAAAAGAGGGGCGAGGATGAGTGTAATAAATAAAAGAATGAGAACCAGTTTTACAGCCAATGTGGGGACTGTCTCACAGAGAAGCTGCTGACATCGATCTCGGTCTTATGCATGACACATTGTAACACAATTCGATTCCAACCCGGGACACCTGTTTTCACACTGATATTGAAACAGAAACAGATAAATGTATTGCGGTTGCAAATTCACAGGCTTCTAGCAGTCATTGTTTTCCACTCAGCTTACTGAAGTGCATTCGAGCCGGGGTTTCTCCGTTTTTTGACTTCCATTTTCCAAATTTCATTTATAATTTGTAGCAACAATATTTATATTTCCTTAAGTCAAGCTTATCACTGAAATTTCAAAA
Organism: Metallyticus violacea; assembly: GCA_030762175.1. Lineage (NCBI taxonomy): Eukaryota > Metazoa > Arthropoda > Insecta > Mantodea > Metallyticidae > Metallyticus > Metallyticus violacea. The sequence goes on from CM060830.1 coordinate 51,580,313, forward strand.
CCTTTGCAAAATGCACACATTTTGTTTCTATATGCATAAATGCATTACGTTATTGCCATTATATGCCACTATATACACGTGGTTTTGAATACATTTATTATGAATAGCGGAAGATCTTTTCACAGCCTACTTTTGAGCTACTGCTTATTCGTTATTCTTCACTCGTTTCATCATCACTATGCCAGACAAGGGGCTAGCTAATTCATTTATAAACTAAGCATCTCTACTCAAAATAAGATGAAAACAAGGAAATAATGGACCGAGGTAAACTCTGAAAATACAAACAATTCTAAATTCAACAATCTTAGTTTATTAACATAATTAATTTCAACCTTCCAAGCTCATCTCCCTGAGAAACCGTTGAAACGCTACGCATTTTCATTCTGCGCGTGTGCAGAACTAATCTTTCTCCACGTTCAAACCTTCAACCGTCACTTGTAACACCAACCGCCCGTATGCTACGATATGCAAACTCTCCCCACATTGTCAACCTCTCATATGCCACAATATTTAAGCTATTGTTGCAATAAATTAGCTATTTTATAAAGCAGTTTTTGTTAGCAATACTTTACCATGCTGCTTTTTCATTTGTACTAACATTATTCAAAAATGTTTTGCATAAATAAGGCTAAGTATAGAATTCAACACAATTTCAGTATAGCCATGCCTTAACGATTATATCCGATCATCCAATTATCTGATAACCGAAGGAACAGCAGGGTCTGAATCGGCCGTTAAGCTATCTCTCAAGGCCATCAGGCTACACTAGAGTCTGAGCTAGCACAGTAACCAAAGAATGATGGTGGAAACACTAGATTGATAGTCTAATATAACGTGGTTCAACAGGCGGCTCTCAGAGTTTTCTCTGACCCTCGAAGGGAGTATTTTAGTTCCTTAACAATTTATAGCTATACTTTTTATTTTATAAATAAAATTAGAAGTGAAAATTAAAGTTGCTCTTGGAACAATGCAGCTAACATAAGAAGAATTAGAGAGGCAGAAAAACATAAAATAAATAACACAAACGGGTGGAAACATTTTGATAGCTGTGTTACTTATTTAGGAGTTGTATCTAGTTATAATTCTTGTTATATATGCATAGCTTAGTAGTTTTATTGTTAAGACACCAATAATTGTTTATAATAATAAATAAAAAAATGTAAAGGTGGCCCGTAATACATTCTTGGGAAAAAATCTGACTGACTGAAAATCCATGGACCACACTGGCCCAACATAAGCAGCCTCGATAGGGACTACAAATGTAAATAAATACTGTTTGTGGAGTAGAATATTTATGTCTAATATTTATCATTGCTATTCTTAGCGTAATTCAATCTAGAATCAGATAAAGTCCAAGTTAAGGATGCAGATTTCATCAGAAGTTACATGTATTATGTACGTTTGATGAAATTGTCACAATCTTCATATTTATAAATTTTAATTCATGTAGAGTTTGTCAGAGAGGGCAATTTGTACATAGTTTACATTAAAATGCCATCTTAGAAGAACTTAAATTACATCTTGAACTAGAATATTTCCAAATGGTAACTTAAAATAATTTACATTTTGTATATTTATAAAGATGAAAAACTAGTATATTTATTTTTTTATTTATGAAATCCTGCAATGTATAGGAGGTATCTTTTTCATGCTAACCTGAATTTTCTTTTATTAGTATACCGTTCCTTTATAGATTATGGAAGTGAATTAAATACTACTATATCTTTTAGGAGTTTTTCAACTTGTTACTTGGTGTATTCATTTTAGCTGCATCGTATTCCAGTATACCCGGCCAACATGCATTACATCAATAATATTAATGCTCTTTCATTATCTGGCAATAAAGATCAGTGCATATAAAATACATTGCTGCTGGGGATGTTTAGAGCAGTTTCTGTTTTCACGATTAAATAGGGACGCTAATGCTCAACATAAATTAATTTCTCTTCATTCAATTGGTTCGTTTTTGCTTATGTTAGCTGGAAATCACTTTACGTTATACCTCATTTAGTTAGGGAGCCAGTTTTCTGCAAATGTTAATTCTACTTTTTTTGTTGGTTTGGTTTATTTACGGACGCTGTTTAACATAAAAGGTTATCAGCGTTCCATTCAGTTCAGGGCGTGAAACGGCCGATAGATTTTGCTCAGAGGCTTCTTCTTTCAGGCTTGAGGTTCTTTTACATGCCGTAAATCTACGACATGGGACCCATGACTTTACTTCCCTTCCGAATCCATACTTATGCTTTTTATTCCTGAAAAAATCCATTGACCCTGAACCTGCGATCTTGGTTTTAAGAGGCAAGTATGGTTACCACTAAACCACCAGGATCAACTTGATCTTACTTGAATCAGTCACCTGAAAAAAGACGAATCTCGAATATTAACGCTGTTTGTTTCCGGGGGGGGGGGATACAGCGTAAATAATTTACAATCGATAATTACGTTTCTCGTCCAGCAGACATAAATCGTAAGTGAAATATTAATGATGATTATTAAATAATACAGGGACTGCTGGCAACCCTGGATTGATATTTTAAATGGCCAGTGGTACAGAATTTAAAAAAGCATGAATATGTGACAGCATCGGGGAAGCTATTCTTTAGATATTATTTAATAAACAATTTAAGGCTCTGGAAATATTTTAAAAGCCTCCAAATACAAAACTACTCTAAATGCAGTTGACCTTTATTTTCTCTAGAAATCATGAATGTACAGGGTTACTCAAAAATACTCCAGAGTTTCAAAAAATAAATATAAATGGCTATTATCTTAATCTGGGCTTATATGCACAGTGAGACAAAAAAACTCTGAAAAGTTTGTTTTAAAACATCCAACGTAAATTTAATTTTATGTTTTTGTTCATCAGATAGCATTTATTGAAAACAGAAAGTGTGCTTGAATTCCATACAAAGAACCCTAGTTCAAGCAAAGTTAGGAAAGACGATAGATACATTAACCCGTGTATGGCGATTATCGCTGATCGTGTAAAAGAAAATCGCAAGCCACCCGTCCACATGGACCGTTGATGGCACATCTTCTGCAGTGATTTCCAGGAATTTTGTTGTCAGATGAGAAAATGGCTTTCATTTATAAAAAACATCCTTTACCTGAGCGGCAGAGCGTGGGAAAGTAAAAACCCTGGCGAATATGCGTAACATTGGTGAGATTCTCCCAAAAGCAAATATTTTGTGCAATGTCGCCTAGCCCTTCTTTATAGGAAAATGCTCTAATGTAAACTTGTTAACATTGGGTTGCTGTCTTAGCTCAGTTTCCATACTCCAACAAGATGGAGCTCAGCCGCATTTTCGTCATAAAAATTGACTGCCACGAGTGACCGAGGACGTTAAGACGCGGACTCATGAGCAGGAGGTCTGGGGCTCGAATCCCGCCAGTATCGCCCTCCTTGACAGCGTTTTTCCAGGTTTTCCTCAGTCTTCATAAATGGCAAATGTTGGGGAAGTACCCTAAACTTAGGCCTAAAAATCCTTTCGCAATATATAATTTCATTTCATATGTCAACAGTGTCCAAAAGTAATAATTACATTATTACTCTTGTGTAAGGCTGCATCACAATAAAAAGGAAAATATTCATTAAAGGTTCATTTAGCTGTTTGCTGGTCTTAAATTTTTGTACCGTGATAAACAACTTTAAAAAATAAATAGGATACAAATTTAGGATTTTAAACTTCGAAAGGAAGGAATATTAGAAGATCCGCAGTTAAGGAAAGTTTAAGAATCGCTGTCGTAAGGGAATAGATGTTCTTTGTCTTTCCAGAGTTTCACACTCATGTAAGATGTTTCCAAGTCTTATCAGATTGTTCTTTCGTTGAATGAAATAGATATAGAATAGGTATAGTTCAATGTGAACTATTGCGTTTAAATATTGACCAATGCATAATAATGTATTTACATTATCTCATTATTTCTAAGAAAAACTACAAGACCCGTTTAGCAGGAATGTAATCCACTCTGTACATTTAAAATCACAAAGTTATTACTAAGGAGTGAACATAACCTAATTGAAGATATGGCAGCGTGTGGCAAACAGCTGTTACTTCATCTTACTATTATATTATATTACTTGTAACTTTTTACTAATAATTCGCAAGTGTTATAAAACCTTTGACAAAAACAAAACGGTAGGTGGGGGAGGTGCTGCAATCTGCGCTCTTAACCGCGGCATCGCTGCACACTCTGCCACAGAGCTAGCGGAACTCGCACACTAGACAGCGTCTTTAGTGCATGTCATATAACACAACTGCTGCAGTGGCTACATAGCCTTGCTGGTTACATCCTTTCGTGGAACGGAAAGTCACAAATCTATACTTTCGGCTAATACTCATGTAATATATGTGATAATTAGATGTACTTTTGTGGAATAGGACCAAGTCAGATTGTTATGGTTCGAAATGGTGGTGTAAATTTGTACTCGAAGCAAATAATATCATGGCAATCTCAATAAAATACATGTAGTGACTGGAGCTCTTTTTGACTACCCCTGTAGAAAAGTTTCAATTTGTACATAATTATCTTGAAATATTTCTAAACACTTTAAACTGGAATAGAGCAGCAATTAAACAATACTTGGTGTTAGATTTACGGCTGACAAGAAATTGCATCATTCCATAGTGACCTTATGTTGGGACTGTGATTTTTTAATAGACAGTTTTGCTCGAGAAGAACATCAAAACTTTTGGGCGTCGCCGAAACACGAGTAGTGTGCATTAATATAATTCATTTCATTCATCATCTATCTCTGTAGAGATCTTGCTGCAGTCAGAATTCCTGAAAGCTCTATAGAAAATAACACCATCCCTTTTTGTGCTAGTCTGTACGGGAGACGAGATAAACTGGAAATGAAATATTATCCCGTCACATTTCTACTTTTTATTCACTTACTTTTGTTTCCTTCCTGCTTCCTCGCTCTATTTTAGGGCGTTTTATATTGCGGAATTCCGCCCGCGTGGCAAGATAATGAAAACCCACAAGCTACTGTTACGGGTAGTCTACTTTATTATTCGCTGCCATGTCAAAACTAATTTCGTTGTAGGTTGTAAGTTAACACTTTGTTTTAAGCCTCTGTGCTTGAATTTATACATGTAAAAAAAGGTTTTTAAAATTCATATTTGGAGTGTCTAGTAGCAAACACAGCCAAGTTCATCTGAGTCTTTTAAAAGACGCAAAAATCTTCTTGCAGTCTTTCTTAATGTTGTTTTAATACGTTGTTAAATTCATTATGATGTACTTTATGAGATTAGGTAATTCCTGTCTGTGATGGATGGAATCTTACAATGGGCCATCTTAATTCTTTCACTAAGCTCTTCTCTGTCATTCCACTCAATTTTTCTCCCATGCTGTTTATTATCTTATAGACATGCTTACAGAGTGCCGCAAAAGCCATTTCTGTCCAAATAAAGTTTGTGAATTTATTTAATTCAGATATTTCGGAGGACTGCTTTTTGATTCACGTTGAGGTTCCTCACCGCCACCAACGGTTGCGCTCAGTGCGAAGTTGACGGGCTTGAACTGTTGCTGTACAGCGCAATTTCCACTGTAGAGGGCTGCGTCGCAGCGTAGGAAGAGGAATGTTGGCCAAACTTCCTGACAGACTTTCCAAAGGCTTTGAGTCGTCAAGAAGCAAGGCCCTTGTTTCAGCAAAACTCACAAAAATCCATGGCTACTTCAGAGGAACTGTAAAGGACACACATGGACACCAATTTTAAAAGCTGTGTGGCACAGTGACTGGATGCTTTTATCCACGTGGATCCAAAAATTTGAGGTGTTTTCACCGTACATTTGAGAGATTTCTTCTTCAAATTGGAGTTCATGATTGCTGTGAAATTGGCTGTGTTCAACTCAAGATATTTGCAACTCTGTAAGTTCCGAGTTGTCTCCGGATGCAAATAGCACGGGGTCATTTTGTACATTCTCAAGCCTCATCCAGAGAAACCACTCATTGTCACTTGTGCCTATCATAAATTTTAAGCTTTCCTTGATATTCTACTCTCTCGAGGCATGCCCACGTGATTTATGAGCCATTCTAGCTCCAGTTTTTCATGAATTATGTGGCATATACCGTTAGAGATGTTCCTATTTGTCTTGACTCTTCTCGCTTTCTTTAATATTTTTGCAATTAAACGCTGGTTTGCAGCGTTTTACAATCACCCTTGGAACAAATTCGCAATTTTTATGCATTTTTCGCCAACTCCTGCATGTACCAAGATTCACGCTGACTCTGTCACGAGAATGCACGTGCGCGCTAAAAATACCCGCAACAGAGAAACATCAAGGGCAACCCACCTTAACGCAAGAACATTAATCGAACATAATCTTTACTATATAACTCTCCCTTTTTGCTTTTTCAGTTTGTAATATCTAAAAACATATCAAAAATAGAACAAAAATGTCCTCAAACATACGAAATTATGCTCAAAGCAGAGAAAAGGTCTATAAGAAGAGCGGGGAAGTAATTAGAATTGAACACATTAGTCAATACTTTGAGAATACAAAAGATTGGTACGTAAAATGCACACACCGTTAAAAAGTCAGGGAAACAAAATGAATGCAAACACCATGGCCCAAGTTCGTTTGTTTCAGCTTCTTTGCATGGGCAGTGCAACAAAGCAATTTAGGTCAGTCTGTTGTCAGTAAAATTCTACTTGCAAACGTTTATGTACTTGCTTGTTAGGACAGAGATGGTCATAAAAATGCTCAAGACTTGGCAAGCATAGTGGCTGGTAAATTTAGGTGGAATTGTCAATCTTGAAATGGAATGAACTATTTGCGGGAATTTAAAATTTAAGAGCTACAAGATTGGAATAAAAATGTTACTGTATCAAGAGATAATTACGCACTCTGTTTCTGCAAGCAACGGCAGAGTCTCTCAGCTTGTTCATAGAATGCATAGTAATATTCAGAAAGAAGTTCGTTAAGTTCAGAGAAAATATGAAAATTATGTGGTGTCAAGTCTGGACTGTATGGTAGATGGTATAGTGCTAATGAGACCAGACTCTCGATTGCTGCTGTGGTGGCATTGGGTGTTTATTTGAGCATTGTCGTGTTGCAGTAAAGCATTTCTTTTTTTTTTTTTCCCTCTAAATTTGCCTTAATGGATGTTTTAAAGATTGGGGGTTCAAAAAATAAGGCTTTTTCCAAAAGCCTGTGATTTAAAATACTTTATGCATTATTTCATAGGCTATTTCGCCTCCTGTAACCTTCGTTATGGCTTCACGTTTGTTCATTATAGACAGAAGTCTATTGAGCATCTGCTGGCTGTGAGCAATGAATGCAGTAATTAAAGGACACATTCTCTTTCTGCCTTTAATATATTAAAGCATTTCTATCTAATAAAGCGCAGACATTGCATTTCATTTACGCTTGAATTAATGATGAACAGCTTAATTCAAAAGACGTATATGATGTACGCAGACGAGGAGAACGAAATGCTCAAGAAAATGTGGAGAAACGAGAGACGTGCTCGTCTTAATATTAACCTAAACTAATGGTTTATGCTCACGTTGGAAATGGAGCTAGAACCATTCCTTCCTAATGCTCGCTCTTACAGGGTGATCCCAAAGATTGTGCGTAACTTCTTGAGTTTCGCGCTAGTTGAGACGGCCGTAAGTTGTGGGGCGGAACATGTAAATAGTGGAATTCCGCATTATTGCACTATCTATAGCCTGGCAAAGAAGTTTGCAGCCCGCGAGGGGAAATTAGACGCGTACCTGAAGTGATTTGGTTAAAAGAGAGGGTATAATAACGTTCTTTGGGGTGGATTGTTGAGAGGAGGGTTTTATTTAATTGTAATCTCCACGTTGGAGTGCCAAATTTGTGGTCACGGCCACGAAAGATGTCTGCGTTGAACCCTCCTGCTGCCGCGATCATCTCAGGGATGCTGAAATTACTATAAGGCTTTTCTGGACTGTCACCAGGGGAGGAAGGGAGAGGAAGATCACTGAAGGAAATGCTGTAGAAGATGCGGATTAAAGTTTCATCATTGATTAAACTGTTCACGCTTCTCTGTTCACTTTATTATTCTCTTTTTCTATGGCGACACTTTTATACCATTAGCAAAGGGATGGGAGAATTTTAAATATTTCCTGTCACTGTACTTACATATTCTCTAGTCGTTCGCATCGCATACACAAAATTACATTATTAATAGTTTCTTAACAAATTGAGCTTTACCGTTTCACTTCACGAGATATGTTTCTCACTGTTTAAACTGAACAGTCTTCCCGAATCGATCCGTCTCGTCCCATCTCTCGAAGCGAACTGAGAGTTAAAAAAAAAAAAAAAAATAAAAAAAACCTTTTAACTTTCTACGCGTCTTCTACGAGAATTCAAATTTCTAAACATAGCAGAAGCTTCCCCAAAATTTCTTCTTGATTGGCTTGATCTCTTGCCACTGGAAGTTTCTCGAAAGGACAGTTTGAAATACAAGAACTCATTGGCTAGACTTGATTCATTGTATATTAGCTAGAGACGTTTTAAGGGAGCGAGAATTTCTCTTTTTAAGGGACGGTTGCCCCAAGGCTATTTACCAGTCTTTTTCAAGGACTTATTTTGCGGAGATGAAAGGAAAGGTCCCCTAGCTATTGAATAATGACCTTGCTAATGGCACCTGAAAGTCGCTTATGATACAGGAAAGTTTTCAACTTTGCAGCAAAGATTTATGGTTTTTGAACCATTTACGTCATTCTAGACAATTGCATCATAAAAGATTAGTCTATGGAAATTAATTAATTAAACAGGATTAAATCTTAATCTTAGTTAAATAATTATACGGGATCAAATCTGTATGTCCCGCTGCACCTTTCAGCAATCCGCACTTGCTTTAGTAAATTTGTAATAAACATGCAGAACTAGCATAAAATAATTTAAATGTAATGTAATATACTCCTAATTTAATTCATTTTATTGAAGGATCTGACATCAGCGGCGTCAGTTGTCTAAGTTAAAGCACCGGAGTCAAAACAGAGTTCGTTTTTATATTGTGATGCTGTGCTGGAATCTATCTACCGTGTAATAAACATGCATGCTCTTGTCATCTAAATAAGTGACGATTTCTTCCTATCGCCAAGCTTCCTAAGCTCAGTTGTAGAGCAGTCTATGTAATATTTATTTTGCGCATCGCTTCTTTACTTCCCTGTAAGCCTAAATGCTCTTTTGCGTCTTTCAGTATTTTCTTCAGAGTGACCACTTCCTTTCCACTGCATACACGAGTGATTATACTTCACAGCGCAATCTCAAAATTGTCTAGCATTATTGATGGTTTCCTCTTCCCTGGAGTGATTATTTCATTGCGTGAAGCTTCTTCTACGATGCGACCTTCCTTTCTTATCTTAAGATATTTCTTTGAGCACTTGAGTTGCCAATGAGGTGCGTACACTCGCATTGTTTATAGGCACGATCAGCTGGTGTATTTTCTGCCTTCGCAAAGAATTGCTTTGTTCGCCATAGAAAACTAAATAAATAACAAACTAATAATAATAAATAATATTCCGCAACTGACAACTTTGAGCACTCCAGGATAACCCTTTGACTGTATCCATGCTTCCTGCAGACGGAGAAGAATGTAAAGATTTGAAGGAAGGATGACGATGACATCTGTTAGGCTATGTTGCTATTTTCTGGGACAAAACAAGGTAACACTTGTTATCTGTCATATATTTTAAAGGATGTTTGCCATTCAAAATCTATCGACAGGGTGGCCGAGGTCGTGAACGGGAGGTCTGGGGTTCGAATCCCGCTAGGACCGTCCTCTCTGACTGCGGGTTTTTCCAGGTTTTCCTCAGTCTTCATAACTGGCAAATGCCATGGAGGTACCGTAAACTTCGGTCTGGAACGTTTCCTTCCTTAAAAGAAATCCTTACCCAATATATAATTTCATCTGATGTATCATCAGTGTTCACGCCTGTGGTGTCTCAGTAGTAAAAATGGGCGTTAAACACCATTAAAAAAATCTAAACGTGAAATTACACATGTGGCAGTGGTGGCAGGCCGAAGTGAGCACATGCTACCCCCTACTTTCTAATTCATGTCGTCCCCAAACGCAGACATATTTTTATTTCAATTCCCCATTGTCCATTCAGCATTGCTCTGTCCTTCAAAGAATGTCATTTTGAAGTAGGTTGAAGCTTTAATTGATTAGTTCTTTGTCAATAGGCATAAACTATCTACGGGAGATTCCATTTGAAATCGAACGAAACTTTTCAATAATTGACCTTAATCTTTAAAATGTTAATATAATTTTTATCCCATCTCAACATACTTTTTTTTTTTAAACATGAGGGGTGTTCTAAAAGTTTTCGCAACATATTTAGGGATTTTTTTTATTAATTTTTCAACACGGTTACCTTGTAAATCAATACATTTGATCCAAAGACTTTACAACTTTTTGATACTTTCAGTAAAATAAAATTTATCCAACTGTGAACTTATAGATTGCAAAAATTTTAATTTTGTTCCCCTATTACCACACAGTAATGCCATAACTTATTTCATTTCATTAGTCAATAAAGTCATAATGTGGATTTTATATTCTTTTTTAAAGTTACTTTACTAGGCGAGGAATTCGCTTAGTTTACACAGCTCCTGCGTTATTGTTTATTTTAATCGAACTCCAGAGAATACCACGTTGCCCAGGGAACGAAGTTGCGTTACGTGCATATTGCAGATTGTTTTAGCTGCACTATTATCTAACCGAGCTGGCTCACACGGAGTCACGTTCTGGAATATTCATGAGCAGAATTGTGTGTAGGGGCAGCACGCGCCGTTGTGGGTAGAATGGGCAGATAGCTAGCGAAGTCTTCAACATTTCTCCCTTTTAAATGAAGGAATTGCAGGCAAGTTGAGTTAGAGGCCACCCGGATCTTTGGTACTTCAAAATCATCCACTTGCGTGGCTCAAGCGATGAGAACTAGCGGGTCCTCAAATGCTGCTAAATCCTCGACTCGGATATCATTGGTATGCATTTTGAAACCTTTATCCTACCTTAAAAGCTAAAACATCAGGTTTTAATTAATTGAAGTGTCCTGAATGCAAATCTGTATTCAAATTTTCTGTATAACTTACATTTTTTTTTTGTATATTTGATTTTAAAATAAAATCGGGGTGGGGGAACTCTAAAAATCAGCAAAGTGCATAATTTTATTTTTAGATATTTTGACGCTATAATTACACTTATATGGATATCTTTCGTTAATTAATTTAATCAGATTTTCTGTATTGCTTCACGATTTTTTGTAATTTTTAAAATAACGCAAATCGTCAAAACTTAAACTTTTTAGAAATGTCAAACGAAATTTATAGTTAAAATATATACAAGAATGTATTAATTGAACGGTCTAATTTATGAAAATTTAAAATTAATAATTAAACCTTAATTTAGTGGTAAACAACTTTACTTACGTTTATACATATTCCCCACTTGTCTTCAGTCAGAATTTCATTCATTTCACCAAAGAATTGCATAAGGTGCTATACGACATGGGTGCCCGAGGTCGTTAAGGCGCGGACTTGTGAGAAGGTCTGGGGTTCCATTCCCCAGGACTATTTTCCCTAACTGAGTTTATTCAGGTATTCTTCAGCCCTCAAACGGCAAATGCTGGGGAAGTAACCTAAAATTAGGGTTGGAACGTCTCCTTCTTTTAAGGGCACTTAGTAGAGACATAATGGCAATTTTCGTGCCGAACCTCAACAGAACACAAGCTGAGTTTTCTGAAAAACTATACTATCTATCCAAATGAAAATGGTACCACTTATTAAGCAATTATTTCTAAATTATAAACGGTTTTTAAACTTTAATTAACCTTAATTATTATTTTATAATTATTTTAATAAACCAGAAAAGTATTAATTTTTAACATTTTTTGTGCTTTCGATGTACTTTTAATCTCGGCATCCTCAGATTTTAAAATCAGTTTGAAAACATGTTAATTAACATTGCAGTGAAATAACATGTAATTGAAAACAAAAGTTAAATTTTTAAAAGTATTTGCTAATAATTTCATTTATACAAATTTCAAACTATGTAAATCTTTTTTTTTTTCCCCTCCCATTCCAGGACTCTCATATATGCATAAGTTTCACCAGCTATATAAAGCAAGTATTTTGCACATGCATAACTCTGTCTTTTATAGTTTTGATAAAAGCGTACCTAAAGTTAGAAATATGCCAAATGACAAAAATAAAATAAAATAAAATGAAAGGAGAAGAAGAAAAAGAAAGAAAATTAGGAGATAAGTGTATAGGTTGTGTAACTGCACTGTGGCCATATTTAAATTATAATTTAAATTCCTCAAACAAATAACAATGGGTGTAATCTTTAAATTATGTAATTTGATAATATGCATGAAAAAAATATTTTGACCCAAAATCTAAACGCAGTGGAAAAGGGGGTGTGGTAGCTAAGCAGCCATATTTACGTACGCTTATAAATATCGCAAACCCAAAAATATATATGGATATAATCTGCAAACTGTGTAGTTTCATATTATGCATAAAGTCAAAAATCGATTTTTGATCCCACAACTCAACCAATTGTCCTTAAAAATAAATTCGGAATGAATGTATACTGCCGTGAGACCGGCAGGGAACAGGCTCATACTCAAGTGACGAGAAGCGAATTGAAGCACAGGTGACATATCTAGTAGCCTTAGACTCTCTCCCCCCTCTCTCTCTCTCTCGGCTGATATACTGACAAAGCAGATAGTCTCTCCTGAATGTAGGCATGAGGTGAAATGTTTAATTAAAATGTGAAACGAACTTCATTTAATAACACAATAAGCTTATTTTGTTTACATTTGTGTAAATATTTTATTTACTTAAATTTATCCAGTTCTGATTACATTAGCACGGGCTGTTCAATGAATGATCATCTTTTTTTTTTTCACCCTACGTACTTTTAACCATCCTCAAATTTTTAAAAAATATTTCTCAAATCAGGCGCTGTTGGAATCAATGCACTTGTTCCAGCGTTTGACAGGTTCTTCAAAATCGTCTCCGCAGTCTTGACCATTGCTTCTGATAATGGAAAATACCTCCCATGAAGGTGTTTCTTCAATTTGGGTAAAAGGAAAAAGTTACCCGGAGCTAAATCTGGACTATAGGGAGGATGAAGGCCATTTCATATTTCTGTTTGTAAGATATTCAGCAACAACATTTACGATGTGCGGTCGTGCCTTATCGTGGTGCAGCATCCATCTTGTTGCACGGAAATGTGTAATATGGCCTTGCAGAGTTTTCAGGGCATTTTGTAGTATTGTCATTTATAGTTGCGTAGGTAAAGCGTTCCTTGAATATCGAGAAATGAGATGGCCGTGGCTTTCGCAGTAGCAGCAGCAACAGCTTTTATTATTATTATTATTATTATTATTATTATTATTATTATTATTATTATTATTATTATTATTATTATTTTCCCCTACTGGAGATTTCCACACCGAGCTTTCCTGTTTGCTCTCAGTATCGATATGACGTAAGCTATGTTTCATCAGTAGCGATTATCTTTGAAAGAAACTGCGCATCTTCCTGCAACATCATCTTCAACTGCACACTTACATCTTTTGTTCAGGAACCCATTGTGTACAAGCACGTATCTTGTGCTACTTTTCGCTTACCCACTGACATTTTTCAGTATTTCTGAAAATGTTCTCATGTTCTGTCATAATGACAGCAGAGGTGTTCGTGTTTTCTTCTGTTAGAGCACAAACTGATGCCCCGGGTCCTTTGAAATTGATTTCTTTCCCTCTTTAAATATATTAAACCACCTTATAATTGTGCTCTAAGGAAGAACAGATTCTCCTTAGGCTTCATATAACAATGCAAAGGCCTCAGCCGAAGATTTTGTTGAGACAAAAGCAGACTTTCAGAGCAGTTCGCTGCTTGTCACCTCAATTTTGCTGTAGGCGGAACTGAACATGTCGCAATTTGCACATGTCCCATAGGATGACAAAGAAACTAGTACCACGTGTACATTGTGCATCAAGGTAACAAAATATGGTAACTTCAAATTACAGCGAGAGAAATTATGCGTATAAAATTGTATTGATCATTTCTTTATTGAACAGCACCGCCGCGGGTGGTCGAGATCGTTAAGGCGCGGACTCGTAAGCGGGAGGTCTGGGGTTCGAATCCCGCCAGGACCGTCCTCCCTGATTGAGGTTTTTTTCCGGTTTTCCTCAGTCCTCATAAATGGCAAATGCCGGAGAGGTACCCTAAACTTAGGCCTGGAATGTTTCCTTTCTTAAAAATAAATCTTTTTCCGATATGTCATTTCATATCATGTTCCATCAGTGTCCTGTGGTGCCTCTGCAGCAAAAACGGGCGTTAAATACTATTCAATCATTTACTGAACAGCCGTCTTTGATTTTGCTGCATTGAAAAATATTAATTTGCTACAAAGAAGGCCTCACTGTGTGCTGTGTAGAGGTTTGTTGCAATACCGAAATAAATATTCATATAGTTGATTTTCCTTGAGTAAATCTTCATTCAAATGATTCTCCAAATCCTTTAATATATGCTACTGATTATTTGATAGGCACGGCATTTCCTTTGCGGGTTGTAAATATTGTTCATATCCTTAAAGGAAAAAATGTTCTAGAATTTCCAGAAGACCGCAACAATTTGCACTCAAAACCAATCGAATTTCTAAGGAATTAATTTCTTCGTGTTGCGGATAATAACCTTCTTAACGAGGAACCCCTGCGTGAACAAAAGATAGTGTGTTGCGTCATTAGCGGCGAGAGAATAATATATCCTCCTCTTTTTAAAACAACTAATATAATAGATGTGTCCAGAATGTTTTGCAGCCCTTTTCCATGAGGCAGCTTTCCAACAGGACTTTGCAGCCCACGTCCCTTGCATGCAGTTTCGATGATAGAGCCATCACTAACAACACATGGTCCCTTGGTCCCCCGAATTAACACCCTGCGATATTTATATCTGGGGGGCATCAAAAGAAAAAGTGTACACATTAAGTTAATTGAAAAACAACATTCGCGAAGAAATTTCTATCTCACTCAGTGGAAACTACAGAGGTAATGAATGGTTAATTTCATAAGCTGATGCTATTACATGAAGGGAGGCAGTTTCAGTATCTTCTAGCTTGATAATGAGGAGTAAATGTACCTTTTAAGTGTTAGTAACGCTACAATCATAGCTACGGACTTTGTGACTCCCGTTCATCGCATTACCAGCTTGAACGGACCGACCGGCCGTTACGCGTGGAGCGGTCCCGTGAAGGAAAAATCACTCAATACACGGTAGAGTTAAAATTTTGAATAAAGAACGTAAGAGTAGAAAGAGGGTCGAAACAGCGCCTCAAGACTAGAAGCTAATGGTTTAGGACACTTTGTTGTGATGCTAAGGCGTAAAATTTAAATCCCCAACTGTGTTTATGGTTCATTAAGGGGACTGAAAACACATTAGCTTACCTTAAACAAATAGTTCTGTAAAATACATGACGTAATATTGGAGTTCATGTATATTATTGTTCACAAAACTGACCTACTGTAGTACATTTAGTTGGAAACTAAGGTATTACAGGGATGTAACAGCGGAGGCCTCTGTTTTTGAAATCCCGAAGGACGTGCGCTGTAGATTATAACCTATGTCCTTTAAAATCTATCACCCTCAACCCGGAATAAACCCAGAACCTCTTGAGCCAGGCATAGCAATATTAATAGATTGAAAAAATCGTTTTTACATGCTCTTTTTTGCGTTTTGACGCGACAGTTGATGGATGCACTTGTTTACTTGTATCTAAACAGGTACAGGGAACGAACACGTCTCTCTTGCGCAACCAAAAACTTACTAATAATGGATTTAGATCCAGCATAAAGACCTTGCCTTTAACCTCGGTAGTAATACAGCTATTTACAGACTGCGCGCTTAAAGTAACCTTTGGTGTGCACAGCACAAAAGTAAAAAGACGAGACAGCACGAATCAACCGCATGACGCGTGTAAAGTCAGGTGATAAAACCTAACACAGTTCAACGGAGCTTAGCAAACAGAAGCACATCACTTCACGTCGGCCTACCGCCGAGTCATAAATGCTCGCCATGTTGCCATTTTCCTACTCCCCAGTAACCACGAGGCCGTAAAGACATATTATCAGCAGCATGACAGCGAACGGCTTTTATGATCTCTCGCTGACAGGGAAAACGTGGTTGATTAATTCACCGTTATCTGAGGATCATAAATGCACAGTTTTATGTGGATGCGCTTGCTAGAAGTACAGATAACCAGCATCCGAGTATAATAACCCCAAAAGTTACTAAATGCAGCCTGTAAATAATAATAAAAATGGCCTTATTATCTAGGAAGTTTTAATATTGTATTGACCTCACTGGATATGAGAAAGTAAATAAAAGGCGGTAACGAGTTTGAGTGTTTGTTTTAAAATATTTAAGAAAATGGCTAAAAATGATTATTTATATAAGGCAGGCTCCTGTAGAAAAATTCACTAAATGGTAGAACCTTCACAAGATTGTGGAAAATGTGAAACATCACTTTATAGCCACTCGCTTCCTAAGTTACGGTTTTTAGCCTGCTGTTTTTAATACTACAATTTTTTTGAGGGACTTCGCGGGCCAGTCGAGATGATAGAGGAAAACTCGTCGATATAGTGCGGTAAACGGGGAGCATTCTTGGAGAGCTTTGCTGAGGTGCAACATTTGGTCATGCTGATTTGAGGTCGCAGTAGCTTTTGCTGTAGAGGACAAATGCGAATGTTGCTTACTAAGCACGAGAGAAGAATTTTTAGAACTTTCATTATACATTTGTGATTTTTTTTTTTTTGAATAGTATTTAAGGCCAGTTTTTACTACTGTGGCACCACAGGCGATGAACACTGATGATACATGAAATGATAAATTGGGAAATGATTTTTTTAAGGAAACGTTCCAGGCCTAAGTTTAGGGTACCTCCCCGGCATTTGCCAGTCACGAGGACTGAGGAAAACCTGAAAAAAATCTCAGTCAGGAAGGGCGGTCCTGGTGGGATTCGAGCCCCAGACCTCCCGCTCACGAGTCTGCGCCTTAACGACCTCGGCCACCTGTGGCGGTTTTTGTGAAAATGAATCAGTGCCAGTAACCAACGGCGGCTGGGGGCAGCACAAAACCAGAGTGCCCAACTTTATTACTGCTACTTCTCGAATCTAACAACTAGAACATATCTGAACGTGCCCAACAGAAAGAAAGAGAGATGAGTTAATAAACATACCCTAATAACGCACCTATTTAAAGAAAACGATTAATTCTTCTCGTTTTTATGGCAGTAAATTTATGGCTGATCGTTTGATTAAAGTATGAAATCCGCAGGATATAGTCTTATCTCTACAGAAAGCACTGTATATCCTCTTCCTATGTTTTGAAATCACAGTGTGACTCGATTGTGATCTACCCAGTTTTTTTATTTCAATATCCTGTTCCAACGATCTCCAAGAAAAATACTGAAGATTTGCATAATATTGATTTGCTTTACTTCAATTAATATAAAAAGGAACAAATTATCTGCTTCATGAATTTTAGGACGCTTCACTAGTGTACCTTCAAGTCGAGGCATACTTGCCTGGGAACGCACGTAACGAGAGCTGGCGTTTCAAGTAGTCCGTACACATAATGGTTCTTATGGGCAAGAGGCTCCAAAATACTCTACTGGCATACCGTGACTGTGGTTCGCAACGCGATTGCAGTTGCCTACAGATAACTGCAAACACAAACACCACAAGTCGCCTACACACTTTATTATTTTTATGTATAATACACATCACATAAAGTGATAGAAAATAAACTTTGACATCTTGGAGGTTAGCGCAAACCAGCTACCTCCTAGAACAGCCGTCCCTGCCAGTGACAAGTATTGTAATGCTCAAATGAATAAAGAGTGGTAAACAGGATATATTGGATTCATAATGTTCATTCCCTTGGCCTGCAAGTTTGTGTAAATCATGAGCAACTCTAGTATTAGTATCACTGCTAATAAAAACCGGCGTGCATCTACTGTGGTCGCCATAGCACTTCTCGATACTTGGTTTCTGTTTGTTCTGATATTTGTATTATGTTTGCTTCCAAAAGTTTTAAAACTGATACAAGTTAATTGGTTAGCAGCGCTAAAATAGTGATCATACTATCTGCTATTTCTTCCAATGCTTGTATTAATTCCCTGTTTTGTACAGCGATACTTAAAATAGTATTCTTTCTGCGCAAGGAAAATTACTTTTTTGTTTCTATAACGCCGTATAACTTCCTCTGCACCAACCGACACCTTTCGATCCCAGCTTCCGAAAGTGGCTTTTGTGGCGTTTGGGTAGGTTCCCCTAGGCCTGCTTACTCCGGTTTTATCTATCACTCATTTTGCTAATTGGTCCATTTTCTCTTCATCACCATGATTGTCCACCTCAAGTAATGTGATTGAAAGATGACGTAGGCAATCTTTTCCCTCACTTTGCTATTACGATTTTGCTCCAAATTTCTAACGAAAAGAAAGTACTTGTTCGATTTGTTCTCAGCGCACTCCCTCCGTAGTAAGTAAAGTGGAAAACGTTTAGAGGCGGGGGAAGGAGAGAAGAGAAAAATAAAATGACAGAACGACAGCCATATTAAAGTCATTCCGCAGTAACGAAACTGCTGAGAATCGGTGCGATAGGAATATTCTTGGCACCCCGGCTTCGTTGTTCGTTTTGGTATTGGGATAGGAATTGATTGTAATGGAAATTTAATAAAAATAGAGAAAAATAAATAATTAGCAGATCAACTAACGTTTAAAGAAAATGCTTAAAATGACGGCAATAATTTTTCTGGAAATATTTTATTTCCAGAAGGTTGTCCATTAAGGTTGTAAGGCTAGGTGTTTTTTATTGACTAATTAAAACATTTCCTTATTCGAACAAGTGCGCTGTCTTTATGTAGATAGCCAATCACCAGTAATACGGTCGAAGACTTTAACTTGTGTGGTTTATCAAGTCACTGTCAGGGATGGTTGAAGATGTTTTCATTACTGTGTAGGCTAGCGTTGTCTTAAGCCAGTTGATTATGTCTGGCTCTTCTGAGATTTTGTAGTTCCTGGAGACTAATAGAAGTATGAGGAGGCAGACGAAATAATTTTGATATATATATATATATATATATATATATATATATTATTTCGCCAACTTTCGTTTTATTGAAGTAATATTGAATTGTATTTTTTTTTATTTTAAAAGTAATGTCTTTTTTATTTTTAAACTTTTCTTAAACTCCCTTAGGGGCCGAGTACCATATGATAAGTTGGCAACTCTCAATTTATAACTTTTCCCTCTGTCTCTACGTAATTGTCAACTACAGCAGAACGACGTGGTATCTTAACAAGGTCATGCAGTAAAGATTTCAGTGAAATATCAAGATTTTATTTAAAGAGTGATCAATGCATATGTACAGCAAAATCAACGGAAGATTGAGCTTACGTATAAACAGATTTAAGGATGACTTATTAAACATGATTTTTTTTATATTTCATGTAAGTTTAATTTATTTATATTTACATTATTGATAGTCACAGTGCCATAATTTTGAACATGAAACAAATTTGTTATGACATTATAAGAGCTATTTCTGTGGTATATTTAACATAAATTAGCTTTCCATTAATTTGGACATCCCATGTGTCAACTATTCCCCCACAAAATCTAACACTTCGCCACGCTATCTTCCCGAAAGTCGTAAACATGATCATTGTAACCCATACTTGCACCAGGAAGGGAGAGCTGCGATTGTCATTAGTCGTAAATGAGTATTTATTCTTGAGAGACAAGTGAATAATTAACTAACTCTCTTGGAGTAGCATTGTTGGCATGCCTCACTTCGCTGCTACGAAACTAGCTGAATAAATGCGTCCCGGAAATGCGTATTTTATTCCATTACCAACACCTATATACCAGGGTAGGTCCATAAGTTTCCGGCCTAACCATTTTATAGGTACGATATTTTACTTTTCAATACACGTGCATTGCAGTTGCGCGTTGCGATGAAATTCAAAGAACTGAGCACTTGTGATATTCCTTTTCCTTAGTACGAAGTGGAAGATATGCTAAATATGGACGGACTGAAATCGAAGTACAACACTTTCCCACCCTTACTCACTTCTCGGAAGTGTTTGAATGCATCATAAAAGGACCGCCTGTCGGAGGCGGGAGTCATCTAAGTGCTGAGGCTCCAATAGAAAGTGACCCATCAAGAGTCTTAACAAACGCCGAGAGCTCAAGAGGATGGGGCAGCAATTACATTTGAATTAGTCTTAATAATTTGCATGAGCTTGATACAATTCCTCTGACACCGAAAGCAGCCTTGAAGATTATTTGCAGTGCAAGCGCTGCAGCTACGCTACTTACCCGGTTATTGTAAGGAACTATACGTTTCGTCATTCAAAGCCATCTTGATGTTATATCCCGATGTGCAATTGTTATTAAATTTTATCACAGACTTGTGTTTGTATTAAAAGATGGAGTGCAGCCCGGAATTAACTTAGATAAAAACAATACAGTCAGATATTACAAAAAGTATCTAAAAATGATAGCCTTATTATCTCAAATGAAAAATAAAAGACAATGGCTTTGAGAAAAGCGTGTAATAAGATACAAAATAGACTTGAATAATAAAACACTAGAAAAGTTTCAAAATTTAAATTATTAACAACAACAACAACAATGATGATGATGAAAAAGAAGAAGAGAGTCACGATTGTTTCAAAGATTTCCCAGTAATGAGAAAGTATGAACTTGAATTTGTAGGGTAATTTGGTCAGAATTATTCGGGGGAATTCGATTCAACGTAAAAATGTATAGTATTATTGCCTGTGACCTGTACAAGTGAGCAACCACAAAATTTTCGCAAGCTTTAATTCAAAAGAGCGAGTGGTGACACCAACCCGGTAACGTAAATATTTCGGAATATTTACATTCTGTAAGCCTTGTTTTTATTCATTATGCCATCCCTTTATTTACGTAGGAGAATACAGGTAATAAAGTCAGTTTCATGACATGCGCACTCAGAATTTTTTCTAGCGAAATACCGAGGCTATCCTTACAGTATATATTGAAGTATAAACATGATTTGATAACCTGTAAAACAGCACAGTAGCGCAAAACGTTTGGGAATGCTTGTTCCAAGCAAGTTTGGAGATCTTGTCGCGATAGGGAATAATATGAATTTCAAAGCTTACAATTAGTAATAGTAATGAAACGAAATTCCTGTTAGAAAAGCATTAATAACTCTTTAGATAGACCGCCAGAGTGGCCGAGGTCGTTAAGGCACGGACTTGTAAGCGGGATGTCTGGTGTTTGAATTTTCACCAATGCCACTCTCACTGATAAGTTTTTTCAGTTTTTCCTCAATTCTCATAAATGGCAAATACCCGAGATGTCCTAAATTTAGGCCTGGATTGCTTTTTACCGTTAAAAAAAATTCTTTCCCAATTTATAATTTCATCTCGTGTATCACCAGTGTCTACCTACTGAAATGGTTCAAGAGTAAAAATTTGCGTTAAACACTATTCAAAAACTGTTTTAGAGATACAGTTGCATAATGCAGTTTGAAAATTGGGCGATAGAGCTTAGTCCGTAATAAGTTTTGAATAGGATCAACTGTTAAGTGTCGGCATATTAAAAGAATCGATAGCGAGGCAACCTTTGTTAACATTCCGACTGAATCGAGTCCCAGAACAAGAATGAATGAATGGTTGGTGTTTAACGCCCGTTTTACAACCGAGGCACCACAAGCGATAGACATTGGTGATAAATGTGATGAAATCATATATTGGGAAAAGTTATTTTTAAGGAAGTAATCGTTCCAGGCCTAAGTTTTAGGTACCTCCCCGGCATTTACCATTTATGAGGATTGAGGAAAAACTGGAAATAACCTCAGTCAAGGAGGACGGTCCTGGTGGGATTCGAACCCCAAACCTTCCGCTCACGAGTCCGTGCCTTAACGACCTCGGCCGCCCGTGGCGGTGCAGAACAAGAAGAATCCTACAAAACAATAGAATGGCGAAAACACTGGTTTGTTGCTGTATTTTAATTTAGGGACTCAAGTTTAGTATTACTTTTTACTGATATGGTTATCTTTTCAATTTGTAGATCTGTGCAAATGTCTTTCTCATCAATAATTGCAATGGTGTAGGTTTCATTCGTATCAACTGAGCATTTTGGTATTCCTTTGACAGTATACGAGTATATATTTGTCTATGTTTTTTTTTTTTACTGCGCTTTAGCATAATTTTACCTCTACAGTAAGATTACATATAAATAGGCATACAGGTTTTATAAAAAGTATTACTAAATCTTTAAGCGCACCTTTTGGGTAAAACACTGGTTAGTGTTTTACCCTAGTGCTGCGGATGACATTTGTAATGGATAACATTGAGGCTTTTCTCCAATTATTCCTCTACATTCTTCGCTTTCCTCTCCCTTTTCATTTATTCTTAATACTTGAGACATTCCCCTGCCAGGGACTCGATGTATGGGGCACTTCGAAATCAAGTAATGAGCTGGGCGAGAATAGTTTGATCCCATAAGCTGGACTTATCTTCTTCCTAGTTTTCGAAACGATGTTGTAATGGTTGAGAGCTGTCAGTGAATTGCTGTCAGATGGGGCTTGTGGTGCCGTACTCACAGGAAGCTCCATATAGACTAACGTGTTTAAAGGTCACTCCTAATTGTCCTTTTTATTTTTTTGTCCTTAAAAGAGGGCACAAACTGCCCAGTCTTGAATATTCATTTTGGAAAAAGAAACTTTTAAACTACACATATAAGAATTTGTTTTATTTATTTGTTTTTTAATATTGTCAAACTAACCGGGCCTCAACACCGCATTGCTGTGTTGAATGTGCAAATGTTTTGACTCTAATGGAAGAGAGAAACAAATGAACTTTGCTAACGGCTTCCTTCTCAAAATAACAAGCCCATTTAGTTCTTCTGTCTCTTTTTCAAGGCTGTTTTCGATTCACGACGCGATTGCGCACACTGAAGACCATGACCAGCTAAACATCATGTCCGCAGCACTGAGAACACGGTCTAAGTTGTAGTTATCTGTTTCTTGTTGCAAATGTCTTACGTAACGAGGTCTCTGCAACTTCCAGACCTATGTGCATGTTCTTCAGAGTTTTAGTTTTCGTGCTTTTTGTTTTTAGTCTAATCGAGTGCGGTGACTCAAGCGGTAAGCAGGGGATTGACATTCCAGAGGTGCCGGTCTCAAATCCGTTGGAGCCAACCGTCCTAACCTTGGGAGTTATTCGTGGTTTCCCTCAGTTAGCTAGGAGATTACTACGATGGAATTTTTCGCTCGTCCATTTCTTTTCGTTGTTTCTGTTACAGGATCAAAAGGTATGCTCGGTGCGACGTGACGGTAGCTTGCGCTTTGTAAAGGTTTGTGGCCCGGCTTATGGCACGAAAGAATCCTATGAGGGACTGCAAATTTGAAGAGCGGGAGGGGGGAGATATATCATATCTGGAAATTGGAAATTTAGGGACTCTGTTCATGTCCGACATGGCTACCCGGTGTCTTCCTCACCTCAACCCTTCCTCTTGGAGGTGCCCGCACTGGGGTCTTAGGCTGAAGAACCGAAATATCCTCCTCCGACCCAAACACTCCAACTGGAGCCATAAGTTGCTTGTATTTACTTAATTATACGAGAACTGTAACCTCCTCCAACCTTCACCATCTACGTAAATACGAGTTCCTCAAAATACATTTAAATTTATAGATTTTGTTAACGGAGTTGGAATACTAAACTCTCAAACCTTTGGAAAATATTTAAAACAATTGAAGTGGCTATTTCTTTGTCGTTTATACTCATTAACAATGTGATATTGGTCACTAATTATACCAAGCTTGTTCTATTTTTTATCCAAAACAGTTTCCTTTAACAGTAGTGTGAAATTGCTTTCCGCTCTTCTAGCAAGAAATCCTTTCCAGTTTCTACAATGAGTTTGCTGCATAACGTTCTGTCTTTTATTGGTGTTAAAATGCTTTTTCTTCCGGTGGCAGTAGAATAACAAAGTGCAATAGATACAAATAATAACCTTGAAAAGAGAATACGGGAAGAGAAAATAAAACAGCGAAAATAAAGGAATACACTCACACAATAGATTAGAAAATTAAATAAAATAGGAGAATGCAAACAGATTTCATTTACCTGTCTAGCCACAAACACTGTTACTAAATTTCGTTTTTTGACCATCAAATATCGCCCTTGCTACTACATTCTTATACAAAGGGCGTTTTAAAAGTTCTCGGCCTGACAAAAACATTTAAGAGAAATTGTACATTTAATCCAAGGACTTCCCCACTTTTTAATACATTCAGTTCAACTGTTAAAAACAAGCGCCTATATCGGATTTGGTGTAAATCTTCGTCCATAGTCATTTCTTCATATTTGGGGACAAAAAGTAAATACTGGGAGGCAAATGCAGCAATGTGGTGCTTGTGGAAGCACTTGGAAGTCATGCCGTTTGGAGAAACAATCCCAGATGTGTGGAAGTTGCATAATTTTAATAAAAGAGGACTATTTTTTTTTTCGCAAAGTGTGGACGTTTAACCTAGCATCCTTAAGTTAGTCCAGTAGTGAAGCATAATACTCCCCGGTGATAGTTCTGCCCTTCTGGAGGAAGTCTACGAGTATCACACCACGAGAATGCCAGAAAACCGTAGCCATGACTTTTCCTGCATATGGAATCGTTTTTGCTTTCTTTGGTGCACTTTCAGCTGCTGCCACCCACAGTTTAGACTGCCCCTTCATCTCTAGCGTGTAATTCCGCCTGTCATCTCCATTATGAAATGTCAGCGAAACTCATTGCAATTGAGTTTAACGCGTCTAAACACTGTTGGGAAATACTCTTGGGAATTTGGTTCATTGTTAACAAACGCACTCATAAAGCTTTCCCATACCCAAAACTTCTTGTAAAATGTAGTGAACACAACCTATCCAGATCTTTGCAAGTGGGTCCTGGTGGTGTAGTGGTTACCATACTTGCCTCCTAAACCCAAGATTGCAGGTTCGAACCCGGCCAGGACCGATGGATTTTTTCGGGGCGTATGGCTTCCTTCGGAAGGGAAGTAAAGCCGTGGATCCCATGTCATACATTTACGGCACGAAAAAGAACCTCAAGCCTGAAAGATAGGCCTCTGAGCAAAATTTGTCGGCCGTTTCACGCCCTGAGTTGAATGGGACGCTGACGACCTGAGCTGTTAAAGAGCGTCCATAAATAAATCATTCTAAAAAAAAAAATATCATTGCAATGACAGCCAACTCGCGTATCTTCGATCAGCACTGTTAATTTTTGTCACAATCACTTTGGTCGTAGCATTGGGACGCCTTGAGCGCTCGTCATCTTGAATGGATGTACGACATCTCTTAAATTCAGCAACCACTTTTTATCCGTCGAAAACCAAGGGGAATTATCCTTCAATGTAGAATCCAACTGCTCTTGTGTTTCTGTTGGGATTTAACCCTTCAAAACCAAGCACTTTATCACAGCTCGTATTTCATTTTTATCCATTTTAAAGAAAATGTTAACACTAGTTTGTGTACACGATCGTAACAAACAAGTGAGTGGACCTACAAGTTAGAAACTTTACAGCGCGCCATCTAAGGGATATTAAATATCTTAGTAATTTGGCCATCTTCAAGACATATGAGTTAGGCCGAGATGTTTTAGAACATCCCTCGTGCACTACCATTGCCTCCAATTAATGCCATTATAATAATCTTTAGCGTTATACGGGCCAGAATGTGCGAGAAGTTGGCTATCTCGCAAGCAACAGGAGCGGTATTATCCCGCTCTAAAGGTTAACATCGGTATGCCTTCGATTCTTGGATTCAGTGTCTGGAGGCGTGTTTTTCCCTCGCCGCATCAATCCGGCTCTTACAATAACCTTGAGTTTTGTAAGATTATACAGTGAGGTTATTTGGGTTAAGGGCAGCGTAAGCGCGGTTGCATACTGGGGAAGTGAAACCGCTGCAACCGGAAAAAGGGAGAATCCTCACTCTTAAAGTTAGCATTTTTATTTTAGTGTTTATATTGCGTAAATGAACTATATTTAAAAATGATAATAATGAGCACATTATAATTTTTATTTCATAAAAATACGGCGGGTTCAAAAATGTTTGTCAGTGAAAGATGCTGTCTAGGAACTTTATTAAGTTGGCGAACAATTTCTTTATCTGGAACACAACTGCCAGAATATTCTCGTTTCCACATATATATCGTAAATAACCCCATCTTCAAGATTATATATAGTGGTATAAATAACGAAGAGTATTTATCACACAATTTATTACCAATGAAAGCACCGAGAAGGGCACACAAATGCCAATAGATAATTGAAAATACTCCCTTTGACTACAAGCTGCTACCTGCACATGTATCATGCGACCTTAACTATTGACCTCTCTCATTACGCAACCGTGCTATGTCGCCTCTTAACTGAATTAACCTCAATGTAAAACCATAATTCTAAAGAGCTGGCAGTTTGGTGAAACCAGCGAAGTTAATCACAGTTAATATCTGTATCTATGGCTCCATGTTTCTGGCACTGCGCTGCAGGACCCCGTAGTATGTTGATATCGGCGGTGAAGTTGCTGTTCAGATCATCAATAGATCGCATTCGATTTCGATAAACTTTTTATCTTCAAGGTAAACCCACAAGAAGTAATGTTGTGAGTTGAATTGGGTGATGCTAAGCCAATGTCGCGTCCATGTTAAAAATGTTCCACCACGAAAGAGAACTGCCTTAACGTTATCTGTTGCATGTTTAAAATTTAATTCAGAATCAGTTATAACCTGATCCCGAAATTCAGGCATTTTATTTTGGTTAAAATAGGCCGGCAAAAAGGGTTATAAAATACTGAAAATGGGCACTAGTATAATTAAAATAGACATTAATTAAGAGTGAAAACAGATAAATATATCACTCATTATTAATAAAAATAGGTATTTAAGATACTTAATACTTTCTTTTATTACACATATTACTTAAGCTCACTTTTCTTGGTTACAACCAACAAGATGTTTTTTCAAGGTCATAGTCAGCCGCTTGTCAGAGAGAGCATTTTACATCATGGAAAAGAATCCACTGAAGTGATTGGAGCATATTTGAAACAAGCCATTTCAGAAGGACTCATACCAGTTACAGCAGAACATTCACCTTTCAGGACATCATGGAAATAGTGATCAAGACAAAGTAAAGTAGTTTTTAAAGTCCTGGCATATGAGCAAAAGATGCACGTTGGTTTCGGTCAAGTTCTTTTTCTGTTTATGCGTTATATCAGGTTAGTATATCTCTTACTTCTGTGCTGAACACATTGTAAGGACGGTTTATTGCACAGCTGTACCGCTCTCATCTTTCTCGCTTGCAGTTGTTTGTTACATTTATGCACAAGTTTCCTAGAATTGATCGATACAAGGTCATTCGCGAGGACCATTCAAAGCTACAGAACTTCTCTTATCCTCTCTATTTCCCGGTATTCGTATGCCGAGGCAACCGTGCGTTCCTTTCACTAATGGAGGTTCTGCTATTTTAAGAGCTTAAGAGAATCTGACTGCTTGAAAACAAATTTATAACAAGATTCTCAAATGATATTTTTGTGAGGTGAACATGCCATTTAATTATTAACTTTTTTTCACTTCGATGTCCTGATATTCTTTAAATGCTTTTTAAAATGCATAAATAATCGCCGAAAAAATCCACAATGATCCAAAACATTCAAAAAGGGCAAAATTAAAACTGACCTTACCTGGCCCCAATGTACGGAAACATGTTCCTTTCTATCCGATTCTAAACCATGTCCCTCTAACAGAAAAGGCATTTTGCCTAACTTCCGGGCTCTGGTTATAACTATTGAATATTCATTAAATTCTTCTTTAAAAAATATTAATAAACTTCTATTAATTTTTCTACCGAAAAGGTTTATACAAGCATTTATAACGACAGTAGAACACTACAACCGAAAGACACCTGGTATTAAAGCGAGTCCAAACAGAACAGTAAATTATTATACGCATAGAAAGTTTCCTAACAATCAGGATATTTATCGGAATGTGTAGTAGAGGATCATTAAATTACAAAAGTATTTATTTGATTTATTTTCTCGTAAGCTATTTTAACAAAGGGCGGGGAAATAATATAGGTAAATATTAAACGGGAGTTTGTGGGTATTTTTATTTATCTCCGCTATGTTCATTTTCGTATCTTTATGCATCTTTTTCTCTGGTAGAGAGAGAAAATTAACATCCCTGAGCGGTGGTGACATCACTGCAAAATTTACTTATGAAACAAAAATCGAACAAATCCTGCGTCATTTAAATAATATCCTGTCCAAAATGAAAATGAGGTCACAAAATTTTAATCTATATGTAAATAATTAAAAAAAAGTTAAATATTGTGCACTTTAATGTTGTAATATAAATGACCAAATGACACGTTCGACGTTTGCAGGACAACATTATAAGATTCAACAGTTATAACAAGGAATTTCAACATATACGTGGCAGCAAACTTCGGGATATTCTGGGTGTTTTTTAAGTAATCTCTCAGTATAAATTTTCTATTACAAAAGCCCTAATGGAAAGGGTTTTTTGCTTGGACACCAATACACGTCATTAAAAGCATGTTCGCTAACAATGGGAGCGTTCCGGCATCTGTCCTTCAACATAAAGCATTTTCAGCGGAGAGAGCGGTACATGTTAGCATGGAGAAACGAGCGTTTTGCGTCTCAGGTTCCCCGTCCTTTGAAATCAATGTCAAAATGCAAATACAATGGCTCTGCGCAGCATATGCGACACAAGGATGAAGTCATACTATAAGGAAATACCTTCACGCTGCATAGCGAATCCTGTACAGTCTCTGCATTTATAACTAATAAAAATTTACTACTTTTTGCTTCACGGTCACCACAATAGCGCACAATCGCAACAAGATAAGGCACTACCTACCTCTTTTCCAGCGTACTAGGTTTAATATCGGATAAGGTTTGTTTACGCTATAGAAAACCCTCAACCAGAAACTGCCGTGTAATAAACAAGCAGAACGTTTGCTTCTAAAATTTAGATTTTACTTCGAGGATGTGTTGGACACAGATCGAAAAAGTGGGCAGCGCAGCATGATAATAATATTTCCATAAATATAACATAAAAAACAAAGATAATTAAAGCGCAGACTTCATTGTATGTTCATTGTACGGCCAATCAGAGCAAGTTTCTGCGAGCGCTCATTTTTCTTCTTCTTACTGAGAAAGTGCAGCCACTGCAACCGGAAAAGGGGAGATCGAATCGGGGCGTGTAAAGTTCGTGTTTATATTTTTACTGAAAGTAAAAAGATACTGCATTTAAAACTAATAACAATTACCGTGAAAACTCTCTATCCGCATAACATGGTTCAATAAAAAATTGTGAAATTTAACGAGTAAGTTTTTATAGAATGTACATATATTTGTACATAACTGAAAGGAAATGATACGTGTTACACATTAATGGTCAATAAAAATAAAATAAAAGCTACAACTTACACGTATAGTGAAACTGCACACATGAATAAAAGTAACTGAGAACCACTCTGCTTATTTTAGGCATGTAATTATTTGCTTCAATAAATTTATATTTAAATACAGTGTGCTTTCTGGAAAATATGTAACAATAATACATTTTGTAAAGAATTCAGAAATCAACAGAATAAAAGTTATAGAAAAATCCACCCTTTCCATACCACTGTGTTTAATGATTCATTGCAAAGCACAGAGATAAATGCCAATCAAACTCAAATAGGTAGCAAAAAGCCAGTTAGAAAATTGATCAATTTAAAGCTTTTGAGATAAATACCAATCAAGCTTAAATTAGCAGAAATACATAACGAAAGAGAAATTGTTCAAGAGCGTCCATATTCTAAGAATCAGGTGCGTCAATCATAGAGGGATATGCTACGTATGTTAAAGCATAGAAATTTGTCAGATTCCAAGAAAATATATTCAATATTACAAGGCATCTTAACTAAATAGGGGGTGTCCAAATATGAAAATTTTCTTCTAGTAGCCTGTGTTATATGATATGCCCTTCAGTAGCATCTGCACAGTAAATAAAATGCCTTTTCTTCAGTAAGAACACGGTGGTTCGGAACGCGTTTCACCCTCTCTCCCTCGTAACATTTTAACAAGCTGGCGAACAATTTCTCTACCTTGAACAGATAGCGAGGATATTTTTTGCGAATTGGCTTTCCTTTTCTCTGCATTAAATCCGTTTTTACATATTTATTGTTACATAAAAGCCCATCTAAATTGTATTCATGTAGTGGCAGAACTGTTACAGAAAAATTGGCATACAATTAACACTCAATGAAAGCACCGAGTAACATAGGAACGCACAGCCATTCACTGACAAAGCCTACCTGAAACTAACTACTAGTTGATACCTGCACATGCATTATGTAGCCTTCTCTCAGCACACAGCTGCGCTCTGCAGCTAGTAACCTCACGGTATTGTTGTGGTTTTAATAAAAGTCATTTATATGAATAGTTCAGTAAAATAAAAGAGGTCATATGAGGTTGGGGTGTATATGTCAAACACAAGCTATCAACAGACACTGTTTTACGTTCGTTGATATTGAATTCAGATAATACTATCACTGTTCGAATTTATGGGAAGACACACCGTTTCAAACTCCCTATAATTGTGTAATTACAGCAAATACAATTTTTACTTCGTAACATTTTGCAAGAAATGTAAATATTCATATTTAATACGATGGGAGTATATCCAGTAACGCAATCGCTTATTTTTCTTAAAAAAAATGACATAATAATGTTAGCTTAGCTTAAGGGAAATAAATAAAATGTAAATATTTTTAATACTAAGCTAAATGCTTAGCTTTTGTGCATGTGTGTAAAACAGTAACGCTGTGAGATTTTACTTGTATCACTTTATTACATTTTGCATTTTTAATTTTTGTAAAGTTTTTTCCAATACATACAGGGTGGACATAAAGTTTCGAACCGTTTTCATGAAATAATAGTTTGTCATAAATGAAATGTATATGATATATACAGATTCAGACAGGCGCTTTTTTATCTTAATTGAACATGACCGCCATTTTGTGTGTAAATACGAATGCAACCCAAAAGACGTTTGTAAGCATGTCGCCCGAAATCGCTTTATAAGCTTTGTATACTGGTGGCTTGATAAAAAGTACAGGGGCGCCAAATCTGATGAACGTTAAGGCATATTTCGGGGTTTCTCTCACGTCCAACGTAAAACGCAGGGTTTCCCAACCTTTTGAAAACCCAAAATTTCCCAGTAAACTCTCGTTCCTTCTCTACATATTCAAACCGCACAATAGGCACATTCTGTAGTTATAGTGTGAAATAAAATATAAATATAAGAACAGCAATGTTTTCAGTGTATTATTATTATTATTATTATTATTATTATTTTATAATTTTTTTTTTCGTATTAACGTCCTTTTTCACCACTGAGATATCCCAGACGTTGGACACCGATGAGATGAAATGATAAATGGGAAAATTACTTTTTTGGGGGTGAACCATACCAGGACTAAGTTTGCGGTACTTCCACGGCGTTTTCTATTAATGAGGACTGAGGAAAATCTAGATAAAGCCTCAGACTTCCCGTTAATCCGACCTCTGCTGTATAATAACAATATTATTATTATTATTAGGCGCACATGGACCTATGGTAATACCTGGAAAACTTCATCGTGTAAAAATATTTTAACATGAAAGAAAATAATTAGCGAAAAAATATTGAAATTATCATTACAAAAACAAACGAACTTGCACTTCTGGAACTTAAAAAGCCATGAGCGCGGATCTATCGCCAGTCCGCAATCTAATTTTCTCTGGACACATACACTGTGTAGATTCCGCAGAACACAAGTTGCAATTTGCCCTTGTAATGAAAGAGACCAGTTATTCGGTCACCTTTTGCTAGAGACGATACAGACTATAAAAAAGAAAGAAATGTTCTAATATTGTCGCTGGCGAAAAAAATAATGACCACCAAATAACTAAGATCTTTTTGAAATACGTTTGTAAATATGTAAAAACAAATAATTTTATAAAGAATGAGATAGACGCAAAGGAAAGAGTGTAGCGTAAAAATATTATTAATATTTAATTATTTTCCAATGCCAACACCTTGTTCTCATGTGCTCGTGGGCATTCCCTCCTGACATGGGGGCATTGTAGCGGATTTCTGAGGCCGGGAGCCCATAAAGCGGCGCAACTATAGATGATATGATTATGATTCACCTTTGGGTGAGAAATGAAATGTATTAATAAAGGCGCAGATGAGCCCTAAAGCCAACTAGCATTCATGTTCTCAGGATAAGGAAAAACTCCGGAGGGGGGAAAAATGAATAAAAATAAAAAAACTCACCCAGACAGTTTCATCTGACCAAGAGTCTAACCGAGGGTCAGCATCTAGACCACGGAGGCAGTCAAGTGTGAATATGTGATTATCCTAATAAGCAAACTAGATTCTTTAAGAGTTTAAGAACTGATATGCACACAAGCAGAGAACCATTGGCAAAAATGGGCACATCTGCAAGTTAAGCACTTAATATAATCAAATCACGTGTACATAGTGTAAATTCTAAACAAGATTTAGAGTTAGCTGTAGGCATAATCGGTATTGCAAACAAATATCACAACAATTAAGGCTTACCTAATTTTATTCTCTTAGAATTATTATTTCCCATCATTTGTTAATATAACAGCAACACAAAATTAATTGTAAATTATGCATTTCTACCCAGTTAGTGTAACATTAAAACATGTAATGTTATAAATAGTAAAGGAAAATGTTCTGTAATAAAGTAATAATAAAATCGCATAGAATAGGTGATCAGTTCAATGTCATGGTCACTTCGAAGAAATCACAAACACAGAAAGACGCAGGCACTTACTAACCGGCATTTGTATTTTTGAAAATGAACTGAGGAAACCCACGGAAAAAAAAAAGAAAAAAAAAGAAAAAAAACTGTAGCCATCAGCAGGAATTTAACCTAAGCGTCCGGTGATCTTTAATGCAACAAAATCCTGAAGTTTATTAGATTCTCATAAACACTTGTTATTTTTTCAAGATTTTTTATTTGTCTGTATTTAACCAAGATTTTGGAATGTGTTATTTTCGCAAACCTATTTGTATTTAATTTAGTATTTCCTTAATTTCTTACATATTAACTAAATTGCAAGGAGTATTGAAGTAGGTTATATATGGCGTGAAATATACATGCATTTTGAAAGCTCGGGGAAATTCTAGTCTAGAGTAAACTGACCCAAGATTTAATTTTCTGAATTAAAACGCGGAGGTGTGTCCCCTGATAAGAAGAAATCCAAACTTAAAAGAGTAGCTTGCTGATTGTTTCGAAAGGTATGTGGTTATGATATCACAACCCCGATGACGTAGGGTGCGCGGATAGGGTACCAGGAAATGAAAAATGACGTGGCTTCCTCGGCGTGACCTTTGTCGCTGTGTATGTGATGCTCTTCCTGGTTGGCAGAAGCAGTCAGTGTGTGGTTGGTAGTGCAGCGGTACTGAAGTTAGTCTCTTGTGTTGTGCATTGTCTTGCAGTTGGAAGCACGTTCAGTCGAGTGTAACAGAAAGCGAGAATGGGAGCGCGACAGAGCAAACGGTCGGTGGACATCACGACAACGCCGAAGAAGGAAGGTGCGGAGGACCAGCAACAGCCCTTGGATGGACGTCTGGGTCACATTGAGGAAGGGGCAGACATAAAGCCCGCGGCTAACGGTGCTCCCTCACACACAACCGCTGAGCCGGATATACAGGTAAGTGTCTCTGACATGCCATATCCTACAGGTTTTACATATGAAGCAAGCAAAAAGTTTTATCTGTAACCCTGATGACTTGTCCTCATATTAGAAGTTATAAACCTAAAAACACGGGTAGCTTTTAAAGGTTTTATGCCTTAAAATGCTTACATAGCACACACCTACCGCGTCCATTATTTGCTTATAGTGGAGCCACACCCTTGTAACATCTAAAACAATATAAAATAACAAAATGCTTATGTAAATGTAATCGATTACAATATTAGAATTCCTTGAAGTTTTCTTAGCAATTCATCGCGTTAGTACTAGAAAGATGAAGACAGATAGTTTCGTTTACATAGTTCACAGAGGCTTCATAGCAAGAATACAATGGGCGTCTGCTTTATAAAGCAAGAGCTGTTACAATGAATATTTCTCACTACTTTCACTGGTCGGGCGTTCTTGTTTCACGTCTTAGATCCATGCAGCATTATGTTTGTCAAGTGACGCTAGCTGCTTGTAATATTATATGCATTTTTAATAGCTATTTAAGATAGAAGTGTTTAA
The DNA here is from genome assembly GCA_030762175.1 of Metallyticus violacea. Classification (NCBI taxonomy): domain Eukaryota; kingdom Metazoa; phylum Arthropoda; class Insecta; order Mantodea; family Metallyticidae; genus Metallyticus; species Metallyticus violacea. The sequence goes on from CM060830.1 coordinate 51,614,694, forward strand.
AAGTTCCATTTTATTTTGCGAGTAGGATAAATTAGATTTATTGCAGTCATTCCAAAATGTCAAAGTAGTAGTTCGCATATTTCTCACCAGGAGAAGCATGCAATAAACTTTTCCTAAAACTTAATGTTAATAATACCACAGCGGTGGAAATTAGTGGTTTTTAAACGTATTTTGTCGCAGAAAAAATTTCACATTAAAATATTATATTTTCTCTATATATTATATTAAATTGCTGTTTAAAAGTGTTATGCATTTGGACATGCAAAATGATGAATCAGCTGTTACTCACAGACGTAGGATTTCCAACACACTAATGCATGCTAAAATGTCTTAGAAATCAGTTTAATAGTTTAATTTAGTTTCTGGAGCATTCCTTGAAATCGCGAAGCAGTCACAGAGACCTATGAACATAGAATTTGTCATTTACAATTACCACGATCTACATTTACAAACAATATCATGTACATCTGCATAAATAGTTACAATAAAAATGAAAAAGTAACACTTAGAACAACTCGGTTAAACAACAAAACCAGAGAAAGAAGCAGACAAATCACTCGATCACATAAATTTTACTATATAGGTATTTACATATACATTGATATAAAATCATTAGTGTTTAAAATCAGTATATTGTCACTCGGTATTTTCCTTTACAGAATAATAGGCTTTTTTACATTGGTATTTTATGAGAGCAGGTTTGAAGGATTTACCATTATTTACTAAAGGCTTTTAGACTAGAGGTAAGAACGTTTTGTATTAAAATGCATTCGTAATAAACTCCTTTTTGATGGCAGGAAAGTGTTGAAACCGGTTTATGTAGATTTGCTTTTTGTCTAGTGTTCTTGTCATGAATATTTAGAATTTTGTAAAAAAATGTCTTTATTTCATATATAAAAGTTCGTCAGCGATAATATATATTCACATGGTACAGTTAAAAGTTCAAAGTGCCTAAAGGGATTATTCGTAAGACATTTTCTGTAACAGCAAGACACACTCACTTTTAACCAAGTTTCCCCAAAATAATATAAGACTATTCATTATTGGATGGAACTAGGGCATATGAACTGTGTAAGGAATGTAAAAATATTTAAAATCTGTTAATACATTATAAATTGTATCCTTGTAAATGGTGATAAGTGATGCACCTATTTATTCCATATTGAGGAAGCTTGGGGATATAGAACGTGTTATGCATAAAAGGAATTTATGTTGGCGACTTGAAACAATGACGACATACTGTTTGATAATCTAGCTAGAAGGCTATTATATTCGTGCACTGCAGAATAACATCCTTCTGGAAGAGTTTTAATGAGTCAATGTCTACATCATTGTCATGCATTACAAAATTAACCTCGACTGTAATTACCACTAAAATAGCTAACACGGAGTTAATTTTATATTTGGGGTATTGCTCTTTTTCAGGTAGAAGATTGACATAATGCGGCAGGCGGAACCAAAGCAAACTGCAGGTTTGACGTTCCCCTGCAAAGTCTTGTAAGACATACAAGAATGCCGGGTTCCAACACTATTTATATCATTAAGCTAATCCATGAGCAGCCATTAAAACTAAAGTTATTTAAAAGCCCCAACTATTTAAAATTGTTAAACCCCCAATAACTAACCTAATGAGCTATAGACGAATAAGCAATTAAAGAATTCATATATATCTGACCAAACTCCTTAAACTGGTAATATAAATAGATTAATAATTACATTCCAAATTAAACTGAGGTTTTAATAAGTATTTTTCTTTGGTGGTGCAAATTATTTTTTTTTCTCTTATCTACCACAGTCAATGTTTACTGTTTGCGGACTTGTACACATTTCAGTATAAAGTGTGCTGTTAACCATTTTCAGAAAACGTTTAGGGTTCTGACTTCAATGCCTGCTTTGTTTTTATTCCCCCTCATTTTTTTTAAGTTGACATTTGTAAATCAAACATTTATTTACATAAAGAATACAAATTGTTTACCTCTAAAACATCACTTTTAATTCATTATTAATTTTGTTACTATAGAGACGTTTACCATGGTTGTATCTTTTGCATTGGAAGGCACCTTGTTTAAAGAGCATGCGCATTAAGTAATTTGGAAACTGTTACATATGTAATGAATCTTTTTCATAAAAAATTTGAAGATTTCTGCGTCTAAGCTCTAACAGGTTGTTGCAAAATGTCTCTGTCTAATGACGTCCTTGGCAGCCATTTTTGACGACCTTGCACAGCTGATCGGCAATTAACTGAGGTAGCTTTTGACCTATTGCTCGGTACACTTTGGTAATGTTGTAGTTTCAGCCAGATTTGTTTTAACTTAATTGATACATTTGTTTCATCTAGATGCATGCGGATTTTTAAACATCCAGGGAGAATGAAAAAGTAATATAGCCAGTAACTGAAGCCAATGTTAGATGAAGAGACAAAATCGCCTTTAAGCTCGTTTGGCATTTCTTTTACGTAGGCCAAGAGCTTTGAAACCTGGCGAGTGATTATTTTTTAATGCTATGACAAATAATGCATCGTTTATTAGTTACTTTCCAACATTTCTTTATATACTAGAATTATTAACAATCTCTATTATCCAAAATCATTACTGCTATCAAGGAATATTATACTTTAACATTAAGGAAACCATTTATTACTAAAAATAATAAATAATTTATCGTAATTGAGAATTCGTGATTATGAATTAATAAAAATTAATATTAGGTATTAAATGAACTATTAGTTTTGGTAATACTAAGTGTTCTGAAATGTACTTAATATTCATGCTGTTCATCCTATTAATGAATCTGTCATATTTCTTCTGGTGAGTGTCATGTTTCGTGCTATTAGTGGCAATTCAGCCTTTTCAGTTGGGGTTAAAATTTCTGAGGTAAACTCATCTTTATTAACAATAGACAAACGAAATATTTCCATCAGTACATAATGTTATGGTTATAATAGAAAGCATTGACTCTAGAGTAATTTATTAGAAAATTAACATTAATATAAATTTTATTTCCTCGTATTAAAAATTATTTATACTACTGATATAAACATTTAACACTCCTGAAGTATCTAGTTTTAATATGATATTTATACAGAAGTTTTATAGTAGTCGATGTTTTTACATGTAATTTGGAATTTTTATGCTTCCCCATAACCTGGATAGGTTGTATGTTTATGTTTAATTGGGTTAAAACCCCTCATGTTGCCTTATCTCCACCTCTCTTATCACCCTATCATCTCTCCTTATAGGTATCTCGTTTAACGTTTTCGCCACTGCCAGGCATTATGTCTAGAATACTCTGGTGCTAATGGGAAGAAATATCATAGCAGAGATGCACCACGAATTTCTGCTTATAGTACTGTGCGCTTGCATTGAACTGCTTTCTTTCCGGATTTAAAAATACACCTTCAAACAAAGAATTTTCCCTGGCGATAAATGGAAACTTTAAAATGGTTAAGAACTGTTATGATGTAGAAAACACGTATCTATACTAGAGAAACCAGAATTTTCGCATGTTTATCGAAAGCTGTGCATTTGCAGACGTTTGTGCATTTGCTTTCAAAGGGCAAAAATAAAAACTATTTTGTGCCTAAGGACAGAAACCTAACTGCAAAATATCAGGTACTTTTTGGAGTGAACGTTTTTCATTTTAGATATGGTAGTGATTGACTGAATTTGCAGTCACATATAAACATGGTATAGGGTTATAATATTGTGATAAGGAATTGCATCTTGTGGTCTGAAGATTTTCAAATAGTATTCTAAAAGTAAATATCTTATTGTTTTATAACTGATAGGGTTGTTATTTTGTCGAAGGTGTGAAAGAACTGAAAAGATTATTATTAAGGTTGCAAAACTAAAGGGAAAATAAAATTTAAGTTTTTAAGACCATTTTATTGACTCTTTGATTATACATATTTGCTCTAAATAAGACAGGTTTTCGAACAAAACAGTTATATGTGGGGAGGTATGATATTGGAAAGAGATTGAAAATTACAAGCATATAGAAGAAAAATTTACCCTGCTATCTTAGGTCTTGAATTGCTGTTAAACTCAATATATGGCAACGTAAAAACTTAATTTATTAGGGAGCTTTCTACCTCTGTTGTGACGTATCAAGCGCTGGGAGTGGAAGTTTAATTAGCAAAACTCCTGGCTACCTGTGGCAAATTACTCTCTCTTGAGAATAGATGACTTATCTTCACGATCGTGTACCAAAAGGGTGTGGCACTGTTGGTTAATTGTCGCTCAAATTCTATATTGCACACGAGGTTAGCACAGCCTAACCTAATTCTCAAACTGCATTCATCATGTTTTATCACAGTACTACGCTGTTTATTTTATAATTAACTGCAGTGGTTCTGAAGTAGGGAGAAATTTGCAAACATTGTGCAAGTTATGGGAGGTATTTGGTAACCTAACGTTATATATGTTCTTAAAATATTTAATTATTTTAAATCTAAGACCATTAGCAAAAGTTATAATTACATTAAGGACATATGTAGGATGATCCAGTTAACTGATGACCAATGTAACGGCAAGTACTGCATCGAGCGATAAGTCACCGATGAAGAAGAGCTGGGTTACACCACAGTCGGCTGACAGGCGCGGCAAACAATAATCGCTGGTAGAAACACTAGAATTAGCAAATTTTATATATTCTAATGCAATTAAGTCATGTAGTCACACAAGCTAGAAATGTCTGCCTTCATTTTCCACATATTTCTGTCATCTGTTTATGAAATCCTGCTCATTTCTCTGTGAAAAATAAAATTCATGGATATTATCAGTATATTAATCAAATTACGATTTGTAACTTGGTCATCTGAGAAATTCTCTAAAATTAATCTGATAGCACGAGTGGAGTCGACAAGGCTTAAGAATCAAATTACACGTTGTGGAATAGAAAAATTACACCTAATATTTTCCATTTAATATTTTATCAGATTTTACTATAAGATTACACACCGGTTCAAGTAACACTTGACAATAGCGTGAAACTCGAGGCCAACGTAGTAGTTCGGTAAACCATGCCCGCCTTCTTACCGGTCTTGAGCGATGATTTATTGACCAATGCAGTCCCTCGACGTCCTGTCAGTCATCAGATAATTCGATGACTCGATAACAGGTTGTTGTATTGTAAAAAGTTACAATTATTTGATTTCCAGTTTGGACATTATCATGACCTCTCTAAAACATTATTGCTGCTAATGCTGAAAACTTAATTCCTCACCAGTTGAATAATAAGAAAATCTGCTCAACTAATTTTGAGGTTCAGGCAAAATTCTCGCAACAGATCTTAAAAATCTCTTGGGATACTCTGAAATAAAATGAGTGTTTCAAGACTTAAACATAACTAGCATCCAGAGATTCCCAAACGTTGTAAAAAGTAAACTCAGGTTGAGAGGGAATGCTTCGAAATGCATCATTACTGCATAGATTTCAAACTGCTACTTAATTTAAATAGATGCATATTCATAGCTAATTGCATCTCCTAATTAAGAGGACATTTGTTACAAATGAATGGAGTTATATGGTAGTTAATTTGCTAGTAATATCTGCTTTAGCTTCCCATTAATATTCATAAGTTGATAATCCATATGGAATATATATATATATATATATTCTCTATAAATCTGGCAGAGAATGTTCGATGACAAAATTAGTTGTTTTGAAAAGGAGCTTGATTGCTTATTCGGAAGCTGAAGAAACGTGCCAGGTAGGTGAGGAACATCGAACTGGTTGAAGCAGTTTAATGATGTAGATAACTAGTCTTAAATATCAGCAGCGTTCTGAACTACCTTCAGTTATAGAAAAGACAGCACTGCATTCGAAGAGCCACTTGCCAGTAGCCTGGGCACCTGCAAACAGCTCTACATAATGTATAACAGTTGAAGAGCAGATGCATGAACTTATCGAAGCACAGGCTCAGTGAAGAGTTGATGAACAATTGCTTTAAAATCCCCTCCTCGACGAACTGTTCTGAAACCGCTTTGCGACATTTGATGACTTAATAGCTCTTGTTCCTTAATTTTGAAAAGGGAAAGAAATGGGTGGGAAAGAACTGTCACTGGTTCGTCAGAATAGTTTTGGACAAAAGGTGAATTTCGAAGATTTTTATAAAAATATGTTCCATTTTTACTGCTGAATCATCAGAGGCGATGGATACTAGTGATGCATAAGATGAAATAATAAGTTGGAAGGATTTTTTTTAAAGGAAGGAAACATATCAGACTTTGGAGTTCCTACCCGGCATTTTTCATTTATGAGGGAAAAACATATCAGGAAGACTGCCTGGCCCTGGCGGGAATCGAATCCCAAATCTCACGTTTAACGACCTCGGCCTTCCGTGGCACTAAATTTCGAAGATGTCCACTTCAGGTTAGTCCGAAACGATCATGGAGTTGACGGAGTTGTAATGCAAGCAACTGCACGGGTTTACGGCTGGCTTTAATAAATAAAAAGCACGCTGTACTGCAACGAGAGAGCGCCCATTGATGAAGGTAAACCCACAAAAAATGCAGGAATTGCTGCCTTACCCAACATACACTCCAGAGGTTGCACTTTCTAGCAATGGTTTTTGCCGGATTATGGCAACATTTCTTCTAGGAAGGTAGTTCTTTAATCTTGAAGATGTCAAAAACACATGTTCAGATTTTTTTGCTTCTAAATCCAAGGATTGATTTCGCCAACAAATTCAAATGCTCGTAGACACTTTCTGGCTAAAACTCTTAACGTAATTCACCATGAATCTTATGACAAGCACATTAGTCCCTGTAAGTGTGTGGGATATCAGGAAACTCTCAAGAGCGTTCAAATTAATGCACTTTCAAGTGTCATAAATAACAGCTGTTGACATTTACTAGCACTCTTACGAAGCAATAGATTCGTTCTGTTAGTTTGCCTCGTGCGAACCAAACACACTCAACAGTCCTCGTTTAAGCGAGAGGGAGCTTGCTATGGGACGTTAACCTTCTTCCGGGATTCCTAGATATTGTTCTAGAGAACGCTTTATTTATCCTAATATAAAGGTTTTGTCATGTATTAAATATTAGGGTAAACGATACCATTGTTTCAATATTAGATACATTTTTTGAAATTATTAAAAAGATTAGCTGGATTTTCTTATTCTACAATACATACAACATATATTAGACGTTTATTATATGAATTACAGATCAATTTAAAAATGATATAAAATATTTTGGAACAACGCACCAAAACGAGGGACCAATTTCTTTTAAGGTTCTCAAGGAACAGGACTATTATGAAGGCAGGCTGCAAAAAGTAGCAAACACAACCGAATATTTAAAAAAAAAAAAAAGTATTATTTGCATTGCCTTTTTAATGTTTAGTTTTTTTCTTCATAATAGCACCGTGTTATAAATACAGAATTTTTATGTACATTATTTTCAAAAAGTTTCTTTGTAAAATATTTTGTTAAAAGAAATTATCTAATAACTGCTCATTTATCTGCATACTGTAAAATTATGAAGAAAGCCCATGCTGTAATTTTAAATGTAGTAAATGTAGTATTGAATGTGAAACACGGATACACAAGAATATGTCGTTCCCTTAAAACAAGGGAATCGGTTTTTAAGTCGAGTTCGGTAGAGAACCTGCCTGAATAATGGAACATATTTCGAAATAGAAAAACAAACATTTCAATGACGACTTGCGATAGGTAAAAGAAACGCTCTCCTGGTGGGCTGAAAGAAAAGGGAAAGAGAAGAAAAAGCCGGCTTATCTTCTGTTTTCATTTTCCTCGTTTTGTGTGTTCAGTTTCCTTTCCAAAGAACGAAAAAGCGTTTCTCGGTCTCTTGGCAACACAAGGGCCCTTATGCCAGACATGTCGGATGTGCATTTCGCTATATTGCGCAGAATTGTCAAAGCACTCGGTCGTTGGTGAGAGGAAACAGGCTGGGAAATGTCAAGCCCACTACAATCTCTTTCTCACCTTTGTCGAGAGGAAATTGTGCAACTTGCTAACGGATTGGACACTGTTTAATGCTTTGGTACTTAGTTCGCATGAAAAGAAGTGCCTCTTACGTAATAATTGTACTCTTCCTCTAATCTCAGAAGTTATAAATGCATATTATGCAGACAACCTTCATCCTGGAGGATCAAGGACCAATTTCTTTTGTCCAGCAGAGTCTAGGTGTTGGCAGTCTAGAGCATTGTATAGTATTTATAAGTGTTATCAAATTATCTCGATTTAGAAGTGCTTATGCAAGCCACTTCTTTGCCGTTTGAAAACAAATGTGAACTCCACCACTCCTATATATAATATAAATGAAAAATAATGTAACACAAAGAACAATATAACTAAAATAACAATAACTAATGAAACAGAAAAATGGATAAAACACTTGTAAAGTCACAGATGCTTCTCTAGTTATTGTTTTATATATATTCTTGCCATTGAAGAACTCGCAGTAGTTCGAAATATAGCAATTTCAAGTGTGACTCTTTCTCTGTGTTTTATCTTTATCTACTTTTATTTTTAGTGTTAATTTGTTACATTGTTAATAGTGTTTCTTTATTTTTATGTTTCATTAATATTGTTTGCACCTCTGGTGCTGCTTTTATATTTGCTTATTAGGCTTTATTTGCTTTTGTGTGTTTTGCTTTTGCGTGTTTTGCTTTTGACTTCTTTACTATTTATCTATTTTTCTTTTAATTTTATTTCTGTGTTTTCTAAAATACTTTATTATATATTTGCAATTTCAAGTATGACTCTTTCTCTGTGTTTTATCTTTATCTACTTTTATTTTTAGTGTTAATTTATATATATTGCATTGTACATACAATATATACAATGCAGGAACATTATCTTATAAAGACAGAATTAATGTGTATTCTAAAATTCTTCCAAGTCTTACTCGTTACAGCGCGCGATTCGTAAGCTTACCAACAAGGCTATGTAGTCACTGCAGTAATTGTGTTATATGGCATGTACTAAAGACGCAGTCTAGTATGCGTACTCTGTTAGCTCTGTGGCAGAGTGTGCAGCGATTCCGTGGTTAAGAGCGCATGTTCGCCTCCCGGTATGCAGCACTTTTTTCTCTCTCTTTAATAAACCATAGTAATATTATGGCAAATTAGTTTCGTAATATTGTTTCTCATACACAGCAAGCTTTAACTTTAGCATATTGTAATATTTTTTTCAGTATTTGTTCTATCTAAATGCAATATGCTACACTTGCATATCCTGCATATGCAAAAAGGACAAAAAGATGACTTATGAGCACAAATTCAAGAAGTCTGGAATGTTGTACCCTCTCGTTTACACTACTGTAAAAATTTGACGTCATCTATGCCCCGAAGATTGGGAGTAGTTATACATGCTGAGGTATCAATGTTTATTTCTGTCTTTCCAAATTAGAAGATAAAACTTCGTTTCATGTATTTATTTAGTTATTTGTAAAGTATACGTTAGTTGTGTTACGTTTTTGTGCGTGCGTAGGTAATGCCATATAACTTATACGTTAAAATATAATATTTTATGGCAACATTGTTCTACGCATACATTTATAAAACTAATAAAAATGTGGTATTTGAACCCCGGAACTTAACGCAGAAGAGCAATGCCTTCTAAACTGCTCGGCCACTCTAATGTTCTCTTTCCATATGCTTATGCTTGTAACTATTACATTTACAGGCAAAGCGCCCACTGCATGCGCATGTGAATACAGCGTTTGCGAGAGTCCCCGAAGTTCCCCGATCGAGACATAGAATCTGGTGATAACTTCTCTCTCTCATTTGTCAAAAGGTTTACCTGTGTCATTTTACTCTCGGCTACGAGGGATTCCGCAGGCGACGGCACCTGTATTTCAACTCTACTTCCTGAACCTGTTCTCTGCCGGTCTCACGGCAGTATACATTCATTCACGTGGATTATTAGAAACTCCAGAGTAATGCCTCTGTGTCTAAACTTTATTTAAAATGCGGAGCAGCTCGTCTTGTGTGAGCGGAATGAATCCTGAACTTTTTAATTGCTTCCTTTCACGAGATTGCGCAGAAATTTGAGCGTTCAGTGTAAAACAAAAAGCCATAAGCGAACATTACCTTTTTAACCCGGGGAACCTATACAAAACTCACTTTCGAAATTAGCTGAAGTGGGATTTTCAGAATGTGAAGGAAACTATTGAAATGAAAGCAGAATCGTTACGGTGGCAATGAGAATGCGTTTTCTCTAAATAACTTTTGTTAAGAACATGAAGTTTATTAAGCATAATAATTTGAGACTCGTATACGATAATTTCAGTTTTCACAGCCTGTGGCGACTCACTAGCAAAAGCAGACTTTAAACACCATTGAAAAGAAAAGGGAAGGGAAAAAATAAAAATAGGGGGGGGGGAGATTCTGCAAAGTGGTTAAATTTTCGAAAATGTTTACATAGATAAGGTGTATTCTGGAAAAGTTTGATTAGTTATTTACATTCTTTTTTCAATATTTATTAAAACAAATATAAGATTTAAATTGCTTTGATTAAATATTAGTCTACAATCAAAACTTTTGTTCTGAATACTTTACAGTGATATAAATTAGCTCTTACCCACAAATTTTCTTAGTTCTGTCAATTATTTTATTCAGGAATAGTAAAAACTCTGTGTTAGTCATTTACAGCTTTAGCTATTGTTTAAGATTAACTGGTCGTGTATATTTGTCAAATACGAAACTTGCGTTTTTAAATATAAGGTGTCTTTTAATATATATATATATATATATATATAATATATCAGTTCGTATATATGCGGTACATAAGAGCAAATTTCATTTCAATGATTAATTCAGTTTTATTTAATATGTAATAAATTAAATTATCCAATATATTACCTTTATTGTGGTTTAAACATTTTTGTACGAAATTAATTTACAGATACCATCCTTTGAGCTATAATCATTCAGTTTATATGAATCCTCTCTGTAACCATGAAATGTATGTGGAAAACTTGCATAGATACTGTTCGTCGAGTAGTGCAAGACATTCTCACAGCCTCAGGGCAGTTCCGGCTGAGTTTGTGCGATATTCTCGCCGGGGTCGCCCAACATGTGTTGATAATTTCTTCAGGCGGTAATGTGCTCGCCATATGTTGCAACTATACAAATATTGTTCTTATGACGATTAACAGAAGCCTTCGGAAGAGCCAGGTACTGTCCGGTTCCTTCAAACTGCTTTAGGGTATAGGCTCTTTTGTTTCGGAACGGAAATGTGAATTAAAAAGAAATTAGGAAGGTGAACCAAGGCACCAGAAGATATATGATGCAGCTGCTATAGTGTTCCATACCTTCACACAGTATACAGCACTCTGTCGTCAACAAATGTATAATTCCTAAGGGAAAATCTAATGTCCCAGTCGACCTCCAAGTTAAGCAGAATTTAAATTTGATAGTACGTGGACATGCATATAAATAAAAGCTTCATAAAAACATTTCACTAAGAAATAAAACATTAAAATCTGTCCAAAAAAAAAAAAAAACATGTTCCTGAAACAGTGTTTCTGAAACGTTACAGAAAGAAGATCAAACATTAATCCTTTCGATAACTCACTTGACGAAAAATGGACATACGATTATTTCTTTGATATATCTAATGTGTAAGATGGTGGAAACGTTTTACATGTGTATAGTTGCTGCTCGTAAATTTTGATCGAAGAAAACTGGCATACAACTTTTCTTGGGGAGCATTGCTATTGGCATATTCCCGCTAAAATAATTGAATTTCTAGTTTTGAATCTTTAGCTTAGTAGGTATATGGTAGCTCCATAAATTTTTTCATCTTAAAACTATAAAACCCTTATCACGTTTAGCATTCATTTTCCATTCAAAGTTATTAGTGCAATTAATGCATTTTTAAATTGGTGCATATTAGTGCAGTTAATGAATTTTTTAATAATGCTTATGCTACTGAGGTACCACAAGTGGTGGACATTAATGATACACGAGATGAAATGATAAATTGAATTGTTTATTGTTTATTTTTTAAGGAACAGAGCATTCTGGGCTTAAGTTTAGGATACTTCTCCGGCATTTGCCATTTATGAGAACTGAGGAAAACCTAGGAGAGACAAAAAAAAAAAAAAACGATCGGGGAGGACGGTCCTGGTGGGGAATTGAGCCCCCAGACCTCCCGCTAGCGTTTCTCGGTCACCCCTGTCAATAATGCAATTAAAGTATGACTGACATTGGCCTTTTGTTTCAAATGCATAATTCAGTACAGCATCTAGTTTGTTTTTTGCTAAGGTTCTCGGCAAATTCCACGAAAACTTCGTTTCATTTTTTTAATATAGACAGTCTTTTGCAATTTTAGCTTCTAATCAAAATGAGATTTCCAAAAAATGTATATATATATATATATATATATATATATATATATATACACATAAATCTTAGGTATAAGAAAATAAAATTTGTTCTTTCTGTCATCTCTAGACCGAAATTGATGCTGCGACATAGCCGTATGCGTGAAAATATTCGAACGTTATCTCAAAGTGGAATATTTCCCTTGAACACACAATAAAAGTACTTAAATGGTCACTACTTCTGAGAAAAAATATAGCAAGAATAATAACAACTCGTGCTATACATTGAAACAGAGTTCATTATTAAGGAGTGAACATAACCTAATTCAACTTTGCAAGGAGCGTTCATCTTGCACTATAACTTTTTACTAATATATTACATTCATTCGCGGAACAAAAAGTTACAACCCCATAATTTTGCGGAGTAGGCCTTTAATAATTCTGTCTTTGATTGTTTCACAGTAATATACTACGCTACTGGCGACAGCTACAACTACTACACGATTAAAACCCAAGTCGTCAGCTGTTGGGCAGTTTTGAACTTCACTATCAAACAAATAGTTATCGAAAAGTTACGTTCACGTAGGAAAAGGATTTAAGTTACCTGTCCAATAACATTTATGGAACAGATACTTTGCAAGGGAACGAAACAGATGACAGGAGCTAGGTCCAAGTGTATTTAAAATAATATTTTTAAAATGAAATTGCCAAAACTAAAAATAAACTGTACAACAATGGAAGCATGTTCTCATAGTTTTAGATTTAGTGCAAGGTATTTCAGGGGTTAGTAAAAACCAATGGTAACTTCATTAAGAAAAATAGTATACTAACATTCTTTTATTAAAATGCCTCGCAAGAGAAAATTGGTGGCAACGTTACTTTCCTGACAGGGATGTTTCGGCCCCTATCATCTCAAACTTGGAAACCTATTTCCATAGGCTAGAATCTTAATCACTTCAGATAACCCATATCTCTAATTTGTATGCTGTGAAGCGATATTTAGCATCTTATGTTAATTAAATGTTATAGTTTTTATTTCAAGCATATTTATATATTAGGTTTATAAAACTGAAGAGTTATAATGCACGGTGGCCCATTGAGATGCTAAGATAGAAAATTTGCACGAATTGAAAAATGGCTACAGCAAAAGGAGAGCAATTAACTCTTTATAATGACCACGTAAGTGCTTGTTGAGATTGGAAGACAATAGGCTGATCTGTGGTCGCTTCGTAACGTTGAAAATTCGCGCCACAAGACGTAATAGAGTCAGGGGCAAGCCTTTCGTAGCTCAAAAGTTAGCGTCTAAAAAGCTTTGACCGGATATGATCGTACCCTGACACTCTCGTAGTTTTCTTGGATTCCTGCTCCAATACACACAGAATTCTCGCACGGATGGCAGTAATACTTGTAATGGGTTTAATCAATATTTCTCTTCGACAACTTGTTCATCATACGTTGTGAATTTTTCACAATCCATTGTCTACCAATAAATGGCAGAGGCCAAAGTACTGGCGAATTCCCTTTTAAAAGAAATGACGAGACTCTAGGAAACACAACAAAGTTTACGATCTTCTTTCAGAAGTTCTGTGCCAACCCACAGAAGTTATTAGAGACCTTGGTAATCCCACCAGGTCCAAATTTTTATAAGCAGATGAAGGATTTATAGTCGGAGGTGCCTCCACACTGGTGGTACAAAAATGACATAATCATGGCGATATAAGTAAAATGCTGGCAACAATTATATTTTTTTATTTTTCCTACGGACTAAAGGAGAGTTTTCAGAAAACACATCAGTATAACAAAATTTCATTTTATTACATACGTGTGAGCAAACACTTTACAATCAAAATATGAATCGCTAACGATTGGAAGGCAACAAAAGTGAATAAATTATATCTATCGGTTAAGATTTGTTGCGTAGGTTCGGCCGTATTCCTGTCTTCCTGGTTTATTAACTTCTATCACACCATTTTGGTGAAGACGAATACAGTGATGGTAACTTGTTTTTGTCAACAAAACCGCTTCATATATTGAATATCTTTGGTGGATACAGAGTTGAGTTTAGTTTTCTTTATTGGTGAATGTGTCTGTTGTCTGTCTGATGGATAACCGCCCTAATAAAATTCAACGTATCGAGGTTGTTTCAGATATCCATCACTCATGGCTCGATAGCCGCGCCGTAACATATTTCCTGAGGGAAACTTAACAGCTATGCATTCGCTATCGGTGGAAGGTCAATGCTAATGGCTTATTTCTGACTCTATTTTTCCCAAGCCTCGCATCCGTGGTTGGATATGAGAGAGTTGGATAAGACGAGGTTGAATGCGGGCCTGGTGAGAATGCCGGTCGCATTGAATTATCTGCCGTCTACAAATACCAGAGGGCATCTTTTGTCGTGGCAGCAGCACCATGAAAGGCATTTTAAGGATGGGCAATGAGACGTGTTACATTTATACGACCTTGATAAAAGAACGGGCTGCCCTTGGTCTCATTGTAAGCAGAGAATTCCAATGTCATCTCTTTTCGATTGTGGGTGTATCTGGGAAAGTGGGTTTTCAGCCCCTACAGGACTGCTATGCGGTGTTAACTGTCTCCAGAGTTTGGGTCCAAGGTTAAAGGGAGTATATCCTAAAGGGTAATTTACAAGACCAAAGGCCTCTTGCCGCCAATCCGGGGAAATTACTAGGCTATCCTGCTTAATCACTATTTGAGTAACTTTACACAGTAGGGGAATTCCACAGTCGCTAGGCGCGCATGTTGCATTTCGGCCAGCATTTGTTTGATTTGATTTATTTACGGACGCCCTTTAACATCTCAGGTCATCAGCGTACCATTCTATTCAGGGCGTGAAACAGCCGATAAATTTTGCTCGGAGGCCTCTTCTTTCAGGCTTGAGGTTCTTTTTCGTGCCGTAACTGTACGACACGGGACCCACGGTATAATACTGCAAAACCACAATTAAAGAAATATCCCAGAACACTATAAGGTTCAAATGTCCATTGCCCCCCCCCCAGTGGTTGGGACAAACTGAAACTATAATCACATTCAAAATGAGGAATAGTTCCATCATCATGATGATTATCATCACCATGTTGATTTTGGAACCATTTTTCAGCAGGAGGATATTGATATGATTTCTGAGGAGACGGCTTAAGGACTGTGCACTCAGTCATACTGTGCGACGGTGATGGAGGGAAAATATCGTGTAATGTGATAGAAGGTGATTTAAAAGTAAATGACTCATCTTTACCTTGTCTTACTTTGACCAGAAACTTATACTGAACTTAAGCATATGTCAAAACTACCCATCAAACTAAAAATATGTCGGAACACGGACAAAATGGCGTTACGACTGCAAGCCTATAAACAACTGACAGCTGAGGGCAAGTTATGCTCGCAAGACCTGTCTCCTGCTTTGTTGCCAACTCGTACATTAGTGTGCCGTAAACAATAAAAGGTTGAATCGTTCCCCCCCCCCCGTTTTCTGTTATTGACTTACAATGAATGAAAAAACTTTCTTTATTAAATCTTTGAGACATGACTCAAACAGTAACCTGAGAAACGAAGCCCCAAAAATAGCTGACACAATTTCTAAAGGAACTAAACAAAAAACACTGGAACGCTTCATTTACCAAATTGCTGACATAGCTAGGAACGTGATTATCTTAGTAGATTCGCGCAGTTTTATTTATCTGACTCTTACCCATTTTGCTTATTATTTCTTCACGTCATTTTTGTTTTCAGTTCTGTATAGTAGAACTCTAGATTTAGGTATATGGTTGATCTCGTTAAATTGAGTTAATAGATAAGTAAACGATGTTGAAGAACGATTCTCAACTTGTTCTGTCAAACAGCTATGCCAGTATTCTGCCCAGATGAAGATGTTGTAGTTTTTCTGGCTTAAATTTGGCCATGAAATTATTAAACAAAACGCTGAAATGTAAAATTTATGTAAAAGAAACCTAATTTGAAGTTTTTTAATGTCCCCATGTCCTATAGACTTAAGGGACATTGGGAGTGAGTTTTTGGCCGAAATCGGTAAAAAAATTTAAAATCATTTGCTGCAAATGATTCCTTGAACCATTGGGCATCCATAAAGAGTCAACATTTCCTTCCCCCCATTCCTTGCGGCTTAATAGCCATTTAAAGAGCTCCGCGTGACTTTTTCAGCCTGCCCCACCCCCTTACAGAAGTGTGAAATGAGATACACAACTGTACTGTCTGATGATGACACAGGAACTCACCAGCAACTAAATGAAGTGGTTATGATGCTGATGTGGAAATATTGAAGGAAGAATGTGTTAGTCATGCAGCAAAGTTACAGTTTTCCTCAAGCTTAAGAAATATGCTGTAACCGTGGTAAGCTGAAGTTTGAAACTATGAAAAGACTAATCAGCTATTAAAATGTCTGTCATGAGAAATGTCATATATACTACACTTTAACGTTACAAAACAACAGACCAGAAAGCCAGAATATTAGAAGTACTCCATAGGGACTGACCCCTTGGTGTTTCTACAATAGGAGCATAGTTCTCAGTGAGACTCTGCAGATGCATTGCAAGATGTCTGTTCAGTTTGATGATAGTACGGTTAGGAGAATTCTCCCAATCTGCCAGAGACTAGCTAGCAGCTTTATTAGTGGAGAACACAACATTCAAATGAAAGTGTTCATTCATTTGGAAAAAGTATCCCAAAAGTTCTTTTATTTCTAAGAAGCAGCTCTAAATTGGGGCATGAAAAGGTGTTTCTGCTATTAATATGGGCGATTAAGCTTCAGGAGCTGAGATATATGATAAGAGGTGAGGAATGTTCGGCAGCTGCTTCAAAGATCAGTAAGACCTGGAGTACGACTGGACTCCACGAGAGCAGGTCAGCTGTCACAAGGAGGAAAGGACCTACAGGTTGCAAATGTAGCACAACACAAGAGGACACGAGAATTATAGACATACATAACTATTAATCAGGAAGGTTGTGATACAAAAGCGCACAATTCACTGTTTCCCAGCATATTTTTTTTATAAAACAGATTTTTTCCCAAATTTTCTTTTTCACACATTCAAAATGCTCCACAAGTTTCAATTTTTGTTTAAATTAAATGCAAGTTCCCCAGAATGTGCAAAAGTATCCATTGCAATATTCTATGAAACAAAATGCATATAACACCAATAATATTTTTTTAAAAAAATTATGGAAATTTTTTAATTTTAAGATTAAAATATCTTTCCATACAATTTTTATATAGGTTCAAAGCTCCAATTGCAAAAATATCTATCCAATTTCTCAACTCATGAGCTGCGTGGGACATTTTGATTATGCTACATATTTATATAATAAAATTTATGAAATAATTTATAACTCACAAAGTATTTATCCAATTTGAATTAAATTTAGTATACATATTAATTTAACAGCAATGCAATAACAGTAAAAATTTCAGAACAATCCACAAAAGTGTGGCTCTTTGAAAATTCATTCCCAGTTTCCCGTAATTCTGGAATGGAAAAGAGTAAATGGGGAAGGATTTCTCTCGGTATATCCTCTTACACGCCCCAGGCGCATCTCATTGTGTGCAGTAAAAACATGAATTTAAACGGTATCTGTTTGGAGCCTTGATTGCTGGTTGAAACTAGCCTGCTCTCTGTTGCTGTTGCTGCCGTTTGCAAAGAAATGGAAAGCTTCAGGCGTCTGAGCAAGGACCCGTTTGTAAAGCAAAAGGTTATAATTTTCGTTCATCATTAATTCATGTAATCCGTCATACGAGAAGCTTGTAACAGTCTGTTAAGAACTGGGAACTCTCCTTTCGGAAGGAGAGCAGGAAAAAGAGAGGGGGAAAAAAACATCAAGCAGGAAAGTTCTAGTAACCTTCAATAAATGAGGAATAGAAGATAATAGACATAACTGTAAACTACAGATATTCATACATCGCTAATATTATATGGAGGCTATGTACGAACTTCGATGTTCAGTTCTGCAAGGCTAAACAAGAAGAAGAAAAAAACTATTAAAATCATGCCCATAAATGCCTGGTATATTACTAAACAAAAGTTTATATTCACAAAGCTGATGTCATGTTTCATTTCTAATTAATACGGCACTTTGTGACAAACCACTAAATGAATCTACGGGGAATGTAAAACGTTTGTTCAAATGTTATTTACCTGCAATTCATAATAGTTAAAAGGCGTTGAAATATCTCTATTACTTTTAAATGTCTTGCAGAGTGAAGTCTAGCGATATGCGGACCTGGAGCTGGCGCAACTCTTATCAAAGATAGAATTGAATATATCTCTAACATGGCTAAAATGTGCTGCAGCTCCGTCATGCAGAAACCACATTTATCTTATTAGAAGTACAATCCAACACAGACCAACAACACACAGCCTAGTGGAGAAAACCTAAACATCAATCTTAACAGATTTCTTTAACAGCCAAACCGTTTAGCCTGAAAATGTTTAAACAGGTTTCTTTAGCAGCTCAGTGTATATGCAGTTTGCAATTTGAGTAGTTTGTCACATTGATAAGATTAAACGAACAGGGCGATAAGTTAGAATGTACCTCATAACTTAAGTGCTAAATTATAATTCCTTGTATTAGCCATTTCCGCAGATACATAAGCATTTTTAGATGGAAAAAATTGACACTGGTAGCCGAGGTCGTTAAGGCGCGAACTCGTGAGGTCTGGGATTCGAATCCCGACAGGGCCGTTCTCCCTGACAGTTTTTTTTTTTAATAAGATTTCCCTCAGTCATAAATGGCAAATGCCCGGCAGATACCCTAAACTTAGGCCTGGAACGCTTCCTTCCTTAAAAAAAAAAATTCTTTCCCAATATATCATTTCATCTCGTGTATCACCAGTGTCCATCGCCTGTGGTGCCTCAGTAGTAAAAACGAGCGTTATACAATATATATATATATATATATATATATAAATTAACACTATTCGTTTATATATATATATAGCTGGGTCTAGCTTCTTGCCATTGAAGAACTCGCAGTAGTTCGAAATATAGCAGTTTCAAGTGTGACTCTTTCTCTGTGTTTTATCTTTATCTACTTTTATTATTAGTGTTAATTTGTTACATTGTTAATAGTGTTTCTTTATTTTTATGTTTCATTAATATATATATATATATATATATATATAAACGAATTTCTTGAAAATATTTTATCAAATTTCACTGGTGGACACCTTAGGGTTTACGACGAACGGAAAATTTTAGAACAATTTTTAAGTGTATTTGAATAAAGCATAACGGAATTACAACGACAGTTTGCCTTACATTTTCCGGATTGTTTATTTCGATAAAGTAAAAGTGTTTTATACCATTAAACATATGACAATTTTTAACTGCATTTGAATAAAGATTGTTATTAGAGAATATTTTCGTAGGAACGTCATTAATCTGGTGTATAAATTTCGAGCAACAGGGCATACAGTGAAAAAGAAAAGTGTCGGACAATGCTGTTGATATTAGAGAAAGATTGCGATCTCTAGTAAATCTGTTAGGAAACTAGCTGCAGAAATAGGGATCTCGCACACAATTCTCAGGAAGAAATTGGGAACGTACCAATTCACGAGCTTCAATCTGTTGACTTTATGCGAAACTCCAGAACTGTCTCATTGGTTTCAACAACACTTAACAGACATTCCCTTAACAAGAACAATAGAAACCGAGTAAGGAATACAGAAAATCCACATGAATTTGTCAAGATATCATTGTATCCACAAGAAATTGGAGTTGGTCTGCCATGTCAAGAAGTGGGAATATAGATCCAAAATTGTACAATGAAACTTTCAGTGCTAAGGTGTACGGAGAAGAAATCCTGAACAAATTCCTTGATCACGATGAAGAGCCACAAGAGATATCCAACAAGATGGTGCTATTGCACATGCTGCAGATACTACAAGCATTCTTCGAAGAGTTCTACAACAGGACAATAAATGTTCTCCATTATATGCATTAAAGATTGAAGCTTTCATTGAAAATTGTTCAATAATTTGTGTAAAAATCCGGAGTATATTTGAGTTTCTAATTGAATGTAATACGTTGTACACGTTGCGTAAAGAATACGTGAGTCTGAATAGTTCAATTGTGATGATAATATTAATAATAATAAAAAATGTTTTAGCACTGTCTACTGTATTTTGATTAACAGACAATGATCTGAATCCTAATATTACGTTGTAACTAAATGGATACACCACTTTCCGTCCCTTCTATACGTAAGTCTTTTGTTTACATTTTGCTTTAATAATATGAAGAAAAAAGGGGGAGAGCAAACTATTTCCGGGTCTAAACAACATAAATTTATAGTCAACTTAATGTTAATTTTTTTTTGACAATTATGATTTATTTTTTAAACATTTTTGTTTATACAAATTATTCTGTATCGCTATATTTCTTTTCTGCATCAATAAACCGCGTGTAGCTAATTCAAGATTTGTAACTGGTATATCAACTTATCCAGAGGCTTTACTTACTATGTTTTGGTATTATTTAAACACATATTTAACAAAAGGCGCGAAAATCTCTTTAGTCCAGGAAGATTTTGACTTCTGCTAGGTACATTTAGTGTGAGCCATATTAGCATTTCGTAGCAAATGTTTTAATATTTTAAATGCTTTAAAAACCCCAGCATTTTATTCTCTCGCGTGGGGTTGTGTTTTAGAAATGTTGTGTGAAAGGAGAATAAAAGAGAACTCCTTTTGAGACCCGAGTATAAAAATGCCACAAGGACGATAGCAATGGGTGCAAACGAGGGTTTGTTTTACTGAATACACTCGGCGACATTCACAGAGCAAGACAATGGAAGAAGTTATTCGCTGTGAACAATGTTGCCACAGAATGTTGTTTTCAAGGTTGTCAAGCATGTTAACGGAAAGAATGCGGCGCAGGCTTTGTATTCTCATTTGCAAATGAGAAGAGACAATCTCTAATGGAGTTCTCTGAAGACATGAAATATTTGAATAGCTGAAAATCGAATTTATCAATCGTGTCTTTTGCTTTTGTTCTATCATAATGTTTAACTGAAAGGTTAGTATTTTGCATAATTAATAACTGTTCTTTCTCCATGTGTTCTCAACTGGCATGGGATAGAAGTTCATAAATGTTCTAATCTTGTAATATTGAATTTCCAAAACGAGTCGAGTAATAATATAATTAACGAGGTAACATCAAATATAAGCTGTTTATTTATTTTTTTTGTAATTTATTGAAACCAAATTAAAATGGGATACATATTAATGCATCCCATTTTTTACATAATTTACAAATGCATTTTTCCCATCGGATAGGAACTTATTAATTCCGTTATCGAAGCAAAAGAGTAGGGCTGGATTTGCAACCAGTTGCCTACAAATGCTTCCACATCTTCTGCCAACCTCTTAGTGCATACTTGGTAAACGCAAGGCCATAAGTCTGTACTGGATGGTGTTCCAAATCTATCCAGAGTTTTTCTCTTGTCGTAGCGCCTGTATGCAGACGGGCATTGCCTTAGAGAAAAACTTCTCTAATAGGTTGTCGACGTCTTTTTCGCCGATAAGAACATTTTGCTCAACCAGAAGCCAGCCAGCATGTATTGTTTTTTCCAACGTTCATGAAGAAAATGTACGAACAGAATGTCTTGAGAGTTTCAAAAAATTGTCCAGACTGGTGAATTTTTGCTTTGAGAGGAGCGGATTCCCCTCGTTTCCTTCACTCCAAGCTCGCATGCTTCGATTCAGAAATCTAGTTGTGTACCCATATTTCATCGCAAGTATTGAAACAAAAACCTCTCGACATACTCCTACACTTTCAGCCTTTTATTTCTCAGTGAAAATTTGAGAAAACCCACCTGATCGAGACTTTTTCGATACCCCAAGATATCTCAAATGAAATGAACATTTCCCTAATTTATCCCAACCTCAGAAGTGATTTCAGAACTAGTCGAAAGTCGATCACATTTGATAAGGGTCCTAATGGACCCTTAATGTTTCCGTTATACTGGTTATACTGGTCTGAGGTCGACGTTGGTGACTAATTTTGCACAATTTTTCAACCTTCTGTGAAATTTTGGTACTTTTAATCTTTGCAGCATTTGTGCCGGTTTTACGCCCTCTCGGGCCAGAAAACTTTATGCGTAGCGCAATCGACAAGTGTACCTCTTGCTCGGACATGATGCTGACAAACGAAATGACTGTGCGGGGCGAACAGGATTCTCCTACTTCTGAAGTATCCACAAGCAACGTCTCAAGACATGCCAATCACAAACGGTAAAATAGAAATTCACCCTCGTATATCTAATATGAGTGGACACTCTGTTTATTCTAATAACAAATATAAAAGAAGTGAACTAAAGTAGTTGTGTCTATAAACATGTAGTGAAGAATAGCAAAAGAAATGGGGGGGGGGGAGTCCGTGCCGCAGGAATTGCATTACCTAAGCCAGGCTTTTGGTTCAACCTGATATGCATATGTATTTAACAAAAAACAAACCTTCAGGCTTGAAAGTATATGCTTCTCCCATATTTTATTTACTGGTTATATTGTTAGCTTAACGTTTCCAATTGCACTTGGCTGTATAACAACTAAAACGAATGTGGTTAACATTTAAACTGCATAATTAATTTTAGACGTATGCTTGCTTGTTTTTGTGTGTTCCAAAACCGTTGTTTCTCTCCGCCTGCATTTATTGTACACGTTACACTACCAAGGTTGATAGACTACTGAACATTGCTCCAGCATTCCCAGGAGTTCGACTTTTGCTGTTCGGTACCGAAGTCTTAGGAGGCCGCTGTCTGCAAGGCTAAGTCGGATTATTCGTCCATGCGCATGCGCAGACTGTTTCACATGATAGCGAATATCCAATTATTAAAGTTAACAATAACAATCCCCCCATATGCCACATCGCCCGCCCCGGGGTGGGGCAGTTAATCGATGTCTTAAAAAATGTGGTTTTCAGGTATACCCCAATCCTAATAGTCCAGTTTCCCTGATTTTCAGAAATTATTTTTCTTAATTTATTTGAATGGTATATACAGAGTTTTGCTGAAAAAAGGGGTTTCCAGTAAACCCCCAATCATAGTTTGATTTCCCTTATTTTCAGAAACTATTTTTCTTTTATTTCAATGATATTATTAGAGTTTAATTGAGAAAAAGCAAATTGCGGCCTGTATTCGATTTAGGTTTATCCTCACCCCCAATGGTGCAATTTTGAAGGTTAATGGACTCGATTAATCGTTATATTGTGGCCGTTAGATGGTTATATATGTAAACAAACGTGTTTTTGTAATTTTTGGTGCCCTGAAAGTGGGATCGATGGAGTTATAAAGAAATTCGCTAATATATTTAAATGCTATAGCAAAAAGCAATTTGCCTGTAGCTTTGAAAATAAAGAGGTAAGTAGCCCAGATCTGGATGTATAAAGAAAATTCTGCATCTAAATGTTATTTTTTCTCACATAATGTCAGCTCTGTTTTGAATAGATATCAAATAATGAATGTTTCAGTCCGAGTCCCTTGCTGGTAAAAGCGTGTCACAAATAACGTAGCTCTGTAACGAAAATACATTTTCTTTTCGTGGAATTTGACTTGCGAGCCGCCGGCGGAAGTAGCATTGCGTTTCAGGAATTCATTCTTTTGCCTAATGTTACATCCGGCATCATCGATTACATCACGGCGTTTCGGTAAATTTACTACGTCTAGATTTTTGCGGTTTTGGTACACCGGTGATATAATATGCTCTGTGGTATAGTAAGTTCTCAGTGGCTGGCTGATAATCTTGATTTGGAAAGATTAAACCTCTACGATAGACTTGAATGCAAGGCCAAGACCCCGGCAATATAAGAGGCAAGTTGCAGTACAATAATAGGAAAACCTTTTCCATATCCATTTATTTGCTATCATCCAACAATAGTGCAACACTCATGTCATTTTCTTGGAGGTAGCCTTATGAGTAACCCAATTGTGTGAATTTTCGTAATTTATTACTGCGCTGTGATTGCTTTTTCTTTCCCCCCACCCCGAAGCAACAAATTACTTACGGGAAACTTTCTGGTAAAGTAATAGATTTTTAACCAGATAATTTCGATTAGGATGAGAGAAGATTGAAGATGAAATACATGAGGTGTCAGAACTGCACCCGAATTCATCGCTGTTGTTGAAGAGGTGTTGAATGATAGAAGACTGAAATTGAGAGAAATTGCTGAGGTGGGTTATCTAGATACATTCGTTGTTAGCATTCCTCATGAATATCTCAACATGAAAAAGATCAGTGCGCGATGATGTCGGGACTTCACTCAGTGAGCGAGTGTAGAAGGTTTTCGGCCTTGTGTCAAATAGGAAGAAATGCAATTGTGATGGGAAATGAAACTATTCCTGTACCATGATTCCTCCCGAAAAGGGAGACCATGCGACGAGGCGCTGCGAGGAAGGCCAGGGTTATCCGGTTCAACAGAAAGATCATAACCACACTTTTCTGGAACTGCAGGGGGATTCTGTTTGTTAACTTTAGAGAGAGACGCCAGTGTCAACACATACTACAGCTGCAATCTTTTACATAAGCCCGACCAGTAATTATAGAAGAAAGGCTGTAAGCTGAGGCATGGTGTATAACAGATGCTGTGAAGAACTGTGGATTCAGCGAATTGGACCATTCACCCTATAGCCCATATCTAGCCTCCAGCGAATATCTCAAAATTGAAGAAAGATTTACGAGGAAGAAAATTTAATTGCAGTATGGTGAAGGAAGCAGTTTTAAAACATTTTTCTCAGACTATTTTTTCCCCAAGGACAAAAAATGCTAATTCATGATTGTGAAAAATGAGTTGGAGCAAACGGAAGCTGTTGAAAAGTGACATGAATAAAGTAAAGAAATAAACTTATCCCACCTTATATTTCAGTTGATACTTCCTAGTAAAGTTGTGGCAGCTGGGTTAATAGCCAGCCTGTGCCCTCACCCGCAGTGATTGATGTCGTAGGTTGATTTTGTGTTTTGGAAGGTGTGTTGAGAGGCGGTAGTGCCAGAATTCCTTCAATTAAGGAACGAATGGATCTATTTAGGGTTTTAAGCAATAGGTGCATGTTCTAGTTAACCTAAGTTACACAGCATGGCCATATGGCATAAATGGCAAGATTGACAATTTCTCTATCAGCTCCGCAGAACTTGCTATTGATATTTTTGTTCACATAAGAGAGGCTTAAATGGGCTGAAGAATTAGTCTGTATATTTAAAATCTGATCAACGCTTCCATTCACTAACTTTGGTCTTGAAGCAGCAATGCAAAATAGTGCTATAAGTCCAAATAAATAGCTTAGTTAACCAAACTTTTAGCTGTGCTGGAGTCCCGGAAATTGTGTTAAAGTTTGCGAATGTGTTCAAATACGCCTCGAAAGAGTAATTACTTTTTCTCTGAGGTTTGAGTTTAGTGCTTGGAATTTTACCTTTTTAAAAACTTTGTGGCAGCTCATTGCTAAAAGAGCTACACATTCTTACTAAAACTTCCATTATTATTATTATAAAATTAAAGGCTGAAATATTAGAATTAAAACTTAAAGCTCTGGTTCCAACGAATAACCTCTTGGAGTAAACAACCGTCAAGAAAATGGAAGCGATTTTTAAATGTAATGCTGAAATTAAAACAATTTCTTGCTATAACTTAGTGTCACATTCTTTAAATTGAGTGTACATACATACATACATACATACATACATACATACATACATACATACATACATACACTATATATTTGCTGTTGGTGTCTTAATACATTCTTGTTCGGGTGAGTTTTTGCAATTGATTAATGAACTGCATAGTGGAATGTATTTTTGCATTCTTAAAAAAGTGTTGTAAAAATCAGATTGGTATTTCATATGTAAATGTATGCATTTTTTAACTTTTTAAGAAATGGTTATATGGGAAACTAAATCGTCTTCAAATTTTACTTTTCAAAAAAAGATCAAATAAGTTTTCACATTTGTCATTTCTCTTAAGGGATTTTATAATGGTTGTGGAACATGAATAAAATTGATGGTAAAGTTGAATTGAAATTGTTGTAGACAGAACTAAAGGTTATAAACAATTGAAAGTGCTTTATATGGTTTTACAGTCAAGTAACGACCATGTCGAATGTCGCAAAATTTGCCACTAGCACGGCAGCAGCGTTCGCTGGAAGAAGCGAGAGCTGTAAATTTCCCACCTTTATTGCTGTCCCGTGTACACAAACATGGGAAGACCTTGGCTGTGACTGCAAGGTCGCTGTGACCTATCTACCTCGTGACTGTAACATCTGCCCTCTCTGGTTACACCTGCCACTGGCTTCTGGATCACTCATTGTGACGCTGAGAACGAATTGTTGCAAGGTCTTGCAAGTTAAGTAAGGCTCTTAGCGTTTGGATAGAGGTTCGAGCCCTACTTTGAGGTGGCGTTGCATTAACACGTTTACACTTCCTAGGTACATAATTGTGAATATGCATCAGAACTAATAGGAAGTTACATTTTTTAAAATTTGGTTTCCATTTATTTATAGAAACTTGAAAGGATCACTTTCGTAATGCTTAGCTAATTTAATGGGAATGACAATTGCAATCTTTGGCCAGCTTACGCAATAATACACAACTTTTGATTAGGTGTGCCAAAATTTCGATAAAAAGTTGTTTCATTTTTTTGTTTTTATGAAGTTTAAGTGTAGTACAAACGCTATTTAAAAGTTTGCTACTTGCTTAGGCCGATATTACAAATTTAGTTACCAAACTTCAATGTATATAGAGTGCAACAAAAAGGTATGTGAAAATTTTCCTCATATATACAGGATAAAAATATAACATTAACTTGTGTCGGAAATTGCTTTATTTCCTTATTACACCTGCACCACACAGTAGAATATTCTAAAACAGAACTGTGGGAAACCCATATGAAACTTTCAAAATGTCCTCCGTTAGCACGGATACGTTCATCAACCCACCGTATCCCTGGAGTATTTTGTATTTTCTGACAGTTTTGCATAATACAAGCACTAAGACTCTACACCTTTGACTAATCCAAGATCATATGAGCATCTGATATTTGAATACCTCATTTTACTGTGTCTGTAACGAGGCCCTTAAACACACAGAACTGACACTACGAGCTCGGTGCTAAATCAAACGATGAAATGAGTAGCATAACAAGCATAACATACAACTGTGTAGTACAGAACGAAACAACGGTGAATCTAGAAACTAATAGTAGTTATAGCACCCTCATTCCGTTTAACCAGAGGTAAAGTGAAAGTTTACCAACAATACATATTGAGTAACAGTTCCGTTGTGGGGTTATTGCCACAGGGCAGCTTTTGCTTGCATATCTCACCGTGTAAGCGGAGGTGTAGGCAAACAGCTCTAACAAAGAAATAAACTATTTTGAACCGGCGAAAATTTGCAAAAACATTTTAAATTATCAGTTACCGTAAGTTGAATTTTCTGTTTTGCATAATAAAAATAATTAAAATGATTTATATATTTTAAATAGCAACACTATTTACAAAGAAAAAAAACCGCAGACTCTGCTCATATTTTTGCATTGACCACCTGCAAGCTGTGAGAGAGCCTATGTATTGTCGAGTCAAAGGTTGCCGCCGGAAATACCATGGCAGTGTTTGTAAGTCGGCATCACAGTGAAAATGTTCTATGGCCAATCAGGTAATAGTTTCCTTCATTTCGGACAAGTGGCTTGTTAAAGTTTTCCTTATCGCGTCACTGTTTGCTGTTTTAAGTCTTTGTATTCGAAACCGTGCCGCGCTGTAACTGCATCATGCAAACTGAGATCGGCAGCTCACAAACAAATGCCGCTCGCCCACAAAGATGGCTACAGTAACCTACTTACACACGACTTAAAATGCTGATGGTCTTTCTAAGGGACATGACAAAAGTATTATCCATACAGCATTTCCCTTATAAAATAATTGCTGCTGTAAAACATTATTTTAAGTAAATAACTGCGTTGGAACAAATAAGTACTTCTTATTTACACCGATAAGGCACTAAACTGCAACACAAAGTTTGCAGATATAAGAAAATAAATACAGAAATGGCAAAAGTAGGCAGAATAGTACGAAATAGTACAAAAAAGGCAAATGCAAAACTTTCCCAAAATGTTTAATACTACATGAATATCATTTCTGTACATTTCACCGAAAAGTAAATATATCCGCGCATGGTTTTCGAAACATTTAACATTCTGGTGATGTGCAGCAGGAAATTTACCGTGTGACCATATATTGTTTTTTACTACCCCTGATTAAAATAGTTGGCAGGAATAAGAAAATTTATGGGCAAGAGCTAATTTATATCACTGTAAAGTATTCATAACAGAAGTTTTGATTATAGACTAATATTTAATCACAGCTGTTTAAATCTTATATATATATATATATATATATATATATATATATTAACAGTAATTATGATAGAAGAAAAGGATAAAACACTGATAAAACATTGAGATCGCTATATTCCGGTCTCGTGGAGTCCTTCTATGGCAACAAGACAA
This sequence comes from Metallyticus violacea, assembly GCA_030762175.1. NCBI lineage: Eukaryota > Metazoa > Arthropoda > Insecta > Mantodea > Metallyticidae > Metallyticus > Metallyticus violacea. The sequence continues at coordinate 51,643,494 of CM060830.1, forward strand.
GTGACCAAGACAATTCCCTTCTTGCCATAGGAGGACTCCACGAACCGAAATATAGCGATCTCAAGTGTGAGTTTTTCTCGGTGTTTTATCCTTTTCTTCTATCATAATTACTTTAATTTGTTACATTGTTAATAGTGTTACTTTATTTTTATTTTTGTTATATATATTGAAAAAAGACTGGAAATAATTTATCAAAAATTCCTGAATACATCTTATCTATGTAAACATTTTCGAAAGTTTAACCACTTTGCTAATTTAGTTGGGGACCGGACTCGTATCTTTAAACTCCTTCCCCTTTTATTTTTTCCTTTCCCTTTTCTTTTGCATGGTGTTTAACGTCTGTTTTTACTACTAAGTCGCCACAGGCTGTGAACACTGATGATACATGAGATTAAATTATAAGTTGGAAAACTATTTTTTTTTAAGGAAGAAAACGTTCTAGGCCTATGTTAAGGGTACCTCCCCGACATTCCTCATTTATGAGGACTGAGGAAAACCGGCATAAAACTTCAGGGAGGACGGCCTCTGCAAAGTCTTAATTTGACATTGTTACATTTTAACTTTTAAATTTCTCGAACCTTAGTTCTTTGTCCCTATTTGGAAGAAATTGGAGGAATCTTAAAGAGTTAACCACAGTTTTCGGGTGTTTACAAGACTCCAAAGTTAACAAACATAAGTGTGTTTCTACAAGGAAATGGGAGGCCGACATTAAATTTGTAGATACTTGTGTGCTGCTACAGAAATTATTTGTTCAATTATTAATACACGAGTCTTCCCATACAGCACACACTTCTGACTCATAATAGGCGTGATGTTGCTAAACACTGCAGGGCAATGTTTGTGTGACCCACTCATATATACCTTGTGTAAATTGTGAACAGAACTATTTTTCAACTCTTGAGAGGGGGGGGGGTTTCTAGCTTTAAACTACTGTCACCGTTTACACATTGTCCAGCAACATTTTGCACTTATGTTTCATACATTCTCAACAAGATTTACGTCAAAGTAGTAGTTGTCCTATTTATAAATTGCAGAACGTTCATTCTTCTTGCAAGCGTAACAGCCGGTATGTTCTTGTAGATAAACAACCCTTCCTTCAGGATGTAATTTTTTCAGCCTAAGCAATACTCCTTTCGTTTTTAGTAAATACTTTTCATTGTTTGTTATTCCAGGTACCAAAGAACCAAAACTGTTGTATAAGAATAGCTTCTTGTATGTATGTTTGACTGATAAATGTGTTTAGGGGAGACTTGTTTCACTGTTCAACCCCAATACACAGCTACTCTTGAATCCTGCACCGAGTGCGTTTTTAATGACCAAATAGACTTTGTACAGGAGTCCCACGTAAAACCGGTACCCCTCTCTGTCTCCCTGCCATTAATGTAAATGTATTTACTATATTATATTACTTCCTATGTAAAGATGTGCGGATATCTAGTACTATTGACCGTCTCATTGAAAAAAAGGTGGTCGATAATGCATACTGCATTACACTGCATACCACGCGACTCTCTTCTTTGGGTGAAGTCTTCATGCACGATATATGGGTTATGCTGCTAACAATATCTGCAATTCTATGAGTTAAGATGAAAGCACGCTTCTGTCACAAATAAGAGCATGAGATCCAAGTAACGATCGAAGATAAGAGCCAGTTGCAATAAGTAAATCGTTTATTTCACTTCATGCACGACGTTTACACGAATTGCTCGGAATTTGAGCTCTTTAGCGCACGATGGCATGTGTCGATTTTCTAAGATAATCTCCTTATCGATTTTTTGGGCTTCACGTGTCCATGGGAATACAGTCAGATATTTCGCCTCAAACATGCCTTTAGTCTCCTTAATGGATCCTGTCTTTATGTAAAATTCCACAATATCAATAATTCGGTGCTCAACTAAGAAATGCACCATTTCTCTCGTAACACTTTCACGATATTCACGACAATTAACTCAACTGTCGAACGCTTAATTACTTAAACTGAGTGCAGTGTAGCCAAATTCTAAATATGAAGGCAATGAGGCATATTATTAGCGCCAGAATGGCAATGGGGCAAACACCTATTTATGAACGTATTGTGTACCGGTTTTATGTGGGACACCCTGTACTGATGCTTTCTTCCACAGCGCCTTGCCTTATTCTTGAAACTATTGATCCCGTGGCATTGAACTTGTGGTTTTGATAAAAAGTTTATTGTTATAGCAAAGAAAATATGTGCTCTATACTACAAACATTTTAACTTTTAATGTTGTCAGTGTTCTCAACAAAAGTGCACTCAATAATAGAGGAAGTCTGTCCTGGTGGTCGTAAACCCAAGATTGCGGGTCCAATCCCAGCCAGAGTAGATGTTTTTTTTTTTCCCCTCCGTAAAATTCCTAAGAATGGCTCCATTCGGAAGGAAAGTAGATTTACGACAAGAAAAAGAACCTCAAGCAAGCCTGAAAGAAAAGGCATCTGAGCAAAATTTACCGGCCGTTTTACGTCCTGAATTGAATGGGACGCTGATGACCAGAGATGTTAAAGAGCGTCCATAAATAAATCAACAAAGTAATAATAAAAGCGATAATATGGGTGTCGTTATTTAATTTTCGGGATTTGAAAAAAAACTATGCGAAATGATTGTTGGCAACCTTAGAAATAGCCGCCATAGCGTAAGTTAGTGCATAGCAGTCGTTGCTGCAGTTGCAACAAAACGTTAATTGTGGTCGTATTATAATAATAATAATAATAATAATAATAATAATAATAATAATAATAATATTTTTTTTTCAATTATAAGTGACCTGAGCAACTGAATATTTTTACGGACTACTCAGTACCAGTAGTCACATGTAAACTCGTTTGTGTAGAAGCCATAGTGAAGAATAATTCGCGAGTGACTTACGGGAAGATAAGTCTCTCTAAACGTTAATTCGGGGAATGTTAGAAAGGTCAGTATCTTCGTGTGAGGAAGTTTTGTAATGTCTGGGTATCGCACAATTTCGCACCGGTGTGTTCATATCTTGACAAGGGATGTGGCCATATTGTAAACGTTCCACTCCAGGAACAAAAACAGTCACTGCTAACTGCTAGACCACAGTTTGTTTCCCCAGATCTTTAGAATGCTAACAGAAAGAATATCGAAGTCTGGGTTACTGGGATTGTTGCGTCACCTCGACGGCATCTCTACATACACGATTTAGAAAAAAAATAAAATCGGAAGCGATACTGAACCACCCACCATGCAGTCCAGATCTGGCTCTCTGCGACGGAAGTCCGAAAGAAGCTGTTGCATCCCATAAAGAGGAGACTAAAGATGCATGGCGAGTCTGCCTGCTTGATTGGTTCAGAGGAGAGAAATTACTACAAAAGAAATTGGCAGAATTGGATAGTATTAGAATCCCGAGGAGTTCTATCTCTTGGACCGATTTAGAGAGAAAATGCACAAGAAAATTTTGTACACGTTTAAGTTATTCTTGCAATAAAGCGGTGGGAGAAAAAAAAATTACTTCAGTTTTGTCATGTCAATCGCTGAGCTTGAGTGCATTGGTTTTGGTGCAGAACGCAATAGTTTTCCTTTAAATGCTTTGGGAGGAATACAAATATTGCAACTATGTTATGATACAGTGTAAATATATTTAAATTCTAAATTTAAGAACCCATTTCTGTAAAAGTACGTAAAAATGTTAAAATGAACTTGTTAACTAGAGTGGTAAATAAATGCAAATTTTCAGAACTACAGAAATCAGCTATTCACTTCGGTGGTGTGGCGTGTCCCATTTTTGTTTCGTATTTTAAGTCTGGAAAATTCAATGTCCCTTTTTTGGTTTTTAAAACACGGTCTCCGTTTAATATACCCCCCTCCCCCCCCCCAAAAAAAATAAAATAAAACCTTTAGGATAAGAGCTTCATTTCGACAAAGCTTGAAACCTGGACCTCTTTATATTTGTATCTGATTGACTTCAAAGTGCGTGTTTTTAAGTAGTTATGAACCTATTTGTATTTTAGTCTCTTTCGCAACGAAACTCTCCTTTACGCCTTTATAAACTTTTCAGGAAACTTGCAGAATGCAATACCTGTTTCTTCGAACGCAATCTTCGGTGCTTTTAGAGATAACAGGGTTCTTGTCGAAGCGTTGACGGATGTTTATTACCAGGAAGTCGTTCTCTGTGGGCGTGGTTGGCGCGCAAGCGCTTTTGAGATTCCATTATTTTAAGGGTGGAAGCGATCAAAGTATTATTGCGATTGCTAACATACCGTGAATAGGCGGGACCATTCAATCAGGACGAAAGTACGATGTTACAAAATAGGGTTTCCTATATGTTTGTTCCTTATGTATCCATGTTTTGTTGTTTTACATTTCGAAATTTGAAAATATCCAACTTGTGTCGTTATGTTTGATAAAAAGTAATTTGTCAGGCATTTAGTATATTTCCACTACTTATTTCGATCTTGGGCATTAAATAAAGTTTATTATTTTTTAAAAAAATCTAGATTATAGTAGAAAATTCAGTAACTATACTTTCTATAAGTTCGTTGATGTGATATAGAGTTTAGATCAAAGGAAATGTATACAGATTTTTTTTAATTTAACTAATTTTTAGTGCAGCAGTGCCATATACAGTTTTAAATTGCCATTTAAACATCGCTGTATGTGAGCAAATTAAACTAATTTCCTTTGATTAGAAATGTGTAAAAATTGCAGCAATCATGCGCTGCCATATGCATTTTTTTTTCACTTAAAAACATTGTAGAGGTAAAAATTATTTCAGACGAATGCCTTTAACGGTTAATTAGAATGTATGTGATTCAGTAGAGTACATTAACATTTTTGTCGTATTTTTTCTCGCAGCCTGAATTTTTGATGTAGATACTTATTTATTCGATTAACAGTTGCATGTACTGGCTGGAAGCATTTTGTATCGCACTTGTACAGTAACATTAAAAATAGCTTGTCGACTGTGTAAACTCAAAGGGTATTGATATATGACAGCTGCACATCTGTATAAAATTAATATGTTTGAATCTCCAACTTGTGTGTGGGTGGAAATATCTAAATTCAGTGATGAGTAAAGATGTACAAAAGTGCATCGATGACAAATGAACGTTCGCATAACTCATTTATAAACGAGTAGTTGGAAGTATAACGAACATTTAATTGTGTTTCAACGTTTCACATATAAAAGTGTTCTGTACATGGAATACATAAAGTTTTGTAAATGATTGTGTAAACTGTGTACAAATAGAGCAAAATGAATGTTCCCAAGGAAATTTTAAATCTTAAAGCAGTCGACAGCAGGTTGAAAATACAGTTCATGTAGAAAGATAAAGTATATATTTCCTTCCGTACTATATATATGTATATATATACAATGCGCAGAAAAAATTGTAAGAGTAGAAAGACAGTAACGAAATAAACATTTTGAGGAGGGGAACAAGGGGGTCGCAGAAGCATTTTTTATATCGCTTTGTGCATCATTAAATCCGTCATGTTAGAATCTCAGATTGTGAAACTTGTTTGTGGCCTGCCAGATGTAAACAAAAGCACTCTTGTACAGTACTAGTCACAATCGCTAGGTGTGTCTGATGTTCAATGCAGCATTTATGTTTTGAAGTCTACCGAACACTGATCTTGAAATTAGGCGAAGTTTATGGTTCCAACATGATGGCGCCCCCGCACATTTTCACTTTCAGCTCATAATCACGAACATTTGGGATTGGGATAGGGCGCGGTGGACCAATTAAGTACGCGCATGTAATATTTAGTTTCTCGTTGTGTAGCAGTACTCATTTGTTGAAACAGTACGTACACACTTGTTGTGCGAGTTATATTTATTTTTGACTGGAAAATGAAGATGTTTCATAGCGTCAGATTTCAATTATAATCGATCAGCGCTCCTGTTATACTACACATGCGATCCCATGTTCCTAACCTTAAAATGTTTATCTTCTGTACTCTACAGTTTTCTGCACATTGTTTTTCCGTACCCTGGGCGATTTTTCCTTTGCAGGACTGTTCCATGCTTAACGGTCAGTCGGTTCAAGCTAGTACCGCATTATCAAGCATGAAGGCTGGAATTATGTATCTTCATTTTCCATACATTTCTGGCATCGGCATGAAATTAACCAATACCCTCTGCAGTTCCCTCTGAGAAATAGATGACTATTGTCGAATATTTCATGAATTACATACGAGGAGACAGGCCGTATGTGCCATAGCGGAGTCCTGTGGGAAAGTTGCGAACCTATGTTCCCTCACAATTAATGCACAAAAGAAGGCTGCAAAATATTCTGCACAAACCTATCACTATTGTTTCTTGAAAGGAAATAGGGCCTATTATTCTTTCCCTGCTAATGGTGCACCACCTCCTTTCTTTTGATGATGCAGGGTTCCCTCGTGTAGCAGGTTAGGTTTTTCTGAACTCCAGTATTAGTAGTTTTGTGAATTAACATAGTCACTTATGTGGAACCAAGATTCGTCCGTGAGGAAAATTAGATTCTCAGTCATGCAATCTATTCAAAATCCATTCATCTACTCCTATGTGCAGGGTCACCCGGTTTAAGTTCCTACACTACAGTATTTGTACAGAGTTTTAACTTCAGCAGCTTTGTAGTCGTTCGAGCAGAGGAATAAGAAATTCTCATTTGCTGAGAAAGACGTCAAAAATGATTTTTACGTCACGTCAACGTTCCAGAGCATGTTCAATGTTATCTAACGTTTCTTCTGTGAGTATTGTACGTGGCTGTGTACGCTTTTTATCAAGCATACTTCCCATTTCATGAAAGTTATATGCCAATCTGAAACTTTGGAAACGGAATATCAGAGAATCTCTTTTGATACAGTCTCCGTAAATGAATACTCTTTGGGAAATAGAATATCTGAATTGAGCTATATAAACGTGATTAATAGACTGTATTACGCCGCCTAATGAATTAAAATACACTTGCCACGCAACACGCAAGAACATGCCCATACGTTTCTTAGAATTAAACTCATACTGACCTCTCCGGCTCCCCGGGCAGCTTTCAAGCTTGGGAACGAGACGAGAATACAGACTCGATCAACAGCATGGATGCCGAGTTAAGCCAAAAGTGTGTTTAGATTCTACTCAATCATACAAAAATGAATCCTAACTTAATGTAATTTTTTAAAACAATGTTTGTCTTATGCGGATGCTGTTCTTTAAATTCTGTATTATCTTACTGACAATGGGTGTTATTTTATACGTATCTCAGGCACTTCTCATATTGTGATATTTTCTAGAACTACAGTCCCTTGCCTACTGTTAACACTTTATTCAATCCTGCCTGGACTCTTTGTGCGCAGTAGTATGCTATATTTTTGAGCAAAACATGTGGCCCTTCGATTACTTCCTAATCTTAAAATGTCGAACTGTTGAAATGTCATTCTCCAACACTGGAACATAACGTTACCCCATTGTCACGTCACCTCTAGCGCGGTGACCTCAAATCCTAAAGACATTTCACATTGGCAGGTGTTTGACTGGACGGCAGATGTCACATGTTCTACTCGGAAGTAACAGGTTTTGTTTCTTTGTAACACGCTGTCTTGAGCTGGCCACTCGATAACATGATCCTCTTACCAGCTTGCAGATTTGTTCTTCACCTGCTCTCTTCCCAAGCCACCTGCAAATTCTCCCACATTGACTTGCTGCTGCAATCAGGACAGGTATTAGAAAACTTGATTTATGATCAAACAAAAACTTGTAAGCAACCTGAAGAGGAGAACATAGCGACGTTTCGTGTTCAATGTGCATCTGCTTTGGAAGTGTAGATCGTGGTTTTCTAAATTACTGTCTTTGAGTTTTCATACAATGACCATAATTATCGAGAGATCAACTGCAATGCGAGCGTTCTGTTTTTTTTCTTTGGAAAGTCGAGCAAGAGTCTATATATAGAGTCTTTTCAAGTACGGAATAATGTATTTAATGATATTGATAATTTTAAAACTTTTGTCATTTGGCAGATTTACTTCATTGAAATATTTGGTGTTTAAAAATCTGCGTTCTGCACACCATTTCATGCTCTCGATATGCTTCTCACTATCCCATAGAGATTGACATATTTAATACAGGAGAAATTGTGGTAAAAGGAAACCTTAAATAAATTTGTTTGTTAATTTCTTATCAATGCTTTATCCCTCAGTTTTGGCTATTTTTGCACCCTTTTTGCCTTTCAGCGTTTTATTATCGTGCTACCTAATAATTTACTTGTGAAATAGGCCTGACCATTTTAGATCTTAAATACCACTTTCTTCCTTCTCCGTCTTCTTTTCCTCCCTATTTTTAACTACCAGCAGTGGTGGAATTCAATATGGAATCATTGCCTTCTACTTTTAACTGGTTTCGGGAGAAAGACCAGTGAAGAGAGAGCCTGGTTTTGTTCTTTGTATCGAGGCAATTTTAAAGCAATTTAGAAATCTTTTGAACTCGATGAAGACTTCACATTTTTCTGTGCCTATAAAGATTACTTTTCGGGGTGTTTTCAAACAATAAATTTGGTCACATTTTTCACAAGGCAATATAAAATTTGTAGAAGCTTTTTTTTTTTTTTTTTTTTTTTTTCCCTTCTTCTTTACATTGCATGTCAAGGTGGGGCAAGGGTATTGCCATTAATTATCTATTGATCCATTCGTCTCAAAGAGCATTTTATACAAACTGATGAACGCAACCAATGGGTAAATTAAGCACAAATTTGCTTCTTTATCGTCCAAAGAATTGCGTGAATAAGCAACTTCCCCTTAAGTTCCCAAAAAGCACATAGTTAACGCTACATGGAGCTTGAAGCTATATATCTATAAATACTGGGGGTTTTAAACGTTTACATATTAAGGATGGTCAAAACAGAAATAGTCTAAACGCTGGCCATAAAACAAAATTCTTATTTAAATAAAGCCAGTATTTGCTATCTTTACAGGTAGTGTTAAACATGAACAGATGTAGATAAATCATCGTCCGATCATAGAATTGATGCTTCGGCACCGGTCTATAGAACAGGCTACAGGAGTCGTTAATCAGCATATCTTATCAATCGAGTTACAGCGCAAACACAGCGGATGTTGTTTTAGGTATACGATGGGGCACCGCCCCATGCTCTGTGTACCTGATGCAAATGCATCTGTAGGCAGGGAATTGCACAGTGAGCTCCTATATTTGAACCATCCCGGTCTACCATTTTAACCCCTTAGACCTTAAACATGGAAGATTTTGGTAGCCCTTAGCTAGGTGCCAACACTTCAGGAGCTCCAGTAGACCTTACCTACGGTAATATGAAAGTATCCTTTTTAAACATTGTTTATTAAAATACTTGCGTAAAAGAAGAAATGGAAACTCTTCAAAAATTTATCGCAAATTCTTCCGGAATTAACCGTTTCTCAGACAAAAAGCAATAGTGAAATTTATTTTGGCAGCGACTGTTTATTAAAATTGATAGCTTGACATTTATATTTCGCCAAATTTTTTAAAGCTTACATCATATATATCTTTGGTTAACTGGTGGAAGATGCCCGTTCCTGGAGACATAACGTGCTTTCCTTTTTCTATACCATATAGGAGCGTAATTATTTAATTTTCGAGATTCTGCTATTGAAGGCCATAATTAACTCTACTTGTACATATCTTTTCGAAGTCTTCCTCACTCTAGAAACAAATTGCATCCTTTTTGTAAAGTGCAACAGCTTCTTCCTGGTTTTCAAACTGGTGGGCTCTTAATTTTCATTGGTAGTTGAGAATACATGGAGACAGATGAAATGTACGGGGGTATTTCAAGTATCGCTCTGAGTTCTTACCAAAAAGTCATGGATTTCAAAACGGTGAGCTCAGAGGCATTGCGGTTTAGTAATTCTTGCAACCAAGACTTAGTCGTCTTTATGTTGAGTGTTCTAAAAACCCTGAGGAGTCGTAATATACCACCTGCCATTAGCTGTTTTGTTCCTGGAGTGGATCATTTGCAGAGGAGAAACTGGCTGCCCTCTTCCGGCCTTCACAGACCCCAGATCGCCCATTGTGAAGATATCGCGGATACTTTGGTAGCTGCCGAACCATTTTCTAGCATCACTTGCTGCCTTTTGTTCATCTTTGAGGACAAGCGTACTCAAAAGACTACAAAGCTTCCTTGTGGGAATATATTCGTACGCTTTCTGACACTTGCGACGAGTAAAGAATGTTAGGGACTCCTCCGACTTAAGTTACTCGCAGATCATTCTTCACTATGGCTTCTACACCAGCAATATTTTTTTCTGCGAGTACTGTCACTGGATATGCATACATTTTTGGTCTACAAACTGTCTAAATAATTATAAATATACGTATTGTGTAATAGAAGACTGTAAATTGCTTGAATTATTTGAAAGTTTGTTGGACTTGACATCGATTTAGAAAGTAAGTTCTCCTATACGAATCCTTTAGATATAGACCAAGAAGGTTGTTTATAAAACAGCGGTTCTAAAAGCTTTTATAACTAAATAGGAATTCAGAATAGGCCGATAAAACTGCTGGAAAGGAAACAAACAGCCTAGGTAAGAATTACTAGGAGGAGAAATGAGCAATAAAAGATATCGAAATATCGTGTCTAGGTTATGGGTAGACCAGAAATGCTTTTGTTCAGTTGATATAAATTTATCTTAGGTTGGCGAGAGCTTACTCCGGTTCTAGCGTCCTTCAAGGCCGGAAATTCCGCATACGCCAAAGGAATTTGGTCACTGCCCAATTTTTTTTTCTTTCCCACTCTGGTATTGTCTCTTTTCGTGAGATTCGTCTTAAGATATATCATAACTGAAAAATTGTTACCTGTAAAACTTGATCAAAATATCAACTTAGCATTGTTAAAACTCTTGAATTTAAGAATAGTTAAATTTGATTAAGGGCATCTGTTTCTGTATTTAACAGAAAATTACGGCAACCTTTTTGGGGTATTCCATTACCTTCGATAGATAAGTTAAAAGTTTTTTAGCAGTTGGTTTCGAAAAGCAAAATTGTTTCCTCCAGAGTGTGTTCAAAATAGAGCATTACTGGGCTGTAAGGGGGAAAAATAAAGTTTTCTGTGAAATTATACAGGGGTACCAAATGATTATAGCAGTTTCAAACTTGGAACATGTTAAGGTAGATGAACCAAGTAACATTGTTTTCCCCAAGAAGAAAGGACCCAATAGACTTGATGAGATGGGCTGTTTAGTTCAGTGCGTGATTATCATAATGTGGAAAACGAAATTAAAAACTAATTCAATCTTTTGGATTACAAACGACTGATTGAAACTAATTCAATCTTTTGGATTACAAACGACTGATTGATATAATTATATTTGATTGCTTGAGATAGTTTTAGGCGGTTTAGCTAAATTATTTCTTATTATTTTTTTTTATCATTTTCCATGCTTAAATGACAACTGGGAATGAGTTTTTGCGAAATCTCTCTCTCTCTCTCTCTCTCTCTCTCTCTCTCTCCCTCCCCCCTCTCTCGCTGCAAATACTTCGAGCGTCCATAGAGTCAACATTTGCATGTCCCCCCTCCTTTCGGGCTCTACAGTCATTTAAAAATCTCCGCGTGTCCTTTTAAACCACAGTGTTTCCCAGCATACGTTTTTATAAAACAAGTTTTTCTCAAAACTTCATTTTCACACATTCAAAATATTCCATTATATATAAAATTATGTACATAAAATACATGTCAACCTAATTAAATGCACTTCAAGATAATTAAAAACATTTCAACTCACATAAATGCATGTCAGCCTAATTAAAACACGTAAACTAATTAAACACTTATCAATGTAATTAAATATAAATACATTTCAACGTAAAAGAAGTCTGCCAACATAATTACATACACGTCAATCTGATTAAACACATGTTAATATAAATCGATACATTTCTATCTAAAACCTTTCCAGTGAAACCTATATTTTGAAAAAATAAATACAGTAGTGTTTGGATTATACAACATAAACGATGCCTAGATGAGATTGGATAATACAATGACGGAAAAATAAAATAAAATTAGGTGATATAATTAAAAAGGTGTTGAAATAATTTATTTCCTCAACCCAAAAGTAGAAACAACTTTTAAATATTGTAATGTAAAATGCAATAAATGTAAAATAATAAAATTTTCTATTTCCATATTATTCATTTTATTCAGTTGTTCCGAAAGTAGAGATAAATATAATACCGCAAAACTTTGTAAAACGTTGTACAACGTTTTCGCATATCTGTTGGCTGCCGAAAACTTTGATGCATTGCTGTTGGCAATACTTTTGAATAGTTTAATTTAGAGGCCTCATTCACATTTTCTCGCTTTTAGAGCAAAGGGAATTAAACCCTTATCTATTTGTTGCTAAACATATATGAATTTAGGGCAAGATGGTCTTTTTCATCGTGTTTATTAAAACTATCTGGAATTTTTACACAAGAACATTTTTTAAGAAACTAAATTTTAAACCACGCATTGTTCACCAAATCTGGAAAATTGGTCCTTTTTATATAAGACACGCGAAAAGGAAATCTTATAAGAGACCCACTCGTGTAAAATGAAAGGCAATATAATTCGTTTCCAGAGAATTGGAGAAGACAAGGGCTATAAGTTGTATTGTGATGTCAAGAGAAACGGATCTGACACCTGTGTCACCTCAGGGAAATATTCTGTTCTTTTGTAAGCATGCCATATGGAAAGTAGAAACATGTGAAGTGTATCGAAAGATAACGTAAGAGTTGTACCTTTCGAAAGCTGTTTGTTTACCATGTGGTGAATTTGTCAAGAATGGTAAAGAGCGGGGAAAATCTATAATGTAGAATGTTTGGACTAAGTGAGTTAAAATCTTGAGTGCCTTGCACAGCCAGCAAAATGTCTATTCCAGAAAAGCTGCAACAGGGTGACTTATCTTCTCAAACTCCTTTTAAACCTTCTAACCCAAAGGAGCACTGTAGGAAGAATGCTATAATCGGTTAGGAGCATTTAAATGAAAGGTAACTTAGTAGATTGCAATAAAACTGTTATACAGCATGACAAACGCGCTTCTATGTAGAGTATGATCAACAGAAGATCAAAGTTTGGTGCATTAATTCATCAGCTTATGTTCAGACTTACTGCATTCATGCTTGAATTTCAGTAATTTCAATTATAGATCTTAGGCCTAGTTGCATTAAGCTCTACATATCTACACCATAACTATCTGTTCCATAGAAAGATAATTTACATCCCGTTCCTAGCGAGAATGAACTTTTCGATAACTTTGTTTCATAGTCAAGTTCAGAACTGTTCAACAGATGGCGACTTGCGTTTTTATCATGTAGTTTCTGTAGCTGTCACCTGTAGCGTCGTACTGTATTGCGTATAGATGTGAAACAACAGAACATCGGACTAGACATAAGGGGCCTATTGCGTGAAGGTATGGTCTAATATATAAATAAAGTTCTTTTAAAATATGGAGTTGTAACTTTTTGTTCCACGAAAGAATGTAAAATATTAGTAAAAAGTTATGACGTGTATAACAGCAAGATACAGATGCCGCTTGAATTAGGTTATGTGTGTGTTGTAAGGTACAGCGCGATCTATTATTATTCCTGCTATATTTTTTCTCAGATCCATTTAAACACTACGGCTATGTCGCTATATTGGTGAAATGTAAATGCATTGTTACTTAGTGTCTAGGAAACAATTGTATACATTACGCATTTTTTGGCAGTTAGCGTCTGATTCGCAGCGAGGGCAATTGAAATTGTTCATGTTTATCCTTAGTCGTGAAGTGAATTGCCAGATTGACTTCCTGCACCACAAAATTCCCTCGGAAAGAACTACTTTAGTTAAAACTAATAATGCAGAGTCAGTACGGGAAGGCACTTATGCAATACATCTACCAGGAAAATAAACATGGATGGTACAGGAGGACGATACAGAGTGAATGACTTAAAACTATCACCGCGAACATTTCTGAAACGAAAGGGGCTATTGATGAGTTTTTACCGAATTGAAGTTTAGATATGGGATAGCCCATACAAATATTCCAATTTCTATCGCATATTTAAATTTTTTTTCTTCCAAAGAAGAATGCCTGTTGACTTCAAGAAAGTAAAACAAGTTGAAATTAGAATATCATTGGAGTTTTTTTTTTCTTTCCCTTGGCCAGGTAGTTTACGAGATATGTAGGGCTCGTACTTTTATTTTTACTACATTTTACGGAAATTGTCAACTGTATATTGCAATTTATCCTAGATGGGTTTAAAATTTCGGTCCTAGTCGTGTGCAGCTTTTAAATGATTGTCTGCCTGTTTACCTGCTAATGCACTAGATTAGAGCTGTACTGCACATTTTTGGCAATCGCAACAGTGTGTATACCTTTGTGTTGACAGTTTTATTTCCTAGACACAGGGTCCCTATCAATTAATCGTGATATGTCGCGATGTGCTGGAAAATAACTGTATTGTGTATAATGCTGAAAAACTGACATAATTATTGTACTTTCTTGTACTGTGTACGCTAAGAGGTATCCAAAATAATCTACAACATGCTGTGATACTTTCCCTAAATTGCAAGACAAAATGCTAATAAAAATGTACTACCTAATTATCATGATATTAGTTTGAAAGTCCTAGCTATACATATATTGGAATGTCTCAATGAAGGCAGCGCCTTCCTAGTACCTTTTGTTTTACACATATTTGAGGTAATAGAGTTTTGAGTGATTCACACACTATTGCAACTATCGCCATCTATCCAGCAATAAGTGAACTGAATACTACACTTTTTTTTTTTTTTTTTAAATAAGGGATTGGTGGCTGTCAGTGAAAGAGGCACCTTAAACGGCTTAAGTTAAAGTGAAACTGACAAGCATATCATATTCCGCTTTCTTTTGAATATGCAGCAGTTTCCCGTTATACCGTCGCTTTCTGGAACGCGAAATGAGGTGGGTGGTACATAAATGATGGGTTTGATGAATAATGAAACGCGTGTTTCTAAGCACTGAGTCAGGGACAGTTTACTTCGCATTCACCTTTTCAGGACTTCGGATCAAAGAGAAAATTCCTTTGCTCCGTTTGACACCGGTTGCATACTGAATGAAAAAGCCGAGCGCTATCATAAAGATTTAATTGGGGATCAAAGTGGTTTTTAGTCCGTAGAGAAAATCTCTGCATCAAAATGTTCACGTATATCCAATAATAATTCGAGACCTGACAATTTAAGTAAATGGTTTTATTAATTAGTGGAGATCGAAAACTTTGTCGCAAAGTGAAACTTTTCCATAGCGTCAGTCAAGATTTTCGATAAAGACTTAAAAAAATCGGGAAAAGAATATTAAATTTTATATTTCGGGTATTAGAAATTTCATTTTATTTGCTTTCTCATAAAATTATAAATAAACTTTTGACATATTTAAATATTCATTTTTTTTTTCAATATCGCATCAAACTCGCGAATAGGCACTACGCACCAAGAAAAAATATGTTCAACAGTGCGATGCACTACGAGTCGTTATATATTTGGGCAGCAGTTATAAAGCTGGTCTAAGTAGAAAACAGGCTTGAAAACAGTGAGGTTATTTCAGTTGCGGGCCGCCTAAGCACAGCTGTTTGCTGGGGAAGTGCAGCCGCCGCAACCGGAACAAGGAATGAAGAGTCGCCGAGCTAAAGTTGTGTGTTTATTTTAGTATTCATATTTTTTACTGAAAGTATGTGTAGGTATTGTATTTAAAACTGATAAAAGTGCTAACCTGTGTTATAACGATGTTGAATATTCCTGTATTTCATCTAACTTTATTTCACTGAAAACATGACGTTTCGAAACATGTTTCTTAAAGATCCAGTCTCTCGTAACTTACAAATTGGGGAACAGTTTTTGTACGTGGAACATGGTTGATAGGAGAATCACCTTAATCAGGAATAATTCGTTTTTACATATATATCGTACATAAAAACTTTCTTCAGGACTACATGTAGTTGCGCAGCTAACGAATAACAATTAGCACTTAATTTACACTCATTGAAAATGCGAGTAATACAGAACACACAACCAGATACTAACAAAGCCTACCTCGAACTACAAGCTGCTACGTGTACACGCATTTATACGGTTTTAATGGTTGGCTTCTCCCAGTATGTAGCGGCGCTTCTAACCTATAAGCCAGGCTGGCTAATTGTAGGGAAATTCTCACCATATTTCTTAATTTGTAATACGCACGACATATAGTAAGTGTTAAAATAAAAAGTTTTAAGCTTTTCGCCATTTTTTACCCATAAAAGATAATGACGCTATTAGTATTGGTGATAGGTGATCGATAAAGTTCTGATGTACTCTGAACTTATGCATTCATAAAAAGTATTCATTACAGCACTGATATATTCAGTTTTTATGAGATTAAAACAAATAGTGATATGTGATTTCTTCCTACCAAAGTTTATTGCAAATCGGCAAGCAGTAAAGGAACAACATGATTGACTCTCTACGATTATAAACATTCTAACAAATTGCGCTCTCTGAAAAAGCCAGAAAACCTATCGGTATAATGGCCAACATTGCTGCAGATTCAGCAAGAGCCCTTGGCAAGCCTTATACTGTCGCTGACTCAACGTTGTCACCTTTGATGTGGGCACATCGAGACTTCTGGAAAATACGAACCAATGCCCAGCACCATTCCACCCTTGCCCTTTTGTTTTTACATGAAATAGTAGTGAAACGTTGTATGCAAAATATCCTCACGAAGCTTTTTCTACAGAATTTCAGAGATCTGCAGTGAATGAATGTTCTGGTTTCACCAGACCCTTGATCTTTCGGACCATTCTTCAACATGGCTTCACACAAGCGATGCTTTCACTTTTGACTGCAGTGTAGGATATCTTATTTCTTCTGTTTTCATCCAAACTCTGCTAGTGTTTGAATTTCAATGTCACATTTTTTTTTTTTTTTTTTTTTTTTTTTTGTATTTTAAAACCAAGTTTAAATGGGCTTCTAAGTATTCTAATAAAAATAAAAACATACATATTGATCATATAAATGCTTATTTAGCAGTTTTAAAGTTTTAGAGCATATTTATGACGGTCTCAAGTCATACTTGGGGTCATTATCTATGTTTTATGAAAAAGGAAGATACCCATTGTTGAAGTTAGAAGATTTAAAAAGTGTGTTTTGGTGAACAACTGTGTAAACTTGTCTGGAACATAAACCATCTAATAGCCGGTAGAAGTTATTGTTTGATTTTATGCAGGAAAACATTATTGACTGTGTAATAGAAAGGCGAGTCAGGGAAGGATAATAGGTTTTTTCCATCGGCTGTAAAATGTTTTACTTTTAATCTCTCTTCCCTTGAGAGAGTATAATAGTTGACCATTCACTCTGCAGTCATAGTCAATTTCATTTACTGCCTAAGTGAACTGTGCAGTGAGCGGCAGATAGTGAGGCGAGGTTTGAAAAATCGGTCAACATTATTTTCAATCAAAATAGAAGGTTGCCACGAAAGTTGTCTCAATGCGCCCTTCTCTTCTGCCAGCGCTGGCCATGTGGGCGCATTTCTCTCTCCTCCCTAGCCACTGACCAATTGCACTGACGTGTAATTTGGTGGGATTAACCATGCGAGGCAAACTAGGTGGGGCAGATGCCCTTGAGCCGCCTATTTTATATATATTAACGAAAATATAATATAGACGAAGCTGTCTTATTCTGTAAATATGCCAGGTTAAAGATTAAAACAAGTGTAAATATCATCTATCTTTAATAGTTTTTTTTTTATTGAGCAATGTTATTTCTTTATTAATTTTCTCTCCCGCGAGGGTAGTACCTATTTAGGAGAATGTAATTAGGTTAAATACTGTTTTTTGTGAAATGTATTTTTAGACATTTCAAATAATATCGATAACTGGTAAACCAAACGGTATATTTGATGTTTTTACAAACTTAGGATACATCTCTAGTATGTACAAAATGTATGTTTCTAATATTTCTATTTTGTCATTTTAATTTTTCATGTATTTTTTTAAATTTTTAGGTTGTAAATTCAAGCAATATATCTTAGTTTTTATGGTCATAGAACTCCGCCCCCTAGTGATAACTGGTACGCGAAGGAGATCTGGGAACGCCTCATTTGCAGGTATTCTCGATGGTTGAGGCAGCACCAAAATTCGTAAAAATTTATGGGGGGATGCTCTCGAGCTATCTCCAACTTTGAAAAGCAGAAAGGAAAAGCTTGATTAACATTTGAAAGCAGCTGCAAGAATAAAAACCGTGCGTTAAATACTTTTGCGGTGGCAGCAAAATCTAGTACCTTAATAGTCTCTTAAAATCAGGAGAATGAAATGTAACTGCACCTTCTTTAAACCCTATCCAAAACTGGAAACACTCATTCTGACCAGGGAACATAAGAGCAACATTTACAGTGTATGTCAATGTATGGAGGAGATTAGATTCGTGTTCATTATGCTATTATTACCATGTTCCTAACTATTTGCGTCATGGTC
This sequence comes from Metallyticus violacea, assembly GCA_030762175.1. NCBI lineage: Eukaryota > Metazoa > Arthropoda > Insecta > Mantodea > Metallyticidae > Metallyticus > Metallyticus violacea. The sequence continues at coordinate 51,661,928 of CM060830.1, forward strand.
GTAGTGTAAATGACGTTACAGGACAACTTATGGAAGTTTGCGTGATGTTCACAGGCGTTGCCATATTTGCATCTGCAAAACGTTTCCAAGAAACCAGGTTAGTTATATTGATAGACAGCATATTGCAACATAGGAATGGTGTCTGATCAACAGTGGAGAGTAAGTTGCATTTAATGGAGTACTAATACACCACACTTAGCGTGGTAAAATGCAAGTTAAATTCATTTACTTGACTGACATTTCGAAGAGGAAAATGCTACTGTAATAACCAAACGAGTTGTAGGGTGCGGTGAGGTATGCAGCCTCTTACAAGAATGGACACTAAATAGTGCGATTGGTGCATAGTGAGTTGTATTCATGTAGATATTGGTAAAAACTAAGAACGCTCACACGTTTCTCTTGGTAACTAACTCTTTTTTTTTTTTTAAATATTTGTTCTCTTTTTGCAGGAAGAGGTACATCAGAATGGTTCGGAACAGATCACGGATGGTGAAATCGAAACAGCAAAGACTCCTGAAGCCGACGCGGTCGTCAACGCGACAATAACTTCGGAGGACGGTAACAAAAGTGCGGAAGAGAAAGAAAACGGCGCCGAGAAACCCGTGGAAGCTGCTCAGTCCGCAGAGAAGACGAAGAAAGAGAAGGACAAGAAAGACAAAGTGAAGAAGAAATGGTCATTCAGGTCCATTAGCTTCACCAAGAAAGACAAGAGCAAACCTCCCAGAGACGAAACGTCCAAGAATGGCGATATCACGAAAGAGGAAATGGAACCAACGGCAGAGGTAAGCACAGCATTTCATCTGTAGAGAGCATAGTAAAGGTGAAAGTATTGGATGTAATTACATGTGACATGCTTTTGAGCACTGTAGTCTGTAACTACAAATGTTTTAGGGAGAGATTTGGGTTCATTGTATGGTAAACATTTTAGACTGTACGGTAGCGTTGAAATAATTCGATACCAATCAAATAAACACATCGACATTAATACTTTTCCTAATTAGTTTCTGATACAGAAGACCATTTAAATTAACCTTTAAAGAAAGCATTTCAGGAACAGATTAATCGCTTTTAATTTTAACGATTTACCATTGATTAGGATGTGTGGTAACATATGGCACATTTATATTTAATATCAGGGAAAAAATTTAAACTAAAAAAATAAATAAAAAACCCCGAGAGTTCTGCTTTATTTCACATCCATTGCTTTCAAATGGTCGTTCATCCTGAGAACGCGGCTCGCATGGCGGCTTAGTGAAATCCTCAATTCAAATCTCATGCAAATACAATTACAATAACCACTTTCCTATATTAGAGAGGATCTGAAAATGCCCTTGTCCCGCCACACATCTCATAAACAATTTGCATTTACACGCATCATTTCTTTGTGAAATTGCAGCAATTTCTCTTCTTATATTACCTTTCAGTGCTTCCAAGGTATGCGGCTTATTTCGATACAAATTTATTTTGCAATTTCCCCCATAAATAGAAATTCCATATGGTAACACGTGAGAATCGCTCTGGCCATTATTTCACTGTTCACCCTATCCATAAACTTTTCCTCAAAGCTAACGTGAAGACTGTATGAGCTGTAGCGCAGTCTTGTTGAAAAAAAATGCATGTTTACTTTCAATATCCAATAATTCTTCAAAGAATGGTTTGGTTATCTCTGTCCATTGACGGTATATACAGTCGGTCCTTGTGGGCTAGTGATACCCATATGTACCTGCTTCATAGACCCAAGATCGCGGTTTCAAACTTGACCAAGATTAATGTTTTAGCAGTAAAAATCCTAAGTATGGCTTCCTTCGTAAAAGAAATAAAATCCTGGGTCCCATGTCGTACATTTATGGCACGTAAAAGAACCTCAAGCCGGAAAAAAGAGATCTCTGGGCAAAATTTATCGGCCGTTTCACGCCCTGATTTAAATGATTTGAAATGTTAAAGATTGTCTTTTAATAAAATAAACCAAACTAAAGGTCTTTTCATAAAAGATAATTTCTATAACTCTTTAAGGCATTTATTGCGCATTATAATTTTCTTAAATATATAATGCAATGAAATTTCACGTATACAAAATCAGGTTTTTCTGCACTCCTATACCTGTTGTGTGTCGCGCTATATGGCCATTTAAATGTGTCCTTGAAAATGATTAACTGTGGACAAGTAAAGTTATTCTTTACATTATCATGTGGCTGCAATTTCAGAATAAAATTTGTCTTATACAACTTTAGTTTCATGGCACTCTAAGCCTAGGTTGCGAAATTTTTGTTATCCGTGCAAGCCTTCGAAAAGATTTCTCTGGTATTCATTCTAATCTATCTCCACTTTCGTCATATAAGCCGTTTACTTTCTGTTTCTTATCGAGAACGGATGCAGTTTTCCTACATGTATTACAAGATTACGAACAGTAATGCGTGAGGTGCAGGAACACCAGAGAATTTTCTTACAAACCGCCTTCTCGCTTTTCAGCAAATAATTGTTACATAAGAATATACTAAAGTATGTTCTAAAAGCGTGTTCTAAAGTATGCCGACATTTTAACAATAACAGAAGCGCAGAAATAAAACGAAAAACAAAAATTTTCCCCGACTATCACCTTAAGAATATCTTAACGGCACAAAGACAACGCACCACAGGTTGGCAGCATGTGCTTCTCCGATGTCACTACCCACGCTGTAGATATTATAGTTGTATTTAACAAAATATGCCAATAAAGGCATTTTTTTTTTCAAAACGCGCTTTATTTATTAGTAAGCGTTTATAAACGTTAGTCACATGGTATGTACCTAGGTTCCTAAGGGATAAGCACATTTTTGGTTACCTTGCTTGAGTCGAAAGCATCGTCACATATGTGCAAGTGTAAACATTTTTTTTAAATAAATAGAAACTGCTGTCATTTTTCATTTCGCTATTTGTCTGCTTTAAACTTATTCTTTTAATTTACTCTTACTCTTAATTGAAAACAATTTTGAGATACTTGTAGGTATCCGCTGGTTTGGAAGATGCGAGGCAATTGGCACGAGACTCTAAAAACTTTAAAATATATACTCACTTTTCAAACACGACACTTAAACGAGCACCTGCAGCAGGTAATAGGTACGAAAATAGTAAACCAGTTTTCTGCAGTAAGCTAAAAGGTAGAGTTAACACATATCAGGTTTCTAAAGCTGACCCCATCTCGTATATTGGCAAGTTGAAGCGTAAAAAGTAAAAGTATTTCCGTCTCTAGAATTTGGTTTGCAATTCATACATTTTGGTAGAGATATTTATAACTTGTTGATACTTTCGTAGATTTATTGTAGCACGCAAAATTCTGAAACGTTTGCTTATCGATAATATTTGTCGATAGGCACTTCCCCAGCTGATAAAATTAAATTTATAGAACTCATCATTGAGCTAGAGCTTTTTAAGCTTTGCCTTGTCAGGTTGAGAAAAACACATGAGTATTACAATATGTAAATATCACAATAGACAACATTACCAGTAGCTTGGAAATAAGTAGCAAGACGTAAGATATCAAACGAACCTGTGTTGAATACAGACCCAAGGAAGAGGTAAACATGTGGTGTCCTTGACAAGTACGCGACGTGCGTGAGATTTGATGATAAAGTTACTTAGTTCCCGCCGTTAACTTGTGTTAGCGACGGTCTTCTGCAGACAGACTTAATGGCTTAAAATTTGTCTGCGCCAATCTCCACATAACGACCATTTGACTGTCAATGTTATCCTTAAATGGAATTGTAATACTACGCAGCAAGGGATAGTCGAAATACAGCCTGGGCTCTGCTAGGAATACATTTTCTTGACAGCTAAGTGAAGGGTAATTAATATTCATTAGGGGACGAGCAAAAAGAGTGAAAAATGAATAATTATGACTTGCATTACTCAGCTTTCTAAACTCCCGTTCCTCACCGTCCATCAGAATCGCATTCCCCATATAGATTGTTCCAAAATCATTTCGATGCTATGGATCACGAAAGCACTAAAATGGATTCTAGTATTGATGCTTCTTATTAAAATAATTTCTATATATTTTCTTAACTTTCTCCTGGCCAACCAGTGTGCGATTTCCATAGCACAAACTCGTCCAGTTTGAACTGTGATTGATAAAAGTGCTGAAGATAGTAGTTGAAATATAACCGCTTTATGTACCTGTTTAATCTATTCGCTAAACAGCATCAAGTACTCTGTATCGTAGCTACTTTTTGGACGAAACTGAACCATAAGGTGATTCAAGAAAGCGAGTGAGCTTTCGAGGCAGTTGTAGTCAAGCTGTGCGTATATGGTTCTCATGAGGAAATTATGCTTTTCTTATAAAAATCTATGTAGGTAAGGTAAGATAGTCTGTTGTGTTTGCACCATTTCCACACTTGATATTTATCTCGAGGTACAGATTCTGCTGTTGATATATTTTCTCTTGCAAATTTTCCTGGCATTTCTTGTCATAACCTCATTTAGCTTAAAATCCTGATTGGAGTAGAATGTACCACAGCTCCATTAACAATATTATATTAATATATTAATAATTTGTGAGTTTTGCACACAGTAAGATTGATTTTTCAACTTTAAACCTCTAAATATAATTAAATTATCAGCAATTACATTAAAGTTTGGGAGGAGGAAAGAAAAAGAAAAAAAATGAGGATTGCGCGCGTTACCAGATTAGTTTGTTAGGCTTATTTTTTCATCATGTAAATGCTGCTTTCTGTTTGCAACATGCAGTCAAGGAGAAATGTCACGGAAAGTTGAGTAGGAGGTATGCTGTCACGGTAAATCTTCAAGCTATGTCTTGTATTGCAGTGGTTGTGGTTGAGAAAGCATACTCTCCCAGCGACTTCGGGTCCTTTCCAAAACTAAAATAAAATCTTTGAAAGATAAAATTTTCGAACTCCAGAGTTTGAATTATCGTTGTTTTAGGAAGCTGTAGAAATATTAGAGGTGCACCTGACCTACCTTCTCCAATCGCTGTTATTCCCTACGCGCGACGACTTTCTGTCTTCCATTCAGTTGCGAGCGGGATTTCCACAGTCGGGCAGTTGTGTTATGCAGTCAAGAGTGAGTTTCATTAAATTAGTAGCTTTGTTTAATGAGATATTCACAAGGTAGTCATATATTCAAGACATACATCAGATGCAGAAAGTCGTATGGCAGAACGAGGAGCAAATTTCCTTGCAGCCCCCCCCCCCCCAAAAAAAAATACAGAAGTTTAAGTTTAATGAAACAGGTTCTGTGACTAAATCGAAGCGTGTTCATCAAATTTTGTCGTATATTTGGTCCCAGAAATATTGGCCCTGTTTCATGGCCTTCTCGTTCCCTTAGAGTTTTTGGAGTTTTTGATTTTTACTTCTGAGACGCTGAAAATGAACCCTCACACACTGGAGGAACTTAAACTGGAAAAGTGGTCAGGTTCATTAGTGATGGAGAACTGGTGTGTAAGTGATGTGGATTGTGTCGGAGAAAATGGGCAACATTTCCAGCAGCTGCTGTAAGTTTTAAAATGGCTAGTCTACGCAAGAAAATACCGGCGACAACGCGGGGTGTAACCGCCGACCGGCCGAACTATGATTAGGGACTTGTTGGAAAATGTGGCACACAAAAGTTTAAATCAGAGAGAACTAGGTGGAAAGAAGTAATTCTCATACAGACCAAATCATGTAGACAATAATAGAGCAGTCTTTCTGAAAAGGTTTAAGTTTTAAAGTACCTCTCGGACTTGCCATTTATCAGGACTGAGAAAAACCTGGGAAAGAAAAAGAAAAAAATAAAACCTTTAGGGAGGACGATCCTGGTGGGAATCAAACCCCAGACTTCCCTCTTGCGAGCCCATTTTAACAATCTCGGCCACCTGTGGCGGTTATTTTTGCATTGAACTGTAGCAAATTTTGCATTCACCTGTCAACACAAAGCTTTTGACCCAAGCAACAGATTTCAATGAAACGGGTGACGTACTGCGTTTTATTGACGGAATTTAACTTTAATCTCCATGAGCCTTTGAAGCTGTGAAATCTTTTTTTGCGTGTCAGTCAATTGAGCTGACGGAAGCTTTGCATTCCAAATTCACAAAGGTTTTCGCGTCACGTTCACTTTTAATCGGAATGGGTGCATTTGGACGTCTGCATGATGGAACTAGAGCATGTCGAGGATAATATCGTTTTATTAATTACAGTGCGCAGTGAAAGTAGCCTTTGGCATAAGTGGATCGACTTTTAACTTGTCACAGTTAAGAAATGAGGTTTGATTTAGCGGCATGACTCAGAATGCAGTTTTCATCCTATTGGGTGAAGTTTTCAGAGTGAACCTTTTGGTAGCTCATATGCCAGTGGACTAATTCAGTCGGTTCTACTTTATTTATGAGATAGGACGAAAACTGCTTCAAAACACTGCGGTTTTCGTTATGTTTTCTTATCTCAATCTGAAATGAAAATGATAAGAATTCTGTAATGCACTGCTATACTAACAGTCACCCCCTCCCCCCCCTTTTGACCACCCTCTAGAGGTCCATAGCTTTACTCTCGCAAATACTACATAAATTACGCATCTTCTCCAGGTCTAGAGTTGCGGTGTGGGCGAATGGTGTTTGAAAGCATAACATGGTGCTGTATTTAAAACTGACAACGTGTTTATAAGAGATGCTGAAAATGATGCCCCTCGGCGGCAATACATTGCCTGCATTTGCATAGGAAATTTCTGTATTTAGTTTAAAATTTCTTCGGTAAAATTACGACACTCGTTTCTTATTGACAGATCCTGACTCTCGTAACATTTCAACAAGTTGGCCAACATTCTCGATCTGGAACATGATTATCGGAACATTTTACTGCAAGAATTCATTTTCATATATGCACCTTACATAACAACTCTTTTAAGACTAGTGGCATAACTAACGAAGAACAATTAGTACCCCATTTCACACAATGAAAGAGTCGGTCCTGGGGTGTGGTGGTAATCCTCAAGATCGCGGGTTCAAACCCAGCCAGGATCGATGGATTTTTTCGGTCCCGTCCAATGAATGGGAAGCTGATGACCTGTTAAAGAGTGTTCGTAAATAAACCTCAACAACACAATGACTTATTTTATTAACGTTTTCTGATTTGTGAAATAATCTTTTATTTTTCATTTTCATACAAAGTGTGGATTCTTTTTTTTAAAATAAAAATATTTTCAAGTTAACAAAATGCTAGCATATCAATGAGGCTAATCGTTTTTGACCATCAAGCTCTTTGGAAATGGAGCAAACACTCAGGGCGGTATGGAAATGTAATATTTGCAGTCCAGTCATGCTGCAAACAGCACATAGAGCTCAAGAACAAGAGACAGTTAGTTTCCTGGTGATGTATGCGTAGTCCTACGGAAGTCTTGGTGAGGCATGGGGTGGAATGAAATCGTGAGGGGAATATCAGATCGATTTGTGACTCATGCCGGGGGTGTTGGACTGCATGAGAACACTGGCAAACCCGTTGTCCGTCGTCTAGACATAACGTGTGCGGATAGGTATAATCGACATCAAAATATTTTAGCTTGCGAGCTTAAAACGCCAAATTTGTATAAAAAGAGTTGAGGAAAACCTAAAGGCAAATTGTAACCTACTGCATACTTTTTGTCTTTATACAAGATGAAAAAATTAATGCACTTTTTTTCCCCTCGACAACTCCGCTTGAATGGCGTTAGAACTTTTAAATAGGTATTATTTAGAACCAAACTATACAGCACGTTTCAGAAGTGCATAACTTTAGAATTAACCTCACAAAATGTCTACAGTAAAAAGTTCATATAAATTTATATTCAAAAACGCTTTTCTATTGTTTATGGTATGTGCCACTCTGTTTTCACATTACCTTATCTTACTTTACCTTCTGCTCTACGTCACCGTAGTCCATTTATTCGATTAAGAGAGTTTACTGTACTAAGGATAATTTACCTACCCTTATTTTCTTACAGAGGGCAGAATGATAGATTATCATCAAATAAGTATGTCCTTAAATAGTTAAGTTTATAGAAAAAGAAAGACTGTTAACCATATCCTATCGTTCTTTCCTACTTGATGCTATTTCAGTCGATGTAGGTGTATTAGCATTCAAAGCATCTACTTACAGATTATCACATTTCTTTCGTTTAGTTATATAGTAGTGATAAATCATCTTTTCTCGACAGCAGCCTGATGTGTTCGAGTAAGCGCTCTAGAAAATACATGCGTACATATCCTTGCGGTGTATGCTTACGTTCTAATGTTGTTTAATTCTCAAGAAAGCCTATTGCTTTTATTGAACAATCCCCATCTGGTACACGGGCTTATTAAGTTTTACCTCTGCACTTTCTATAAAATACACTAAAGATAAACGCTTAACGTGATAATATAGTGCAGTCAAATTTGTAAACTATACATTTTATAAAAAATCTTAAAACTACCGAACGTTAAATTTGTAAACTATAAATTTTATTTAAAATCTTTAAAGCTACCAACCGTTAAATTTTGTTACGTCTGCTTGTTACCTGTAGTTATTATATGTACGGTTAGGAATATTTTTGAAGACTACCAAGGGTGCCAAAAAATGTTTACACACTTTAACAGTAGATATCTATTTAATATGTTTCAAAGTTGGACCGAAAAACAACAATCTGTAGTATGATGTTCTGTAAACAGGTGTGATACATACATTATGATAGCGTTACTGTGAGACAGGTAAATCAACAATGAACAACTAAAGGCAAGATTATCGTATGATGTTCTGTAAACAGTTTTGACTCACATTACATTATGCTAGCGTTGCTACAATAAAATGAAGCCAAGATTATCGTATCCGAATATCTGAACCATTTGGCATTACAAGGGCATAGTACGGACTGCCCAGACTACCTTCCCTGAGTAGGAAATGAAGTCCCACAATTTGTAAAGTATAAATTGTATTCTTTCGTGTTAGGAGCACCTCCATATTAAAATATTTTGGGTACTGAATCTTAAACTGTTAGCTTTTCAAGAACACTGCTTTTATACTGTGCTTGAACACACAGATTGAAGAACTCTGAGACTTAGTGAGTGTGAACAAACAGAGGTTCCTGCGACCAATCCAAGGAAATGTCGTGGTAAGGTGTTCAGGAACACCATCGAGTTGAAACCACACTTAGTCGTTTATTCTACAAAGCTTAATACTGTAAAGGAACTTTCGCAGAAAGGTTTCTTTCTTGTTGGGGCTTTAAACACACTTTCTTCATTTGAAACGTGTACTAGATTTGGCAGTTTAAGAAAAAGTGTTCACGTTAGTGACGTTAACAAAATGACACACTAGGGTGTATTAATATATTTTACTGCATTTCGTAGACTACTTAGCTAATCTAACGCTCACTGGTGCAATTGGGCTAACTACTTGTGGAACTTAAGTGGCTATAAATGCAAGGTCTACACATAAAACACGACCCCCCTTTTATAGTGATATAGTGGCCATTTAATGTGTTCGAAAGTGGAAACGTAATAAATTAGCTACCATTTCATGAGATGAGTGTGGCTGCAGGTAAGCGAGTGCAAGAAACTCATTTTAATCTTTTTATTTTCCGCAGTGAACAAGTCAAAAGCTCCCGCGAATGAAGTGCACTCGTATGGTTGGGAATCTTGAGACGTAGGCTCTGTTGCTTGTTGGGAATATGAACCTTGAAAGGCCGTAACTCAGTGTTAAGTACGCATTTACGAAACAGGTTAGACAGGAGTTTATTTTTAACACTCCGGAAGACACTTCAAACAGTGGGAAATCTGCTTGTTTCTGGCAAAAAGTTACAGGTGTGGAAGTGAATTGTCATTGCCTGAAATGTGTGAAGAACTTCAGCTTTTTATTTATTATTTTTGTATAGTTGAAATAATAACTTGCTGGCAGCTTTAACCGCCTTGAAAAAGGGAATGCCTAATAATCGGCAAAAGTCTGAATTTTCGCTATAATTCACTTGCATTATCGATATCTGTTAAATGGCTCGGAAATACTTCAGATGCTTTTTGTATATCATGATAACCTCTTTGATACCTGTCGAGCAGTAGAGCCGCTCTTCCATTAGTCGGTCCTGGTGATGTAGTGGTAACCATACTTGCCTCCTAAACCCAAATCGCGGGTTCAAACCCAGCCAGGATCGATGGAGTTTTTCGGGTATGTATGGCTTCCTTCGGAAGGGAAGTAAAGCTGTGGATCCCATGTCGTACATTTATGGCGCGATAAAGAACCTCAAGCCTGAAAGAAGAGGCACCCGAGCAAAATTTGTCGGCCGTTTCACGCCCGGAATTGAATGGGACGCTGATGATCTGAGATGTTAAAGAGCGTCCTTAAATAAAACGAATCGATCAACTTCCATTGGGAAAGAAAGTTCCTGGCCAGTGCTGGAAGTTTAGACTAACTATATACCAATCCCAGAATCCTTTTACGGCATTAAATTTTAATTAAAATGAATACGAGGACTATGGGTCTATTGGAAGGCTTTTGGTAACTTAGTTGGGATTTTCTGTCAGCGGAGAGATAGGGATTTTTTTTATTTATTTATTTACGGACGCTCTTTAACATCTCAGGTCATCAGCGTCCCATTCAACTCAGGGCGTGAAACTGCCGACAAATTTTGCTCAGAGGCCTCTTCTTTCAGGCTTGAGGTTCTTTTTCGTGTCGTAAATGTACGACACGGGACCCACGGCTTTACTTCCCTTCCGAAGGAAGCCATACTTAGGATTTTTACGCCCGAAAAAATCCATCGGTTCTGGCCGGGTTCGAACCCGCGATCTTGGGTGTAGGAGGCAAGTATGCTAACCACTACACCGCCGGGAACGACATAAGGAAATTAACTTCCTAGCATGAATTATAGAACTTTTTTATCGGTCGTATTCTCTAAGAAAAAAGAAGTTTGAAGGGAGCTGAGTAGTTGTATATTTTTGTTGCAGTTGTACAGTTCAGAATTAGTGGCTTTGCGAAGAATCTCTTCCGAAGTGTTCGATAGTTTTAAACAGCACTTTGTTACTCTGATTTTTGAGCGAACTGGGTGCCATCCTACGTTTTATTTTGTAGGAGGGACTTGCTCAGACCAAGGTAAAGTGGACTCCATAGTGCAGGATGCTTTGCCCCCCAGCTATGACGTGTCATGTATGTTCTTGAAACGCACGAGTGATTCGAGTGCGCTACAGCAGGGTGGTTAACGGCCTTAACCTGTCTGAAACCTGGAAACCTTGTGTTAAATCTTGCTACAAGTAAATTCTGGTTGCATGGCTCTGAAATGGTTTTTTCTTCCTTCATTTGTAATCGCGGAACAGTTTAAAGCTCTTAGATAAGCGATATGTAAAGGGGGGCACTGTGCAGAGAGACGTATGTAGAAATGTCCCTACTAAATAAAATGTTGAAGGGGAGTTTGCAGAGCTGCAAGTTCTTAGAAATATTCCATGGCAGGTATTTTCTGTGACAATCTGGAAATTGGCTCCGGACTAGATTAGCACTAGCACCTACAAATGATGGAGGCATAGTTGAACAGCCAATCGCCTCGTATTTCATGTTGCAATGCTCAGGTACCGCTGAGTTTTAAACGTGGAAAACATAGGAACAAGACTTCATCTGAACGTATCTAAAATTAGTTTAAACGCTAATATTAAAAAAAAAAAAAAAAAAAAAAAAAAAAAAAAAAAAAATAGAACTTCGGTTGCTGCATTATTTGCCCTGTATAGTGCAAGAGGCGTACTTCGCTACGCAACGGTACAAAGCCTTGACCATTGATTTAAACGCTGCCATTAGAAATTAGGTTATTCTCATCTTTGACTGTTCCAAAATAAAGTACCAGCTGACAGTTTCATAAGCTACTGGATGAACATTGCCCTGGATCTTAGAGGCGGGGAAGGTGCCTCTTGCAGTTCGGCAGTGAACTTTTTGAAAACGGGTATCTGTTTATGACCCGCGACACTTTAGTGTTTAATGCCCGCTTTTATTACAGAGGTACCACAGGCGGTGAACACTGATGATACACGAGATGAAATGATATATTGGGAAAGGATTTATTTTTAAGGAAGGAATCGTTCCTGGCCTAAGTTTTGGGTACCTCCCCGGCGTTTGCCATTTATGAGGACTGAGGAAAACCTGGAAAAAAACTTGTCGGGGAGAACGGTCCTGTCTGTATTCGAACCCCAGACTTCCCGCTCACTAGTCAGCGCCTCAACGACCTCTGCCACCCGTGGCGGTGCGACACTCTTAAGGCTTCTCTTATTTCATCAAATTTCACATTGAGATTGCCACAAGAGTATCTAGTATATATATATATATATATATTAAAAAAAATAGAGGCGCGTATTTTCTTAGGAGGAAAAATTAAACTAAAAATAAAACGAAACCTTAAATGTGCTCACTAGCTGCTGCTAATTTTACGGGGTATCTATTTAATTTTGGAACTTTCACTAAGCAGGACATAACTCGCAAACTCCTATTACTTTTCGATAGGTTGCCTCCCACAAAATTGCATCTTCCAGCACTAATCATGCCATGCTTTAGAATTGCACCAACGTCCTCTTAGTAGGACTCGCCAGCTTCTTATGGACTCCCTCCAGAAGGACCCGTCAGTTATTCTTCAGGAAGCCGGACATGGAGCGATTCACCAGTGTCACTCCCAATTCTTGCACAAAGTCCATTATTTTCAAAGCACTTTTTATAGGCATTGTCGTGATGCAGCAAACCTCTCAACCCAGACTACGGTCTTCTGAAGACACTGGGGATGCAGTTAGTAGCAACTTATTTTTGTTTCTGAGGTGGAATGGTTGCAATATGGCTATTTGTTGAAAAGAAACTGGCAACCATCCTTTGACCTACACTTCCACATCACTTAACCTTCACTGTTGGTTGTTATTTGCGGAGAGCTCAGATCAACTGCCTCTTTGGTTTCGGGTTGTGTTGGTAAATCTTCACGTATGAAGATATCGTGGACACATCGGGAGCTGTTGAACCATTTCCTGGCACCGTTTCGCTCTTGCTGCCTTTTGTAACGAACTTATACAGTACCCAACGATAACAACGCTTCCTCACATTAAGAGACTTAACGCAGGCATAGGCAAGCAACTCTGATGACGATAGTGACATCACATGGTTCCACACTACAATAGACTGCTGGTCGTGGTGTTCAGTTAGCTACTCTTGATACACGTTATCAAAAGCAAAATGTCAGATACAAGTTGTAAATGACTCCTACGTTTATGAGAGTGGTTAGGGAGAATTCTTTGCTGAAACGGAAAGGGTAGCAAAATGTTTAATATGCAACAGAACATTAAATCAGTTGAAGTTAGTTTGAAAAGTCATTCCGCTTTACCACAGTAAAGAATACAACAGTTATACAATACTAATAAACCAACTCAAGAAAAAATTACTTGAAAACAGAATTAGTACGATACTTAGTAAATACATGCTCTTACGCTCTCATATACATTCAGTAAAGATGCAAATAAACAAGCAAGATACAACTAATTAAATAAAACAGTGTCGAACTTCGCAAAACAAACTCAAACACTATTTCAGTTTCAAGCCAAGCATGGAGATTGAAATATGTAATTTAGTAAACTTTCGAATGAATGCGAACAAAACTGCGTGTCTCAGCACGCCCCGAAGTTCAGTTGGTAAACCACAGTGTTCCAGAATGGTCGCAGAGTGAACATATGTGAAAATGGCAATGCACGAGGGTGCCGCACACCGCTACGGGAAGCAGTGTGTGCGCGTGCCCTGCTCTACCGAACAGTGATGAGGTGAATAACGTTCCTAAAATCTCGCCAGACTGTGTTTCGTAGCGAGTCCACTTCTGTATCTCACTTAATAGATGTTGCACTAAATTTGCACGCGTTTCCTGCATGTTCGAGTTCTCTGGGGTGCACTATTTTTACTGAACTCCTGTTTGCTCTTCTAAGCCCACAAGTGTCCAGCGTAAGCACTGTTCCACCACCATCACCCGTACATCCTTACGGCGGAAACAGACGCTCATTGGGAGTCTACATTCTGCCCCATTTGAAGGTCTCTGTCCACCTCGCTAGGGCAGGGTACGCGCACCCAGTGATTCCCGCGCCTCTGTGCGACATTCTCGTGCATTCCTTGCAGCGTGACCCCCCCATTCCTGACCACTGTCGCCCACCAACTGAACTTCGGAGCTTGCTCAGACACACATCCCTTTGTTCACGTACACTTTCAATTATACATCTTAGATTTTTCTGTTGTCCCTTGTACTGCTGAGGCATGATTATCATATGATCAGTATTACTGATATATAATATTACAATTGCCCAAAATCTATAGTCAGTTTTCTTTCAACTCACATTGTTGAGAGTATCCGCTGCAATTTTATGTAATGCAATAACAATTTTGATAGGTTGTCAGCACAATGGAATAAAAATAAATAAATAACATCTTTACTGAGTAGTGCATTAATTTGCAATTTAACAAATTAATAAAGTATGTCTACCGCTTCATTTAGTTTCATAATTATTGATTTAATTAATTCTTTAGTGATGCATGCCACAGACTAGGCTGAGGTTCGGAGAACGTTGTGTATGTCTCAAGTTCAAAGCAAGACCCAGTCTACCTGTAAGTCACTCATTCTTCACTATGGCTTCTACATGAGCAATGTTTTCATCTGTGACTATTATTCAGGGCGCCCCATGTACGTAAGACTTTTACACGTTAGGAGCAGTCTCGAAAACACTCTGGTTGGATGAGGTTGCTATTATCCCAAGAAAATGTTCTCGATTCGCCTGCCATATTATTTTGCTGCAGCTGCATGAAAGGGTGTCAAAACATGGTCTTTAAATGACAGTAACAGGAAATTTTACTTCTGAAATTCTTCAAATGGAAATTAATAGTGAGCCTCATATTTTTGGGTTGAAATGTTCTATGGTGACGAAATATAAAATAATAGTTCTCACCATATTTTCTAGTTTTAATACTGACACTGTAAATAAAGCAGCAATAGAATGGATGCGGTAAATACACATTCAGTATAAAACATGTAATTTTTCATTAATATTTTAGTCGGAAACAATTTGATAAACAGTAGCTGAATATTTTATACATTCTTGTACTTGTGTTTTATGCACGAATTTTAATGCTTTTTCTGCTACTTGTCACAATGGAGAAATCCTGTTTGTTATTGATAACTGTTCTATTTAGTAGGGAACGCTGCATAGGGAAGCAAACATTACACTTTGCTATCATTCCCTGGAGAATTCTAAAAGACTCCATTAAGTTTTCCCACAATTTTAACGCCTGGTGACCGTGATGTCGGAAGTTTATGTAATCAGTAGTTACAATGCTGCGTTGCAAACTTGGATGTTGTTTTTTCCAAAATTGACTCAATGCTACAGCTAATTACGTTTGGATTGCACGCTAGGCCGAAGGCACGAGGCGTGAACAGAGTTTGCGGTTTGTGGGCGCGCGCTTATCAACCGTGGGGAGCGTACAGCTGGCGAGAAAATTAAAAATCTACAAAGAGGGCTAAAGGAGAGGGTAAAAATCCCACCTGAACAAAGTAAAATTTAACTGTATCACTAGTTTTTTTATTGCAGGGTCTGTTAAACAGAATGAACCGAAATGTTATTTTATTATGGAACCCTGATACAGTTTGGTAAATTATCAATTATTGAAAAATTAATTTTTGAATCATAAATACCTTTGTACACTGGGTATAAAGTCTTTTAAAATCCCCAGCAATCAATGTGTATGTATTTTAAACCTGAGTTTATGTCGACTTTGTTGTCCAATTACTGAAATGAGGGAAGGAAAAAGAGAGGAAAAAAAATAGTATATTGTTCTGCCCTGACAATTATCTGTGTATAGTATTAGAACCTAAATACCGTAGTGTGAAAAATATCTTTTGTACATAAAGTATTCCTTTATATGATGAAAGGTGTTTAACGTTCGTTTTTGCTACAGAGGCACCACAGGCGATGGACACTGGTGATACATGAAATGAAATGATAAATTGGGAAAGCATTTATTTTTAAGGAAGGAAACGAACCAGGTCTAAGTTTAGGGCACCTCCCCGGCATTTGCCATTTATGAGGAATGGGGAAAACCTGAAAAAAAAAAACAACAGAGAGGATGGTCCTGGTGGGAATGAAACCCCCAGAACTCCCGTTCACGAGTCCGCGCCTTAACGACCTCTGCTACCCGTGACGGTATTCCATTATATGCATACACAAACTATTTAGTTTATGAATGTTAATTAGGAATTGTAATATCCAGTGATAAGAATACGGGCTCTTTTCATTGATACTTTAAAGAAAAAGCCTGATTTTGCAAAAGTATTTTTTGCACAGTTTCAAATAACTCGAGCCTTTTTCTACTGTTCACCCAATTTTCATTAACATTTTAACATTTATTCCGGTAGAGGTCGTTTTGAAATTAGAAAAAATGAACACCTTTTTTTAATTTTTATCTTCTATAATTATGTTTATACATGTGCTTTCAAATAAAAACTGGATCATTTTTATTACTTGAAGTTAAATCTGTAAGTTAAGTGCTTATGCGTAAAATAGTTTTTATATATTAGAAATGGTGGTATTTTATTTAGCTTAATTTAAAATAAAATAAATAAATCTGTATAGTTTGCACATACTTTCCTTCGTATCATTCAAGGTTCATTAAAAATGGAAACTTACTAATCTGTCTCCCCCCCCCCCAATATTTGCTCCGATTGTTTTAATAATAATAATAATAATAATAATAATAATAATAATAATAATACTTTTTCTACTCCAGACATTTTGATGCACACTTACGTGGTAACTAGTCCGGTGGTCATTAGTTCTTTTGGACGCGTAACGGCTTAACGGAATTTGCCTGGCACCGCAAAACACGCTTTTTGCCGGCGAAGGGTGATAATGATAGCCTCTTAAATTCAAGCGCTTGGATTTCTCATTGAAATTATAACTGCAGTAATGACATATCTTCCCGTAAATGATGTTGGAAATTATGTTTTTGTGACATCACACTTTTCTCACACCTTTTAAGAAAAGTTGCACTATCAAATTAATTCTTCTGAAATTGCAACAATTTCTCTTCTTACAGGCTTTGTATTTCTGTAAGCATTCACAGCACACTAAACACAATTTTTTTTGGTCATACAATGCCATTTCGTGTACAAGATCGGGGTTTTCTGCTCTCCAGTATCAATTGTTTTGTGTCGCAACATGATCATATAAATAAAACCATGCCGTGTCTTTTGAAACCTTTTTTTTTTTTTTTTAAAAAAAACCGGATCAATAGGGCGAACATCAACTTATCCATCGCCCATTTGCAGAAATTAACTCATTTCACATTATCGCGTGGCTCCAATTTCTGAACTACATATATTTTATGGGGTTTTCATTTTAAAGTTTAGGGCATTCCAAGCCTAGGTTTGCGAAACTCCTTATTCCTATGCAAACTTCATGAGAGATTTCTTTGAACTTCTTTGTTCTAAGTTTTTTTCCGGTGTCATCGAGTTTTCCTCTGTAAGAACATTGCGTTTTTTTTTTTTTCGGTTTCTTATCAAGTATAGACCTGTTTCCCTAAAACTATTCACTTATCAAGAATAGATCCCGTTTCCCCAAATCTATTCAAGATTATCAACAGTTTCTTTGTGAGGCGCATGAACAGCAGAGAATCTGTCTGTACATCAGTCTCGCTTCTCTACAAGAGTTTATCACATAGGAATCATCAAACCTCCATGGGTGGCAGAGGTTAAGGAGCGAACTCGTGATCGGGAAGTCTGGGGTTCGAATTCCGCCAAGACCGTCCTCCCTGACTGAGGGTTTTTCCAGGTATTCCTCCGTCCTGATAAATGGTAAATGCCGGGGAGGTACTCATACTTAGGCCTGGAAGTTTCCTTTAATAAATCCTTTCCCAATGTATCATTTCATCTCAAGTATCATCAGTGTCCACCGCCTGTAGTGCCTCAGTAGCTAAAACGGGCGTTAAACACTATTAAAAAATTAGGAATCATATATGAAGATACTGTGTGCTAAAGTATAGGGGCTTTTTGGCATTATAACGGCACTAAAACACTATAACACTGAAGCACGTGGTCTCACAACGTTCACTTCTGTACAGCACAAAGACTTCGCGTCAACTGATTAGCCGGCATACGAAGAGGAGGGGGGAAAGAACCAGTTAGAAACTGGTGCAGGACAGGAAAATCCCCGTTAGGTTGGCCACGCATCCATACGAAGGCTGTGTATTTCAAACACTGGAGATTTATCAACGTTTGAAGAGCTTAATTATTAGAAACGTTAAGAATTGTAGCCGTAGTTTTGTAGAGCTTTTGTGACTCCCCTTTGACCTCGCACATTATTTCCAAAGGAAATCGGCCACTGCTAACCCAAGTATCACTTAGAACTTCCGAAATAGGGTGCCTTTTCTTGCAAACCATACCTGCAAGTACGGATCTCAGTTCAGTCCAGGGGGCTTAGATCAGGATTGCTGAAATGCCTATCTTGAGCAGTAATAAAGTCTAGAAATTTGCTCAAGCAAAATGTTGGTAGACTGGAGATGAATCTTGCAAATTCTTGAAAAAAATCGCTTTCAAGCTCATCACAGGTGCGAGTGGATGTATGTTGGGGAGCTTTAGCGATTACGATCCGAAAGCAAACAGGCGAAATCGGTCTGCAAATATTCCAGAATGTGCCCCAACCTCCATACAGCCCGGACTGAGCTCAATGACTTTTTTTTTTTTTTTTTTTTTTTTTTTTTTTTTTCAATTCACACTTCTCAAAAATGAGCTGCAGGTCCAGAATTTGATTCATCAAAGGCTGTCGCTAAGCGGGTCTGATTACTATACCTTGCAGTTCTGGCAGACACCTCGCTGGGGACTACTTCGGGGGGGGGGGAAGTTATCAACCTCGATCCTACCTAGTGTACTCGTAAGTAAAAATCAATCTGACTATACTGTGGGTTTATTCTATGAACGAGCATGAGTCACACCCAGATGTAGGCCGAATGGAGATAAAGGTCTCAGCCAGTTTCCTGCCGGCTTGTGCTGGTTTTAAAATTGTGTAGTGATTAATTCCCATGCAATTTGCCTACTTTCGCTTTCGAAACTTGCATGCTCTGAAACAGGTGGCGTCATCGTTTCTGCAAGGGTTTGAAGCGGAGTTCCTTTGTTTTCTCATTTTGGTGCATTTACTCCACAGAGCTTGCGAAACAACTGCAAGCTGTCTGTCGTAAGTGTTTTGTCAACCAAGTGCTGGAGTTGACGCTAGTATTTAATGGAGTTTCCTCTTATATTTGCAGTTTTAATTAGATAAAAGTTAATTTAATTTAGACACTTTGATTCTACATTTACGTTATTACGCAGTACTAACACAACTTCTGTAGGGAGAAAATCTGCAACTAGTGAGATTGTTGTGATTTTTCCAGTCCCTCGCTTTTTTTTTTTTTTTTTTTTTTTTTGCAAAAATGAAAAAATAACCTTCATTATTGATCATAAAATACTTTATAATTAATGTAAATGCTGTAAACGAAACAAACTTTTCTAATATATTTTTGACAGAAAAACATCTACGGCATATTTCATGTGTTGTAATATGTTATTGCTCGAAATTCATGTATTCAGATTATGGCAATGAATTAAAAAATGGAACAAATAAACATATTTTGTATATTGTCGAAACTCTGGCTTTTGGCAAATTCATTCGATTCATTTGCCTTCGTAAATTT
The DNA here is from genome assembly GCA_030762175.1 of Metallyticus violacea. NCBI lineage: Eukaryota > Metazoa > Arthropoda > Insecta > Mantodea > Metallyticidae > Metallyticus > Metallyticus violacea. The sequence goes on from CM060830.1 coordinate 51,681,592, forward strand.
AGATTTGGCGTCTCTACTGTAATATTGTTGCCATGGCGTTGATGTTAACAAATATTTAAAAAAAAACGTATTTTTTATATTAAGAAAAGCAAACACATATGGAATATTTGCAATCTGTGCTTTGTAAATCTTTAAATCATGCACAGTGTTAAGCAGCGTTGTTTGTAATATGTTTGATGAGATAGAATGTTTATTTTGGAAAAAACACATTTTTCTTCCCGTTGCCAAACTCTATACCAGCTTTATTTATGGCATTGAGTTCAGTTCTAACCTTAAACTGTATATTCCAAAAACTAAAAGAGGCGGCCCGGGTTTTCAATATTAGTGGCTGTAAGTAGACAAAGCGCCAGATTTATTCTGGATACTATGCTTTCCCTAGCGGTTCAGTCTTAACAATTACTCCAAGCTCCACAGCATGAAGGATTCCTATTCCTGCAGCGTGCTCTATGGACCACGAGAATTAATATAATTTTGACGTCTCTAGAGACATATCAAGGGGGCGGGGCTCGTTTTGCAATGGTTTCCCATAACCCATGGGAGATGGGTGTACGACGACGAGTAGTGAGCAGATTAGATTTGGTTGCAGAACTGGGGGCTAACACCGGACCAACCGTAGCAGGAAAATCTTCCCTGCCGAGAGTGTCAGTAAATTTGCTCAATCGTCATAGAAAGCGGACTAAAGTTCTGCCCCTTGGTAGCGAGTTTGCGTTTTCCAATGTTAAATGGGATATGTGCATAAAATATTCCAAAACCAATCATACATGTTCTTCTATTACCAATTTTAGGTGCTACAATAAGCTCATTTCCAATGACGCCTAAGGACGTCATTAGAAGATATTTGTAAATCTGGCAAGATGTTTTTTTGGGTAATGGCGGGTCACTGTTAGCTTTCATTTGAGCAGCTGAGGCAAGTAATGAATACAAGAGTTCATCCTTAACCAATTTCTGTTTGATCTAATTTTCTTTTCTTGAAGGCTGATGCACATCTTCCAGCGACGCTCTTAACATTTCTACAGCTTCTTGGAAGGATTGTCAGCCTCATCTGTTTGTGGCCTTTTATACATATCTAGGGGCCAGCTGGGTACCGCCTACCCCAAAGTGCCTTAATTATTTACCATTTTCTCTTCTCCTGATCAACTTTTAAAACAAAAAGTGCATGAAAACAGGGTTGTATAATCCATTAGTTGTTAATTGTATCTTACACAATAATCGCATTTCCTGTTTAACGTAGTAGCGGTAGCATGCGGGTCCTCCGTTAGCGAGGGCAGCTCATGGGTCAGCCGGAAAAAGTTTACTCTTTAAACTTATACCTTTATGGGCTGGCAAAGATTTACAAGGACGTATATTTGTCTCCCTCCAAGAGGGGTTGGCCTTTCTCTGTTCTCTAGGGCCAGCAGAAAGGCGGCCCAGGGCCAACGCTAGGTATTTTCTCTTTTTTTAGAAGCGAAATGTTGAAGGGTTACTGACACCACGCTTAACTGACTATAGGAGTTACTTTCGCACTTTGTTTAAAGCAGAAGGTTGATTTTCAGAGTGTCAACTTACTGTGGCAATTGATAAAAAAATAGACGTTTTTATGAAGACTCCATTTTCGCGTTTAAGCTTAACTGAAACAATTTGGACCTCATCAATCTAAAACTGTAAAAGCTGTCATCAAGACAGCACAAAATTAATTTTTTTTTGGAGGGGGGGAGACAACTTAGCTGACAGTGTCTGAAGTGAGAAACATGTCTTGTCTAAAGGAATGAGGTTAGAAAACAAATAGAAATAACAAATTTCCTTTCTGTATAAGCCCACAGATATTACATGCATGTCACAATTTGTTATATTACGGTACGTCAGTAGGGGAATTGATTGCTGTTTCTGAATTGACTGCAGAAGGCTTAAGGCGTACTTTAACAGCTGAGTTGCACATTAACTCTTTGTGTTTATAGCACAAACGCACGATGTTGCTGCAGTTATGAGAGAATATCGGGAGGAAGTCCTGGTAAAGGAGACTTTCCCCCACGCCATTTGAGTATACCCCTGGCGCACTCTTCTACAGGGGTCACCAGCCGCCACTGGTACCTTACACATATATTGTAATAATAAGTGTATGCATTATTAGTAGACACCGGGTGTTCAAACAATTAAAAGGTAATATAGACAGTTTAAAAAATAATTACTCACTCTTGCTGGTAACTAAACATTAATTTTAATGCAATTATCATTGTATTTGAAAAAGAAATCGTTACCTAAAGTTGTAATTATTTTTGTAAAACAAGAAAACCATTTAAAGAAAAATTCCTTACTGGACAGATAAATCATAAAACAAATACGCAATATTTTGTGTAAACAACATGCAGATTATAAGAGAAGGTTCTATCCCTTGACGAGTCTAACAAAGGATACCGCCGGAAATGCCAAGGCAGTAAAGTCGGCATCTAAGTGAAAATTTTGTGATGGCGAATCACGTTTAGCGGTCTCATTTTAGTTACGGGTGAGCGGCAAGTTAAATATTTTCCTTATTGTGTCACCGTTGCCGTTTAAGTCTTTGTAATGAAATCCTTGCCGCTTTGTAACAATAGTGGTTATTTTTACAAATAAAAAATACAAACTGAGATCGGCAGGTCACAAACGAACACGGCTCGCCCACAATGAAAACAGACTACTATAGGGACTTACTTATACGGCTTAAAACATTTTGAACCTATTCCTAGGAGAGATGAGCATGTTATTAGGCATAAAGCATTTCCTTGAGGAAATAAAATCACCCGCTTAGCATTTTATAACCAGAGCCCGCAATTTAGACAATTTATTTTTATCTGGGTGGATATATTTAAGTCGGATACAAATGAACACGCTTCCTCATATTTGGGGTCGGTAGGGCCACTTTTTATTTTGCCTTTTTTAAGTTTTGGATCGTTGTAATAATTTTCTGCCACTATTTACACATTTTAAAAACCACTGAAAGAATTTCAATATATCGAAGAGAAAAAAGCTAGTCAAAAACTTTCCCCGTAACCCATTCACTTAAGCTTTTTATATAGCAGAACCTTCATTAGTGAAAGTAACGCACGGTTGCCTCGGGCGTACGAATATCAGGAAATAGAGAAGATGAGGGAAGTACTGTAGTTTTGAACAATCCTGACGAATGACCTATCTGCGCGAGACAATTCTAAGAAATTTGTGTTGGGGGTAATGCTACAGCTGCATGAATGTAACAAACAATTGCAAGCGAAAAAAAAAATGATACGTACAGCTGTGCAATAAACCGTCCCTACAATGTGTTCAGTACGGAATTAACCTGACTCCCGTATAAACGCATAAACAGAAAATGAACTCCACCAGAACCATTGTGCTTCTTTTGCTTATTCGCCAGCACTATTAAAACTACTTTACTTTGTCTTTATCAACATTTCCGTGAAGTTCTGAAAGGTAATGTTCTGTTGTAACTAGTAAGAGTTCTTGTTTTAAATATGCCCCAATCACTTCAGTGGGAGTAGAACGTTTTTTCCATAATGAAAAAGGTTTTCTCTGACAAACGGCTGGCTATGACAGTTGGTTCCTTGAAAAAACATCTTGTTGCTTTTAACCAAGAAAAATAAGTATTTTAATTGTGTGATTAGAATATTATTAAATGTCTTGAACATCTTTCTTCATTAATAATGGTATTATTCTCTGTTTTAAATTTTTAATAAATTCCCATTTTAATTATATTACTACCTATTTTAACCAAAATAAATGCATGAAATTCCAGACTCTGGTTACACCGAAAGCTATTTGTGGTCTTGTCCCCATAGAATGAAAGAAGCGGAGTGGAGAAAGTTAACTCCCCAACAAATTTGTGATGAGGTTAATGTTCGGATTTGAGAGTCTTCTGCCCTCTTTAAGTAATTAATAACTATTTATACATTCCTTAATTTTTACACTGAGACAAAGATAGCGTAGTGATTATAACAGTTTTTAGAAGCAGAGCAAAATAAAAGCAAACTTTAAACAAAATGAGGTATATCAATATTTCTTAAAGAACGCTATATCAACCGCTTTATAGTCGATAAATTGAAGGAAAGTTATTTTCCACTGCATTCTAAATTGTTTTACATTTACAATTGTAAACATTCATTTGAAACTATGCATTTTTTAAAATAAAGTTTCATAGAATCTTCAGAGAACAGAAGCGTTTAAACTTCGGTAGTCATTTTGAGCGTTTCTCAACTTTAAAAACGAGAATTTGTAGAATTTCCAACGTCTCTTTCTTTGTAAATAGGAATACAGACTAAACGATCCTTGGAGCATTTGGAGGCGCCGTTATGAAAAGTTTTCGCAATCTCGACGGGCGCCCGACTTTGTTACGTAATTTTGTAACATACAAAAGCTGTTATTGCGATCGGCTGAACGCCATTGACCTTCAACACAGAGTGCATATTGGGGAACAATGATGAACAACTAGCCTGCTTTAACCCTGGGGGCTTTTCAAGGCTTCTAGTGCACTGTAATGCGTTTTGCAGCACCTTTGTGAAGCACTTAGCTATTCGAGAGTACCTGGGTCCTGTTTAACGAAACTAGTCTATTAGTTACTAGCAGTAATCCCACCATTTCTAATAAAACCTGTTTCTCTAACATTTATTCCACAATAGTAGAATCATAAAATTTTGTCATTAATCACTTGTCGAAATTACTATTGTATCGACTGTATCCGAGCGTCGAGAAAGTTGTTTCTAAGATATTTATTACTCCTTGGACTGTTTGTTGATGCGATTTTGTTTACGCGGCAAGTAAATCGTATGTTCAAGCCAAGAAATAGCATCATGTCTACCGCATCGAAAAACAAAGTAACGGTGATGCATTTAATTAATTAGCACGAAGTACTATTGGGGAATTCTCCAACAAAATTCAGAAGAAAGACAAAACTGAAATATGGTTAATAACCAAACTGTGAAAGCGTTGGAGTTAATTGCATCGGAGAAAAATTACGCACATATGAGATACATTCTGGCCAAAAACCAAGAAAGCTACAATGGTAATCTCTTTTATTTTACGTTCATATTCGCCATTCATATTATTGTCTGCAAATTATGGTGTAAGTAACTCGGTTTCTATGGTATTTTTTAGGTGAAAAGAGCATTCAAGAAGTACGGGAATGGGTGGTGGATTTAAGACCACATATTACATAAATAATCCGTAGTGAGCTATATAATTAAAATGAGTCAAGCTTAATTGATAGAATAAATATGTACACTAGTATATAAATTTATCATTAGAGATCCACGGGAAGAATTTCACTAGTTAAACTATACGTAATATCAAAGACCATATATTTTGTGAAACAAAACACTGATAAAACAAAATCGCACGTTGATAATGTCAATCTGCCACACTAGTAACTAGTAATTTACGCTCATAAGTTCTAGAAACACACACTTGTAAAATAAACAAGTGACGCTAGAATGAAGACTAGTTTTACTAGACCATGAGCTTCGTTAAACAAGACACTGAAGTTGTACCGGAGCGAACTATTGATGCCCTTTCTGTATAAGTTCATTGGGACATTTGTTTCCTCAGGATTATCTTTGGCATAAAATAAAAGGCTAAAATGAACTTTTTGCGAATTAGTGGTTTTTATGACTGATATTTTGATTGCGGAAAACGTAATAAATATGGCAATTTGTTTTTTGCTGCCTCGTAGGAAATGCAATAAGTCAAACGTCAGTAGAAAATTGCAATTCATGCTGAAAACCATTATCATTTTACAGACTTTAGTATGTTATGTAGGGTTTTTTTTTTCAACATTTGTGTGCGCGTGTGTGAGTTTTAAATTTATCGCGTATTTTAATAACTAACGCTCACAAATCCATCAGTGTAGCTTTTTTAACGTATAAATGTTTAAGTATTATAATATATTTTATGAGTTTATTTATCTTGAAAAACTTTACTGCCAGTTTACAAGAAAACTAAAAGTTAAAGGCCATAAATTAAACATCCTGTGTATAATAACAAATACATTGCTAAATTGGTTGATAAATAAGAGGGAGGAAAAATCAGAAAAAAATTCGAAATTCAAGTCATATGTAATGTACAGTCCCCACACGGGTGGCCTAGGTCGTTAAGGCGCGGACTCGGTGAGCGGGAGGTGGGGTTCGAATCCCGCCAAGACCGTCCTCCCGGACTGAGGTTTTTTCCGGTTTTACTCAATCCTCATAACTGACAAATGCAGGGGAGGTATCCTAAACTTAGGCCTGGAACGTTTCCTTCCTTAAAAAACCCTTTCCCAATATTTCGTTTCATGTATCACCAGTGTTCACCGCCTGCTTGATTGATTGATTTATTTACGGACGCTCTTTAACATCTCAGGTCATCAGCGTCCCATTCAACTCAGGGCGTGAAACTGTCGACAAATTTTGCTCAGATGCCTCTCTTTCAGGCTTGAGGTTCTTTTTCGTGCCGTAAATGTACAACACGGGACCCACGGCTTTACTTCCCTTCCGAAGGAAGCCATACTTAGGATTTTTACGCCCGAAAAAATTCATCGGTCCTGGCCGGTTTGAACCGCGATCTTGTGTTTAGGAAGCAAATATGGTAACCACTACACCACCAGGGCCGACATTCATTCATTCACCGCCTGTGTTGCCTCGGTAGTAAAAATGTGCTTTAAACACCATTAAAAACTGTTAATAAAAGAGAAAGCAAAAATAAACAGAGCAGAATAAAATTGATAAATTAGTCATTACACAATAATATAAGTACATTTGAAGTGACGAGAGAGATAGAGGACAAGTCATATTTCATTACACATAACTAACGGCCCTGTTTAATTTTTCTCTCCGTCATTATTAAATTGTGATACGAACTTACAACTGGATACTTTGAATTTTCGGTTCTACTGGGCTACTTTTGGTATATAAAAACAAACGAGAGCCCCCCCCCCCTTCAAAGATTGATTCAATGATGCATTAACATTTTACATAATAGTAAAATACGTGCAATGCATGCTTGCTCTTTGACAGGCTTAAGGGGAGGAAAAAGTTTTAAAAAATGAATTCGATCGCCAGCCAGAAATTGGAGTTAGCGTAGTTCATTTGTAACATGCACACAGTAAATAGGAAGTATATGAACTCTGAAGACGCGGATGATACGATGAAACAACGGCCGAATGAGTTGCAGGAAACTGGAGTAACCGGAGAAAAACTGCCCAAGCTCCGCTTCGTCTGCCACAAATTCCAATTGCAACTGGAGTCAAACCCGATCCTCCTTGTTGGGAGGCAAGAAGTCTTAACCACTCGGCGTCGCTTAAGTGTCAAAAACATTTTTTCTAAAAAAATCTTTGGCATGTTCATTTTTAAGCTGCATGTCTCTGATTTCCCTCTTTCTCCCAAAACTACAAAAATTGGTCGAGTTATGCATTAAAATATTTTAGCATTGATCACAGATATGTTTAATTTTAGTTGTGCGCCAAATCTTTTAGCAGTATGATAGTTAAAAACTGAAAGTAAATGATAAGCTATTAATTTTTTATTATTTTAAAAGTGAAAGAACGTGGTTTCAATTTTTTCTTTATTTTTATATTGGTAACGTATAACAAAAATAGTAAAAGAAAGGTGTAATATTGTAAGACAGAAAAGGGTAACCGGTACAATAAAAGTGCTATTAGGAAGGGGGGAAAATACTGAAAATTGCATTATACTACTGTCGTTATAAATGTCTCATTTTTTCAAAATGATATCTTTCAGAAAACTGTTTACAACATAAACAACAATTTTGAAGATAATTGCATGATACTTTGCATTCTTATTTTTGAAAGCAACATTCTGAATATCATTTTTTATTTTGTATAAATTAGAAAACATTTTGAAATTTGCTATGGTCTAAAAGTATATTTAAATTTTCAGAAAACAATTTCCCCTACTTTTGCACTGTGCACATTTTAACGACTGTGATTTGGTTTATAGACTTAGATGTTCGTATATTTAAAAAAAAAAAAAAAAAGTCGAATATCTTGGAATTTTTTGTAAATTCCCCTGTAAAGCAAATATAACAATGGATATTTTGAAAATTAATGATTTCAAAACTTAATAATTTATGGGAATGTTTATTTTATAGTAAAGAACAGGTTTTAGATATTAAGTACACTAAATGAATAATAATTTGATATGGTGCGTTAATTAAAGACATGTTTGATAATTAATAGAATGCATGAATAAGAAATAATTAGGACTCTTAGTAATTGTCTAAGAGTTTATGGTTTGCATAGACATCCCGCATAAAGAGCGCACTAAAACGCAAGCAAGCAACTGTGGTGAATGAATTAGGTCTGTTTTATGTTTAGCGACCTCGTAAACTTTCCAAGGAAAGAAAGACTAGCGCTTTGATCTCATTCGTTTCGCGCGCGATCCAAGTCCAGCCTTTTCAGAAGCAGTTAGTTTCTTCAGCCTGTCAGAGATGGCAGTAGTTAGTAGTTTCAGGCACTTCGAGATATCCTGAATTTTTTTTTCCTTTAGCTTGTTACCAAAGTTCGTCATTTTAAAAGTATTTCCTGTTTGACACAGTATGTTAAAAATAAAATAATACAGCATTTGTTTCGTTAAAGTATTTTGGATTATATGAAAATTGTTATTTTAACAGTGAGCCTATACTTCTGTAGGTCTTCTGCTAACGTTAACTGCAAGTAGATAAGAGTTTATCATAGTGTCGGTCGTTAAACTTTGTTCCATTAATAGACCATGAAACGGCCTTGTGCTATGACAAATTATTGATAGCATTCATTTGTTAAGAAACAAATGCAGGTTTCAACACAGAACGTGATAAAGTGTTAGAAAAGATACTTGACTATCGGATAACTCGTACTTTTTAGAGCAATCGTAATTTGTCTGCAATATTGCAGTGTTATCAATGGTTCAGGAACGCTTATCTACGAGTATATATGGGGGCTTTTGAGCTTGCTGACGAAGTAGGTTCCATCCGAGCTTTTAGAGCTAAGTGAAACAATTACGTCACTGTTTAATAGAGTTTCCTTGTATTTTAACACTTGTTTCACAACTTTGAATTAGCATTTCCATGCGCTTGAACAAGTGTCTGCATAATATTGTAAAACTCCTCCGTCACATTATTGATACTATCTTTCCATTCACGTAGAGTATTACTTTTAACTAATTCCTTTGCAGTTCCAGAAAATTGTGGGCAAGATCTTTCTTCCCTAAACTAGACTATTTCAGCAGGCTTACAAAAGTTGATCATGGTAGAGGACCATAGTTTCATCACCTGTCACAATTGATTGCGTTTTCGAACTACTTCTGTCTTTAAGAAAAAATGTTCTTTTAGCGTATTGCAAAGGAATATGAGCTCTTGCGGCTGTACTCATGAAACTAGTTTTGAAAAAAAATTCGTCATATCGATCCTACGTATAATGTGCAAAAAAATGACAAAAAAGTATATATATTTTAAATCACTCTAGCGGCCGCATTTTTTTTAAAGAAAACTGAGTATATGGCATTGAAATAAAATAAGAAAGGTAGTTTCCGATAATCAGTGAAATCGAATTATTTCGAGGGAAGATTTACCTGAAACCAAATTTAAAAAATCGCTCTAGCGACATTAATATTGGTTTTTTTTCAACGAAACATTTAAATAAAAATAAAAAATACAGTTTCTGAAAATCAGGGAAACCGGGCCATTAGGAATGGGGGGGGGGGTTTACCTGAAACCCAAAATTTAAAAATCATGAATATTAAAATTTGGAATATACCATTTAAATTACCTGAAACCCAAAAATTAGTCTATCTGCACCAATATTCGCTTTTTCGCAACGAAACTCCAAATATACCATTTCAATAAAATAAGCAAACTAGGTCCCTGAAAATCCGGGAAATCGGGCCGTTAGAAAAGGGGAATTACCTGAAAACGGAAAATTAAAAATCGCTCTGGCGGCACCAATATTTGTTTAATAATAATAATAATAATAATAATAATAGGTATATAACATTTAAATAAAATTAAAACAATAGTTTCTGAAAATAGGGAAATTGGACCTTTAGGAATAGGTGTGTATTTGAAAACAGAAATTTAAAAAGCGCTCGTGCGTTTAATTTTCTCATTATTGTTTAAAATAAAAGTAAAATCAATTCATAAGGACATGTTTTATATTTAACAAATGCGTCATCGTAAAGATAGCAAATGTGAAATATTAATTTAATATGTGTTTTAAAATTATATTTGTACGTAAGAGCCCTCTGTAATAACTTTCAGAAAACGTTTGGTTTACATTTTTTACTACAATAGCATTTAAATTAAATTTCACAGCCAATGAAAATCCTTAAAACTTTCGATTGTTTATTGTGTATATTTGCTTAGTAAACTGCAATTATTTTTAAATAGTAACATTCGATACAACTCGAAACTTATTGTTCTCTATTTTAATGAGTGCAAAGATGATATCAATGGCTTAGTTCATAAACAGAGTTACATTTAAAAATGTTTAAAAATACCCACACAGTGTAACTTTGTCTACCACCGGTGTTATATTTCATTTAATTAATAGTATACAATTAATTTATTATTTAATATTTTTAATCTCAATAATAATAATGATAATTCTAAACATGTGGTTTCTCTTTTGTATACTAACAGATTGCAAGAATTCTAGTTTTGTTTCCCTAATATCACACAGTAATGCTGTAACTTATTTCATTTTATTAATAATAAACGCATAATTGGATTTTTATATTCTTTTCCAAAGTTACTGTACTAGGCGAGGGATTTGTTTAGTTTACTTTTAATGGAATGTTTTCATCAATTTTATTTGTAACATTTGCACGTGGAATAAACAACTTTGTGTTGTGCCCTTTTTGAATGAGAAATTCAGAGTAATAAAATAATTGTAGTAAATAATTCATTTATTTAAAATTTCTAACAAATATTTTAGAAAGAAATGTAAATAACGTAAATGTAAATTTTCATGCAATAGACACATCTTTAATAAATATGCTGAGATTGCGTAAACAAAAAATATCTTTCAGACTGAGCTATTTTCATTAATATTACGTAATCCATGATGTAGAAGGCTAATTGTAGAAAAAGAATAAAAGTTGGCGCGTCGAATGGGAGTATCTTTGCATTAACGCTTGGACAGCAATAAAACCTTTCCTCAAAAGGGTGCATAATACTCTGCGTCAAGTTTTTCTGTATGCGTAAGATAAGAGAGGAAAAAGGCGCTGTAAACATCATACATTATTTGCTCAATGTTTAATCATTCTTTCGATTCCGTTTGTTAATTAATAGAGGGAAAACTTTTTTTGAAATTAATTTCCATCTGGAGAGTTTTCTGGTTCACAAAGTCGCATGAGCTCAAGTGAGACGAGTTTTGTTCTTTTTATTTCTCTCTATTTAAAGACATACTACAAACTCTACTATTTGAAGTTGGTAAGAAGTGATGCCTTTTAGTATTGAGTATGTCACAAGGGCGAGCCTTGGATTATACATTCATGTCGTATGCCCAGCATACATTCTTATTCGTGGTGAGACTCAGGACGTGTAGAAATAGTTGGAATTCCTGGTGATACCCAAGGTGAAATACTAGGAATGCTTTTTGTTCGGTTGTACCCTAAGAATAGACGCATAACCTTTCATAAGTTTTTGTGATAGGGTTTCTAATAAAGCAGACAGGCTGGGGGTAGTACAACTGCACTCAGCAAGCATTAATACTGTTCAAATAAATAGGAATTTGGATTTTAACAGTTTAAAATGTATGTAAAAACAATTGCGCAACTAAGTCACTGTTTTAAAGATCCAAATACAGAAGAAGCGCTCTCAGATTTCTTTTGTTTACTTTCTTCACTTGTTTAAGTGATCACAGCTTACATGTATAGAAACTGCTTTCTAATAGTAACATGTGCTGCACTACTTGTTCATTTCTACAGAAACGGAGCCTATCTGTTTTAATATTTTTCAGAACCGGCATGAACAATTTAGTATAAGTCTGAATATTCATTACCTATCCAAAATGAATTCTTCCAGCGAATGTGCTTTCTCTCCATTGTTCATTGTAATTTATACAAAATGTCCCGTGGGTGTCAACATGAAACTATTTGTAGCACCCGAGGTGTGCTAAAAAACAATCCCGTCTAGATTAGGCAATACATACAGAGTTTTCTTCAGCATTTCTCACGGCTTAAATGATCCTTAAGAGATATGTATCTAAAAGTAGATCTGTGGTCATCTTTCCTGCCCCAAAGCCGAGATCTGTTACTCGGAACTAGGATAGAGTAAAACGTCTAACTTCAAGTTTCTGTTTTTACAATATTTAAAATTAATTTATTCATGAATTTCGTTAAAAAATCTAGTGAAAAATGTTTGCAATATGATCAATATATTAAGGGATTAACTTTAATTTCACAGTTCAAATATCTAAAGATCCTGTCGTATAGTATAGAATAGGACATTTTAAAATCTCTGTACGAACTGGAAATGGACCATAATGTAATGAAAATGTATTCGCATTTATTCAAGAAGGAGGTAGCTCAATTAATCAAATAGCTTTTACATTTTCTGTAAACCTAGCCTGTTTTGTAAAATAGAAATTTATTAAGTGAAATATAACACCAGACTATAAAATCGAATTTCACCTTTATCAGAGCTTCCGCATCATGGTATCGGAGTCCCAGGTTCGATTCCGACGAACTTTCTTCGATGGGATTGCTTCCCCGTGATAGATTTAGGTTCATGGTAAGTTTAATCGGGTTTTGGTCCCTCCCAAGGCATTATTATTATTATTGTAACCAACTTCAGTGATTACGCACCCCCAGAAATGTGTTACACTTTCATCATTGCCAAACAGGAGGTCTAGATGCCATTAAGCTATATACGGATAGCATTGAAAGAAAAAATGTATCAATACAACAAATTTAATCCTCTATACGGGTTCATAGGAACTTTAAGCTGTGGACCCCATGTAGTAGATTTATAGGAAAAAGACCTTGGATACATTTCCGACCGTTTCATGTCCAAGTATGGCATTGCACTAGATGTCACTTAAGGAATTAGCTAACCACGTGTTCCTGTGACATCTGTGGGTGCTAAGTCCTTAAACCTAATCCTTGTGAGTTTTAAAATGTTCATCAATATTTTGTGGAGATAACTAAAGAAATTTAAGTGCTTTATAGCCATAACTAATGAAGACAGATTTCAGTATCAAAGTAATTACATTGCATTTTTATTATGAGGGACAGAGAAGTCTGTCCTGGTGATGTAGTGGTAACCATGCTTGCCTTCTAAACCCAAGATCGATTACGGCCAGAATCGTTGGGCGTAAAAATCCTAAGTATGGCTTCCTTCGAAAGGAAAGTAAAGCCGTGGGTCCCGTGTCGTACATTTACGGCACGAAAAGAACCTCAAGCCTGAAAAAAGAGGCCTCTCGCAAAATTTGTCGGCCGTTTCACGCCCTGAATTGATGGGACGCTGATGACCTGAGATGTTCAAGATCGTCCATAAATAAATCAAATCAACAACAAGGGACAGAGAAGGCATTTTGGTCACTTTCTCAAGGGCTGAGAGCACCTGCGGGAGGAAGGGATGAGATGCGGCGACTCCGGGCGGTTAATGTCTAGGAATGGTGACGCGCATGCCGATGGAAAATAAATATTCATCACAGCATTTGTTTAACTGATCAGGGGAAACTAGGAAAAAACCCAACGTCAAGATGGGCGGTCTAACACATTTTAACCCGGTACCTTCCGAATGCGACTTTTAAGCGTATTAAATGAACCGTCTGCTTGGTCTGGGCAGTGTGATAGTTTAAAACATGAGAAAGTAATGTGGCCGTTTCTGAAATACTAGCTAAAGTAAACGAAAGAGAAGAGGGGGATAGCAATACGGGAAAGATAAATAATAGGAAACGGAACAGGAAATTGAACATGGAGAATTGGCATAATATTTTGAAAACAGTTGCTTGTCGAATGGAAATTATAAAATGATGCCACACGGTAGTTTAGTTGATTTAGATTTTTTATGGACGCTGTTTAATATCAAAGGTCAATAGGGTCTTGTTCAATTCAGGGCGTGAGACTGCTGATAAATTTTGCTCAGAGGCCTGTTCTTTCAGGCTTGAGATAGAGACCCACAGCTTTACTTCCCTGGTCCAGATTGAACCCTGCTATCTTGGGTTTAGGAGGCCATTATGGTTACCACTACACCACCAGGAGCGACACAGTGGTTTAGATGTTAATTATCCGGAAAAAGAATTAAAAATGTGGTGTGACTATAAGTAGACAGCGGTATTGTTTTGCTGTCGAAATAAAGCTAAGCTAGAGTATAAAGAATCTGTTTCCAGAAGCTGGCTAGAGAGCGCCACGTGTATTGAATAGCCAACTGTATTCTTTTATTAGCTTGGAGGGATGTCTTGTGCCGCTCCTTCCCACGGCTTCCGACTTTTGTTTCCGTCAGAACAAGGAAAAATCCTTTTTCACGGCAGTAGTAAAGGAATGCTTTAATTTTCCAGTTATTAGCCGAAGCAGCCAACCCTAATTCGCAGCAGGAGCAGACCTTAAGAGTGAATTGTGATTCACATTTGGTATTCTAATTTTAGCTACCGGATTTCGCGTACAAAGGTAAAGCACACACATGGTTCAAAGCATACTCTGCCTGAACAGCCAAAGTAAAGTAAAATAAAAAAGCAGCACCTGTAAAATAGAGCCCATGTGAATTTAAAGGGAGGTTAAGAAACAGTTGCTTGTTTAAGAAGGAAACGCCCAAAAAGAGGTACACAGCACTCGTTATATACATATTGAAACACACATGTGTATGCGAAATTGTAAAAATTGCCATAGTATTAATCTACTTTGTAGCGCATATAACATGTACACAAAAACAATTAGTTAAAAAAAAAATACATTTGAAAACAACGGATTTCGTAAAGTTCGAAGCTGTAGACAGTTTTTTCACTCAAAATCATTTGATCCAAAATTATAGACTTAATGAATAATTAAGGCCGTTGATGATGTAACAGGATATAAAATATGCTTTCGTTTTAAACAAGAGATGCATTATTATATTTAATGCTACTATTTATAATAGTAAATACGGCAGCAAGACAATAATTGAGCCTATCTCCTCTGCCTTTTAATTTTTGCATTGACGAACTTCTGCGAGAATTGAAAAATATATAATTATTACTGAAATAAAAGATTGTTGCAAAGAATACTATTCGAATAGGTAGACAATTATAAAATCCTACATCTTATCATTATCTTCTCAAAAGACAGAATTTATGACCGTCTAGGATTCTTGTATATGAACACTGTCCAAGAAAGGTTAATTTATATATATTTTCTTTTACAATTACTTTGTCAGCTTCATAATTTTGGTGATCTTTCTCAAAGACATTCCGGTAACAATTTTTTGACAGGTCCTTCAGAATCGCCTCCGCAGCCTTCCTGATGGATAATGCCTTCCACGGAAGTGTTTTTTTTCCCCCTCCCAACTTAGGAAAAACGAAAAAAGTCGCACGGAAATAAATCTGGACAACAGGGAGGGTGAAGTATTCAGCAGTAATATTTGCGATGTGTGGACGTGCATTATCGTGGTTGTGGCATCCAGCGTGTTGCACGGAAATGTGACCTTTTGCGTATGATGTAGCCTTGCATAGTTTTTGGCACATCTGTATATGATAGTAAACAATTCCTTGAATATCGAAAAATGAGATGACCATAACTCTCCAAGCAGAAGCAACCAACTTGTTTTTCTTGTTGTTTGCTCTCCGGATTGTTGTAGCCAGGTTTCGTCAGCATTTCTGCATCTTCTCAACATCAATTGCATGCAAACCTTTTGTTCAGAACGTCTGAAAGTACCCTTAATGTTATTCGACGGCCCTTTCTCACAATGACAGCAGCGGTGTTAATGCTTTCTTCCATTCGAGCACAAACTGGGACGCCGGGTCCACCTTTCTTTGAAATTGCCTCCCCTCTTTAAACCATTTTCGAACTCTGCTATAGGGAAGAACAAGCTCTTAAAGGCATCTGTTGAAGGTTTGTCTAGAAAACAGAATTTAAGAGCAGCATATTGTTCGTCGCGTGTCACAGTTTTGCTGTTGGCGGAACTGAACATGTCTCAACTTGCACACCCCTCACACGAGAACAGAAACTGACAACAATGAAACTAGTACCACGTATACTTTGTATTAAACTAGTAAAATATCAGAGGGTTAAATTTATTTGAAATAGTTTAATTTAAAATTAAAGGGAAATTTAAAACCAATGTTGATTCAATTTAAGAGTTCACCTCCTACATTTTGGTGTTTAATTTTGAAAATTCATTTTATTACTTGCCTAACGTCATAGTTAAACATTCCATTTCGTAATTTTCTACTAAATCCGCTTACGATTTTCTTTCTTGTATGCTACATATAGTTTTGAAACAATGTATTAGTAAAACACCATTATATTAAATATGTTCAATGATTTTTAAAATTGTTTTATTCTGTGCAAATTCAAAAGACAATAACAATCCAGGTTGCAAGACAACACAAAACAAAAATGTAACAAAGTAATTTTCTTAAAAATGTAGGCATCTTAGCTTTAGAAATATCAAAATGGAGTTTGAGTTTAAATTTTCCTCAATATTCTATTTGACCAGTCTTTTGTTTAACTTTAATTTATATGAAATGATATATATATATATATATATATATATATATATATATATATATATATATATATATTGAAACTGGAAAGTTTTCAATTAATTTGCTAGGAACTATTTTTATATGGTTGCACTTTCATTTTATTTGCCGTCCTATGTTTTTAACTTTTGTGCTAACGCAAGATATTTTCTGAATGTAGTTTAGAACTGTGTAAAAAATATTACAGTAGTTACTCAATGAACAATCTTGGGTGTTGGCAGTATAGTTGTTGGAAACGAAGACAGCCCCCAGTTAAAATAAGACTGCTGGTAGCGAAAGATAGGGGCACTAACTTCGTCTTTTAAGTTCATAGCATAAATCTGTTGAACTTCTTAAACTTGGCTATTATTAGGTGTATTTTGACACCAAAGACTTGGACAATATTTTAGAAACCATATTTTGTTGGGGTGTTGTATCAAATCGCATATGTTGTAAAACGAGGACTCGCAACCTTTAAATGTAGTGCAAACAGCTTGCGTATTTTTCGCATCTCCAAGTTCTCTTTTGTACGCCATTGCAACACAGATGAATTAAAAAAGGGGAATGTGTGAAAGACACGTATTTTCTTAGGAGCTGAACTCCACAAGCTCATTAGAACTGTTTTCTTAATGATGTATGCACAGTAAAAACAAAATAATAATTGTTCGGCGCACGGCGAACGACCAACTGTACTGGTGACACAAATTTTTTAAACAGGAACCATCTGTACTCGTCTGTGTTGATTCTGCTTCAGAGAATGTGGCAGCTGCTCGCGAGGAATTCCTGAATTGTATAAAAGCGAACTCCCACATCCGCCTACTTGAATATTCAGTTTTTCTCCCACACTCTCTGTTAATTCTTAAGGCGTTTTGTTTCCGCGCCTTCCTAATTATTAGAGCAGCCATACATGTACAAAAAATGTATTCAACAGAATCTACATTGCATTGAAGATTGAAGTGATACACTTAACAGCGGTTAGAATTTTGTTTAAATGTAGAAAAGAAACGGCCAACCCCAACTGAATTGTCAATTTTCTAACGTGCATAAACATTGCACACACAAGCCAAATTTTAACTGTTCCCTCAGCCTCTTATAGCTTTCAACCTTCGGAACCAAAAGTGGAAGCATTGGCAACACTCAACCGTCCTCAACGGTACTAAGCTGTTCTTCGTATAATGCGCTACAGCATCAGCTTGGCTTGAAAATCGCTCTCCCCACAGTAGTTCTTCACCAAGAGAAAGAAAAAGTAGATTTATTAGATCCATGTTCAATCATCGGTTGTGATTACAGAAAGTATCTTTGGAGCGGTACTGCTCCGCCTTCTTTCATACGGTTGTTAAACATTTTTAGACACTTAGGACATGTCTCTAAATCCTTATAGTTTACTCTTTGTTTTCTGCAGTCACTGCTGTCGAAGGTCTTCATTTTCAAAAGATGTTCTGTTCTTCTTATATTCTTCGAACCAACTGAAGGCGCGAAGGAGAAAGATCTCTTTAAATCTTGTCAAAGCACTCAAGGCGCTGTTCCTGGTTTAAGTTGCACATGGTAATGTTCCCACCCCAGCTCCAATCACAATGCTCATTTTAACCCTTCTTTTTGAAACTGCTGGAACTTTAGGGGTGTTCTAAAAGCTCTCGGCCGGGTCAAAATATGTAATGCAACCTTTTAGTACCTTCAGTAAATTAAATGTATCCAACTGTAAAAAAATAAGCGTGTGCTTCAAACTCATTTGATTTAAATCTTCGTCCATCTAGCCATTTCTTCAGGTTTGGTAATCGCTGGGAGCCAAATCTGGCGAATACGGAAGCACTTGCTAGCGAAGGTCATGCAGCAACAATCCATTGTGTGAAGGTGCATTATCGTAGTAAACGAGAACTTATATATATATATATATATATATAAATTAACATTAATAATAAAAGTAGATAAAGATAAAACACAGAGAAAGAGTCACACTTGAATTGCAATTTCAAGTGTGACTCTTTCTCTGTGTTTTATCTTTATCTACTTTTATTATTAATGTTAATTTGTTACATTGTTAATAGTGTTTCTTTATTTTTATTTTTCATATATATATATATATATATATATATATATAGTAACGCTATTAACAATGTAACAAATTAATGGTAATTATAAAAGCAGAAAAGGATAAAACACTAAGAGAAAGTCACATCTGTAATCGATATATTTCGAACTTTCGTTAGGACAAACACCAGTAATAGCACAATAAGAAAGAAAGCAAGCCCACGTGCCCTGTATATTTAGCTAATTGCTTAAAATGATGCTTACATTTGTTGGACCAAATTTTCATAAGATTACCTTGGATAGATGTCATAGTATAAAATGTACTGAACAATAAAGTGTATTAGAAAACACAGAGAAAGTAAGAAATAAAATTAAAAGAATAATAGATAAATAGTAAAAAAGTCAAAAGCAACTTTAAATTAATAAATCAAGTTAAAAGCAACACCAGAGGTGCAAACAATATAAAATAAAAATAAAGTAACAATATTAACAATAGAACAAATGGACAGTAATTATAAAAGCAGAAAAGGATAAAACACTAAGAGAAAGTCACACTTGTAATCGCTAAATTTCATTCGCAAGGTATGGACCTTTAGCCTGAATAGCATACTTCAGATGGTCCAGTAGTGATGCGTAATACTGCCCAGCAATGCCCTTCCGGAGGTAGTCTACGAGCACTACACCATGAGAATCCCAGAAAACAGTAGCCGTAGATGGAACAGTTTTCGCTTTCTTTGGTGCAATTTCACCCGTTGTCACCCATTGTTTGGCCTGCTCCTTAGTCTCTGGCGTGTAGTGCTAAAACCGTTTCATCTACTGTTATGAAACGTCTAAGAAACTCACTGGAATTGCGCTTAAACAAGTCTAAACACTCTTTCATTCTAAACGTTCATTCAAATATGTTGTGACTACACTTACGCGTCTGAAACTTTGGAGCGCGCCATCTAAAAGATGCTACTTAACAATTATTATTATAGTATTTGGTAATCTTCAAATCTCTGTCAGGCCAAAGACTCTCAGAACACTCTTCGTATAGTGTTTAATAATAGTAAACAAAATTATGGACTAACACATGGCATATATTAATATGTTATATAGGTTTATTTTGTGTCCGGAAACTTTTTGATAATGAATGCCTTATATAACATAGTCCTGCATGCGGAACGTTACAAAACAACGCACAACAGTTAATGCGTGTAAGTAAACAGGATTACCAACAGAAGCTGTGCGGTAAGAAGGTGCTATTCTCAAACGCAGTACGGCGCTCTCTTGATTCAGTAGCTGTGGAGCCAGTTGCAAAAGACGAATGCCACATAACTCTGGCCTAATAGCACGTTCATTAATTCATCGAATAGAAAGCGAGCGTTGAAAAACTTGTTAAGATGTTTGTAATGAACCTGTTGATAGAGAAGACAAAAAATTAATAGTATCTAAATATTTAAGCAGTTTTCATTTTATTTATTCTCCTGTATGCGCGATATCAGTGAATTGCTGGCATATTTTAGAGATATGTTCCTAACAACAAAACACAAATCTGAAATTCCTTGGTTTCAGAGATAAGGTTTTTTTCATTACATTTACCTTTGAAGAGTAGTCAAGTCAAATGCTCTCTGTTTATTATTACTTTTCTTCTTTAAAGTAGGCCATGCCCTTTGTTTGTCTTTTGTTTGCTGAGTGAAGAAATTGCTTGAAAAAAAAATCGGTTAGCGAAATGGCAAATATGATATATAGTGGGGGCATTGCAGATGAGATCATACTCTGAGCACATGAACTTCATGTATATTGTCCCCGACAGGCAATACTCTTGTACAATGTACAAGAACATGCTCACGAATCCACAGAGATGCGAAACTGTGAATTTGGAACGAGTTAATATATGCTCTGCAGTATTGAGGCTAAAATACAAATAAGCATTCTTCAAACTAAAATAAAATCTCATGTAAAGACAGGAGTTGTATCTATCAATAAACCGTCACGGGTGGCCGAGGTCGTTAGGTCGCGGACTCGTGAGCGGGAGGTCTGGGTTCGAATACCGCCAGGACCGTCCTTCCTGATTGAGGTTTTTTCCAGGTTTTCTTCAGTCCTCATAAATGGCAAATGCCGGGGAGGTACCCTAAATTTAGGCCTGGAACGATTCCTTCCTTAAAAAAAAAATAATAAATCCTTTCCCAATATATCATTTCATCTCATGTATCATCAGTGTCCACCGCCTGTGGTGCCTCTGTAGCAAAAACGGGCGTTAAACACTGTACATTCATTCATTCATTCTATCAATACAAATTATGGAGTAAAACAAAAAATATACTGCACTAGTTTGGAGCTTGGAGGTTGCAGTAGAGTGGGTTGTTGTCTTAGTTATTGCAAATAAGAATCATAAAAAAATATTTTATACCCGAGAGAAAGCCACTTATACATCGAAAGAATTCGCAAAATGCACATACCTATAGGAAAGATGTAATGAAATATCAATAAAAGTTAACTGTGGAATTGTCCAGGTGGGTCATTTTACACTAGAACGAGAAAGGACAAGAAACAGTAGCATTTAGTTAACCGTGGCATTGGCTAATGTTGAAACACTTCCTAGGTTGTTTGTGGTTTGAGTGATTTAAGTAGATCTGTTTTCACAAGGGTAGACTTTTTCCCACGTGTGATGGATAAATGATATCAATACTTGAATGCCACAGGAAGAGCGATTGAAATGTGGCTGCAACCTTGATGGGATCGTGTTAACGAATTTTTTCACTTCTGTGCCCCCTTTAATATTGCAATATTTAATTGCTACTCAAAATAAGTATTATTCTGCACTATTTAATATATTTAAGTGTTGCACAATCCACACGTCAATTATTCAAAAGTTACATATCACAATATAAAAATTAAAAAAGAAAAAAATATTAATACGGGGGGGGGGAATTCTAAATCCTTTAACATTTATGTAACTAACCCTATACACAGGTGTAAAATAATCTTTATATCTGTAATGAAACTTTAATAATTATTATAATCTATTTTCTTTTCTAGATTTTATTCTCTAAAACGTCCGCGCTCTATGAAACTAAAAAGTGCACCATATTTAATGTTTTGCGCGTACCTACGTTGCAGAACATTCTATAGTTGCCGTTAACGTTTACAATAGCGTCCGTGCTCGATAAGCGAATGACCGGATTTGTTTCTAGCCGACGCTGTCACGATTGGAAAGCGTTTGCTGTCCTTAACACTTAAGCAAACTTACAAAACTCCCCACATTTGCAGATGTTACTACGAAAAGGATTTTTCAATTTCGCTCTTGCATGTTTCAATGTTAAAGCAGTGCAGTTGTCTAATTTGCTCACACCGACTTGAGGTTGTTTTTTCCTACATATCAGTTCCAGGTACAGATGCTTGCTCTTACGAAACGGTTGGTTACATAATCACTACCTCCTGGATTATTACTGTATAATAGACCTAATATATGTCTTACAGTGACTAAAAAAAAAGAAAAATGTGGAGAGCCTAAAATTAAAGTAAAGTTACACCTTTAACTTTATATTGTGTTTGTTCGCGAAAAATATTACTCTTGACATTGCTATGAAAATTAGTACTATATTTTAATGATTAATTATAACGGTATTGATAAGCATAATTTGACTTCCTAGTAGTGAAAATATATTTAAAATTCAAGATAAATTATAATAATTGTACCTAGATACGCATCTAGGCCGTAATTTTTTTCCTTGATGTAGTCGGCAGACGTTTTGAAATGTGTTTTCAAATCTGTCGATTCATCCAATTATCTGATGACCGACATGGCTGCAAGAGACCGCATCGGCTCATGGACCATCGCTCACAGCCAGTAGGAATACACTGGAATCGGGACAACAAAAGAGTGAATAGTAGAGACACGTTAAATGACAGTCTAATGCACTTTATCCATCCATGTCATGCTAAACTGTGCTGGAACTATATGCCTTCATTTCCCACACTTTTCTTGCCCCTGCTTATAAAATTACCCATTATCATTCTTAATTCTCTTTGAGAAATTAAATACACTGACTGAGCGACTTGACTATGGGTCAACGCGGCAGTTCGGTAAACCCCACCCGGCTGGTTACCTGATATTTACATTACATATAAAGCAATAGACAATATTTAGGTTAACCTTTGGAATCGGGCTAGCGTTTATGTTATAGGCACTCAGTTTATGAACACACAATAAAAATAAATGATATTCACATTTTATGTCGTAATTTCCTTTCCTCTGTACACGTTATTGATTAGCGAACGAAATACACGTGTAGTGGCGGTGTGATACATTTCGGTTTATTTACCTCCATTTCCCCCTCCGTTTGAAATGCTTCAGATGTTGTAAGGCAGCGTAAACGAAGGTAAAAGTATCCAGTGCTTAGGAGAGACTAAATAATGGAGAAATCTCAATTGCTGACCTCTTGTCGCTTTCAATAGATACAACTTCATCAGCTAAGTAGTAATTTAAAGTTTCAGGTTGCGAGAATTCTCCTGGAAGTTAGGCATCATCCTTTAGCTTCTGCACGCAGCCTTGCTGCAAACTCTTGGCGCTGTCTTTAGAGCATCTAGCGGCGTGTTTTTGTCACATAGTTGAATAATTAACGAGATGTTGTGTGTCTTCTCATACACAAGGCCATCTCATCTGTATATGCTGCTTGCATTGTTCTCGTAAATAACAAAAACATTTCTTGACATTGTGTACAAGGAAAACCATCTTGTTGAGCGGCGCTTTATCACCACAAGATGTCTCGAATTTGCAAGGGATTTTCTCGACTTTCTGTCTTCCTGTTGCTTCGGGCTCGGTCAATAAAAGTTTAAAACTTTTTGTTCATAAATGTGTACGTCATTGGCACGCCCAACTCTTTGTCTTGAAACTTTTTTGTTCCATATCGTCAAACACAAAATGTTAAATATTTGTTTTGCAATAAATGTAGCAAAACACGTGAGCTGTATTGCGTTTAAAAATGCCTCTCACGCGTGTTAGAACGCAGAATGCTTATTAGTACTAGTTTATTTTCCAGTTCAGGCATAATACAACGTTTTTCAGCATTTGACTTTAAAATATTTATATATAAAAAAAAAAATGTTGTCCATGCTTGCAATCAATTTAAACATTTTGATGTGCATGTGAAGCGAAATTCATTATAAAAGTATTTTTCCAGGTTTACTTATCTAGTTATTAGGCGTTTTTTTTTTTTTTTATATATATATAAAGAAGGCAGATTTATCATTTTTAGCAGCACATGAATGTTTTTAAAGAAAGCTGAAAATATACCTCAATGGTTTGGTTTTCAAACTTACCATTATACAGGTTGAAAAGGGGGGGGGGATTTGCGAGAGGAAAAGGGTCGAAAATAGGTTCCTAAAATAGCAACGAATGTGTTGGTGGATGGTGAAGAGAACACAATAGTTAACCTTAAATAATATATTCTGTCAAATATACGTCGTAATATAAATAATCGAAGGTCAATACATGAATCGTTTATAAAACTTATCTGCTGAAGTTCCCAAAACGCCTTGCCAGCTCCACAAATTGACATGCATTAACTTGTGATTAGTTTAAGATGTAGACTGCTTATGAACACACGTCACATCGCAACGTAACTGTAATGTTGATCCATACTCAGGCGTAAGAAACCATTCGTTCCCACTCTAACAATACTTATAGCTAAGTCCCCTTTCTTTTCGTAAATTCTTTGTACATATTTTATCCACACCATGTAATTATTGGTTCATTGTAAGACACCTCATGCAAATGTTGACAGCCTATGCATCACACTTTTAAACTGAAATTTCTGTTTGCTTCTCTTTTGCACATAAACCTTATTCGTTCAAATACAATGAATTAGATAGATAAAAAGATTGCATTTTTGCAACTTCTTGAGAAAAAGAGCAAATGATTGTCTCTCTGTTATATTTAAGAAACTTTTCTAGGATATTTCTTATTCTATTCATATTGAAGAACATAATACACTCTTTAGGGATCTAAAATTAAATCACCTAAATACTGTTAATCTGCTTCTATAATCTTTAACTTTATTAGTGTTTTAGGTTGAACATCGAAACATTTGTTACTGGCCTGTTAGAAAGTTGCAAATTTTAGTTAGAGCTGACGGTGTTTTTGTAAAGCCCTCAAATGTGTTGCATAATGTGCTCTTTGCGCTGAACGAAAGCTTTGTCAAAAATTGTTTCTAAGAAAGACGTGGTTTTCACTGTATGAAATATATAAAGACAAACATCTTGAAAATATATAGTGCAACCGTTTAATCCTTGGGTCAAAAAATCGATTTTTGGCTTTATGCATAATATAAAACTACGCAGTTTGCAGATTATACCCATATAGTTTTTGTGCGATTGAGAAATTTAAATTATTTAAATGGCAATTTAAATGTGGTCAGCTGCTATTACACAAAACAAACTCATCTTTTTATGCAAATTACATATTTTACCAGAAATGTTAAATAACATTTTTTCAGACATATATAATCTGAAGGTGCTGCTCATGGGAAAAGTGCACCTAAAACAGCAAAAGATATTAAAAATTAGTATTAAAATAGTTATAAAACAATTTTGGTTGGTCAGAATTTAGAAACAATCTAGAATTTAGAAATAATGTCTTAAGTGGTAAATTTTTCATTTGGATAGACAGTATAGTTTTTCAGAAACCTAAGCTTGTATTCTGTCGAGGTTCAACACGAAAATTGCCATTACATATGTCTATACTAAGTGTCCTTAACATACCTTTATGATATCGATAATTTGTATTGCCTCCTCCTCTTACAATAGACGCAGGGTGGACCCTAAAGGCCGGGAGGGGGGTGTTAATTGTCTAGTAACTCCCCTACCAACCGCAGACCATAAGCGCCTAGTGAACACATTTTTAAGTTATGACTTCTGTCTCATCCAGCCCCCTTACGATTAATTGTAGGTTTTTACTGGCGCCTCTTTATTCAGCTGCCGACGTTGTTAGTCCCACTAATTTAAAGCAAACAGAGGTACTTGTAGCATTTCGGTTTTCGTTGCCAGCGGTCCACAGGCGAGCAATATAATACTGTGTTTCAGAATGTGGAAATTCCAGTTAAACAACTCAAAAAGTTTGTATGAAATTTAATGAAAATGCTTAGTTAATAAAACGCGAAGACTTCGAGGTGATTTTTCACTTTCTCAACAGATTAAAAAAAAATTACAGACAGGGTAACGTCAGTTTTTTGGAAATGTACTCAAAATATGAGGCGTTGTAGCTTTAAGGGCATCCAGAGGTGAAAAGTCTTAATCTTGCAGTTTCCAAGCATATTTCTTACAAAGGCGCTCTATCAACTTAATACAGTAACAAAATTCTCTTTGTATACGCTAATGTGCTAAATGTTTGGCATAATGCAGAATTTATAGCTTTAAGCAAACAAAATACCAATAATCATATTAATTTGGTGATAAAAACATTACCATGTACATTTATTTCGCATTGTCCTGGTTGTCTCGGAAAAAATTCCTAAATTTTTAGTACTTGTAATACATTCTTTCAGGAGTGGTAAATTGTCTTATGTAGAGTAACATGCATTCTGAAAAGCTTTAACAGCATTTCTGATTGTATGTTGGGAGTCTGACGAAATTAAAACTGAAAAATTTAAACGAAAAGAATAAATAAAAAAAAAAGCAGGCATTTTAAGATGTATCCGGTGTTTTTAAACACACAATGTAAATAGGAGTTTTTCGAACTTTTAAAAATAAAAAATAATTTCGAGAAGAATTTAACCTCAAGCCCGTTGCTGCTTTGTGAACCCTTTCTGTAACTGCTGGTTCATTTTAATTCCTCCGAGATTCAACACGCGATACAATATTGGACGTAATGATTTTTCAGAAACTATTTTAAATGATATATACAGAGGGGAGTAATGTTTCTGTGGTCTAACGCGCTCTATGGATCATTTTTCCGGCTTCTACTTCGACCGAGGTTCATAGATTTTTCCGAATATAACATTCTCCTGCAAGGCACTTAAAGCCGTGTCATATATTTATGGCATGTTAATGAATTCCAACCTGAAAAGAGGTTTCTTGATAAAATTACTGACGTCTAAGTAATACCTATGGGCTAACCACCCATCCTTCTGACATTTATAGGTGCTAAAGTCGAATGGTTATAATCACTCGGGCCTAATCCTTGCAAACGGATGCTTTGCATCCTTAGAAAAATGAGCTGGCGAACCATCATGCTCACTCCACAAGCTGTGGCATTTGCAACTGAATAAGGGAAAGCAATCAAAGAAAAGCGTAAATATTTTTGGTAGTAAAAAAAAAAAAAAAAAATAAATAAATAAATAAATAAAAAAAATCACATGCAAAAGGAGAAAATATACAGGAAAAGGAAACGAGAAAGGAATCTGGTTTCCATTTCTCCTTATATTTATATTTTCTTTCCTTCTGGAAAACAAGAAAATGTGGCGCCTTAACTCACTTGAGATTATTCCCGTCTGCCTAGTTTTCTTCAAGATATAAAACCGAAAGAAATACGATTTATTCCTTAGCATTTTGCTGGTTTAACCCATCACGTTTCATTATATTGACAGTGCCTAAAACCGATAGAGTAGTGAATGTTTTTGACTCTATTCAATTTCTTTCGGAATGTTTTTGACTCTATTCAATTTCTTTCGCTTTCTTATGGCGCGCATGCATAAAGCTGATATCTTTGTTAGCGCCTTTGGAAAGGGCATTGCTGTGTCATTTAATACACGAGTTTTGAACTCCAGAAGAGAAACGATAGAATAAAATTCTCAGACAGAACTATATTGGACTTGTGAAATTAATCGTCTAGGATTTGACATCACTTGGTGGTACTTCTGTGTGACCAAGAAGGAGAGATGTTGGAATAGTGTAGTGTTTTATGATTGACAGCGATAGGGGTCCAATCGTTACCTATATTGTGACAATGACAGTAGTAATAAATTTGTCTCTTGTTTCCGACGTGTAGATTAACAGTGTGTCTAAGAACAAGGGAAGTCTGCCAGCGGTTTCTCCAAAGAGAAGACAGAGATGAAGGTGACAGCAGTCGAAAACTCGGATGGTTGATGGGTTTCACTCACGCGGCGGTGCACACGCGACCCCTCAGCTGTTATTTACAACCGTTTACAGTTAAGCACAAAGCATCCTTTGCAAGACGTGCTCTAAAAACATGGAATCTCAAGCCAGATTGACTTAAAAATAACACGTGCTTATGTTCTGGAATTGAATGATGAAAAAATACTGGTCATAACGTAGAAATGAATATTCTTAATGTAAATTTTGTCCTTTTTTATTAAATTTTTATTTACATATATATATATATATATGCTCCCGCGATGCGGTAGAATTTGCAAAAGACTCTCCATACCATTTGTAGCGTCATTTGTTTACCATCAGTGAACACTGTAGTATGCCGCAGGCAGAGCGACTAAATTACCACGTCTCGCCTTTGCCGCTAATGATTGAAAGCCCAAAGGCGCTCAAACAAGTGTTTGGTATTAGATACCCAGCATCTCACTCCATAATAAAATGCACGATACTTGTGTTTTGCAGCACTGCATGACCATTGTGAATGAATATTTTTATTTGAACAAATACGCAGTTTTATTAAATAATTTATTCTTCATCGTAATATAGATAAATGTAGTTGCAATGCAGTTTCATTTTATCGGGGCGCGGCGACCTGAAAAGTTCTGAGCTTAACGAAGAAAGGCCTAATCTCTCATTATTCCGTCAGAAGTGGATTTCTAGGTCTGCAAACTACTCTCTACAGGTGCAATAAGCTCTTGATTTGATAAAGAAAACTGAACCAATGAGGGAAGGTTTGAGTTTTGAAACAGAAGACGAAGCCAAATTGGGAAGTAGGGAGGATGCTCCAACAATTCATACTTGAACATTTTCAACGTTTTCCTTACTAAAACGCTTTTTCGCACCAATGTTTTCATCTAGTTCGTTTTTAAAAGATGGAGATGGTGCTCTCTAGTTTTACCCTTCTGATGATAATCGCTTAATGTACATTGAGGAACATGTGCTACATTAGCTGTATTTTCAAATATAAAATTGTCTTCATAAATACATCGATGTTTTTGTCTGCAACTGTCTGTAAGTCCTGCGAGTTCGAAAGTTTCATGAAGACAAGTCTTTTTGGCTTTTTGAGTTTCAAATTTGATGACAGTTTTATTACTTTTCTTGGCGTGAGTTTCTTTTCAGGCAATGGTAAACTTTCACACTGTCGCCAGGTGGCGTAGAACTGATAACTTTGGACACTTTGGTTGTTTACATTATCACTATTATATTTTGATGTCTGGTTGATTGAATTTTGATCAAGTATTTGATGTTTCAGAAGTTTTGACAAAGCATCTTTGACAGCTGTCTCCAAGCTTAATAAATAATATTTTATGTAAACTTGCTTCTCTAGTAGTATTTGCAAGCAGGACTCAGAGAAACAATATATTCTTAATCTTCTCATATACGTTTAAACTCTCTATGTAAAATAAAAGTTGGCAATTGAGTTTCTTGTAAACTGATGGACGACTCGCATACTCTTTCGTTTTCTAGTCACGCTGAAATGGTACCAACCTTCAGGAAAGAATCATAGGGCGTCCTATAATAAAGCAATTTTTAAATTGAGCACCACTGTCGGTTTTTTACGTTGCCGCACCTGAAAGTTAACAGACTGTCATCTGTTTGTGTTGCGGTTAACGATTGTCATTTGTGTATTACCATAAGCTAAAATGGAGTATTACACAAGCGTCCAGGTTCTGAAAATGCATTTTAACTACTGCGAATGTAATACAGAGGCCGTTCAAAGACTTCGTGTAATTTTTGGGCAGACGAAATGCGCCTTGTGTGTCAAGATGTAGAGACTGGTAAGGAAATTTAAAGATACAGGATCGACAGAACGTCAAATCACCTGACGTTCTCGTTGATCAGTAGAGAGTGTTGCCTTCGTCAGACAGCGCGTTGCTACGAGCCCGATGAAGTTGATTCGTCACTGTTCTCAACAAAGAACCTTCCGAGTAGCAGTTTGTAACGAATTTTAATGAAAGATAGCTGAAACCAACGGACCATTTCCAGCGTGGAAAATGGACCTCTCTCGCAACGACGACCAAAATTGACCACAGGGTTCGTGTGATTTGACACCATGTAACTATTTTTTGTTGGGATATGTAGTTGATTTTGTTTGTGACCAATGCACGAATCGTCCTCTGCTCAAGGCAGAAGTTAGAAGTGTCATGGGTTCAGTTCAGCCGGAACTTTTCGCTAAAGTCGTTTAAAATTTGCGAATAGAATGAAGGTTTGCCAACGAAGATATTTGTTCGCTGTTTTCTTTTATGTTTAATGATAGTGTTTGTACGTCATATTGGCTTAATAATATTTCAACTTTTCAAATAAATGTGTTTTATTATTAAAACAAAAATTGCGTTCATTATGGAGCCTCCTATACATAGCTTTTTCATTTTATCTGAAGAAATTGTACCACTTCACTCTCTATTGCCTACATTCTGTGTTAATAATAGTGTTGAGTTCGAAATTTTGTGTTTCGTGCTTTAAAAAGAAACTGGAACATTTGCTTGACTTCATAGCCTCCTATTCGATCGAAAACGCAACAGTCTTTCATTACTGAAATCACTCCCCTTTAATGTGCGTCTTCAAAGCTGCCCAATGACAGGCGATGCCAATCTGGACGCTAGGGAGAGCCTTTAGTCCATGGTAACAAAACTCTTGTAATAGAGTCTGTTGTAACACTATGAACTTCCTGTCTTGTCATTGAACGATTCAATTTGTGTTTTAGCTTCTCCATATGACAAGGCGTTAACTGTCTGGTCACAGGCCATTGTCATAGTTCTCCCCCTAGTTGTCCGACTTCCTACACAGGGTGAACATAAGTCGAGCTATCAAAAAAACAAGGCTTTATTCTCCATCATTGCTTTTCGTATGCGTCTTAACAACGTTATTAACGGCCTTACATGCAGAATTTCAAACCATTAATACCTACCTTAAGTTGAGAGTGGAAAGTGTTTTCCAAAGCGGAAAAATATCTCGGGGATTCAGTTTTTGTGTTCGACCACCATACTTCTGATATAACCAGCATACAGAGATGACTGTACTGTAAATATCTCTTTTAACCGATTTATGCAAACTTCGAACTAGAATATTGAGGAACATGCGCTACGTTAGCTATATTTTCAAATATAAAATTATCTTCATATTTTCGTCTGCAACTGTCTGTAAACTCAAAATACCGTCTATAAACAAATCTCACATTGATCTAAATTTCTCTACATTATTCGTACGTGGTTACTCCTGAAGATCTTTTTTTATTTAATCTTTTCTAGGTTAATATTTCGATTCAATAAAAGTACAATAAAATTGGCTTTTATTAGCTCACGTAATTAACAACACTAGTGTACCAATGGTCTGTAATAATACAAACACAGATAACAGAAAACTAAAACTGACTGGCCTTGTGCAGCCATCAGCTCAGGAACTCTGTTATGATAGGCGAAAAACGTAGTACTCTTTTTCTGACAAGGCTACTAATTTTCAACTGAAGATATACGTTTGGTGGCAAGCTTACCAAGCATGACAAAACCATACAACTTCATATTTACAAACCCACTTGCCTTTTAATAACATATATATTTAAGCGCTCGTACGTTTCTGTAAAGTCACTTAATGTTTTACCATCTGTATAAATGAAAGAAGAAGAAAAAATAACATTTATTATATTTTAATTTTTGTGCAATAAAATGTTAAAATTATTAATTAAAACCATAAAGTAGGTACAGCATTTTGACAGTTTTTAGCATATTTTTGGCAAGCGGTTGTACAGTTTGTGACTTCATGGTCGCTGAAATAGATGTTTGCCTTGCATTTTAGTCATTAGTGCACTAACGAACTAGCATATCAAGAATATTAAGAATATAACTTTTGCAAACTAAGCATTATTATTGTTTAAGAATCGTCTGAATGCATTTTTTGTGGAAATTTTACCATTTTATGGTGCATAGAAATGCTTGTATATTAGCAATGGGCATATACTTTACATTAGAATGACTTTCGTTAATGAACGCACGATAAAAACATTTACTCTTTACTGCAACATCTTCATGTGACGATTTTCCAATCAGCTGTGTAGCACTTGAAACTGAGCACCAATCTCGTGTTTCTTTCGGCATCTTGATAAATATTGGCTGGGAGAAATAAAATAATACACATTTGTGCTGTATAGTGGCTCTTGTATCAATAGAATTACAAGGATTAGGTTTAGGAGTCTATAGATGGTCAGCCCATCGCTTTAAGTGTCATCTAGTATGATGCTAAGATATTATTTGTTTGTGTATGGAGTTATTTAACGTGACGT
Organism: Metallyticus violacea; assembly: GCA_030762175.1. Classification (NCBI taxonomy): domain Eukaryota; kingdom Metazoa; phylum Arthropoda; class Insecta; order Mantodea; family Metallyticidae; genus Metallyticus; species Metallyticus violacea. The sequence goes on from CM060830.1 coordinate 51,713,610, forward strand.
AAATCTACTACACGGGACCAAAGCTTTAAGTCCTCCCAAAGAACTTGCACTGAAGATTTTTACGTCCCGATAAATCTGTAAACCTCTACCAGGTCCAGAGAAGAACAAGTAAACCCAAACCACCGAGGCTGGTTACTTGTATTATGAACGTTTACTACAGAATTATTGTATCGATTCTTATTTGCGGTGTTACCAATCCTACAAAATATCTCAGATTTTATTTGTTAACTTTTTTCCTAGGCTAAGTTAATTTCTTCACTTCAGATGTGTCTGATTATTTTTAAACACTGTAGAAATGCGTTGAAAATCACATCCAAAACTCCATTATGCCTGTATTTGACGTTTAAATAACATGAAAGCTCAGACCTTCTGTCTCCTAATCTCATCGACAACATTCAGTTTATGCACGAAGAATACATGAGTTGTAATTGAAAAAAAAAATGGGTTTTAATAAATATTGGGGAATTTCCTGAAGAATATAAAATAAAAACTTAAAAACATAACGATCACTGAAAATAAGTAAAAGGAAACTATAAACTTGAAAATATTGATATTAAATTTTGTCAAAATGTGAACATTTTTACGAATTATAATGGAATATGAAATAACATCATTGGTTTCTACACGTGTTTTAAGTTAAAGGTAAATGCTTCATAGTACTCTGAGATTAATGATCTTTCACACTTTTCTACCTCTGTATGGGTTCTGTTTATATCCACTGACCTTACGTTTAAACGTTGCACATGAAATGCTTGCAATTATCACGTTGTACACTTAACGAGCAATAAACTAATCATAGACGTCTGCAGTTATTGCGCACGAAGCCACCACTTATATTACCTGAAGGAAATATGTTAGGAAGCAAACTGTAGGTATGAAGTCACTACTTACACCTGTGGTTAAAGGAATCATTCAGGGTATTAAAAAAAAGTATTTTTGCCTAGAAATGGCCCTCTCTAGGACGGTGAGTTAGCATTTTAATTTGTTACATAGATAGCATTTTATATATTTATTCCAGGAATGGGTAACAGTAGCTGTAGAACATACAGTCGGTATCTAGGAAAATGTTTGCATGATTGATGCCATAATCTTTTAACTGCTGCATCACGATCACGTGCAAACATCCGCGCCTTTTCCTGGAGATTTGTCATATCGAAGTTTCTTCATGGTGATATTCCTGCTTCCGTTCTGATTATATTCGTTGTCTAATAGAATTAAAAACAGCAGTCTGTTTACGACGTACTTAAATGTTCTGAGCACTTCTTATAGAGAAGAATAATAGTTTCATTTTATAATACAACATGTAGATTTATTGACCAAACAACGGCTTCCTGCAATTGCGTGCTGCCTCAATGAATACAGTATAGCTATACATATGAATAAGTTTAGAAACAAAAAAGTAAATTAAAAAAATAAGAGTACGAATGCAAGTAAAGAAATTCAGAAAAAAATGTATAGATGGAATGTGAATAGGAAAAGGAAAGCTTATTTAAAATTGTTCCACGAGAATTCTCATTCGTTACTGACCAGGTGGTGAAGTAAAAATAAATACCCACGAGGAGTAACTATCACGTACTTTCTTATTTTTTATTTCTGTAAATGAAACCTTTTCCAGGGCGTGAAAAATTGTAAAGGAATATTACCACTCGCGTATTAATAACCTCTATGTTCTGAAGTTTATATTTTCCCTTAAAGAATGGTAAAATGGCAGTGGCGGCCCGTGGCCATGACACTCAAATGGCGTGGGTGAAGGTCTTTTTTATCAAGACTTAAAACTCCTCCCCAACCTTCCCTAACTGCAGCGCCATCGCTATAAACTTCTGCTTTATATGGATCTCTTTTAATTCAACTCTTAAAATTCGCCTTAAGTCTTCTGCAATCAATTCAGAAACACTTTTATGAATCTTTCAGCCGGTTTAGCCCCAGTATAGTAATATCACAACAAATTGTGACATGCACGCAATAACTGTTGTTTTCGTCGGCCTGGACAGAAACGAAAGTACCTGTTTTTTCAATCTATCGGGAAAAAAAAGTGCCTTCTTGCTGAGCAAACTCCTATAGCTTTCAGTTGATGGGATCCACATTGTTTCGCTTCTAATTTAGTAGTTAAAAGACTGACAACGGAGTCGTCAGTAAAACGTCCTCTTTATTAATTGTCATAAGAGATAATCTATTATTATTATTATTATTATTATTATTATTATTATTATTATTATTAATTTTTTTAACACTGTGAAAATCAATTTTCCGCAAACAATCGGTGAGGAAGGCACCCAAAGTGCGAAAATAGCCTTTCCTCAGTTATGATGGTGTCAGTAACCCCTCACATCTGGTTCTTAAGAAAAGAGAGAATACCGAGCGTTGGCTATGGGCCGTCTTCCTGCTAGCCCAAGAGAAAGCAGGAGAAAGGCTAACCCATTTTGGAGGAAGACAAATATAAGTCCTTATAAATCTTAGCTGACCCATAAGCTTCCCTCACTAACGGATGACCCACATGCTATTTTGTATTTTTTGTTTTAAACGCTACTAGAAGAAGAAAAATTTGTAAATAATTACAAACTTTTGGGTTGATGGGGAGGCTGGCGTGCCCACGTAACCCTTGTTGACGGACCGTCCCTGTATAATATTATAGATATTAGTATTACTTGATTCACTTCTTGTCCTTATGATTTTTTCAAATTTGTTAGATAAATCGTGTGTCTGATGGGATAGCAATCGTATAGACTCTTCTTGAGCTACCGTTAGTTGCCAGACAGTAAATATTTGCGTAGTAAATGGTCCTCATTTCCCTACGCAATCGGAAATTGATTTTCACGTCGGGAAATTACAGCATAACGCACTCGCCAAATACCGAAGAAAATCATGTTGCACTGTTAGAACTCTTAGCGCCCATTATTATTTTTTTTTTTTTTGTTTCTTTAGTTATTTATTAGTATTAAATGGTATTAATTTTGCAGTACAACGAATGCAAAGGCGAAGTGCCTGCCTGCCTGCCTTCCTATTGATACTTTATTTGACTCCTTAAATATTTTGAGACACTGGCCGTTGTTCATCCTCCGCTGCTTCCCGGATATTTTATTTCAGATACAGCAATTCTTTTATACAGATGAAGATGCAGGAACTGAATGCCACACCGACTTTTATCCTTCCCCCCCCCCTCTCTTCTTTGTGTGTGTGTCTCGGCTCCTTGTTATTGAAAACGCCTCGAGTTCAAACTGTATTCAACAATGTAAAAATTGCACTTCCCGGCGACATTTTACTCCTAGCACGAAATTCTCCTGAACTATTTCTTTTACACATAAATCATAAATAAATATTATTTGTTCTAGCATGTCTCACTCTCGGCATGCTCCGCAGTACACAGGTACACACTAGAAGGTCTTAACACTCACTTCAGAAATGCAACTGAAACAGTTGGCGTGATAAAACACGACTGAGCAAGCTTAATTGCCTGCTTTGACGATTTGCCTGTATCCACTTGTGTATACAAAATCCAAACTGCGTAACAGAAGAGTTTCCACTGCATTTGTTAAGTTTTTAAAAGTAGATATGAAAGTCAGTATTTTAAATGGGAAGCTGTACTACGGGGAATTATCGGGTGACTCCTGCAGTTGTGATGCTGGCATGTTTTATATCTTCGTACTTTTAAAACTTCCGGTAGATGAATAATTTTATGCATTCTGTATTTTGACATCGATAGTACATTTTGATGTCATCCAAAACCTTTGAAAGACCGTGTCTTGGTTAGAATATAATTATTCAGGGCTGCCGTATTTCTTTTCAACATTGTTACGCATATTTTTGCACGCTACCAATCTGTTTTTTTTTAATTTAGACAATAAAAGCAACTTTCTCTTAAATTACTTATATATTTATATTTTATGCAGATGAATGAAGTTTTAAAAAATTAAAAAGTAATTTTCATTGACGACTTTTAAGAATATTCTGTTCATCACAGGTATGCAACTGTCCTGATAATCACGTGTTAATTTTCAGTCCTTGAGTCCTCAAACACACAAATGCTGTAACAGATCAATATAATAACCCAGAATAACAATTATAATGCCCAATTTTAAATATTTACTTTATATTTTAACTAAATTTTCTTTCTATATTTTTACTTCCATCTTTTGAAATTCTTTAAAGAGTTTTGTTTAATTTTTTTTCTCGACATTCGACATTCCATTGTGCATGTTTTTCCTCAGTTGTACTTTTCAAAATTTGATCCCGATGAAATAGTTTGAAACCTGCGGATTTAAAATTGTGTTAATGTTGGAGCTTTTATGCGGTGTTAAGCTCATGTCAAAGTTTAATGTGTATAGTACGGGACAAACCTTGGTGGCCTTTTTTCCTGGGAGTAAGAAACATCTTTGTCTTATTTTTGTTACGTTGGCAAGACACTGGAATGAACCGCATTGCTCAACAAAAGCTTACGTCTCTGGAATCTCTCTCAGTGCGTGTTTAGTGCTATAGTATTTGCTCAATTTGATGTTCGAAAGTAACAGAGGCTAACTGGAAAATTCTTAGATGAATGACTTATCACTAGACGCTCAGAATTCGGTGGGATGGTTATAAAGTTTGTCCAGCACTTTTATCAGATTTAGGTGGTTGTTTAATCCTCTGTTAATTCTTAAATTGCATTCTACATGCTTTTAGCAATGTCAGTTTCATTAAAGTAAATTGAAGTTGTACGGTACATAACGCCGGGACACCTTTGAGTCATGTTGATATTGCGTCTCGTGGAGGCGGAAAAGGATTCAGTGCAGTCATAAATGAGAAAACGCGTGGAGTGGGCGTGCAGTGTGCTGTGATTCATTGCAGGAGTAAGATTATCACACTCCTTCCCAAAACATCTTGCTGAGTCATCCACACTTCCCGATCAGTTGACAAGACTTCAGTGATGTGGAACTGTTAATTAGCCTGCCGCTTACCGGGAAAAGAGGTGCCGTTCCACCATCCAAAACCTCGCACCGCAACAGGCTGGTCAGTCGCATTAGTTTTGCGACTGATTTAGCATATGTTTGATAATCTCGTTACTGAAAACTATACACGAGTTTTGAATCATTCCAGTCAAGTAAAAAATAGCCTGTAGCCACATAGTCGAATTTTCTGTCAAAATTGTATGTTTAATACTTTCAGTGCTAAATTTGAGACTTTTTGGTAAATGTAAATGTTGAAACACTACAAAATTAGTGAGGTATTGAAGGAATAGCAGATGGTAATTGGAAAAAAAAATATATATTGGATCATTTGATAACACAGGAAGCAACTTTTGAAACTGCCAAACTAATCCCTTCTTGATATTAGACGAAATTATGACATGGTTTGTCTTTTCGTTCTCGTGGATCGCATTCTTCATTTATGAGATCGCTCAAGCCAGTAGAAAGAATTCTCTGTTACTGAAGTACATTGTGAGCATTCAGACTAATTTGACTTAAAAATTAGACTGGATTTTTTTTAAATAGTGTTTAACGCCCATTTTACTACTGAGGCACCACAGGCGGTGGACACTGGTGATACACGAGATGAAGTAATAAATTAGGATATTTTTTTAAGGAAGCATTCCTAGGCCTAACTTAAGGGTACCTCTCCGGCATTTGCCATTTATGAGAACTGAGGAAAACCTGGAAAAAACCTTAGCTAGGAAGGACGGTCCTGGCGGGAATCGAACCGCAGACCTCCCGTTCACGAGTCCGCGCCTTAACGACCTCAACCACCCGTGTGTAAAGCATTGTGGGCGTTAACAATGAAATTTAAAATGTAATTTCCAGAGCCCATGTTTTGATGTAGATATTATTTTAACTGGCACATACATCATATATAAATATGTGTATAACTTTTACACAAATGCGAAATTTGTCCTCCAATTATTGAAACTGCAATTCAGGGCGTAAAACGGCCGATAAATTTTGCTCAAGAGGCCTCTTCTTTCAGGCTTGCTAATGTACGACATTAACATAATGACATAATGCTACGACACGGACCCACGGCTTTACTTCCCTTCCGAAGGAAGCCATATTTACGATTTTTACGCCCGAAAAAATCCATCGATCCTGGTCGGGTTAGAACCCGCGATCTTGGATTTAGAACGCAAATATGGTTACCACTACACCGCCAGGACCGACTGTTCTTTAAAGAAACATTTTAAAGTGTCTAGCACTAAGACGATAATGCTCGATCCATATTTCTGTCCATTGAAAGTTTAATCCCCCTAAATGGAAACAAAGGAAAAGAAAATGCGTTGGGGGTGTAGGGAGGAAAAGGGGGAAACATTTTTAAAAAATGCCGCAGGTGTTTAAAAAGCAGTTGAATGATGCGCTTATAGCAACGGTGGCTAAAAAGATATAAAGACACCTATGTGAACATTAGTTTTCATTATGACATGCGACAGATAAAAATGATCCTTAAATCTTCATAGCCGAGAGCGCGAGGAGACTGAAAACGACTGCGAATATTGATATCCCCTGTGAACGACACTGCGGGTAACTGAAACAAGTTTGCGAAGACACTCCTAAATTGAATGAAAATACATTTTCTGCTATGTAATTAGGTTTCCTTAGGAACTCTCGTTTCGGAAAATAGCGATGCTTTTTGGTGTTTTTGAAGTTTTGCAGAATATAAAGAGCTAAAAGTAGCGACTTCTAATGTGTTGCTAAATATCATTTACAAACAATGGGGGTGTGAAGAAAATTAGACTTTCTTTGCACTTGTTACTGCAGTCTTTTGTTGAAATAAACTATAATTGAAAGTAACGTTTGGTTGTCATACTAATATTTATCGAAATAGGTTTAATGTGTTGTTATAAAAGAAAATTTAAATTGTGTATTTCATATTTGGGTATTGATGTTTTACATTCTATAACACATTCAACCAAGTTAATCGCCTAGATTTTGTCAGTCCTTCTCACAAAGTAGAAATACTGTAGAAATTAACAGTAATGTAAATACGCATGTAGCCAATACCAGAGTTAGTCAAACTATGGTTGGCGATCCTGGAGGTACATTTTTGTGATTTTTCTAGAATCTATGTTGAAAGTATTTAATTAAATAGATAATAAGTCCAGGAAAGACAAAGCAAAAAATAAAATTGGAATTAATTACGGATCAAACTGTATCGTTGACAACCATAAAGAAACTGGCTTTGTTCTGCAATTTTTTTTCTTTCATGTAAGTTCCAACTGTACCCATTTCATTGTCTGAATAAACAGCATATTAATGAAACAAATTTTACACTAAAATATAATGATCTTATAGACCTACCTTATAGAATAGCCTTGACATAGTTCACTTATTAAAAATATAAACAGTCCATTTAGGTATTTAATCCTATTGCGAAGAGAATTGCAAATAACGCTGTTTAACATACATATTAAAACATATAGCTGCTGCATATATGATTTTGCGACCTGGAATTCCCGGGATTCCCTTACTACCTTTGACATTAAAGTCATCCGTAACTTAAAATCGCCCAAGAATACGCGACTCGCGTCGCACGAGACGGGGTTGCATACGCTGTACATAAGGTTGGAACTATCAGCCGAACGTAGAGCCTACCGGATTGGGTAGTGATTTTTAGCATTTTAAAATCAGAAGTTTAGCATGTTGTGGCTTTTATACATTTGCAGTTTAGCATTTTGTAGCAATTTGAAGAAAAACATAATTTGAGCTAATTCTGACGAACAAACGTGTCTTGAAATAACATAAATTGAAATTAAAATTGTCAATATTAATAATTTTAATATTGAGCACTCACTATAGTTTTGTATTATTTTACACCCTAAATTTAATTACCTTTTGTAGTTCTCATTTTATGTTAATTATTTAATGTCTGCTAAAGTGCAAACGCTGTATACAACCTTAAAATAAGGATTTATTTTGAAAAGTACTCCCGAAAAGGTGGATGGTCCACTTTGTGAAGAGGGACGTTAGTCTCCAAAAACTTCTTCATTGTGTCTTAAACAAAAACACTTTTTCCAGATTTTGCACTTGTCACTTTATCGTGTATCATTTGGATGGTGGTTTTCCGCTTTACTCCACGTTGTTCTGATTTATTATTGAAACCATCTTTTACACTAACATGTCCCCGTTTTGACATGCTTGACTTAAGCATTCTACTTTTGCCAAGCCAGACGCCGATTACACAATTTACACATTAAAATTTCATCATCATTGATATAAAAATTCTCCTGTTTATAGTTTTATACCCGCTGTGTTATTGACATTTTCGACCTCACCATCTTAGCACTTGTGGATTTGACTTATGCAAAGGGTATGAAAGATACAAAACTCGGTAAAAATGTTTGACATTAGAACAATGAATTATGGAAGGGTTTACACTGTGCAGGAGGTTTACTTTCCGCTTTCCAGAACGGTGGTGGCCAAGTAGGACATAAACACCACAACGATGTACAAGCTGTTCACTTGAAGTTTCCAGAAAAAAATTCATAGAAAAAGTTTTATTTGAAAATAAATAGATTCCGTACTTATATCGTATTTTAGTATAGTTAATTTCGTATTTCATCGCGCTATATCCCATTTCCGAAAAATAACCACCTCTAGTAATCATTCATCGTCCGTGACTAGATAAGGGGCATACCTCTATCACTATCCAGTCGAATCCCACACATCCCCAATCAAACTTAAATAAAAACAAGAGAGTAATGGGCCAACGTATGCTATACAACCATTAACATTCCTCTAGTTTAAATCATACCTTTATTACCAAAGTTGCTGTGAACTGGACGGGTCTGTAGTAAAGGTGACCATCTTGGGACCGAAGGTGCAACGTTCGTTCTCTTCAAGCTTCCATTGGCCGCGCATGCGCAGAATCTAATTTTACTCGTATTACATGTAATCTTTCCCAACTGTCATTTCTGCTTCTTAACGAACTTAATCTTACATTATCGTCCCCCTATATGCTACAATATAACGCAACCATTTCGGGAACACAATCGTTGTAGTTGCAGCACCGTTCTACTGTTGCATTCTTAAACGACACTAACACCCAGGCATCATTTCGCAACCTGTGCATATACCGTCGTCCGCACTTCTTTTGCAAGTGCTTTATAAGTTGCTGTTAGAATTGTGGCAGTCTTGCTCCCTGTCAGTTGTTTAAAACGGGTAGGGGGAGGGAGAATTGTATTGACGTATGTCACAGTTATTTTACATGGTTTTGGGGGCAATTCCCAAACCAGACCTATGCCATCTAATGTTTCTTCGGCGAGAACCCTACTCTGTCAGATTTCTTAAACTAAACACTACCCGTGGCCTGAAACGTATTAAAGATTATGAATGTTGTACGACTTAGAAATTTATATCCGGAAAGCTTCCTTCACATCATCTTTGAACTCCGCGTGCTGAGTTAACACATAAGTGCACGTTGTGTAGTAGAAAACATCGCGATTAAATACAGAACTGAACTGTACCACTATCAGCCAGCAAGCTAGTTTCAGTCAACTGTGGGAAACACTTGTGCATGCTCAGTGGAAAGACGCTTGAAGTTAGTTCATAGTTCGCTCCGTAAGAATTTGCTATCGTTAACAGATTTTAAATTGGGAGAGTATACATTTTTATCCACTATCATGGAATTGGTCGCAAAGTCAAATTTTGTTAACTCTTGTCCAAAAACATGAAATTTTCCTAATGGTTTTGACATTAAACCGGAGAATTGAACCATTCGGTAACTTGGGCACCTAGATAGTGCACCCCTAAGTGTAATTACTTTTCATTGAAGTATTAGCAATGACCTGAATTTTAGTAATATTTGTTCCAAGACTGTTGAATTCTTATAAAAGCAGGTAGTCAACTTCTGACCCATAAGAATAGAACATCGCACTGCTTCCCCGCCCCCCTTAAAATAAAAACGGCAGCCTGAAGATTAGGACGTTACCTGGGCATGTGACATCAGCGGGGACTTCCGGCGGGAGGATTAAAGCCCTTCATTGATTTGTTTGTGCAGATAAATTTTAAGCACCAGAAACATTTTTGATAAATTTATTGAATGCTCAGTTAGATGAATCATGGGGCTTGACAGCTGTCCCACTCAACTCTCCATTTATTTATAGCTTTTCAGTTGTTTAGAGATGTGAACAAGCAAATGTTTTAGTGGCTTCCATGTAGCGCTGCCGATTTCACGTTACATCGGCAACATGTATGCCTATGGACTAGGACGATGACTCAAATGTCGCAACATGGAGTCACTTGCGGTAAAGGCAGCCGTGCAGCATAGGTCAAGGGCAATAAATAACATTCCCTTCCCTTTCTGAACTTTTGCTGATAGGCAAAAAATACTGCCCAATGTTGCTCTTTTTTGCTTGATGCGAGTCGTTCCCCAAAATGCTTCCTTAATACTACATCCATGAGTAGTTATATCTCAGGTGCTAAAATATTCTTTTAGCTGTTTTTGGATAATCGTCATACTGAAGTCAATGCTTTAGTAGCTGTGAGCATCGGAATATTCCGTCACCTTGATGAAAATAATGCAGATTTTAATGATAACCTAATTCTGGCGGACAGTATCTCAGGTGAAATTGGGAAATATAGTTACTAGGGATGGACCACTGCAGCAAAAGGTTTTTCTAATAGTGGATTACATACTTCCGAAGTAATCCATTGCACATTCCCAATTTCAAGTCATTCATTTCTTCGTTTTGTTCAGCGCTCAGATTACTCAGTTTTCTAACACATTTTGTGAATCTTTTATCCTTAGAACCAGCAATGGTCATCCATTTATCTCATGATCGACGCAGGCGGGTATTACAATGACCGAAAAGCCATTGTTCGTGGCATTTAGAGTTGAGGCGGGCGGCTGGACAACACAAGTCTGCGATAAATAGACTAGAATTACAGTCTTAAATTCTAATGAAATGAAAAAGTTACTCATCCATGTAAGGCAAGGAGATGCTGGAAGTGCCTGCCTTCATCACCACCACACCTTTCTGAATTCTTTTTATGAAATGTTCGATTTTTCTTGATTCTATTTGAAAAATTAATTGATCTTTTGACCGAAGTTGTGCTTTAGTACTTCGGACATTACTACTTCATGAATCGCATTACAACTGGGAACTCGATTATCTGGGAATTCCTCTTGAAATTATCTGACAGCATGACGGCCATGGTCCTCGCATACCGATCGTGAATTGTAGAATATAATATTGGGCCTAGTATTTGCCATTTAGTAGCAGACTTTAGAATAGGAATATAGAGGTGCTTTTTTTTTTTTTTTTTTTTTTTTCATTATTCAAATGACACGAGTGGCGTAAGACTAGGCCAACGTAGTACTTCGGTAAACCTCGCCGTGGCATCGGTCATCAAATAATTGGATGATCCAATATTGTATGTACGTGTAGATTCAAATGAGCATATAATAATCTATTCACCGTGTATTCATGTTTTAGCTCGACTGGTGAAAAATCTTTGGTTTAATTTTTTAACATCATAAAGGGAAAGAGAAACCAAAAGTCGACCGTCATTTCCGAACTAATTTTATATGTAGCATTTAAGTTAATATTATTACGATACAAAAGTCTTATATGTATTATCAGAATGGCACATTTATTTTGTTCTTTTGGTTGATAGTGTCAGTTTTGTAGAAGCAATATATCAGAGGTTTGGAGTACGTTTGGACATATATACCTCGAGCATGCGTGCTGTAGACAGGGCGCTGTTCTGAGACGAAAATGGGAGATGACAAATTCGTGCCAGAGAGTGATTTATTGAGTAGTAAATCCAAATGTTCCTCCAGTAAACGCTAACCTTGGCATGGAAAAGCAGGGACAACCTGAGTGTACTTCTGTTATCGCATATAAAATGCCAAATACTTTCCGATTCGCTTACTTTGCTCTTTCACCATTTCCCAGCCAAAACAGAAGCTATAAAAGGCAATGAATTCTACCTTTAAAGGGTGTCTTGAATTCATTTTAGTATCTAATGTTGTTTTTAAATTTCCCCATTAACGTTTTTTGTTAAACTTTTAATGCCTTTCTTGTTATTATTACACTGTTATAGCACTTTTAAATGTTTTATCATCTGTAAACGGACTGAAACGTGAAATGCAGTGTCCCATTACATACTATTAAAAATTCTGGTTTCATATAAAAACTAATAGTTTGTAATAGGCTGTGTATACATTTTAATTTACATAGTCTCCTCGACTCTCATTACCCATTATACATTTTTCTCTGAAATTTGAAGCTCCTAGAGCCCATTTTATAAGAAATTGTACACAAAATTAAGTGAGCTTTAGGGTAATATGTAATTCAGGGACTTTAGAAGGCATTTAGTAAGGTCGACATAATAATTACAAGAAAAACTGAAATTTAAACAACTCCACACTGAAATTTCAAAATATTTAAATTGTGGGCGAGTTGAAACTGTTAATAGAAGACGCGAATGGTTTACTATTAGGTGATTTTAATTTTATTATAACAGTTTTGGAATTGTTATTTTATGGTTATAAAATTATAAATTCAAAACAAGCTAAAATGTAATATTGGCTATTTAATAAGAAAAATGTTGCTCTGAATAGATGATACAATTTGTAATTATTGGAATAGTAGTGATTTTTATTCCAGCTTTACTTTTATTAATAAAAAACGTTTTTAAATAGTCTGTATAAACAAATCAGTTTAGATAATCAGTTGGTATAATTTTTAGTAGGCTTTAGTAAAAATTTGAGCACTTAGAGGAGACATTTTGTATGTTTAGCTTGTTGCAAAACTTATTTTTTAATAAAAATTCCACAATTACTTGACTTGATAAAATAAAAAGAACCTTTTCTAATCAGCTGTTCCATGCACAGCGATACCTTTCCAACTTTCTCCAAGGACAATTAGTAATGGCAATTAAAACCCCCCCTCCAAGTGACAAGCTAAAAATATTACCAGCATTTATCTCTGTGTCTGGATAATGTTCACATTTACCAAGATTGGTTCACAATAGCTGTTCTACTTTGACCGCCGTAACCCGTTTACGCACGCACCTAGGTTTGAAAAAAAATAAGTAATCAATTGCTTATTGAGTAAAGTGTTCCGTAAAAACTTTTAATTTAAAAAACTGGCCCCCTTTTAAAAATTGTTTGTGTAACGCTTACATAAGACAAAAATTCTGCATAATTTGAATGAAATTAGCTTTCGATTTCCTGCCACATAAAAAAGACTCACTCACGTTAGATTTTAAGTTTTACTTTCATGATACACCCATATTTCCCGTTCATACATCAAGACATTTTCTTTTAAACTCTGTTATTTTAGTGGTTCGGATTTTTGTTCGTTTTATTTACTTCTGTAGTCATCAATGAGTCAGTGTTTTATTGATATACCTTTCTGTTGAGATGTTCCATTATCTAGGCTTTTAAAATTTTAAAAATCAACGCGAAAACAAAAAGAAAAAATGTAGGTGCATTTTCTAAAGCGTGCGGAAATTGTTTGCCGTTGTCAACCCTTTAAGATAGATAAATACTGGCTACCGCAACGCGATTGCGAAAAGTTGTATTTATTTTCGACGTGCGGAATTGTTTGGTTCAGCTTTCTGTTTAGTTTATTTAGGTTCTTTTTCAGTAGCAAAAGCCGTCTCCAAACTTAAAGTTTTGCCTATCTGCCTCAGTTTAAACAAACGCTTCAAAAACAGGCAGTTGTTCTCTACAGAAAGGTTAAGGCTCAGAGGTTTTAAAAATAATGCACACTTTAAGTATATTGCGTTATCTATTAGGATGTATTCCGATTAATTTCCCTTGAATGCTACTGCTGAGCCGAGCATTCATGAAACAGTTGAAGGTAGGAGTTTGCGTGTCATTGATTGAAGGGCAATAAGGTAAATGCCGGCTGTTGTGAAAGGCGCAGCGGCACGTGGGCTGCTGGCTCCGGTAGGACAGGATGCTGTGTTGTAGCTTAGCTGTTGTCATGGTTACCAACTGCCGGGCCGTAGTCTGGTATCGATCCTCTTCCACGCTCGTTACCACCACCCCCGCAGCAGTCTGTGGGGTTAATACCCCCGGCCGGCAGACCCAGGCAGACCTTGGTACAGACTTGCTTGCCTCACCCGTCGCGTAACCTTGCACTGCCTAATCATTTTGCAATGCAGATTGTTGCACAGCAGCTGAGAGACCGAGTAACCCATGAGTAAAGCAAATCGCACTGCATTGCCACTTGTGCGTAGAACATTTATAGAGGGTCGTCTAGAATGTATTTAGTAAAAGCCACCATTGGTCTGAAAAAGATGTATTTGGGATCGCACTGTAATGTTGGATGCCACAAAGAAGCGGCATTTCCACTGCAAAAATTTCGACCATTGCTTACTGTTATAAGCACATCTATCGTGCATTTATTTTATTATTTTCTTTCTATTTTTTAAAACTAATGCGGTATTCTGAAAAATAAGTCGGTTATAAAGTATAAGGTAGTCTTTATATTAGCAAAAATAAGTTAATTCTTATTAATACTGTTTTAAATAAACATATGACTCAAATCACGATAAAATTGCTTAAGAACAGTGCAGAGCCTTTTAACTTGATAAAGTGATCCCTACTTAAAAATAGTTCGATAGAAACTAGTAAGTTTTAAATTTCTTTATTTCTATCTTATAAATATAATTGTAAACAAAATTAATGGTGTAAAAATTAAGCACAAATAGGTTTAACTTTTAATTTGAAGCTTTCTGTTGAACTAACACTAGAATATATTTCACATAGGGTTTTTATTTACTTAGGTCGTTTTGACTTACGTGATAAAAAGTAAACAAAGAAGAGACCTGCTAAATAGAGTTTTGATATTAAAACATAGAAGTTGTTGTTTCGCATGTTTTTTTTTAATTTATGGAGCTATTATTATTATTATTATTATTATTATTATTATTATTATTATTATTATTGGTTGTTTTTTTAGTAGTGTTTAACGCCCGTTTTTACTACTGAGGCACCACAGGCGGTAACACTGATGATACATGAGATGAAATGATATATCGGGAAAGTTGTTTTTTTGTTTGTTTTTAAGGAAGGAAGCGTTCCAGGCCTAAGTTAGGGTACCTCCCCGGCATTTGCCAGTAATGAGGACTGAGGAAAACCTGGAAAAAATCCCAGTCAGGGAGAACGATCCTGGTGGGATTCGAATCCAGACCTCCTCACGAGTCCGCGCCTTAACGACCTCGGCCATCCGTGGCGGTATTATTGGTTGTGATGAACTAGTCTTTATTATAAAAAGTTGGACAATAGTTTTTCAAGCTTCGTTACTAATTAATTCTTACTATACAATATTTGATAATTTTAAAATTATTAGATGTTTTGTTCTATAAAATCTGGTAAACATAGAGAACGTGAATCACGTTATATTGTCCTATAAATAAGTAAATATTTATTGAATAGCTGTAACTGTTTATTTCATTTCATATGCCTTCTTGGAACGTTTTATTAATGAGAAGTGTTCTTATTTTAATATTATGTTTATATCAACATGCAGTGTAACAAAGCTGATTGGCACTTTATTAGAATGTAGTGGGCGAATTTAAACTAATACACGTGTCACTGTTTGTATATGAATGTTTTTAAAGCGTTTTTAGCAAACTAAGCTCATTTACATATTTAAAACCCTACTTTTTCTTATAAAAAGACTATTTATATACGAGGGTAAGTCATGAAGTTAACAAATGGATTTAGAACTTAAACAAATAAGAGTGTTATTTGAAAAGCATTCTTATTTCTCAACATAATCTCCCTGTACATTGAGGCACTTGTCCCGTTCTTCCACAAGCCCCTGAAATTCAGCAGCATAAAATTCTTTGTACTGCTGTGGGAACCAGGCGGTGATTTCTCTTTCTACAGCTTCATCGTCGGTAAAGTCTTCACCAGAAAAACGATATTTTAAATGAGCCGAACAAATAAAAGACCATTGATTAAAGGTCAGGACTATACGGAGGATGCTCGAGGACTTTTTACTTGAAATTTACCAGCGTCTTATTTACGTTATTGGCAGTATAAGGACGCGCGTTGTTATGCAAGAGCAACACGCCTTTGGTGAGCAGTCCTGGGCATTTATTCACTGTTTGTTCTTGGGGCTGGAACGCGGAAGCAGTAACTTCGTGATTCCGGATGACTGTAAACGTCATTTTCCTTCCCTCACCGTCACTTTCATTTTTCATTTCTTTTTTCCATACAACGCAAGATATTTGCACTGATTTGACGCACGGTTATCTCGGGCTGGTAATGGTGAACTCAAGACTCGCCATCTTTAACAATTCGGGTCAGCTTATCGTGTCCTTTGTGGTAGCGATTGAGACGCTGTAAAGTCAGATCTATTCTTTGCATTTTGTGTTGTGGGGTCAGCATGCGCGGCGCTAACCTGTCATGCATTATGAGGTAGGTCATGTGTTTAACAATCTATACCAGCTGCCATAGTGGCAGTAGTTACCTTTCTCTGTGCTCGGATTAAGGTTTCAACCCGGAAATTCTCCACTTTGGTAATCTCCGTTGGTCATTCGCCCTTCAGAGAACGTCTGCACCCAATTGTAATCGGCTTGACGTAGCAGGCACGTCTCACCTTAGATGCAAAACATTTCCTTATGAATATTCTTTGATTACCAAACCATTTGCCCACAAAAATTGCATAACAGAGCGCTGCTCGAGCGTTATACACTCACTGTGTGGTTCCGCCATCTTGCAATTGCTGTTTCGCTATTGTAAACATCGATTGTTTCGAGTGGAAAGTAGGACTGCTGGAAACTAGTGACATTAGCTTCAGGTACCTCGTTTAAACATGTAATATCCCCCAAATTGTAACTTTACTTAATCTACCTTCGTAAAACATCAGTTAATATTTAAAATGCAGCTAATAAAAAGTATTTTTTATCAGGTTGCTCGTAATGAAACATTCATGAGTTACAAACATTATTTCCAAAAAAACTAACTGTAATAACAATTACATTTATGAATTTAAGGACTTTCAATACAGGGCTGACTTAAATCATTTGGAAGCAAGAGCAATAAAAGAACGAATTATAAAATGTATATTAAATTATTAGTCTATTGGCATCTGACATTTTTAATATTAAATTCTCTAATCTGACAAATGGAATATAAGTTTCGCGAGTAAAATTTCGGTAGAACGATAACAATAGGCATTTTCAACTTGCATTTGGAGTATCGACAGTTTATTTAACTTTCATTATTTCAACTTGCAGTTGTTTGGAGCATCGATAGTTTGTAACTTTCATTTGTCTATTTCAACTTGCATTTGTTTGGAGCATCGACAGTTTATGTAACGTTCATTTGTCTGTTTCAACTTGCATTTGTTTGGAGCATCGATAGTTTGTGACGTTTATTTGTGTATTTTGCGGAATATTTAGAGATAGAGTAAGGCAATGCGTAAATGGTTTTATTTCAGATGCATCCAATTTCCTCTTAGTTCTATGCCTCCGTAACCGCCAAAGTTTAACATCTTCATCAGATTAAGCTGCTTTCTAAATTGAAGTTTGATTCTTGTCATACTTAGGCTGGGATATAATTCTTCATTTGTTGGCGACAGTCTCCAAGCTCATTTCGACGTTATTCATCCTAGCCATTAATCATTGGTGCACCAACTCTCATTTTCTCCCACTCTTCTGTCATTACAGCGACGGGCATTGTGAAGACCCTCAACCCTCTTTTTTCCAGAATACTTTTTTCTAAAGTGACTGACTAGGAGAAAGAATAACATGAATAGAAAAGTAATTTAAAAAATAAAATCATTAAACGAAATATGGGCATTTGAAGTAACGATAAAAATAACAAGTATTCTGTCAATTATTGAATATATTGTTGCATACCTGTTTAAAGATTAGATCGATAAGAAACGTCAGATATTTTAATCCTATGTATTGAAAACTTTATCCTGCACAAAGCCTGGTTTGTAAGAAAATTCCTTATAAACAAAAGGAATGTCTAGGCATCCCTTCATTTATCTAGATATTTCTCGTGTGTGAAACTTGTTATAATAGAAAAATTATGCAGCAGTAATTGTTTTAAATACATATACTCTTTGTTCCGATTTTCATAACTTAATGTATTTTATGCACTATTTTGAAATTTCTCGTGTAATACCATCTATTTTTATGCCTTGACTTTGAAAGATAAAGAATAGGAGCTTAGTGTTACTGTCAAACATTTTAGAAATGCATTCCTTTGCTAAAACAAAAATGTATTTAAAAAAAAAAGGCAAATTTTCTAAATTGAGAAAATGTAACCTAATTTAATCGGAAACTGTTGCAGTAATTTAATAGGGAACTTGCATTTAATGGCATTGATAAGATTTTTAGGTTACCTTGATAAGCAAAGCAGAAGCAAACTGAACATTAATTTTATTACTTTTATTACTGTTATTTCTGCATATGTGATGAAAAAAAGATTTGAGATACCTGACGTTTTTAAAAATATTGATATGTGACAAAAGTAAATGATAAAAGAAAACTAGCATGTCTGGCAAAAGTAGAGTCATTTTAAAATTCTGTACTAGAATTCGAGGAACTCTAACTTTCGGGATTTAAAGAAACTATGAGATATGTTTCCTATTGGCAACACAGGAAAGAGCATTCGTTGATTAGTAACCATTGCAGAAGTTACCGCGCTACACTCATTGTTGCGCTGCAGCAAAATGTTAATTGTTGTCGTGCGCTCGTTGTCTGATCTAAGCATTTTAATGCGATGATTTATTATGATTATAATTGCTTCCTGAGCTAACAAGGATGCATGGAAAAATTACACAGATCTTTTCCAGAGACTCCTTGAAATATAAGGTGCACATGGGCGTCCAGCAGCAGAGGCAAAGACCAAAGCATGTAGAAGTAACAATGAACGATCTGCAATTGCCTTACAGGGAGATGGGAGAGTCTAATATTCATTCGCCGCAGGTATCAGAAATCCTGCACAGTACGAGATCTTTTGTTCTACTTAATAGAATACCGAAAATCAAACGGATATCCTCAAATCTTATAAGAGAAGTTTGAATTTGTAAAAACGGCTGTTTGTACCATCAGCTCAAGAGATTTGTAGAATTCTAATTAAAATATAAATATAAACAATTTATTTTCTCAGCAAATTAAATTTTTGAATAAATATTAATTGTAGTAAGATTTAGTAATGTATACTAAAATGGGTATATGTATTAGTAATTTTTATATATTGAAAAAGTGTAAAATATTCCTCCTGAAAGAGCAATATAATTTCTGTTCCTTTTGCATTCCTTTCTGATAACTGATGACATACAGCCTCGTGCGATTTAATGTGAACAAGCAGGTAAATTTAGTTTTATAAGTTATTCAGAGGTAATAACTGTTTCCACAGCATTATTGATAGCTATTGTTGAGATAGTTAATTGTAGTTATTGCTTTTATTAGGGAAAATGAGATTGAGCCAATTTCACCTCAAAGAAAAGGGCGACGTGGCCGAAAATGCAAATGCCAAATAAAGATAATGCTCGTCTATTCGAAACCAGCAAAATTAATCCTCAAAAGAACATTCTTGATTTATAAAATATTTAGACGTTTCAAAAGTGCGTAGGTGACTTCAAGAACCTGGGAGGAAAGCTCAAAGTTCGGTCAGAAAACACCATTGACATGTCCTATGAAGAGAAAGAGATTGGCATGGGTTGGAAAAATCAGAACTTGGCACAAGAAGAGTGTAGAAGGGTCCTATTTCCTGGTGAAAGTCATTTTGAAGTACAGGGGTTGAACGTCTCGCGTGTAAGAAGAAGCGATGTAGAGGAAATCTCGCCAAAGTACACCAAACAGATGGTAAAGTTTCCACAAAAGATGTTTTGGGGCGGTTTTACATTCACAGGAACTAAATGTTTGATTCCTTTTGATGGAATGATGAACTGCGACAAGTACATCCCAATTTTATAAAAAAGAGCCGCACTAGAACTGGGCGTTGAAAAGGTGATTTTCTAGCAAGACGTTGCCCCATGTCATGCATGCATCGAAGAATGTTAAACACTTCATATAGAAAAATGGTTTTCAGTGTTTGGACTGGCCTGGAAATTTACCAATTACAACCCTATAGAGAATCGAGAAACGGATGAGGAAAATAGACTGCATCACCAAAGAAAAGATTTGTGCTGTGGCAAAAGTGTGGCTTCATAACCCAGAAATGAGTGAAATATGTAAGAAACTCTTATTGGACTCTTATGTCCAAACAACTGAAAATGGTAATTAAGTCAAAGAGTTGACACATTACATTCTAAAAACACGGTTTAGTAAAAGGTAATATTCAAATTTCATGAAATAATTAAAAAAAAAATCTTTAACATTAATTTGCACAAGGGTGTGATATTCAAATATTTTTTTTTTATAAAGTAAATGTAAAGTGCTTCTTCCCCCCCCCCTCCCACCCCTCATTACATTCAGCTCTGCCATGCGTACTCTTGGAAATGCCGTGCATTGCAAAGTTATGCCACATTTCTCAGTCGCGTGTACGGACAATGTTTAGACGCGAGATGCTGTAGGTACAGCCATACATCACAGGGCAGTTGTAAATCATGTGGTGTATCGGCGTGACGGCGACAGCTATCTGGCTGCAGGCCAGCACGAGACCCCCAGAATCACAGCTCTTAACTCAACGTTTCGTACACAATAACGCTGTGTGCCAAGTTGCCTAAGCGGCACGGCGCAAACACCTTGCCTTTACTGAAAAGTGTGGTGGTTTGCGTTGTTCGCGTAACATTAGAAAGTTGAAGAAAAGCCATATGTTGAATGTTTTAACATTAATAATAATAATAATAATAATAATAATAATAAAGCAGAAAAAGATAAAACCCTAAGAGAAAGCCACACTTTATTTCTTCTATGGCAAGTAGTTGGAAATATAGCAATTTCAAGTGTGACCTCTTAGTGTTTTAACCTTTTCTGCTTTTATAATTACTGTTAATTTCTTACGTTGTTAATAGTGTTTCTATATTTGTCTTTTTCTTTTATATTGTTTGCTCCTGGTGTTGCTTTTAATTTGACTTATTAATTTAAATTTCCTTTTTTGCTTTTGACTTTACTATTTATCTTTTATTCTTTTAATTTTATTACTTACTTTCTTTGTGTTTTCTAATACACTTTATTGTTTAAAAAGACTTCGCTTGGCTTCTTGCCATAGAAGAGCTCTAGTAGTTCGAAATATAGCGATTTCAAGTGTGACTTTCTCTTAGTGTTTTACCCTTTCCTGCTTTTATAATTACTGTTAATTTACATTGTTAATAGTGTTACTTTATTTTTCTTATATATATATATATATATATATATATATATATATATATCTGTGTGTGTTAAAATTCAAGCATTACTGTAATGTTTTATACACGTAATATTTACAATAATATTAGTTAGCTAGAGCTAGTTTATAATTCCTATTTCGCTTATGTGGCATCTTAAAATCGACCAACGAAACAAAATTTTGAATTTTGACCAATGACAGTCGGATATCGCGGCGAAATTTTCGATTAAAATGATCAAATCCGTTTTATCATGCGCTGAGTATTTGTCTTGCGGCCAACTCTGTACCTGCTATATATTCCTGATTTATAAATTGTGTAACAATATCTGCCTAAGCAACCATAAATAATGAAAAACACTTGTTCAGAATGGTAAAATGTTTTCTCTGTTTTGTTTTTCTCAGTTGGCATTAGTAAATAGAACGCTAGCGACTCTAATAGTCGACTTTGGTCTGTTTCAGTCTCACGGTTTCTGAATAGATAGGTTTTCATATAATATTTTATACAATTGTTAATGATTTGTGCGCGAATTTCAAAAATATATGTTACTTTTATTCTTATCTATTCATGAAATAGTCCCAAACCCGTATTTAGCTCTTCTCTATTGACAATACTGAAAATGGACTTTCGTCTGTTGCTAAATGGCTGGAAAAGGTTTGTGTATTCATAATACACATATACAATTATTACAATATTGTAAACAAAGCTTAGGGGAATTATATTTAAATTATTATTTTACTCGTGAAATAGTGCTAATAAATATTATCAAGATCTGAGATTTCCACTACGTTCGTGAATTTATCGGCTCTCTCAGACCCTCTTGTGATATTATTTGTGAAACTTTCTGATTATTTTATATAAGCATAAATTACCGAACCTCCATATCATTTTAGCTTTATGAAATTCTAAATTCTTTATTTAGGTGTATTTATTTTCGTTGTAATAATATTTTACAAATGTAAACATAGAAAAAACATTTTTTCTAGTATTCATTGAGGAAGGAAAGAATTTTATAGAAGGATAAACAAAACATTTAGAAGTATAAATTAAAATGTACATAAAAAAGACGGAAAAAAAAAGTTTTATTTACAATGCCGGCTATGTTCTCTTGAACTTCGGCATGTCCCTAGGTGTGGCAGCATTGTAACCGTCTTTTGAGGCCGGACCTCCTATATGGCGCAATACGTTGACGCAATTGATATATGATTATGCTGTACCAGGGTGTTCCTTAAATCTAAGGAAACCTAACTAACGGGATCAAAGGCGCTATGTGCATCTTACTACCATTGGCATATGCGGAAATCGAGCCCGGTACTCCGAAAATAGTGGCTATAAATATTGGCCGCTAGACCTTGGGTCTGATCGTAAAATTAAAAATAGAACAAATAAATGTCTATTAGCTTAATATATTTTGCATAATATGAAACACTATAACGTAAGGGTCAGAAACCTCACTTAAATCGCGTAAATCAGAATAACCGATAATTAATGTTAAATTTTTAAGATAATCACATTCTAAATTGAAAAGAATAAAAAGGGAAACAACTACATAAAAATGGATTTTGAAACTTTTATTCTTTGATTGCATTCATAAACCCGGTATTTTGAGCATGTAAAAAAAAAAAAAATGAATAAATGAATGAATGAATAGAAAGCGAAAGAAGGGAAAGCCGAAGAAAACACGGACAATGGTTATAAGGAGGATTGTGACAGAGAAACAGAGAAAAAAGATGCAAATTTAGAATTTTGTAACAGAAGATGTACAGTAGATTCAAATTTTCAACATATAATGTTATTTTAGCTGTTCAAAAATAGTATGTCGGTCCTGGTGGTGGTGTGGTTACCATACTTGCCTCCTACATCCAAAACGGGTTCGAACCCGGCCAGGATCGATGGATTTTTTTCGGGCGTAAAAATCCTAAGTATGGCTTCCTTCGGAGGGAAGTAAAGCCGTGGGTCCCGTGTCGTACTTTTACGGCACGATAAAGAACCTCAAGCCTGAAAGAAGAGGCCTCTGAGAAAAATTTGTCGGCCGTTTCACGCCCTGAATTGAATGGGACGCTGATGACCTGAGATGTTAAAGAGCGTCCATAAATAAATCGATAAAAAAAAAAAAAATCAAAAATAGCATTCCAATAGTTTCATAAAACATCTTTTATATTGAATGGCTTTGGTGAAATATGTAGCATGTAAATGCTTGCGGTGAATATTGTAAAGAGTTTCTGCCGGAAAAACGAAGCTTAATATTATTTTTTTAATGGTGTTTAATGCACTACAGGCGGTGGACTATGATACATGAAATTATATATTGGGAAAGGAATTTTTTTTAAGGAAGGAAACGTTCCAGGCCTAAGTTTAGGGTACCTCCCCGGCATTTGCCAGCAATGATGACTGAGGAAAACCTGGAAAAAATCCCAATCCTAAGACTAATGTGGAAGTATAAATCAAGATACGTGTTAAGTAATAAATGCAGGGTGGAAAAAAAAAGTTTTAGTGCTAAATACAGCACTACTATTGCCAGGCTAGGTTTTCCTGAACTTTATAGACCGTTTCCGGAATACAGCAGTGAAATTTAAAACAAATAATACTGCCTGTTTTTCATTGCGAATAAGTGAACCGCTTAAAATATAAGGAGCATCTTACATTTTGTCTGATACAATTAAATTGTGAAGATAGTGTGTATATATCACATGAAGAAATCGCGCAGAAATCCTTGGGGCTTATTTTTATGCTAGCTGGGAACATAATTTTGCAGCATAGCTGAAAACAATCCAAACACGTTATGCGATGCTCATTTTTCTTTCCCGAGCTTCAGTTACAGTATCAATAAAAGAATGACGATAAGCTGCTTGGCTTTTGTTATCCCGTGAGCCGTACGACTTGCGCAGACTTAACATTTTAACCGGAATTTCCCACAAGCAATATAAACATCTGTAATGAGTAAGGAAGGAGAGAAAGAACGTAATAAAGAGAGATAGGCGTGGCTTACGCTATGTTGTAGAGATTAAGAAAATGGAGGAAGGGGAACTGTGATTGAGGAAGTTGTATATTATTGTGGGAAAAAAATGTCTACAGAACAGAGTGCTAGGGAGGGAGTAAAATGGATATGGAGAGTCCATAGCATTTGTTAAAACGAGGCTAAATGTTCTACCTTTGTATCTAAAACATTAGCTATATAACATAGATTGGGGAAACTGATAGCTGTTTTAAGGCTTTTGATGCATTTCTTCTGTTGTGTTTTCCGGTACGCGATTTCGTATTAATCTCTACTTTAGATTTTCAATGATACTTATCGTTTAGTTACTATTCAAAGAGATCTCAAAACGCACTAATTCAATATATATATCGTTATGTATATATTCTTTAGTTTTGTACAGTAGATAAATTCAAAAATCTTAAAACTAGCCTCAGTATATAGAGTAAGAATGGGGCAAATTGACACATCTCAAGACATTTAGGGATTTTTACATTTTGTGTTGGCAATTTCACTTTCTGTATTGTGGTGTGTTAAAAGTATTTATTATGGGTGGAGTGCGGCAGGAAGTATCAATAAATATTTTCAAGTTACAGCGTCTATTCACGCATTTGAATATAACAGGTAAAACATATGCTCACTTCTTTTACCTTCACTGAAAAAAAGCAAAACAAAACAACAAACCTGATTTAGAAAATGTTAGCACCAGTTAAGATGGTTTCTTTGAAGCTATGCTTGGGAATAACTAACCACATGATTTGCTCGTCTGGCCGTCATCGTAGTGATCTTAGTGCTGCCATCTGTGGTGATGTAGATATTGTGCATGGGGGAGAAAGGACCCTTATGAATTGTGTTATTTTAATGCACAGTTCACGAACTTAATATGAACGAGTGATTATAAATCTTAGGTTAAATGCGCATGCGCAGAGCTAATCCTCCCAGTTCAAACATGTAACTGTCACTTGCACAGCACATAGAACCAGAAACGCAATGTA
Source organism: Metallyticus violacea (assembly GCA_030762175.1). NCBI lineage: Eukaryota > Metazoa > Arthropoda > Insecta > Mantodea > Metallyticidae > Metallyticus > Metallyticus violacea. The sequence goes on from CM060830.1 coordinate 51,738,793, forward strand.
TTTCATTAATAATGTAAGGGTATTCATTATATAATCTCTCGTAATTTATTCAACTAAGCGGTTTATATATCGTCATATGTAGAAGTTTGGAAAGAAAAGTTGTCTCTGTTCGTGAATGGAGGAAAAAATATGCAGCTAAGTATCAAAGGAGTGAAGATAGATGCCACTGGATACATCTGCTAAAGCATTTTCTGTCCCAAGAAATACCATGGGACAGCGAGTTAGTTCTGGTGCCATATACCTAAATTTCAAAGGAACTTGGGGGCAATAAGTAAAGTATGTTTTAAAATTAGCAATTATGTTCAAACGGCTGGCAAGACTTGTTAAGACGATTTCTTAGCCTTCATAAAACGCTGAGCATAAGCAGAAGGGATTTCATATGCTCGTGCAAAAGAAATGACTGGAAAACATTGTCATTTATTATGAGATTGTTTCAAAGCTAATTGATTAGCATAATCAACCAACTAGCATTTTCAATTGGGGCGAGACATGTTTGCAACTTATTTATAAATCTAAGAGTCATATCTAAGCGAGGAAAAAACGTTGAGACCCGTAGTAATTGTAAAAGTGATGAGACTAAGTGTCATGGCATATGTTTCTGCAACAAGCCATTGTGCGCCTCAGTGGGAACAGTTGGCCAAGTTCTATGTGAAGTCACCTGGACCACCATTTTAATTCTTGAGGAACATCGATCGCATCCTTATATTGAATGTGATTATTGTAGCATTGAAGATGATGATGCTTTGCCCCAATCGTGGGGACATTTGAACCTAACATTGTTCTAGATATTATACTTGATGCAGCAGTATTTAGTTAATTGTGATTTTGCATTATTACAGTATAGTGTTCAACTAAGAGTAACTTTATTTAAAATAAAAAGTATTTGCTTTATTTAACCCTGATTTTATATAGAGTATTTTTTGCCCATCTTTAATATTCCTACATAGGAAATATTGATGTTTGCAATGATAAAATTCGCTTATTATTGGGTACGATTAATATTATTTCTGCAAATATAATGCAAAACTTTACAAATATCACAAATTGTATAAATACTGTTCTTGTGCAATTTGTATAACTAATCTGTCATCTGTATTATATACATAGTTTCCTACGAGCTTCGGTCAGCATTAAAATGTATTCATATTACGTCTAGTAGCATAAATGTGAGATTTTTTTTTTTCCATTTTCTTTGTAGTCTCTATTCTCAATATACTTTTATTGTTCTGGAATTATTAGTTGGAGGAAAAATTGAACAGCGGTTTTTTCAGCAGTATGCATGGAATGCTTCATTTCCTTTGACATTAAGCCACGTGGTCTTGCGAGCAGAACTCTTTGCTGCTGCTCTGGGGTCCAGTTTCGATTGCAGTCCTCCTGGGTTATTTTTCCTTTGGAAATCTCTGGAAGACTAGGGAAAAGCGTTGAAGGAAAATAAATTTATATTTGATGTATATAACAAGTATAGCAATGAATAATTCATTTGCAATACAAAAAGTAATTCGTTCGCTTGTATTTTCCACTGATATGTTCACTTTCTTTTGCTGGAACTGTACTTGGTTTGTAGTCTAACTTAAGGTGCAAAATAGCTCAAGAAACCCCTCTGCAACTTCGGAATTATGTAAGCGAATGTTTGTTGTTGTTGGAAACGCGTGGAGAATACATGCGCTGCTGTTTGCAATTACTCCCTCTGTCTCTGTTTCTCCCACCGTTGCAGAAAGCCTTGGCTGCGCATTTGTAGAAATGTTTTTTTCCGGAATGCATTCACGGTTTCGACACTCGCACCTGTTTTTCGTACACAGCCTGAATTTTAAAGCATAATGAAGTGAAGCTAAAATTACTCAGGCGCGGGGCCAAAGGTTACCTAAATATACCATCACTACGCAGTGAAAGGACGGTATTTTTGAAGTATTAAATTATCCGTGAAGTGACTTTTCGCTTCTGAGTGTTATATGAAAATCATTGCGCACAAGTCCTGGTCCAGAAACTTTCAAAACGAGGGCTTGCTTACAATTTGAAGAAAACAGTTGAAGGCTACATTTCATATTCTTTTGGTGAGGCTTTGAATGTTTTCAAAATATTTTGCGAAATTCCATATTTTGTGGATTTGTTTTACGATTGGCGGGCGAATTATACTGAACGCATGTCGCAAGTACTACTATACAGGGGGTAAAAGTCTCTTGAAAGCGGCATCTGTAACGATAAAGCTGTAAATAGACGAGTAGTTTTATTTAAAAAAAAATAGAGATGAAAATTCGTTTTATTCAGTGAAATTTTTCTCGCGTAGATGTTTGACTAAAGAGGAAAGAATGTGCGACTGAAAACATTATGCTAAAATTTATTGATTCGGTGAATAAACCATCAAATTTACTCTCGCTTGTATAGCTTAAGATATTTATAATGGATGCATCTAGCTTGGGACGTCCGGAAGAAAAGTAGTTGTGTTTAGTATCGATTCAGAACCTCTAGAAGTCTGTTAGAGCTTTAGCAGTAGATGTAAAGTGGTTCTAGGGTACTCTGCATTAGTTTCAAAGAATTGAAGGTGTATTACTCAAATCATAGGCACTCGAAAGTGTAGAACACTTAATTTTTGAGGCGATACAAGACTTAAATTATAAGAAAAACATCTAAACATCACTTTTATGTTTCTTTAGAGTTTAATGAAACATTTTCTTTGCATTGAAAAGTTGGACAACACACTTAGCTCAAGGCAAAGATTCAAGGAAGGAATAATAAGCAGTAGGCAACTACTTAGATGTGCTTCTTCGAGGGAACGAGAATACAGCTCGAGAAATCTTCAGGTCTGCTGTTTAAAACTTCCAGGGCAATCAAAACAGCTGAAAGATCATGTTGCAACTGTTAATGAACTTCTGACAACATGTCTACAATTAAGTTGCAACGTGTCGCTCAACATGTTCTTGATTCTTATCCTGGCTTCTCCCAAAAGTGTTGTTCAGTAAGTGATGAATATGAAAAATTCAGCAACTGAAATGCAGTTACTGCTTGCTGAAAACAAACGAGAGGCAAACAGGAGTGGATCACAAATATCTCGGGTGAAACAATTCATAGAGAAACAGAGATCAAGTGAAAAACATTGTGGTGTAGTTCTGTTTTGTATTTTTTATGCAAATGCCATCTGGACAAGCCAGTCTTTCTTGTAGATACGTGATACATATTTGGATATGCTTAGCAGTGGTGCACTTGTAGGATTCATGATGCATGTGAACAGCTTTCAGCACAATGGCGCGTCACCATGCCACGAATGAGAGAACAGTCCTTTCAACCAGAGAATAATAGGAGGAAAGCTATTGAATGCCACCGCGTTCTCTAGCTCTAATCTAATGCATTTCTTTGTCAAGGGTGTGATGAGAGAATCTGTGTACGATAGGAAGCCAGTTCAAGCGCTAATCCGGCGAATTCTGACATTTGTTAACGGTACGAATCTGTATCTAAATGCATGCTTCAGCGCTCCATAAGACTTTCATGGAGAACATGACATATGTGGACTGTAACGCAATGAAATGAACACAGTTTTGTCTTAAGTAGGATTAGAATGTTAAAACAGCATAGCGTGAGAGTTTTGCCGATTGACGTAAAGTACATCTGAATTAAATTAAATTAATTTTTGTAATATATCAGAGTGATATATTAGACATCGTCATCCCTCCCTTTTGCCTTCACATGAATTTTAGTGAAAAATTACTCGTCGTTGAACTCCATCGTTGCCACGCAAAGGGCATTCCAGACCTGTGTTGATTTGGTTTATTTACGGACGCTCTTTAACATCTCAGGTCATCAGCATCCCATTCAATTGAAGGCGTGAAATGGCCGAAAATTTTTGCTCAGAGGCCTCTCTTTTAGGCTTGAGGTTCTTTATCGTGCCGTAAATGTACGACACGGGACACACGGCTTTGGTACCCTTCCGAAGGAAGCCATACTTAGGATTTTTACACCCGAAAAAATCCATAGAACCCGCGATCATGGGTTTAGAAGGTAAGTATGGTTAGCACTACACAACCAGGATCGAATCAGGCCTGTGTCTCCAAGATATACGGAATACTCGCCTTGTTGAGGAAGTTACAAACAACAGGATCATTATTGAAGAAAATAGCACCTCGTTTGATATATGACAAAAGACATTGGGGCCCGTTTGTAGCAGTCTACTCAAAAACCATTATTTCTTGTGTTTTATACATGTCAAAGGTAACTGAGGTTATACAGGTTGCTGTTGTTCAGAAGTTGCAGGAGCTAGACGAGGAGATACGAATAATTCGTTACTGTGCATTGTGCGGCTACCCGACATTCTAAAATCATGTGGTTCACAGGCTATCTGGATGTGTGAATTTTCCAAATACTCCCGTTTCTGTCTCAACCCTCACACTAGTCATTAATTATCTCTGCACCCGTATAGGATTGGAGTTTGGAGTGAAGTTTTGGCAAGCCATGTAGTGTCTCAGCTACCTTGGATAATGTAAACACAGGTCGTTACAAGAACTTTTTCGAGGTAATCGTTGAGCAGCTGATTTTCATCAAGAGGGGCAACTTGTCAGATCCACTAATTTCTGAGAATTTATGGCCACCGAGATCTCCCCACCGAACATCCCCAAGTTATATTTATTTTTATGAGTTGCATTAAAGATGGTATATCAAATCGATCACGAATAGATTACGCCCTACCAAAACTACGTCTATGGTAAAATAAGAGATTGGCTAGTAAATTGTATAATTTATGATAAAATTGACTTTTTTTAAATTCAGAAACCATGCTCTGAATTTTTCCTGACTTCTCTTGTCTTTCCGGAGCTATAAATTTGATAGTTTGTGGGCAGACTCTGCACATAGAAGACGATTTCGTAGGGGAGCAGCTAAAATATTTATAAATATTAATCCGCCGGATTTGCTTGTGGCATCTATCTTGCGGTAGATGGTCCTTGTACTGTGTATTTCCCATACTTGCGATCGATGAAGCATGCTGTAGAAATTTACTTGAACGCTGATATTCCAAAGGCTATATATATCGCCCTATCAGCTGCTACACGTTTCCAGTTTCTATAAAACTAGAGTGTGCGATCGATTTGAAACGCCCACATAACTGTCAATAGTTGTGATCGCTTGATACGTATGCAACAGGTCAAACTTACTGGTAACGGGATTGTATGTTACTCTGCTAATTCTACTAGGGAAACTTACGTATTGTGTTCAACATTATTGATGAAATAACCCAAAAGGACGAATGTATCTATAGAAAGCTGATACTCTGACTTGACTAGCGTGGCATGCAAATCTCTCACAGAGACACCTTACATTTAAAACACAGTTATTACCTGTTTATTTTACATTTACGATGGCCAAGGTAGGAATTATCGTTGTTTAGAACCCATTGTTGCCGATAACACACGAGCGTAAGCGTTACCGAACTGGGTTGACGTCAAGGTAGAGGCAAGTGAGGAGGAAGGTAAGGCTTTATTTGCTAAATATGAGCCATAAGTGGTTCTAGCTTTATTTTGTTTGTGCCTATTCACAATGTAGTCTATACACGTTTCTGTGTTTGTACCTTCGTTTCCCTACACTTCTGCGCTAGAGTTATGTTCTGCTATGAGTCAGGTAATGGGGAAGAGACCAATAGGAACGGATGTAAAAGCTTTCAAGGAGTTTTCATCAAAATTGGCAAACTTAAACAGCTGAAATTGGACTAGTTTAAAACAATCCGTTTTTTATAAACAACACTAGGTTTTTAGCATTTAATTTTAAGACTTATGAACTATAAACATGTTAGCACTACACTTGCTAGATTTGTATTTATTTGGTATATTTACGGACGCTCTTTTAACATCTCAGGTCATCAATTCAAATTCAATTCAGGGCGTGAAACGGTCGATAAATTTTGCTCAAAGGCCTCGTCTTTTAGGTTTGAGGTGCCGTAAATCTCGACACGAGGACCCTTCCTAAAGGAAGTCATAAATATGATTTTTTACGCCAGAAAAAAAATTCATCGACCCTGACCGGGATTGAACCCGCGATTTCGGGTCTACGAGGCAAGTATGGTAACCTCTATCCATCAAGGTCTACTTTCACTAAGATAACGCTGTAGTATATCTTAAATAATGCTGTTTTAGCCTACGAGATTGTCTCATTTACCCTTTTCCGCTGATTTATCAACGTTCCATGTCCAGCTATCTACTTCATATCCTAACTTAGCATTTCGAATTCATTACTTAAATTTCCTCGGTTTGCCTCATCTCATCTCCACCAGACATTACTGAAGCCACGTAATATCCTTACTGAAATGCCAGAGTTCAGGATATGATGATAAAGCGGGGAGAGATTTTGCGTCAAGTGTAGGTACTCGTTATTTATTGCGGTGCTGCAATTCTGTTCCCTTTTTATTTCCTGAGCTTTAAGAAAAATGTTGAGAGATGAAGATATCTGCTTTTCAGGGAAAATTTCAATGTTTCACGAACAGTATAGCTGTTCCGCGCAAATGCAGTGATAATTTGTTTACGTATGAACATTTCATATAGGGAAACAAAGCAATACGGATTTTAATTAATTACACAATATTGACAAAAATTTCCAGGTTTTTTCTTTTTAAATTATATGACGTTCTGTAATTATAATTCTGGGATTTGATGACATGTTTATAATTACCGCGCATAAAAAGTATACTATTGTAATACACGTTTCATAATGTGCATAAAACTATTGGCACTAACATACGATTCCTTTGTAACACATATATCGCAAGTTTTATTCAAAATATACACTGTTTGTTTCTTAAAGACAGTTTTCTGTGTTTCTGAGATCAAGATTCTGACCGAAGGTCTATAAGATAAGAGACACGTTTTCTTGATGGGTTTATTTTCATGTAATTATAGGCAATACAGGAACATGTTTCCATAGTAGTTGAATTAGCTGGTATTAAGTTCTTTAATAGTACTTTGGTTATTGATTAACTTTTGTTTCACCACTTTGAGGGAGTTTCATGAATTTTAATCGAAAATCTCCAGGTACCTTTTCCATGGTAATAAATATTTAATATGAACTTGCTTCTTTGACCTTTAGGAAAGCATCTGTAAGGGGAAAATTTAAGGAACTGTGTAGCACACAAGTTAGTTGCTTTCCTCACCTTGCTAGTTATGTTGTTATGAAGCAATAACGTGATGCACACAATTGTCAGAATCGAAAAGGTTTCGTAAACTTTCTGATCACAAAGCAGCAATTTCTTTATTTGAGGATTCGCCATTAAAAAAAAAAAAAAAAAAAAAGAGTGGGTTTTCTTAACTATTAGGTAGAAATAGTATATTATCAGGTCATTCATTTATTTGATGACGAACGCAGTGGCGGGGACTATTGGCTGGTCAACCACCTCTCACGGCTGGCCGAAAAAAAAAAAAGTAGGAGCGAGCGGTGCAACACTATAGTGTTACTCGCTTCTTAATTGTCTTAGTCGATCCTGGTGGTGTAGTGGTTACCATACTTGCCTCCTAAACCCAAGATCGTGGGTTCGATCCCGGTCAGGACTGATAGATTTTTTTCTAGCGTAATAATCCTAAGTATGGCTACCTTCGGAAGGGAAGTAAAGCCGTGGGTCCCGTGTCGTACATTTACGGCACGAAAAAGAACCTCAAGCCTGAAAGAAGAGGCCTCTGAGCAAAATGTATCGGCCGTTTCATGCCCTGAATTGAATGGGACACTGATGACCTGAGATGTTAAAGAGCGTCCGTAATTAAATAAAATAACAAGTTATTGTTTTTCAGAAATTAAATAGATCTCTTGACGGGTGCTATCCTTTACTTAGTCTAAAGTGTGTGAATACTACTAGTTTAAGAATTGCTGAACGACTTTGAATTTTAATTCGTATAACCTGGGAATTTTTATTCATAATAATATATTGAACTTCTGTGTTCAAGGAGTTGCTCGTTTTCATTAGCACCCAAGGTTCGCAAGTTCAAATCCAACCGAGTATGTGATAGGTTTTATGGAACATGAACATCTCGTGTAGAAGTCCTAGGGGAGGATACAGATTTTCGATACGTTAAAGAACTTCATACCTAAAAAGAAGAGGGCCCTGGACAATATAACCGGCCACTTCGCTCCCAAATAATACCTTTGCATTACACTAAATAGCACTTGAAAAGATTGTCTGATCATTTATCCTTCTGATATTCACAGGCGCTAAGATTAGCTAAATTCAAACAGTTCCTGAGGTCCGCGAGGACCCGGAACGGTCTTAGGGTTAAGCTTTGTAAGTGAATGTCCTGACATACGAATAATAAGTTAACATTCGTTTTGTAGGCCTAATATTTGCCATTTAGCATTCTTAACATATATTACTCTTATTTATTTCACTGTTCCAACGACATTGAAGGCGTGAGACTCGAGGCCAACCTAGTAGTTCGATAAATTCCTCCCGTCGCTCGCTCAGACTCTTGTAGCCGTGTTGGCCTTGAGCGATCCCGATGCAGCCCCTTGCTGCCGCGTCGGTTATCCGATAATTGGTTGACCTAATATATTTGAATTGCACTACTTTACGCTAAGTATGGGGTATTTTTTGTGGGATTGTTAAAAGTTGAACTTAGCTAAGGCTTTCAGAAGTTCGCATGCATAGCCATGGCTATTATTTTTAAAGAGACGAACTCCTCAAAATGTAAGGCATATTAATGCCTTTAAAAAACAAAATAAAAGATTGGCATCATTTCCTTTAAAGGGCAAAGGATTGAAACAAAAAAGGATTAATCGCTGCACTACTAATATTCAATGCAAATTGTTTATATAAGGGGCGAACGTTATGTGTCCCACTTATCTCAAAGCTTCATTAAAGTCTATTTTTATTTTAATACCTTAAAATGGTAGCTTAGTAAACATTTAACATCACTTGCATTTGTAACTTCTAGTTGCAAATATTTGCTATAAATCTTAACCGTAATCTACATATAAACACAAACCTAATGTGAATAATGTGCATTAACGATATTTAATGGACAATCAGGTGCATTGGTCCGTCCTTACTATCTTGGAAAAATTCAAGGAAAATGAACTTTTTGAAACCAGGATAAAAATGTAACATTGTATTCCATTTGATTTCACATATTTGGGTCCAGCTCGTGTGCAAATACCTTTGTAGAGCACATAATTAAAATTACGTCAGTCTTTTAAAAGGAAAATCGCCGCCATTAACGACACAATTGCGGTGTGGCAACACTATGTTAAGCTTGGCAACGCCGCATACACCCTCTCTTCGTTAATAATTGACATAAACTAGTCTTTCCCTTCCCATCTCACCCTGCCGGTCAACCCAACCACTTGTGCTCCGTACTAATTTTTCCCCCCTTCCTTTCCCATTTCTTTCACAATTTCCGTCTTTCCCACCCCCCTGTTACGGTTATTTTGTTTGAGACGTGTTAAGCTTACGGCAACAAAAGAAATATGGCCGGTTTTTTTATGTGGGCTTTGCTTTGAAATTCCAGTCAGTAATTCTGTGCTGAAAATTTGAGTTTTCTGATTTGTGGAGTCAATTTTATAATTAAACTTTGCACATAAATCCACAAAATAATTTGGTTGAACTGCAAACCACAAATAGTAAACCACAACTTTTTTAATGTTTGTGAGCACGTGTTCTATATTTATGTGTGATCTGACTTGTATTAGAAAGGTGCTGTAGTGAAATCTTTGAAGAGCAAGTTTCGACAAATTGTCGTAAATAAAATTATATGGAAAGTACGATATATGAACACTGGTATATACAGGGTGTCAATGAGCTACACCGAAATAAGTTCATTGTGTAAAGATGTATATAAGCAAATTGAGATAGGCAGCATAACGCAGTTTTATGGTATTAAACATTTTTGCTACAGATACTGATGAATCGGTGTTAAAGGCAAGCCGGATGAAAAAGTGGTTTAGAATGTCTTTAAAACTGCCTTGTGAACATAGAAATGTCTAATTTCCGCACCTCGTTATCAGGTTTTCGAGATTTAGTGCCATAAAAATCTCTCAAATCTAGAACTAACAGTGCGACACTGAACAGCTATTAACTGCCTTGCACTATGTTGCCTACTCTAAAGCGAGCTAGCTGTTGTGCTGCTTGTGTGCGTAATGCATAACGCAAAAGCTGATGTCGGGGTTCAATTCTTGTCTTGTTGTTGTTGTTGTTGTTGTTGTTGTTGTTGTTGTTGTTATTGTTATTATTATTATTATTATTATTATTATTATTATTATTATTATTAAGTGCTGCGATACGCACAATAAAGAATTATGAATGAATTGTACTTAATCCGTTCAATTTTATTTTCTTTATATTGCCAATATACAGTAGCTAATAAGCTTAGTATTAAACATACCTAAAACTCAATTTTCTTAACACATACTCAGTACACGTTTCTGATTGGTAAGTGCAATAACTACAAGGGTTGTAATTATACGCATTGATATGTTAAGATTTTAAGTGCATAAATTGAAACGTGAACTTAAAACGTAGGCTAGGTCCTAGTCAGAAAACGGGAGGGAAAAAAATGAACGAGACTCGAACTCGAAAACAAATGACTACCTCTTACTCGAAAGTTAATATCATAACCATGGCACTAGAGTGATACGTTCTGAAACCTCCCTTCATTAATGTGCGTTATGCTTTCTTTCGAGGGTCATCTTCATTAGCCAGTGGCGTACTGGTTCTTTAGAACTTATAGCTATAGATTGGAAATTTGGACAGATAGGCCATGATGCATTTTATCTCAAATTACCTAAGACACTTCCACACTCTCTAAAAGTATTTGTGTTGTTCCTGTATAACAAGAACTGGAGAAGCAGAAATAGATAAAATACTTAAACAAAAATTATTTCGAACAACTCCTGTTCTTCTGACTTTGAAATACCATCTGCCCCTACTTTTGCAGTTTTCAAGTTATCCGCAATTTATACTCTTTAACATCCAATAGTATCTACTCAAATGCTTTAACATGGATATCTTTTGTTGCACATTTAGCGAATTGACTAATAATATGACAGATGTTGTAATATCATTTAATGCATCCGTAAATAGACAGTTGACAACAACGAAGCGTTTGTACAACTGAAAAGCTATACTGTGACAAGCAAATATTTCTTAACTTGGCTGTCAAACCCACATGATCCTAAAGGAATCGAGTGTGGTTGGTAGAAAGTCCGTCTGCAGTAAAGGTGGGTGTGCACTCAAATTTTAATGTATTGTGCTTAATATTGATAAACCATGTCGGTTTAAACTGATATTTTGTTTAACATTGTTAATGTTTTTAATTTGCAATTATTTTTCTTGTATTTGTATTGATTTGTATCTTGCATTTGTATAAAGCTCGATGCTTTATCTGTATGATATTACGTTTTAAGACGGTTTTAATCCTTTGTGGACCATTTAGCATGATTATTTAAATGTCATAAGCTATTAAGTATCTTATTTGAGATGTACGTGTCCTTGTTTATGCCAACATTTAAATAAACCGCACAAATGAGTGATAACTCTGATAAGACGAACCTGTTACATGAGCCCAGTGTCAAAATCAATTAAAAATAAAATTGCGGACTTTTGTAATTAAAGACGGGGTAGACTACGACAAATTAAAGGTACGCCTATATCTACAATTAACTCTTCTATAGTCGTTTTTATTAGGTGTATTTACGGACGCTCTTTAACATCTGAGGTCATCATCGTCCTATTCTATTCAGGGCGTGAAACGGCCGACAAGTTTGGCTCAGAGGCCTCTTCTTTCAGACTTGAGGTTCTTTTTCGTGCCGTAAATATACGACACGGAACCCACGGCTTTACTTCCCTTACGAAGGAAGCCATATTTAGGATTTTTACGTCGGAAAAAATCTATCGGTCCTTGCCGGGATCAAACCCGCGATCTTGGGTTTAGGAGGCAAGTATGGTTACCACTACACCACCAGGACCGACTTTCTACAGTCAAGACACAAAATAAAATGCTTTCAGGAATCTGATTTTACGAAGCAATGCATACTTTGAAAGAGCTAGTTGGCATGTTGAAATAAAGATAAAAAATACATTTCATTTAAGACAAACTATTATTTCGTGAAAATAGATCAACCTTTTATGTTCATCCTATGAATAAAATGTCAAAAGCAACTAATGCTGCACTTAAGTAAGAAGGCGGTTATCATAATAAACATTTTGGGCAAAGAGGAAGTGTAAACGGACTAGGTGACCATATTAGGCCGATGCTTTCGAGCGGTTCAAAAGACAAAAGAAAATAAAACTAATTCCTCAAGGGTAGGTCTGTATCAACATGAACAGTGCTACCGCTTTCATGGGAACTGTTAATGCTGAATGCTACGTAGTTTTATGTTGAAAGTTGCTGATTTCCTGCAAGAAAACTCTCGCCTACATTCTGCAAATTTGAGTGTAGATTTTTGACCGAAATACTTTGCAAAAGCTATGCAAACGAAACCCTGAAAGAGTAAATGAATACCACAACTATATCAAATTAACATCCAAATGTGCTGGTAGCTTTCAAATAATTCTTGACCGCCGAGAGAAATTGTTTTAAAATGACATATTGCTGATATAAAAATGCCCTCTTCAGGCTTTGATCAATAATAGCATGCACACATTCTTAGTTTGAATTCATAATGTGTAGATGCTCACCTATATTAACTTGTTCAAAGTGGTGTTATGTCGCATTTTTGACATATTTTGATAAAAGTTGCATTCACTCCGGACAGCTTTGCATTTGTAGTTCTTCAGTTTTCTGCCTGATATTTTTATTAAGTTGCTGTGTATCCTGTAGATTTTATTTTATTCTGTTTTAGTGGTAACATGTACTTAATTAGCGCACTAGTTAATAACATTGGCGCACTAATAATAATAATAATAATAATAATAATAATACACACTTACTGCCATGTCCAACCATCAGCGTTGTAATATTTTGTCAGGCGATAGGTGTCACCTTGATCCAGTGTGCGCTGAGCTCAGTTGCGAACGTCGGCCAAAAATAACTCTGTATTATAACTCCAGCTAGGTGTGTTTTGCTATTTTATACATGAAAGACACGGCATTATATTACGCAACTCAAGGTACTCTAAGGTATTGCATAAAGTCATTGAGTTATTTCAATTGGTTAGAACGAAGTAATGTCAAAATTAAGTTTATTTGGACTGTCAGAAGTCTCGACAATAGCATGAAGGTATACGAGACAAACCAAACGCAATCTACCGTTCGTCTTTTGACTAAGATCTTTATAGAGGAATGGACCCACTGGTGATTGAATGGGAAGGACTTCTCCAAAATTGATAGAAATTGCTTTTAAAGTTAATTTAAATGAAATTTGTGCTGCAGGCAATTGTTTTATGTTTTCGCCTTCCTAAAAATATATATTAAATATTTGTTCAAGTTGGTAGAAAACTATTACATCTCTGACCTAACTGGTGAAGATTGGTAGAAATTGGCTGGCCAAATAATATCAAATAACAAATTACTATCTAATTGAGGAGAAAAAATATAGGAAATTGACTGTCGAGTCTGTTATATAGAACTATTACCAAAATGTGCAGTCGTAAAGGAATGTTAAGGGGGGCTCTGGAGTGCCCTATCTGTACAATACTAAAATAGTGCTTATAAAAAGCAAGTTTTCTCAGAATGTGTGGAGTTAAGGGTTGAATTTTTGGATCTGTGCTCAGAGAAATAACTTTTTTTTTTGTATGCGATACATTTTTGCAGCATGTTTGTGTCATTTTCTCCATGTAAGTTTGAAATAAGTCTTGTTAAATGAAACACAAGTATTTATTAAACATGTCCTAAAATTCTGAAGCAAATTAGTATATTATATTCTGAGAAAACGTGCATTTTGTATGATAAAGACATTTTCGGAAATCAAACTAAAGTTTTCAGTGCATTTCAGCCCCATATGGAGAATGTTCATTTACAAATTTCCAACTAGAATCAACACCCAAGTGTTTATAAAGGTACTGCAGGTATTTGGAGGTTTTCCACATCATTTAGTGCCATAAATTAATCAAAACGTACCGCTTGAGCATGAAGTTCAGAAAGACATTTGTCAGAGTTGGACAGTTCTTAATCGAGGCATGTACATGAAGAATATGCTTTTAAAATGTTTAATATATTCGTCGGAAAACTATGTAAACCATACCTCATTAAAAGAAGAGATGCATAAATATTTTAATACCTAAAATATTTTGGGTATTAAAATATATCTACACACACCAAGGGTGCCAAAATGTATACACACTTTCGCAATAGATATCTATTTAATATATTTCAAAGTTGGACCGGAAAACAACAGTAATGTGTAGTATGATGTTCTGTAAACAGATGTCAATCGCATACATTATGATAGCGCTACTACGTGACAGGCAAATCAACAATAAACAAATGAAGTCTAGATTATCGCATGAGCCGAAAATGTTGCTGAAGTTCAAAGGCATAAGGACGAAGAGGTTTCCACCCCGTTCTCCGGATCTAACTCCGCTGGACTTCTACCTATGGGGAACTCTTAAGAATACATTGAAGGGGCATGTGCTGCAATCGCTGAGGACACTTTCGCAAATGTTGCTCAATCAGTAGTTCAGCGTACTCAGAAGTGTATCGACGCCGATGGTGGGCATTTTAAGTAACTATTGTAAACTGCAAAAGTCTTACATAATTAGTATTTATCATTTTCTGTTTGTGTGAATTCACTTTTGTTATGTCAACAGTTTTTTCTTTGCTTGAAGTGTGTATACATTTTTGGCACCCTATATGTGTGTGTGTGTGCGCGCGCGCGCGCGCGCGCGCCTTTCCACAGCCCCGTAAGGCCTGAAAAAGTGGAATAAAAATTAAAAATTGAAGATCGCGTAAGGTTATTGCATCAAAGAGAGATGCAAAGCTAAAAAATTAGTAATATTTTATGTATGCTCATAGGGTGATGATATGGTGAAGATGGGCGAAGTCGAGACGGACAGGTTTTAATCATATGGCCTAGAACAAGCAATCTAGTGGATGGAAGGATGATGGATGGATTGATAGCGTCAGATGGGATATGAATCACCATGCATTGACGAAAGTTAATGCATGGAAAGGAGTGGGAAAGAAATTCAGTTTGGATGAAGGAATATCGCGATGACACATTCCTGACAAATGAACGTGGGCTGCAGTGGCAATGTAAAACAAACATTAATAACAGGGATTCAGAGCCAAAACACGAAAAAGCGTAATGATTCGTTACTTCAGCTGTAGTGTAGTTTTCTTACAGACACTAGATCGTGGTGTGTAATGACTAATTTGAACATTTCGCTGTAATGTGGAAACTTCCATGCCCAGACAAAGGCTGTCTGATGACGATGACACATTCCATAGTTAGCGGCGGTACAAGCAATTACACATGACGAAAGAATGTTTGTGTCTCGTGGTCATTAATGATGCGTTGGAATTTGTAGGACTTGACTCCAGTTCGCTCCTATCTTCCAAAGTTTTCCCTGGGGAAAGTGTGGCGGTATAAATTGCTTATATTTCGAAAACTGTGTGCATTGGGACAATTTCAGATAATGTTTGGGAAACTTAACATCAATTATGAGCGCAATTTTAACAGAAAATTGAAACAATGCACATTTAAAGAATAATTTGAACATCTATTAATTTTTTTTTCCTGTTATAGTTTAAAAGTTCAGAATACTCGAGAAACAAAAAGCAGCTTGCTAGAATAATAGTTTTCGTTGATTTGGTTTATTTACGGACGCTCTTTTAACATCTCGGGTATTCACCGTCCCATTCAAATCGGGGCGTGAAACGGCCGATAAATTTTGCTCAGAGGCCTCTTCTTTCAGCCTTGAGGTTCTTTTTTCGTGCCGTAAATGTACGACACGGGACCCATGTCTTTACTTCCCTTCCGAAGGAAGCCATACTTAGGATTTTTACGCCCGAAAAACTCTTATCGATCCTGGCCGGGTTTGAACCGCGATCTTGGGTTTAAAAGGCAGTATGGCTACCACTACTCCACCAGGACAGACTTTTCTGTGTGAAAACTTCACCGGGGCATCAAAGATTTGATTTTTAGTAGATTTCGATTTTTATTCTTGTTAGACATCCCGAGCTAGTTTTGTGTTTAATTGAAATTCATGCTTGATGCCAAAATCTCGTGTTTATAGACCAAAGAATACACTTATGCTTTCCTGAAATTTTACAATATAAAATTCTTATGTTAAAAAATGGCAAACAAGAAGCCAATTTTGCAAATTTAATTTCCTGTTTGTTGCAAGACACATCTTATTAAAGATGTGGGGTTTAGGGCTATGACGCTATATATTGCATCATATTGCTGATAAAATGTTGCAATATACTTGTTCGCAAAATTAAATAACATCACAATTCACGCAACAGTTCTTATTAAACATGACCTAAGCCCATTATAACACATGTTCGTTTATTTACTCCGCAGTGCGAGCGAGAAAATGTTTGAACATTTTATAGTGCTCCACTGCTGATTTGAGGTGTTGATATGTTTAACTTAATTATTATCCCGCTTAGGTAATCACATTTCTAATCTCCATTGCTTCCCCTTTTCAGAAGTAGGACAGCAAATTTCAACAAAAGACCTGCCTTTATTTTGCCTAAAGTTGGGAGTACTGAGCGAATTCTCCCTCGAATATGTATTTATAGATAATAGGCCTTGTAATTTATGTGAAAAGTATAGTTCAGTTCGTAAGGAACAGTGCAAGTAAAAGAACAAGAACTAGAGAAGCAGAAACAGATAAAACACTGAAGTAGACAGTAAATGGCACACCATTTCTAAGACAAGTGAACGTGGTAAAAGTAAATATTCAATTGAATGTAATGTAGTGCGTGTAAACGGATTAAACCAGCTACAGGGGGAAAAGCGGCATGGGAGGGAAAATAAGTAAGAGTAATATATTAAAAATGGAGCAAAAAACAGTAAAAGAATATTTAAATGTAAAATTTAAACCCAGTGGAGTACGTGCTTTATGCAGAAACAGCTTTTACTTTTCTATATCTGAGGTAACATTCACGGAGATGAGTCGGTGACGAATCAATAATTCTAAAATCAATGTATCATCGACTTCCTTACTGTAGGAGAGGACATCTTGAGCAACTGGTAAAGATGTTTTATCAAAACAATGTCCCCAAAACGCCGTACATTTTTGCAAGTTATACCCTCATGCACTTTCATGGCACGTATGATATAACAGTTGCATCTTGTAGGGGTTTTTTAGAGTTTGACAAAATTAGACATCTTAAATACGTTTCGTTCCTGTAATATTTTCAATATCGAATAAAGTACAAATGCAAATGCACAGTTAATTTCCTCCCCCATCTACATTAAATATTTGTTTTAACTGTTTCTTATTCTGACCTGCTGGATTTCCCAGCAGTTACTGGGTGAAGTATTTATGCAATGACAGTCGACGAAACAAAGAAAAAATGTGCGAAGTATCTGTAATAGTTCTCAGTGCACAGTATTGACGGCTATTAAATAGTTTTCGCAACCTTTACAGCGTCTTTGGGTTGCCTATTCCTAAAACTTATGTGCAATAGAGACAACGTATGTGTGTGTGTTTCAATGAACTAAATCACAGTAATTTCAGATTGTAGGAGGTCTTGGATAAGAAATTTGAAATAGGGAATCTATAGTTTGTCTGCTCAAATTTCAGAGTTTTTGAGAATTGGCACTTCACGTTTTCATCCGTTGTTCCTGTAACGGGCCATCTTGCGTGGTTTTTGTCTTAGAGGGGGTACCTCTAGTAAAATCTGTAAACCGTCGATAAATAGTGAATTGCTACTGGCAAATATTCCCAAATGCAAGATAATGTTAAGACATTATATCTCCCCTAGCCAACTTTAAAGTCTTAGTAAATCAGCACGGAAATGCTCTCGCTTGAGATGCGTCCTAGCGTCTGGCATAGCAAAGCCCGTGTACACATACACAAAAGTGTTTATACCATACATACCATGGACGAAGCATGTCTTAACTTAGCAGGTACGGTAATGGCATCAAACCGAATTATTGTTGCAGAGGCTCTCTCTTTCGTTACGTTTGTTTTAATAAGTTTTCTACTACTTTTTTTAACATAAATACATAATGTTTACGCGTATATTTTAATGTTTAATGTTTTAAATCGAGCAATGTTCCGTTAAGTTTTAAAATTTCAATTTATTTATCATATAAGCTTACAACTTTTTTTTTTTTTTTTTTTAAGTAAGCTAGACCGCAGGCCGCGGACCTGCATCTTAAAAGCCCCATCTTTCGCATTTTTCAGTCGGCAACACGGGTGGATAACGTCCTCTAGACTAAGCCACATAAACCGATATATCAGTAAACCATTGTTTAGTACTGTACCGTCATAGATTAGCCAGACATTTTAAGAGAGTTTTACAGCACTAATTCTTGAAAACACTGACGGCATATTTAAAATTATTATTTACTCGACATATGAGGCAAAGTTTTGCCCCATTCCACTTTAACCAGATTTATCAGCATCTACACTGGTGTTCATTAAAATTGCAACTCCCATAAGAGAGCGTTAAACCAACCCCATATTTTCTCATAAGGAACTAGTACTACGCGTCGAAATACAAGAGAAATATCATAATTTGATCGCTGGAGAATTGCAGCATACAGAGAGTGCGGGATGCCGTTCCGAGAAATTAGTGCTCGTGTTGAACGAAATGTGTCCAAAGCAAAACAAATAAGAGATCAGGAAACAGACATTAAGGATCCCAACGACCCCCTCAAACTACCGATGCCTTTCCGCACGGCTGTTAAGAACTCGCACAATATGTTGCAATTGTTTTAATGGCTAGCAGTGCATTTTTAACTATTTAACATATAATATAGTTATTTTTCCTTCACGGAACTAAATTGCATGTCTAGGACCCCTCTACAATCTCTGAAACTGTTGTACTGTATTTCGTTAACACCCGGTATACATGTTACAATCACAGTTCGAATTCCAAACGAGCTCTTGTTTACATGACCATTTCAATACGAGTAGTGCCCAAATATTTGTGTACAGATAGAGAATGTTAAACTTTAGATGGAATAATCCTGCAAGCGCTATTATTACTCTTTCGTTACAATATTTGGTATAAATATCAGTGTTTGTAGGAAATTTATGTACACTGCGATAGATAAGAGCTTAGTCTAGAGGTGCCAAAGTTCAGGACGCAGCCTCAGTGACAGACGGTAGGGTGGGAGATTAGGCAGCTGTGTGTTTGCTGGGACCAGCCGTCTCACTATCCGGCCACACCTAAAACCCAGGGTGGCGAGGGGCTGGCTGCCTTCGAGTCTGCTTTAATTATAATCACAAACCTCCCCCGAATGTCAGGGACATTTTCCTGCAACTTTCGCCACTCCAAAACTTTCCCGTCCACCCGATTAAATTTTTTCCTGCAAGGACTTATCGAACTGTAAATCACATGTATTTCCTTGTCGCTGGTTTTGCCTGCAGTTATTTATGTATTTTTGATAGCAGTTTCTTTAAGGGCACACTGTCGTTTTTAAAGCACTAATGTGAAAAATAAACGACTTTCAACTGTTGAAACAACTGACAAACGTAAACGACTTTCAGCTGTTAAAACAAATGACCAGCGATAAAAGTTCTTTTTTAAACATCGTCCTGCTGTTTTAAAAGATACGCGAGTTGAAATGTTTATAATAACTACTGATAAACATAGTGTTTATTAACGTTTTAGAGAAATAGCCATTCTATGTTTATTGAAATGTGGTAGGTATATAATAGAAGCAATTAGATACAGCGTCTGTTGAGGTTTGAAAGGAAACTTCACTTGAACGAATGGGAAAAAATTTGGCTATCAATTTTCCACTGCTAAGAATTTTATTCTAGCACGCGCAGCCATAATTATAGTTACACTTTGGCTTGAAGAGTTGACAACGAAGCATTCATTATTTAGTTAGGGTAAGTTTTAAATGCTGAATGGATGGTTTAAAAAACTTAGGTTGCCTAGAAAGTGTTTCCTATAAGGGGTCTCTTCATTTGTCCCTGAACTACTATGTAACGGATGATTGATTTATATTTGCTTGAGTTATTATTTTAAACTTTTAAAAACGGTTAAATACGAGCTTAAATATATTTAATACCAGAACCCGAAAGTTAGGCAAAATGTCTTTTACATCCGGGTGGATATATTTGAATCGAATAGAAATAAACATGTTTCCGTAAATTTGGGGTCGGTAGGGCTAGTTTTTATTTTTCATTTTTCGTGCCTATTTTAAGGTTTAAAACCTTAAACCGTGCCTGTTTCGCAATTATTTGCGCATTTAAAAAGCACATGATTTCAATATATCGAAACGAAAAAAAGTTATAAAATTAAATGGCATGTTTACTTCACGAAAATATCTATTGAGAATCTTATTATACACGTATTTCTTTTCAGTCAACCTTTTTCTCACCTCATAGCTCTTTAAATAGCAGAACCTTAATTACTTAGAGGGAAGTACTGTAATTTTGAACAGTTCTGGGGAATGATTTTGTATTCATCTGGGTGAGACAATTCTAGGAAATTTGTGGCGAGGGTAACTTCTCAGCTGCATAAATGCAATAAACAATTGCAAGCGAGAAAGGTGAGAGCGATACAGCTGTGCAATAAACCGTCCCTCCCTACAATGTGTTCAGTACGGAAGTAAGAGATACTACCTGATTCCCCTATAAACGCATAAACAGAAAATGAACTCGACCAGAAACCACTATGCATCTTTTGCTCATCCGCCAGGACTATTCAAAACTACTTTACTTTATCTTGATCAACATTTACATGTTGTCCTGAAAGGTGAATGTCCTATTGTAACTGGTATGAGTCCTTCCGAAATAGTTTGTTTTAAATATGCTCCAATCACTTCCATGATGAAAAAATTTCTCTCTGACAAGCGCCTGACTATGGCAATTGATATCTTAAAAAAGTAGATTGTTGTTGCTTGTAACCAAGAAAATTAGGATTAAGTACTTTAATTATGGGATGATGAAATTGTTGCATATCGTAAATAACCTATTTTCATAAATGAGTGGTATTGTTCTCTGTTTTCACTTTTAATAAATGCCTATTTTAATTATATTACAGCATATTTTCTGTATTTTAATTGCCTTTTTGCCTGTCTATTTTAATCAAACTAAATACCTGAATTTCCGGGCTCTGTTTATTACATTATACACATTCTCCGACTATAACAAAAGAGCAAATTCAAATGCTGGCGTAATGGTGAGAGTTGTCGAAAATGATTGCCTTTACTTAAAATCAATACTTTTGGCTATGTTACAGGAAAACATTTTCTAGCTAACTTAGTGGTGAATGACAAGTGTTTAGTGTTTTTAAAATTATAATAAATTGGTAGTTTTACTTCAGTGGTTTTGCTAAGCAAATGTTGGTGTATGAAAACACTTTTTAGATAGTAAGTGGGAAGAAATTCTCATGCATCTGCAAAACTAAGACAATAATCTTGAAAATCACAACATTGTGAATAGAATAAAATGTAAAAATTGCTCTATGAGGCAAGCGAAAAGCGACAGACTACATTCTTACAAGCTTATAATTGCACATGCAACCATTTTATTATAACATTTTGCCTACAGTTACTGATAAAGTTGTAAAAGTCCTTAACAAACCGTTCAAAAGACTGTGAGTTATTTCTGCCTTCTGCACCTTCTGATTCGTTCTTTCCGATCATTGGATGCGGGGGGAGGTGTGTTCCGCTTGTTGGTAATTCTTAAATGATGCGTTTTGAAAGCAATTGTTCATACCTTGATTTTCGAGAAGGAAAATGTGACAAAAAAGTTTCGCTATATTCCGACAGATTAGAATGACATTCTGACGGCGCAAAATAAACGTAACTTCCTAGCTCTTTCCCTTGACAATATGACAAAGCAACGAGAAGGCTACAATTACACACGGACTCCGGTTACGAATAACTGGGCATCCCTGATCTGGTAAATCTGTTTATTGCGAGTGGCAAACAAAGCTTTGTAACTCAATAGGTGCGGGGCTGAGGTGCGGCGTTGCCAAGTGTATCGTACCCGTTTCGAAGGTTCTTTGTGATTAAGTTACTGCTTTTGTTTATTACCTTTCTTCTCCTTTCTAAAGAGAATTGGGACTCTTAACATGTTTCCATTGAGAACACGCTGTTGTGATTCTGGTATTGTTGCAGGAGTCTAATTTATTACAAAACAATTTCCATAGCATTTCGTGGATGTGTGCTAATTAAAACTGTGGGAATCTTTAAACGCTAAATGTAACGTAGGATTATGCAAGGTAGGCTCACAAAATACTGACAAGAGTACGGAAAATGTGAACTATATGGCAAAGACTTATCTTGTAAGAACTCTACGAGGTTTCAAATCTCATATGCAACTAAATTTCTTTGTAATATAAATTTTGATTTTAAAGAATTTTACAAATCTTTTATTTTAATATGAGACACTCAAATGTTTTTGTTGATAAATTACACTCCGTAAAATTACGATTGACATTTATTAGAATCCTAGATAGAGATACGTGAAAATAAATGTAGAAAGGGAGGGGGGGTGAATATTTAAACTCCTCAATGTAAGAACCAAGACAGTTCACTATAGATTCGGCGTAGGTATGTAACAGACAGGAAGCAATGAACAGGAACCACCCAATGAGTTGTCAGATTTTAACAAAAGACGATTTAACTAGCCCTGTTGGGGTGCAAGAATCATAGGATCACAGTGTTCAATGTTTGCCATCGGAATAAATAACAGCAACAAAAGAAAACGTGTGAATAAAATATTTTGATATACCCTTACATTAAACAACTCTCTAGTAATTTCTCTTCGGTCGTTTTTCTTTCGTACTGTCTGCATTTTAACCGAAAAGAGTCGCTACGTTCGATGCCATTGGCTTCCTTAGAGCTCGATCCTGCTCGGTTGTCGCGGTGGAAGTAAATGATCCATTGTTGACGCCGTAATTTGAACCAATTCTCGTTACCCCTGCCAGAGCAGCGACCCTTTGATGGGTTGAACGGTTTGGGAAGCCTTAGCCATGTCGAGGAGAGGTCGTCGTTCAATATACGGCCTCTGTTGGCCTTTGTTGGGGATTACATGCTTCCAGCGAATAAACACCGTTAGTAGAGCCGCTCTCATTAGCATTATTACTGAACCCCCAACACTTACCCACAAGCAGCTTTGCTATACATCGAATTGGCACTTAGCAATCATTAAAGAACCCGCTGCTCACGACAAGATAACAAGTGTCTACATCGCGAATTTTACAGAGGATAGCATTGATTAATTAAACGCTCAGTGACAAATTGAGACATGAATATTTAAATAATCATTTACTGAATTACTATTCACTCAGCTGACATCCGTATTGGATATTGCTGGTTAAAATTAATCACAACAGTGTGACAGTTTGTATAAACATTAACTATGTTGATAAAATTGTGAACTCCTTGAAACCTTTGAGAAGTGTTACCGCATCCGCCATACAACTCGGACATGAGTTTACCAGACCTCGACTTGTTCCTAAAGTGGGAGAAAAAAATCAGCGTGTATTGGAAAAACTTTCTGCTGCCGTTACCTGACAGATAACAGAGCGGTGCTTTGAACGGAATTGCACAGTTTCCTAAACGTTGGAATTCAGTCGTGGAGAACGGAGAGACTATTTTGATGTACTTTAAAAATACCCTGTTAAAAATGAAGTAATAAAGTGCATTATTTATGAAATTACCCTCGTATTTGACATTTGGCAATTAGAATAAATTTTTAAATCGGCGTCGTAGGTACGGATAAAGGATAGATTAATTTTACCCAAGCAGTCTGCATATGGTTATGGCTACGCAAGTATAATATACACACCAGGGGTTCTCAAACTATGGTGCGTGAGCTATTGCCCAGTGGTATGTAAACATTTTAGCAAATAGATAAATTAACATTTGTTTTACAAACAAGAAATATTGAACAGTTCTGTTCTAACTGAACGGAAACAATAGATTTTACATCATAAGGAACTTTTATGTAATACTGTGTACACAAATAATACGGAAGTTCAATTTTAACTCTACAACAATGACAGCGCAATTCAAATATAATATTTATTCAGGCAACAATGAGACATATTTTGTCGTTTGTTTAGCCTGCGAGATGCATTTACAGCTAAGAAAGTAGGCCGTTGCGATTCTGAAGAAAAAAACAAGGCTACTTGATGAAATAAATAAAAATTGGAAACACATCTTCCTTTATATTGTTGGATGCTTTCTTAAGTGAAAATGAAATTGCTTTTAATTGTGGACTGCGAATATTAAGGAGTATCTTGGTAGTCTCATCTCAAATTTCAGTATATACATCCCTGAAAACCTGGATTCAGAATTTTGTACTAGAGAACAATTTTCTGTTGCTGACAACTTACCACAAACCTCAAGACGAATTGATGACAGAAGTCTCAGGCAAATGATAAGAAGGTGCATTTAACAGACTTCTGGCTGGAAAGAAGGAAAAACAACAACGAATACCCAATGATCTCAGAAAAAGCTGTAAATTTTTGGTTGGTATTTGTAATTACTTACCTGTAAAATGTGGATTTTCTTCTCTAATTTATATGAAAAACAAGTGCAGAATTGAATGTTGATCCCGATTTAACACTAAAATTAAGTCGGTTGAAACCGAACATTAAAGAATTGTATTTAACTAAACAAGCACAACTTTGAGTCAGGAATTAGTTAAATGTTTAAAGTTAATAGCTTTACTGATTGTAAGTCGATACTGGACCAGTATCAGGAATATGTTTGTCGAAGTGTTTATGTATTCATTCACTATGTTTTAACCTTAGCAAAATTAATTTTAAAATATTTCACGGAACAATTCATTGAATAGATTGATCTTCAATAAATATATAATTCTAAATACTACGTGCAAGAAGTAAATAAATCAATAGTGTTGTTATAAATTTAGAGAAGTGCTTATTTTGACCTTAGTGCCAAAACTCTTGCATTTCCCTCTTAAACTTTGCTTACTGGCACATCTAATATCCTGCGTTGAATTTAATGACACGACATTAGAAAAGGTTGACATTCCCTGATCTACAGGAACGTGACAAATAACTTTCTTGAGTGTGCAGTGCACAAGTAATCCAAGCTTGACAGATAATCACATGCTGACTGTATATTTAGATATTTTTTAAAATGTAAATAAGACGAATTTGTGAACATTGTTAGAAGGTTAGTAGTTAACTCGGCTACTCCGCCCTCCCCTCGGTGAAAATATGTACAAAAGCAGTTTTAGTGCCTATTATTCCCTCCGTCTTATAGCGATCATGGGCAGATGTGCAAAGAACGCTTGTTTGTGCGGGTGCGAGGCCATCTGTCTTCCAAAGAACCCGACACTAGGGCAGATGATGAGGGCGAAGGTTAAATAGAGTGCAGAATTGCGAAATGCAGCAGGGATGTCTGATACGCGATACCCTTGTGCAGGCGTTGTCGGGGATGGAAAGGCGTTTGCAGATGTTGGGTCAATAACTCTACTGTCATTAGAGAAGGACAGAGGAACAGGAGTGTTTAAATAATTTGGCAAAAACAGTGTGGTATCATAGCTCTACATTGTCATCACGCCAAGTACAAGTGTCTAGATAGATGGAAAGACCTTAAAGCTGCAGTTTTATTTTCTCTGAAATGATCAATGTATTTAGAATAGTCATACGTCACGTAAAAAGGGAGTTTGTGAAATGTGTTCATTTTTATCGGAATGGCGCCTTTGTCCTGTTTGTTCCTTTTATTTTTTGTTGTTTTGTGTGTTGCCATTGAATTGGTTATAATAAAATATTTCAGTGTTTCCTTATTTACACTGAAAGTAATGAATAAAATACTTTCTGCGACATCGTGGATATAATAATATGAACATATTTTAGGCAGGGTAAAACAACAACTGTTGTCTCTGCTTCCCGCCGTGGAGGGGTTATTGAGTCGTACGATGGACTGGCGTTACTTACTTCAGCAGTATTTTTATCTAAAGCCATTTGAAAATATTCTTCGCAGTAATGATGAAAATTGTAAATTACAGAGAATTCATTTGGACGCGTGGTCGGCTTAACGGGCAGTTGCCTGCCGTTCCGTTTTCCCCTACAGATTCCCGTCTCTCCATGTGCTGACGCGAAGTCTTTGTGCCGTACATAACTACTGCGCATTGTGAGAACGCTGTGAGACTACGTGTTAAAGTATTTTAATGTCATTATAATATACTTTAGCACACATTATCTTCATGTATGACAAATTCTTATATAGAAGTGAGACAGCGAGTTATAGACAGATTCCCTGCTTTTCGTACGCCTCGCAGGGAAACGGTTCGTAAAACGCATTTTTCTTACAAAGAAAATACTCGAAGGCATCGAAGAAAAGTTAGAACGAAATCCAAAGAAATCTCTGAGAAAGCTTGCTTAAGTATCGGAAATTTTCAAACCTCGTCTAGGAATGCAACTATACTTTTAAAACTAAAACTCTATAAGATAACTGTAGTTCAGTAATTGCAACGACGCGATAATACGAATAGAATTAATTTCTGCAATTAGTTAATGAATAATGTTGATGGTCGCTCTATTGACCTGCGATTTTTTTTTAACGATCAAAGCTTTATGTATATATATATATATATATATATATATATATATACATGACTGTATAGTAGTACAAATTAATAGACACTAAAGTGCAGAAAACCCCATTATTGTACACGAAATGCCACTGTATGACTGGTTTTTGTCATAGAGGAATGAAATGTTACACTATTATTTAGATATGCACGGTGTATTTCCGTAACTTTTTTTTTCAAAATGATAGGGTTAAAAATGATACAAGTTGCACAGTGTTTTATGTTTAGTGCCTTATGATAAATATGTACCTTTTACTCGTAATTCATATATAGAAGATGCACAAGAATGCTTACACCCATTCCCAAAGATGTCACATTTTGTTGCAAACAGTTTTTATACTCTTCTTTTCATTGATTTTTAACAAAAATTTTTTTGTAAGCAGATATTTTCCCTTAACAGTTACTACTTATTGATTTTTCTATGTGAGCAAAATATTTTGTTAAAAATATTGGTTTAGAAACTTAAAAAAAGTTTAATGGATGAATTGAATTGCCTGTAAGAAAAGTAGAATTGCAAAACAAAAGATGTCAAAGAGAAAGTGGGCGTGGCAGACAAGAGCGTCAAAGAGAAAGTGGGCGTGGCAGACAAGAGCCACAATTTTTAAATTTTAGGGCACAAAGAACAAGAATTAAAATATGATACTCTGGAAAATTATTCTTGAATGAATGGAATATAAACGAGGAAATAAAAAAAGAATGCCTTTATTTATTTTTTCCCTTCATG
Organism: Metallyticus violacea; assembly: GCA_030762175.1. Classification (NCBI taxonomy): domain Eukaryota; kingdom Metazoa; phylum Arthropoda; class Insecta; order Mantodea; family Metallyticidae; genus Metallyticus; species Metallyticus violacea. The sequence goes on from CM060830.1 coordinate 51,766,127, forward strand.
CATGCCATTTTAAAGCTCGCAGGTAGTGGAAGGAACAGAATGCATTCAAGGCCGCCGCAAGGTAATAATAGCCGTGTACCAACGAAATTGCAAACATCATTTGTTTTTTCTTTCCTTTTAGGTGTCAGTAGAGTTGAAACTAATTTTTACAAAGTTTTAAAGGTTATTTTATGTTGGAACTCGAAAAATTCAAATGAAAGTTCGAGATTTGAAAACTCGCAGAATTTCAACATATTCCATCCCTAAGAAATGGATGAAGGGAGAGGAGAAGACTCCCAACTAAGCTCGACACGATTCAGAGATATAGGTCTTATTGTAATTTTTCGCATTAAAACATTTAACTTCAGGTTTCAGCTGTGCAACATTAAGCAATATTACTGAAACTGAGCTGCTTTTGCACAGGCCGTTAAGAGGCAATGCAGTTTCACGTTGGTCAAATCGATTGCATAGAGGAAGCGGGTGCATGAACCACAATATGACTCCTGGCAGGCCACTTTCAGCTTTGCAGCTTGTTACTGACAGGATTCACCCAGTCGCCGCAGGCCCTTGTATCTTTGGAAGGAATGTCGCTGTGTAATGCATACCTTAGGGTACAGTAATTTCCCATAAAAGATTGCAATTTTAAAATGTATAAACTCTTAATAGAAGCGTATTACAGATTAAGTAAGGCAGCTTGTAAAAGATTGCAATTATGCTGGTTTTTTAACGTATTGGGCTGTTAGGAAAGAGTAAAGGAAATCTCTTCACTAAGAAACTTCATCAAGTGACTTGGTAATCTCTACAATGGGTCAGGCATTATTGTGTATGCTCACCAATTAATAAGGGTCTACCTTCCACTTGAAACAAATTCTCAGTCGGTCCTGATAGTGTAGTGGTAACCATACTGGCCTCCTACACCCAAGATCGCGGGTTCGAACCCGGCCAGGACCGATGGATTTTTACGGGCGTAAAAATCCTAAGTATGGCTTCCTTCGGAGGGGAAGTAAAGCCGTGGATCCCGTGTCGTACATTTACGGCACGAAAATCAACCTCAAGCCTGAAAGAAGAGGCCTCTGAGCAAAATTTGTCGGCCGTTTCACGCCCTGAATTGAATGGGACACTGATGACCTCAGCTGTTAAAGAGCGTCCATTTAAAAAAAAAAAAAAAAAAAAAAAAAAAAAAAAAAAAAAAAACAGGGTGAGATATTTTCTGGAAGCTTTTTTCCATACTGAAAAAGGATTGAATGATTGTATACACACTGGTTTCTGGGTTTGCATTCAAAATATATATTAAAGATTTGCAAGGATGGCGTTTGTAATCGATCTATTTATACTAAGAAAATGAATTTGCATTTAATGTATGAAGGGGGCTTGTTTTGCAGTCGCTGTGAAATCTAATGTCTCTAAGGCTTGTGCAGCATTTTGCTCTGGAGAGGCTAGGAAGCGTTAGAAAGATGCTCTTATCTACAAGAGCCATTGTGTGCATGCTTCCCTGAAACATCGCCTCTCTTCACACGCGTTTCCCGCCTTTATACATGCGGATTGTTGCTGTGTTACAAATTCAATAAAATATTTAAAAAGAGTATTAGATAATTTTAGCAAAACAGACATGTATATTAAATATGAACAATCTTTATTTATTTCAATATTAAACAGTATTACATTTGAAGTAGCAATGCTTATGCGGACACACTCCACCAGCAATAATGAGTCGTAAGCTATTGCTAAATGGCAGGCAGTGCAGTTTCATTCTAATACGGAAATAGTTGCTTTATTTCGTTTTGTGATAATTTAGTGCAAAAAAAAAAAAATGAACACTGCTCAAAACTTAACATTCTAAGCCCTTATCTTTGCGGTCACTGGAAGAGAAAATTGAAATAAAAACTGGATAGATCAACTCCAAGTATTAATTTGTATAAACTCTGATTTCAAAACATAGTGAAGTATACAATGTTTATTGTAGAGATAGATTTTATTCTGTAGCTTCCAGACTTTAATCAAAGGGGCATCCATAGATTTGTTGCCATGAAAACCAAGAAAATATTTTTTTTTGTATAAACAGGCGCATTACTGTGATATTTATAATGAAATTTCTACTTTTCATGTGTACAACAATACACTTATGACAATTCTATAGTAGGTGAGAAATTGCTTTGTGATTGACACTTAGGCCGTGTTTATGCCGTAAACTCAGATGACGAGAGGGACGTCCAATCATGTAACAAAAAGACATCGCCAGAGGCGTGATATCGACATTGCAACAGTTACTGGGTTAGAAAGAGTAAAAGTATCCAGTAGCAATGCTTTTTCAAATGCATGCACTGATCTAATTGTTCGTAGGTAAATGTTTTATTAAGAATAGTGGTTGTGCTTTGTATCATTCATCAAACAAGTGTTTCTGTAGAAATTTTTGATTAAAAGTGTTCATTTATCTACGCATATCTGTCGTTTTCAAACACGCTATTGCTGCTCCTTCGCACCAATGCATCCAAGTTAGCTTATGGTTTCTGCCGCTAGATGCCACTATGTAGGTTCTTCCTTCGGTTGAAACAAAATTTCTACCATTGCAATTATTTTCCTACCATAACCGTGAAAAATATTTAAGATAACACTTTCAGTTAGGTAATACATGTAAAATGTGTACAATAACTACGATAAATGTGCAGTGTAAAATATGTTCATATCATAGAGGAGCAGGAAGAAGATGGTGAACTTGGAGTGCAGCCGCTGAAGACGGCCACGTGGCAATAGACATTTCAATCACAAAGTAATTTCTCCCCAAGTATAGTTAAGTTAGTTATCTGTCTTGAACGACTAAATTGTATACCGCAGGTTACATAAACTTTCTATGAGTGTTAATAACCGTACTGTATTTACGAAATGAGAATCTAAACGAGATGCATCTGTAAATGAACACAGGACATACTTCAGTAATGAAAAGTAAACTTAATAGCTAACTGTAACGTCTTTGAGAGCAGGATAAAACAGTTCCTTTGCTTTCGGTAATAGCGGTTTGACTTGAAGGACTTTAGTATTTGAAATAACAGTAATATAACTTGTTATTTCTGTCCTAAACATATACATTTTATTGCTACACTGCTTGACTGTAAAATGTTTACCAAGCTGCATGGTATATATGGAATTGAAACTTTGACCCAGACTTTCAGTTACCACATGGTGTTCATTGGCCTGTGAGTGTCAGGCTTCAGAAGTTTTGCAACAGATAGAGATTCAGAGCTCTTGAGAATGAAGGAAATGGTCGCATTTAGAAGCAAACGAAAACGTTGGTATCAAAGAAAATTTGGGGCTCATACTTGCTATATTTGATTAAAATCTTTAAAATTAACCTCCCACTTATCGTATTCAGGTTATGACCGTTTTTTTACTCAAGAGGGTTAGTGTGTTTTTATATTTGCTTGAAAGTAGAATGGAACAGTATTGCTCATTTACTGACCAATAAACCAGTGCATGGGGTTATAATAATGTTTTAAATAATACTTGATGAATAATAAAGACTGCATGTTCAGTCTCAAAGAATTGTTTGCCTAAAATACATTATCTTAGGTGTGGTAAAGAAATTTCAATTTTGTGTATTAATGAAAGAAAACCAAATAAAAAAAATCATATAAGAAAAGAACACCTCTCTAGCAAAGACATTGCGTCAATATTTTAGTGAAAAACTATGCTGTTAATTTTGAAAATATACATATATATTCTAATTCTAAAACCGGTATAAAGTGGATGCTGCATATGTACTACCCCTCCAAAATTACTTTTAAAAATTAAAAAATAATTAAACATTTTTGTATTTTCTACAACACGCAGTTTTAGGTAAAGCAATTGAGTTACAGAGTGAAAATACACATTTTTACACATGGCGTGTTTCACAAAAATTCTTATATAAATTATTTAAACTTTTAGGAACGTAAGAATAGATTTTTGATTTATAATTTCCGGAGCGAGTGAAAATAATTTAATTTCGTTTTGCTGGACAACATACATTTTGCACAATATTTTCTCAAAATAATCATTCTGCCTGTTCCATGCTTGTCGACTTAAACTTATTAAGAGTACCCACAACGAAAAATTTTAAGCTGATAAACTTAAAACTTCTTCCTTTCATTAACAGGTTGGCACAGTGTGACTGCGTATAATGACTGGGAGAAGCCAGAATGGCCATATTGTGCATGTGCAGGTAGTAGCTTATATTTAGTTTGAGGGAGGTCTTGTCGTGATGGGTTTGCTTTCATGTATTACTCAGTTGTGTGCTGCCACTACATATTGTCTTAAACGGGATTTTTGTACGATACATAAGTGAAAGCTGCTTCTTCTTCTTCTTCTTCTTCTTCTTCTTCTTCTTCTTCTTCTTCTTTTTCCCGCTTCCTTCCAGAGAAGTGATAAAGTTATTTGCAAGAAAATATCCTGGAAATCTGTTCCAGGCAGAGAAACGTTCACCAACTTGTTATAAAGTTATGTGAGACAGTATCCTTCAATGACAAGAAATTTGTTCTTACGGAAGATAAGTTACATGAAATACAGGATTTTCCTACCCATATGCTTCCGTTTTAAATACAGTACCCATTACATTATGCTTTTAATAAAAAATGTAAATACTCAGATAATGCTAACTTTACGCATGGCGACTCTTCTTTTTTCGGTTCAGTAAACAAATGCGCTCACGCGGCCCGTAACTGAAATAACCTCACTGTAGATATGTACATGTGCCTTTTTCAAATGAGAGGATTCAAACACCCGTGATGGGATATCAATGTTGCAAAAAAATGTAGCTACATTTTAAAAATACTTATTTTTCGAATTTAAGTTTCTTGTATTCCCCTTCCCCCATTCAAAATGTTCCCACATATAGCAGATGCTAATCCAAATTTCTTCAAAAGTTCATCTTATTTGAAATGACGGAAAAAATATATAGGTATGTACATTTCACGGTTTTCCCTTTTATATTACTCGAGATATGCAGTAATATGCAAAAATGTGGAAAATGTACTATTAAGGATTCTTTCCTTATAATCGGAGCAGTAAGTTTGGGAAAAGGTATAGATATGGGTGTTTGTGTTAATTCCAGGTTAACATGACAACATTTTTGTTCCGTCATAATTATAAAAATTAGTTTGGGACATTTGGCATATTAATATATAAAATTCAATAAAAATACTATTATTCAAAAACTATTGAAGATACCAACATGGACATTTGTTCATTTATATTATTCTAAAAGTGGAACCTGTTATAAAAATTTGAAGAACTCCGGTTTAGTTAATAAATTTCATTTGTGGGTACTCAAAAGCCGTCCGGAAGACAGGACTTGTGCGTTAAGAGCAAATAACAATTGAAGAGGCTATTGCGTCATATTCAGTCAGATGAGCTTCTCAGGTGATTTGTATCGAGCGCGCCAAAGCCACCAGGTTTAAATAACACGTTGAATGTAAGGATGGTGGGAGTTGGGGGGAAGAAAAAAAAAACGAACTCTTTGGTATTAAAATAGACTTGTTATTCTTGGTTTAGGTAGAGTTTTTCGTTACGGCACTGATAGATTACCAAAACATTTGGTAGCGGCAACTTGATGCAGCCGTGTGCGAATTTACGATTCAAGGCAAGCTCGGAAGAAGTTGGCATCCCTGCCAAGTCGGCCATAAACTTATATATGCGGAATGCCCGCGACCTTGGCAACTTACACGGTTATTGCGTATTTCGAATTTTTTAAAAACTTGAAATAGAACAGATTTTCCCTGCGGACGTGTCCAAAAACCCACCCACTGTTTTCAACGCAAAGCTTGTGTCGAAACCATTTGTTATATCGCCGCATGCTGTTTCTGTGTAATAGATCAGAAAAAAAAAAAAATTGTCACAACGTAATAAATTTTGATTTGACTTTGATGTATCGTGCATGTAACAAAAATCAAATACACACATTACATGTTTATTGTCCTTCACTTTAGGATGTTACGTCATACATATGTCCCTTTTTAAGCAGAAAAGTTTTTTTTTTTATGTTATATCCAAACAAAAATGGTAGCCGTTAATTTATATCTGCTTTCTATTAACATAATAAAGAATTAAGAAAGTAAAGGTAATAAAAGTGTGGATAATGCCTACGCTACATTTATAAATTTAAACACGTGCATTAACATTTCTCCGAAACGGTAAAATGAAGTTATGAAACCATGGCAACGTATAACGTGGTTTTAATATAGTGTAATGCCGTCTGCCCAGGTGCCACCAGGATGTTGTTAAACGAAGTCCAAGCTGTGAAGCCCGTCGCTGACTTACAACCTGGCGATGTTCTTCTGTTTAATGCGGTGCTACAATTTCCCTATTCAGTCTCGATGGCTAAGACGAGAAGGGATGTTATATTGGGATAATGGGCGTCACTTCGGGGAATCGAGCTAGGTCGACTCCTCCAGGAAAGACGAGGTGTTTCCATTAGAATACTGAATAATTCAACCAACTCTGTTTAAAGTATAAGTATTTATTAAAGAGTTTTCTTATACAGTTGGACATGGATCCTGCAAGCAGCAAGGCTTCTCTCCTGTCTCTGAATAAATTCAGGGACCTTTTATACAAGTGTAATGCCCAAGGAAGAGTAATAATCACCTAGTCTATACATAAGAGTTGTTTAAACACTGAGGTTAACAGTTACCAGGTCCTGACAGAAGTTCTAGAGGTGCATGGTTTGGGTTTGTTAAGCTTAAAACTAAGCAATACTTCACCAGTACAATGATTATGCGTATCTATAACGTGCACACGTAGACATAAGATTTTAAGTGAGTGGAAAAGAGGGTTGCTTTTTGTTTATGCAAGTGTTTCCCTGAGGACCATTTCAGGTCAACCTCTGGGATGCACAGTGCGGCAAGGCAGGTCACCCTTAATATTTATTACATCTACGTTTTAATATTTTTGGGTTTATACAGTATGTTTCACTAACTAGTATATACCGTGTGCTCTTATAAATATTATGTTCTTATTATATCTTGTCAATGTTACGATTCCTTATAATACCACCTTCCGTTACAACGCCGACTCTTCATTATAATAGCTAAGTTAACAACTGTTCTTACACAAAGATTTTTTTCCAGCAGTCTTCCTTAAGGTCAATGGATGTATTCCAGCGATGCTCCATGTCGGTCCTGATGGTCTAGTGGTAACCAAACTTGTCTCAGATTCAAGGTCGCGGGTTCAAACTCGACAGTTGATGGATTATTTTTAGGGCTTGAAAATACTAAGGATGGTTTCCTTCGGAAGAGAAGTAAAGCTGTGGGTGCCTTGTCGTAGATTTACGGCACGTAAAAGAACCCCAAACCTGAAAGAAACAGCCTCTGAGCAAATTTTACCGACCGTTTCACGCCCTGAATTGATTGGGATACTGATGACCTGAGACGTTAAAGAGCGCCCTTAAATAAACCAAATAAATAAAAATAAAGCGATGCTCACGTCTCTGAAATGATTTTCCGGTAGGTCTGCAAAATCCTCTACAACGGCAATCTCCTGGTCGATGTTTAAATTTTAGCATCCCATTTTAATCCCTAAAAATTGACGAAGGGTCGTCATAATTTTATAAATTTTGTTTCAATTTCCTTTTGCGTTAAATCATAATTTACTAAGAACTTTATCTCTGCTAGATATACTCAATTTATCCATTTTATGGAGTACCCAGAACACTGATATAGAAAGCAGAATTAAATAATATATTTCAAACATCGACTTAATATTTCAAACAAAGGCTTAAGACAAGTATACCACATAAACAATGGCATCTATGGTCGAAAACTTTTATAAAACTTGTGGTTGTGCTTCTGTGGCCTTGGGGAAGAATGGGGCTATTTTTTCTCATTAACGTGTTCATTTGTAAAACGACTTTAAACTTATCAACTTAACTTAGTGCTTAACAAGTATATGCAGAACGCAATTGGTGTGTTTAGTAAACTTTCTGCTGAATCCAGGGTAGGCAGTTCGATATGAAACACTTTTGTAATGAAACGCAAATGATTTTTTTTGCTTTGGCAACTTTTATAGTTCGAAACCTTCAGTTTTTAAGAATTACGAAGATACGATCTGTAAATAACTAAAAATGTTGTATGTGTGCTACGGCTCTATCTTGCATTAAATTACCTTTTTGAAAGTTCAGGAAGTTATTTCCATACATTTCTCCAGTGTATAAGTTTTAATGTTAATGAATTATCTACCAATTTACTTCAGATTCTTTGCTCAGCTCAAAAGCATAAACGTCCAAGTTGGACCGCTTTATACCATATGGGATTTTTTTTTTTTGCTGTTTTTTTGTTAACTCGAGCTATTGTAATGAAAGAAAAATTAGGAAACTAATTTGTATATGCATAGCTAAGGGAAACGTGAAGTTATTTTTCACCTGTTCGTCCATTGAATAAGAAACCATTAATTCGTTTTTAAGTTAAGTGTACATATTTTGTTCATATCAAGTATAGTAACTTGTATTTATTTTTAAAACTTATCTTAATAAATATAATCTTTCATGGAGAAGCTTAATTCATGTTAAGATCAAGATCAAAAAAATGTCTACTCTTTGAGCTCTGGATATTTCGATAAGTTCACTATGACACAATGCCTTGTTCACGTACAAAATATACCAACAATATTAAATGCAGTAAGCTAGAGTGGCGTTATATCCTTTCATCCGAATGCATTTTCAGTGCATCAAGTTATCTTAGTGGTATCGTACAAACCAACCGTTTAAGAGACGTAGGTCCGAGAACACTAACCTCTCCTTGTTGATCGGCTGTAGTATGATGTAGTTTAATTGTTTAGTTTAATGTTCTAGTGTGCGTGTGACGCGCACAGCATTCCATGGAAACTTAGCAGCTTTATCGAGCGCGTAGCCGACGTTAGCTATAAGAGGTACAGTGTTTTTACTTCACATGTGGAATGTTTTCATATCAAACTCGTTTTATGGTCTTTTTCTGTAGTAATATTACAACCTTAGTACTTGCGAAAGTTGTGCCCTGAAATTGTAATTAAAACACTGTAACTGCATCTCTAACGCTCGGATACCATGAAGTCAAAAGTTACAAAAGCGAATTCCCATCAAATGAAGGTGTAAAGCGTTTATTGTTCTTTGTCTGTAAAATTGTGTTTTATTACTTTGTTTCTGAGCATCCCAATTGTTCGCGACGATGAGTAAAATATTAAAACTTGAGCTAGGGCGCCAGTGATCCTCTGGATGGGTGGGTGAGACTCTTCGGGCTGACCGGAAGAAGGAAGGCTGTGCCAGGCATAAGTAATGTGTTGCGATGTGTTCCGAAGCTGTTGGGCACTTGGCTTCAGCAACATACCGCAGATTTTCCTTAGGTACACCACAGAATAGCAGTGGTAATTATAGCTGCAAAGGCGCCAACTAGCATGTCGCCTAGGCAGACATATCGCCATCATTATTAGAAGACAGTGCGATGTTAATGAAATAGTGACTGCATGCTACTTGCGAAACAAATGAATGAGAGTGGGGGGAGGGGGTGGTTATGGAAAATGTTGCGTTGAATGCCAAGGTGGCTTGTCCGAGACAGAAGGCAGTCGCCAGCGAAGAATGAAGACCTTAATGAGATTTTTTTTTAATCAGGGAGGACAAAATTTATGTTAAAATTTTCATTAACTATTTTCTTTCTTAAAATACATTTAAATCTAAAAAGTTAGAGGTAGTAAAGATATTTTTAAATCACAAGTTGGAACAGCGTGCTTCTATCTATGAATAATATTACTCGTATTAAAACAGCAACAATTTATTATGTCTTATTTCTAATACGTTTAACCTTTTTAATGTTGAGTACTTGAATAATAGCTAAATTTTCAAAAGTTAAATGTCGAACAAAAAAAATTTTAAGCACTGCTTGGGAGAGATTAAAATAAGAATGAGGGAATAAAACCAACACGCAAATTGCAAGAAGGACCTAATAAGCAAAACTACCTTGAAAGCGTACATAGAATTAAAAATGGGGTAGCATATGAGGGAAGGGGAAGAAAACAAATGGTGCGCCCGAGCAATATCAAATAAAACGTTTTGATAACCTTAAAAGTTATATAAATCTTAAAATTGGCCATTAAATTTGTTTCAGTTAAATACAAAATACTTTAAATCCACATTCGATTTTAATACATAGCAGGTTGGATTTATACCTTTTAAATATTGGGCCATCAAATATTTATTCACCGACGCGGTGGCGGAGACTGCTTCGGCAAGCTGAGCCAGTCAGAAAGCAGCCGGTTGATTTTACTGAACTGTTACGTTGGTCTCGAATCTCAAGTCACTCGTATCATTTGAACATTGAAAAGAACAAACCTCTTTAATCCTAGAGTAAGTCTTCAAGGAATACTAAACGACAGAAGTGTTTAATTATTCTATTCCACAACGAGTGGTTTATGATTCGTACGTTCTTATGCTGAAGGCAGGCATTTCTATCATCTCCTTGCATGCCATGGGTGCAAGAATTTACTGGGCGATCATTTTAGCGTGCCTACCATCGACTCTTGTGCTCTCTTGCCCACCGACATATATCATACGTGCAGTTCAGTTAAAGAAAGAAACTTTATTTATTCAGTTAGCGTTGGTTTAGAGTAATTTGCTTTATTAATAAACGTTTATTTACTAAAATTTTTATAAAGCTAAAATTAAACGTAAAAAGTTCCATGACTAATCCATAGTCAGGCAGACGTATACTAAATAGTATGACGTCAAAACTAAACTTTTCTTGTATTTCAACTGTTGGTTATTACTTAATACCATAATTATTTTAAATTCTGTTGCAACATTTAGGATAGAACGTCAGTATGCAAAAGGAAATTCACAAATGAATACAGAATTTTACAAAAATATTAAAAAGAAATGATGGGCATGAAAAGAAATGCGTTAAAATGTGAAGTATACCAATATTAATACGTTCAAATATAACTTACTTTTGTGATTCCTTCAGAGAGAGAGAGAAAAAAAATAATAATCATTGTGTCAAAACATACTAACAGGGAAAATGCAAGAATCGTCTATTTAGGAACGATTGCTTTAAGTGTTCTGTTTATTAGAATTCTGATAAAGTAAACGTGAGCCACAACTGTTCTCAAACTAGCACGTGTTGGAACTTGTAAATACATTGATAAACAAAATACTACCCTGTATAATAAGAGAATTAACTGCTTGTATTTTGGAAAATTCGGGTCCATATTTTTTCTCGGTTACAGTTTGGATGAATGTATTCTTAAGGAAAGTTCTAGAAAGGTTCACGAAAGCGTCCGTATGACTACCTGTTTGGGGGTTGACTTTAGATGGGTGAATACAGTGTGTTTCATGGTTTTGTCGCCCGGTCCAAGGCAGCCAGGTCGGCAGTCAGAACGGTAACTCCCGTAGGTTTTATCCGCACAACTGATTCAAGTTCTCGCAATTACAATGAAAATAAGCACATAATTCATGACAGGAGATGGAAATACTCTCCTGCATCTTTTTAGAATGTCATTCACATACATTGCTTCATCTTTCTCGTCTGATATTGTATTACAGTTCTGCTATTGTGTAGGGGTTAGTTCCGCCTTTGTGACAGGCACATTAATGCATATCACACACAAATTTTCTTGTAATATAAGGACATTTCGTGCATAAAATCGAGGGTTTCTATATTCTTCAATATTTATTATCCTTCGAAACATAACCAGGTAAATGCTTCATAGTAAAGAGTATTAAATATGGATCAGTTGGCGTTCCGTAACAGCCAGTTATACACATTTACCCAAATATAATAACCTGCCTAATTCGTGACACCACTGAGTGACTTGTAATTTTGGAAGATTTAAGTGAATCTCCCGTCATAGGGCATTGCTTATTTTCTGTAGTAATATAACTATAGCTCCAGAATATATCTTGAGAGAATCTGAAGCTCTAATTGTATTTGTTTTGGCTATTTAGCGAATCAAATTATAAAAATCAAATAATATAACCATAAAATGCGCATACAGTTATGAATGTCCAGTCCGGGATTTTAATTTTCGAACAGCTTTTGGTCGAAATGAAGTATTGCGGGATAGATTGTTTTATGTTTTTAATTTAAACTAACCTACAACACTAATTAATTCTACAGTTATAAAATTTCTTTTTTGCGTAGTATTTTTTGGCTGGGAACTGTAAATTATAAGTTAGTTGTGCATCTGACATCTGGCCACGTTTTCAATAGCCCGCCATTTATATTGTTTTCTAGGATATACTGATGTTTAAACCAAAGAAGCTATAAATATATTTCATTGTACTGTTTGATTTTGCATTGCAACTAGGTACGATAAAATGAAACTATAATATTGTACGATAGGCAGCTGTGAGTGGTGATATTCTTATATTGCATTGGTTACTGAGTACGAGCTAAATAGTTATTGTAATTATTATTGAGAGAACATAACCATTTGCGCGGATACATGTAAATCAGTCTCGCTGGGGGTTACCGGTCTTACTGCCGACCCGTCTGCTGCTGTGAAACGGACGACATAACCGTGGAAGACCTGGTATTATAGTGACCATTCTTTTTTTTCAGAAATGCTGATTGCTCTGAAAAAATAAATGCATGTGAATTTTGGATTCCTGACACTGAAGGTTCAGGGTTCATAATTGAAGGACATTCCCAAAGTCTTTGGCAATGTACAAGGAAGGTTAGTAAAATAATTAAACCGGAAATTTCCTGTTCCGGCAAGGATTAAAGAACTTGTGTGTGGAATGTTCTCCATGGCCGAACTTCTATTGGCGCCCAAAGGAAGTGTCCCTGAGACCTGGTTTGGGAAACACTACACCAGGAGCAAGCGACCTTGCCGAAAACAAGGAAGGCGTAGTAACGAATGCAACCCATTGAGAGATGTTTGTAGTAGTGTCAGCGGTTGAGAAATCGCTTTTGTTACGTGATCATTGACGATCTGCAACGGTTGAGTTCCCGAGCCACGCCCGTATCTAATGCCCATGTCTTCAAGGAAATCGAGCGAGGGGTAGAAGTCTCGACGTTCCTGGTGGTGGGAATCTTGCCGGATCGGCGGAGGTTAGGAATGCCGCCAGACTCCGTCCTTCCGTCCCTCCGACCGACCGTTCGCTCGCTCGCTCGGCCCGACCTAATGTGTAACGCGATCTTTGGATTTGGCAACCTCTGAACAGCCAATCAGAAGCAGCAAAAATATAAGGAGGGTATTACGCCTTGGGAGGGAATTTTCTTGTAGGTGGTAATATATAAAGAGAAGTTGGTTGTCTTGGTGCATGTAGTGTTCGGTGTTAGTTCTGCAAATCACGGGTGCCTTCTGGACGAGATTCATGGATCCCGAGGTATGTGTCGTATGCCTGTAACGCACGAGCGGCAGATTTTTTTCCCAGTCTTTAGGGGTTGTAAGCAGTAGAAAATAACTGAATAACGAATAGCGAGTGTCGTTTGTTCTTTACGGATGTTGAAAATCTTCCGCCGTTTTAATGTATCTGATGGCTTTCATTTATACAGTGTAGTTTTTTTTCCTTCGGCATTGTTTATTAAAACAGAAGTGCGGAAAAAATGATACCTTTAAATTTGGAGTAATGCTATAGATGTATTATAAACATAACTGCAAAATTTCGGAACTTAGAATATTTGACAATTTTTTAAATTATCAACTTGAAAGGAGAGTAATTAGAGATGTAAGATAATTTTTTCGTGTGTGAAAACATAATACGGCCATTTCAACATGGGCATGAATTTTAAAAACATTGAATTTTCTCTAGAAAAATTTATAATATTAATTACTTTATGAAGGAAATGTATACTTCAGATTAGTGATAATTGAATATTGTAGCAAATGCCTAAACACACACAAGTTAAATCTTGTAAATGTTGTGTTAACGAGGAAGGGTGCATATTCATATGGAAACATTTTAACTATTTAAAACGTTTGCTTTTTATTTCCTCCCCCTTTTGGCTTCTTAATTTTCTTAAAGCAAAGGTGAAGTTTTACGAAAAAATTGTGATCGCGAAGACCTTTTCTTTTATATAACAAAATTATCATCAGCCCCAGATATGATAGTATTTAGCATTGGTCAGGTTTCTAATAAGCAGTAAATGCCAGGTTTTTGCGGAGCTCTAGTGAAATTAGAAACATAGTAAAGAAAATACGAAAATATGAACTTAACTTCTCTATATATTAAAAGTTTATCAATATTCAAAAGCAAATGATAAAGTATTTAATATTTTAACTTCCTTTACAACAATATCAGGCTGCTGCATAATGCAATAAGGGGAGTGTGAAGACCCTATCTTAACCGATGTTAAATTAGCTAAGAGTATGTTCATGCAGTGGAAGAACTATTAGGGCTACAACTTGAACGATTATTTTGAAACATTTTTTCTGTATACTGAAAGAGAATTAATTGATAGGCAGTATTGGGGCAAGAATTACAATTTTTTTTCTATTTGAAGCGCTCTTTTTGGAGAGGGTTAAAATGTTATAAATATTTAAATATTTCCTAATTCCTTGTTATGTTATTTTTTTTTAACAATTCATCTTCAGTGACTTCATTATCAAAACAATTGAAAATGTGAAGGTAATTAATGCAGTAATATTTCTTTAGAGGTACATACACGTAGGAAAATGTGAGAAAAATACTTAAAAACTCGCTGATACCTCCCGGAACATTGTTCATGCCTGCGTCAAAGTCGGAATGTGTTAAGACGGTTTATATCAGAATAACAAAACAGCAACAATAAAAAGAAAGTTTCCCGTGGAGAATGATAAAATCCAGAACCTTCTAGCTATATGCATTTAAAATGTGTTAAAATCGGGAGATGTTTCATATATACAAATGTGTTTTCTAATATTAAAAATACTTCTAGGTTACGTATCACAATTCGGAAAAATAGAAAGTAAATTATAATTATTTTTTTGAAAAAAGTCACAAAATTATTTTTTTTAACTCCCCTTAAATATTTTTTTTATACAGTGGCTCTAAAGGCATGACAACCCGAAATTTTGATCTATACGAGGCCTTGAAAACCCACCTTGCCAAATTGTAATGAACATGGCAAGAAATTAACTTTAACACACGGAAAAACGAAAATAACACAAATTTAGCAAATTTGATACTGTTGCCTGAAAATCCACCACTTGCCCTGACTGCATGCAGTATTTTCCTTGTGCTACTGCTGTCCACATTTTGTTGGTAGGAGTACGACTGCATGTATGCCGTGAATAACCTAAAATATATGTAGACCTTTAGCGCTATGAGTAACTCATCTCGGGTCATCAGCGTCTCTTTCAAATCAGGGCGTGAAAAGGCCTACAAATTTTACTCAGAGGCCTCTTTTTTCAGACTTGAGGTTCTTTTTCGTGCAGTAAATGTACGACACGGGACCCACGGCTTTACTTCCCTTCCGAAGGAAGCCATACTTAGGATTTTTACGCCCGAAAAAATCCATCGGTCCTGGCCAGGTTTGAACCCGCGATCTTGGGTTTAGGGGGCAAGTATGGTTACCACTACACCACCAGGACCGACATATTCCTCAACATTATCCATATGTTTCTCTAACATTTTCAGTGTTTATACACATCAAGTATCCTTTATAGAGGAAGCTTCAAGAATCGGGGAGGAAAAAAAAAAAATTTATATAGTTTTCTTAGTTTAATCCACAAAATAAAATAGCTTCTATTACTTATAGCCTTTCGGTAGTTATACATAACAAATAGTGTCTCAATAGTAAATGATGCCAAACTTCCATTAACTAATTTCATTACTAGATGACATGTGAATACAGATTGTAGTAGTGCATTATCTGCAGTTTAGTAACGTATTCAGCAACTAGTTTATTAGCATTAACTTTATACCTGTAGTTTTTTTGCTTATCGCATTATTAAAGAGCAAATTCCAAATTCAAGGAAGGAAAAGTAAATTGCTTCAAATATGCCTTGAATTGTATCACAGCTGTTATTTGCTTTAATAATAATAATAATAATAATAATAATAATAATAATAATAATAATAATAATAATGCACATTCAGCATACGTAGCGTGTACAGTGATACTAAAGGTAATGTAATTTTTAAAAAAAGTCGCATTTGGTTTACGTATGTCGTGGAAATTGAACAAATATACAGTTAAAATTAGACCCCTTACTGAAAGAGCGAAGACTTTTTGTGCGCTGTTGAACTCGTAAAGTTGGTACGGATGGAAGGGTAAAGCTGCCAGTTTTAGACCGGAAGCCTGCAGTTGGGGTGTGGAGTCTTGCGGCATAAACAGCTTTGGAATGTGCTGGCCAGCGGAAGAAGGGTGGCGTAACGGTTCGTTTTGATGCCTACTGGATATGTTTAATTACCTGCCTACACTCCAGAAATGTTCTCAACAAATATGAAACATGGAGAGATGGTGAAATTTCATAAACTGGTCGTAAATAACATATTGTATGCTTTTACGCGCCACTTAAATTCTTTCTTATAACCTTCCAGCTTTATCACAAGTAATATCACAAGAGGATTATATATGTGAAATTCGCCCACAGAATATTATTACTTGTATAAAATGTTTTACTTATGAATTCTTTTCAGGAACCGTGAGACTGAAATGGACAATAGTCGAAAGGAATAGAGAGAGAGAGAGAGAGAGAGAGAGAGAGAGAGAGAGAGAGAGAGAGAGAGAGAGAGAGATAACACAGTGTCTCTGCTTTTATTTGTATTCTGTGGTTCGCAATTCCTAAGGATAAGATCAATTTGCACATTTGACGCATCACCAAAACGCTTTGAAGAACCTTCCATTTTGCTTTATGATTGTCGATTGTCCATGCTTTTGTTGCTATCAATAGCTCCCCACCTGCTCTAGCAAAAGTGGTCAGTAATGCGTGTTCAGGAATTATATAGTGGAGATATAGCGTTGGCTACACTGACAACAAGGCAAATGTCGTGTGATAAAACTGAATTGATAAATTTTTTTCTCGACATTTTCACTCCGGAATCCGGCTATGATTAGTCAAAATTCAAACTTTTGTTTCGTTTTTTTTTTTTTTTTTTTTTTTTTTTTTGGGGGGGGGGGTCGATTTTAAGATAGTCATATGAGCGAAATAGTCATTTTAATTTTATGTTACCAATGAGCTTAAATTTTCAAAATGTTATCTTCAGTCCTACAAAGTTGTATCTTGGGCAGAAGTCATGGTCCCGAAAATAGCAAGATTTGAATTCTGCAGATTTCTAGCTCTGAAATTCAAGCATTCAAGTCTTTCTATAATAAAGATGGTACACATGAGGAACTAGTAGATTCGATAACACGAAACTCACTTAATATCATCCAAGATTGTATAAAAATTGTGAATGATAATTATGTATATTTTTGTAAAATCTACACGCCCTAACGAAAATTTTGGCCGCATTAAATGTAGAAATTGGAATTAATTTTTGGTTTAAAAATATGACCTATACGAGATGAGTTTATTAAGAAAAAAATGCATTCCCTGAGAGTAAAAATCTTGACATTGAATGTTTACATATTAAGGTTCGTTCATATTTTACTAATTGCCTCGAGGTTTTTCGGATAGCCTTCAAAAGCACGAACTGTACTATTAAAAGTTTCAAAGTTTCAGCATGGAATACTTTATATAAGCCTTTAAATTGACAGAACTTACAAATATTATGACCAGAAAGTTAGAAGCTTAAAAGTGGAAGCATTATCTTGGTTACATTATTTTCCGTTCAAGAAGGGAAAAAAACAAGGCTATGCTTCTGGTTCCAGAGCAAATAACCTCATCCGCTTGCACGATTTGTCAACAAGTGTATTGTTAAACAGATGAATCATATTGTCAACAAGAACAGCGTCGCCAGCTGGGCACTGCTCGATAAGGTGGTTTTACCTTTGAACCGAATGCCATTGGTGAACAACGGTGAAAAACAAAAATGTGTGTTTTACAATGAATTATTTATGACGAACTTTAAGACCCAGCAAAAACTTACAGTAGTGTTAAAAAGTACATTTTTCAGTTTTCTCGAGAAAGAAAGGGGGGGGGGGCATTTATAGTATGTCAGATTGGATTCCAAAGAGTAACTGCTTTTACGTAATGATTGTTATCGACGTTCGTTTGTTTCGTTTGCTGTTTTCACGTTCGTATTCCTTATACAATCTTAAACCCTTTGCCCTATCCAAGTGGAAATATGCTATCGACGTTCGTTTGTTTCGTTTGCTGTTTTCACGTTCGTATTCCTTATACAATCTTAAACCCTTTGCCCTATCCAAATGGAAATATGTACAGGCGAAAAATATAAGTTGCCGATCAGCTAGGCCCTCTTAATTCCATACTCTTTGATACATGAAAAATCAAAAAGATTTGCTTCAAGTGTGCAATGCTGACCAAATAGCAAACTTGCTCTTTAGAGCCTTACGGATGGTATAACTATGATTTAAATATCCGTTTTTTGTTTTTGTTTCATTTCCTTTCCTGTAAATGTGGGAAGGTGCTGAAATGTATCATAAATCTGCACAACGCAGATTAACCCAGCTAGTGAGATAAAAAAAAAAAAAGGTTGCCTATTAAGAAAACGTAATATTTGCATTTAATATTCACGTAGATTGTACAAATTTGTGTGTTGCTTTTCAGCATCCCGAATATGGCGGGATTTGCTAGATATTGACTCGATCCCAGGATTTTTTTTGTTTTGTGGAAAGAGAATTATATCAACACAGAGTTGAAAGTGTACTAGACAGCCCCCATATGAAGGGTAGACGAGGGCGATCCGAGAAGTCCTCTGTTTCGACCATAAGTGGTCATGCAATTGGCAAGGTATTGTTTGGCTATCTCTCTAAAGCACTAGTTTGAAATATCAAGTCATTGTTTCAAATATTTTATTTATACCGCTTTTTAAAAGCGGACTCTTTATGAATATTCCATAAAATGTATAAACTTGAATATAAGTTTCCTCGTTAAAGATTTAACGCCTAAGAAAATCCATACAAATTTATAGACTTTTATGGTGACTTTTCTACCTCACTTTCAACGATTAAAAAAATGTAAATGAAGAATGTCCAAATATTTTAACAGATTTCGTCAAATCAAATGATATCGTATGCTAATATATAACCGGCGAGTTAAAAGTGCATGATATTGCTGAGAGTGTAGGCATTTCAAAGAAACTTGTAGGTTATGTTTTACGTGAAGAATTAATGAGTGTTTTAATAGCAACAGAACTGATTTTATGTGGATAAGATACGGATGCACTATCCCAAAATTAGCGCAGCAATAAAAATAACAGAGAAGCAGTCTTTGTTCAGTGCTAAAAAAGATAGTCCGTTCCTTCTGTTCCTCCTCCTTTTTCCTCCCCTCTCCCTCAATAAAGTCTGGGTACTGGTTTTTCCATTTTAAAAACATTGGTATATTCTTATAACTATTCATCTTTCTAGGTCGCCCCACCTATCTGGATCCCATTGGTTTGTATTAAAATGTCGTCATATCTCTTTCCATCCTGTATATATAACCGTTCAGTTTCTTTCTGTATGTCTGTATAATTTTATATATTTTGTATTCTTAATTGTTGACGGATGTCATTTCTGATTTGATATCTTCTGGTTACTTCTACTAAGATTTTAAAAACTTCATCTGAACTGCTTCAAATGATCTTTCTTCGTTTTTATTCAAGATCCAAAATTCACTACGTTATAGTAATATCGGATTGCCTACAGTATTATAAAACCTTGAATAGTATTTCTTTTTTCATTTGCTTTTTTAAAGCTTTTCTTAAAACTCGATATAATTGAGTCTTTAATACTGTTATCTGTTTCATCTCTGTTTACGTTAGTTATTACACACGCCATAAGATCTCACTTGTTCAATGACCTAACAATTTTTGCTCATCTCATGTATTTCCTAAAAGCTACTTCTTTAGTTATATACATATATGTGTGCGTGCAATTTGATATATGCCTGCGATATCTGATAATATAGTGGAATTCACTATATATTATATACACACACGCAGGATGATTTAAAAGTCGCGTACCAAAGGGCAACTCCGTTAGTGTAGGTGGCGAAAAAGGAAAGGGGTGAAAATTGTTGGAAATACATCGTTTTAAATCGGTTGTATTACCGTTTTCGGGGTGTGCTGTCAACAGAATGGCAAACCAATTTGAACATTTCCTCAGTTAGAGCAATTACAGCACTTGGCAGTTTAAGAGATGAAATATTTCAATTTGTCATTGTGACTGTCTTGCTTGTTAAGTTATGTGTGGCTATTAATGGAGCTCTTTAATCATTTCATTTTTAGACCTGAATGGTGTACCTTACGTTACATCATCAAAGAATATGTTTTAAAAATACGCATTTCCAATAATTTCCCCCTCTTTTCTTTTTCGGTACCTACATTAATAACAAGAGTTATATATATGATAGGAGTGAAGGCCACACCCTTCTCTTAAACCCTATATTCGTTTTTATTTAATTTATTTTGTTTATTTGTTTTAATTAATATAAATGTATCATTGTATAAGGTTTTGAGCGCATTGACTTTGGTTTCTAAGATTTTGGTAAATTTGTTTCCTTTCACTTTATCATACGTCTTTTTGTAATCTATAAACAAATGTATGTAGACAAATTATACCTTTTTTCAATTATCTATTATCAAGTAAGAAAAGTTATGTCATCAATCTTTTTGGATGCTGGATGCTGGAATTCTACTAATTGATCATCTTGAGAACTAACTAGATGAAAACATTTGTGAGAAAAGACCCGGCTTGCAGAAGAAAAGATAATTTTTTAGCAACACAATGTACTTTCTCACAAGTTTAGTGATTGGAAATTGAGAGATTTGAAGTGAGTTATTGTTTTAGCTCTCTCAGACTTCCATCTGTAATCAGAGCTCAAACTTTCTAACTGGACAACTTTTTTCATCTAATCAAGAGGCGATGCAACTGGAGGATTTTTTTTGCAGACCGCAAAACCACTTCAGGGACATTATAATGCGTTTAGAGCATCGCTAGAATAAATATATTGACCTCGAGGGAAATTATGTTTAAAAACAATGTCAATAGCTTTATTATTAGGCTGAGAATATAATGCAGGATTTGAATAATGCTATCTATATTGGTGACTATTTTATAGGTGACAGGCCCCCCCTCCCCTCCGCAGAAAATGTGCTCATAATTATTTTCGGTACGCAGTAAAGCTAAGAGGAAATTGACGAGGGAGAATTTAATGACCCGCTTCCGATTTGAGGTTAAAGCTGGCGTAATGTTCTTCTGTGGAACCATGATGAATACTCTCGACTTGCGATTCCGATCGTAAGACTATCGATCCGTAACAGTCGTGCGAAAATGGGGATGATGAATTTGGTTTACCAACATGTGCTTGGGAAGTTTACTTAGCGTGTAGATGCGTCAGCACTTGTTACCACAAGTGGATGAGACACGCTGGAGAGTGCTCGCGGTTTGTGTTTAGAGAACGTTTCCCCAGACCCCATTAGTTACTGTTTTTAATGGCTGCATTAGCTCGCAGGTTATTTTCGGCTTTGCAGTTCGCAGCAGCTGTTAACACCACTTGATTTTATGCTTCCGACCTTTAATTATAGTACACGTGAAATTTGCAAGGTCTGGGCGAATTATTCTTGGTGTAGGGGAGCGTGGTTGCTATCTGTAACCACCGTGGACTTTAAAATAGTCTTGTTTTATTAAGTGCTAGTCCAAAAAATTTTTTCCCACGAGATTTGATTGCAGCACATGTTGCAGTGCTATTTTTCCACAGAACCAAGTTCAGGAGTTTTACTAGGTCAGTAAGTAATGCACGCTGTACAACAGTACCTCCTTGCAAATGTATAGCTTTGCATCACCTATCCAAAAGTGTACACCAGCGGTACCAAGAAGGCAGGCATAACAACTTTTTGAAAGTATTCAAAGCGCCATTTGCTTTGCTACAAGCCGCACTGGCACTAAGATTTCAGGCAGAGGTGTAGAAAATGTTGCAATAAGCAAGGAATTGCAGTTCTATAAGATGGCCAACATTCTCTTAGTTTCAGATCAAGGGTTTCAAAGTATCTTATTTTGAACAAAATATCTTCAGCATTAAATACAGTCACAATTGCTATCAAGACCCTTCTGCCAATGTAATGGGTGACTATGATAGAACTCCGTAGGGCGGGGAAAAAAAAAAAAAAAGGAAAAAAAAAATCATTCAGCGCAGTTTCCAGATCGATGGAGAAGGAAGAAGATGATAATCTGTTGGTGCCATGTCTGGAGTATAAGGTGGGTGCATTAGTCTCCCCTAAGCAAGGCGAGTAATAGGTTCATATGCTATATTAGCTGTATGTGCTTTTTATCTTGCAAAAGAATGAACACCAGCTTAGTTTCCTGTTTTTCATAGACAACTTCAGCTGATTAAAGTATGTGTTTGGCTGGGTGGCAGCCGTTTTTGATGCAGAATACTCCGCCTAGTCCACCAAAAACGGAAAATAACCTTTTGGGGCAGCGGTGGTTTCGGTTGTGTGGAGATAATTCATGAGTTGCCAGTGAGTAATGACTGCTTCTTTGTGCCAAAGAGGATCCAGTTCTCATCGCATGTCATTAGCCTATCGAAGGGATTTTTCTGCTGACGTGTCAACAATGCAATACACGCGTAAGCTTAGGCTTCTAATAATTATCAGCTCGTATAGAACACAGCGACCAAGTTGGGATCCTTTGCTGATGATGGAGATGAGTCGTATGATTTCAGCACTGACGTTGAATTGCTGTGCACGTCCTCACAAGTCTGGCTCTTGTTCCTCTTAGTCGCTAAGAACCTCGTTATCCATTGTAATCTTTCTGTAATAGATATAAGACGAAGTACACATATATTTAAGCAAAATAAAAAGATAAGACATTACATAATAAAATGAGCTGCTCAAAGTATTTACATTTAAAAGCATTTACTAAATAGTCCCTATTGAAAGTATATGAATTGTAACTTAATTTCCAGTACTGTGAGAAAGATTGTTCTGCAGTATAGATGTGTATGTGTGTGATGGAATAGTCGATCACATATTTGACAGAGTCTTAAAGGACCCAATTCTGCTGTTTCGTGTCACTCCTAGCCCAAGGATGTTGTGTGTAACCGAGAAGCTGCATATCCTTCATGCACGAGTTGCCTTCAGCAAAAGGGAAGAAGTGACGTCACTGTCTTGGCAATGGGGAGACTCGGGTTACCGCACGGATCGGATCGGGCGGGGGTTCGATTTCCGGGACAGACCATGAGGAAAAGCGGTTTGGTTACCTCGGCTCGATACTAGCATTACACGGTTGGTGTTGCGTGCCAATGTTAGCACAATGGCTGTCGGCCAAGCGAAGCGAACGGCTGTTGGGCGCGTTCGCAGACCCTGTTTCCAGTACCTACCGAAGATAAGTAATCGGTCAACATGTGACAAGATTCGAATATAATTAAGGTTGAAAGCTTCATTCATCGTAAATGAAATGAATGAATAGTGTTTAACGCCCGTTTTTTGCTACAGAGGCACCACAGGCGATGGACACTGATGATACACGAGATGAAATGAAATAGTCAGAGAGGGCGTCCTGGCGGGATTCGAACCCCAGACCTCCCGCTCACGAGTCTGCGTCTTAACGACCTCGGCCACCCGTGGCGGTCATTCATCGTGAAAAAGAGGCGGTTACTATTGATCTTTACAGTGGAATATGTGGTCGTAGGTGCAAGGAAATTATCGAGTATTGCCATTGCCGTCACCCCAAATCTTTTTTTCCAATGCGTTCATCACGACAGCGTTCAAATTCGAGACTTCCTGAATGAATAACTTAATCCGTTTAATTTTGTAAATGTGCTTTATCTATACAGAATGAATCATCAAAACCCATAACGGATATTTCTAAATCTAGAAGGTGCTATTGAGCGTTTTCACGAAATTGCGCCCATCAATGTAACTCATACAAAAATATAAATAATTAAAAGAAAATGTGTTTTGTTTACATTTTTCAAATGAAACAATGCCTATTGATTTCAAGAAAATATGAGATTAGAATGTCGGCAAGGATTTTGTAGATACTAGCCAAGTAGTTTAAGAAATATCGTCATATTTTAGACCCTTTGTAGGGAATTCCGATGATCGAGAGAGAGGGGGGGGGGCTACATTCCCCGGTTGTTAGGCAAAAGCAGTACATGCCTGTTTACATTTTGTTTACAATTGAGGGAAATTATCAACAATATGTTGCAGTTTACCCTGTACATCTCTTAACATAGACAATACAAGAAAGAATGGCTCGCTACCTACATTCTTACACAGCTTTTTTTTAGCATTAAACAATACCATCTTCTTTAGCACAGCAGGTTCTGCCTCTGTGGTATGTCGCGACATGTTTCCAAGGACGTCTCGCTTACTCCGTATAAAGGAAATAAAATTTAAGCACAAACGCACATATGCGGTCGCGGTAGGCAGGAATTTGCGGTACATTTCCAGTCTAGCACCTAAGTTAAATGTGGCAGACAACTCTTTAAAAGTTTTATTTGACCAGGGCTCGGAATTATAGACACATCCAGGATAAACATAAGGATAGTGTTGATAATTTCCCCAAATTACAGACAAAATGCGAACAGGTGTTTTTCCTGACATCCGGGGGTGTATATAATTTTAGCCTAATAATCGCGGAAATTCTTCAGCAAGGTTCCGAGAGTCCAAGCCCTACTTGACCTAGTATCGTACAAAAAAATTGAGGTCTAATTTTGTTTTCTTGATGTCAATAGTAATTGTTTCATATGGAAAAGTAAATCTATATTTGTGCTAGAAACATTTCTATTATGGGATACACTAATGAACCCTGTTTAAACTTTAATTTTGTGTAATAAAAAAAGCAGCTAAAACACCTTTCGTTTCAGAAATGTGCGCTGTAGTAGTTTTAGACGATTAACTCTGTGTATACAGGATTTAACGAACAACACCGAAATATTCACACTATAGATAGAAGGATTCTAGACTACCATTTTGAGATAGCAAACCTAGGGCTACAAAAGTAAAATGTCGAAGCTATGGCTATTGGAGTATTTGGCAGTTTGTTCAAACATTCACCTGAAACTAAATAACGTTAAAATTTGTTTTAAATGACTTCAAGCCTCCTTAATAATGGAAATAAACATTAATAATAATGATAATAATAATAATGAACAGTTTTTTTTTTCACTATTTAGCGTCAAAAGCTGCAATAGTTGAGGCTAAATACATGATTGTACCCCACTGTATTGGTGTACTAATAGGAATTAATTTGTTAGGAATAAAGTTGCTGATCTACTTTTTCCTGACTTTGTGAGTTTCATACAACAGTTGTTTTGTAACCGAGATGTATAATAAAAAGTAAATCCTCAAAAAAATACAGATTGAAGAAAAAGAGAATGATTACAGTTTTTTTGAACTTGCGATGCAGTAAGGTTAAGTCATATCCTTTTAAAACTCCTAAGCTTTCTAACATGCAGGTTTGAAACCTTTGACCCTTGTTCCCTATTTAAAATTGCTTATGTGCAAATATTTTTATATTCATTAACATTGAGCACAAATCTCCTATTATGCAATAGATGATCGTTTAAAATGTTGAGGATTATACAACTTTTTTATACTTTTCCTGTTTCAGTCCTACAAAGCAGCTCTCTCGTCTTTCATTCCCTTTTCGTTCATCTGTCTTACTTACGCCCAGTGGTTTTCACTGAAATACTTTGGGCTGTCTTATTATTTCCATCCTCATCAGATGCTCCCTATCATTTTTACTTCTTCTCTTATTTTAACGCAATCTCTTCTCTTTTAATTTATATAAGTCTTAGCATAATTTACTCTAGGATCATGCAAGTTTCTTTCATGTTCAAACGGCACAAGTGTCTTGGAACTTGAAGTTAACTTAGTAGTTCGATAAGCCTCACCCGTCCTAACTCGTATAGTCCGGCTGGTCTTGAGCGATTGTCGGTCATCAGATAATTGGATCACTGCATACTTTGTCCAGCTGGGAATTATTTGCTAATGCTGAAAAGACCATGGTTCCAGGATATCAATTGAATTGCAGTGCTTCGATTTTTTTCAACATAATGGTACTGTGCATTATGCAATTCCTGTGAGGATAAAAGTCGAGAAATATTTCCATGTGAATGTTAACGGAAGAAAGCAATATTTCCAAGGCGCCAGATCTTACTTTTGGAGTGTAGTCAAAAGATACTGGACCATCTTAAAGCACGAATCAAAAAAGCATTCTGTGAAATTGATTCATAAGGATATCTGCCATGCCTTTGTCTCAGCGTATGTCAATGCAGAGATTAAAATAAATCACTTAAGGACTATAGTAAAAAAGAGCATTGTAGCAACTGCACATTGACTTTCAATGGGTAGTGACTTTTTCACCACCCTGTATGTGTTTGAAAAATTAAACTTTGTGCTGCAGATAAGACTGAAGGGTTTGCATTTGTTTGTTCTTTAAAAATGTACACTTTTTATTCATAAGAAGCGTTGAAACTGGCGTAGTTTGTTTCATTGGAATATCATAACAACATAGCATTTGAATTAAATGGTATTCTAGACCGAAAGAGAGCTATTATATACCCGCAGAAGAAGAAAGCCCGAGAGAAGAGAAATGACAAGAATAGAATGGGTGGAGTGTATAGAACAAAGTAGAGAACTGAACGGGGTTGGTAAAAGCAAAAAGGGATTATAGGGTGAAGCGATGTTTCGGCGCCTAAAAGTAGATAAATCCTTTAAAAACAATACAAGTAATAGAACGTTTGCCTAATTTGGGAGAGTTCCGAGGAGGAAAGAGAGGCAAAGAAAGGAAGACA
The DNA here is from genome assembly GCA_030762175.1 of Metallyticus violacea. NCBI lineage: Eukaryota > Metazoa > Arthropoda > Insecta > Mantodea > Metallyticidae > Metallyticus > Metallyticus violacea. The sequence continues at coordinate 51,792,869 of CM060830.1, forward strand.
GCTTTTCAGCCATGCTCCAACACCCTTAAGAGGAGCTCTCGGGGTGTTAAATTCATCGCTCAAGAGCGAGTGAAATTTGCGTGTGTAAATTGATCTTTCGTTTACGTTAAATGAGACGTGGGTATAAATGAAGCGCTGTATTTTATAAGGCAACGTGACAAGTTTGACGTAAAACTGCGAGGCAGCCGTGGCTTCTAGAACACTCTTGCTTTCGTGTGGCTGTAATTTGGTCGCCTTTTACGAGCTCTCCAAGGAGAACTCGACAGCGTTTACGACTAGTAAGGGGAGATCTCAGTGCTTTCTGAAGTGTCGTCAGTGGGGACCTCCTGGTGGATTCCGTGCGCCTTCTCAGCAATTTGACAAACTTCATTGCACCGTGCACGAGTTGGAGATACACGCAGATAACGCAAAATGTATTGCCTGCTACACGAACATGTCGTCAAATGTTTACTGTCCATTAACAAGATCGCTGGCTGACCCTCGCGTTTAAGCTGCGTTGGAATAAAATTAAATGAGTGGCTTGAATGAAGCGACATCTGCATGATTTTGTCAATATGTATGTAAATAACCCACAGCACAAAACGTTTACAGGATAACGCAGAGCTATAGGTTCAGTTTACAAGAGATAGAGTAAAAGTACAGGCATCCCCCTTTACTTCAATGCATTTCTCACATATCTGGATTAACATAGTCTGGAGTTTTGTCTGCAAAATACTGGAAAAAACACCTTCAACACATCGCGAATATCTGTCGTAGGAGGTCAGACTTCACTGTTGAAAACGGGTAATAGTCATTTGGGGCTAGATCTGGGCTGTATGGAGGATGATTCAGCTCTTGGAAGGAACATATGGACTGGTGCAACAGACGAGCTCCTCGGCCAAGCATTTCACGCATTCCCCTCCCCCCCCCCTGATGGTACTGCGAAATTGATGCAGCAGCTCAGCATAGTATTTCCCAGTCACCGTTTTTTTTCTTTCTTTGAATTCTTATCGCAATTCCTCTACAGTCTCAAAATTTGTTGCCGTGGACTGTGGGGCCTTCGATCTTTCTAAGGAATGCTGCACCGTTCATAGTAGAGGAGCAAATTTTGATCCCCTAAGATGGTGAATTCCACTACTACCCTGTTACTACGGCAAAGGTTCAAACTCTTCTGACAACATTCCACGCGCACTTGCGTTTGAATTGCTGAAAGAATTTGGGGCACCAACTTTATGTATGCAAACGTTTAAGTGTTTTGGAAAACTGCAGTTTCTTTTGTCTTCAAACGCCTGTAACTCAGAACTTTCTCCTCCACAAGAGAGATGTTATCTTGATCCGCCTGCCTGCCCTAAAGTCATTTTCTGCCCAAACGAATAATTTGGACCACTCGTTCATAGTAGATGTGATGGGTAAACTTCCCCATACATACAATCAAGACTTTGTCACTGGATGAAAGTACTTCTTTAGTTAAAAGTGTACTTATGATAACACATTTCAGGACTATAGTAAATGCTAATATGGCTGAAAATGAAATAGACGAGAGTTCAATCATCTACACAGACGTGCCCTAAAACATTGGTCACTATAGAGCAAAAACTTTTAGACTTCAGGAGGGAAAGGATGAAATCATGGGCAGAAACCCTTAAAAAAATTACAGTTGCAATTCTTATGTATTCTATAAGAGTATAAACGTGTTATACATAAAATATTTTTCAGTACTAAACAAGAAACCACTGGTTCCTGTTCATTCATTGGTCGCATTCTTGCTTTAATCTTATGGTGCTGTAGTACCAGATGCTTAAAGGTTTAGCAAGCCAACTCCACCACTAGTAACAGACCAAGTTGCATTTAAATCGACGCAACCATATATAATTTTTATACGCGTGTGTTATTTGGTGGAGAAATAATTGCAATTAAGTTAAAGATGTCTTAATTGATAATTCTACCATATTTCATTGATATCGTATTATTAAATAGCAAGAGACTTGAAAAGGCTTATCTGCCCATGTATAATAATGTAAGGAATTATCAACTACTTTGTTGTTTATATAATTAAATAAGTTTAGTCTCTTGACTGTAGACGTCAAGATTGGGGATTCAAACCCGGCCAACATCGATGGATTTTTTCGGGCGTAAAAATCCTAAGTGTGACTTCTTTCGGAAGGGAAGTAAAGCCTCGGGCCCCGTGTCGTACATTTACGGCACGATAAAGAACCTCAAGCCTGAAAGAAGAGGCCTCTGAGCAAAATTTGTCGGCCGTTTCACGTCCTGAATAGAATGGGACGCTGATGACCTGAGATGTTAAAGAGCGTCCGTAAATAAACCAAATCAACAAAAAATTGACTCTATAAGTGGCGTTATTGTGCATTATAAGCTCGTAAAACATCCTTAATCATCAAAAAGTGGGGTGTAAGGGAGAAAAAGGGACACTTAAGCTGTTGTACCTGTTATAATTCTATAGTCTTAATCTCTAATTTTGAACTTAGGTTTGACATTCTTTAAGAAAGAAAATTTTGGAAACTTTTTGTAAAAGTTGGTAAACGTTTAACAATTTGAGGGATTTACTTGAGTATACGAAGAACTTCAACACTGCAAGTAAGGGAGATACACAACCATTCAATGTCTGAAGTGTAAAAATAGCAGATTGCTTCAAGGGCGGAAAGAGTAGGATTTTTTTTTATGGGACATGTGAAGTAGGCAGCAAGTTTTGTCAGTGTGCTCTCACTCATATTAGAAAATGACCCCTTTTTATTGTACTAACGATATCAATGAATACCCCTATATGTGCGTGGTAGGTTTTGAATAACCTACATAATGAATGCATTGTGCTGCGATCAAACTTAAGACGATCTAAATTGACGAAATGACAGGATGGGAAAAACCAGCAGCAAGCAGTTCGTAGGAGGGATCCCGACATTTTGAGACGCTGATTGCATCTTTTGATTGGACCCGAATGTTTTAAAACTTCCCATCATCTGCGGAAGTGAAAATGTTGTGGCTTCGTGATTAACTTTAAAGCATGTTAGGCTTTTGTTATTAATCGGAGGTTTCAGCCTTCAGAATCCCACAGTTAGATGCTTTTTCATCTCGGTTTGTGCAAAACTGTTATCTGTGAAGTTATCAATTTAATTATTTAAATAGTTTGCAATGGACGTTACACTTACTACAAAATGAAATGATTTCAAATTGTTATTATATTAATATTCAAAGGGGGTATAAGTCGCGTATCATCTTTTATTTCATAAAAACAACAGATACTGCCATTTGCTTTGTATCGTAACACAACTACTGAGAAGTTTTGCGGAGAAAATGTTTTGAGATTCATCTGAATGATTCTGTCACAGCAGACCGCAGTTCTTTGGAGTTTGACTCAGTTTATTCTTAACTAAACCTCCCCCCCCCACGTTGTCTGGAGTAGACAAACTAGGGTTTGAAGTCGAACTCCGAGATATCTGGATATCTATGATTACATATTTTGGGGGGTAGTTAATTCTTACTAGGAATACTTTATCATAAATTTACATTATTTTTTGTTTATTTTTTATGTATTTTTTATGCTCTTGGTGTCTTTTGAAAGTATGTTTCATAAATCAGAAAAATGGCTCCTAATCATTGATCTTATTTTCTCAAGATACAAAATAGAATTAAATTAAATTTTCTCATCCCTCTTCCATCTTCCCAGATGTTTTAACTGTGAATATCATTAAACTCTTGTCAACTCAATGAATATAGAAGAAAGAAAAAAACACCCATGAGTTGCTTTATCAAATGGAGTCATGTCTTGAAATGATACTAAATGTTATTCTGAAAATGTCTGGACATATTTAGCATTATATCTGGACGCTGAACTTATACAATCTGGACGGGTTCTTGTAGTCTGACTAGGAGGGGAATCTCTGCTGCCTTCAATCTGCGCCAATCCACCTAACTGGTAAAAATCCATTAAGCCATTATCGCAGCATGCCATCGTATTAACAGGGCCATTAAAAAAAAACTAGAAAAATGTGGATTCGGTCATTTCGACCTGTATCATAACGCTTCCTGCGAGAAATGGGAATTGCCCATAGCCCAAAACATGTTTGATTTCGGGAACTTTGGTGAATATGTGAACATGGCATTTTTTGCGATTACGTTTCGAACGAAACCTATGGCAGCACCAAGCATCCCTGTATCAGCATAACTCGGTTCGTTTCGGGCATGCCATGTTCATGTGCGAGTTTCACTGGCGTTGTTCCACAGATGCCTCCACGTTAATGCATGTTCCCATTCTCGTCACGGGTCTTCCGCTTCGCGCTCTATCTTTCACACTCTCCGTTTCAAATGTGAGATTTTCCCATCGTAATAATGTCATTCTTGCGGGGGAGGGGGAGGCGAAACTCCCACCTTTTTTGGAATGGTTCATAACTTTCGTCATGGTCATTCCAGTGTGGGGTCTCTCGTGCATCCACATTGCGGAAACCAAACCCAAACCAGAGTACGTACTCGTGTTGACCACAATCATGAACATGTATGCATTGTTAAGCATTATTATTAGGTGTCCTTCAGGATTTGCTGGCAATAAGGCCTTCTCTACACTCAGGCTGAATATTGATAAACAGAGACTGATTTCTGTGACATTTAAATTTTTTCTTTTATTTTACGTTTTAAATTGATTATAAATTAGTTTCTAACTGTTCTAATAAAAATAAAAATGTTTTTATTGATTATATAAACACATATTTAACAGTTTTAAAATTTTATAACATATTTTAAGGAAAACAGACCCCATTTCAACATTGTATTTGGAACATTTTATGAAAACAAAGATGAGCATCGTTGAAGTTTAGTGTCTTATTTTTTTCATAATCTCTGTCAAATAATTATACTTTCATACATAACTATAACTCGTCTCTGAAATCTGGATCTTCAGTAGGTGGAAATGATAGTTTGACTTTGTGCAGGAAAACCTTATTGATGTGCAAAAGCAGGTCAGGGAGGATTTTTCTACTAGCTGTAAAACTGTTGTATTTTTAATCTCTTTCCTTTGAACAGAGAAAAATTTAAACCATTATTTTATTTCTCATTTAACATACTGAGTGACTGATAGTTAGACCGAGGTTGAAAAGTGATAACATTTTTAGAATTGACCTATTATATTATGCAAGGTTAAAAACTTACCATCAAGTATTAAAATTTTGAATCGATTGTTTTAAATAATTTTTACGTGCATTATTTTGTTGAGCAATGTATTCATTTTTCAATTTTCTCTTCCGCAGGGGCAGTTCGCATTTAGGAAACTCAAGTTAATGATCTACTTTTTTTTGTATACTTTTTAGAACATACAAGGGGTGTTCTAAAAGTTCTCGGATGGACTCAGATGTCCTGAAGATGACCAAATAATAATGATAGTTAAGTATCATCCTTTAGATGGCGCGCTTTAAAGTCTCGGGCGCTTAAGGATAGTCACTTGTTTGTGACGATCGTTTAAACAAACAAATGTTAACATTTTCTACAAAATGGATAAAACTGAAATATTAAAGTGTACTTCGTTTTCAAGGATTTAACCCCAATAGAAATACAAAAAGGGTTATATTCCACACTAAATGACCCACCGCCTTCGTTTTCGACTGTTAAAAGTGGGCTGCTGAATTTAAGCGTGGTCGTCCCAAAGTTTTTGACGAGTTTTTGACAAAAATTCACTCATTGATCGTCGAAGTACGTATGCTAGTCGGCTTGGCCAATGTTATAAATACCTCTATTTGACGTGTCCACTACATTTTACACGAATTTTGGATATGAGAAAGCCTTCCGCTCTATAGTTGGCCGCGTTTGTTAACAGTGGACTAAAAACGCACTCGAATAAACATCTCGCAAGAGTGTTTAGACTTTTAAACGCAATTCTAGTGAGTTTCGCCGACGTTTCATAACAGTAAATGAAACGTGGATTTATTACTACAAGCCAGAGACGATAGGGCAATCGAAACAGTGTGTGGCAACAGGTGAAAGTGCACCAAAGAAAGCAAAAATGGTTCCATCTGGAGGAAAAGTCATAACTACGGTTTTCTGGGATTCTCATAGTTTGGTGCTTGTAGACTACCGCCAGAAGGGCAGAACCATCACCGGGGAGCGTTGCGCTACACTACTGCATGCCTTTTGCTTTCAAGTGCTTCCACGGCCAGAAATTACTTTTAGTTCCCAAACCTGAAGAAATGGCTGGGTGGAGAAGATTCACATCAAATGATGAGTTTGAAACTGAAACTTTATTTTTCACAGTTGCACAAATCATATTTCACTGAGAGTATTAAACAATTGGGAGGTAGTTGGTCTAAATGTATTCATTTACAAGGTGACTGTTTTGAAAAAAATTATCTTAAACCTTGTGTTTTCTTGGTCAGGTCGAGTACTTTTAGAACGCCCCTTGTACATTTCAAACTAACATCCATAAATGAAAAATTTAATGGTATACTAGATGTCATCTATAGCTTTAAAATAAAATTGTCTGGTATGTGCAGCAGTTTATCAGTCATCTTTATGTTTTTAGGTCAAAATGCGTGCATATGTCTTGGGTTACATAAACATTTGCTCTGTATATAGCCATGGTATCGTATGGTAACGAACATTTCTCAGGTAAGGTGTCCGAAATCTTAAATTGGAAAGAGTAGATGCTTTCCTCACTGGTAATTATCTTATGCTAATGAGAATTCTCATAACAAACGAGCCTGCCGGCTTCACCGAAGTAATCTCAAGATTAAACGGGACGCGGGGGTTTTAGCGTAACAGGGATTTGTTTTGAAACATCGTTATATTCTGTACAAGGACGAGGTGTATACCGCCACTCTCTTGTTTTCCCTAGGCACTTTATGTTAGCGCCATAAAGCGTGCTTCAAGATTTTTTCCCCCCACTAAGCTGTGTATAGACAGGGTTTGAAAGGACGAATCAGACAGGAAAAAAATTGAAGCTGGAACTTGAAACTATGTTTTTCAGGTTTTTTTTTTGTTTGTTTATTTATGGACGCTCTTTAATATCTCAGATCATTAGCCTCCAATTCAATTCAGGATTGAAACAGCCGATAAATTTTGCTCAGAGAGCTCTTCTTTCAGGCTTGAGGTGAATCTATGAGGCGGTTTTACTTGCCTTCTGAAGGAAACCATATTTAGGATTTTTACGCCCGAAAAAAGCAAGCCGAAGATCTGTGATTCTAGTCCGAACCGTAGTTTTTCCGAACTTAACGATTGATCTGCATTTAGTACTTGTGAAACTATTGTCACGTCATCCTTAAAGAAGGGGGTTTTCGGGTTCTCACTCGAGAAAGAGAAATTCATTGCATAACATTTGAGTTTCAAGGGTTTATGTACAGCAGTACTTTAAACACGAAGTTTTGCATTATACAGTTTGTGTAAATTGTTTAAAGCATTTGCATTGTATATAAACTCAATTACATACCTACAGTGAGGATATTTGAGTTACGGGCCGGCAGAGCGAGGCTACGTACTTGAAGTCATTCGTAAAGGCCTGTAATGCATATGAAGTTAGCAGGTTGTACTTTGAAGATCTTGTCAGCAAGTGATGCGTTTGCGTGTTATTCGGTTATTGTGTGTTAATAGTTCTTCGTTAGTTATGCCACTACATAAAGCCTTGAAGAACGGGTTTTTATGTGAAAAGTAATTGTTGCAGAGAGTGATAAAACGAGTCGCAAGAAAATAACCTGGCAATCGTGTTGCAGGTACAGAAACGCTCACCAACTTGATAAAATGTTAAGAAAGAGGATTTTTCAATAACAAAAAATATGTTACGGAAGTAAAGTTAGATGAAATAGGGGTATTTCCTACGCAGAGGCTGGCAGTGTATTGCCGCTGAGGAGCATCATTTTCAATATCTCTTGTAATATAGGTTAATGCTTATTATCAATTTAAATATAGTATAATTTTATGCTTTTAATCAAAATATAAATATTAACTTATCGCGCGGCTACTTTTATCTCCCATTTTTCGGTTGCAGTTGTTTCGCTCTATTAGGGAGCGCATTCAGGCAGCCAGTAATTCAAGTAAATTTGTTATAGTTATAGTCGAGCGGGATGGCTCTGAAGGTAGCGCTTGGGACTCACATTTAGGAGGTCCCGGGTTCAATTAACCGTTGAGCCGTCATCCTAGCCTTGTGTTTTTCCGTGATTTCTTCTGGAAACTGCGAATACTGGGATGGATATTTCCTTTCCACGAATTTTCTGCTCTTCCATTTTATATCATTTCATTCCGTTGGTTCTATTACAAGGTAGATTAGTCCTGAGCGAGGTGGGCCGGCGCGGTGTGACGGTGGCTTGCGCTTTGTAAATATATCTGCCCTCGCGCCTAACATGGCGGCCCTTCTGAGGAGCTTGAACTCCCTGGGATGGGGGGAGGGTTGTACCGGCGTCGGTATGTTCTATCTGAAAGCATCTTAGGAACAGCGTTTGCGTCCGCGCAGTCACTGTTCGTGGATCCTGACCGCCAGGTGTCCCCCTCACGCCATCCTTCCTCCCGGACAAATGACCGCGATGGATATCTTATAAACAGTCTATGATGTAATGCAAGACAGCCGAGTAAAATTGTGCGAGATGTCTGAGGCTGTAAGCATCTCAACTGAACAAGAACACGAAAAATTTCACATGAAAAAACTATGTGCGTAATGGGTGCCAACGCACGCGAGAGCGCTTTTCAATTGTGTTTAGTGATGTTTAATAGCAGTCTGCAGCACTTTCTGTTTCGGTTGGTGATAATGAACGAAAGTTGGAAAATCGGAGTCAAAGCAGCAGTTAGTAATGGACGATGAGTGATGGGAACTTTTAGGGATAATGGTAAACAGTAATACGATGTTTTTTATGCAGCAATGTAGGAGCGTATAGAAGATAAACTGAACGAAAAACTGCCAAGATTAGCACACTTCTTTTTTTCAGCATGACAATTCCATCCCGCACATTGACGAAAGTGCACGAATTTTGCAAAGTTTGACAATCTATTTTTCCTACATGAAAAAAAAAAATGTAAACTCACGAGCTAAATAGCTGTCGATGAAGATTATGTTTAAAAATAAAATTTATATGTAAAAAAAACACATGGCCATCATACAACACGGTTTAAAATGTTAGATGCGGTACTAAACAATGCATGGATAACTTTGGCGCACTACTCCCGCGATTTTTTTTTTTTTTTTATGAACCTCTTCTATGTAAGTCAAAGATCCGTGAAATTTCATATCCTGTTTGGCCGGCTTCATTTCCCTTGTCCTGCGGAAGTGGCGGAGCTATTTCTGGTTGTTATCTGTCGCTTCCTCTGCCAGGTACAAAAGCGAAATTCTAGCACTGTCACCACAACAAGGTTTTGGCAGCTGCAAGCCGTTTGTTTCTGCATTGGCTTCGATTTCTGAATTGGTCATGTTAAAGTGCCTTTTCTATCCATCTACTTTTACAGCATGTCAAACTGAACGATGTACACGCCCCAGGAGTGGTACGGCCTCAGTTAAAGAATTTCTTTACACATGGGAAATGTTTTTATTAATAGCGTTTCGAAACAATTGAAATCTCGGGGAAAAGACGTCACGATTACTGCTGAGAACTGGAGAGGTGGTTGGCGACGTATGCGGGAAGAGGGGGGGGGGGGAGCTTTATCTCCCAAGTAAAACAAAATGCACTGCATGTGTATCATCTATTCAAATAATTAATATTGAGCCCATTCTCATTGCTTTACGAAAGCATAATATTAATAATTGCGTTGTCAGCACATTCCTCTGATAGCTGATTAGCCATCTCTCCAGTTCGCAGCAGTATCTCATTGTATGTACATTTTTGTTGCTACTATAGAGAGCGATCTGAAAATATCTCAGCCCATCAATGAAGGAACGGTTTTAACTTGAACATTATTTTTATTTTCCAACATAATCTCCCTTAAGATAATGTATTCTAGCGACACTTTCAATGCCATTATCCCGTCTCGGAAATTATTTTTGTAAAGTCTGCAAGACTCCTATAATGCTGCAATCACCTCTTGATTTTGCAAAGAATGCTGACCAGCAAGGAAGAGCTTCAGGTTTGAGAACAAATGACAGTCGGAAGAGGCTAAATCCGAGCAATATGATGCTCCAATGATTCATACTTCAAACCTTACTCAACACTTTTGTGAACAGGTGCATTGCCTTAAAAGAAAATTTTTTCTTCTGCAAACCAGGCCTTTTTACACAATTTTTTTATATATATTTGCAATAAAAAATTGAAATAATACTCTCCAGTTATAATTTTATCTTTCTGAAAATCAGTACAATTCAATGTCTCATAATCTTTCCTGCAGATGGAACAGATTTTCATCTTGGCATTGAACAACCAATTTCTCTCCACTGTTTTGACTACCGCTTCTATTGCTGTTAAAATGTTTCAGACACTGTGGTGACATTTTGATCTGCTGTTGGCTAGTATAGTAATTTTAATTCAGTAGCATATTTTTTAATGATTGTAAATGAAAGTAGAAAGGACCGCATAAACTTTTGTAAATTTTATTTGAATTTCCTATGGAATTAAACAATCTTTTATTATGAACTTTCATCATTGCAGAATACTTGGTTTGATCCATTTTATAGAATACCCACAACTTGTCTGCTTTAGAAAGCTGTATTAAATGCATTATTTGAAACTATGATTAGAAATTTCAAATTCTTAAGACAATTATCTTGCCAATTACATGGCTACCTTTTAGAGGCTGAAAACTTTACAGACCACCCTCATATACTTGATATTAGTACTCCCTACCCGACTGCCAAATACCAAGGTATAACTTGGTGATAAATTAATCAGTTTGTACCTGGTGTTTCACTTTTCAGAGTAAGCAAAAATGTGAAACTCATTGGGCAATTTCAGCCACCCATCGTGAATTGAAATTCACTTGTTATATGATCTCAGAGCTCAGAAACTGATACATTTTTAGGAATGTTTCAAATTATTTTCCAGAACTCATTTTAAAGAGCTTTGGAGTACTAAACCTACTGTTTTTTTCTTTAGAACAATGACTTAGGTATTCATCAATGCAACTTGTCTTAGCTTGAAGGAAAACTAATGCCTAAGCTATATACTATTGCACTAGTTAATTTTTGTTTGTTCTTTTGTCATAATTCAATTTTATGTTGTTCACCCTCTGTTTATTTATTATATCCTTCAATTTTCCTTTCTTTAATCAATGTATTCTCAATCTCAAGCCATAAAATTCCTATGAAGATGAAAAAGGAGAGCTTTAAAAGTGACCTAATGTCTAACCTGCAGAATTCACTTCATTCAAGTCTCGATGAATTTACTCAAAACTTGTTAAGTAAAATTGCAAAGAAACTAATGATATTTTCTTTTGTTTTCAGAGTAATGAAGAAAAGCCTGAGGCTACAGATGCTGCAGGGGCACCGGCTGAAGTTACAGAAGTGAGTGTTTCTTTAAAATTGTGGTTTATTTTAAAATTTGATTACATCTTGCAATATTTATATTAGCATGCAGCAAAGTAATAAAAAGAAAATATGCTTATGAATGAGAAGGGGAAAACTGGAAAGCAATTAATATTTAAATGACAGTATCTTTGTGAACAAAAATGAGTATGTATTTCAACAGTAAATTGATGGTCAAAGAGTATCTTGGTAATGAAATGAAATTTAATGAAAATGTATCCCGGCAGACTACATAACATACTACACTCCGATTTTAGCAGTCCGTTACAAAATAAGATGCAAAAATAAAATATATTCTTTCTACAGTTGCTTGTTTACATTCCGTACCAATATACACAAATCCAGATTATTACTGTATTGTCATATTTATTGCTGTATTATCCTGTCCTTGCTTATGCTTACCTGACCTATTGTGCTTCTAAGATTACATTTCCCTCTAACTTTCTCTTAATCATTCTTATCCCTTTTTCTCTGATTTTGCCCAAATAGTTCTCTAAAGTTTTTATGTTCTTCTCTCTCTTCACAGTTAAAATCTTTCTAATTAATATTTCTCCATCTAAATTTCTCCATTTTGGTTGCCAAGCTTGTTCTCTTCATAACTTTACTTGCAGTGCAATAAACAATGAAAATCCTTGTTGAACATCTTAACAAGAGGAGTGTTTTTCCAAAAGTCGATAAATGCAGAATTTTTTTTAAGAGATGCATTTTTTAAGTATTGCAGTAAAGTACTAATATTATAAATACAAAATGTCACACATTTGTTATTTTAAGCACTAATGATTGTGTTTTGATATTTCCGAATTAACATTTCTGATTTCAGAATACTACACAAAAATAAATAGATTTTCTTTAAAAGTCTATAAATGCAATGAGAAAGTTAAAATATTTGCTAATGTTTACAATAAAGTTTATAATAAAGACACCTTTAATTGTTGCATAGGAATGCAGTTTTATTGATCTCGTCTAATAGTTGCATTAACAGCTTGAGACACGTAGCTATAAGTAATAAAAAATTAGAAATAATAGTTTTCTTTAACAAAATACAAATTATAAAAGAATGAAGAGCTAACAAATATCTTAAAAAAAATTCTTGACTGCTTTTGTTATTTGAAAATACTTAATGGGGTTTAACACACCTTTTTCCTTATTCTTATTGACCATGTTCTACTTTTGGTAAAATACTTTTCTTTACTTCCTGCCTGCAGTTATTAGACTTAATACCTCAACCTCAACAGAACTTCCAATATACTTGCAAATAATACATTCTTTTTAGATCTTTCACAGACTGTTACTTGTTTGGCTTTTATTTTAAAAGGCATCTTAGGTTGCAAGGCAATTTGTGTGCTGGATTTTGGGTGCTGTACTTTCCAATATTTAGTTAGTACTTTGATAGTGTCATATTATTCCAGTGCTTTATAGTAATCATCCAGAGACAGAATTTCTTCCCCCCCCTCTCTCTCTCTCTCTTTTTGGGGGGTAGGATTTTCCTACTCTATTGAAGACTGTCGGGAGCCATATAGCAGTGGCTATGAAATGGGAAGTAATGAATTCGCTCATGAGAATGTGTGGTCATTATGGTATTTTATTTTGACTTGTGCAAGAGTCTGAAAATAAATGCATATCAGCTGGACTTTCGCTGACTGGGATGCCTCAAGGTTTCCAGTACACACCCACTAATTGCATCCTTTAGGTTCTTCCATTTTATGCTAAGAGTAAAAACAGTATTTTCCTTTGTCTGATTTTGTGAATGAACCATAATGCACAAATTGTATAACCAGAAAGCTTGAGTTGTTTATTATGCATGGCATTCATCATTATAGCTCTGACAAAAATTAGATTTTGACTCGACTTTTACTTGTCTGTTTTCAGAAGGTTATGTGAGAGAACAAGGTTGATATGTAATCACAATCTGAATTTTCAAAATTTGAGTGTTTATCGAGTTGAAAAAACACTTCTCAAAGTTATAATCAAGAAAGAAATCTGTTTCTTATATCTGAACATAATCATATTCATTATCTGGTCTTGTTGCAAGTATTTTAAATTGCACGACAGCTTTAGAACTGTCATTTGGCACTGTGCATATTGCACATATATTGATTACATCTTCCATTTACAGACCATTTACCAAGGTCTTTAAGGCATGGACTGTAGGAAGTTTGGGGCTCAATTTCCATCAGGACTGTCCTTGCTGACTGAGTTCTTTTCCACTTTTTCCTCAATCCTTGTAAACAGCAAATGCCGAGAGGTTCCTAAATTAAGACCTGGAACACTTTCTTATAACAAAATCCTTTCCCAGTTTATCATTTCATCTCGTGTATTATCAGTGTCCACCACCTTGAGGTCTCAGTAGTTAAAATAGACATTAAACACTAACAAAAAAAATTCCGTTAAAAGGGGGTTAGTACCTAATCTATTTGGCTCAACATATAAACACTTCCATTCAGAAGTTGCAGAGTTAAATCACCAGTATTGGCCAAACAGCAATATTTATTTTACTGTCAGAACACTTGGATGTGTGTGTGTCTGGCATTACAATAGAATGTAATAAAATATAAGATAAGTAAAACAAATTTTACAATGTACAATAAATGCCTGGAGGATAAGGATAAAATCATTCTACAAATACATCAAATCTTTATAAATAAGTTCATAAACAATTTAATGATATGGACCAAAAAAAAGTATCAAAATTTAGTCTGTACAAACATTTACTTATATATTTTCTTAATCATTTTTACAGTTATGAACATTAGTTAAGTTGATATATACAGGCAATTTATTATATAAGCTAATACATCAGTTATAAGGAGTTTTATTAGTATACAGCATTTAACATTTAAAAAGCAATAGAAACAAAATGAATAGGGTTCTTACATGATCACTAAAAAGGAAACTTCAGTGAGTGCAAAGTAGTGTTTGAGTATGAATTTAAGAGGGATAGTTGTTGATATTGAATAAAGGACAAATGCAAAGTTTGAAATAATGATTTGTAGCAGGAATGGAGATACAGCTATTGGTTAATGTCATCACCATAGGTCTGCAAACAGCCCATTGTGTACACTTGCATTACCACAAATTATTGTAAGATATTTATGATTTGTGTTGATGTACTTAAATATCATTGTACTTCCAAGAATCCCAATCCATCATTCACCTTCTTTTGTAATGGTGTGGTAACATTGAAGGAGAAGTAGTGACATAAAAGTAAACAGTATCAGAAACTTCAAATAATGGCAGTATAATTATAAGAGGTTCTTATAAAGTACATTATAGATCGTTGCTCCTGACTATATGGCATCATACCAACTTCATGAAGCTTTAATCACTTGCTCATCAATTTCTCATCTGGCATTTTTAACATTCTTTTACAAAGCGGAATATATTGATGAAGAACCAGATTAGTTCCAAAGGCTCTTCTGCTTTGACATTGTTAAAGATTCAATGAGATCAGACCCCTCATGCTGTTATGACGGTAGTGTTGTTTCATTTCACATTTGTCATGAGATATTGGTATTTGAAATAGTATCAAATTATAATGTATTCATCAATGTTATTTTAACACGTCATCACATCTCATGCACTGTTTTGAATCTGGGAACACTTACATTATCACTAGTGCTTTTTCATTTCACTGTTTCATAGGTAGACACAACTTTCCACTCTGTGAGATTCCTTTTTAAATGCATTTCTTAATAAAAGCACTAGAGTTCAGGAACATATCATATCACTTCAATTTACAGATCCTTTAATGAGTTTAACCAACTCTATAAGAGTTAGCCAAACTCTAGGATATTGATTCGTCGGTAATTACATACATTATGTACATTTGATGAAATTGTCACTCTTTATATTTATAAATTTTTAACTCTGGTGCAGAGTTTGTCAATAGACAGACATTTATTTTTACATTAAAATGCCATCCTTTTGAAATACCTCGAAAGTATTTACATCTATAATATTTAAAAAATGGTAACTTTAAAGTGTTTAGATTTGATATAGTTATAAAACTTAATTCAATGAATAAAAATGAATACACTTATTTTTTGGTTGTAAACAATCCTCAGTATAGAAGCTGTGAGTGATAAAAGTATTTTTTTAATGCTAACCTGAACTTAATTTTTATTAGTATGCAGTTCAATTATAGATGATGGAAGTGAATTAAATAATAATATACCATTTTAGTAAATACCTTTTTGGAGTGCCTGCAGCTTATTACTTGGCCTGTGCAAGTCTTGCCTATGTCGTGGTTTCTTTGCTGTGCATTTCTGAGCTTTTTTATTAATACTTCTGAATTGTCAACTACAAATAAAAGTAAAACTAGAATGTAATTGCAAGCTGATAATAAAATTCCAAATGTTTTGAAAAGTGGTTTACATGAGTTGATCATTGCCCTGCCATTCTTATTATTTTTGTATAATAAATATTGTTTTAGCATTTACTGAATTTCCCTTGAACATTATTCCAAAAGTCATTAAGGAATAGAAGTAAGCAAAACATATTGTATTTAGGGTGCTTTTATTTATAAAATGAATCAATGATCTGATGGCAAAACATACTGAGCTTAGTTTCAGTAAGATGTAATATGATCTTTCCAGTTTATATTATGATCAATCATAAAGCCAAGAAATACTGTTGTTTGATGATTTAGTTTATCTTCATATTGTTAGGTCTGCAACATTTTTATTTTTGTGTGAAATTAATATAGTAGTTTTTTTCAAAGTTTTTATGAATTTTATTACTGTCAGACCATTTATTTAATGTATTGAAAATATCATTGGATAAACCTGAGATGAGAAATAGATTTAAAAATAAGGTAGTACAAAATGTTCTATGTGCTATCAAATTAGTTACAATTTATTTTAATAGTTCTAGCTTGAATCATAAAATCAACTTATTCATATTCTTTAGATTTATAATGCATTCTTTCTTGTAGTCCATCTATCTTTTGAAAAAAGCATGTTAAAATAGCTGCTAATAATTTGAATAGCTCTTGCAGATTTTTACTAAATACAGAATGGAAAATAATTCAAACTGCAGAGCACAATGTTTAAATGACATTTTGTATTTATTGGAACAGCATTGATTCAAATCATTTGGTGGTTAGTACTGTAGAGAACAGTAAGATTGGTCAGCATTGTATAGATTGTTATGCATTCTTCTCTAGGAAAAACCAGCGACTGAGGTAGCAAATGAGAATGTTGAGGCTGAAAAGAAAGAAGTGGTAGCAGAAGTAGAGTCAAAACCAGAAGAAGCTGCATCTCCTGTCAAAATTGAGGAAACAACCCCCAAAGCTGAAGAACAAGTAAAAGAGGTGAGGCCTTGAAAATGATTTTATTTACTGTGGAATTATTAGTTTTGCCCAGTGATGCACATATACAGGAAAAAACGAGAAAAGTGAAGAGAGAAGGTACGTAAGATAGTAAAAATATTGTTTAAGGAAATGTTAGAAAATTAAATTCTTCCAACATTTGGGCATGATTGCCACACTGAAAGCTTCTGCAAACTGATTTGTTAGCAACAAATCATTCCTGCGTATAATTTTATTGCTTCTCAAAATATTTCATCTTAAACCTTATACACATGTCCATATGTTAGAACCAATCATTATGACACTGCATTCACTTTTCTGGAAGCACTACAGACCTAGTCCAGGTGAGCTAGTGGTATCCGGTTTTGCTGCATAGACCCAAGATTATGCGTTGAATTCCAGCCAGAGTCGATGGATTTTTTTAGAGTATAAAAATCTTAAGTATAGCTTCCTTCAGAGGGAAGTAAAGCCATTGGTCCTGTGTGTTGATTTATCATGTAAAAGAACCTGAAGCCTGAAAGAAGAGATTTCTGAGCAAATTTTATCAGTAGATTCACACCCTGAATTGAATGGGACACTAATCATCAAAGATGATAAAGAGTATCCTTTCCCTATCCCTCTCTCTCTCTGAAGGTCTCAATTGCAGCTTCAGCATTGTTAAAGGACAATCCATATATTTTCTTAATGGTTGAAACAAGAAGTTACATGGTACCAGAGTAGGACTGTAGGGCTATCGCGCCTGAAGTGACTACCACTGTCTGTTCTGCAGTGGGAACAGTGCATTGTCTTAGTAGAGGATAGTATGGCTTCAAGATGTTCCTTTTACCCATATTGTTGTAAACAAAAATTATGGTATATCACTCAGCATTAACCATGCAACAACCCTCCAGTGGAAGAGATATGACAGAACCTGAGTGACCAGGGAATTAGGCAACCATCTTTTTGTCAGTTCTTTGACCTCTTTCAACTTTTGTTAGCTTATCTTTGTCTGGGAAGATCCATTGTGCCAATTACTATTTATTTTCTAACTTATAACAGTAATTCCATATTTTCTTGCATTTATGTCCAAAACAGAGTATGGCTGGCCTTGATTGCATTTTATAAGCAGTTTCTTGCACCAATCAACATATGTTTTTCTCAGTTTCTGTAATATTGTGGAATCCCTGAGCCAGTTTTCTCACAATCCCCAAAGATACCCAAATCTGTGAGTAAATTATTTGATTATCTTCTGCACTCACCTGATGCACAGCATGTATAATTCTGTCACTGTGTATATTGCATTTTGACCCTTATGGAAATTGTTGCTGATGAAGCATATTAATGTTAGAAACCAATTATAAATGTTGTTGCCGAAAGTCCTCCAAAATATTTAGAAATCATTGGATGTTTTATTTTGGCATCTTTGGCAACTTAAAATCATAAGAAATCAAAGCCAGAAGGTCTTGTTGACTTAAATCCATTAATTTGATAACTGTTAACATTAGTTTTGTTTGTTTGTAAACAGCAATGGTCTTGGGAACTGGAATACATTCATTATTATCAAAAGACCATCTAATTTATTGCTATAGATAGCAGTTTGCTTACACAGTTAGCAAAAATGCATTAAAAGTATAATTGTGGCCAAAAGCGTTATTAGCAAGGAAATTTTGGAATGAAATAATTATAAGGTATGTTCTGGTATTTATTGATTATTTAGTCTTCAGCTTTACTGCTCTTTGTCCTCTTTAACTGAGAAAGTGCAGTACATGCATTTTTGTTTAAAGATGTTAGATATGCTTTTATAATTGTAATTAAAAAAAAAAAAAAAAAAAGGGAAATCTTTTGGTAGTATTATGTAATTATAAGGTGTTGTGCTAAAAGCAGCTATGCATGGTTGGCCAACAGTGCAATGTCAACAGGGTGTTGCCATAAATAGATATAGATGCTTTAATCATATGCTTGTAATGTTGCTTTTGCAGATGGACGATGTAACTATGATTTTTTGGTAATGTTAAATCATACTGTCGTGTAGTACTTTTCTAATAATAGAAATCGGTAATGTGTAGAAACTTTATTACAGCATAAAGAGCAACAGAAAATGGCAAAGACAAAAATTGTGTATTAAGAATTACTTTAAATCAGGTAATATTAAGCAGTTCAATATATTACTAGAACAGTTTATAATCTTAGTAAATTCAAGGTATAATTTAGAAATGCAGGTTGTATTGCATTATATAACACTATCTTTGTGAAGTGAAACAATCTTTTCTAATTCATTAGTGGATAATTTAAAATACTGCATTAGCAGCTCTTTCTTTTTGTAGAATTAATACAGTAGAGACATTCAATATGTCAGTGGAGATGAATAAGATAATATTGGCAGTACCAGCATGTGGAAGCATGTTCGAATTCCTTTTTACTTTCTTTTGTTATATGGTTTCATTCATTAATTTTTAATGATGCCTGCTAATTTTATCCACCAATAGATTATTACTTTTTTATGAATAAGGAAATGTCTATGTCAAGTGGTAGGCCTAGGCTTAATTCCTGATAAGTACATGTTGCCTGGATTATGTTTTTTTAGCCGAAAAAAACTTAATATCAAGAAACTCTAAACATGCTGACAAATTTAAACATGCTGACAAATTAAATCATTTTACTCATTGTATGAAACTCTGCTGGTTTGGATGTTAAAAGCATAAAATGGGGGAACCTTCATTATAAGTTTTAAAAAAATGTGAGTTAAACTGTTTGAAGTATAAAATTAATTTTTTTTAATAATGCTTTGCAACCTGTTATATATGAACACCCTCATCTTCAATTATTAAACAGTGTTGCTTCTGCATCATCTAGCAGTTCAGGAAACTCTATTCTTGACATTTGTGTCACTTCAGCCTAGGAAACCTAGCAGATAGAGTAGGGCTTGCACTGAAGAAACGTTAGATGAAATCGGTTATTATTTGGAGAATTTCCCCAAAATATCCCTTGGACATCTTTCACAAGACAGATATTTCTAATGGATCTGTGAAACTACTAAATTGTTAAAGTTAAACTCATATAAAATAACTGACACATGCTCTTCAACCATGTGATTCTGTAGATGCACTTAATGTGAGTGGAGTTTGACCAGTATATACAACAGAGAAATAGAGCCATATTGAATATTTTTCTCGGACAAAGCCTGTTTCCACTTTCATGGTTATGTGTGTACACCAAATAATCTTTATTGGAGCACTGAGAAACTTGGTATTGTTCATGAAATGGCTCTCCATTATGAAAAAAATGGTGTAAAGTGAGCAGAGAAAGAATTGCCCTCTTACCAGCCAGCATTTCAATATTATTTCTGCGATCATTGTCCTTACAGGTAAAATCCAGGTAATGGTAGGCACTGTATGCATTCTTTAGTTCACTAATATAACTCAAGATATCAAAATGCTGTACATAAACAATATTACTGAATTACAGAAAGAATGAAACTGATAAGATTCAAAATTTATAATATTTATATCCTTATGCAGAGTTTGATGCATTTCTTTCCATGAATTCCTCCATTACATGGTAAAAGTAAGAGTTTATTGTAAGCAATGAATGCCTAATTTCAATCAAATCCTATAGCCTGAAAGAAATTGTTTTTAATGCAAAGTGTGTATGTGCATTGTTGTGCAAATACATTCCATTATCAGTTTCTTATTATCTGAAAGAGAATATCTTGCTTTGTTATGTGCATCAGTTTTATTAGTCCTTATGATGAAGCAGTTTTATTAAAATTTAACATTTCTTCTGTAAATCCCTCGATAAATTATCTTATGATTTTGCAGTGCAAAAAATGCACTAACTGGGATCTAGAACCAAAATTTTTACATTTTTACAGCAGCATCCCAATTGTGGAAAGGGACAGGAAAAAATAAATGAGCAATGTTAGAAAAAAACAAATATTACAGTGTATATAACATTGTTGTAGGCGCACACAGCTGAAAGCGAAACTAAGCCATCCACTGAAGCCACTGCCACAGCTGCAACAGAGGTACCTCCCCCCTTGCCTGCAAGTCCACCCCCAGCAGAACCCGAAAGTGCTACTCCGTCCGCCACAGCAGAAGCTTCAACCCCAACTCCACCAGCAGAAATAGCTCAGTCACCAGCCCCAGCAGAGGAACCTGTAGCCAAAGTTGAAGAGGCAGCAGTGCCACCACCTGTAGAAGAGCCCAGCACCCAAGCTGCTCCAGAGACTGAACAGCCTGCTCCACCAGCACCAGAGCCAGTAGCAGCACCCACACCCGAAATTTCTGTGGCTGAAGAGAAGACTGAAATTCCAGCTGAAGTTGCTGCTCCAGCACAGCAGGAGGTTGTTCCTGAGCCACCTGCCCCTCTAGAGACAGAGAATGTAGCGCCACCACCAACAGAACCTGAGGTTCCAGCACAGGTGTGTAGTATATTTTATTTTTTCCCTATAGTGGCCTTTGACTATTAATGTGGTAGCGGAAATAATATAATTTAAAGAATGAACTCCCAATGTTTTAGGTTTCAGTTCAATCAGAAAAGGATATAAAATTTAGAATTATAATTATGTAAATGAATTTCTACACTTTATTTTTGTAACTTTCATGCTAAACATTTTAGTTATTCAGGGCAATGATAAACGATGACTAAATATTAGAATATTTAGTCCACTATTAACAGTGCAAAAGTTTATTTCTCATGAAGGTGTTTTTCATTATTTTTAAAATAAAGCACAGAATAATTTTATCAAATGTTTAATCTTAACACAGTGAAGCACATGCAATTAGTAAATCTACTAAGATATCAATTTCAAAACTCTTGCTTTCTTCACTTTCAGTTTTTTCACTTAGAACATGTTTTGCTTGCATTTGCCCATATCCTTGGCTACATATTGACTGTCAGGAACTTCCAAAACAACTATTGGAGTTGGTCTGTGATAGTTTTATGATGAGCTTGAGGAGGGTTGTCTGCTTTGGGAAAGTTGAAATTCAATAGATATGGCTCCTGTTTCTTTATATTCTCTCAGAAGTTAAGTTTTTTTTTTAGGATTTTGAACAGCTTTTAGTAATTTTATTTCTGACTTTTCTTCCAGAAATAGACTGCCACTGTAGATTTATATATTTGTTTGCATTTTATTTTTCTCCAGTGCTCTTGAATGGTAGACAAGAAACTACAGAAATTCAAACAAAAGTGCATAAAACTGATTACATTATCTTTGGAACCCAAAACCAAAATATTTAAGAACTACTCAGCAGCATTTTACAAATTTAAAAATAATAAAAAACATGCAACAAAAGTTTAACACTGTATAACAATTGCAATAGCCTCATTACATAAAATAAAAATACACCATATACCTTCACAGAAAAAAATTAGGGATCTACCAAATGCATTGTTCCAACTGGGAGAAAATACATTGGAAAAATAAAAGGAACATAAGCATCCACTCTCAAGGAACGCTGGAGAAATATATAATACGAACAAATAGATAAATCTGCAGCGGTAGCCCATTTCTGCAGTCATAACATCAAAATGGAAGTCAAATTACTAAAAGCCATTCAAAAGTTTAAAGAACTGGCATTTGGGAAAAGTTCTACATCTATCAAGAAACATAAACCACATCTAATGAATTTCAACCCTTCCAAAGCAGACAACCATTCTTCAAACTCATTGAAAGACCACCAGAGGTCTCTAACATGTATACATATTATTTTATTTATTGTCGCTTTGACTGCATTGGCATTCTTATGGTGTCCATATATTGGAAGTGAATACTGTAGATAAGGATGTACCCATAAATTAAATTAAATGAATTAATGATGGTGCAAATGAGCTTGGAATCCTTGGCACCTTAAAGCTATCTGGCATTCGCCTTCTCAATGTAAGGAAAAACCTTACCCAGACTGCTTGACCTGACCAGGATTTGAACTCAGGACCTCAGATTAGTAGCAAATGATACCTCCAGCCTACGAAGACAGTCTCCAACATATTCTAAGGGGGAAAAACTGGTAAGCAAAGCAAGCAAGAGTGCTGAATATGATGCCTTAGTAGATTTAGTGAAAGGAGAGAATATTAAAATTCATCCTACTTAGAATTAATTTTTCATAAAATTTTTAGATTTCATGAGCATCATTTTTGAAATGTTATGAAACTATAAAATAAAGAAAGGGTTCATTGGGTGTTTTGCTTGATCTTGACCCCTGATTATCCCTTATATCTGCCAAACTTATTGACAATATTAACTGAAATTTGACAAGGACTTACCTAGGGTATGAGAAGCATAATAATGAAAAGACGAGTGTGACAGCACACTTTCTAGTCCATGTGTCCATTCCCCTGAATGACTGATGACTGCTGTATGGGATTTGAGTTTAGTATGCATTTGTATATAGTTGAACAGTTTTTTTTTATTCACACATACTAATAAACTTTATCAATAAATGGGTACCAAAGCAATTGCATAGTTTAGGATTTGGAAATGAATGGCAAATCCATTCATTGTCTACTGATGAAATTGAAAATCACAGGGGCACTGTTGGATGTCCACAAAGAACATCGAAAATTACCAAATATAATTGATGCAGGAGATGAAAAACTGACAATAGGTGTCTCTAAAGAAGTCCTGGAATAAAATGTTGCAACCATCAGCATATCTGCAGCTTAAAAAAAAAGTTATATGCACATCATGTCACTGCTGTGCAAGAATTGAAACCTGTAGAGACTTATTGTCATTGGTTTCAGTATTTGTCACTACACTTTATTGGACTATTGACAGTGCATGCTTCCAAATAAGTAGGAATGTCAGTTCTCCATATATCCATTTTTGGACTAATTGAGAACCCTGGCACCATGCTTAAGACGCTTTATCATGATGAAAAAATTGGGGTGCAGTGCACTCTGATGTAGATCTGAGTTATTGACTTCCTGTACTTCTAATGGGAATACTGCAGACTACATGGAAGGTTTCATTCTTTTTAATAATTTAACAAGGAACTTCTAATTGGGTGTTTTCAGCAGAAATGTGTCACCTGTCACATTTCCATTGTCAGCATGATTGAAATTGTTTCCTTCTTTGGAGACTGCATTTTTTAACATGGCAAGGCAATATAATGGCAACCATTATGACGTTTGCTATGCATTTATTATGCTTTTCACATGTATGCCCATATTAAATGTCACTAAGTTATTTGAATTATTTTGAAAGCGTTATAAGGAAAAATCAGGCGCAAAGAACAAGTGAAATGCTAATTTTTTCTATAATTTTTTTTTACCTATAAGAACAACCAGCATTCATTCCAAGATTCTAGCAATTCCCTGAGCACTGCCATTGGTTCCCTGGAGCAATATTTAGTCCCAGTTGTATAAAGTTTTAGATCTTATTTTGATTTAAAGTAAAATACTAAAAATCATGTCGTCACATTAAAACTCTCTTTAAGTTTCACAAACACACTTATAAAAGTAATTTTGGTTGTCATTTTGGTTGACAATGTGAGGAATGTACCTCACGAAACATGTACCAAAATTACTTTTATAAGTGTGTTTGTGAAACTTAAAGAGAGTTTTAATGTGACGACATGATTTTTAGTGTTTTACTTTAAATAAAAATAAGATTAACAAAAGTTTCACTGTGTGGATTCCGACATTCCATAAACATATTACAAAGTTTTAGATATTTACTCAATAGCTATCTGCTCTATAAAAGTTTTCAGATAATTTGAATGCATTTTTATGTAATTCATAGCTGTCTGTTTGATAATGTATTCAGATTTTTCCAACAGATAGCAATATGACTTTTATATTACAAAGTATATGTAAATTATATATCCAATAAATTTTTGTTGCACAAACTGGGCACATAGGTAAAAATTATTAAAAATAGCAGTAACCTGGCCAGCAGGACACACTGTTGCAATTATTTCCAATTTGGCATTACACTCCACTTGAACATTCCATGAAACAGCCTTTTCTTTTTTTTATAACAGTTCTTAATTTTCTCCATCAGAGGATCTGTGCTAGCACAAGTGCCATCTACAGAACGAAAACCTGCTTTATTAAAAAAAAAATGAGTTTTTTTTATCTCTGTTATTTTGCGGCATTTTTATGTAATTCTGCCTTAAAACTGCAATGAAATGATTAACATTTGTAATAGATCTGCACGAGTAGATTTATGCACATTAAAATTGTCACTCATCAAAATTTGAAAAATAGAGCAAGAATAAAACCTTAAATAATGTAACAGCTGGTTTAAATGTAAGATAACCATACTTTTTTTTTGTATTTGGTTCTAAATTTTCTCCTATTTCATTTCATAGGCTCATTACTATTTTTTGGATAACTATATCTTTTCTTAAACTCATCAATGATAATGGGCTATTTCTTGCACAAAATAATCATTGTGGTCACTGTGTAAGCCCAGTTCATCTTCATCAGGGGATGATGAAGATGGCAATGGTGTAGTAATCATTCTATAAAGAATACATTCTAAACAAAATATCTACCTACCTGAACATTCAGAACTGGAAAGTCAAAACTTTAAGAATCTTACATGGATTTTGACACTTAGGAGAATGCGTGAAACAAAAGACCATATAGTTTTCCAAATGGATATTTCTGGTTCCTTTATTATTAAAATTTCAACTGCATATGCACTATAAATCTGCCATCTTATAGGTTAATGGTTAATCAAAGCTTATGAGAGAGTATTTTGTAAATTTTCCTGTGATAAGTTATTGCAGGTTACCTGTTTAATAATTGCCATCTGAAATTTCAAACTGGGCCTCGTGCATTTTATTTCAGTCAGTGTAAGGTGTTTTGTGTAATCCTGAATTTGAAAAAGTAAAAAGTTATTTTACCACTTATTGGGTTCATTACCCATATTATTATGATTCCCAAAATAAATTTATGAAAGTATTTTCAGTATTCTGTCTTCTTAAAGTGATTAGTACTCTTGGCTGACATTCTTTTTCAGCAAAGTGCAACCGGATGCCATTATTATAAAATTAAAATTTTTGCTTCTATATTATGTAATTTCAATCTGCATGCAATTGTAAAAAAACATTTTAACTCTCAAATATTACTCCATACCACTATCAGAAGAGCTTTTAGCTGTTTTTTTGGTTTTAGTAGTGCTTGAAAGTACAAACTGTTGTGATTATAATTCTAGCAGTTTACATATGCTTGACACTTGGCAATAAAGGAAATAGAATTAAAACTTTGGCATTGTTTCAGACTGAATCTATCCAGAGTGTTGACACAAAGATCCCCGAAACACAAGAATCTGTTCAGGTAAGTTTTCAGAATAATAGGCACTCGAAATTGACAGGTAACTGGCTAAGTTGATCACTAGCAAAGTTCCTTTCATTACAGCTTTGTATGCTGTCAAACATGGTTAGTATGGAAGCTGCTTGAATTAAAATAAGATTACAGAATACTCTTCATAAGACAATAATTCAAGTTTATTTAAATTTTGGCAAATGGTGAAGCATGGCTTTTTGTATAGGATAGACTGAGATATGGGATGTTGAAATTAATGAGAAATATAATTTTACTAAATATATTATGAAAATGGTGTGTAATGTTTAAAATTTTTATATATTCAAAGTTATGTCATTGTGGTTATCAATAATGTAAGTTGTTATTTTAAATTATGTGCAATTTTAAAATAGTTCATGTTCCAAAATCTGTTTAAGAGCTTGGTCCTCGGATCCTTTCTCTCTGCATATACATTAATCACTACTGAAATGAATTTTTGAAGTTTCGTTAAATATACTATCCCTTTCTGTTAATCCTATTAAAATGCAACTTTGTTCTCCAGCAGTTGAAATTAATAGAAATAGAAGGAAAATGAAGAGTTTGCAACCTATTACACAATGCATTGTCCCATGCAAACTTAAGCTGTGATTAAAGGCATTTAAGAATGAGTTTTAAAAAATAAGAAGTCGTAGCAAATGGTATTTACAATTAAAATAAAATAATTATTCATATTAACAATACAACCAAAAACAACCTTTTAAATTGATGTCATCAGCATTCCAGTCCTTCTGTTTGGCTTCAGGTTGTACAAATTCCAGGAGAAGACAGATATAATCAAATAGACAGAGACAAAGGCTAGCCTACACAGTAACAAAAAGTTTATGAAAGAAAGACACTCTTCATCTCTCCCAAACTGTGACTTGGAAAATCACTACTGTGCTTACACAAGGTTCCCCCCCTTCTTTTTAATAGTGTTTAATACCTCTTCTTAACTACTGAGGCATTACAGACGATGAACACTGATAATACATGAGATGAAATGATAAAGTAATAAAGTATTTATTTTTTTTAAAAAGGAAGGAAGCATTCTAGGCCTAAGTTCAGGGCACCTCCCAGCATTTGCCATTTATGGAGACTGAGGAAAATCTGGGAAAAACCTCAGTCAGAAAGGGTGGTGTTGGTGGGAATTGAACCCAGACCTCGCACTTAAGAATCTGCACCTTAACCTTGGCCAACCATGGCAGTTTTTGCGAGGCTGATTTACTAGTTATGTCACAGACAGCAAAATAATTCAAATATCGAAATATTTCAATTTATCAATGAAAGTTAACACATAGAAGTCAAACTAATTTTGAGTAGGCACAGCCTTATAGCCTTAATGGATGCTTTGCCATGGACTTTGGCTCTGAATACTAATGAATGTGAAAATATAATCTTATATTTCTCTTACAAATCATTAGTTTATGTATTATAATTGCCATTTTGTCTTGTTTTTATTTGATTTACTCCTTAAAGCAAAGATGCAAAACATCATTGTGTCATTCAGTTATTAACATAAACTTGTCTACATTTTAGTTCTCTTGTGCATTATGTGCTAGGAAGAAAATTTTAAAAGCACACTAATTCACTTGCTTTAAAGTAATTATTTCAAGTTAGATGGAATTGCTTTAAGCTTTGTTCTAAGATACAGTCCTATAAATACTTCAGCATTAGACCTTAGTTTAAAATTTTGACACTTTCAATGCTAGGAGTGTTTTTTAAAGTATGATGAACATTATTAAAAACATTGACAATCTGATGGCATTGATAATACTGCTAAGTACACAGTTTGTTTGGTTATGAGGTTTCATGATCTATAATTTTATTACAAACCATTACTCTTCTGAAAAAATTATTTTATAGCACATATGCATCTATGACTTGCAGGCATTCCTTATTGGCATTTTTATATGCAATTATAAAATTGAGGATGATAAATATAAAACTTTCCAAAAGCCTTCATTAAGAAAAGAGAAGTCTTCTATAGTTAAGCATGCCAAGATTGTTTATTTTTCATTATACTCTGTTTGGTTTTGAGGTTCCATGATCTATAATTTTATTACAAACCATTACTCTTCTGAAAAAGTTAATTTATAGCACATATGCATTTATTACTTACAGGCATTCCTTATTGATGTTTTTATTTGGAATTATAATATTGAGGATGATAAATAGAAAACTTTGTAAAAGCCTTCATTAAGAAAAGAGAAGACTTCTATAGTGAAGCATGCCAAGATCGTTTATTTTTCATTATACTCTGTCTGAATTAACAAATTAATAAGAATATATACAACTAAGTCAGTATTAGGTGATACTAAAACTTCACTAACTGATTAATTCTTCAGAACATGTTTCAAGAGCATTTGCTCTCAACGGACTTCCTGTTCCGTTATCTAATGGAACCATTAGATGCCACTACATCACCTGCTAGAGTTAGTCAGTCCCCAGCTGAAGATGAGAGCGATTGCTCTTGAAACATGTTCTGAAGAATTAATCAGTTAGTGAAGTTTTAGTGTCACCTAATACTGACTCAGTTGTATATGTAACAACTTCACTGTTCCTAACTTCTTTTAAGATTATAATAAGAATATGTTTTTATAGTCTTGTTATCAGTAAGAAAATCTCCAATTAAGAAAATAAATTCCTGTTAGTACAAAAGGAAAACAAAATACAGGGTCATTAACATATATATGCCATCAGTAGCGATATGTCTAGCATTAGCTGGTAAAATGTTCCCTAAAATGTCAGAAGCACAAATGGATTAAGAACCATACCTTAGAGCAGATTTAGAAAGTGTTTCCCTCCAATCATATACAAGCTCCGTGTTGTGAGAATATGTCATTCATTCATCTAACCTCGACTGAAATTTGTATTTTATCATTTTCATTCAGAAACCAATTGCAGTTATTCATTATTTGAACCACATCAATTCAGTTCTCACAAACCATAAACACATTTGTACGTGCATGGTTTTAACTTCAGTAATTTTGGTGCATTTCTTGCAGAGGAAGGAGAAAGGTTTTGGTTCAATTTTAGCAACTGATTTTATGCACTCCAGTTTCATCCAATTTTTCTTCTGTTAAAACTGTTTGTCTATGAAAACATGTTTTGTCCAACAGCACTTCTTGAAGGAGGCAGAAAAGATTCAATTAATTTTATTTGAGCACGAAGAGCAGAAATAATTTTAAAGTATTAAATTGAAAATAAATTTTGTGTCTGAATTAATAGACATAATGTGAAGCAATTAATTTATTCTTAATTAGTTAGTAAGTTGATTTATTACTCTTATGCTCCACGTACCATTGAATTATATAGAAATTACAGTAACTTTTACAAAGCAAAATTTGTTCTTTTATAATTAACAGTTGTACCATTTTACGTAGTTTAGCCATAAGTTCTGTTACAAACTTTTGATGGATACTATACTACATTTTGGCCAATGAGAGATTTGCTGCTAAACTCTACCTTATACATTGTTGATTTCAACTGCAGCTAAGTGAACATTCTTGTTAAAGGTTTAGTCATAAATTGGCGAGACTATGAAAATCATGTTGCTGTGATAGCCCTCTGTGGGAGTGGAAAATTGCCACCTGGGATTTTTCAGACTCTTAAGAAGCTGAAAATCAGCATGATATTTGTGTACCACACCATTGAGCACTTTAATGTAACTAGTACAATTGTTGACCAAGATCAGGGTGTCCATGCTCTGTGAGGACAGGAAATATTTCTGGGAGATCAATGTCTGGATTGCTTAGACAAGAACTTGGGCTGAATGCTTATCGCTGAGGTACTGCACATTTCTTAACTCCAACACTTTAACAGCAGCAGAAAAAACTGAGCAAACTCCTACTTGAACTCCAGTAGATAAAATATTTTCAAATGCTAAAAACATTTCTATGGCTTCACTTCCAATAAACAAGGAAGCACTCTTGAATATATTGACTCAATGATAAAAGACTTAACGTTTCACTCTCAAAATTAAAAAGATTCAGGACATGTTTTGTGAGACCTTTGCTCATGTTGTCAACAGGCACAGAAAATTCCTTTTTTGCAGAAAAAACATTTTTACAATTGAAGATGGCTACAACCCAAAGTGACATTGTGTATCCCAGGACTTCTGAAGAAGTTTGTGAGAGGTTCTAAAGATCCAATTGGGCACCAACCTACCTCAATAATGATTTGTTGGAAGTGAGCCATGATGGTGTCACAAAGCTGCATTTCTGCCAAAAGAGGTTAAACACAATGGGATTATGTGAAACAATCATCTTTGAGCCTGTGGTGAAAGACCTGAAAACTATTTTGTTCAAGAATGAGTATTGGATCTTTCAGCAAGATTCTGCCCAAGGCAAGAACCACTCAATCTTGGCTTGAAAAAAATGTTTCGGATTTTATTGCTACCCAAGACTGGCCTCTACCCCATGAAATACAAACTGTGGTTAGTGCTTGAGGATATTGCTCATAAGAAAAGGCACCCTAATATTAAGTCTCTCAAGCAATCAATAGAGGATTTCCCCATGGAGACAGTGGGTGCTGCCGTTGATGAATGGCTCAATGGACCTAGGTCCTAGGACAAAAGGGTATTGCTTAGAAAAACGATATGTTCATTTAGCACAGAATAAATATGGATACCATTTGCTATAGTCAAAATGAAAAAAAAAACAGTAAAGTGCATTGTTGCTATTTTAAACACTTTGTAACAGAAATTATGACTAGACTAGGTGAAAAAATGTTGGCACCGGAACATCTTACTATAACTATTATGTATTGTGTCTGCATCCCCATCTCATGCAGCATGAGTCGCATGTTCTTGGGCACTCCTAAGATTGCAGATGACTTCACTGTCAAGGGAAAGAGATGAGAACATATAACATACTGGCTAATGCAGTGGCATTCTTCCAGGATGCATATGCCATATATTTTAATAATTTATGTTTGTATTACATTGCCAAACCAAATACATTGTTCTGATATGTTTTCTTGTTTTTCAGACATCCACTGATGCACCTGACACAACAAACCAAAATACTGTTGAAGAATAAGTGTACCCCAAGTCTGATTGGTATCATCATTAAAGAAAGTTACAAATATTGGACCATTCCTATGCCAGCTGCAATTGCAGACTGTATAATGAATATTGATGTTTAGCAAGTGTTATGTTTTGGCCAGTTAATGGAGAACGTGCTCGTGCCTTGGAAGCATTTTAAGAATGGCGGCAGGACTTCCATGGCCTATCAAAGCTCAATATCCAAGAAACGTTCAGTGGACCAACCTCTTGAATACTAAAGAATGTGCTGCCATTAATTCTTTTTCTAAGTGACACCTGGAACATGCTTGAGGATAAATACTCAAAATAAGTCATGATACAGCTCATGGCCACCAGCAGAGGGTTACTGTTGATGAATGTTAAGATAGTTGAAATTTGGGGAAAAGAAATGGAGATTACAGTTGGAACCTTTTGTTGGTGGTAATACACAATTTGTAAAATAGCTGGAGTAAGTTTAGACATGCTTGTCATTGTAGAATGTGGGAATGGGTTTTTCTATGAATTTCTATATAGCTCTGGTTTAAATAGTCAAATACATCACATAAAACAAAAAATGAAACAATTTTTCGATAATTTTTGACACTTTTTTCAGAACTATTTTCTTAAGATGTTTTTGTATGTGTACTGTTTAAAATATTTTGTATTATTGAATGAGTTTACTGCTTTGTTTAGAATTAGAATATTACTCCAAAGGTTCTAGAAACAATTTGGGGAAATCCTGGGGGGTAAAATTTCAACAACAAAGCATTTTGCAAAGTTTATACAGTGTTTTATGATCTCTGCATTGAATTCATAACAAGTGAGAGTATACGTTAAGTAGGTTTTGTATTGGGCTGCCATTATACGCATACACATAAGCTTTGTATGTATCCATAGAAAATATTGTTAGTACTACTCATTCCTGAACCCCTTTCATTAGGCTAACTATTTGGCAGCTGAAATGCTTTTACCATGAATGAAATTGAATCAGATTACTTCACTGGACTTTTTTCAATAATCCTAGCTAAAACAACGAATACTTTGATGTTTGAAAGGTGTTGCTCATTGTTTAGTCAAAGGAAATCCAAATCTCAAGTTTTACCATTTATCTGATTGTCCTGTGTAAAGTGTGTTTAGAAGGTTGAAGTTTACTACGTGGGCATTACCTGTGATTTTTTTATCACTTCATATTGTTAGTGCCCACTTCTTAACCATAATCACTGTTACCAAGAATGAATTATTTTATTTTGGCAGTTGAAGGGCCATATTAAAGAAAATAGATTAGTGTGTATAAAGATTTAATTGTTCATAATCAGCTCAATAGAAAGGGGTATTTGCAAACCAAGTTAATATATATTATATATAAATCTTTCTCTTTAAGTCTTAAATTAATGCTCTTCCTGGAATTGTATTTAAAAAACCAAATTACAAAGATTCCGAATGATACAGATTGTAGAAAATATCACTGTTTCCTAGTTTGAATGTCCACTTCCCTTCCATTTGCTTTGAATATATGTAGCATAAATTACTATAGAGGTGCTTATGAAGACGGAAACTTCTGTAATGTGAAATAAGTGAATACACTAAGAAACAATGTAATAAACCATTTATTACTTAAATGTTCATATCTCTTGGAAATTATAAGAATTATTATAAATACATGTTCCCACAGAAATAACTTCACTCTGTTTCTGAAGTCTCATTATCACAGTTCTTCCGTGGAGATTCCAGTTCGATTGTGACTGGACCATCATTTTGAATATGTACCTGCATGTATGCTCCAAACCTGCCATCTGAAAAGAGAAATTAATAAATCGCTAATATTGGTAAGAATTGTCATAATTAAACAAAGCAACCAAACAATTAATAGCTGCATATTCAATATTAATTAAATTTGGAATCTTAATACAGTGAAATGCACATTAATCTCTTCTGAGTCAAATTATTTAAACATATACTTTCTGGCTATATTTACTGCAGATTTTCGGGGCATGTTTTGTGAACTTTTGTCCACATCCTCGGTTGTTAATTGTTGGATCATTCGTCTGAGGCTATGCAGTAAATACCAAATGTACTCAACAAAGTTTGAAGTTAATTTCGTACTGTCCTGTGATGATAAGAGGACCTTGAATAAATGATCCAATTCTCCCAACAGTCATTTAGCATCTAAGGATGTGGACAAAGGTTCATGAAAATATCCTGAGTAAATCTCCAGTAAGTGTAGCTAGAAAAAGTGTGTTTTATAGTTTGACACAGAAGAGGTTATCAATAGCTACATTTTTTGGAAAAGGAATATTTCATATGATAAATTCACAAATTTTTAAACATTTTAATTTCTGTAATGTAAAGGTTGGTTGCATTTATATCCCAGAAATGCAAAATGCATATCTTGAGAATTAAAATGCTTCAGTTTTCTGTGATTGGCTGCAGAAAATATGGACAATTTTTCTAATTCCTTCCTGGCTCAATATTCTAGATATGTTTTACAGTGTGTATGCCACTAAAGCTTTTGAAACCTAAGCTTGAACAGTACTGGATTAATTAAAGAGTTCTTCTGAATTTGAGATAGGATAATCAGCGAGTTACATGACATGAAATTTTATATTCAGGTTAATTCTTAATGTTTTTCTTAGTAAATATTAAAGGCAGAAATTGACAGGAGCCCATAATGAATTTGATTTAATATATTATACAATAAAGAGGCCAATAACTGATTAATTTATCAAAACGATGTAACCTCAGGTCTACATAGAGGTTTGCCACTATACTTCATTAATAGGTCTCATCGTAACTAGCTAGCATTAATCAGTCCCTAGCTGAGATGACGGTGAAGCTTTTGAAACATGTTCTAATAAATTAATCAGTGAAGTATATTGTCATCTAACACAGAACTCTTTATATGTATAATCAATCACCTTAACAATTTCTAACTTCTAATTAGTTTACAATAACAAATTGATTTAATTTATTAAGAAATAATCTGGAACAAAGGTAGAAGCTACTGTTAGCATTAATCAAAATTTACAAGCATTCAAATCTGTTTGGAAATCAGGTAGCCATTTATGCTTTTATAATTTGTTGCATACAATACAGACTAGAGATATTTTTGCCTTTTTAGCAGTATTGAAAAATGTTCTTCCCTGCCATCATTATGAAATACTGAAAGTATCTAATTCTGAAACCACTATCATTATATGCTTCCTTAATCCATTCATGTTATATTTAAATGTCCTTCCCAGATCACAGATATTAGACTTAAATAACTCTGGAGGGTTGTGGAAAATATGTTCATATATAAATCGTCGTTAAAGATAAATTAAGCTTTTTTTTTTTTGTTTGTTTGTTTATTTGTTCTTTTTCCCTCTCAAATTTTGCATGTAACTTATCAATTATGTATATATCTTAGTATGGTAACCTAGAAATAGTCCAACAAATGGAAAGCAACTCTACATAATATGCAATGCCATATATTTCAGTTTTTCTGCCCTCCTATAGCCTATCACAAATCTCAGTTAGGCTTTTCATTTTATGAGCAAGATCATGCATAAGAAAATGTGCCTCACTTTTGCCTTGCAGAAAGGCATAGAACTGGTGGAAGATCTATTTCAACAGTACTTAGGCATTTTTGCAGATCTGTGCACAATATTTAATCTGAAGTCAGAAATGATTTTCTTTTTCCTCCCTGCGACTTTAACAATGTGCATGTTAAACATACAGATATTCAAAAGATACATGTTTCTGTGTACCGCTTTCCAGTATGATGCACGATTAGTCTTGTAAATGCATCCCTTTCTGACACGAGCTTTCTTATCTCTTCCCAGAGTGTTAGTTTTTCCTTCAGAATTTTCCCATGCCTAAAGTCAGCTGTTTTGTTTGGAGGAAAGAAAAGAAGCATCCTTAATTTAACATATATAGGTTGTTGTCTCAACATATTTCTTACTCTTCACAATAAAACTGCCTGGCTAAATATTACTCAAAAAGAAACCAATCTTTCTGAGCATGACTTAACAGGAACCTATAAGGAATGGAGATTCCACAAATGTGTTTCAGCTATTTTCAATGCTAGTACATGTATCTCTGGTAAAACAATAATTACTACATATTTAAATTGTTCAAGGAAGATATTGACAATGTAGTGGTAATATACACTATTTGAATTTATTAAATATATTAACACTAACTCCACTTACATAACATTACATTACAGTAAATCTGGAAAACGAAGGGAAATTTAGAGATGGGAACAGTTCAGAAATATTCATTTTAAGCAAATAGAAAATCTGCAGCAGCTCACTTTGGATCCAAAATCAATAAATTAAACCAGAGGCTAAGCTGATGAAAGAAACTGATAAGAGTTACCTACTTGGGAAAAAATTTCATCTAGAGGAAATTTAATTAATTTTGATGATCCATCTGCGAATGAATCAGTAAATTCCTATTCAAACCATTAGATGTCTCCACAGAATCACCTTGGGATTCAGCCACCACAGCGAGTAGTTTATAAACAGCTGATGGGAGCAATTGACCTCTGAAACATGTCCTAATGCTTTAAGTAGCAATGTATAAGTAGGTGGAGTTTGTGTTAAAATACTTAATTGTAACAAGAAATACATGTCTCTCTATGGAGCAGTGCAGCAATGTGAGCTCTGTTAATGTGATTTAAAGGCCCAAAAATATTCTGACATTGCTTGTCACACAACTGAAATTGGTTAATGAGTTAAAATGGCTTTTAAAAAAAATTAACTATAAATGAAAAAGAAGTTCTAGCTGGAATCTAATCTCTTACCATCCAGCCTCTATTTCTACCCATTCACAACTGACAGTATACTCTGTTCAGCTTACCTTGGTGAAAGAATATTTAAGCCCTAAATGAGACTTGAAGTGGTAGTACTTTTAGCAGGTTTCTAGTCCTCAAAATAGGGGGTTACTTAATATTTTTCTTCTGCTAAGGTAGGCAAGGATTAGAAAACTGAACTACAGCCACAGACAAATCTAACTTTCAGAATGTTGTTATCCTACAATGCCACACCAAGTTTCGGAAGCTTTCCACAGGCTTTGAAAAAAAGCTTAAAAAATTTAAGCATTATTATTGAACTTTGGAAGATGGGCAACTTCCTACTGGGACAAATAGGCAATGCAAACAAGACATTAATCTGGTTGGATAAGGAGCAAGGAGTAAGAGAGGTTACCATAAAATCCTCAGGTCAAGAAAATAAGTTGGTAATAGTAATTTTGCTATCGCTGCAAAAGGGGCCCAAACATGCTCCTTTCCTATATTAAATTAAAGTTAAATCTATTATTGTACTTATACAAAAGTGTTACTGAAATAAAGCATAAACCTAAAAGTTTTACGATATTATAATACTAAATTAATGGCAATAGCCTGTTTCAAATATGGAACTTTTTTTTCCCCTCAGTGTATGTTACATTCATAGAAAACTTTTTTTTTTAATCAGTTTAAAATTTGATATGCACATTAGATTGCAGTTTGTAGGTTCCCAATCAAGAAAGAGAATTTCATTTGCATAAAGCATCCATTATTAGCCTATAACTAATATACATGAAGAAAAACTTAAGATTTCTTAGAAGTAGCCAAACAGTTAAAACTACTTTCTGATTACAAAAAACAACGTACTTGTTTTTGCTAGCCATTTGATCAATATGGTTTCTGCTCAACGAAAGATTTCAAAAGAACTTCAACAAATAACATTTGAATGAATGATTTTGGCATCAAAAAACAAAACAATACTATTGCGTAAAGTCAATTCAAATCAAACCAATGTATTGAACTGTGGCAGTATGCAAACTGCATGTTGGAAACTGGACTCTTGATTACATCTGTTGCTGCCACCAACAAAGTTAGCTTTTTGCTTTGGATTCAGCATTGTTTCCATTGCGAGTCACCAGC
This sequence comes from Metallyticus violacea, assembly GCA_030762175.1. Classification (NCBI taxonomy): domain Eukaryota; kingdom Metazoa; phylum Arthropoda; class Insecta; order Mantodea; family Metallyticidae; genus Metallyticus; species Metallyticus violacea. The sequence goes on from CM060830.1 coordinate 51,829,782, forward strand.
AAGAGTCCTATGCTGCTGGAGCAAACAAGCTTTTTGTCTGCACCTTTTTGTCTATGATGATCCTTCATTATTAATTTCATTATTAGATCTAATATGTCACTTAAACTTAAATTTAGTTAGTAAAATGGATATGCTGTAATCTTGAAGAATTAACAGAAGTTATTGACAGTGAAGCAATATATCATTTGATTATAGCAGTTGACATGATACTTCACACATTTGTTTAAAATCCAAAACATGTTTCAAGAACACTTGCTCTCATTTGCTGGAGACCCACTGTCGTCTTCTGGTTTCAGAATAAATTTGCTTAAACAATCCAACGGCAGAATTTCAAAGTTTATTTATTATAATTTAAGCTCCTTTTTAAAATCATGATTTGTAGATTAAAAAAAAATGCCAAATTTAAGGGAATTAAGGCCATTAAAAACACATGCAGACAAAAATTAATGGAAATGGCAAGTACAAGAAATTTACTTACCACTCAAAAGTAAAAAATAAATTTAAATAGCTTTTTAAAGAATATAACATCACATTGGCTTCCTTGAACAAGCTTAATACTAAAAATGTATTAAAATCATATAAAAAGACCTGTGCTAAATTACAAGAAAGCCGGTATTTATAAATTTAATTATGAGAATTGCAAGAAAATATATATACGAAAAACAAAGAAAACTTTGAAATCTGCACAAAACATTTCAGAAATATTAAATAGAAACAAAATGAAAAATTGACAAATGCAATACATTTTTAGGTAAAAGTCATGAATTTAAAAAGGAACCTAAATTATTAAAAACAGTCAAAAATTGCAACAGAGTTGTCAAATTGGGAAAAGATTTTTATCATAAAAAAACAAAAATTCTACATAGGCTTTCATGGCTGAAGTCTTGGATTTTAACAAACTTTTCTGGGCTTTTTGGCCTTGGTCTAATGGTTAATTCATATTAGGTGACCTGATGCTTTATATGTTATTATGGTAGATATCTTCAGAGGAATAAAATAAAATGTCTACTTGATACTCTGTGGCTGATTCTAAGAAAGAGGCTTCATTGTTATCAATAACTGAGGTGAGAGTGGTGGACTTTGATGTGGGAAACAGAAGGGGAAGTAGCCTAGATCAGTTTGTTAAGAAACAAAAACTGTCATGAACTTTGAGATTCCATTGGATTGTTTGAGCAAATTCGTTCTACCATCGGCAGAGGATGACAATCAGTCTCCCAGCTAATGAGAGCGAATGTTCTTGAAACATGTTTTGAACTTTAAACAAATGAGATATAATAGTGTTACCATGCCGACTGCTGTGATCAAATGCTGTAATCTCTTATTTTTGCAAGATGTCAAACTTTGTTATTAACTGTATGACAATCATCAACTGCTTGTTAATTAAATTAGACTATTCAAATGTTGAAACCATGAATAGGAACTCAAAATCTTCCCTCTTTAAAAAAATGAATGCAAGAATATAAAGAGCTTATTCTTATACTAACCTTTCACTAAATCAGATTTATAAAGACTTCTTAGATAACTTAAAAATTCATTATAGAATACTTCAGACTTATCTGGTGCCATCGCATTATGAAAATCCAACCTGTTTCCTTTTAAAGTCTGATATAGAGTAAACTGACTGATACAGAGTATTTCAAAATCCTTGTCCTTAACGCTTAAATTCCATCTTTTTCCATTCTCATCCTGAAAAAGTCGCACACTCAGAATCTTCCTTGCTCTGAAAGCAGACAGCAAAAAAGAAACAGTGTTTATTTCCTTCAATTTTCATGTGAAACATACTGCAAAGAGTTATAATTTATCTACAAATAAAATTTACAAATTAACAAGAAATATTAAAATATAATAAAAAGTTACTGCAAAAGATACTCTAAGGCCTTGCAATATCACTAGCAGACATTTAACATTTGCAAGTCTAATTCTTCTAGATAGAAAATTATGTGGAAGATTGTTTCAGTTTAGCTTGAATAATTTTATATGCTCATGTTCAAGATACCTTCCCACCACTACCTATTATGTTAAATGTAATTACCAAACAAGGGCATAGTTGGTCTAGTAGTAACCATACTTGCCTTGTAGACCCAAGGTCATAGATTCAAACTCAGTCAGGGTGGATGGATATTTTAGGGCATAAAAATACTGAGTATTGCTTCCTTTGTAAGGGAAGAAAAGCTGTCAGTATTTTGTCATAGATCCAAAGCAAATAAAAGAATCTCTGAAAGTACAGGCCTCTGAGCAAACTTGATCGGCTATTTCATACCCTGAATGGAGTAAGATGCTAATGTCCATAGGTGTTAATAAGCACCCTTAAATAAAATAAACCTACCAAGGACATGGCCAATTGCTCAACACTAAAGTTTTCATTGTGGAAGGCTGTGACACAATACAGAAAAGGAATATTATGTAAGCAAAGTCTTTTCCCCATATTTCATGCTTATAAAGTTCCTTATGAATCAAAAGATGTGACCTCAAACCAGATAAGGCAGTAAAGCTTTTCCTGCAAATTTCACGCTTATGTGACTTCTTTCCCTCAAATTCGATATCTTGTAGAATGTGATATCTGTTGGCAAAAGAGCCAAGTTCATGACAATATTGGTTCAATTCTTGCAAATTTTCCAAAGATGGATATTTAATGTAAGGTATTTATTGAACAGACTAACATCACAGACACCTGCCTCAATTTCTTTTCAATCGCAGGAGGAGGAAAGGAGTATCACCAGGAGTAGCCCTTGTAGTTGTAGACAACTCATACACAGTACATAGGTATCACAAATCCAAAATTTGTATGGTTTTAGTAATTATCTATTGCTTGCAAATGTACTTACATATACTATAGACATTCTCTGATGTTTTTCCACACTATGAGGATGGAGTCAGAGAAGCTTTCGAGACTATGTGCTCAAGGTTTTCAGAAGGGGAAGTGGGGGTAAAGGGGTTTGCCTTGCATTTGTTATCATCATTGTGAGTAAAGGGTACACTTGTCAATTTTGCAAAGATTAAGGACACAGTTTGAGAATAGACAAATAGCGCAGGAAAATGACAGTTACAATTGCATTTTTTCTATATGGCTGGTTTCAACATATTGCACAGTGGTCTCAATGAGTCTATCTCATTCAGATAATGAAATGAAGGTGCGAGTGGGTTAGTTGCTGTTCATAGACTCTGCAGGTAAGATAATTTGTTTACCATTGTAATTTTATAGTAAAGTAGGATGTTCTATTTTCTTCTGCTAAGGATGTGTGTGATGACCCCTCACCACTTTTCAGCTTGCATATATTAGCGGTCACAAAATATATATACACATTTGCAGCCCTAAATTGTACAAATAACCTAACCTTACTGATAATTGTGCGTAAGTTGGCAACAACTATTTACATAACAATCTGGAATGCAAATCATATTTTCTATGTGTTTAAATATGCTAACGTAACTTACATATATTCCATATCCTTTTTAGTATCATGCCTGGAGATGCCGATCAAGACACATAACCCCTTACCTATCGAGCTGATAACCTCATCTTCCACTGTAAAAACGAAATACTTCATTTAGTTTGTATGCTATAATTACTGAAGGCTATCATAAATTACATTAAATACGAATTTATACCTGAAACACTGGCCTTTAATACCCTCTGAATGACAGCTTTCATTTTCTTTGTCTTTTCTAGTTTCAAATTAATTTTTGTTCAGAGTTGGCAGCAATAGCCAATGCCATCAACAACCAAAACAACTGCGTATCGAAATTCAAGTTTGTGCCTGTTTGTAAATATTGCCACAACAAATAAAGCAATAAATAAAAACTGGAAAAGCATGGCAGAAATACTTTTGAGTGAAGCGGAGAAAACATTTATTTTGCATGGAGTCGAGGTAAGAGAAATGTAAAAAATTGGTATTATGGCCATTTCCATTCGATTTTATCCTTGGCATGTCCCTCTGGGATTCCTCACTAAAGGTAATACTAGTATTTAAATGGCAAAAACGAATTGTTGAGGCTGTGGCATATATGTTATTCTGAGTTATAAAGTTAATCTGTGTCCCACAATTTTGCCACTCAGTTTGGTTAAAATGAAATAAATTAAAATTTCATATTCTTGAAACAGCTCACTTCATACATATACTTTTTCATTCATTTTCAAGATAACTGTACCAAGCCATGATACATACTAAAAGGTCCGAACATCAAAAAATGTTCACATTAACTGGAATTGGCCGGGCAATAAAGAGAGAGAGAGAAAAAAAAAACTGAAAACCATTTCCCATAAGATAAGCTGCTGCAGATAATGAAATCTTTAAATAAACACATTGAAAACCATTTTAGTTTTGGTACTATCGGTTTTATAAAGTTCAATAATCTTCAGTTATTTTAGTTAAGTTTCTACTTTTTGCTTCATATATTCGAGTTTCATCAAATCTTTTAACATGTTTCACTAATGTATGGAATAGATACTCCTTTGAATGATAATAATTAAAGAAATATAAGTGCAATTTAGAGTAATATATATTTATACAGAGCTAAAATAATTATACATCTCTTGCATAAAATAAAACCTCTTCAGGGATAAATATAGCTCCAAAAAACAGTTACTCCATAAAAAATATATGACATTCTATAATAAATGAGGATATTCCACAAGAGTACAAATCAGGAATATATCAGATGAATTGTAATGGTTGTGAAAAAAAATTAAAATTGGAAAGACTAAAAGAAACATAAAAATCACAAGCAAAGGAACACATCAGGAACATAAATCAAAGACAGGAAGAAAAAATAGAGTATCTTGGCATTTTTGGAAGGAACAACATAATATTAACAGGAATCCCAAAATACTTAAAAATATTACAGGAAAAATAGAACTTACAGTCTGGGAAAACATTTATATCTGGAAGAACAAAAATCATGTTTTCAACTTTGAAATCCCACGAAGTGATATCTTAATACAGAAGTTCATCCAACCACCACCAGAGACAAACCAAACCACCATGAAGAACAAGGCCGGCAGTCAATCTGGAACTGAAGATGGGAGCGATTAGCTCCAGAAACTTAGTTTTCCTTTTGTAAAATATTAAGTGATGTGTTACAAATTCGACACAATCATTTTAAATTCTTAGTTAGGTTTCTGTTTTTCCAAGCATCTGCCCTTAGGTGTAGATGGTGCAAAATTAATAAAATAAAATTCCACACTGCCTTGTTTGCATGTATGTCTTCCATTTTTCCCAGGGTTGCTCTGTATGTTACTTTCAGCGGTTCTTTATTTATTTTTGAGAGTTACCAACCATTAAAGATGTCACCCATTTTGAACTCTTCATTCACTATGTTTGTATGTGCTATCCATTCCTAGATCGTGGGTTCGAACCCGGCCAGGACCGATGGATTTTTTTGGGCTTAAAAATCCTAAGTATGGCTTCCTTCGGAAGGGAAGTAAAGACGTGGGTCCCGTGTCGTACATTTACAGCACGAAAAAGAACCTCAAGCCTGAAAGAGAGGCCTCTGAGCAAAATTTGTCGGCCATTTCACACCCTGAGTTGAATGGGATGCTGATGACCTGAGCTGTTAAAGAGTGTCCATAAATAAATCATTAAAAAAAAAAAATTATCCATTCCTAGTTACCCTCCCACTACTTCCTTTCACTACATGGTTTAAGAAATTTGCCTCCATTCAGTTTTATCCCTTACATGTCCTGCTGTGCATAGCTATCTAATGCACTTCTTGCTGTTAATCCAACCATGACTTCACCACACTATGCTACCATTTTCTCATTCTTGTACAGATTTCACTTATAAAAATCAACACACTTTTTGGGGTGGTGGCTGGGTTAATAGCTTTCAATGTATTCACTACATCTCCTAATAAAGTTCATATTTGCTCTCCTGTTAGTTTCAGTAAGATTAAAATTTGTGTTTGTTGCATACCAATATGAAGGTTTTACCTTTGTAAAATATATTAAAAATAAGATATGTCATAACTTACATGCATGTCATGATTGCAATTGAATTTCAGGATGACTTCAGATGTGATGGGAGGAATTGCAGAGAATATCGACCAATGGAATTGGAAACAGATATAGTTACACATGCAAGTGGCTCAGCAAGACTTCGGCTAGCTAATACAGATATATTAGTAGGTGTTAAGGCAGAGATTGATACACCATATCCTGAAAGACCTAATGAAGGAAAAATAGAATTCTTTGTTGACTGGTATGTAGAAAATACTTCAAATACATTCCTTACAATAGGTTCTTGCATGCTTTTCACACTTTTGCATTTGTATATGATCCTGTTCTTGTTGCTTATGTATTCTATGACCCAGAAAAAGCTTCCTTCATTAGCAAAATATTTGATTTCTAGCCTATGATGAATACACTTTGCTCTCTCCCCCCTCTCTCTTTCTCATGTGTATATATATTTATGTGTTATTTAATGTTGCTTTGACTCCATTGGTCTTCTTGTGACATCTGTAGATCAAATGTGAATACTGTAGGTATAAGTCTGTAAGCTATATGGAATTCACCTTCTCAGGGTAAGGAAAATTTCAAACAAAATCATAAACTGACAGCTTGACCTGACGTGAAATTGAACACATGATCACGGGATTAGTAGTTAAAAATGCTATCAACTAACCATGGAGATAGTCTTTGCTATGTATTGTCTGTGATGTGTGCCCTTCTGCAAAAATTTGCACTCATTTCTATGAACTTTTAAATATAAAGATTGTGCAGTGCAACAGGAGAATGTATGAAATTTACTGAGCATATTATAAATGGAGAACTATCTCCCTGGCAAAACTATGTCCTGTCTCTTTGGACATCTGGCACAAGTGGTCAAGTTTTCTCCCTGCACAGACTTGAAAATAGAGGTCTTTGATTCAATTCCTGATTGATTCCTTTTTCCTGGTTGTCTTTACTCTCAGCCAGTAATCTAAATTTAGGCCTAGAATTCCCCCCAAATCCTTTCCCAATATATAATTTCATCTTGTGTATCATCAATGTCCACTGCCTGTGATGCCTCGCTAATTAGAAAAAGAGTGCCACACTATTAAAAATAACAAATTATTCTTGAGAAAATCACTCATATTTCACTAATTTTGTTCCACTTAATTGGACATGTTTCAAAGGCTGTTGCCTTCATCATCAGTATGGCTCCACTGTCAGCTTCCCAGCATACTATTAAGATGTTACTCTGTGGAGTTTACGAACTTAGTGATGAGGTTACCATTGTTTGGAAGATCAAAATTAACCAAATTTTCCTTGTATGTAAATTATAATTAATCTGTCGTCTAACACACTCTTATGCCTCACTTACTTTTAAATATGGTGGGACCGGTTTCAAAGAAACATCCTCTCCATCTTCAACCAACTTGACAACTGGTATGAGAAACTAACATCTATGAGGACCTGTGGCTTCATTCTGGTGGTGTTTTTTCTTTATAAACTGGAAATTGGCATTATATTCTCCTATAATGTTGAAATTCATAAGATGATCCCTATGTTTATGAATCTTCTCCCATGTGTCCAATTCTGTACGTCCGTGTGCTTCTTTAAGTAACTTTATTTCTCTTTTTATGTCGTGATTATCTTTCCAAAAATGGTGTGCCACTGCTGACCTATTAATCTATTTGTACGTTCCTGAGATGTTCCTGTAACTGTGTTCCTATGTTTCTTTTAGTTTTTCCAATGTATATCTTATCACATTCTTTACATATTATTTTGTAGATGCGTGACTTTTTCTCCTGTGGAATGTTATTAAAATGTTGTCCACTAAAGCATTTTTCAGAGTGTATCTGTTAACAGGTGCCAATTTAATGTTAATACCTTTAAAAAAATTTTTGGAATTTATTCATAGCTACTGGATGGTAGGTGAATTTTTTAAAAACTGGTCTTTCTTTTTCAGTTAATAGTGTGGTGGTATTCTCGATCAATTTCTTCTTTAGGCATCTATGAAGTTTTTTGTTTACTAAATTTTTGTTAAAACCATTTATAATGGCAATCTCCTGTATCTTCTCAAATTCTTTTTTGTACTCCTCTTTACTGATTGGTAAATTCACCAGTCTATATGTTAAGCTGTTGAAAATTGAGTGTACCCATTTGATTTTATATGATTATCTGTGTGCGTATCCTTTCTGTAGATTCCAAATTCTAAATTTCCATGATTATTATTAATTTTTATATCTAAAAACGACAATATTCCCTTTGTTTCTGTTTCCAGTGTGAAGGATATATTCTTGTCTTGTATATTTAAAAGCTTCAAAGCATCTTCAACAAATTCTTTTTTCACTGTACTAAAAATGTCATCAACGTATCTGTACCAGCATTTAAAATAATGTGGAAAGGCGGAAATTATGTGAGTTTCAAATGTACTCATAAATAAATCTGCCAGGAAGGGGGACAAAGGATTTCCCATTGTGAGTCCTGTTTTTTATTTATAGAACTCTCCTGCAAATGTAAAATATGACTGGTTTATACAAATGTTAGTAAGGTGGACATATTCTTTCCTGTGAGTTTCATTAATTGCTATCTCCTTTAAGCAATCGTTCAAAAACGATAAAAGCTTGTCATTTGGAATACTCGGGAACAAAGATACACGTCAAAAGACACTAAAATTTCAGAGGGTAGAACTTTAAAATCTTTTATTTTTTCTATTAACTGGAAAGAGTTTTTTATGCTTCTACTTTGAAACCTTGGTAGAGCTGTAAATATGTCTGTAAGCCATTTTGCTAGAAAGTATGTAGGGGTACTTATATTATTAATGATGGGTCTCATGCCCTTCCCCGGTTTATGGATTTTAGGTAACCATATATTCTGGCTATATTAGGATTGTTTTGTTTTAAACTACGTTTTTCTATGTCTGGTATTATGTGCAAGTCTGTATAGCTTCATTCACTGTTTTTGTGCATTGTTTCAATGAGTCAAATTTGACATGGGCATATTCTTTTTTGTTTAACACTTTTGTTTTGTGTAACATTCTGTCAGTGTAATCACCTTTGTCCAATATTACTATTTTATTCCCTTTATCAGCCTTTTTGTAAATAACTCCTTTTCCTTTGAGTGATGTAATAATGTTACTGTAATTTTGAATTCTATTTGGTTTCATTTTGTTTATCCTTTTAAGAGCATCCTCTGATTTTATTTTAATCTTTTCTTTCTCTTTATTAGTTAAACCTTCCATGGCAATTTCCAGATCAACTATGTACTCTTCAACGTTATTGGAGAAGTTTACACCAGTTTTAAAACCCATATTGAGTAGATAACTCTTCTTTATTAAAACTTGCTTGTGATAAATTTACCACATTGTTCTGTTTCTGTATTGTTTTTTTACTAGTTTTCTGCAAATTTTTCAATTTTGCACATTTCTTTTTCAAAATAATTACTTTTTTCTTTACTATGATTTTTATATGCTCTAGCGCATTCCTTATTAAGTTGTCCCAAATTGCATAACTTTTTGGTGACTCTCAAGTATATGTCATATAATTTCTAATCTATGTAGGCTAATTTTGCGTAATGTTTTACTTTTTCCATATGGATTACTTTCTTTTCAGCTGCTAATTGTTCTTTACTGTTATGATTATATTTAACTATTTTTGTAACAAATTTTGGGCATATGTGATGTTTAAGACACAAATTTAAAAAATGTATATCTGCAGCTATCAATCTACTTTTTCCTTTAAGTTTTATGTAGTATTTAATATCCTTCTTCAAGTTATAAAAGTTGTGGTTAAAATCTCTCATGTGTAAATCTTCCATTTTCTTATTCGGTAAATGAGTCAGTTTCTCCTAGTCTGTTCCTATATGGTTTGAGTACCTTCGTAATTCATTTAAGAACTTTCGAAAAATAAGATATTTTTAAAACATTCTGTTGGAACTCACATAGTGCAGCTTGTTAAATGTAAATTATAGTTAATCTGTCCTCTAACACACTCTTATGCTTCACTTACTTTTAAATAGTGGGACCGGTTTCGAAGAGACATCCTCTCCATCTTCAACCAACTTGACGACTTCAAGTCTCCAACCATCTTGACGACAGTCGTCAAGTTGTTGAAGATGCAGAGGATGTCTCTTATAAACTGGTCCCACCTTATTTAAAAGTAAGTGCAGCACAAGAGTGTGTTAGACTACAGATTAATTATAATTTACAGATTATAATGTTTTAATAGACGACAGATTAATTAATGTTTTCCTGGCAGAACTTTGTCTTTTGCATTGGTTTTTAGGAAGTTTTTTTAAACCACATTTGTTTACCGGAGCCAAAATGATGCTTGCCTCTTTAAAAATCTTCTGGAATTTTTGGTGTACCCATGGGTGGAATGTGAATTACTTATATTATCTCCTTTATAGCCTTTTAGTGTGATGGTGTCTTTTATTTGTTTTTGCTTTTTGAATTTTTTCTATTTTCTTGTTGAACCAGATCTATTGTGTAGCTATTTTTCTGTGCTATATCTATGATTTTATGGTACTGTGATTTATATTCTGTCTTGCTTATTGGTAGGTTTGATAATCTGAATGTGTGGCTATTGGATATGGTAAATTTATGTTGTTTTGGATTGTTGCTGTTGTTTTTATATAATTATCTGTATGGGTATCTTTTCTGAATATGCCATATTCCAATATATTGTTATTTTTTACAATTTTTATATTCAAGAAGGAAAGAACCTTGTTGTTTTCTATTTCCATTGTGAATTTAACAGTGCTGTCCTATAGGTTGAATAGTTTTATTACATCCTCCTTCCATTTTTCATTTACTATTGCAAAAACATCATCAACATAATGGTACAAAAATTTGTATACATATGGAAAAGCCTCAGCTAATTTTATTTCCAAGAAACTCATCTACGTATCTCCCAAGAATGGTGAGAGTGGGTTTCTCATTGCCAGATGTGTGTAACTACTGCCTCTGAATGTGAAGTAGGTGTTTGATTGGTGCAAATTTTGGTGAGGTTCAGATGTTGTTCTATTACTTTTCTATGTAGGTTTATTGAGGTTAGCCATTTCTTTACAATATTTATTAGATTTTCTTTGGGGATGCTAGGAAACAGAGAGATCACATCATAAGAAACTAGCAAATCCTTGTTTTCCAGTTTCACATGTCTCATTCTATCTATTAATTCTGATGACTTTATGCCTTGGTTTTTGTATTTTGGTAAAGTATTATAAAAAAGCATTTGGCTAAATTGTATGTGAGTGAATTTATTGTGTCTACAATAGGTCTCTTTTTTTCTTCCTTGCTCAGAATTGTTACTTTCGTTAACAATTTTGGAACAAAGTAACAATTATGAGAAAGGAAGAAAAAACGATCCTATGAGACAACCCTACAACACCTAGAATCTGTGACCTACCTAAAATACATAACTGTTAATACAATGATACCTATTGTATCAGTCGTCAAGTTGGTTGAAGATGGAGAGGATGTCTCTTCAAAACCGGTCCCACCATATTTAAAAGTAAGTGAAGCATAGGAGTCTGTTAGACGACAAATTAGGGCTGACTTGTTTCCTTGCAACATGGGAAATATTTAAAAATGAACTAATGTTACGTGAATTAAACAGTAAAAAATTTCAAGCCAATGGTGTTGTTGCTGTCAGTCATTGACATGCAAGGTCTAAGAAAACCTTGTCATGACAGGAAGAACTCTGATACAAAACCTAAACCAAATTATATCACTAGTTTGTCTGATTTGTATACACAGTTAAACAGAGATGTTGCAATTGAACTCAGCATTGTAGTATCAAGTAACAAGATTGATGTATTATTTTGCATTGCATAAACAACTGCTCAACTGTCTCCACAAGAAAAATCTAAACTGATATTGAGAGCAGAAATGGTTGAGCCATTGCATTGTATTTTCTTACAAAGGTTGGTTTGAGCTTTACACATGCCAGAAAACTCTAGTGCAAAAAATAAAATTCTGAACATTTGTCACAGAGGCCTGAATTTCATTTCAAATGCCTGCTGCCTGCATCACTGTCATGGCCTAGAAGGGATTGCTAGTACAGCTTATTGGAAGTCATGTGATTACTCCCACTTGGCTCTTGAGAGAGACTCCAGCTCAGCAACATAGATATTGAGAAATGTTGACACTCCTACCCATATGTTCGCTGGGAACTTCTGTATGGGTTGTTGGTTGTGAGTTAACCTGTTTGGCTAGTCAAAATTCTAACTCTCCTTTCAGCATTGGAATTTTCCTAACTTCCTTTCAGGAACAATAAATGATTGATTTAGAGGAACATTACTGTAATAATTGTTTAATGTATATGACTTATGAATTCTTTAGCTTTAGGTGGGGAAGGGGTTGAGCTATAGCTACCGAAGTTAGCTGCTGCCTTTACTGAGAAAAATATTTTAATGTTTTATTATTCCAGTAATTTCTGGTTTTTGTAAGTTTTAAATGCCAATGCCTGTTGATTTTAGAAATATTTAACTATTGTTTGAGCAGTATGTTGCAGTGCTTTGTAGAATGTTAATAAATCTGAATATTTACCATTATTTGTTGGTGTAAATTCTTAAAGGCACCTACTCATGCCTTTACATATATAAAGCTAGGTCTCTAGGGTTATGGGAACCTCCAAATGTGGTTTCAATGCTGTTATATGCTACCCAGTCGAACAGAACAATAACCAAGGAAGATGGCCAGTTGAAGGAAGTGTGGCATATAGATTTTCTGGTTTTTGACATATCACAAAAAGAGTCTCCCTTTCTGGCAAAAATGAAACAAACTATCATGTTTTATTGAAAATTTAATTTTGGAGAAAGCATTGATACTTTCTATTAATTTCCAGCTCAGCAAATGCTACACCAGCATTTGAAGGTCGTGGAGGAGAAGAATTGGGAACAGAGCTCAGTAATTCTTTAGGAAGAGCTTATCATTCACATGAGGCATTTGATCTGACAGCTTTGTGTATCTTTTCTGGACAGCAATGCTGGAAATTGTATGTTGATATACTGGTGAGTTGGAAACACATTGCTTTAAAAAATAAGGTTGGATATAGCAAACTCTTGTGCTAAATCTATTACTCAAATTTCAGAATGGCATAATAACTTCAAAGATAGCAGCATATCATGAAGAGTGATTACATTTGGCAATGAAGTTTTTCCTTTAGCACTAAAGTTATGGCCAAAATGATGACATTATTTTGTATTGGAGTTCAAAAGTAGCTAATAAATACTTTGGCACCCTGATTTAGGTCTAAAGTTACTGTATTTTTATCTTGTTTCAAACCAATTTTGCAACTTAACTTTCAGTTTGCATGCCTGCTTATGTTAATAAACAGAATGTTAAACAATGATCACATGTTTTTCATTTTGCTCATCCCCTGTATATCCTCTGTACATATTGACACAAATGAGACAATTAATTAATTGTAATTTTAATGTAATTGTAATCATCATACCTTTCATTGCTTTATTTATAATCAAAGAAGTTATTAAATATACATTTTGTTTTATTAATTATAATACTATAATAAATCATATAATGCTAGTTTATTAACATATTACATTTTTCTGAACTAGTTTGAATGATTCTTCTAAAATTTTGTCTAAATTAGGCAATATCATTTTCAAATTATTAAATACAAGAATTCTAGAAGTTTAAAATATTTGTAGAAGTGACAGTTTAATAATTCAAAATAAAACATTTACATTAACAAAAGGTAAAACACAATTTATGAATTTCATAAATATTCATCAGCAGTGTGATTACTGTCTAATTATGCATTACTGAACATTACTCTGTTCCCTTATTAATGACTTATAATATTGTTTGAATTTTACATATAAGTGACAAATATTGAAATGCATCATGCTTAGTGAGCTCTGAACCGTATGAAGAGGTAAAACATAATATAGAAGGAAACCTGACCAAAATTTGATCATTCTTTGAATATATAACACATGGTATCCCACAAGGGTCAAAATTAGGACCTTATTTATTTATTTTGTACATAAATGATTATTTTTAAAAAATACAAAATGCAGGAGTTGGATGTTGGTGGTGTATCTATTTGAACATTATGATAGGAGTTGTTGTCAGCTATTGGGACAGAAATTTTTTTTTTTTTTTTTTTTTTTTTTTTTTTTTTATTTTGAGAAGGATTAGGAATGAACATAGTTTTCAGTCACTTGTAGTTTTTGTGTTCATTTTATGGTGGAAATCTCCAGATCTTTGCTTAGACTTATACATAAGCGGGCATTTGGTATGAAATCATACTTTCCATCACCATGAACAATGACAAGTATTTTTCCCTTGGAGGTGCTGATAAACCAGCATTACTTTAATCGGTTCAGCTTTTTGGATTTTTATTTCTAATGTGTATGTAGGTCTTGTCTTCATACTGCCAAAGATATAGAAAATAATTTTCTTGCATTGAGTGTATATTGTGCTTTTCAATTGGTACTTTTCAGTTACTTCTGCTTTTTTTCCATTTGAATTCCAAATCCCAAAGTATTCTCACAAGGCTTATGTGACTTATTTCAAATTTTATTCATTTGTTTAACCTTGTCTGCAGTCTTCCAATCATAGTCACAGCTCTCTCTTGGGCATAGAAATTGTGGATTGTTGAAGTCATCCATATCTCTGGTTCTTTTGGGCACGCGCTCTCTCTCTCTTTCCCCCCCCCCCCACTATCCTTCAGAATACTACAGATAGAATGTACTGACATTCCATTAGCTTTTGTAAACCTGACTTGTACCTTCTGATTTTCTTGAAATAATCAGGTGAACAAACTTCTTTCTTATTGTAAATTATAATTAATCTGTCGTCTAACACACTCTTATGCTGCACTTACTTTTAAATATGGTGGGACCGGTTTTGAAGAGACATCCTCTCCATCTTCAACCAACTTGACGACTGATATGAGAAACTAACATCTATGAGGACCTGTGACTCCGTCCTGGTTTCTTTATAAACTGGAAATTGGTATTACATTCTCCTATAATGTCGAAATTCATAAGATGATTCATAAACATAGGGATCATTTTATGAATTTCGACATTATAGGAGAATGTAATACCAATTTCCAGTTTTTAAAGAAAAACACCACCAGGATGGAGCCATAGGTCCTCATAGATGTTAGTTTCTCATACTAGTCATTAAGTTGGTTGAAAATGGAGAGGATGTCTCTTTGAAACCGGTTCCACCATATTTAAAAATAAGTGAAGCATAAGAGTGTGATAGACGACAGATTAATTTTAATTTACATTTAACAAGCTTCACTGTGTGAGTTCCAACAGAATTTTTTAAAAATGTCTTATTTTTCGAAAGTTCTTAAATGAATTCTTTCTTATTGTTCGCTTTTTGTTTCATAAACTCATAAACTTTCAATGTATTTTGCAGCTCTGACTGTGCAAGGTTTCCTGCTTCAATTTCGAACTAATGGGAGGCACAGTGTCTTATTAGTATTAAGATTGACTGTGGACACAACTTGCGCATACAACAATTTATACAATTTTAGAGACTACCACCAGACTGTGCAGAGTAATGTACATAAAAATTCCAATATTGGTTTAGTCTAATCAGCACCATGTGTTGGGAAAGAAGGTGATGAAACATCACTAACTACGCTAATTCTTAAGGAAATAGGCCAATATTCCTGGCAAGACTTATAACACTCCCCTGGATATATATATATTATAAATGGAATATAAAATAACACAATGAACAATGTAACTAAAATAACAATAACTAGTAAGCATACTAAATCTGTGACTTTCTAAGTGTTTTATCCTTTATCTGCTTATCTATTATCTAGTTATATAATATAAATGAAAAATAAAGCACTATTAACAATGTAACTAAAATAACAATAACTAGAAAAGCAGAAAGAATAAAACGCTTAGAAAAAGTCACAGATTAGTAATCACTATATTTCAAAATGCTTGCTCTTCTATGGCAGGAAGACAAGTCAAATTTTGTAACATCGCCTTGGACAGATGTCATAATATAAGAAGTATTAAATAACAAAAGCTTAGTAATAACAGTTAAGTATTAACATTTAAGAGAAATTGAGTCGAAATAGTAACATACACACCACTAAAATTGAATTAAATGGAAGACTAGTTTCGGGAGCCATCGCTCCTATCATCAGTTCCTGGTCGACTGCCGGCCTCGTTGTTTGTGATAGATCGATTCGTCTCTGGTGGAGGTTTGATGAACTTTTGTATTAGTACATCACTTGGCGGGATTTCAAAATTAAAAACTTTCTCCTTATTCTTCCAAATATAGATATTTTCCCAGACTGTAAGTTCAGTTTTTCCTTTAATATATTTAAGTAATTTTGGGTTTTTATTAATGTTATGTTGTTCTTTCCAAAAGTGCCAGGCTACCGCCGATTTTTCTTCTTGTTTTTGATTTATATTCCTAATGTGTTCTTTGGCTCTTGTTTTTATGTTTCTTTTGGTCTTTCCAATATAAACTTTATCACAATCATTGCAGTTCATCTGATATATTCCTGATTTATCTTCATCTTGTAGGCTATCTTCTTTTTGTTTTGAGTTAAGGATATTTTTAATGGAATAATTATTTTTTGGAGTCAGAACAATGTTGTATCTTTTAAAAATCTTTTGAAATTTATGAAAGGTTGATGGATGGTATGTGAATTTTTTGTATGTCCTGTTTTTTTCTTTGATAGGAGTAAGTGTAGTGTTGTCTCTAATTTTCTTTTTCTTCTTCTCTCTGTCTATTTTCTTGTGTACAACTTCTTGTTTGAAGCCATTCTCTGTAGCTATATGTATTATATTATTCATTTCTAGTTTATATTCCTCCTTGTTCATTGGAATATTAACCAGTCTGTATGCAAGACTATTTAAAACTGCATGTTTATGGGGAATTGGATTAAAACTGTTACATTTAATGTAGTTATCTGTGTGTGTAGGTTTTCTGTATATGCCAAAATTTAGATGATTTTCTTTTCTAATTATCTTAATATCCAAGAATATTGGTTTTATATATATATGAATGTATAAAATTTGTATAGTAAGAACCCATAAGAGCATTCACAAACATAATAATTATAACACAATTATAATAATTATAACACAAACATAATAATTATAACAAAGCAAAAGTATTATAAAAATAGGTTGAGGCTCTTTGGGTAGTAGTATTGAAAATAATGCAAATTAATTATCCAATAATTATCTCACACAATTAAAAAAATAAAAGAAAATACAAAAATAAATGAAAGAAATTAAATCCTACCTTATAAACAATGTTCTTTATTCTGTAAAAGAATATAAAATAATGAACTTAAATGCAAATAGATATATTTGTATATTGGTGGCTTCATCATGTAATTTTAAATTAATATTTTGATAAATCCATTGTATGCATTGATAATTATATATGTGTGTGTATTGGTACTTCTCTTTTTATAATTAATCACATAATTTTAGATTTAAATATTTTGTGATGAAGCTTTTGTAAATTTACTATAAATGATGAATCTGAAACTAGATTTTGAGAGCAGTTAGTGCATGTGATCCTGAAATGATTTGTACTTCTGATAACAGCATTTGTTTTTTGTGTTTGTAGATCTTGGAATGTGGGGGAAACTTGTTTGATGCAGTATCCCTAGCAGTGAAAGCAGCCTTGCACAATACACATGTTCCGCAAGTAAAGGCTGCTTCCATGGATGGAGCCTCAGTGGACCTGCAGCTTTCAGATGATCCATATGATTGTCTACGCTTAAATGTGTCTAATGCCCCTTGTTTAGTTACATTATGTAAGGTAATGCTACCAAACTATAATTACTAGAAATAGGATCTTTAGGTGTTGGAAAATAAATTTAATAATATGAGGAAAAATATCCTATTAGAATCTATTGAATATATTCACACTAACTCCACTTATACAACATTGGGACATATCAAAAGAGAAGAATAAAACTTTAGTTAAAATGAAATGTAACAAAATTGTAGATAATGGAAGAAACACAAAAATTACAAAAATGCATTAAAGCAGCTAAAAGATAAATCTGTGATGTATATAAAGGTGGACAAGAAAAATAAAATAGCCATTTTAGACAAAAATGATTACATAAGCAAAATAGCAATTTTGTCAAAAAGGGAAGATTACAAACCAATAAAAAACAATCCTCTCAATAATTGCAACAAAAATTTAATAAAGCAATGAAGGAAGTTGAAATATTATTCACACCTGAAAAACGGTGTCACACAAAGCAATCCAGTACTGTGTAAGACTTTATACTTCCTAAAATCCATAAAAATTATAGCATAATGAGACTAGCAATTAACAGTATCAGTTCATCCACATACAAAAAGTTAAAATATTAAATAACAATTTCAAAGCTTGGGCATCAAAAATTCATGTGATATATAGTTGAAAAACATCAAAATATTGAAATTTCAACAGGAAATGTAATGGTGTCTTATGATGAAAATCCTTATTCCCCAGCATCCCAATAGAAAATCTCGTGTAAACGTTAAAGAAATGATTAACCTGTTTAAATTTACAAATGGATGAATTAGAAGACTTACTAAAACTTAATAACACACATTCAGTAAAATTTCTTCAATTTTAATCAAAAATATTACCAACAAGTTTTTGGTCCAGCAATGAGAAACCCCTTGTCTGCATTTCTAGCAGGTTCATGAGCTCTGTTGCACTACATATTACCAAAGCCTTCCCATTAGTTTTCAAGACATGGTATAGGTGTGTGGGTGATATATTTGCAATAATTCTATATAAAAAATCAATAGAAGCTCTGAAATTCCTTAATTTACAATGTAAATTTATACAGCTTAACTCTGGAAGAGGAGAAAAGTCAGTGGCCCCCATTCCTAGATGACACACTGAACTTTGGAATTCATAGAAAACACACACATACATGCTCACACACAAAAATTACATAAACAATAATAGTTATACTCCATTCCTCACAAATATGTGATGTTCTAAAGCTTGCAGCTTAACACACAAAATAGTTAACATTTCACTCAACAGAAACAGAGTACAAAATATAATATCAACCAATTATTTAATTCAGCTATAATCAATAGTTTCAACAAAGACACAATAACAAAAAAATATCAATAAATTTAAAAGACAAAAATCTATAAGAGAGGTTTCCACACTGTAGAACATCAAAGAAAGATACAAATTCAAAAGTTTCACATATCATACAACTTATCACAACAAATTCAATAGGACATTCAAAGAATATGGCATAAAGTTAGCCCCAAAGAACAAATATAATATCAAAAATGTATTAGGTTCCATAGTAAAAGACACCATACCAATAGAACAGAATCAGGAATTTATGAAATTAAATGTACAGATTGTAATAAAAAATGTATTGAAAAAACAAAGAGAAATTTAGAAATTTGGAGAAAGGAACACTTTGCGAATATTCATTTGAAAGAAATAGATTAATCAACAGTGGCAGCTCACTTTTGGTCCAAAAATTATGAAATTATACCAGAGGCTAAATTTCTGAAACAACTTTACAAAAATAATAGAGCTATCTACTCAGGAAAAAAAAATTTCACCCTGAAAAATAGAGAAAACTTAATGAATTTTGATCTTTCAATCATGGATAAACTGAGAAAATTCCTATTTGAAACATCAGAGGCTGTCACAGAAATGCCTTTGGATCCCGCTACCACATTGAGTAGTCTTGTCCCCAGCTGATGATGGAGACGATTATCCTTGAAACATGTCCTAATGTTGTACAAGTAAGTGGAGTTAGTGTAAACATATTTAATAAATTCTAATAGAATATATTACTACTCTATTGTCGATAGCTTCCTTAGTACAATTTAAAAATATGAGGAAAGTAAAAAATTATCCACATTTTTGCCATAACACATCTTTAGGTTTGTCACACTACTTTGCATGCTTAGAGTTGATACTACTGTAGTCAGTGATTGAAGTTTGACCTGGATTGTGTCATTTTCTTTGTTGCTGTGCATTAGCACTGTGCACCAAGGAGGAACAAAGAGCAGTGATCTGATTTTTTGGTCAAAAGTTGTGTTGTGGATTGAAATTCATCAGAAACTTTCAACACAATGTGGGAGCAGTGCTTTATTGTGTTGAAGCATGTATGGGTAGATTGAGAAATTTGAAATTGGCTGGACAAGTGTGATGCACAAAGAGGGAGAAGGATGAAAACATATCTTTAAAAAAAAAAAATATATGGAACTAACACAGTGAGGCCAAGTCATATGAATTTATTCAGGGAGAAGGATGTCTGTCAACCTGCATGAAAAGATTCAGCAGGCTCAAGAGGTGATAGTGGTGAACCAACAAGTTGCCATCAATGAGATAACATGTTCTCTGCAGATAACCATAGTTCTGCCAATCAAATCATCCACAATAAGCCCATATTCCATAAAGCCTGTTCAAGATGAGTACCAAGAGAACTTACTGGAAAGGACAAGCACAAATGTGTTTGAGATTTATCAACCTTATTCAACCAAAGACAGTTAAGGTACATAATTTTTGAGTAGAACAGTCATAGGGAAAGAAACATAGGACCACCACTATCAGCCAGAATCCAAATACCAAAATATGGAATGGAAACATCCAGGATTGTCAAAGAAAAGGAAATTCAAGATTCAATCTTCCCTCTGAAAGATGAGCTAAACAATTTTGTTACTCAAAAGAGCCTGTACTGAAAGACTACCTGGAAAAGGGTATGATCAACAGTGCAAGATACAGTGATTTGTTGGCTAACAATTTGAAACCAGCAGCTTGTACCAAATGCTGAGACCTGTTGTTGAAAAAAGTGTAATCATTGTTATTACTGCATGATAATGTAGTACAACATATGACCAGCCAGACCATTGAAACTGTTAACCATTTGGTTTTGGAGGTGCTGAAACACTCTGCCTAAAGTCATGATCAGACCCCTTCTGACTGTCATCTGTTGGACTGCTGAAAGATGCGTTATGAGGTAATCAATTTTTAGGGACAAAGAAGTGAGGGATATGGTGCATAAATGGTCTGTGACCAACTGAAAACCTTCTTGGAGGGAATATGCAAACCTGTAGACTGCCGGACCAAGCATCGAAAAGGAAGGAGATTATTGTAGAAAAATGACATTTTTATTCAACCCTCACTTTTGTGTAAATAGATTGCAAAAAAAGAGTGTGATAATTTTTTATTTTCCCATAGTGTAAAAAGAATGATTCACCTGCTAAGCAAAGCTGTAAATTTTAGAGTTACAGGAATCATATTGCAGTTAAATATATTACTCATGTATTCATACTTTGTCTACCATTGCTAATAATTTAGAATGTGTATATACGTGATCCATCTTAGTTGGAACCATACATCAACATCTGTGCTCTCTTGACCACATAAGGTCTACTATAGCTGAAATTACTACATTGCTATTTTCATGACCAGAACAGAAAATCAATAAGCCTTTTGAGGCCATTCAATCATTTTGTTCTTTAGATTGGGGATCACTGTATCGTTGATCCTACTACAGAGGAAGAAACCTGCAGTACAGCCAGTATTGTTATGGCAGTTATGCCTAATGGCCTTATAACAGCGGTTTTCAAGACAGGTGTTGGAAGCTTCCATCCACAAACTCTCCTGGAAACCTTATCAGTAAGTAATACATAAAATGGCAAATCAAATTGTTTAAGTATCTTAAAGTTGTTGATTGTGCAAATGGAACAAAATGATTAGTGTAGTCCATTCTTTTCCAGTCAATTTGATAATGCCTACTACTGTCAGCTCATTTACTTGAGTGATATTGAAGTTGAGCCCTTTGGCAGCAGAGGTTTATCATATAGTTTATTTTCTATTTACACATCTTTTGCAAGAGAAGAATGATGAGATAATTATTTTAAAACTTATTTAGCATTCTGTGCCAATTGTTAACCACATTTACCTTTTCAGGATGAAAAACTGGGAAAAAGCTAATCATAGGTTTGGGATGCTCTCTGCTTTTAGCCAACTGATCCATGGAAGTGACATGATGAGATTAGATTAGATTTTTATTCATTAAACAGCATTAAGATTTCATCATTTTGGATTACAAAATGTATTGCAATATTAATATTATACAACTATATTAAAAAATTCAGTGTAAATATGGGGGGAAATGTAAAAAAATACAAAGAAAAGATAAGTATAATAACTAAATCACAATACTGGCTAAAGGGTATTTTCTTAAAATCATCTATACCAGTGATTCAAATGATCCAAATCTTTATAATATGATATACAGACTCAAATAAACAATTAAATCAGTCTCAATATTAATTAAATTTAGAATCCAACACAGTGAAACACACATTAATAATCTCTTCTGGGTCAAACTATTTAAACCCACTCTTTTTGGCTTCACTGAATGCAGCTTTACTCGGGACATATTTCATGGACTCTGGTCTACATCCTCAGCTATCATATTCTCTCTCGTTCTCTCTCTTGTTGCTTGTTTAATCTTTTCCAGCATTATGTTACCTTCAAGACTCAATATTTATTTTTACCACCTTTTTTTGTTTTTTCCTTTGAAGAACACTAGTTGTTTGACATATAGCAAGCAATAATTCTGTGAATATTTAAGGGTTTTATTCTTTTTCTGCTTCTTTAGTTATTATTTTAGTTACATTGTTCAAAGTATTACAATATTTTTCGTTTTTTTATATATATAAGCAGTAAACATTTGATCAACCTGCCTATATTATTTGCTTAATTTATTTAGCTCTGTTTTAAACAGTTATTCAATATGTAATCATTGTGTGGGGTGGCGTTATGAACACTAATCTTAATCCATTATTCTTTTTACAAAAGCTTGTATTAAAAATCTGTTTATATAAACCTTTAGTCTTTTTCAAAAAAAATATTTTTGCAGGATTCGTTGTTTTAAAAATGTAGCAAATTTTCAAACAAAATTTTCCGATATACTTTCCTAACAATCATAAGCACTTTAAAACTAATTCCCATAGACATACATGTTACTTAATAAGTGCCATTATATAAATAAACCCTAATGCTCTGCTCTGCAGGACAAACCTGGAAGAAATTGTGGACTTTAGTTCTATATTCATGTGTGCTTCAAAAAGTAACAGCAAATTCTCTGTATTACACCAAGTTAACACTCCCAGCATTTCAAACTCCTACCAAGGGAAGATACATGCTTTGAGAAGATGCTCAACAGGTGTTACGGCTTGTTGAATGGAAGTGGCATTTGAAACAACATGGTGACATTTTAGCTGTATGTGCTGTAGAAGTCCAATGAAGAATAGATATACAATTTTTTTGAGCAGAGAGTGTAAAATCTTCAGAAATTCTTATAAGGATATTGGAAATGTATGGAAATAGCTGTACTACTGAAAGAAGAGTATAAGTGTGGATAGATGCATTTAAAAGTGGAAATATGCCAGTCTTTGATGAGCAAAGCTCTGATCATCCCAGCATGACCGTTACTGATGAGAATGTGAGATGCACTGAGGCCATGATTCGAGAGAACTGGCATATTTCTGTAGAAGATTTAGCCAAGGAATTCAGTATCAGGATTTACTCATACCACTGCTATGGAGGATCTCAAGTTCTGCTGCAAACTATGTGTAATACAAGGTGGGTGCCTAGGATGTCACTAATGACACAAAATGATAGGTGTATAGATTTCCACATTGAGATTTCAGATTACAGCATCCCCATACAGTCCTGATCTTGCTCCTTTGGATTACCATGTGTTTGGACCCATTAAGAATGCTTTGAGCAAATGACATTTTTGAAGTGATGATGAGATCAAAGAAGTGGTACATTCTTGGTTAAAGAAACAATGAAAAGCATTTGTTTTTCCAATGAAATAAAAAAAAGTTGGTGCAACAGTGTGAGAAATATATTGAAAAGGAGGGTATTATGTCAAAAAATGACATAATTTTTGCGTCTCTAATTGAAATATATATTTTAAAAAATACAGTTTGCTGTTACTTTTTGAAACAGCCTTGTAATAATAAAGAATCCATAATTAATTAGATTAAACTTGAGTAGATTTAATAATAAAATTCAACACATTACAGAGAAATAAATGTATACATAATATACAGCATTTAAGAATAAAATTCAATATATTGTATTGCTTTAGTTTAAGTAAATATACATGTATATATAATATATAGTAAATTCCTGATTGATACTTAATGATACAGAAAAGTAATTTATGTACTTACTGTTTTGAATACCAGTCGTATAAATAATTTATTGCAACTATCATTTCTTAAAAACATTTTAACTAAACTAGACCTGCACACAAGCTCTTGCTCACTTGGATGGTTTACTAAGTATGTATTAGTATTAAATTTTTATGAATAATTTAATTGAAACTGAATTTATTGTAGAGCCTGGAGGAGACTGCTACATTCTTTCGGTGTAATCCCATTACATTTATTGCTTACTGCAACACTTCTGGAAGATGCCAACGCCTATAGTTAAGCTATTTTTATTGAAGTCTTAGCCACACTACTGTAATATTGTAGTGTGACTTGTAACTTCTGTGATTAATTGCTGATCTACCTCCAGCAGTGACTGAATATAATCAACACAATACACTTCGAGGACAAGATGTCCTGCATTTGCTGCATCTTCCACACTATCATGTCCTTATTCGAGGGCTGAAATCCAGCAGGCTACCATCTGATATGACATGGTTTCATTGCCACAAGCTTCGTGGGGACCTGTATGGCATTCTCTTGTGCTCCTGCCATGTGCCTTCTCAATTTAAATCCATGCAGACAGCTCACTTTTAGAAAACATTATTTTACGCTGATACTTGACAGGTTTGTATTCATCCATCAACATGCACTGCACTAGTGATGCTGAGTCTGTTGAACAGCTAGGGCTTTCCTCTATGAGAATAACAATGCCCTCATATATGTATTAGCAACAAGGTTGGAAGTATTGCCACTACTTTCTTTCCTACCTTGTAATTATCATTACTGCCATAAACTATAAGAGCAACTGATTCAAAAAGATTAAAAAAAGGAAAAAAGAAAGAAAACTTCTGCCCAGAAGAGCAATTTACCTAATTACATTGTAATGTAACAAATCCAAAATTGTTACTTATTACAAGTTTATGAAACTTGCTTTGTATTAATTTGAAATGAGATTTGATAATAAATTCTCAGATAGATAGAGATAAAATATCACTCAATACTTTTTTTCCTTCTTAAGAACTTTTTTTATTTTCCCCCACATGAAATTAAAAAAAAAAAAAAAAAAAAAAATTTTCTTCTTCTTATGGTAATGATAACTTTTTTCTTTGATTTTCGTAAGTACTTGGAGTATATTACATATGAAACATGTTGCATTATGTTGCAGGTTGGACAAGCAGTAGGTCTGGACTTGAATAAAGCTCTCAGTGCTGCCTTGCAAGAGGAAGAAAAGCAGGGTAGCACCAAAGAAAGATATGGTTTTCTAAAGTGAATTTTGAAAATCTAGAAGTTTAAAGACTTTTTTAAGTTTGTGTGTGAACTCAGAAGTACAAAATGACTAGCTGTGAAATATGGAATGTTGAAACAATGAATAAACATTTTTTGCATTCAGTGAAATAACAAAAGAATAGGATAGCAAAGGTGCTTTCCTTTTATTTTAAATTATTTTACTTTACATCGAGCATTAAAAGTAAATTATTATCCTTTGAGCAGTAAGATAATCATTGAGTGCACTATGCATCTAAAGCTTCAGCATCTGGGCTAATAAGGTCTAAACAAATTTAATTTCAAAGGCATATTTTTATATACTTATAATGTGCATTCTAACTATGCCTTCTACTTGCTGTGCAGATTGATATTTGTAATATATGATAATCTGTTCCTGTAAAAAAATATTTTCTAGTGGAAATACATTTTTTGTTAACACTGTTGCAGTGGGAAGAAATAATCAGTGTTATGGATAAATAAGTTAATTCTTCCCTTTCTGAATTAAGAGATCACCATCATAAAACATTATTTTAACACAGGGTTTCTTTCAGAAAAATTGCTCTGAAGGATATTCTGAACTTTTGAAGGGATAGAGATAGAATAAAATTGATAAAACATACACTAAAAGTTACGTATATTCGTAGCTACTATGTGAGAATAGAAGGATATACAAATAACATATAAATACATCTTTTTATTTACAGTATTAAAACATGCACATATACACACACACAAAGACATGCACACACAGATATATAACTATTGTTGGATGGTGCTATGTACTTTGACATGTACATAGTTGCAGTTCTCATAGCAATTGAATTCTTTTTAACCTTCCAATATCCTGTATAGAAATTCATCTAGAACATTTTCTTCTCTGATAGATATTCTCATGCATTGATCCAATTAAGCATCTTCCAGCTGGTTTCTTAATGCAGTCTTTATTTGATTTATAGTACTATTAAATGATCTTTCAACAGTAGCTGTTTATTATACCATCAGCAGTTTAATACTAACTTTTGTAAGTTATTCACTGTCTTTCACATTTGAATCATGAATTTAAATGATTTAATATCAACCTGTGAATGGTCTTCATCAAAGTCAGATAAGTAATGGCAGATGGAATCCATTGCTTGTTTAATAAATCTTTTACAAGAGCCAGTTGACACCATGTCTGTGAACCTAATAAGTGACTGGAAGCAGTTTTTATTTTCATCAATAGCTGATTTTTTTTATAGTTTTTACTTAAATACTCTCCATGAGCTGCATAAAAGTTGCAGTTTTTTTTGCATGGACACTTTTTATAAATCTTCAAAAATAGAATTTACATTAGATATTCTTGTAATTATTTTAAGGAATGCTAATTGAAGATAATTTCTTTGCAGACATTTGCTTCCATTAAAGACAGCTCACAATATCTCCACCAGAAGGCAAAGAGCTAAAGCAAAAGGGAATTTCTGCATTTCAAGTAATACTCTTCCTGCTAAAGAAGCTAGGCTTGTCCCATGCATAGGTAAATGTTCACATGTTGTCATTATTGACTTATAACATTTCTTAATTGTGTTGATAGTATTAAAA
This sequence comes from Metallyticus violacea, assembly GCA_030762175.1. Taxonomy (NCBI): domain Eukaryota; kingdom Metazoa; phylum Arthropoda; class Insecta; order Mantodea; family Metallyticidae; genus Metallyticus; species Metallyticus violacea. The sequence goes on from CM060830.1 coordinate 51,856,747, forward strand.
TTACTAACTCAATGTACATTTGTTGGTTCTGGAATTATAAGTATAGGATCTTTAAAAATCTGTAAGAACAGTCTCTTATTTAGTAGAGTGATGAAATTTTAGTTTTACTGGGATTATTTGTAGATTCATTAGCCATTGGTGAAATAGGTTTTTTCCTAAGTTTATATGACGTAACTTTATCAATTTCTTCCCCCATGCATTCTAATAATTCATATGCTTTATTTTCGCTACAGCATGTTGCTCTTTATTCTGCTTCTGAAACCAATCATTTAAACTTGAAACACATGGTGCTGTCAAACCTTGCTCTAGTGATTCATACTGCGTTGTATGAGGAATTTTCTCTTTAATCAGAAAATACAATCTTCTCATTAAATTTATAAGTATATTCCAATTTTGTTCAATTTCAGTTTTAGTTTACTGATATAACACAAGCCTATATTCCTGTATTCATGCATTGTGCAAATTTTCCTTTGTAACTGCATGTCTAACAAATTCACAGTTATCATACTTTTCCAGTTTTCCAATTTCTCCAGTTGCTTTTCTAAAATGTTCAATGATACATTAATAAGAACAGCTGTTGTTTTTTGCTGGATAAATAAGTCATTTTATAGTACAACATACACTGTAGAAAGCATCTCCTTTAGTTTTGTCATAAATAAGCCGTCTATTTAAATGTAAATTAGAACTTGCACAATGAAGCCAATCATATTAATTGATATAATTGTATGATTCAGTTGAACTACACACTCTTAAAGTTTCACTTACTTTTCATAAATGTATGGAACCGGTTTTGAGAACATTTAGTTCCCATCTTCAGCCAGGCTAAAATTCAACTGTCGGATCATTCGTTGAGCTGTGGGAATGTATATTCTGCTCTGGTGGCGGTATGATAAACTTGTAGTTTATGTTTTCATCCCCGGCAATGTCGAAGTTCATTATGCTGTCTTTATATTTGTAGATGTAGAACCTGGGAGAAAATCTACATCTACAAACACAAAGACAGCATAATGAACTTCGACATTGCCGGGGATGAAAACATAAACTACAAGTTTATCACACTGCCACCAGAGCAGAATATAATTCCCACAGCTCAACGAATGATCCGACAGTTGAACTTTAGCCTGACTGAAGATGAGAACTAAATGTTCTTGAAACCAGTTCCATACATTTATGAAAAGTAAGTGAAGCTTTAAGAGTGTGTAGTTCAACTGAATCATACAATGATATAAATTAATAAGCCATCTATATTTGATATCCATGAAGACTTAAAATTATGTACAGGGTTAGGTTTTACCTCCTTTGTGAAATGCTGAAAAGATTAAGCAGCTACTGTTCCTGAGTTCCCTAGTGCCTAGTAATGTTCTCCACCATGCTTCTTCAGACTCTCAGGGTGATATAGGGCTATATTATTGTGCTAAACCACTTCTTACATCTTTACCATAGGGTCGCTGAAACAAAATATTTAAAAACAGATCACAATAACAATATTATTTATTAATCCATCACTGTGAATAACAACAGAGCATTTTCTCTTATGAGGAAGCTGCAAGATATTTGCTAAAGCTTGAAATTCCTCCATATCATCACAAGGATTACTACCAGACAACAGACTGAAGAGATCTTGTAAGTAGGTAACATACACCTGCACATGCATAGAAAGACTCAGTCGTTCCTCTCCTCCTACTTTCCTCCCTCTGCATCTTGTTCTGGGAGGGAAAAGGGGGGGGGGTCAGGGAGCCAGATAACAACAGTACTGGCTGCAGATTATGAGATGTGCTTGCACGTTATCTTGAGAGTCCTCTTGAGGTGTCTCAGTAGTAAAAACAGGCATTAAACACTATTAAAAAAATTGAGAGCAGATACTGTAATTTTTTTTTGCTTGTGATTTACAGGATAATTATTATCCTTCATACTGGAATTATTACTGTTAGTTTATCAGGTTTTACTTCTTTAATAAAATAAGAAAGTGAAGTTTCTTCTTTTCCCTTATGTTTATCACTCTATTTTACAATTCAGGTCACATTGCACTTAAACATGAGCATGCTAAACTGGCTACTGGGTTTATCAAACAAACATTTAGGGCAGCAGACTACTGTTGATTGGCAATTGTATTAGAGAAAACGAAGCACACATAGATAAATGAATGAATGAATAGTGTTTAATCCAGTTTTTGCTACTGAGGCACCACAGGCGATGCATACTGATGATACATGAGATGAAATGAATATTGGGAAAGGATTTCTTTTTTTTTTTTTTTTTTAAGGAAGGAAATATTCCAGGCCTAAGTTCAGGTACCTCACCAGCATTTGCCATTTATCAGGACTGAGGAAAGCCTTAAAAAACCTCAGTCAGGGAGGACAGTCCTGGTTGGATTCGAATCCCAGACCTCCTGCTCATGAGTATGCCTTAACAACCTTGGCCACTCATGGCAATGCACACATAGATAAATGACAATATTCATCAACAGAAAAGATGTATTATGTTCAGGGCCATATTTAACAATTTTGCTGCCCTGGGTTAATTTCAAAATTCTGACCCCTCCCAAAGAAATTAGAAATGAAAATTTAATTGAAGAAAGATAATAAAATGAATTAGCAATATACCTATTAAAACATGAAATAAGAAATAATACTTATAAATATATGATAAGATTTGTAACACTTTTAATGCCAATAAAATTGTGTTTAACTTACCAACATGAGGTCATTGCTGAAGAGATTTTTCTTCATGACATCTGTTCGGAAAAGGAATCAATCACATCAGCATAGTCTATGGTTTTTAAGAGCTCACCAATTCTCAGAAGAAAAAATTCCAGTAAGCTTTCCTTGGAAAGGGAAGAATGAAGATACTTTTGATTTGTCGCAGTGACGAAAATAATGCTGGCTGAACTATTTGAGACAGGGATGCAACAGGTATAAATGTAAACTTATGTTCACATATCGATAAAATGAAATGAAAGAGTTCATTATGTCCCATAAAGGGCTAGGGCCTCCTGCTAGAGGGAAAAGTTCATTTTGTGACTCACATGCTGAACTATTCCATGTAAGGTATTCTACTGAAAAAATTTATACAGTTTTATAGTTTCTTACCCTTTTGGAGTCCATGCCACTTCTCACTCCACACACTTCTATTGCAGCTGATGGATATACTTTAAGTCCTTCTGTCAAATAGATGAATTGATTTCTTGAACAGTTTTAGGAGACTCTCTTGAACTAAGAATAGTAGGGAAGAAATTAGTTTGTGATTGGCCTTTGGGCTGTGTTTATGCTGGCGACTCAGCTGGCGAGAGGCTCATCGAATCAGATAACAAAAATATATTATTGTCAGAGGTATGACATCATTGATGTTGCAATGCTTCTGCAGTTACAAAGTTTAAAATTACCCAGTAGCAATGCGTTTTCAGTACACTGATCTAATTTCTCGTATGCAAGTATTTTATTAACAGAGATGGTTGTGCATTGTGTCATTCATCAAACAAAAGTGATCTGTAGAATCTTTTGATCAAAAGTGCACATTTTTCTATGTGTACCTATTATTTTCATACATGCTATTCTCTTGTGCCAATGCATCCAAGTCTAGCTTATGATTTCTGCCTCTAGATGGCACTATATAGGTTCTACAAAGAAATTTGCTACCATTGCAACAATTTAGAAAATATAACCATGGGAAATATTTAAGATAAAATGTTCAATTATGTAAGGACATATGAGTTTTTGTCATTCATATAAAAATATATACCTTAACAAGGATAAATATGGAGTGTAAAATGTGTTTTAAATCATAGAGGAGCAGGAAGAAGAAGTTGATGATGAACTCGGAGGAATGTAGCTGCTGAAGATGGATAGCGAGTAACGGGATGCGGCAACAACGTACTAGCCCGGCCATGTGGTAGTAGGAAGTCAGCCATAAAGTAACTTCTCCCCTAGTATAAATAGTTGCATAGATAAATGTTTTCTTGAATTTATGGCATGTCTAGGTGAGCGCTGTAGTGTGAATGTAGAGCTGCAGAGCTACCTCTTCGGATGTGAGATTTGTTATATTATTCAGAAATGAAAAACATTTTTCATATCAGTGTATGCTTTCCTGCATTTTTCTAACTCCTCAAGCTTGTGGTTAAGCATTAAAAAGTATGTTCCTACTCAAAATTCCTCCCTCGGTTCAAGTGTCCTCTTATTATGAAAATTCACAGGTTCATTAATTTCCTTTTTCTTTAATGCTTCTTACTAGAGTATTATTTAATTAATTTAGATTTTTCAATGCCAATTTCTTCAAAATGGTCATACATTTTTATGCATTTCAGTTACATAATTATGCATGGAATTATAGAACTCAACTGCTAAACTCATATCAGTATTAACTGCCTGTAACTTCTTGCATACAGCTTCATGTCTTTCTAAAACTGCTCTCCAAACATTCACCAAAATAGCCATTTCTAGTCTTTTCAGTCTGTTTAACAAACCTGCAGTACTGGTTTCTTACTAGAGCTTTCTTCAATGTCACATTTCTGAAATTTGATCCCCATCTCTACTTAATTGTAATACACACCACTTCTCGAGTAAATGTGCTTATGAAGCTGTTGACAATGGAGTGGTATATGTGTAAACAATGTAATAAAATTTTGTTCACACTAACTCCATTCACTTACATAAAAACTGGACATATGTTTCGGGAGTGATCCCTCCCATCTTCAGCCTGTAGACAAACTGTTGTTAGACGTAGTGGTTGGGTCCCATGATGTTCTTGAGGCGGCATCTGTTGGTTCTATTGGGAACTTGCTGAGTTCATCCATTGGAGGGAAATCTAAATTCATCAAGTTATCCTTGTTTTTTGTAATGAAAATTTTTTCCCAAGTGGAAAGTTCAATTGCATTATGAAGTTGTTTCATTATTTTATCTCTGGTTTAATTTCATGCTTTTTATTCCAAAAGTGCGCTGCTATCGCTGATTTATCAATCTGTTTTAAGCGAATATTTCTAAAGTGTTCTTTTTTCTGGATTTCCAAATTCCTCTTCATTTTTCCATTGTATTTTTATCGCACTCTGCACATTTTATTTCATAAATACCTGACTTTTGTTCTTTTGGCATGTTGTCCTTTACTCTGCAACCTAATAAGTTCTTTATATTAAAATTGTTCTTTGGGGCTAACATAATTCCTTGTTCTTTGAATATCTTTTTGAATTTAATGGGGTAAATTGGGTGGTATGTGAAACTTTTGAATTTGTACCTTTCTTTTGCACTTTTTAGTGTGGAAACATCTAGCAGATTTTTTTATGAGTTTGTTTGAAATGCATATCACCAAAGCCTTCCATCTAATCTTCAAAACATGGTATAGGTATGTGGATAACATATTTGCAATAATTCCAAAAAAAACATACAATAGATGCACTCAAACTTCTGAATTTGCAATACAAATCTATAAAGTTCACCATAGAGGAAGAAAGAAATGGATATCTCTCCTACCTAGATGTAAAAATCATAAGAAATGAAAACTATCTTACATTTGGAATTCATAGAAAAGATACTCACACAGATAATTACATAAAAATGACAGTTTTAACCCCATTTCACATAACTATGCAATGTTTTATAGTTTAGCACACAGATTAATTAACATCCCACTCATAGAAATAGAGTACGAATTGCATTACCAACAAATCATAAAGATAGCAGAAACTAATGGATACAGCAAAGACACAGTAATAAAAATCATCAATAAAATCAAAAAACAAAAAACAATAAGAGATGTTTCCACACTAAAAAGTGCAAAAGAAAGGTACAAATTCAAAAGTTTCACACACCACCCAAATTACCACAATAAATTCAAAAAGATATTCAAAGAACAAGGAATTATGTTAGCCTCAAGAACAATTTTAATATAAAGAACTTATTAGGTTACAGAGTAAAGGACAACATGCCAACAGAACAAAAGTCAGGTGTTTATGAAATAAAATGTGCAGAGTGCGATAAAAAATACATTGGAAAAACGAAGAGGAATTTGGAAATCTGGAAAAAAGAACACTTTAGAAATATTCGCTTAAAACAGATTGATAAATCAGCGATAGCAGCGCACTTTTGGAATAAAAAGCATGAAATTAAACCAGAGATAAAACTACTGAAACAACTTCATAATGCAATAGAACTTTCCACTTGGGAAAAAATTTTCATTACAAAAAACAAGGATAATTTGATGAATTTAGATTTCCCTTCAATGGATGAACTCAGCAAGTTCCAAATAGAACCTACAGATGCCGCCTCAAGAACATCAAGGGACCCAACCACCACGTCTAACAACAGTTTGTCTTCAGGCTGAAGATGGGAGGGATTACTCCCGAAACATATGTCCAGTTTTTATGTAAGTGAATGGAGTTAGTGTGAACAAAATTTTATTGCATTATTTATTTTATACACACCACTTCTGGTTGACACCTTCACTGAAACATTTCCTAGAACTGCTAGATGCATTTGTAACATTTCTCCTCTGTGTGTAGAGGCAGTACAAATATATATACAATTTTTAGTGTTTCATATAAGTCACAATACCCTTTGGAAGATACAGCTGCATGTTGCCCATCTAAATTCAGTGAATGTGCTGAAAATGGAACATAAAATATGTACGGACAAACACTTCTAATCCATGCTTGGAAGCCACTGTATGCAGCTGCCCTATTAGCTGCATTATCATAACATTGTCCTCTGTAGTTCATAATTCGTCCTAAATCCTCTAAGTTTGTTTATCAAAATCAAAAAAATTGTTGGATCAAAATCCTGCGTATGAGATCAACAACAACAGCAACAGTTTGTTTAGAACTGGTTCACTTATCTTAGATATCTCATTATGGGATTTTTATGCCTGGAAAAATCCATTGACCCGGGCCAGATTTGAACCTGTGATCTTGGGTTTAGAAGGCAAGTACAGTTACCACTACACCACCAGGACCGACCATCAACTGTTGGCCGACTACTTGAATTGGTGGCTAGATCCCAAGATACTTTTGTGGTGGTCTCTGATGGATCTGGTAGGTACTTGCTGTGTTTGTCAATGGGTATTTTTTTTTTTTGATTGATTTATTTACGACGCTCTTTAACATCACAGGTCATCAGCGTCCCATTCAACTAAGGGCGTGAAACGGCCAACAAATTTTGCTCAGAGGCCTCTCTTTCAGGCTTGAGGTTCTTTTTCGTGCCGTAAATATACGACACGGGACCCACGGCTTTACTTCCCTTCCGAAGGAAGCCATACTTACGATTTTTACGCCCGAAAAAATCCATCAACCCGGCCGGGTTCGAACCCGCGATCTTGGGTGTAGGAGGCAAGTATGGTAACCACTACACCACCAGGACCGACGTCCATGGGTAGCAAATCAAAAGTTCATGAAGTTTTTCTTATGTTTTAAGATAAAAATGAGAAAAACTTAATGAACTTTGATTTCCCACTAGGCTGCTAAAAGGACTTCACAACCCAATAGAGCTATCCACTTGGGAAAAGATTTATATCTTATAAAATAAGAAAAAAATTAATGAACTTTAATTTTCAACCCATGGATGAACTCAGTAAGTTGTTACTAGAACCATCAGACCTTCACAAAAGTATCTTGGGATCCAGCCACCAATTCAAATACTGGGGTTTCCAAAACATTTCCTAGTGTTATGTAAATGAAATTAATGTGAACATGCTGAATAAATTAGTGTAGGGTATGATACACATTTGTTACAACAATGAATTATGCTACTACTCATTTCTTTTTCCTGGATTGACAAATGACTGCAGGTGATTAAGAAAGCACATCAATAATGAAATAGTTTTCAAATGTTATTCTAAAAATAAGGCTATAAAAAGAACAGCAGTGTGAAAATGAATAACTTTTCAATAGCCAAACAAATTCTTTTTATATAAGTTATTTCTTAAGTAAGCCGACAAAACGTAAAAGTCATTAAAAAAAGTCACTTGCTTTTGAGTCAAGTGCTCTGAAGGGACACGATCTGCAGTGTGCCATAACAATAAGGAAATTGCAAACTAAAATTCTGCAACTAGAAATGTTAATTGGAACTTGTACAGTGAATATGACAAATTATTGTTACCAAATCACTCAAATTTCACTAATTTTGTTCCACTTACTTGGACATGTTTCAAAGGCGATTGCCTCCATCTTCAGCTTTGTCCCACTGGCCGCTTCCCAGTGTGGTATTAAGATGACGCTCTGTGGCTCTAACAAACTTATTCATAAGGTAACTGTTAATAACAGCCACAATCCAAAACAACATAAACTAGCCATAATCAACAGTCTCACATTCAGTTTAACAAACTTGCCAATAAGCAAGACAGAATACAAATTGGAGTACCAAAAAATCATAGATATTGCACAAAAAAATGACTACACAATGGATCTTATCAACAAGAAAATAGAGAAATTCAGAAAGAAAAAACAAATAAAGGACATCACCACACTAAAAGGCTACAAAGGAGATCATATATATAAAAAATTCACGTTCCACCCATGGCCATACCAAAAATTCCAGAAGATTTTTAGAGAGGCAAACATCATTTTGGCCCCAGTAAATAAATTCAGTTTAAAAAACCACTTAAACACCAGCATAAAAGACAAAATTCTGCCAGGTAAGCAATTAGGCATTTATTGAAATCGGTTGCTAAAACTGTGACATGAAATACATAGGAAAAACAAAAAGTAATATTACCATACATTTTAAGGAACACACGAGAAATGTTAAATACAAGCATACAGAAAAATCAGCAGTGGCAGATCATTTTTGACAAAAAAATCATGAATTTCAAAAGGAACCAAAACTATTAAAAGCTCTTCAAAAACCCATAGAATTAACAGTATGGGAAAATATATTTATAAACAAAAACAAAGAATTTTTGGTTAACTTTGATCTCCCAAACAACAGTTACCTCATCAATAAGTTTGTTAAAGCCACAGAGCGACATCTTAATACCACACTGGGAAGTGGGACCAAGCTGAAGATGGAGGCAATCGCCTTTGAAACATGTCCAAGTAAGTGGAACAAAATTAGTGAAATTTGAGTGATTTCGTAACAATAATTTGTCATATTATAATATATTTCACTGTGAAAAATTCCATATACAAAAAACTACTTGTACAGTGAAGTTAATCATATCATTAAGATCGTTGTATGATTGAGTAAAACTACATACTCTTATTACTCCACTACTTATTTATATGTAGAATTGATGATGCAAATAAAGAGTTTGTGAAACTAGTTCTACATATTATAAACAAAAAAGTGGAGCAATAAGAGAGTATGTGTGTGTAGTTCCACTCAATCATACAGTGATCTTAATTAAACTTTGCAGTTCATGTGCATGACAATATAGTCTGGACTGATGTCAAATGGATGTGTATATTTTGTTACGCGCTATTTAACTAATTATCCATTGTTTGGATATACATCTCTAATAGTCTTAATATCAAATGAATAATAAATAATTTCTCACAAATTAAAAAATCTAGCTTCAAAAAATTTGTCCCCCTCCCCCCAAAAGTTGCAGCTATGGCCCATGTTGGCCCATGCATAAATATGGCCATGATCATATTCCTATAGACACAGGCAGCTGTAGGTAAATGTGAAACAAAAGCTTTATTGAAATTGTTCACATATGGATGTGATTGTATTCGGCACTCATTTTTGCCAAATTTCAGTAGTTCTTTGTCTAACGACAGAAAACTATAAATAAAATACTCTTAATGCCATTGCTTTGATTCAATATTTTATTTTTAAAGTATTATGTATTGCCATCAGTAATTATTCAAACTTAATCTGGAGAGTAATAACCTGCCAGTCACTCCTTTGAAAGAAACTCTCTATGTACAAAGAAAAAATGATCAGAAATTCCATTTGTTGCTTTGATATTTTATAAAAGCACCGATGTGACTATGAAATCCTGGTTTCAGTTCTTTGATAAATGTTTGCTAATTTTGAAATTGTCATTTGATGAAAACTTGTTAAATAGTAGCTCCTCATTTATTTGAATATTTATTGTAAAAAGTTTTGAACATGAAATCAGTTTCATGACAATAGAGAATAGATAAACTTATAAGCCAATTATCACAAAAGATTAGTTTGTTGATGTTACAACTAAAGGCATTAACAATTCCTTTGCTCATAATATGGGAGATGAACCTATTTTTTCCTGTGTGAAATCTTTTTTAATTTCTGTCCCAATATTGCTTATTTAATATTTAGTTCTGTTTTAATTGGCAAAATTTATTGGTTATACTCTGCATTGCAGTAATAGGTGTTGTTTTTATGACTCCTATTATTATTCTTAATGATATAAATTGTATTGTATCCAATTTAGTTTTAAGTTGCGTGTTTATTGTGAATACTATCTCACTTCCATAGAGGAATTTGGGTTTTAGTAGCTTGTATACAAGTCATTAAGGGGACCTATGGATAAGGCATGGCCAGATGGGACCACCCCCCCAAAGAAAATGCTATAATTATATACCATTTTCTCTTCTCCTAGTCAACTTTTGATACAAAAAATGACTGAAAATAGTGATGTTAACCAATTAGTTCTTAATTGTATCATACAGAATAAGTACATTTTCTCTCTACTGAGTAGCAGTAGCATGCGGGTGTTCTATTAGCGAGGTAAGCTCAAAGGCCAGCTCGAAAAATTTTATGCTTTAAACTAATGCCTTCATGGGCCAGCAAAGATTTACAAGAACTTATAATTTGTCTTCCTCCAAGATGGGTTAGCCTTTCTCATGCTTATTTCTGCGTTCTCTTGGGCAAGCAGGAAAATGGCCCATGGCCATTGCTCAGTATTCTTACTTTTCTTAGGAACCAAATGTTGACTTACACCATGCATAACTTACTAGGGGTTGTTTTCACACTTTGTTTAATTGGGTGGTTTCCTAACAGTTTGTAAGTGGGAAGTTGACTTTTATGGTGTTAACTGTTAAGTTACAAAAAAGTTTATCTGTTTGTGGCAATGAATAAAATGGACGTTTTATTGAAGAAACCATTTTTGCATCTAAGTTTAAATGTTAAGTTGGAAGTAAAATGATTTGGACCCCATCAATCCAATGTTTGTAAATTAATTGTAAATGCAAGTTTTTTCAAATAAAGCACTTCAACCTTGTCTTTATCTAAAGTTGAATTCCAAGTGATTTTAGTAATCATGGAAAATGGCACAGCTTCCAAACCTTTCTATTTTAGTATTACAAAACAAGATGATTGCTTAAAATGTAAATTGGAACTTGCACTGTGAAGCTAATCGTATTAATTGATATCATAAAATGATTCAGTTGAACTACACACTCTTAAAGCTTCACTTACTTTTAATAAATGTATAGAAACAAAGACATTTATGAAAAGTAAGTGAAGCTTTAAGAGAATGTAGTTCAACTGAATCATATAAGATATCAATTAATATGACTGCTGTTTAAAGATTCTCTTCAAAGCCTGCAAGGCTGCTTCATATCAAACAAATAACCAGATGCTGCATCCTAGGAGAAGGAAGTTTTATTAAATTAAGTATTCTTATGTGCATCACATTACAGTGTTGTAATATTAATTTTTTTCTTCTTCTCTAAATCTTGGGAAAGCATCACTTTCATAGTTTCTAAGGAAGTCATTGCCACCACCTGTATTGCACAGTAATGAAACCGGATGCTAAACACTATTTAAAATTAACTTTGATATACTACTGCCATATATAGGTGATTCTGAGAACTTTTCAAATCAATCATAATAAATTAGGGATGTGAGCATAAAATACTATGAAGTTTTTACTGATTAATAAAGTTCACTTTTCCAAATTCACAAAAATTGTTTCCACTTGTGAATAGCTGTAAAGACCCTTGCTGTTTCATTTTGGTAATTTGGTTTTAAATAAAAGAAACAATTTTTTAAGACTTTTTATTTACTATTTTTATAAAATTGACAGTTTTATTTAAACTACATTTTACAGCTTTTTCAAATATCCATGAGGAGTTACAAACAGTGCATGATATGCATTGGCAATGTCTAATTGCACTCTCTAAAGAAAAGAGCATATCTGAATTTTAAAATTTTCATTGAATTATTATCCATGTTCTCAATTTATATAAACTGAGCCTGCCTCATTAAAATTTTTGGTATCTATGTAGAAACCTCACAGAGTTTTGAATAAGTCACATACATATTTAATTATTGTCACTCTTTATTGTCACAACATATTAAACACTGAATACAGTTTAAAGCTATGAACATATTGATTGATATGTCTAATTAGATTTATTTTCAGAACTATTGTCATGTTACGGTAGGTTATCTAGCAGTACTATAACTATGCAGATCTACACATATGCATACAAATGTGCATGTATGTATGCTCTCTCTCACTCTCACTCACTCGGTGCCACACAGCATGCTTTTACACAATATAGATATACATATATACATCCATAAATAACAAAATTTACATTTATTAACAGTTATTCAATTTGCTAATGTTGTATGGCCTTTATATCATATGAAATACCAATATAAAAATAAATTTAAATAAATTGTGTATAATGAGTGTTAGAATAGACATAACATTTTGCAAATAGTCAGGATAAAAAGAATACTATAATGTTCCTCAAAAAATGCAGGAAGTGCTTCTTTTAACAAAGACCTATAAATGAAGCAAGACTTTATACCTAGGAGGTATAGCTTTAACAATTAAATAACACTGGAATATGTACATCTAATGCAGATAGCATCAATGACTGCATAAGGAAATACTGATTTCATTTTTAAACTTACGTAAAAATGCCATTTATTTTCAAAATTTACATTCACAAGGAAGTTTTTTGAAAACACTATGAAGACTGGTAGTATTTTCATATTCAGAGCTAAAATAATTATTAGTTTAAAGATAGAAACATGTTAGAATAGCTACCTATGTATTTATTACTAAATTTAGCGAAGAAAATTCAGAAAGAATAAACAATGGACCAACAGTGTGCGCAATGCTAAGGAGAACCAAGTGAATCTCATTCCACCACCATCTTGCCATAGGGTGACAAAATATACTTTGTTACTGCCCTTTATCACTGATGCATGCAACTCCAACAATGGGCACTCAAATGAGTCACCATTATATAACATATGTGAAATCTATGGAAATTGATAGAGGATCTAACTAAAAGCAAAAGTTAAATTAAAAATATGGTCAATTTTGCTTAGTTTATTAGTTAACCTTATTTATTATGATGTACTTATAAATAAGGCACAGATATTATTGTCATTTATAAATTATTGCTTTGTTGTGATTTAGCCAAAGCCACTTGTCATTTGCCACAATTGCCTAGTGTCCACACAGAAAGGAATGTAGAACTTTTACAATATTCATGCAAGAGCTAATGAAAATCCCAAAGTTTTAGAAACAAGACATGATCAACAGATCAACATTAATGGATAAGCTTGAATAATTAGTGATATATTAATCAGTTCTTTTATTTTACTTAGAGCAGTCGCAAGAGGATCATATTGTGACTTTTTGATGAATAATTAAAATATTTTGTTGGAAAAAGTTCCACTAAACTTATTTTATTGCATGTAGTTCATGAGTGATGGGACACTGTCTTGTTTTTCTCATGATACTATAGTAATTCTGGGCCCAAATGGGAAAAACTATCGTTAAACAACAATACAATTGAATGCATGAAGGAGTTCACATGTTTGGGCAGTATCATAAACTACCAAGGTAATGGAGATAAGGACATGTTTTTGGACTACTTCCAAAGCAATTTGGAAGAATACAACATATACTACTAATAGGAAAATAAGGATCTTTAATAGTAATGTTAATATATGGTAGTGAAACATGAAAAATAACAAATACCGTTACAAACTCTTTACAACAAAAAATTATGAAACCCATTCCAAAGAACATTTCAGAAATATCCATTACAAATAGAGAAATCAGCAGTGGCAGATCACTTTTGGTCAGAAACTATGAAATTTATATAAAAAAAATTATTTAAATACACTTGCAAATCTAACTATATGGGAAAAAACTTACATCATCAAAAATAAAAACTGTGTCATAAATCTCCAGACACCATCGTTGGATATATTTGATAAATTTCTTAGACTGCCTACAGAATATGCTTCTACCAATTAAAATTTTTTAAAAATTGTAAAAACTTTAAAAATTTTTTTATATGGAACTAACACAGTTAAGCTCACATGAATTAAATCTGTCGTCTAACACTCTTCATGCTTCACTAACCTTAAAAATATTCGGTACCAGTTTCAAAGATACATTATCTCCATCTTTGAAACCGTACCGAATATTTTTAAGGTTAGTGAAGCATGAAGAGTGTTAGGCGACAGATTTAATTCATGCTTCTACCAGTTGGTCTTCAGCTGATGTGGGAGTGAATGTTCCCAAAACATGTTAAATTTAAAATACCAAGTGATTGAAGTTTAAATGTCACCAAACCAACTTTATATCAATATTAAAGGTGGATTTTTTGAGGGCCCTGTCTACTGGGAGATGATGGGAATGTTAGAATAGACACAAAGTCTATTGAATAATTGATTCCCAAATAAATGTGAGTTCATGGAGGACTAATATTCTGCCCTGCTCATTTTCTTGACCTGAATCCATTAGATTTCTATATATGGGGTTGTTTAAAAGGCTATTATGTGGGTATTTCACACCTGTTGAAACATGAAATTCTTCACCAGTCTATTGAATTAGGATGTCAACAAATAGATAGTCCATGATGCAAAGCTTGGAAGCCTGTATTAGAATTCGTGGTGACCATTTTGAGCACTTTCTGTAGATTTATGGGAAGTAAGGAAATAAAACTGACTAAACACTAAGCAAAATGGACCATAAGTTTATATATACTTATTGCTTGCTTTTAGGTTCTTTCTCAATACTCCAGAGACTTTCCACATGTTTAGCAATATCCTATATTATTGCATTAGGAAATTAAAGAAAGAAAAGCAAAAAAAAGTAAAATGTAGATACCAAACTTTTCCTGATTTGAGACTAAACCTCACAAACTTATATTTTGCAAGCTAATGAAAATGGATATTGCTTTTGTATGTATATTTAATTACATTTTCCTTTCCTATTTTACAACATTATGCCTTTGTTTTAAGCTAAATAGCATAACATTTTATGGTATTAACCTTTAAAGGCTCATGCCTAAATTACGTACATGAGTATATTTGTGCAGGGTAATTTTTTGCCTTATAATTTATTCATGAGTTCACTTTTTTACTTTAATCAAATTTTTATTGTTAAGAAAGTATTCTTTTATACTGTGAGGCAATACACTTTCTACCACTTGGTCCTTGCAGATCAACTTTACACATTTAATGCAACACTTTGTTGTTTTATGTCTCTTGGCCCTTAAACAAAAGCAACATCTTCCTCCTTTTAAGATCTCATCAGATGTTTTATTTTTGCCAGCAAAGATTTTGGCAAAGACCTTATCTTCAAAGTCCTTATTTTCAAGTAATCATCTAATTGGCTCCATCCAAGTTCATTTAGGAAACTATGGTGAGCTACTACTTTTCCAATATTTTCCTGCACAATTACTTGTACATTGAGATTGCCCACATTCAACAAGAAGTAAAAAATTGTCAATGGCCAACAATAGCCCTATGGCTGACTGAGTAGTTTTGACATGTCAGATCTGAGACTTGAACACCTATTTGTGTTATTTATGAAAGGTAATGCTTTCTGGTTTCAGTGCTTTACTAGCCTGAGGGATCCAAAGGAGTGTAGTGCATTGTTGACAACAATACTACATTTATTCTTTTTAGGTATATGTGAAATAAAAGTCATCTTGTCTTTGCTGAAGTTGAATGTGCTTGAACAAACAGACTTATCCTTTGTTCTGATGAACTCTTTAGAAATCTCCCTTTTGTTCTTTTGACAGTCCCATTCAGGTTATTCTGTGATGTCAGAGTAGATCTTGTGCCAATGACATATTGGTAAACCAGTTATCAACAGTAATATTTTTCCCAGCCTGTGGTATGTGAGCTACCAATCTTTTGACAACATCGTTTATACATTCCTGATTCTATAAGTACCTTTACGTTGTTTCTGCAATAAATTTCCATATAGTTGGTAAAATGATTTAGAGTTTTTAAGCATGATTTTCAGATCATATTTTGCAGGCTTTGACTTCATAAATACCTTGAACCCATAGAGGCTGAAATGCTTTCAAATTTTTGCCAAAGTTGCATGTTCATATGCTGACTGGCAGCTGGTTACAATGTTTCAAATATCTCTTGCACACGTTTAACCATATCTAATTCTTTTGTGTCATTTCGAGTAGCTATACCATGAAATCTGAGACTATTCATAAGAAAGTGGAAGCATTTCTATACCATGGTGTCAATTTCTAAGTTAGTACAAATGTCATCTGTAGCCCAGATATCCTTGCATTCAACTGTGCAGATTTCATAACATCACAAATATAAGAGTTCCAAAGAGTTCTTTGATCTCTGCAACATCGGTAGCTGTGGCATCATGTTGTCTATCTGAATGTTTGTGTACTTCAATAACTGGTCTATTATCTCATTTGAAAATGACAAGCTCCATGTATCAATAAGTAAATGCTGTATAAGCATAAAGGTATTGGATGAATGCATAAGCTCCCACTCTTCTCAAAAAAATACTAATCGTGTAACATTTGAATTTTTTAATTTTGTGGCAAAAATTTACCCCACATGCTTCCTTAAGAGTATTGCTCCAAAAAAAAACTGACAAGAAGGGAAGGCCTTTGTAGAAAGATTTTGGGGGAACTATGGCTAACACCTATTTCATGAAGGTGTTAATTAAAACAGTAATGCAATTTTAGCTAAAGGGTACTATCATTATCTGAAGACATGAGGAAGAGACAATGCAGCTAGCATTACAAAGGTGAGGAAGACTTCATATGAAACACAGTCGGGAGTAGGCTATAACATTTGCCTTTATCTATACTGCGTATCACAAATAGATCACTATGTAAACAAAATATATGCATAATGATAGTTATATTATTATACTGATAAATGTGTGACCCGATTTCAAAATATGAATATTATAGATTAGTACCTAAAATTATTATTTCAGATACCCTTCCATCAAGTTTGATGCATCTGTTTTTTATGTTAGGCAGTTATTAAACTGCATAGTATATTAAAAGTAGTGATAAGCTGTTATCTTAAATTTGGTATGAATTGCTCACTTTCCATTTTGCAGTAGTTAGTCTATTCAGAAAACACATCTAATAAATACTCATCTTTTGCAGACATATAGAATATGTTGCTTATAAAAGGTCAGGTATCAATTAATATTATTGTCTATATGTACCTATAAAATATTTACCTATATATGATTTAGAAGTCATAGATGCTGAGTACCAAATTTTAGCCTAGTACTTCATCAAAATGATAGATTTAATATGCTAATGGATATTTTTAACTTAAACTTACTCAAAGAATTATTAAAATAATGATAATATATTATTTTTATTTCATTCATAAAAATCAACAAAGTGGCCAACATTTTGGTCTTGTTCAAAGAGGCAAAGAAACATAAAATTTGTGAAAAATGTTATGCAGCCAATATTTCAATTTTGTCTCTCTTACTTAATTTGGTACTAAGTATCTGTTAATTGCTACTTGATTGGAAATATAAAACTAAACCATTATATTGAAATGCTTAAGATAGTATGTGAACAAACATACTGTCTTTGTTCTTGTTTCTTTCTTATCTATACATTAAAGACATACAAGACAGCCATCTTTTATAAATATTACAGATTTCCTCATAAAAATGCAGATATGTGATCTTAGCAGATTTAGACGAGCTACTAACATAATTGAGATAGCAACTGGGAAAATAATACTTTTAAAAAATGTGTTGCATTAGACAAAATATAAAAATCAAATAAACATATTATTAAGTTGGGGAACATAACACTGTGCATAAAAAAAAAAAAAAAAAAAAAAAAAAAAAAAAAGAGCAAATTGATATTTGGAAGGATAATGGCTGAAGAAGTTGGAAATGTAATACTCTCCAAAATTTGTCAGGGGTGCAAAATGTCTTGAAAAGAATATGAAATATACATTTTGTATTTATATATTGTTGATATACATTGGAGTATATCTTTCATTATTGTTAGTTCTTTATCCTTGTGGTCACTGATATGAGGAAAAAGTAGATTTTTTTATAATCAAAGCAAAATAAATTATGAAAACATTACTTAGGATGCATTTTGGTTTCAGAATTTTTGTGTAAGATAAAGTCCACTTATGTTTATATTTTTTTCCCCCCTTCCCAATAGAGCAAAATATAGGATCAAGCACAGTAAAAGCTTTGAACTGCCACAGCACATATATCACATTTTGTAGCTCACATAAATTAATAATTAAATTTTGTTGTACTACATTAACCAACAAATACCTCATACCCTCATTGTACGAGTATATAACAGAGCACATATATAGATAAAACTTGCAGCACTGGAAATGTTAATTTGATTGTTTTTGAAAGTGAATGTTTGTCTAAAATGTATTAACTCACCTTTACTATTTTATGTACAGCATAATAACAGTAGAAGGAAAATGTATAGTTTGTTTAAGGCTATGTTAATAGTAAATTGCTATGTTGTTATAATATTTATGCTCTTCAGGCCTTAAATAAAATTAGTAGTTATTGTGCCATCATGAAAGCTATATTCAAACAGACAGATACAAATGTGTTATATAGCACAGTCAAGAAAAATATCTAAATATCTATATAAAACTTCATACCAAAATAATAAGTATCAACTTACTTCTTACTCTACTTATATCAGTACATAACTGAAACATTTATTGTATAGTGATGTTATTTGAGTTATAGACTGGGAGAGCATGGCATTTGTCAAGGTTGTATACTGCATGTACAGGTAGCAGCTTTAATTTCTTTGGAGGTCAGCTTTCTCAGCAAGTGGTTTGTATGTGTTACTGGGTTTTTCATTGTGTGTAAACTGTTTGCTAATTGTTTTTCATTAGTTATGCCATCACTAGATAAATATAGTCTTGAAGAATAGATTTTTATGCACAATAACATATGTGAAAATGGATTCTTGCAGAGAAGTGGCAAGGTAATTAACAAGAAAATATCCTGGAAATTGTGTTCCAGATAGAGAAACTGTTTGCCAATTTGTTAAAAGTTAAGAGAGACAGTATCTTTCAATGACAATGATGATCCTCTGAACCAGGTGTTCTTACAGAAGAAAAGTTAGAATTTTACCACAGCTGGTAAAGTATTGCCAATGAGAGGTTACATTTTCAGCATCTGTTATAAAATAGGTTAGTCTTATTATTATCCTTTTAAAACGCAGTATTATTTTATGCTTTCAGTAAAAATATAAATGTTAACTTTTCATCCAGCAATTATATCTCCCCTTTTCTGGTTGCGGCAGCTATATTTCCCCAATAAGCAACCACCCTCAGGTAGCCCTTAGCTCAAATAACTTCACTGTACAAGTACATTATCCAATTCTGAAAGAGAAAATATAACATTGCTTCATTACTTATTTTCAGTATATAGCACTATGTAGTTAGAAACAAGAGAAGTTTTAACAGTGTGATTACTTTTGTGTGCTGCAATTCTTAAAAGGTTAGAGTGAAGAACTGTTTTGCCTAAACTCACCAAGATGCCATTAAATTCATCTAGTTTAATACACTCACTTACTTATACAAGAAAAACTCATCTAATTTTTTTTAATAATAGTGCTATATTTTAATGGATTTATATGTAGTCTTTATGTTTTTAATTGTAACAATGTAACCTATTAGTTTCCAGCAAAAAGTTCCAATGTTTTCACCCTATTTGAAACACTGGAGACTGGTGATTATTCTATTTAGATTTGAATAACACTGCACTGAATCCTCAACATTTGGCAAAATATATTTATTGAGCAAGAACTCAAAAATAATACTTGGTACATAGTAATTAAAACTAGTTAATAATTAAACCAGTGAGTGAATTTTATACTCTTGAATCCCCCTTACAAATAAAACTTCAGACATCTTTCACAGCCATTGCTTACATCATCAGCTGAAAGTCACACCAGCATAGCTCGTTAGGCAGAAGGTCTGACAGTTGACTTACAGGTGGTGATGATGCAGACAATGCTCTGTACAATATGGTCCAAAGTTTTATTGGTAAGCAGAGCTCAAGAGTATAAAATCAACTGTCTAGTTTTATTATTAACTTATAATTTGCTCCACTTTAATAGTTCCTAAACAATTTGATTTCCAATTAGTATTGAATTAATGCATATAGTTAACTGCTATAACAGAAAATTCTAAATAACAATATTTTAAAAGAACATTTTTAGTCACTGTACACATTTTATCACAAAAGAACCCAAAAATCAGAGCAGAAGCCTGAATCCAATATGACACAGACATACATATACAATTTTATCACTCACTCTGTTTAAATTATCTGTGGAATGCATTGTAAATACATGAGCAACAGTTGTACTGCTCATCTTTTTTACCTGGTCCCTACCCAAAGAAGTGTTGCTTGTTTTTCATTTGATAAAGTTCATAGTCTATGAAAATATATAAATTAAAGTAAATATACACAATCTTCAAAGTCTTTTTGGTCATTAGTTAATTTAAAAAAAAAAACATTTTTAAAATTCTTCTGAAGTCTTAAATGTATTGCATTAATGATGAGAATTAACCAGTGGATATGTGATTTGAGCAGTTGAATGCTAATTTAATTTTGTCATGTAATAATAAAAAAAACTTCTTACTTTAATTTTTATTTATTAAATTTATATACTTAAATTTGTCAACTTTTAAATAACATTTTATGCCCTCCTCCCTCATTAACAAATAATAAATATAGAGGTGAGGGCAAACATATTCAAGCATTTATACAGAACTGTAGTATTATGTAAATATGTTGTGTTGTACATTCCTTCCCCTTCTTATTAATGAATTATTATTTTTGTAAATCATGAACTATTTGATAGTTATATTTTTAGTCTCTTGATACTTCAAATTTAGTAGCTCATACTTTAGTTTAGTTTTTTAGTTTTTTAAAAAAATGTTTCACTATATTTGTTTTCATTATTTGAAGAATTTATTGTACTTCTAAAAAAGTAATTCCTCCTATATAAACCGGTTTAACTATTTCATGGTAAATGCTGAAATTGTTACAAAATAAAATATTTTATGCATGAGAATTTCAAACTCTAGTGAGTGCTGCTTTCTAGTCCCCTAAAACTCTTGATTATTTGTTTATATTATGAGATAACTTCAATTGACACATTTTCTTGGTTTTCAGGCATAACTAATTAACTAAATTAAAATACCTATATGTTATCTGACATTTCAGACGCATTGTAGCAATTCAATTTCAAGTTGATATTGTAGTGTAACTGAAATGTCAATAAATATATTTTGTAGTGTATGTGGTTAATATGATCATGAAGTTTGTTGCTTTGTATTCCAAGTACATCACTCATCAACTGTAACTGTGCTATTGTAGCCACTTCATTAAAATGATGATTCATTTTAGCAAAATATGCATCAACATAATATTCTTGCTGCAGGTAATAATAATGAATTATAATTTTATAATTGAATTTTTAAAAACTGCAAAACTATGTTTTATCGACTAGCTGAACTGTTTAACATTAGCAATTGAAGACCTGTCATTCCAAAGGGGCTAAATGCCACAAACAAAATTTTGAGGTATTAATAAAAAGTGTTTCCTATTTCGTGAACATGCATTAAGATATGCATTAACTTACCATTACAGGTTATGAATTCACTTTAGAAAAGCACTATTAATTTAAAAAATTTAAGCCAGTGCATAAATGCACTTTACTAAATTTAAGGAAAAGTAAAAAGGTTATGAATGGGCTAAGTCCAGATAGCTACCTATTTCTCTTTCAGGCTTGTACATTCCTTTCTTATTACCATTTTTTGTTTTATGCTCAAATTTGACATAAATCTTTGCTGAACTATTTGAGTTCTTCAGCTAAGTAATTTATCACATCTATGACGCATTTCTCTCCTTTGCAGACAAACACAATGCACCATTAACATTTTTAATTTCACACTTTCTGGAGTCATCAAGTTTTCTTTCTGTATAAGCTAGTACAGTTTAAAATTTATGTTTCACCATGCCTGCCCATAGTTAGGGTCTTCTTAAGACCCCCGTGCTATTCGAGTATTTCTTTATCATGCAATCAACCATGTAGGGGTTTTTATGGAGCAAGTGGAAGAATTACTGTAATCAAAATGGATATCCTTACAGTGGAAGTTCTTATTTTGAAAGTTAATTGTATTCCAAAGTCTCCTTTTATTTCTAAAATTCCATTTTATTTTGAAAAGCCTGTGTGCACTATTAGCCAAAACATTGGTACCACATCCTATCAAGAATGTTTTCCATTTAGTGAAAAGACTTGAGTGGCTTCATTTGTGTGTTGTTTTTTCTTGATATTCAAGAATTATACAGTTAGCTTATGCTTTTATTGAGTGAAAATTAGTAGAGTAGAGGGAGACAAATAGTTAAATTAGCATTGAAACAAAATGAAGGAAAGCTCTACAATTTCCTAATTTTTCATGGATTTCTACTGCTATAGCATGCTCATAAGTAGCAATAAAACCCTTAAAGGTAGATATGTCTAACAACTGAAAACTAAAACAACTTCCAGAAAAATAAACAAAACTGTACCATGAGCAAAATGCTCATATATGGCCACTCGTGGAACTTTTAGCCTAGCAGCCTCTCGTAGATCAAGCACTTGCAGTTTCCATTCATTCCTCTAATTCCTCTGAATCATTAAATGTATTTTAAATTTGTATCACTCCAGCAGGAGTAAGAGGCAATGTTTATTTTTGTATTGATGATTGTTTTAAGGAAATTATTCTCTTCCATTTGTAGAAACTAAACTAGTTGTGTAGGAAGAAACCTATTTTTTAGATTATTAGGAACAATTGTTTTTGTAACCTTATTTATTTTCTCACTCAAAGCTAAGTTGCAGCTGCAATACTCATTCTGTCATTTTTGGAAGTAGCTTTTTTTTATGCTTATAAACAAAATGTCATTTTCTTTTTTTAAAATAATGGCACATAACCCTTTTGCAATGATATGTCTTTAATTGATTATTGTAAATATGCATATCATATATCAATTGAGAAGAATAATATCTCAAACAGCAAATGCATATTTTGTATTTATTTATAAATGAAAGTTTCAGTGCTGCATTATATAACCAATTGACTAAGCCAACCAGAAAATACTATACTAACTCTGGGAGAAATGACCTTTAGTTATGTTTTCTGTCACTTCTATGCTGCATAGCTCTAACATAAAGTAATTTCAAAGGAAATGTTAAAGGATGTTTTAACATTATTTTTACTGCCATTACACTTAAAAGTATTTACACTTTCTTATGAATCATTCTGTATATTTTCATATCCAGCATAACTTTCTATTGCTTTAATATGTTGTCATCCTTAAGAATATTACATTTTCCATTTTAGAGTAATCTATTTGTTTTTTTTTTTTTGTTTTTTTTTTTTTTAGTTCTCAATTATTGCAACTTCCTATTGGGTAGATTTTCTTTTTTGCAGTTTATTTCAATTATTAACTTACTGTTTTTAGAATGGAATTTTCTCTAAGTGATTACATGACCCTGTCTATAAAACTTCATATAAGATCAGCAGCATCACAAAGTTCATCAAATGTCATCAGTCTCTTATATAATTATACAGTCCCTAGTGTCAAAAAATAAAAATGGTTGTAATTTACATTGTTTATGCATAGACATTTGTAAGAACTTAGCAGTATTCACAATATATTTATTTTTTATTATTAAAAACTTACTTCTGGGAGTAAAATATATATTACAGAGAAATATTGTCAATTCATACATGGTTTGAAATAACCACTACTGCAAATGCAGTGAGAGATGAACAGTTGCTTATGTTTGATTTCCTTTTTTTAATTTAAAATTTTAAATATCACAAAAGGTATTGTCATGATACATTTTATTCACTCCTGCCTGCAGGAGAAATATGTCACTTTTTAAATATCTTGGGTAGATTTTTTTTTGTGCAACAGATCTATAATGACAAAGGTGTTAAAAAAAAGCCAGCAGCATATATTTGAGAAAGGTTGTCAGGTTTTAAAAATTATTATAAAGCAATGGATTGCATTACACTGGTGACCAGAGGTGCCATCAAATGGTAACTATTAAAACCTAAGACCTGTAAAATTTTGTTTTTAATCTATCACAGATGAATCTAAACTGTACAAATAAGAGTACATTACTGTACTTGGAATAGTAAGAGAGCCTTTCATCCAATTGCTGTAAATTTAACAATATCTATGAAGAAATATTTTCCACTACTAGAAACTTCAGG
This sequence comes from Metallyticus violacea, assembly GCA_030762175.1. Classification (NCBI taxonomy): domain Eukaryota; kingdom Metazoa; phylum Arthropoda; class Insecta; order Mantodea; family Metallyticidae; genus Metallyticus; species Metallyticus violacea. Next base: position 51,881,163 of record CM060830.1, read on the forward strand.
TGCTTTCAACACTTTATTTTTATTAAAAGATCCATGTTCAGAGTGAATTTTAAAATCTGTTTTATGCTATTGGATTTTTGTTTAAGAAATGAAAATTTAAACCTATCTAATTTTTCTTATATTACATAAATGTTTGAATTTAATAAATTTATTTCTTTCCTCATTAAAAAATAAGTTCAAAATATTCAATAAGTCAAAGGAATTAGGACATATTTTTATTTTTATATAATATTAGAATATTTTATGGAAATAAAAGTAAATCTAACTTGAATGAAAATAAAGGAGATAAATATTATATAAGCGATCTGTCACTTACCTGAAGGTTTCAGCTTATAATTTGAAACACATATATTTTAATGTTTTATTTTCAGGTTTATCACTAACATTAGCAATATACCTAATTCTGCACGTTACAATAACCTGTCAACCTTTCTCATAGAAAAACAAGAGGTGTTAACTACAGTCATCAAAAAATACATTTTATCTTTCTCAAAATAATCATATATCTGCTGTTCTATACCAACATGTGTATTCACTTGCATATCTACATATGCACCTAAGCACATTAACATTTAACAATGAATAAGTTAATCATAAAAGTGCTCATATAATAACAAGTGAAAGGACACAAGGCAGTGGTATTTTCCTTATGTGTAAATGTTCTGCATCACTAAGATAGGTACATAGAATTATATAATCCAAAATTATGATCTCTCATATTTTCTTCAGGGCCTAAGCTGTTCTATAGTATCATGTTCTTTGTAAGGTATGAAGAAAGATTTTTAACAATGTAGTTAAAATGGAACAAGTCATATTTTGCTCAAATAAACAATATAACTACTCTATTCACTGTTTAATTTTCCATAACATTTTCAATGAAACCTTATTTGTTTTTAGTATACATTCATCTGTAGGCTTGCCACTACTTGGTGAACTTAATGAACTTGGCTATTTATAACTTAATGTCTTATATTTTATAATTTTTACCAATATCCATGTTTGTAAATTTTCAATCTTAGTTTAAGAGTATTGGATTTCTTTATAATAGTGAGCTCAGTAAAACAGGAGCTTGTGATATAGTTGAAAATAAGTGTATAAACTATTTATTTGTTAATTCAGAATTTTTGTTCAAGATATTGAGTAAATAGGCCACTAAAGGGAGTTATTCACACTTGACCATGCCATAAGCACTGTAAACAATGTAGAAGAATTGGATTAAAATTATTTTTAGATGAGATTATTATTTTGAACTTGGAGCTGATAGTAGAGATAAATCACATTTCTAATGCAGCTAATATGAAGTATTTTTGAGAAGAGCATTAATTAGTTTTAATTTTCCAACTAAAATGTTAATTGGAGCTTTTACAGTGTAGCTAATCATATGATTAAGATCACTGTATGATTGAGTCCAACTACACCCTCTTATTGCTCCACTTACTTGTTTATAATATGTAGTACTAGTTTCGCAAACCATTGTTTGCATCCTCAGTTAACTGTCAATTGCTGGATAATTCATTATGCTGTGGTAATGTATATTCTTCTCTGGTGAAGGTGTGATGAACTTAAAGTTTATGTTTTCATTCCCGGAAGTTCATTAAACTGTCTTTGTATTTGTATGGGAGAAAATCTATATTTACAAATACAGAGACAGTTTAATGAACTTGGACACTTCTGGTAATGAAAACATAAATTTTAAGTTCATCACATCTCCACCATAGCAGAATGCACATTACCACAGCATAACAAATTATCCAGCAATTGACAATTAGCTGAGGATGCAAATAATGGTTTGCGAAACTAGTACTACGTATTATAAACAAGTAAGTGGAGCAATAAGAGTGTGTAGTTTAACTCAATCATACAATGATCTTAATATAATTTTTTACTTTCCATTATTATTGATGTTATGTATAGAGTTATCAAGAGCTCTCAAAACATGTTCTGAGCAAGAACACAAAGTGAAGAATCTGGCTATGATTCACCAATAATAGTTTTGCTTCACAGTTACTAACTTCTAATTACATTACAAAGAATGAACATATTTTATTCACTGTTAAAAGTAAGGCCACAGTAGAAAAAAGATACAAAAATGGTGACAGAATGTATGTTTGAGTATGTGAATACTGTAAAGGAGAAAGTTTTGAGAGAGCATTATTCTATCTCCATAACCATAAAAAAGTAGCTTTCCTTAATTTATGTTAATAAACAGTAGAATCTGATATAAAAGTCATTATATGTAGAAGGTGTTATTTCAATGAGCATGACATTGTTCAATGACAGACTTGAGTATTCCAGCAACACTCTATGGCTGTTCAAAAGACAAGAAACATTAGTTTCACTGTAGCACAAGATGGCCTTTGGGTTGCTCACTTGAATGCCTTTATCTATAAATTTTGTGACACATTGCAGAGCTAGGACTTTCAGAAGCTTTATCAAATCTGGAAAAAACCCATGAAAGCAGCAAGAAAGAAATTCTTTGTTGTCAGTTCATGCCAGTTCATAGAATGACATGGTGTACCGAAGATGAAGGGAGTGCATTTTGTATAAACTAAGTTACTGATATTTTTAGGCATATAAATTATCTGAAATAAAATTTGACAAGTTTATCTTTGGCTTTTTAAGAATCTGAAACAGGACTAGGTATAATTCAATGGTTAATGGTATTCATTTGAAAATTAATTAAAAATGTAACAGATTAATTCTAAAAAAAAGTTCAGAAAGTTCATTGTTGCCAATGGAAATATCCAGTACACCTGATAGTTATGCAGAAAATGAGAGTAAGCAATAATTTTATAATTTCAGATCTAAGCTACAGTGGTTTATATCCCACTATAGACTAGTAGTCTAATGAAAAGTTCTTCACATTGTATTAGCCTCACATGTTTAAATTAATTTTAATTATTTGCTGGTTTTAAAAGTAGCTTTTTAAGGCTTTCTTTTCCATATTGGTAATAGTAAATGTGAAAAGTGGTACATTTTTATTAAAATATGCACAGAATAGATATCCATTGAAACAGGAAAATTAAAGAAAAGAATATAAAAATCTTTCTACATATCCCTTACAGTAGTTAGGTTTCATCATGTCATAACAGCTGTTGGTACATTTCTTTAATGGCATCAATATATGCATCTGATGTCAGTGATTTATAACTTCTTATAAACCACGTACAGAAGTTGAATATTTCGCATAAATTTGTTAACTGAAATATTCATTTCATAGAAAAGATTTTAGTAGTCATTGTTCAGGAGAAAAGTAAGATATGAGCATTTGAGCATCCATTTTTTCCCCCCATAATTTTGTACTTGAAGTGTGAAATAATATCTATGATATATGCTTTTTCGGTATATGTATTTGATGCCATTTCACTTTTCATTGTTCACAGCTGTTTCTAATGAACACACATTTTCTGTAGTCTAAATCGAAAGTAATAATTTCTTTAGTGGGAATGCTTTGATCTGCTAGTGAATACAGTGAATGTGTACTGAAATAAACCTCAGATGTATGAAGAACTTAAAACCAATAAAACTAAGTTTGAAAATATAATAAAAAAATCAGGCTGGTATTATATGGAAAATATAAAACAGTGATTAAATGCCAATGTGTAAAATGAATTAAAAAATGTTCTAAAATGCTCATATTATAAAATCTTGTTTTAACTAGTGTAAAAACTTACTTTTCGCTCTTAACATAAATAACTTGATTTATGATTTAGTATTTACTTCTCATCTTATATTATTCTTCTGTTTTGTTTGTTTTTTGTTCATCTACAGTCTGGGCCCTTTGTCTTCTCAAGTCATTCTTTATTAATATTGTAATTACAATGCCTATTGCTAAACATATGCAAAGGGCAATATTTGCCCATTTGTCATTAATGTGATCCACCATGAGTTGATCTAAATTGGTTAGCCCTATTCCAAATATTTGTACAGCTGCATTGAGTATACCAGCAGATATTCCTTCAGGCTCTGGATAAGTCAGCTCAGCAGCAAGCTCAAATCCCACAGGTAAATATCCAGTCATGAAAAATCTGAAATAAAATAAACACATAAGTATATTTATGCTAATTTTATTGCAGAATGTACATGCTATGACCATTGTCTAAGAAATTACTAGGGCATATGAAAAGTAATGGCAACAATTCTGAAAATCAGTGCTCCTGCAGTGACCATTGGCATCTTGCATAACATTATAGAATAGCAATTGTTTTAGAAATTGCACTATTGAAAGTTTTGAAGTAATAATCTTTTTCTCTTAAATTTAGAAAGAGAAGGTTCAGCTTTTCCATAATGAAACTGCTCCTAAGGACAAAGCATACTATACAATAAACTTATAACATTGGGAGGGGGGACATATTAAGAAGTGGGGAAAAAAAAAAAAAAAAAAAAGAAAACAAGAAACTGAACAAAAGGAATAAAACAAAAAAAAATGAACATAGCAGACTATCAGTTCTGATGTTATCAGGCTCTGCTCTTTAGGTAAGAGAGTAGAGACAATGTTTCAAAATTGTCAATAAACAATGGCAGCAATGGAAATGTCACAAATAAAGTCCTTGTTTAAATGCTATTGTAAGCAAAAGTTCACAAAGAGACAAAGTATTGAGCCTCTAGTACAAACCATCAGGTCTGTAACTTCTAAGAATGTGAGATGATGATAATTATCCAAATAGCATGCAATGTTGGTCTCATAAAATCCTACAGTCTCTGTGTGAACTTCTGCATGCTGTTGTTCCTGAGTCTCAAATCTGGTTGTTTGGTCAGTTATATAGGTTATGGGTCCAGAGGAGAGCACATTATCCTTAGATACCAAGGATGACAATAATAAAATAATTTACAATTAATATTCACTCTTTGTAACAATGAATCTACCTTATCATTCAATGTTGGAAACTTTATCTGAAGAACCTTGCTGAAAAGCTGCATCAACTTTTTTTTATCATACTGAACTCTATCATATGAGATTATTTGAAAACTATTTCTACAGTATTATAGTTTGTGTCTTTGTGATGAATAATTAAATCTTATAACTTATAACACTGTAATCATTATTGTGCCTGTATTCAAATAACGATATTCTAGAAGGATATAATTTTAGAATATGTTCTATTTCCTCCCTTTCTGAATGATTTTCTAAAGACTGCTGATTTTTATAAGTTAGGAAGCTTGTTTCATAAAAAAAACTTATTATAGAGCTTTATGGATAGTATGTGAAAGAGACACTTGACATATTTGGACTGTGTTAGGATTGGTTTGAAGCATTGAAGCAACCCTCTGAGCTTTAGGGTAATTAGTGAAAAGTTCATGTGAGAGAAATGGTAGATATGATATATAGGGTATACAACTTCCTCAACGACTGAGGATTATGTCTAACTCCCTTAACATATCTATATGAACTCCATTCCATAAAGTTACATTTATAACACATGTTCCAAATAATCCAGGATTTAAAATGTGGAAGATGCATTTCAGAATATTTGAACCTAAGATTTAACTCAAAGTTTAAAATCATCAACTCCTATCATATTTATTTTTTAAAAATAGTTCACTACTGGTTTACAAACTTTAAAGATATAAACAAACAAACAAACATAGGACTTTTTTTCAATATTTGCCTTTTTATTGTAATGTATCCTTATACATAAGTAATAATCATAACATTAGTATTACATTTAAAAAGTACAAAATGCATAAAACATTAATATTAATAATAACTAATGAATATTGTATAAAATATAGTGAACTTTTGTAACAGTGGTTCAAATATTAACATTTTAAAAAATTGAGTCGAAATTGTAACATACACATTACTAAAATTCCTATCCTATTGGATAGGAGCGATGGCTCCCGAAACTAGTCTTCCATTTTATTGAATTTTAGTGGTGTGTATGTTACAATTTCGACTCAGTTTTTTAAAATGTTAACTAATGAATATGTTGGCACAACTTACTTTTGATTTTAATTCCTGAATGACAGAGATGCTGTTACATTTACTTACAAGTCATGATAACTGGGACTTAATAGGAGAAATTTGTATTCTATGTTCTTCAAATGGTTTTCATATTTCTTTTTTAGATAAACGAGTCTCGCATGTAAGTTGTTAAGAAAGGCATTACTACTTTAATGGCATTCTTTGATAGTCTTGAAAAATCTGGCAGAGAGGCAGGCTAGTCCCAGCTTACATAGTACTCTGTCATTATATGCACGTTGTTGCCAGGAAACTATGAAATTAACTTATGAGTGGAACCCAGATGTTCAGGCATTAAAAAAGATAGAAAAGGCAGGCAAAAAAGCAGTTAAAATACTTAATATAGGCAGTAAAAAAATTCATTTACCTTTTTAAACAGCAACATTATTTACTAAGAAAAATCACAAAAATACTAAACTCACTCTTTTAATGCTTATTATCATTTGTTGCACATAACTACAAGGTGTTTCTTTAAATGACCAACACTGAAGTGTTGTTGTTCTTCATTAGATAATGTACTTTTCAGAACAGAAAAAGAACTTTCAATCTAATGTGGTAATTGGAGTACACTTGAAACTAGGATCCATGTTTACAGAATCTATATTTTCATCACTGAAAATCTTGCCTTTACTTGTTATTGTTTTAGATCTGGATCATCAAACATTACTCAATTCCATTTATTTCTCACTTCTGCAGTTACTGTATTGCCTGGAGCTGCCTGAATAAATTCCATTGCTTCTTTCACAATCTTCAAAGATGTAACCAAGAGTAGTGCTCTTTTTTAGAGACTGTTAATAATTTTAAGTAATTTTTTCCATAATGAGCAGCAAAAAAGGAAGTCATTTTGAATTTCTGCTTCACTGAAAGGTTTCTTGCATCACAATCAAAAGTAGCATCATCTTCAGAAAATGAATTGATGCCTTTGCCCACTATCTTACAGTTTATTGCATTGTACAAAACAGCATATCCAAATTCTCTATCTCATTAGGATTGGTTATGGAGGTAAGTCATGATTAGGTATGAGCTCTTTGAATGTCTTAACATTCTTGGTATTGGAGATCAGATGATGGACACTGGGAAGGAAACCATACACCTCTTCATCAATGTGATGAAAACAATGTGTGAGACAAACTATATGGCACATTGATGGAAAAATGTTGTTTAACCCTTCCAGCAAGAGCATATTCAAGGCTGTAGTAAGTAACTGGGAAATTAATTGATATCATTGTATATTCAGTTGAACTACACACTCTCAAAGCTTCACTTACTTTTCATAAATGTTCTCGAAACCGGTTCTGATGATTACATTGGCTACATGACTACCACCTATATTTATTGTCTCATATGGAGATTCATATTTTCTTTTCCCAAACCCGATGTCAAAAGTTCTGCATCATGTCTTCTTAACAATCATGAACATAATTTTTTCTAAGTGTGGATGCACTTGATATGTACTGTTAAATGTATTTCTCCAAAAATGTCTTCAACTTAACTTCCATAAAGGGATCCTTGCCCTTTGGAATACTTTAAACAAATGCATGGTGAAAAAACTGTTTGTTTATTTGTTAAAACTGATCCTTCTGATTGGCAATCTTTGCTACAGTAGATACATGTTTAGTTCTTCCAGTATGTTATGTAACAAAATATTTTTTCTTATGGTTTACAGACTTTTCATACAACTTACAGAGTAAAACTATTCCATCTGTTGAAAAAAATATGACTTCCTAACTCTTTAAAAATTTGTTCATTTGGGTACTTAAATATTCATTTGTCTTTGGCATTGAGTCAAATTGTGAATGAAATTTAACTGCAAGGCATTTACTAAACAATTGACTTTTCTTCGCATTATTTTTGTATTCAACAATGAGTATATTGTAAAATGAAATCTGCTGCAAAACACTCTTTACAACAGGGGCATTAGCAGAAATAATTACTTATTACTCCTGCTAATAAAGTACTAAACTACAATAGTATAAAATGTGCAAATAAAGAAAATAATTATAAAAAAAAACCAGAAATTGGTAACAAAGTAGGAAAAAGGCAAAAATAAAACTTTCCATAATTTTTATAGTTCATGAATATATGCTTAGATCTTTTCTGATGGTGATTAATACAATAAGACCTTTTGCCATAAATTCAGACTCTGCTTAATAGTGTTTTGCATGGTCCACATTTTTTGCTTATCTATTTGAAAAGCTCCCTCCAGAGCAAATAGTCACCATTATTGATTCTAGTTTACTTTATCTGAATAAATACACTGTCTGGGCGCTAATGACCTAGTAGTTTTGCGCCCTTTAAGCAATAATCATCATGAATAAATACACATCATAAATTGATTTCATTTTCTTATAATTAATTTTTTGTATCTTATATATTCAAAAATTAAACAATGCTAATAGTACTCTAATGCTTCATGGATTCCTTGGAAGGCCTTGCAGACCATCTGAGATTCACAGACTACAGTTTCAAAACTGCTGATAAAGCAATTCATTTTCTTGTTCAGTCTTGTTCTCCAGGAATTCTTGAAAAGTCACATTTTCTTAATTTTTTTCAACTGACTAACCACATATTCCAATAATGTTTATTTATTATATTATAAAATTATACAAGTAATGCACTTGTGGTAATTCAATAGATATGAAAGGTAACTTACATAGTAATAACAATGGAAATTATAATTATGAAACTGCAATAAGGAATGACTAAAGTTTACTTTTATGTCAGAATTTTTTTATTTTTAATTTTAATAAATATATCATAAGTCCATAGCATGATAACCTTGGCAATCACTCAAAATTTAAAGAGATTAAGTTAAAAACAAGCTCCAACTGAAATCTGATTGCAAATTGTCAAATTGTCTTCCACTTACCCAAGTAATCCACCAGATAAATACACATAGAGCAAATCACCAAAATCCAGGGTTATGGTGTACAGAATCATGCCTCCCAAGGAGAAAATATAGAGAACAAGTGTTGTTTCTCTGCAAAAAGAGAAGATATTGATAAATAAATAAAACATCTGATGCAGTAGATAGCAACATAACTTTACAAGTTTGTTTGCCATACAAAAACATAGGTAGTGCCATACTTTATTAATAATTAATAATAATAATTAGTTAACATATAGTTTACAACAGGTTTTAAGCATTGTCTTAAGAAGTTGAATATTATTCTTTCATACAAAGCCATAATATGGATGTAAATATCTATGAATTATATAACAAATTATTTATGAGGAAGTCACTCAAATTTCACTAGTTTTATTCCACTTACTTGGACATGTTTCAAAGGCAAATTTCCTTCATCATCAGCATGGTTCCACTTTCAGTTTTCCAGTGTGGTATTAAGATGTTGCTCTTTGCATTTTACAAACTTTTTGATGAGGTTGGTGTTGGTTGGAAGATCAAAATTAACTAAATTTTCTTTGTTTTCATTCAAGAATATATTTTCCCACACTGATAATTCTATGGGTTTTTGAAGAGTTTTGGTTCATTTTGGAACTCATGGTTTTTTTGCCAGAAATGGCATGCTACTGTTGATTTTTCCATATGTTTATATTTTGCACTTCTTATGTGTTCCTTAAACTTTATGGTACTGTTCCTTTTTGTTTTACCTATATTATTGCAATCTTTGCAACTGATTTCATAAATGCCTGATTTTTTTCCTGGAGGGATTTTGTCCTTTGTGTTGGTTTTTAGGAGTTTTTCAAACTGCATTTATTCACTGGAGCCAAAATAATGTTGGCCTCTTTAAAAATCTTTTGAAATTTTTGGTGTGCCCATGGATGGAATGTACATTTTTTTATATGTCTGCTCTCCTTTGTAACCTTTCAGTGTGGTGATTTCTTTTATTTGTTTTTTGAATTTTTCTATCTTTTTCTTGACCAGACCTGTTGTGCAGCCATTTTTCTGTGCTATATCCATGATTTTTTAGTACTCCAATTTGTATTCTGTCTCATTTACTGGTAGGTTTGTTAATCTGAATGTGAGCTATTAAATATAGCTAGTTTATGTTGTTTTGGGTTGTAAAAAAATTCAAAAAACAAAATCAAATAAAAGAAATCACCACACTGAAAGGTTACAAAGGAGAGCAGATATATAAAAAAATTTACATTCCATCCATGGGCACACCAAAAATTTCAAAAGATTTTTAAAGAGGCTAACATTGTTTTGGCTCCAGTGAATAAGTGTAGTTTGAAAAACTCCTAAAAACCAACACAAAGGACAAAATCCCTCCAGGAAAAAAATCAGGCATTTATGAAATCTGTTGCAAAGACTGCAATAATATAGGTAAAACAAAAAGGAACAGTACCATACGGTTTAAGGATCACATAAGAAGTGTAAAATATAAACATATGGAAAAATCAACAATAGCATACCATTTCTGGTAAAAAAAAAACCATGAGTTCCAAAATGAACCAAAACTCTTAAAAGCTCTTCAAAAACCTATAGAATTATCAGTGTAGGAAAATATATTCTTGAACAAAAACAAAGAAAATTTAGTTAATTTGATCTTCCAACCAACACCAACCTCATCAAAAAGTTTGTAAAATGCAAAGAGTGACATCTTAATACAATACCAAGCTGGAAAGCTGAAAGTGGAACCATGCTGACGATGAAGGAAATTTGCCTTTGAAACATGTCCAAGTAAGTGGAATAAAACTAGTGAAATTTGAGTGACTTCCTCAAAAAAAATTTGTTATATGATACTATATTTCACTGTGAAAATCCCAAACTATTCAAATTTATCTATGAATTAGTTTACATGTAACTGCTAAGTATTTCACATCACCACCACCACCACCACCTTCGTCGTCGTCATTATTTACTTTCAGGCTTAGGTCTCTTGAGCTATTCCTGTTCTAAATGTTAAAAAATTTAAATTTTATTTTTACTAAGTATTTGAAAATTTAATGTCTTTAGCACATCCATTTTTTTTCAATAAATATTTTTTAAACATTTTTTTCTTTAACATGTTTACTATCTTAAGGAAACTTATTATAAAATAGCTTCTTTATGTACTGTTCAACAATTATTTAAATAAATAATTATGGAATGAAAATAAAAAAGTAAATTAAGTGGATCAAATGAACACCTTAATTTTACAAGACATTGTAACATTACTGCAGCAGAAATTAATGTATTAATCACAATAAAACAGCAATTTCTAACTGTAATTAGTCATTAGCTAACACAAGACAGAAATTAATATACTAAATCTGATACAATAAATTGAACTTACTTAAACCTTCGTGTCTTATCCAGAACATAACCAGCAATGATAGAACCCACCATACCAGCTAGCACCATTATCAATCCAATGCGACCAGCATCTTCTCCTCTGCCCTATCATTGGAAAATAATGATCTTAAATCATCAAGTCACAAAACAGATTAATATTAATTGGAACATTATAACAAGAGATGCAATTTATTATTGAAGGAAAATGTTAATAATTATGAGCACCATCTGTTTTTCATTATTAATATTTACTAATTATCAATACTGTTTTATAAATGTTTCACTTTTAAACATTGAATTGGTGGCAATGTGGTCAAGTGGTTAGCCTGCTCACCTCAGAGGCAAAGGCAACCTGAACCAAAAATGGAATTTGTGGCAGACAAAAAGCATCTGAGCAAGTTTCATCTGGGATCTCTGGTTTCCCCTGCCACTCATTCCACCATATTCCACCTTCACCTCATCCTCATCTTAATCTTCATCATCATCCAATGTAAGGTAGTCTACTTTTCTTGGTGTATGTATGCAAATGGAAAAACTCTAATAAGCTAGTTATTGCTACCACCACCACTTTAAGTTTTTTTTTTTTTTTTTTGATTGATTTATTTAAGGACGCTCTTTAACAGCTCAGGTCATCAGCGTCCCATTCAACTCAGGGCGTGAAACGGCCGACAAATTTTGCTCAGAGGCCTCTCTTTCAGGCTTGAGGTTCTTTATCGTGCCGTAAATGTACGACACGGGACCCACGGCTTTACTTCCCTTCCGAAGGAAGCCATACTTACGATTTTTACGCCCGAAAAAATCCATCGGTCCTGGCCGGGTTCGAACCCGCGTTTTGGGTATAGGAGGCAAGTATGGTAACCACTACACCACCAGGACCGACTCTTTAAGTTTTGAATGTCTACTATTTTACAATTGAGACAATCGATATAAAGGGCACAAAATGAAATGTGTACTTTTAAAGCAGTCTTTTTATTAATATTTTCACTCCTTCTGCCATGTTCTGTGAAATTTTCAAAGGAAAATCTAAAAATTGAAACTTGTTCAATTGTTTTACATACATTTTATCTTTATTAAAGCATGGTTTTTAATTATGTTAATTATTTTCTTGTCAGTTGAGCTGAAAATGGAAAGAAGAAGAGAATTACATGATAATTAGATTGATAAACTTGAAGAAACTTCAAATATCTCCTTATAGAATTTTATTACTCTTAGATTGCTCACATTAATATTCAGTTTTACAGGCAGATACTAGCAGCCATCATCAACTATTCTTCATAATGTTCCAGTATGAGGTTATTTTTCCTCCTAACATAAATGGAAGTCTAATTAACTGGGGGGGGGGAAACTTTAGAAAAAAAAACTTTAAAAAAATAGAAAATAAGACAAATTAAAAATAAAACCAAACAAAAAAAAAAATAAATAAACAAGACAAAAGCAATTGAAACTGTGAGATTTTATTACAATGATGTTCTTCTGAGAGAACCATCAAATTCTGAAGTTTTTAGTCTCTCCTAGAGAATTTTTGTCCCCATTCTTTTACTCAAAACAAGTAGCAAAATTGACTTGCATAGTAATAAAGTATGTGATATTAAAATACCAAAAGAAAAGTGTATGATATATTTTATATATGGAAGGTAGGAACTGTTGGATTAGAGTCCCTTCATTTCGTCAAATTCTAGCTCTGAAATAAATGCTCAGAAATATTAAGAGGTGAGACTTTGTAATTATTTTTATCAGATGATGAAATGCTTTTTATAGACTGTTAAAGGTCAACAAATTTTTTCATGAAGATTTAGATAGTGCAATGGAAGCTCTAAAATCAAGGCTAATATATATGCTTATTTGTAATATAGAACAATTATACACAATATAATGAATAGCCTGATTGGAAAACTAATGAACTTGATATTACTTTATAATATTAAAGAATTCAAACTGTTTTATTGTTAATATAAAATGAAAGCACAGAAATATTTTACTTAATATAATGATGAAGATTTGAAAGTATTGTAAATTTTAATTTATAGCTATTATTGTTATTCCCTTTTGTTTTAAAATCAAATTCCATTTAAATAAAAAAATTTAGCATGCCACAGGGAAAAAAAAGTGGTTACATCTCAGTTTAATCCCAGCAGCTGCATGCGGGATTTGTGGCAGAGGAAGTGGTTCCTGGGCACATTTTCTCTGGGTACTCCACTTTTTCTGCCACTTATTCTGTCATCATCATCTCACCCGCCACCTTAACCTTCATCATTAATCAGCATAATGTAGTTCATAATTTGCACATGTTACAAACTATGCTACTGCCCTCTGCCAAACTCCAAAGCCCTGATCAGGCAAGTGAATTACTAGAACACACACATGTTTATGTTGCATGTAACAAAATAATTTCTCTTCTCTCTTGAATTAACAGGTGTGTTAGGTGCAAATATAAATTGTAAATCTTGAGTGCTAACACAAATATAATCTTACATGGTTAATTAATTTTTCCCAAAGAATAATTTTTACAATGTGCCTCTTTCATAGAGAAGCTCTCAGTTTAGTACTGTGATTTTCTCTTGTTTGTTTTATTTCTTCTATAGTGCAATTATTTTCATCCTCTATTGTTTTTATTTAATTTTAAAATTATTGCTGAGGTTCTAATTTATATAATAAATTAATAATCTCAGTTATTTATTGCTATATTCTTATCTCTCTTTCTCTAGACCCAAGATTGTGGGTTCAATCCCAGCCAGGGTTGATGGAATTTTTCAGGCATAAAAATCCTGAATGTAGCTTCCTTTGGAAGGGAAGTAAAGTCCTGGGTCCTGGGTCCTGTGTTATAGAATTACAGCTCCTAAAAGAACCTCAAGTCTGAAAGAGTAGACCTCTGAGAAAATTTATTGGCCATTTCATGTCCTGAATTGAATGGGCTGCTGATAACCTGAGATGTTAAAGACCATCCGTAAATAAACCAAATTCTTCAAAATCTCTCTCCCTCTCTATCTTTCACACACCCACATACCCACTTATACATAAACAAAACTTACATAACATACACATTCAGTTTTGTTTTAATTGGAACTATCTATTTTTTGGTTTTTCTCTTCTCTTATTTTTGTATTTAGAAAACAATATTTCTATTGGCAAAGAAGAATCTTTGAAAAATTTGGTCACAGTTGGGATTTGAACCACAAATCTTCAACCTTTCTTGCTGATGCCCTAATCAACTGAGCCACTGTGTCATCCTTCAACAACAGAACCATGAAACTCTCTCACCTGGCGCTATACATTCCAGAGGTCTCCCTAAGGTTTTTCACATTTCATTTGTTTGTTCTTAATTTTTTTCTGTCAGGAGCTGTTATTTATTGGTGTTCTAGATTTTTGATCATCTTCTGATAACCTACTTCACACTATTGAACCATGCACCTTAAACTCCAGCTTCAGTTAGCTCCTTTTGTAGGTCAAAACTGTTTTTGTGGTACTTCATCTTGCTTTTACGATATGCTTATCTTTAGAGTTGTAATTCCGTTTCTCTCTTATTGTCCTTCCCTCTTGGGGCTAATTGACCTAATTTCTGTTATCATTTTAATTATTTTTACTAACTGCACCAAAACTAACTTTACATCTTTATGCACTCTCTTTTTCTGTTAAAGAATGTTTTCACATAGGTTATAATAGCTGATTGCTTTTAAGGTATTAACTCCATCTTCCAACATAGCAAAGAAGTGTGCAATTTGGAATTTGGTTTTAATATTGTAAAGGATAATAATGCTGTCAATATTCTTAACAAAACTCAAGCAACTTAATAATAGAGGCAGCAGTAATCTTAGGTTTAATTCTGAGTAGCTATGGATTGGAAAAGGCTAAACACACACAATAGCAAAAGTGAAATAAAGAAATGTTACTATTTGCTCACGTTAATTTTTACAAGGATGTAGATCATGTTCAACATTTACTGTGAGATTAAGCAATTCTTCAATATATATTTTACATTTAGAAAATGAGTTAATGGAATGGTAGAAAATTTATGTCAGTTTAAGAACCATTTGTTTTATATGAATCATCCTGTACTTGCATCATGGATTTAAATGCTACTACAAATAAAATATATAATACTTTTCACTATTGCATAAGGTACTCACTGGAAAATGCAGGACTACAATCTGGTTGAGAAGAGTTGAGATGGCATAAAACACACCAACATTGAGGCCATAGGATATTAAAAGAAGAATGTAAGGAATGTTGGTAAATAGCTGCGTTAGTGTACCTTTGAAGTCTTTGTTTTCCACATTATCCCTGACCAGTGCTTGTGCTGGACTGGGAGGCAGCTTTGGGTGGTCCCTGAAAACTGCAATAGAGAATTAGGAGTGTATAGAAAGAAAACTATACATATAAAATTACAAATGTTCCCCTCTTTCCAGTTTTTCCATAGATATTGAAACATATTCCCTTTTCAGTGTCAAAGTTGTATATTTTCTCTTAAATGATTTAAGGTCTTTAGGATAATGAAAAATTATTTTGGCATAAATGAAATGTTGACTATGATCATCTTCCATTAATTAAGATTTTATGTATATGCATTCTGAAAGAAGGCAAGTAATATACTAAAGTTTCTGTTTCTTTTCTATATCATTCTCATTAAATTTTGTTCAATTTTTCTGTTAAAATAAATCAGAATCAGTTCATATTAGTGAACTGTAAAGCAATGTGTTGGAAATAGAGCTTATGTCCATACACTGAATGGCAAGCAGCTCTTTCCTTATAAATATACACTCTTAAAAATGAAGTTGTTCTTTTATGAAGAAAGCTGTTTTACATATATTTTTGCTTGAAAAAAATGAATTTCTAATTACTTTTTATGTGGTACTAGCAATCAGTTGAAAAATTTAAACTCTTATTGCATATAATGTTATTTTAAAATAGCAATTAATCTAATGTCCAGTTTCTCCATTTAATTAATTTTTAAGTTTTAGCTTAAGATGCACTGCTCTATTATCGGATTAAACAATTATGTAATAAATTTTATGCAGTTGCCATATATTTTAATTTTTGTTCAACTTATAATAATAATAATAATAATAATAATAATAATAATAATAATAATAACAACAACAACAACAACAACAACAACAACAACAACAACAACAACAATTTATGTAATTAAGGTGACATTTTTAGTGAAAAATAAGTTACATTTCAACAAATACAATGGATATGACACTGGAAATAAAGAAAATATGCTCAGAGGAATTAAGGCAGAAAAATGTTTGATGAGAACCCATATACTATTGACAAAGTATTATATAATAAATTACCAGCATCTCTCAAACTATTTACAGGAACTAAATTTCAAAATAAATTGAAAATATATCTTAATGATAAAACATTATATAGCATAGATTATTTATACTTCATAACTGTAAATCCTTGTAAATGAGGATATCAGAAACTATATTGTGTAATGCTAATTTTTTTCATTGACCAGTTATTTTATTATGTAATCATATGTATTTTACAAGCTGAATTGTAACTACAAATGGACCATGCCTGAAACTTGCATTAAAAAGTCTATAGGCAAATAAATAAACTTCAGTTCTGATAAAAGTCATGTAATGACTGCTTTTTGTATGTTGTATTTTCTCCCTATGACTATCAATTATTTTTAGGATAATTAAAAATTATAATGTGATGTACCAGCATAAGTCACTAAAACAACAAGATTGATTTAAAGAAAGTATCTGCAAAGTCTCAATTGTTTAAATGAACTGATAAGGGATTCAAAACTCTTGAAAAATTACCAGGTTCCAGACTTATAAGATAATGGGATGGATTTATAACTCCATTTAGCAAACAAAAGAACTATTTTAGGATAATTTCATAATGAGTATAAATATTTTTAGTTTAGAGAAGTAAATGTATATTTCATGTTGCAGCAGTTTGGAGTATGTTTGTTTGACTTTCTAACTGAAGTTAAAAAGCAATGCTGTTTAATATTGATGCTGTTTAAATCTGAAAAGACATTACAATTATTGTTTTACTACCTTATGTAGATTATGAATAGGAAATAAAACAATTGTGCCAAAATTAAAGTTTATGCTACGAAATAAAAAATTCTTTCTCATCTAATGGCAAACCAAATTGTTTTATTTTGTGTGTCATACTTTTCAAATATATATTGTATATGTTCCCATAAAATTATATGATTTAATTTCTAAGTAATATGCAATACTCTCTGCTAGAACTAACCCAACAAGAATATTATTTATTAAAAAGCATATTTATTTATTTATTTATTTATTGTAACATTTAACAGTGTGAAAACATTATGAGAAAGAAGTGTTAACTGCATGTTGATTGACTTTCAATGAATTTTTGATATCTTAACTCCTCTAAGCTCTTCTACTTTCTTATCTAATGGCAAACCATGTTGTTTTATTTTGCATGTCATACTTTTCAAATATATGCACTCATAAAATTATATAATTTAATCATAAACACTAGTTGCTTTATTTTGTGTGTCATTCTTTTCAAATAAATTATAGATGTTCTCATAAAATTATATGATTTAATCATAAAACATTACTTTCAGGTCCATCAGATGTCTGCCAGATGAAAAATAGTATGTCCTCCAAAGTTTATGACAACCCTTTCAACAGTTGGCAAGTAGCTGATAATTCAACAAAGGTTTGTGAAACATGTTCTAATAAAATAGTTAAGATGGTGAAACTGTAAGAGTGTTAAGTTCAAATCATCACAACATATTCATGATTATGTGATTTGCTTTATGACAGTTCTAATTGTATTTTGTGTTAAGGATTAAATAATATGTTTCTGCTGCTCTAATGAGATTGGATGATGACACCTACTTGACTTATAAAACTTTTATTAATATCTGGTTGTTTTATTATTAGCTTAAGGACATCCACCAGTCATAATTATGGTCCTTTTTCCAAGGCTCAATTTAAGATACATTCATTGACATGTTGCAGAATGAAATTCTAGCTAAGGTTGCTGAGATCCCATAGTTTAATTTTATGAACACAATAGGAAATTATTTAAGTTATTATAAATTAGTGGCCCATGCTAATGCCATTGATTCTTGCTAGATCTTCTCTGTTTATCATGTTTCTGTACAAACATTTTTATCCATACTTACACAAAACAATAAGCACTAGTAGTGCTGTTGTAAAAATTGCAACAGAGTAGAACATGATGGTGAAGTCCATTTTCGTTTCTTCCATTGTTTCTCGTGTTTTAACCATTAAAGGTGGTACCAGAAATCCTATTGCAATCCCCAACTGTAAAAGAAATCAGATGATTATTTTCAATTATTTCTTAAAAAAAATAATATACGAGCTCAAATTCTGTCAATTCAAAGTATTTGGGATGACTGATAAGCCACAACATATTTAAATGAAACTTATTTTATTACATCTATCCATTAAGTTTAAAGCTAATTTTGTGTCAAAACTAATACAATGAAGCAACTAATATATTCTTAATTAGCTGGTGAGTCTATTTAATGCTCCATGCTGATGATGCAGGCAATGACGTGTTCTGTATAATTTGATGGTAAATGGAGCATAAGAGTATTAAATTGTTTCACCAGCTAATTAAGAACATCTATCCATACTCAGATATAATATTGAACAAAATATAATCATACCTTTTGCCATTACTAATCAAAATAATCTCTTCTGGAGCTGTTTAATTTTCACATCCTTTTTGTTTTTGAAATATAATCAGAAAAAGCAATCTATCAAGATTAAATATCGTGGGAAACATGAATATTGCTCTACCTAGGCAAAGGATTCTAGTGTACAGGAGTATGTATGTAATTTGAAACAGTGACATATAGCAATAATATTATTCAATAGTGTTATTCAACTAATAGACATTGTTTGGTTTGCTCCTGCTTATAGAATGTAGACAAATGTCAAATGCTCTACAGTCTAAAATTTGAAAAAAACAGCAACAAGCTCTTGCTTATAGAATGTAGACAAATGTCAAATGCTCTACAGTCTAAAATTTGAAAGAAACAGCAACAAGAAATTCTAAAACTTAACATTACAAGTTGTAGCAGTTTAATCTATTCATGGTCTATTTCTTTAAATCAGCTTTTATCTGTGCATGCTGAAAAATGGATGACCACTGTGTACACAGAAAGATGTATATCAAATGATAGTCAAGTAGTCTTCAGTTTTAATGTTCATAGTTTATGGTTAAATTATTTAATTTAATAAAAAATATTATAACTGCATAGTTTACATAATAAATAATTTGGGCAAAGCCAGAATAACGCATTTAAAATGGTTAACAGTGCAACTGATAATGTTGCTAATATAAATAATATGCGTGTGCAAAAGAATCTGATACCTGCAAATTTTTAGGAATTTACATTGATAAGTCTTTAAGATGGGATAGGCATATTGATTATGTTTGTATAAAGCTAAGCTCTGATATAATGCTGTTTTAGAGTTGGTTTGGTGACACTTGTGCTTCACTTGCTTAGTTTTTAATTGGACATGTTTCAGGAACATTCATTCCCATTCATCAGCAGTCAGTTAATCTTCTGCTGATGATGGGAGTGTGAATGTTACCCGAACATGTTCAATTAAAAAAAAAGTGAGGTATAAGTGTCACATAACCAACAATATTTTATATTTTACTACTTCACTGTAAATAGCTTCAAGAATATAAGAAATATTAAAAAACAGAGATACAGACTTGATGGATATTATTAACTATGGAGTTATTTACCCTACATGTTCAATGCAGAATGACATGGCAAACTTTCAGATAGAGTATTAGTCTTACAAAAAAAATTTTATTTTGAGACCATTTTGAAATTTAATTACAAGGTTTCATGCCAGAAAATTTTTAAACATTAACGAATGTTCACTGTTTACTCTCTGTATGTTTATCATGTTATTTTATTCCTCAAGTACCTTGTTTATATGTATGAAGTTACAAATGCATATTCACAATACAAGAAATAAATACAATTTATATAGGATAGAACATATAAAAAGTGTTTACAAAATGGCTGATTAGTAATAGGTGCTAAATTCTGCAATAAACTTCCACAAGATATTAAATTAAATTAATGACAGGTGAAAAATTCAAGGTATAAGGAATAAGTTGCTAATGATTTAGATACATTTTTAACTCCTTTCTTCTCCTTTATTAACAGCAAGATTTAATATTTTGCCAATAAACTTGTACATATGTGTCAGTTTTCAATATATAAGTATTTAAATCTATATGTTTCATCTTGTTTTGACAAATTTCTGAAAGGTTTTGTAGCCTCTATGGAAATAAGTTAAAAATAAATGTAAATGTGACAAGAGTGTTTGGACAAATTTTAACAGCTTCCAACTTATACAAGCCGACTAGGCAAATATGTAAATAAGTGCTAACCATCAAAAGTTGAGAGTATATAAATAGTCTGCACTGTAGCACAAAATAATACCCAAAGGCAAGCAATGGCATTTTTAAAGTTGTTGCTCAGTATTAGATGATATAAATTCGCACATAGCATTTAAGGTGATAATGGAACATGTAAACACTCTACCTGATGCATTTTAATTTAGTTTATTTTCATTCTTTTGATTGTATAGAGTATAATATAGACCACATCATGGTCTTAATTTAGGTTACTAAAGATGTAAATGAGTAAATTAAAATCTACAAATTTATTTATTCATTACACAATTGTGGACAAGCCAAAGCACCACAGTTCTTACCTGAACCTTATTGTATGACCAACATGGTGACTGGGATTGACTCATTGTGATAATATACCATGATGAGTAATAATTTACATCATTCCCCAATGTAACACAAGGATGTGAAAGACATGAATTCATTAACAGAATAAAAAGGATGCTGTGGCAGAAAAAATCTGACCTGCAATTTGAATCAATGTTTGCTTCATGTTTTTATGATGGCTTGTGGTAATTTATTATAAAATTTACTGACTATGTTTAACACATTTTGCGTGTTTTTATTCTACAGAATTTTAAGTGGAAATGTTCACCAAGATGATTATGGATGATAAACATACCTAGACATACACATTTATCTTCATTCAAATTTTCTTCTGATGAGCTTTTGAATAACTTACTATTGGATTTTTACCTTATTCTCTGTGGAATCTAGTAGTTGTTGATTTTACTTTTGAGTTTTCTATTAATTTTATTTTTTATCTATTGTGCACTTCTTTATTTCATTAGTTGCTATTAATATCACTGAACTTTCTTTAATCAGTGATCAAGAAGTTGGGATGTTTGACTAATTGTCATTTTTATACTTTGTTTAAATGGAAAAGAATTCAGTGGAAATCACTGGGATGCTGTTAGCTATACGGTCGAAGCTCTTGGTAAAATCTGGGGGCATACTGACTCAATCATGAATGATTCTGTTTCATCCTTTATTTCTTCCATCTGGCTTATACTGTCTTCAGATTAGCTGCAGCCATAAAACCTTCATCCGGGTAAATATTTGTGTTCAAAAGTCAAAAATATTAGCACAGTTCTCATCAAACTCTATTGGTATCAAATGATATAGAAGTCCTCTTTGCAAAACAAGTTTGAAGGTAGGGATGTGTGGCTGCTGTGATTATGCATTCACAAAGAACTTGCTTATCAACTAAAGCAATGATTTCTATAAGCTTCCAAAATATTTCCAATGGTTTTTGCAGCATTGTGCCCAAGTTTGATCTCTTCCAAAAAAATTATATGCAAACTACTGTTTTCCAAAAGGCTTAGTGTAATAGAACATAACCACAATTATAACAATATAAAGAAAGCACAACAAAATATGTTGCAGTTACAAAGAAAGTGAGTACATTAATCTAAACCAATTAAAATCCATGCTCTAAACTTAGAAACTACATTTCTTTTCTCTGTTTGCTTGCACTGCAGATTAATCTGCCTAAATTTAAAATACAGTGTAGACCAACCAAGTAGTATAGCATATAAATATTGTACTTACAAAGCTGTTGACAATGGAGTGGTAATATATTCTAAACTTAGATATTCATTTTTTACACTGAACTCCATTTACTCACATAAAATAAGATGTGTTTCGGGAGAATCTCTCCCATCTTCAGATGGCTAGGTCCAGCCATCGTTTCGAGTAACAGCGGTTCAGTAAACAACTGAAAATGGGAGAATTTCTCCTGAAATGTGTCTTATTTTATATAAGTAAATGGGGTTCAGTCTAAAATATGAATACCTTAGTATATATTAATTTACATTATACAGTTTCAAATGAATAATCTAAAACTTTTAATTATTATGAACCTTAAAAAAAGGAATGAGGAAATATTTCATTTTAAAGGTGTAAATGAAATTCACAATTATATAATATAAATAAAATGTAAAATGGCAAAACAAGTAAATTTGTAGTGCTTGTAGATCAAAAACAAAAGTCTTCCTAAATACTCACAGAGACTGAGAACATTACCACAGGTAAATTGTTGTAAATATTGAGTCATCCAATTACTATTCACATGGTGATGGGGAATGTATTGGTGAATAAGCTATTGCTCACAGCCAGCTGTATAGAGTTGGAGAGACTGGGTGGGGCAACATAAGAGTTAGTGGTAAAAACATTACAGTGACAGTCTAACAAATTCTAGCACTTAAAATGTTATGTACTTGCCCATCATATAAAGAGATACTGAAACTGTTTGCATTTATTTGCCACACATTTCTTCCATCTGCTTATGAAATTACCCTTTACTCTTCTTAGTTTGAGAAATTAAATTATTCTCTTGATGAATATTATTCTTTAGTTCATCTAAAGTGTGTAGGTACTACTACTTTATGAATTGCATTAACTTGAACTGATCACCTGGGAATTTCTCTTCATGTAATCTTCTGACAGCATAAAAAACTCAGTATGGACATTCAATTCGTAAATAAACACTCATAGTGGCCTACTATTTGTCATTTAGCATTCTTAGCAGGTTTTAGGATTAGACTTGTGTTGTTTCTTTCACTATTTAAATGACACTGAGTGGCAGCCAACATTGTAGTTCAGTAAACCTTGCTGGCTCTGACTTATATAGTCTAGCTGATCTGCCAATGTAATCCCTTGACTCATAAAGGTCATCAGTTAATTGACCCAATTGTTAGGTATATATTTGTGAGACGATAATCCTTGTAGGCCAAATCATGCAAATGCTATGAAAAAACTGGAGAACAATGACCAAATTCGTAAACAAATTAGGATGGAAACCCCTTGAAATGAAGCAAAAGAGGAAAACTATGCACTTTATTAGAGCTTATGCCACATTTAAGATCTGAGCAGCTATTCAGTAGAAAGTCCCATGTACTGTGGAAGGCATATTCATGATTTAAAGCTCAACTTATGTTGAAACTTTTAGTTTTGTAAGAAGAAGCATAGATGATTGGCATAAATTCTTGCAGTACCCATTCAGAGGTACTTTGAACATAGAATATGTCAAGTTTTGCATTACATAGTGTAAATTATTTAAAATTATATATGTAATTAATTACATAATATATATTTTATGCAGGGGGTGTTATAGTACATGAAATATTTGTCACACTCCAATGTGAGAAATATTTATAACATATTCATAGGAAAATTCTGATTATATCTATTAAAATATTTACTATATGCAGTACCTTATAAAAGTAGGTGAAATGTAGTTTTGCAAAATATAGTAGTATGTTGTCAAAGAAAAAAGTTATCATTTATAAATTCTTCTTCAGAGTAATAGACATTATTACATATGTATTCTGTAACAGCAGTTTGTATTTATTTCATTACCATATAATAACAACAATGATTTTAAATTGTTTGAGAGAGTATTATACATTCTTATACATTCCTAACGGACTCACATTTAATATCAAGATAAATTAGCAATGAGTCTAAATAAAAAGTATGGTTTGTTATAGTGATATTATGTATTTGCATATTTTTCATGTGGTATCCTTGATTTTTTAACATAAACACTCATAATAGAAAGATATATTCACAAAAAAAAAAAAAAAAGTCAACATGAGGTTCTCTGGTTAGAATTAAAAAAATTATTGAAATTGCCCTCTTTTGTAACCTCTCTAACCCAGACAGGTATGGTTCAATTAAAAATAGTGCAATTTAATGAGGTATCCGTAATAGAAGGAAGTAGGTTTTCATAGTATATACCTACATGTGTACATAGTTTAAAGGAAATTACATGTATATTACACATTAATGCTCAATAAAAGTAAAATAAAAGTTGCTAACTTACACTTTTTCATACTGAATCTACATACAGAATAAGAGTGAACTTTTGCACTTCATACCTCAACAGTAAATGAGAACCACTCTGCTTATTTTAGGCAAGCAATTATTTGCTTCAATAACTTTACAGTTATGTACAGTGTACTTTCTGGAAAATATGTAACAATTTTACATACATTTTGTAAAGAATTGAAGAAGCACAATGGAGAATAAAAGTTAAAGAAAAACCCACCCTTTACATAGAACTGTGTTTAATGACCCTCTGCTAAGCATACAGATTAATCAAGCTTAAACAGGTAGCAGAAAGCCAGTAAAAACCCATCCTTTTGATGTTACAGTACTGAGTACTTGCTAATGACCCATTTAAACATTAGAGATAAATGCCAATCAAGCTTAAAGAAGCTAGCAGAAATGCATAACAGAAAGAGATATTGTCCTAATGATGACTACAAGAGATATCCATCTTCCATGATACAAGGGTGTCCAATATAAAGAATATACATGTTAAAGCATAGAAATTTGTTTGATTCCAAGATAAAATGTCCAATGTAATGAGAAGTCTAACACACAGGTGTGTCCAAATACAGAGGTTTTATTGTATAAGAATTTATTTGCTTTCAACAGAATTACTCCAAATTCAGGTTTTGCCTATTGTATTTGATTTTCTGTATTTTTTCTTCATGTCTTGAGAGTATTATTTAAATTTGTAATTATCTTGCATGTGTCATGTTCCTACGCCCCCTTCTTCTGCCGAAGTGCGATAATACTCATTAGAAACAACATATTCATTCATTTATTTGTTGATTGATTAAAGTGTTCCTAGCTTTTATATGCTAAGTAAATTTTTGCATAACAAGTAACTTATTTTGTCAACCATGTTCAAAGTAAATGTGTACATTTCCAATCTTTGCCGACAACCTATGCAAATTCGCTCTTTTCCACTCTTTTCCACGGGCGATAAATATATGGCCGTGGAAAATTTGAGCATCTTAAGTTAATGTCAACGGCGTCTAGTAACAAATGTTCGTATTTGACAATCTCTCTGCATTACACCTCTAAGTGGCTCAATTCCCTCGGCCGATGTTTGTCTGCGCTTAACCTCGCTTATCCCTCTTGAAAAAGCTTAACGTCTAAATTGGAGACAAGGCCATGACCGACCTTATTGTTATGTCTGACGAGTGGCACAATTTAAATATTGCATCTCTGTTGGTTCCTCGTGATTTAGACAGGATATCCTCCAGGCTGGAACGCTCCCCTGCGTCACGTGACTAGGTGAACCAATTACAATTATTACACCACCGCTTGCCTTTGCTGGGGAATGTAACCATTCATAGGCAGCGGGTTTTAAATAAGGGACCACGAAATGGTAGATTTTTAACAACTATTTAAAGCATTTGTCAGTAGTTAAAAAGAATCATCTACTATCAACTTTTCAGATATAACCTTATGGCTATGTTTTTGCAAATCAGTTTGTATTTCACATGCTTTTTAATTCCTTAAATTTATAACTTAACTTAGTCACCTAACTTAGCATAGAAAGTTTTGTACAGCTGTGACTGAAGAAGTCTACAGTTCCCAACAACCATCTGAACTTCTTCATTGAGTGATCAATGACATTCGAAAAGTTGTTGTTTTGGAAATCGCAGGGGCAAGTCTGGACTGTGTGGTTGTTGTCATAATGTGGTGAAATTCAGGCACTAAAATGCTCTGTTGAGGCATATGAATTGTGTGGTTTGACATTCATATTGCAGGATAACGTTTCCTTTTCCGCTTCGTTGTTGTTTCATCAAAGTTCGAAGCATATTTGTTGTCTTTGTTACAGGAAATGAAAGTGAATAACATCATCTGCACATTATTGTGATCAGTACGGGCAATAAACATTTCCAGGCATTATTTCTGCTTTTCATTTATGAAATGTTTTGTGAATGAAACATGATTGATCATGTAACTCTATCTAGAAGGTTCATAACCTATAATCCTTGGCGAAGGCCAAACGCAGAGTTAGACAGAATGTGTAGGCTAATTTGATTCATAGTATGGTGGCGCGTGATATTGTATGGACTTGTTTCAGGAAGGATGTTATTCATTCATAGCCAGCGCTCGCTCTGGAGACCAATTTTAAAAACTAGTCTCTCGTGATAAAGAAATGGATATTTCATCACCATCTGAGTTGGACATTAGGGCAAGCTCCTGATCATTGAACGGTCGAAGATAAGTGAAACAACTCCGTAGCGCTACTTCAAGGCGTAAGCAAGTCCTGAACGCCCCAAAACAGAAATGGCCAGCTAGACACACAACCGCAATCAGGCATATCTTACCGCAGCTGATGTCTTTGCGGGACAACATCCTTACAAACTACAAGTCCTAAAGAACATGGCAAATGTGTGTTAAGAACATTTCTCTTCCTTAGAAGCTTAGCAGTCTCCTGGAGATCCTGAACAATTTCGTGATGTCTGATAAGGTCCATTTCAAAATATTCCGAAATATCATCAAGCAGAGTTCACCATGGAAACTCGCTTCATGTGAACGTGTGACAGTATGATAGGCTGCATCGTACAATACCGAAACGTGCAATATACATGGTTTCAAAAGACTGGAACTATAACTCATAATCAACGAATTTATGACTGTTTTAACGATTGATTTCCAGATTTGGAGACATCCATTGGTCAGAGCGGTCGTCGGAATCGTCCACTCCTAATTTCTTGTGGGATTACTTGAAGAGCCTGAAGTTCGCTGTAATCCCTTAGTCTCTGGCTGATCTTAAGGACGCTTAGTGGAGACATAATGACAATTTTTGTGCTGAACCTCAAAAGAATACAAGCTGAGCTTTTTTGAAAAATACTGCCTCTCTAAATAAAATTTTATCACTTATTAAGCAATTATTTCGAAACTATGAACAGTTTTTAAATTTTATCTGGTGTTTATTTTTATTTTTATACTTATTTTAATAAACAAGAAAAATGACAATTTTGAACATTTTTGCTGCTTCAGGTGCACTTTTCCCATAAACTATTAATTCCAGCATCTTCAGATTCAAAATTCAGTTTGATGTTAAGTAACATCTTAACATTGCTGGTGAAATAATGTGTTATTTAAAGCAAAAGTTTAATTTTTGAAAACATTTGCATATTGCGTCATAATTTTATGCAACTTTCAAACCATATACGTACGAGTGTATATATATATATATATATATATATATATATATATATATATATATATATATATATCAGAACTCTCATGCATACATCAGTTAAAAGCTTTCACCAGTTATGGAGCTACGCGTTTTGCACATACACAAAAGAATTCATACTCTATCTTACATAATTTTTAAGAAAAATACAAGTTACGGCAAGAAAAAAAATGTGTAACAGCATGGTGGTCATATTTAAATCGTCATTTAAGCAACGTAAATTCCCTTAAACAAACAAAAAGTATATACGGGTGTAATCTGCAAACTATGTAGTTTCATATTATGCCTAAAACCAAAAGTTAATTTTTGTGACCCAAAATCTAAAAGCAGCGAAAAAAGGGGTGTGGCAGACAGGCCGCCATTTTTAAATGTATGCACCAAACACACAAGACAACATGGACATGATCTTCGAACGATTATAGTTTCATATTATGAATAAAGCCAACAATCGTTTTTGACGCAAAATCTCTACCAAATGTCCTTAAAGAAGCCATGCAGGACATTTAAAACAAGTCATGTGATGCAGGTTTTCATTTGGTACTTTGGCGCATATGTTGTCCACCTACCCAGCGTGGTATTTAAGAAAAAGGGCTTGTTGTCTGTAATGATAAAACGTATTATGTTCAAATAATTTTTATTACCTATACTGTATTTCATTATTAATTGGCTCTAATATTACACTAGAGTGGGTAAATGAAAATATGAGTAATTTGGGTATTTGCTGCATTACTGAAAGTAGTGATAATTTCTGTTTATTTAATTTTCTTGCATGCGCACTAAAGAATGGTCAATATTATATATACGCTCTAACTAGAGGACGGATTTTGCCCCTGGTTGCCTGTTTTATTTTATTGCTAAAATTTTTAGACTCTTGCTAGATGAACTCATTTAAGATTAAAGAATACAATACATGACATTTTAAAGTGCCTATTAAGTGTTTATTTTGATGACGAGGACGAGTGCTTGTTCTTGAAACATGGACCTATAATTGCCTTATTATACTTTTGAAGATTTCGTTTTTTTTTTTATAATTCTTAAACACAATACCTATGCACATTGTCTACAACAGTTGATGTTAGTGACAACATTGTCTGCAGAACCCGCCACAAGGTCTAGTGGTCAAAGTTTTTTAGTTATATTCCTGAAATAGCAGATTTAATTTCCGGTTCTTTTCTATCATGAGAATTTTTCGTTTTTAGTTTCACATGGCGACATTTAGGTACCCCTAGGTTTAAGGACTTCTCTGGTGGACCGTATCATTTTCACTGAGACAACGTATAACGGGGCCCTGTGCCTATGGGCATCCTGGCGTTGTAAATACGCTACGGGTTCGATGGCAGATTGCGATAATGTAATTTAATAGCATATTCAACTGTCATGTATTCACTGAAGCATCCCAAAAACTCGACAATATTCCATTCGCACTATTTTAAAAAGATTTAAAAATATTATACAATTTGATTTACTTGGAGTGTTTTGAGTTAGGTTGTTCGTTCATACTGCTACTTATAATAATTATTAACAATTTATTGTCTTGAATACGCCAATAAGGAAACGCAGCAAATCTATTAATATAAATATTGGATAAATGATAACGGCCATTTTCGGCAAACACTCATCTTTTGCTAACCACGCTTTAGAATTATTTTTTCTTAATTTTTGTATGTTGATATTGTTTATTTCTTTTATTATTGACAATTTGTAAAAATAGAGTTTCAGAAAATATGAAAATTAATATTTAAAATTGAAAAGTATGTGAAAAAAATGAACTCTTGTTGACGCGGTAACAATCATCGAAAGCTTTATAAGGAATTGTAGCAGAAAATTTTGAGAAAACATTGCAAGCAGCCACTTTGATGAAAGTAAACTCACAGTATTAGAGGGCAAGGTTATGCTTTTAGCCCATTTTTTTTTTTTTTTGATTGATTTATTTAAGGACGCTCTTTAACATCTCAGGTCATCAGCGTCCCATTCAACTCAGGGCGTGAAACGGCCGACAAATTTTGCTCAGAGGCCTCTCTTTCAGGCTTGAGGTTCTTTTTCGTGCCGTAAATGTACGACACGGGACCCACGGCTTTACTTCCCTTCCGAAGGAAGCCATACTTAGGATTTTTACGCCCGAAAAAATCCATCGATCCTGGCCGGGTTCGAACCCGCGATCTTGGATGTAGGAGTTTTAGCCCATTGAACTGTCTTATTTGATGTAATATTTTTTTTTCTAGAACTTGTTAGTTTATACTTTTGCACTGCTTAATAATTGTTTTTAATTTTTAATGCTCAGTCTCTTCTGTATTTATTGTACAATAATTAACGAATTAATTCCACGAAACTACAATTGAATGAGGCTTGGTTTACCATAAAAAAA
This sequence comes from Metallyticus violacea, assembly GCA_030762175.1. Taxonomy (NCBI): domain Eukaryota; kingdom Metazoa; phylum Arthropoda; class Insecta; order Mantodea; family Metallyticidae; genus Metallyticus; species Metallyticus violacea. The sequence continues at coordinate 51,911,170 of CM060830.1, forward strand.
AAAGGCTACCAAAGGTACCTCGAGGGCGATGCACGCTTACAGACAAAACTGCGCGTTTTCACAAGCTCTTTAGAATATTGTTGAAATCCTCGATTGTTGCGGCACGAAGTTCTTCAATATTAAGCGTCCTGTAATGGTATATCTTGTTTTTCAGATACCTTCATAAACATTTTCTACAAGTGCCCGTTGCCGATCCACGAATTTAAGATCGTTATACCCAATCATTTTAGAACTGCGCGATCTAGTACAGCGGGCTAATTTTCTGTGTGTCCAAGTCGTGTAAACAATTCTATGTATGTACTTATCAGGAGCTGGGAGGAGAAAAGGCGACTGTAAAAAATGGGGTTTTAGGAAATCGCATTTAAAGTTGGCAAAACAAAGCATACTAAGGGTGAATATCTAGTAATAGAAGAAATGAATTTATTACTATGCAATAAATAATAACTACACAGAAATTAATTTAAAAATCATATGACTGAGTCTATGTACCAAATAAAGTAATATATCATTATTTTCATCGGTCCTTAGACTAGGTTTGAACACTTTGGACATTATTAATTGATCGTAAAGTAATAAAACAATGCAAATGAAATGCCAATATTGTGTATCATTGAGTAAATAAATCATTATAATTATAATGCGATATATAATAAGACATTATATAAGAGTCTAATTTAGTTGCACACACTTTCCTATTGAAAAAAAAAACTTTTAGTTGAAGACTTCATCGTCAGTTATATCATCAATTGCAGTAACTTTGGGTGCATCAACATCGCTGATAGCTTGCTGCAAAGATATCTTGTAAGGCATTGGGATACAGTCAGAAGAGCTTGCAGGTCGCGTTATTTCTCTGCTGTGAGTTTCAGAGGGTTTGGATGCCTGAAAAGACATAATTGATTGTAATTGAGATCGAAGTATCTATTACTCCCATTACTAAACACAGACTGAGGAACAGTGCAATCATTGGAAACAACTAGATTCGCCTTTATTCGCCCTACTAAATCAACACTAAGACAAGTCAAGTTGGTATTTCTTTAAATGCAATTTAGAGGATAATTATGGGGAACTACGTGAATCACAAAATGAGCATTTTTTCCCTCTAGCAGGAGGCCTTAGCCCTTTAAGGGACATAATGGGCTCATTCATTCATTGGTGGAATATGTACCTAACACTGTTACCACCACAAAAGTTCTTGCAGAAATAATAATAATAATAACAACAATAATAATAATAATAATAGTAATAATAATAATAATAATAATAATAATAATAATGTTTCGAATTTTAACATTCGCCCTTTCTCCTCTAAGCTCCTGAAGTGACTACTGTGCTTATGTTTTCAATTAACGTAACGGCAACACTGAAACTCTTGTTCACCACAATTTCCACAATTTCCAAATGTTCATTTATAGGACAGTAGTCACATGGAAGCTTATTAATCCATACTAAGTGGAACTTGGATCAGAATCTCCTTCAAGCCTCGGCAAACTCCGCATGCCCACTTGATGCTGTGACTGGCCCTGGCCTTCCATGGAAATTATTCAAGTCATTGTAATAGTACTACCTGGATTCACACGTGGCGCCAATGTACAGAAAAACAATTGAACCAGCCTGCAACCTACACGTTACGTAGAGGTCGCGAGACTCGCGTGGTGGAGGATGTAAACAAGAGTAATGGTTAGAATAGATATATCAGCCTTGGATCATCATGCTTCGACCGAAAGTGCCTATCTACATACTTAAATATATCACTCGGCAGGCGAGTGTAGTCCTGCACCGCGGAGCGCTGTATTGGCACAAAACGGCCAAACCTGACATCGCAGTACAGCTAGAAAAGGAGCACAACGTGAAATATAAACACGCTGCATGTGAGTTGACAAGCAATTACTATTACGAAAAGTGTTTGCAGTGTACGATAAATTGTTTTGTCTTAAGTCATAAGCATTCGATTATTTTCCCAAATGCTTTCAAACATACGGCGTTTAAAATTATCCTTCTGGTTCTGTAAACTAAAACTTACCTCTTGTTTACCATGTTTCTCTGGCTTGCTATATTAGTCTTCGAGTCAGCTGATGTTTCTTCTCCTGATTTGTCATTACTCTCTAGTCCTGGATTAATTACTATAATTCAATTTCTTCCTCCAGAAGAGCATCTCATTTCCAATACATATCCTGAATGACCTTCACCTTCTGAATGTAACTTTTGTTTTTAATATGTTCCATATTAAATAATAATAATAATAATAATAATAATAATAATAATAATAATAATAATTGCATGATTATGACCACAGCGCAATATATACAGTAGGGACAGATTTGTCGGCGCCTTTGATGTTATTGCTCCTAAAATGTGACATCTGAATTGACTGTAGTTCTTAGATGTCTCTTTGTCACTGCAGCTAAATTGTGTTTAGCAATTAATCGCAAATGTGGAAGTTATGGATTCGTTAATTAAAACTTTAACTGTAATGAAAATTAACTTTTTATTTTCAAAATATATATGAACTCTCCGTATTTGATATTGAAATAAAAAACTATGCAGAACAACATATTAATTGAAGTGGGTAAATCTTGTATCTTTAATCTGATTTTCTATTTTGATTGTTTATTTCTGGTTTCTGAATGATGGTCAAGCATTATTAAACATTACCATCATTTCTATTTCTCCTGAATTCCATCTTTATGTTTAGTTGAGTAAGTATAACACTTTTTTTTTTTAATTATAACGTTCCTGATATTAAAACAAATTAGGTTAAGTTAAGGAGCTAGCGAACGTAATATAGTGCGGTCCTGGGCTATTTTTCACGAAACAACTACTCTATTAGTTTACTATTTACCTACTACCTGTAATTCCAGCGTGTTTCATGAACATTTATTCTACAATGGTAGAGTCGTAAGATTTTGTCATTAGTTGTCAAAATTACTAGTGTAGCGACTGTATTCCAGCGTCGAGAAGGCTGTTTCGGGGTTATTTATTACTCGTGGACTGTTTGTTGATGCGATTTTGTTTACGCGGAATGTATATTGAAGTCAAGAAATGGCATTATGTCTACCACATCGGAAAAAAAATCTCTAGTATTCTAAACAAAGTAACAATGTTGCATTTAATTAATGAACATAAAGAAGAATTATTTGGACAAAACCGAAATGTGAAAAATGATAACGCAAACTCTGAAAGCGTTGGAGTTAATTACTTCGGAAAAACATTACGCATATGTGAGGGACCCATTTTGGCAAAACGCCAAGAAAGCTCCAATGGTAAGTGATTTTATTTTACATTCATATTCGCCATTCATATTATCATCTACAAATAATAGTGTAAGTAGCTCAGTTTCTAAGATATTTTTCAGGTGAAAGTAGATCATTCAAAAAGTGCGGAAATGAGTGATAGATGTAAGACCACATATTGCATAACTGACCCTTAATACGTTTTATAATTAAAATGCGCTGAGCTTAATTGATAAAATAATTACCTAACCTAAAGTATGTACACTAGTATGTACATTCACCATTCGAGATTCAAGGGTAGAACTCCACTAGTTAACAATACGCAATATTACAAGGTCAAATGTTTGGTGAAACAGAATACTGATAAAACAAAATCGCATAATATCAGTCTGCCACACCAGTAACTAGTAGTTTGCGCTCATAAGTTCTAAAACTTGTAAAATAAACAAGTAATACTAGAATGGAGACTAGTTTTACTAGATAACAAGCTTCGTTAAACAGGCGGTCAAGTGACAACCATACTTGCCTCGTAGACCGATGGATTTTTTGGGTATCCTAAGTATGGCTTCCTTCGGCAGGGAAGTAAAGCCGTGGGTCCCGTGTCGTACATTTACGGCAAGATAAAGAACCTCAAGCCTGAAAGAAGAGGCCTCTGAGCAAAATTTGTCGGCCGTTTCACGCCCTGCTTTCACTGGGACGCTGTTGACCTGAGATCTTAAAGAGCGTCCGTAAATAAACCAAATACTATTTACTACAAGTAGCGTAGCAAATGACAGATCTCTGAAAAGCATATTCCATTCTTTGTTATAATGAATGCAATCGAGTGCACAGTTTTAACTGTGAAACCGTTTAATGTCACCTTAATAATATAAACATTTCCGGAAGCTTAGTGAATATGACTCTATCATGCGGATTGAGAGAATGTTTAAATAAAACTTTGGTTCTGTTACACTAGAGAAATGCGGGCTATTTAGTTTTATTGTTATTTTAAACATAGTCATGGCTGTTTCTGTGTTCAATCACGAAACAAATCCCAGCACGTTTCATTAATCACAGTTTTTGTCTACAAGCACTTTGCCGTCGACCTCAAATTGACAAGTTGCTGCTTCAATTTACTTCACATTTTACACGCAGTTAGTGGTTTGGGGGAATGCGCCACACTGCATTTTATCTACACATAACCGTTGATGAGAGAATGCAGCCGTACACATTGCACTTTTTTTAAAGTTAATCAGCGTGCCGCCATTTTAGAACTGTTTTCAACCACGGGGGGGGGGGGGCTGTTTTGTTGGGGTTGCATAATTTGATCATTCTGTATAAAACTATAGAATCATTCATGTTTCACCATTTTAAAGATCTAGCGCAAGGTTTAATGACCGGCTCAGTCTACATGGCAACTGTCCCAAAGGCTCTGCCCCTTGCTGCTTTTGTACAGTAGAATTGGCGAAGGGAAAAAGCCGCAAAACCACGCGAAAATGAAAGTGAAGCTTTCAGAGCCAGTTGCGTGTGAACCTATGAATGTTTCTTTATCAGCTGGCCTCCGAAGTGCAAGTTAGATCAGAATTAGAGAAAATAAGCAAAAGTGGAATTAATTTCATTCAGAAAAAAGAAATTAACGCCTGCAAACGATACTCCGACCATAGGAAATAAGAGTGTTTGGTTCAAAAGCTTCCTGCCAAAACTTAAAAGTAAGATGGCGAAGGAAGGTTAGACAAATTTTTGGCCTGACAGTAAAGGAATGACTTTTTATCTTGAGGATTTTTGTTTTTCAGCATCATATTCCACAGAGCCAATTTATCCCACACGTGCTCAAATGCCATTATTCCGTCTGAAGAACCTCAACAAAATGCTCCTTTGGGAGCTAAATCTGGGTAGTAGATAAGAATTCCAATAATTCATACTTCAAATCTCTCAATTTTTCCATCGCTAAAATACTTGTGTGAGCAGATGCATTGTCTTGATGAAATGTTTATTTTTTTTCTTTGCAAACTGAAGTTTTAAAAGATCTTTGGTAATGGTTTTACTCATCTGAAAATAACCAATTAGTAAAATCCCTTTAGCGTTTCAAAAGAATAATGCCATAAACATTCCTGCAGGTGGAACTACATTTATCTTCTTTCTACTTCTGTACACTGTTCCGATACAATGACGTAATAAATGTAATAAATGCCATCGTTTACTTGCAGAGTAAACCATTAAAAATTAACATTAATATTAGTTTTATTCTATTAATATCCTTTTATAATTCTGGCATAGAAAAATGGCGTATGTAGCTTTATTGTATTCGCAAAAATTTACTCAAGTATTAAAGTATAACATATATAAATTAACATAATGATATACTATTAAGATAGTAATATAAGTGGAATATCTCGTATTTAATTTTTAATCATTTATTTGTTTATTAACATTTTCATTCATTGGCCTTTGGGGGAAATGAGTTACATTAATCCAGTGTGCAGGTGATTTCAAAACCATTGAAGACTCATTTCATTGTAGATCAGCCGTCACAGCAGTAAAAAGATTTTATAGAAAGAATGCAAACTGAACTTCTGTAATTAAAAGAGAAGCAACTAATTGGGGGTGGGGAAACCACAGAAATGAGTATCGGTGCTTATCTTTAAGAAAAGGTTGTTACCAGGAATGATTTAAAACACATTTTACTCGCCATATTTGTCCATTTATCTGGGTATAGTCATATTTTTAAATATTTAAGAACACTCACATAATTTAACATTTTATTTATTATATTTTCCATGTTTAATGGTTTTGAAATTATTCTTGACAGTTAACTTAAAATTTATTTCAATAAAGCACCTGTATTTTCAAGTTGAATTTTTTGGCCACGGAATATGAAAAACAGGAAACGAATAATAATTAGATAGGAAATGCCGTTAGAGGCAGTAGAATGCTATGCAATTAACATTGAAACCATCGAGAAAGCTTTTTAGTTATACTTTTTAATTTTTATGATATTGCATTATTTATCACAATTTTTGTAACATATTGAAATATATGCACATCTTTTACAATTTTTATTACATAAAATCGTAGTCCTAGTGATAGAATATTTTTAAAAGTGATTCAACATTTTTTATCAGTTCTACATTTTTCATTAGAGAGCGGTGTGATATTTAGTAGTATATGCAATTAATAGCAGTTATCTATGCAATGCTACATTTATTTTCAAATCTATGGGTTGACGAGGAACTGCCATAAAGCTGAGATAGTGCATTATCTTAAAATATTTGTAAATTTGTATACAATACTTGCAAATGTTGCAGTAACGCTACAAAGAGTGTTTGGTTTAATGAAGAAAAGAACAGGATTTGATGAATTATAAGAAAAAAGTTCTTAATTCAATTTCACGGTATTAAATTTGATCAATATTCCTTAAATATCTTAATCAGATTAGGTTCTCGAAAATAAAAACAGTTCTGGTAGGGACTGTTAACCATTAGTACTTAAAATATTTGAGCAATTGTATAGTTTTCTGAAATAATACCAATTAACGTAAGTATTAGCAAATATTTGCATATTTGAGACGTTATAACATTCTCTTTGAAAAGATAGTCAAAGACTGGGTAGTTAGAAACATAAATACATATAAAAATGAGACAGAAATTTATTGACAATGCCGACACTGGTCATATTTTCACGAAAAGTAATAATGTAGGTAGGTATTCCTTTTTAATTGAATCTCTGGTAATAAAGCAATACTTCATTTTACTTAATTACTTCAAATCTAGTATCTGTAGCACTGTGAATGTTACTAGATGCCATTAGTTTCATTATGGAGCAATAATTCAATGCCACAGATGAACATTGCGAATGTTTCAGAAACTCATGGGCCACAAGTATGTTGGTAAAACATTGTATGGGAACATTGTAATATTCTGCTAGCATAATGAAGGCTACTTATTTTGTGCTTGAAAAGGCGAGTAGCGCAGAACAGTTCAACCTGTTGAAGGGACATTTGCCTCACTACAATCTCCCTTGCGGACAAGAGCTATGGTGGAATAACTGAGTCCAATTGAGATTCATTCCAGAATGTTTCCTTACCGGGTTTTTGCACCTCAGCCGGCCGCGTCTGTACTCTGACTTCGCATCTTAAAACAGTGTATAAAACCTTACCTTATAGTAATGTTGGAAATATGTGAGTAGTAGGAAAATATACTAGCATTAAGTTAAGCTATTTCAGACTTTATATAGGAACTCTAGCCTTGTTTTCCTCGGATTATTTTAGAAAGGTGCTATTATTTTATAGCTCAATATATTTTCCGATCATCAACCTCTGGGTCCTAATGATAAATCATTTTTATTTAATGAAGAATATTCTTATTTGTGAAGAATATGTTCACAATGTTTTATAAAACATTATAGTGAAATAGTCACGTACGAGATGCATGATGAACGTCCTGTATACTGTAAAAGACATCTGCAGCTGACAGTTCAGTTAACTTTGGGGTGTAGCGCTGTCATTTTGGGGAGGGAAGTATCTTTTACGCACAACATGGAAAACGTGTATGAGAAAATAAAACTTGCTCATCTGTTCCTCCTTCAGCACCCTTATCATCTTTTTCATTTCTTCTTCCTCTCTTCAGCCACTAACTATCAGTTGCTCTTTCTTGTCTACCTAGCTCTCTTTCTTCTTCTTTCTATTATCACTTCTTTGCTTTCTGTTTCTTTGTCACCGCTTATCAATACCAGAACCGTGTCATATTTTTTCCTTCGCGTATTCTTCGCTCTCTCCAGCACTAAATTATTACGCAGACCAGCTTATACTGAGATCTGGAAGTTGTTCCAAAAATCGATGTAAAATGATAAAAAATTCTTTCATACATTTCTAAAAAAAAAGATGATTCAAAATTTATATTTCCTACCGGGGCTTAAAAGTGCGTTACTCTGGTCTTTATGTGTTGTAATATATATAACAAATGTATTAAAATTTAAAAACCGTGAAGTCAATTGATCAATTTTTTCTTCCGTTTTCACATGGAATTGCTTATATTAATATTAAGAAAACTGTCAGTATGTGTCAGTGATTGTTTTGCTTCGTTTTGAAGCTTTGAAATCCGTAATATTAAAAAAAAAATTTTTTAAAAATATATGGAATATAAAATGTACAAAAAATTTATCTTAAGTAAGAAAGATTATAGAAAAAGAACTAACTTTTTTTAAAGTGTAAAATAAAATTAAGTTATTTTGATTCACATTTTTGCAAAGACTTTATATTGCATCTGTATTTTTTAAACTATCTCAGAATATATTATGTTTCATCAACTTGTGAGCCCAGTTACATGACCACCTATTTTGAACTATTTTGCTTTTACAGAAAATCATTTTACATCCAACCTAAAAAAGTGTTCAGACCATCATTTTCTATTGAACTTATTTAAAATATGTACAAAGAATTTACGAGTTGAAAAGGGGCTTAATACTAAAGTGTTTAGAGAGTGGGAATGAATGATCTCATACGCTTCATTGTGGCATGGATATGGATCAACGTAAAAATTTCGTTGCGATGTGACGTATGTTCACAGCCAGTCAAATGTGAACCATTATCTGGCGTTGTTGAGATGATCTTATGGAGGGGGGAGGCTTTTGTACACATTTTTCCGCACCCTGTATAATGATATATTATCTTTTAAAATATTTTTTGAAATCAGACTATTTGTCACCAGAACTCACACATTCCATATACGTCTCATTTCGGGGCACTGCGGTTATCTTACAGCGTTACTCCTTCAGTATAAAACAGCGCGTTTTAAATTGCACTGATATACATTTATGCAGTACACACTCATTGCCTAAAACATAGTGTCGTAAATTTTACGTATATTTATCTTTTTCCCCACAAAATGCCATTATTTTTAACACTTTGAATAAGCGGATGGGTGTCTATGGCTATTAACCACCAGCTAAGAATGTCATTGTTAGACCTACGGAGCTCGAAATCATGGCATGCGTGTGTTCTTCGTAAATGTCCAAATCCTCTCTATCCGCATTCCGCGTCAAAAGTCACGGAATGTGGAGTGTAATCCTTCTCTCTTAAGGAAGAACATGGCGGCTTTAAGCTCGCGAATCCTACACTCCTAATCCTGTGGAGTGGCATTCACTCTTTCGATAGCGATGTAACTGTTACATCCACGAATAGAACGAACGGAATATCTTACAGTAGCATTCCTGGGACCTATTTCACAAAAGTATGCATTACAAGTGATTTGAGTTGTAACTTAAACTATTAGTAGAACTGTGTTCCACAAAAAATTTTTCTTCATACTTATAAGTGATTTTTCATTGTTTTCTTTCACAGAAGCCATGCTATTATAATTTGTATATAATTTACAAGTATACCACAGCAATTTTAACATATTTTTATGTAGTTCAGGGAATCGCTTGACCTAAATATCTGATCCATTATTAATTAGAGTATGATAACGATGAGAATACGCGTGCATGAAAAAAAATATTACTTTTTCACTTTAATTCAGTATTATTTGAATACAATTAACGTTTTATGTTGTTCAATTAAAGTAGAAGAAATTTCGTCTGACATTGGGCTTCCTTATTTCAAATATTTCTTAGTTTATGTTGTTTTGTAAGGTTCTTTAATGTCCGGAAAATATTTTTTCCTTGCCTCATTCTCTTTTAAAATAAATAACTTCCTCTCTTTTGACGCTGTTTTCACAATTTTTATTGTAATGAAAGCAATATAAACAAATACATAACAATGTCATTGATAAAATGGACAAATAAATAAATGATTTAGCGCAATGGGAAATATCGATTCTTATACGTTCTCTCGACTGAAATTTATGCTAATACGTATGTCCATGCACGAAAATTTACGACAGCTACCTCAAAGTGTAAGATTACGCTTGAATATTGAAAATACAGTAAAAGCGTACTTCGGTTTTCATCATTTTGAGAAAAAATATCAGACAAATATTATAGAAATGATAACAATACTTTCTGTACATTGAAAATAGGAATTATTGCCAAGCAGCGGACATTGCGATGTGTGGCAAACAGAAACGTTGTTTCTTTATGATGTCACTAGCAACTCTTTACCAATACTTATATTATTTATGGAACAGAAAAAAACCTGTAAAATAACTGTTTAAATACCTTTGTGATGTATTAGACTATACTTTTGTGGAATAGGACCCTGCAGATTGTAAGTGAAGCAAACAAGTGAGCGGCTTTTGAAGCATTTGTTTCTTAATCAAATTGATCACTTTGCAACGGTTGTACGGCCATAAACAGTAAATACCCTCGGTACCAGTGCTGCAGATATTACTACAAACATTCAAGAAGATTTGTGTAAGCTAATTACCTAACCCATTCTATTTTGACGAGATGTATGAATTTGTATAGCGGCAATCAACTATAACAAACAAATGACGGGAGACTAAATGTGTTCACCACCATTTGCAACAGCAGCAACAACGAGAAAGGAATTAATTTAACCAAACTTGCTCTCAAGCTGATTCTAGAATCCTTAACTAAGCTTGAAGAAGTATTTATGATTAAGGCTGCCTCTATAACCACAATATTAATTTAATTCAACGGAAGAAAGAAATAGCAAACATCCTAATACTTTGAGGTTAGGTTAGGCTTATTTAGGAAGCTCTTTACATACTCACTATAGTAAAATTCTATTTAGGGCATTAAACTGCCGATAAATTTTGCTCAGTCAAACGTCTCTTCTTTCCTACGTGAGGTTCTTTTACGTGCCGCAATTCTACGACACGGGAGCAACGACTTTACTTCCCTTCCGAAGGTAGCCATACTTAGGAATTTTACGCTCTAAATATCAATCGACTCTGGCAGGATTTGAACCCACGACCTTGGGTCTACAAAGTATGGTTATCACTAGACACCGACATTGAATATGTTTGAGGGTTTTAATAATACTTAGAAGTTTGTGCACCATAGCAAGTTCAGAATAATATTTTTCAGATTAATTTAAAGGAAAGAATTTTCTGATGTTGATCTTTAAAAGTTATTTATTTATACATATCATTACGAAGCAATGTGATTTGAAACAATAAGTTTTTACAGGCAAGGGCCATTACAAACTCCTCTTTTTTTCCCCTTCCCCCCAAAGAAACCCCCTTTTACCTTAAATTCTCCTTAACCAGTAGCGTTATTTTTACTTTCAAATTTGATGACACAGCTGAATACTACATACAGCTGTCCGTGGGTAAACACATTTAGATAAATAGATGACAAGTTTGTCGAAACTTTGACCTTGTGACTTGTTAATGGGCAGTGCAAATGTCAATCTAACATGCACAGGAGCCCGTTAACACTATATCACCCATGTTTTTGTAGTATCGGCCGTGTCTGCAAGGTCTCCCTCTGAGTGGCATTATCACGTAAAATTAACGGTCACGGCCTGCAAGGGAGGTCTCTGATGTAAGTTTAAAATAGATTTAAAGACATAGCTGAAAGCACTATACACGAAAATAGGCAAATGTAGGAGAAAATTATCTTCACATAATCCTAAGACACCGAAATTAATATATGATAGGTATTTGTGAATAGCGCCGTCTTTAAGTTGTAGAATCTTTTATGTCCATTATATGCTAATACAATACTTTACCTTCTCAAAGCGCCAGGGGTGAACCGAGGTCATTAAGGCTCGGACTCGTGAGCGGAAGGTTTAGGGTTCGAATCCCATCGGGACCGTCCTCCCTGATTGAGATTTTTTTCCAAGGTTTACCTCAGTCCTCATAAATAGCAAATGCCGAGGAGATACCGTAAACATAGGCCTGGAACGTTTCCTTCCTTAAAAAAAATCCTTTTCCAATATATGATTTCATGTATCATAAGTGTCCACCGCTTATGGTACCGCCACGGATGGCCGAGGTCGTTAAGTCTCGGACTCGTGAGCGGGAGGTCTGGGTTCGAATACCGCCAGGACCGTCCTTCCTGACTGAGGTTTTTTCCAGGTTTTCCTCAGTCCTCATAAATGGCAAATGCCGGGGAGGTACCCTAAACTTAGGCCTGGAACGATTCCTTCCTTAAAAATAAATCCTTTCCCAATATATCATTTCATCTCATCTATCATCAGTGTCCATCGCCTGTGGTGCCTCTGTAGCAAAAACGGGCGTTAAACACTATTCATTCATTACTGCCTATGGTGCCTTAGTAGTAAAAACGGGCGTTAAACACTATATATATATATATATATATATATATATATATATATATATAAAATTTCTAATTACTAATTGCAATATTGTTATAGGTTTGCAATTGTACTGAGCTACGGAAAAATTTCTGTTTATTTAATTAAGGAAATTATGTTTAAAAATTCGCATTTAATTTCTATTTTTGCCCATGTCTTGAGATTCTAAGCTTTAAAATGAGGGGTCGTACTTGTAAATTAATTGAGCCGATTTTCCACAATTTAATTCCGGGAAATGTCTATTACTTTGTAGCATCAGAATATTTTTTTTTAAAGCAAAAACTCCCAAATGTCAAATCATGTCCCCTAAAAGCAATTTTATATGAAAACAAAACAACTTAAAGACTCCCTGAGAAAAGCGAGATATTACGATAGTGAAACATCTTCAACTGTCGTCCGTTGTTTCTCTTATCTGAAAGGGAACATTAACCTTATTGTAACGCGGTACTTTATTTGTTTTTACATAAGGTGTGCTAGTACAGTAGAATAATAAATTAAGGGAAGCTTGAGTTCTACACGAAATACTCTAAAATGTTGTACATGTTTTAAAGATGTTTAAGTGTTAATGAGCTACACCCTATTATGGCCATAGATTGTACTGTGGTCTAAGACAAGCAATTTGAGATAAGGAATATAATGACCTGTTGGTACAGATTTCAAAGATATGATATTAAGTTTCTAAAAAATCAATACGTCACTGAAGTTTCAATTCTAAATGATACCACACAATAATGCAGAGAAGTTACGAAGTTAGTATGGAGCTGGGCCGAGTAAAAGGGGACCATTGTTAATCGTATTTGAGTCTCATTTTTTTATTTTATTTTAATTAATTTATTTAATTTCACATGTTATGTATGAGCATATTTCACAATAAAATTAGGGGGGGGGAACCTACTGCACAGAACATGTTCTTTGAAATCACAGGCTGTGGCCACATAGGTCAATAACTCCCTTTCGTCTAAGCTACACAACATATATCACAAACAAAATTATTTTATTTCTTCACTGCCGTACTGTTATATGATTAGTCTGAGATTTAGAGATTTTTATAACCCTAAATGTTAAAAACGCTAATGATGATATATTCAAAATGGGAATTTCTTGGCTTGCAAAGCAGGTTTGAAGACATTCAAAAGAAAATTACACTCTCATTTCTCTTTAGCACTAATCATTACTGGCGAGAAATGTATCCAAACGCATATTTGTATTGGAGCTGTATATCTGATTAAAACTTAACAATTAGACGAGTAAGTGCATATTTCCTTCATATTTACCATATTATAATGAGCGATTTTTTTTTTTCGCGGGAATGCTCCATGCATAATGGCCGGCCGGTCGGTTCAAGCTGGTACCGCAATGAACGGGAGTCAGAAAGTACGCAGCTATGATTTTTGCCCAAATTATTACTAACACTTAAACTGAAAGGCACATTTACTCACCAAAACAACCAAATTTCGAACTGTCTCCCTTCATTTTCCATACACTTCTGGCATCGGTTTATGAAATAAACCATTACCCTCTGCAGCTCCCTCTGATAAATGGAAGACATTCTTCACGAGTGTTATTTTTTAGTTCATCTAATGTGATAAAAATCGCTAGGATGTAAATGGAGGGACCGAGAGAGCCATAGGTTGTTAGTAATGACTCTATCGTCGAATATTTCATGAATATGCAGAGTCCTGTTGATACATCGCGAAACCTCACAGTATAATAAGGGGTTGTAAAATAATCTGCATGCACCAATATATTAATTGTTTCTAAAAATAAAGTCCTATTATTCTCTCGCCGTTAATGATGCACCACACTGCTATCTGTGGGGGGTTCATTTATTTATTTATTTATTTATTTTGAATGGTGTTTAACGCCAGTTTTTACTACTGAGGCACCAATGGCCGTGGACACTGATGGTTCATGAGATGAAATGATAAATTGGGAACGGTTTTTTTTAAGGAAGAAAACGTTCCAGGCCTAAGTTTAGAGTACCTCCCCGGCATTTGCCATTTATGAGGACTAAGCAAAACCTGGAAAAACCTAAGTCAGGGAGGACAGTCGTGGCGGAATTCGAACCCCAGACCTCCGCCCTCCACGTCTTAATGACTTCGGCCACCCGGTCTTTCCATAGCTTATCTGATATTTCTTTTGTAGCTGTCGGCCATAGATAACTTATCATTTTCGCCTTTTTATCACAGCCACATGTTGCTTGTTTACGTTTTATTATAAAATACGCACTTAAGATGGCGATGATCATCCTTTTAATATCGATTATTATACATAAATAAAATTCCATTAATTGATAAGTATAGTTTATTTTTATGATATAATATAATATGCATTATAATATCAAAACACAGAAAGTAAACATTAATGTTCGATAAATACCCAACAGTCCTGAAGGAATGCGTCAATCATTTGTTGGCAAGTTATTTTTACATTATTTCAGCTTTATACAACAGCAATTTACCTTGTGACAAGCTACTCTTTTATACCTATCATATGTAACATAGTTGTAAGTTATATGAAATAATTAGTTGTTAATACACCTACAAATGAAACAGGACTCTGGTCTAACTCTAAGAAAATCAAAACCAGTAAATTTTATATACTTTTGTATTTTCATAGTAACCTGAAACTTCATAAAAAGTAAGGGAAAAAAGCAGTTTTGTTATAACTTATGTCTAAAACAATTAGTTCTTTATAACATAAAAGACATTCTCTTTCAGATGACATGAAAGTAATATCCAAACGTTTTATCTATAACGTCACAGTTCACGCAACGGTGACCGAAGAAACGCTTTGTTTTATTAAAATGTGCTCTCACTTTGTCCCAGCGTTTTTTTTTTATACTTTCAATTTAATTAAAATAAATGTTATCACGCAAATAGCGCAAAATTAAAGTTTTTTTTTTATCATTCATATTGATAAAATACCCGCAGAATTGAATATTTTTCTTTGAAAGCTAAAAGTACTTGCCAACAGTTTCGCCTTTCAAATTTCCATGGATGACTACCACACAAATGCTGATTGATTAAAGCAACGATTTTTGTACCGTGAGATCATTGCTTTCATTGAAGAGATTCTGAATCTCGTAATGACTGCAATATTATCACTACCGCGCTAGATTTCGAAGTCTACCTGCAATAGCAGAAAAAGTAAAAGTTTTTGTTTCCCCATGAATAAAATTTAAAAACTCCTTAATTTAATGGTTGCTGTAGAGGTGAATGTACGAAAGAATTGTGATCGATGCATTATCTTATGGAAAAACAAAAGACTTTTCCAGACAAGTGAATTCTTATTAAAGACGATGGAGTGTATAGTATATGCATACAAATTTTACCATGGTATCTTTCCACAAAATAACGCAGCTAAGCTACCTTAAATTTTGTAATTAATACCATTTTAGCTTTGTTGTTACTTTATAATGCTTAGATTTTCGTTATATTGCCGTTTGCGTTTACGTCTTTTATGAGTAGAAGCCTGATTTTTAGTCTCTTTGCCCGAGTGTATAATTGATGCTGTAGTGAATTGCAATAATTTAAAAATACGTTATATTACAATACGCTTTTGATACACTATTTTAAACTTATTTTAAATATTTTACTTCATGTAAAACATTTGTGTTATCTGTACTGAGTACATAACGTGAATAAAATTAACAAACAAAGCAACGTAAATTAGTTATAAATATTAAGGACTTATACTTTGGCTCGCAATTTTACTTATGATTAATATAATAACCCACCAACCGTTTACTTTAAGTAATATTTATAACAAAATATTGTTGATTTTTAACATAAAATCTCACAGTAATAAGCAATAAACAGGGTGATTGTAAAGTCCTTCCCTGGTTTCGGGGATCCACAGAACAGTATCCATGACAGACAAGGAGGAAACACTTATATCAATGGATAGAGTATTGCTCTAAGTTTAATGCATATCTGCAATTCCTGGCTTGCGCGACGTGGGATTCTTGACCAATGCTTCTCGCACACTCTCAACGGTCTCAACCGACACTCTTGGCCCGCCTATTCGTTGTCCATAACATAAGCAGCAAGTCGCTTCAAATCTTTTGTACCATGCAAGAATTGCTTTGACTGTAGGTGGTCTTGTTGGTGTTTCGTACGAAATCGTCGTTGTACTGTCACAACAGACTCACAGTTAGCGAACTGTAACACGCAGAAAGATTATGTGCACCAGTGAACGCCATGTTTTAGTTATGACTGCCCTCCAGCGGCTAAATCTACAATTACGAATGCAAACTTGGAGAGATGGTGAGTCTGTCATGTTTTCTGTTCTCGAATCCTTATATTAAAAAGAAGATATCAATAACCGTTACATAAAATACTTGTTAGTGTCTTATATTATTCGAATTACCCTCTTTTTGAAGTAAAAAACTGACTTTCAAAGCAATCACCCCCACATATTCAGTTCAGCTCAAAAAGCAGATCTACCCAAGCCCGAATAGTGTGTTTAGGATTAGTTTGCAAAAGCCATTGTCCCCAATTATCTTGTTCTTATTTTCAATTTCTTATTTAGCCTTTACTCTGATCCACGCTTGCATTTATTGCAAATCAAATTTATAAACTGTGTCATTTATAGTAAAATTCTTAGCGATCGTATGTGGGATTCTTGAGGTATATTCGCTACATACCGGTCATTAATTCATTCCCTTTGTATCATACTCAATACGATACGACTTACTACTTTGAAAACATGGGGGAATGAAAAATCACGCAGGAGATGCGTAAACTAAGCGAATTCCTCATGGTTGAATAAATTTTAATAAAAATAAAAATAAACTCCAAATTAGGCCTTGTTAATTAATGAAATGAAATAAGTAATTAGTGGCATTAGTGTGTGGTGTTAGGGGTAGAATTCTTGCAATCTATAAGTATCACAAAAGGGAAACAAAACTTTTTAGAAATATTATTATAATTGAGATTAAACCACAAAAACTAATGGTGTACTATTAATTAAATGAAATATATGACCACTGACAGACAGAGCTATACTGTATGAGTATTTTTAAACCTTTATTAAATGTAACCGTGTTTATGAACGTACTATTATTTATATTTCACATTCACTTAAATAGAGAGTAATAGTAGAACGTTCTTAGTTACATTGTGTATTTAAGAAGATTATGTTCATATGTTTCAGTAAAACAACAAAAACATGTTACTATTTAAAAACAATTTCGATGTACTTAGCACACATACACAATCAGCGAAGAATAATCGAAAGTTTCTTCGATTTTCAATGGCTTTGAAATTTAATTTAAATGTTATTGTATAATGAACATGTAAAACGTTTTTCTGAAGGGCGCTCTTACATACAAATATAATTCTCACACACATATTGATTAATATTTCACATCTTCTATATTCACGACGATGCTTTTGTTAAATATAAAACATATCAATGCGATTTCGCTTAGCAAGAGATGTTGAACTGAAACAGGTGTTCGTCCCCGATTACAATCACAAACTAAGCGAAATCATGCTTTGAATTCGATGTTCATGATACTACTAACTTTAAGGTTCTAATCAGCTGGGAGATTCCTAATAGTTAGTTATTGGAGAGATATTCAAAGTGGAGAAAGGAACGGCCAGTAGACCCATCCATAAAGTTACTAGAGTAAATTGCAGCTCTGACTTCAGTTCATTAAACTGTCAAACAAATGTAAGTAAAGTAATGCCAGACTTCTATAACATTCACTACCTTCCTGAAGTTTTAGGTGTTATAGACTGCACACACATACACATTATATCTTCCTATGGGTTATAACACAGAAATCTTTAGAACAGAATTATACTCTTTGGCAATTTCCCCTTATACACGTTCTTTATCCTTAATTTGAGATTCCAATTATTCCCTTATATTTTATCATCAGATAAATAATACTGTCCTCACATTTGCTCGCATTCGCTTTGACATTTCTTATCCATATAGAAACTGGGAGGCGGGAAACTGAATAATTGTTGTTTTTCTCAGGATGAACAGTTGAACATCAACTCGCTCTAAACAGGAATTTCCTATTATTTCCCGATGTTGCCATAGGTTTGACGGTTATTGCAAACTAGCGGTTTCGTAGTGTGAGATTATTTTTATGCAACAGAAATAGTAAGTAACCGCTAGTAAAATTTTAAGCTACAGTTAAAAGTAATCTCCAGTTAGCAACTTTTATGCAACTGGGCCCGAGTCATATGCAAAAATTCATAAATTTAAAGAAGGTAGTTATGGTCTAGGAGAATAATGAAAAAATAGAACAGACCTCGTTTTGATCCTTGGAGCAATGAATGAAAAAAGCATATTCAAGATGTTTTGCAGCGTATGATCTTTACTATTGTTAAGCGCCTGGTCCTAAATTCGTTTATATGCGTGATAATGACAAAGCATATATGATGCATTGTTGCTAAGTGTTAGAAAAACAATGTTACAGTACTAGAGTGGTCTGTTCAATCCTCAGATCTAAGTACAATCAAATTTGAATAAGATATTTCGTTTCAGTTTTCCATAAATGTCTTATAATAAAACTAAATTGAAATTTACAATATATTGCTTGTATTAGCCAAGGCACCGGTTGATGATTGACTTTAATACTGGACTATTCATGTGTGAATAAGGATGTATTTCTGTCAGCAATATCCCATTGCCCTATAGCACCTCTTGATAGATCAAATTATTTTGTCGTAACAGGTGGATTTTCCCCCATTATTTATTGCTTTTTATTGTTCCGATGGTAATAAGCAGAAACCGGAAGTTAGGCAAAATGCCTTTTCTATCTAGCTGGATATATTTAAGAGTTATATAGAAATGAACATGTTTCCGTACATCTATGATCGTTAGGGCTAGTTTTTATTTTGCTTTTTTTGTGCCTATTTTGGCTTCTTTTGCCTATTTTAAGGGTTGAAACTTTTTTTTTTGCCTGTTTTGCATTATTATGGATTTTTCTACTATTATTTACGCATTTTAAAAACCACATAAATTTCAAAATATATCGAAGTGAAAAAAAAACAAACTGTAAAACTAAATGGCATGTTCACCTCACAAAAATATGAATTGAGAATCTTGTTATAAATTTATTTCTTTTCAAGCAGTCAAAAACTTTCTCCTCAACCCATCCACTTAAGCTCTTTAAATAGCAGAACCTTCATTAGTGAAAGGAACGCACGGTTACCTCGGACTAATGGATACCAGGAAATAAGAGAGGAAGGGGGAAGCACTGTAGTTTTGAATAGTCCTGGCGAATGAACTTGTGCGATCTGCGCCTAGAGACAATTCTAGGAAACTTGTGGTGGGGAAAACTTTTCATCTGCATAAATGTAACAATGCAAGCGAGAATGATGAGAATGGTACAGCTATCCGGTAAACCGTCCCTACAATGTGTTCAGAAGGGGAGTAAGAGAGATAGTAATCTGCTTTCTCTATAAGCGCAAAACAGAAAATGAACTCGATCAGTAATTACTAGGCATCTTTTGTTCATTCGCCAGGACTATTCAAAACTACTTAACTTTGTCTTGATTAACATTTCCATGATGTCATGAGAGATGACTTGTAAACTGGTACAAGTCCTTCTGAAATAGCTTGTTTTAAATATGTTCCAATCACCTAAATGGAACTACAACGTTCTTTTTCTATGATGAAAAATATTCTCTATAACAAGCGGCTGACCATGACATTTGTACTTTTATAACCCTCTTCTTGTTGCTTGTAACCAAGAAAAGTGAGTTTAAGTACTTTAGTTATGTGATTAAGACATTATTATCTTAAATATCTATTTTCATTAATAATGAGCCATATTACTTATTATCTTTTTTCACTTTTAATGAATGCCTATTTTAATTATATTATCTGTCTATTTTCAGAATTGTAAGTGCCTTTTTGCCTGCATGTTTTGACCAAAATAAATACCTGAACTTCCGGGCTAGGTATGTCATTGAACCAGTTTCTTTAAACTCGTTTTTTAAATTTACATTTTTTCCTGCAATATATATACATATCGGTGTCTGGAAAGTAATCAGAAATCTCTGCAACGCAATCACAATCAAATTGCTACCATTTCTCCAAGACGAAATCTCATTCTGTTGATAGCTTTCTGTCCATAATGGTAGAAAACAAAAGTATACGATTCGGTTGCTTGCGTGCAAGATGGCTCAATATCTACAAAACATTCTTAAAACTCCCGATTCATTGCAGCATAATCATATCTTCAAGACGACAACTTCTTCAGTATAGCTTTCTATTCATAAAGGCGCGGGAACGCAACTATGCAAACTTCATATCGATTCGGTCAAGTGGTGGGGAAAGCATTTACTACTACGCATTAATAGCGTCGTAAGAAAGCTTTTATTGTGAGATTTGGTACTGGATAATATACAGGCCAAGATTTCTTGCTCCGGAAAATCGACATGAGTACAGCATTGTAAAATAAAAAAAAAAAAATACCTTTAAACATATTCAGTTATTTGTACAGTGCAAACATATCCTTTTATTAACGTGGAATTACTGTGGGAGAAAAAAAAAAAAACCAAAAGAATGGCGATAATAAGAAAAACAAAAAGACAAAAATTATAATTAGATCAGTTATTTAAGAAAGAGCTTTATGGCATGAATCATATATTTTTACGAGGGCTGTTCAATAAAAAATGATATACTTTTTTTAACAATATACCTTTACTCATCCACATAAATTTGATGGTATTTTTCAAAGTAGTCCCCGTTGAATGCAATGCACCTGTCGCAGGATTTCTGCCAGTCTTCAAAGAAATGCTAGAAATCATTTTTGACAGATTCTTCAAAATCACCTCCGCAGCCTTCATTACAGTTTCCGAAAAAGAAAAATTGCCTTCCATGAAGGCGTTTCATCAATTTTGGGAAAAAGAAAATCACAAGGGGCTAAATCTGGCCTTGCAGTTTTCAGGATATTTCTGTTGTATTGTCCAGTTACTGCAGTGTGTGCATATAGACTTGCTGGTAGAACCATTCCTTGAATATCTAAAAACGAGATGACTATACTTTCCCAAAAGAAGCAAACACTTTTGATTCTTTTGGTGTTAGTGGTTATGAAGATTTTCATAAAAAGCTTTGATGTTTCTCTCAGGATCTGTGTAATGTAGCCAAGTTTCATCAGCAGTGACCACCTTTGAAAGAAACTCCGCATCTTCCTATAACATCATCTTCAACTACATGCAAACCCACAGGCGAACGTCCGTTTGTTCGGGAGTCAGTAGTCTTGGAACCCACCGTGCACAAACACCTCTCATATGCAACTTTTCAGTTTCAAAAGTGTGGGCGGCACCTGGCGAAAATCTCAGAATTTCTAATAGTGTTCTTAATGTTATTCGACAATCCTATCTTAAAATGATAGCAGCGACGTTAATGTCTTCTTCTAGTAGAACAAAAGCTGTAGCGCCACGTCCACCTTTCCTTTGAAATTCGAGCTGTGCTAGAGAGAAGAGCAAACGTTGTACAGGACGCAGCTGAAGATTTATTGAGTGTGGAGTTATCGCAACTTGCACACCTCTCACAGGCAGAAGTGACAACAATGAAACTAGTACTACATGTACTAGTGCACATTATTGTAAAGTTAAATTCTAGCGAGAGAAATTATGCCTGTAAAATAAGTCGGTATGGTAACTGTCTATTGAACAGCTCTCATACAAACATGGCTGCGATATAATTGTCTGACTTTTCCACTGTAATATAAATTTCCTCAATACCAAAGTCAAATTTCCATCAAAATAAAAGTCCAGTTGGCTTCATTATATCCTGCATTTCTTTAGTTCTAACTTCTGCATGATTTTCGTTACCGCTCGCAATAATAACTTTGCTATACCTTGTTCTGATTATATGTGAAGTTTGTAATACTGCATTGGCCATTGCTTGAACTTTTTTACACTGGCGTACCAGTTTTATGCATGACTTGTCAGCGAGGTAAAGAAATTCAATTAAGTCGTGTATGATGGAAGTTTGTGGTGGATCTGAAGCACATGACCAGGATCTTGTGAAATCACTTTTGTTTTCTTCCTACTCCTTTCTTCATTAGTTTGGTAGTTTTTTACATCAACCCCGGATTTTATTTTATTTTTAACTTTTTAGAATGCTTTGTATTTGTCATCACTGTCGGGATATAGGCACTTTTCAAAATATGCATTGCTTTCTTAGCTATGTTGCCAGCAAATGACCACTCAGAAGGTTCTTTAATATGCTCTCCTTTTAGATCTATTTATATTTATACTTTAGGAGCCTATTTAAACTTAAGTCTTCAAGCGATCTGTAAGTATCTTGTGTTATATTTGGTCTGGACTCTAAGCAGTCATAGAAACCGTTATCACAGCTCGTCAACATATTTATCTCAATTGATTTAGGCACTTGCTCTGTGCTTTTTAAATACAAACTGAAAGCGATGGTCAGGGAGGCGCAGATAGCTGCCTCTGGTGACAAGCACTTCAAATCTCCCCAACCAATCAAACACCCAACACATCAACAAACGTCTCTTACTTCATTGGAATATATATTTTTTATGCATAATGGAAGAGGCCTAACTCAACTTTTTACTTTTACTATTGTAATTTTGAATTTCTTCTGTGGAGCATTTCAGGCGGATGGGCATTGCCACGTACTTCATCACATATAAGCTGGAAGTCCAGAGCTCTGCGATGCTTTACCCGTACTGCCTCATCGTACTCATGTGTTCGGCTCTTCCATTGGCTATGAAAGGGTCTGTCGGTGACTCATAGCAAGTTCTGCCATGTGACAATCTAAATATGATAAGACATATGGAATATAGGTAATTAAAATAGTACATCATAGATTGCTTATTCTTCAGGCTCTCTCCCACATGTTGAACCCCATATCTCTGCCTTCGCAGATAATAGCTTCCCTATTTCAAAATGTTTCCTGTTTAATTTTTGCACACTTTTACTGAAACTTCATGTATAATGCGTGTTTATACCAGAAAATTGCTCTTTTTTAATTTGTTGCAAATCCAGAAGATTAAATGATGATGAAGGAATCTTCTTGAATTATTAAAGAGGGAATGAAAATAAACTATCACAAGTAATATCACGAGAGAGTCTGAGATAGCCGATAAATTCACGAACGTATGAGTTCACGAATAAAATAAGAATTTAAAAATGATTCCTCTAAACTTGGCTTACAAAATTGTAATAATTATACATGTGGACAACCGTTTCAAGCAACCTTGTGACAGAAGAATGCTGACTGTCAGTTGACCCTTGTATAATACTTGTGGATATCTATTCTATTCAGAAACGGTGAGATTGGAATGGACAAAAGTCGACTATTACAATCGCTACCGTTCGATTTTATAATACTAAATGAGAGAGAAAAAATAAAAGATAACATGTAGTGTCTTTATTTTTCTTTGTATTCTGTGGTTTGGAATTTCTAATGATAAGATCAATTTGCATCACCAAAACGCTTTGAATAACCCTTCATTATACGTTATGCGATTGTCTATGCTTTTGTTGCTATCAATAGCTCCCCGCCGCCTCTAGCAAAAGTGGTCAGTGATGCGTGTTGAGGAATTATACAGTGAAGGTATAGAACTGGCTACACTGACCACAAGAATGCACGTCACATGATAAAACGGATTTTATAATTTTTTCTCCATAATTTCACCCCGTAATCCGGCTATGATTGGTCAAAAATCGAAATTTTGTTTCGTTCATTGATCAATTTTAAGCTGACGCCACATGAGAGAAACAGTCACATTAAAATTAATGTAAAATATGAAGCAGCATTTCTCTCTAAAATAACACCAAATAGAAAAATAAATCTTTTTTGACATGATGTTTTGACTAGGATTGATATAAACTTCTAACTTCTTATAAGATAAACAGGCCACCCTTACACTATTAGAAAAGCCGAGTCAAATGTGTTAAACGTTTCTTCTAACAGCAAATGAACCTACCAGACACTGATAATATTTCTTTTAAAATCAATCCAAACTCCACCAACAATTCTGATCTAATACCTTGTTTAATCTCTCCGAAGTGTCGCGACAAAAGACCTCAACCTTAAGCCTTCTCACTCTTGTTGGACATGGTTTCTTCAAACCCTCCTCTCCTTGCTCTTTAAATCGGGCAAATCAAGGTTACCTGCTCTCGTTGTGCACCAAAAGACACGTTTACTAATCACTCATTCTCTGTGAAGGTCAGGGATGTGTTATATTTGTAATGCGCTGCTTATTTATCCCTTTTTAAAGCTGACGTTATTTTTTCGCTCATAATAGAAAGGAATGATATAAGATATGGCAAACATAACAGTAATTCTGTTGTAAACGTGATATACTGGCATGAATGGTTTACTAAAGTTTTTATATTCATTAAAAACAGTTGGTTATTATTTCCATAAAGAAATTCGGCCAGTGAAAAAAATTCTTCCATGTTGAAGAAAAAATTAAAGAATTATTTTAGGCCTTTATATTTTGTCCTTCTGTAGTACATTAAATAACAAGTGGATCTTAATAAATCAGTCTAGTATTGTGGTTGAGATCTTTTTTTTTTTTTTTGATTGGTTTATTTACGGACGCTCTTGAACATCTCAGGTCATCAGTGTCCCATTCAAATCAGGGCGTGAAACGGTCGACAAATTTTGCTCAGAGGCCCCTCTTTCAGGCTTGAGGTTCTTTATCGTGCCGTAGATGTACGACACGGGACCCACGACTTTACTTCCCTTCCGAAGGAAGCCATACTTAGGATTTTACGCCCCAAAAATCCATTGGTCCTGGCCGGGTTCGAACCCGCGATCTTGGGTTTAGAAGGCCAGTATGGTAACCACTACACCACCAGGACCGACTAGGTTGAGATCAAGGCGTAAGATGAGCGACCGTCATTTTTTCGATCTTTCCCCTTCTCTGCAGCTGCAGATATCTACTATACGATAACTTCATTGGTAAGCGCGAGAAACGAAGAAGGGAATGTGGATTCATACAGAGGCAGGAAGTTTTTTACTCTCTAAATTTCTCGTCTCCTACGCCAGAGGTTCCCAAACTTTATTAGCCTGCACTCGCCTTGGGACATCTTGGAAACTCTGCGCATCTCTATCAAATAAAAAACTTTTTTCTTCCAAATATAGCTAACAGTAAGTATTAAGGGATGCATTTAAGAATTTAAAAATCTCGCTATTCTACTCAAAATATAAAGCAAATATTTGCAGTTTTAAGGAAAACCTTTGTATGCTTTCTTAGGTGTCGTTGTTGTTTTTCAAATTGATGATTAACGGGCTATTTTGCCGTGGTCGTTAGTTTGAATGAAATTTAAATTGCCCAATTTTTACCTCGCAGCGATTCCTTCATGTTATTAATTAGGCATACTTAAACGGATAGATATCCGGTGAATATGGTGGATGCGGCTTATAAAGAACCCAGTTGCTAGTCTGGAGCGGCGCATTTTCATGTTGGAGGAACACTCGTAACGACCATTTTCCTTTTCGCCGTTGCTGAAACTTGCATCTCGCAGTACACCTCGCTGTTGATACTCGTTCCTTGAGAAAGCCAGCCCATTAGTAATATCCTGAAGTGTCTAAAAAGACGGTGATCATGTGCTTAACGCAAATGAAGCAGCACGACATTTCTTGGGCCGGGGACTCCCTGGATGTTTCCATTGCATGGATTGGACTTTCTTCTCTGGTGGTGGTAGTGACACCATCACTCGTCATCAGCTTCTCCAAAAAATCCGGATCTTCATTATGCATTTCCAGTAGTCAATTAATGTAAGACTTCAAAATTTTCCCATCTGTATTCAGCCCCGTGAAATTCAATGGGTGCATGTTTTTTCATGTCCAAATCGTCGTGATTAATGATTTGCGGTGTTGTGCGGCCAAGGCCTGTCTGAAAGGTTATGCGCCTATCAGCATAAGGATCAAGGAGACACAATCGCAATATTCCTGAGAGATCGCAATGTTGACGGAGGACCTCTACTTACATTCTTGTGTGCAGATTCCCCGTCGCTGGCGAACCCATTGACTCTGTACAGACCACATATCGCAGTTAAACATCCATGAAAGTTTGCAGTTTTGATGCCTCTTCCCACATAAAAAAAATGTCGGTCCTAGTGGTAACCATACTTGCCTCCTATACCCAAGATCGCGGGTTCGAACCCGGCCAGGACCGATGAATTTTTTCGGGCGTAAAAATCCTAAGTATGGCTTCCTTCGGAAGGGAAGTAAAGCCGTGGATGTCGTACATTTACGGCACGAAAAAGAACCTCAAGCCTGAAAAAAGAGACCTCTGAGCAAAATTTATCGGCCGTTTCACGCCCTGAATTGAATGGAACGCTGATGATCTGAGATGTTAAAGAGCGTCCGTAAATAAACCAAATAAAAAACAAAACAAACAAAAAAAAAACACGTAATCCCTCTCTGTCCATGATAGTCACCTTCCATCTTGTCTGCGTCTTTCTCTACTTGAGAACAAATGAACACTGTCTTTGGCTACACACTGCTTACAACTGCCATCTAGCGTCTGCTTGGCGTGCTAGTATCAGTCCCTCTCCCTACGAATAGACTGCCAAAGATTGCGCGGTAGATATTTGTAAGACACCACTATTGTAAATCATTTCCGTGCGTCTCTCGCATTAAATCTTCCTTACTCCCATTCCACTCACTGTTTACGTGTTCGGCAGCTTTGTTTATAAGCACGGACATTAGGCAGACGTAGCATTTTTTTTTTCCGAAGTCTATTATCATTTAATAGTGCAAATTGGGATCCGATTTTGATTCCGTTCTAGGAACAAGTTGATTGGATGAAGTTTTCGAAGTTTTCCATCACAGACTCTGAGCTTAATGCGCTATCAGTCATTCGCTCTAACCAACCTGTGGAAAATTTATAGCGCAGCATGGAACCTAAAACTATTTTGTGTTACGACAAACGTGATCTGTGTTTGGAATTCTGTGGTTGAAACACACGCATGCTAGAACAACGTATTAATGACAAATAGACTCGCTGCAGGATCGTTAGTAAACAAAACCTTGGTTTGCACTGCTCTCGATCCAACTTCAAACATTTGCAAGTGCCACGGCTGGCGTGACACAAAATGAATATTCGGTTGAAACAGCCGTAGGAGGCCGTCAAGCAGGTTGTCCTCGTCGTAAATAAAGCCGGTTGATCCTGCGAGAGGAACAAGATAAATGAGGGGGCGGAAGTGCGCTAAATTTAATCACGACGTTCACTTGATGCCAACCGACCGAGTGAAAGTTGCGAGGTAGGAGGGGGGATTACCAGGTGCGTCAAACGGAACAGCACTGCAAATTATTACGCTGCAGTTTCACTGAACCGAGATCACTGTTTATAAATACTGCACCTAACCTTTATCTGCGATGAGCACCAGTTCTGACTTTTGGGAGATGTTTTTATATTCGTGGAAGACACAGGAATGACTTTCCGGAACTTTTTATTGGAAATACAGTTTCAGAAAATCATCAAAACCAAATAGAAATTCTGTAATCTTGAAATAATCGTAGTCTTTTGCAATTGTAGGTTTCCGTAGCATTGCCACTACCTCAGTACCGTAAACAGGATTAGTCAAAAATATTTTTGGAGTTTTAAAAACTCAATACTCCCTAAATGTTAACGTGTTCTTGATGCACTTGCATAGGATCACGAAGAAAAATTTGAAAATTTTGAATATATATACCGGGTGTCCCATTTATCTTGCTCACTCAAAAAAATTTTTTTGATGTGTCAAATAAAAAATAGTTTCAAACAAATTTTTTTAACATCGTGGAATGTTAAAGGATGTTGCTGAGGAATTAATATATTCATTAATGTAGGAGATACGGGGTAGAACTTCTTTATTTTTAAATGTCACTTTATTCAAGAATACAAAATGTATCACAATGTACCATTTTAGTCAAGAAAACGGTATATATGGAAATGATAAATACATGACTACCTATATTTAATAGAACTACATTGTGTTTGTTTAATTAAATCATTCAATCTGCCAACTTATATTCCCCGTAGATCAGCAGCATTTCTACCTTCCCTTTATGCGGGTACATCTTGTAAGAAAAATTGTAGTCACAATAGATCAGTGCAGTACTCACTTACTTTGACGAATGATTACAGTAAGCTAATGCAACAACAGTTTGAGGGGTGAGGGAAATGGGTTACCTACCCTCACCTCCCTTACAGGACGCATGTGTTTACACGAATCGGAAATCATAAACAAAATACATAATTGGGTAAGTAGTTTGAACAACCAAAGCATTAAACAGTTTCCTTTCTTAAATTTTTCATTTGACACATCAGAAAAAGTTAAATTTTGGGTAACATAAATGAGACATCCCGTATATGTACAACTTTTGATGAATACAGCCCAATTTGTTGACCAGATGTTGTTCTGTGAAAATTGGGAAAGCAATTTGTGTGTCAAACTCCATGCAGTTAAGTTAATGTCTATTGACAAAATAGCTGTGACGTATTTATTTTAAAACTTTGTTATTATTTAATTCTGGGTAGAACCGCGAAGTTTTACACACGCACTCGAAAGCCAAAGCACGTGTAAACATCATGACGTGTGATTAATTTGACCTGCCAGCCGAATTTCCTGCAAGTAGCACCAGAAAATTCCGTTGCAGAAGCGGCTAATTACCATGACAGTGACAGAAGCAGCGAAACAAAATTGACGCACCAATCACATACTGCTAGTATTAAATGCAAGAGTCGTTTGAAAAGTGTGATAAAAATAAAGTAAAATATGCTATTTTGAAAAATATAGTTTTGTTTTTGAACATAATTTCCACCGATGGCTATTTATTCCGTCCATTAAGTTTTTTAGTTCTTTCAACAAATTAGTTATCGATTACGTCGAAGATGCCTCACTCAAAGAGCATTTCTTCTCATCGTGCCACATTTTAAACCTGGGTAGTAGGAGGAAGTCGCCAGGAGCTAAGTCTGATGAATAGAATAAGTGAGTAACCAATTCCAGATCGTGCATTTTAGCCGGCGTGACTGTCAATGTGTGGGACGGCTCATTTCCCTGATGAAAAAAGCATTAATTTGTTCAGTAGTATTGATCTTTCCTTCAATTTAACTATCGAGTGGACCAACAATGCTGCATAACGGATTCCTGTGGAACGTCAGAAATGGCACACACGTCGTATTTCGAAGGTCACATATTTGTTTATAACATATAAATTCGTCCGCTAAGCGAATTCTATTTAGTAACTAACTCTCCTGGTGGCCGGACGAATAATAACAGACCTTTGTGTAAGTATGACAAGGGTTGTGTTTTATTTATTTGGTTTATCTAAAGACGCTCTTTAACATCACAGCTCATTAACGTTCCATTCAAATAAGGGCGTGAAACAGCCAATAGATTTTGCTCAGAGACCTCTTCTTTTGGGCTTAAGGTTCTTTTACGTGCCGTAAATCTACGACAGGGACCAGCGGCTCTACTTTCCTTTCGAAGGAAGTCATATTTAGAATTTTTACGCTCTTATAAAATCCATCGACCTCGGCCGATTTTGAATTCGGACTTTGCAGGAGTTATGGTAACATGTAGATAGATGAGAGTAATTTTCAGTAGGCAGTGTAAAGTTCTCTTTCCAAAGTTGTCCAATGGAGAACAGTCCAACGTATATATACACATGTGAAAACAAATTCTTGCAGAAAAAGAATAAGCCGATTCGTAAGAAAATATTCTGGTAATCGTGCTCTAGGTAGAAGAAGAAGAAGAAGAAGAAGAAGAAGAAGAAGAAGAAGAAGAAGAAGAAGAAGAAGAAGAAGAAGTAGTTCGCTAACTTCTAAAAAGGTACGAAAGAGAGAGACTTTTAATTAAAAGGAATTCCGAACCGTCGTGATCTTGTAGAAGAAAGTACGTGAAATACAAGTTATTTCCCACAAAGAAGCCAATAATGTATTACCGTTGAGGGCCATCCTTTCCAACATATCCTATAGCACAGGTTAGTGTCCATTATTATCTTTTCCTTCTTTACTACATACTTTTCATAACCTTGTAATGTTCTATACAATATAGAATTATACATATAATGTAATTTTATAAT
The DNA here is from genome assembly GCA_030762175.1 of Metallyticus violacea. Taxonomy (NCBI): domain Eukaryota; kingdom Metazoa; phylum Arthropoda; class Insecta; order Mantodea; family Metallyticidae; genus Metallyticus; species Metallyticus violacea. Next base: position 51,941,632 of record CM060830.1, read on the forward strand.
ATACACTGTAAAATTACATTATACGTTGTAACTTGCTTCTATTCATGCACAATTTCCTTTACTTTCTTCTTTACTGTCCTTGCGTCCTTCTGCATTAGAGCTGGCGTGAATTGAATTCATTAGACGAAATTTATCTCAGTCGAGAAACTTCCAGAATTAAATCCAAAGAATACTGTAAGGATTATATTGTAATTTCTCGCCTTCTTGGGTTACACCTTAATCCAGGAGTGAGCTCACGCCTCATCAGTGTAGGTACTTCTGTGGGACGAAGCAACGTACATGACTTCAATGTAAGGTATGGTTAAGGGGCGTAAACATAAAACTAGTTGGTAATGACAATATAAACAATCCTAGCTTTGAGCTACCAAACTATGTATATGTACACAAGTTAGCTGTCAAAAACAAATTGAAAGAATTTTACATTATCAGGTGTTGCTTCTTTTCAAATCAATAAGATGTTCGTTTTCTAACCTTTTTAAACATACTTAAAGCACCACGCTTTTTGTTTCTAAAATGCATTTCATTATAGAGCTTCGTATTTTTCAAAATATTTCATAAACCTTTTACCAACTTATAGCAGTAACAACGAAGTCGTTTTTTTTTTTACTTCTGTTGTAAATAATTCATCTTTCTAAAACTTCGTTGAACTGTGCTGTTATTTCTAGTATTATTCTCATATAGAAAGCGCAAAAAGTCTCTATGCACTAATGAGTTACTCAAACTCATTATGCATTTTACAGTAGCTATATACAGAGTCATACTTGCGGCATAAACCCGGAGAGCAAAACTTAACTACTTAATATAAACACAATCCTCTAGAATCTTTATGACTAGAATTAACATCCATACGTGCTTGGCTGATATGTCATAAGTCATGGAAACTATTTTTTTTTCCCGCGAACAAAGGAGAACACGAAAAATCTAAGATATATGATTGAAAGTATATGACATTTACCGCCGGGTGGTGCCACCAACAGAAAGCTGAATGTAGACGGCTCTTGCAGGGAAGAAGCAAAACACAGGTAACCGATCACATTGGTTTATTATGGTATGGGCGAAAGCTACAAACTACTTACACAGGATTGCAAATCCGTCACAGAATGGGTCTCCCAGGTAATCCAAGGTGTTTAGCAGCTTTCGAAGCAGTTTCAAGCACATCGACGGTTCGTTGACAGCGATGGGAAGGCCTCTTTCCACCTCACCACTGTTCGATAGGGCAGGGCATGCGCACCCAGTAGCTCTGTGTGGCATTCTCGTATATTTCTGCCGCGGAAAATTTTTATTTTCACATATGCACGTGACCGCTATTCCTGACCACTGTCGCTCATCAAATGAACTCCGGGGCGTGCTGAGACACGCAGCTATGCTCGCATACCATCTGGTGGCTACATTAAAAAGTACATTCCATAAACTTTCAATCGTTTATATTAGATTTTTCGTGTTATCCCTTGTTTGCGAGAGAAAACTAGTAGCCATGACTTATGATTTTTTTTTTCGCATAATAAAGAGCGGTAATTTATAGAAATATCGCAGTAACGCACATATTGATTTTTTTTCTCTTTTTTTTTTCATAGCAACAAATATATCGACGACTTTTTAATTAAAGTATGGAATCTACAGGACGAATTCCTTCTCTACAGATAGTTTTATATACTTTCTATGTTTTGAAATCACAGTTTGACTGAAATTAATACTTTTATTTACTCTACCCAGTTTTTAAATTTCGATTTTCTGTTCCAGTGGTTGCAAACAAAAAGGCTTACAATGGTAGCTCTGTATAGTGCTCATTTTCTTTACATTAAAATGTTTGAAAAGTGATGTGGCAGGCAATAGGTTTCTTAATAAAAATATTTTAAAATCTTTTATTTACATGGTCCCAAAATTTGTCTGTCTAATTTTGAGAAACTGAATATATGACTGTGTTCACATTCATAATCTGTTTCACTATAAATAAGTAATTATATTTTAAAATATTTTATATAACGTAGCAACAATCAATCTTTATTAAATTAGAGGAAAACGTTCATAGGAACGCATGCGATGAGAGGTGAGGTGAGGTTTCAGGTCTTATGGGCAAAAGACTATGCCTACTACAATTGCACTCTAAAACTTTAAAGGAAGTCATAATATTTTCAGGAACATACCACCGCTGCTATAGATATGTTTTCTTCTATTCCCTAGACTGTCAAAATAACGAATAGAACGCATTCTGTCACGAAATTGGGCAAAACAAGACATATTCCACTATCCAGAACCCAATGCAGAAAAAATGGCGGCCATCGTCGCCCAGCTATTTGTCAACAACAAACACGAACATTTTATGCGGCATTATGTTTACAAGACTACATTATTTATCATTATAAAATATTTAGATGATTTTTAAGAATCCGAAATTGTTTACAAATAACATTTCTCATATGCAAACGATACATAAAATAATATGAACTGGCTTACATAAAATCATCCATGTATAAAAAAGTGATTGATGAACTATTATGCATTATCGTTTACCGTTGTTCAATATGACAATAATTATAACACCAACAATATGCATAAATAAGAATAACTTAACTAAGTATTTTTTCATCAGTGTAACATGCATAAAATTATTTTAAGCAAATTTACTGCAGTGAAAAATTAATAAATCATTTAAACATACATGCAGCTATATACTGAATTTATTTTTGGTTTTTGTAAACCTATACAAATATAAAAATGGTTAGCTGTTTATATCTAATTATAATGCTCTTTACAAGTAGAAAAGACATTTTTAAACAAAATACTGAAAAAGAAAATGTAACGCAAAATACAATTTACCTTGTATGGTGTGAGAGAGCTGCAGTCCACATCAAGAGCTCTATTGAAGAATATATAACTTGATTTGCATAAGAAGCTTCAATTGTTCTAATGCAACATTTATTTTACCAATTATCTACATATCCAAATCATTTGAAAGTTTATTACTTTATTAATGAAGACACTTTCAATGAGCGAGGTATCATTATTACAAGGTGACTCCCAAATTATTCCATTTGCTCCATTTGTTATATTTTAACTCCTTACTTTCACTGCGCTCCCAAGACAAACTGAGCTTCTGGCAAGCACAAACATGCTAACTTCTAAATTATTGGGCACATTAAATTTAATCGACATAGATGGGACGGCATCATATTTATCATAAATTGTTCCAATGAAATGGACATATTTTTCCTTGGTAAAAGTTATAAATGGGTGTATCTGTGTTTTCTTAACCTTACTTACAAAGAAGTAAAAGCATGCTATAACATCCTGCTCACACCATTCATTAAAATTCTCTTCATCTTGCTCCAACACTCGCTTCATTAGTCTTTCGGGTCTTTCCTTTCATTGCAAAGACTCACCATCACATGTGATGGTAGATTAGGAAAAATTACGCAAATAAAATGTCCTCCCTAACCACAGATTTTGGTATGAAACGTTTAATACACACTACAGTTTTATCATTAACTTAAAATTTTCCACGGTGTATACTCTTTGTCCATTTCTCCTTTAAAAACTGCTCTTTAGAAAATTTATATATCGTAGTATGCGGCACACTGCCAATAATTAGAGGTATAACAAGGCACACAACAAGAGCGACAATGTCGTAGTACTAAACACTTTCTGTTACACAAGTTCCTGGTGTATTACCAATAAATTAAGGTTAAATTAATAAAAAAGAAAAGAACTAATGCGTTACTGTTTATTAACTTCCAACTATAAAGCTTCGTAATAAACTACGTAACTGGAACAAACCAAATAAACTACAGAATAGCAGCAACTTGCCTGAACCCCGACCACCGCCATTTTGCACACTATCGATACCCGCATCATGGTCTGACGATTGGAATCTATCTGATTGGTGCAAATTTAGTTAGCACTGGCAAGTACAGTGAAGGAATAATCATTGTGTAATACGTTAGGAAGATAATGTTTAAATAGAAATGAATGAATCGTGTTCAACGCCCGTTTTTGCTACAGAGGCACCACAGGCGATGGACACTGATGATACATGAGATGAAATGATATATTGGGAAAGGATTTTTTTTTAAGGATGGAACCGTTCCAGGCCTAAGTTTAGGTTATCTCCCGGCATTTGCCATTTATGAGGACTGAGGAAAACCTGGAAAAAACCTCAGTCAGGGAGGACGGTCCTGGCGGTATTCGAACCCAGACCCAGACCCAGATTAGTCCGTGACTTAACGACCTCGGCCACCCGTGGTGGTGTTTAAATATGGCAAGAATGAATCACTGTATGGAAAACATCCGCATTTTTGACGTCCAATAATATCGACGACGGAAGACAATGATGATAAATTTATTGAAATTATTCGCGTATCACAGTTCGTTAAATATAAACTTCGATAATGCAAATACTGTCGTTGAAGACCAGCTGTTATTTCGAAAGATATATTTAAAGACCAGAACCGTTGCAGATCGCTCGTGCTTTGTTTCGGAGTTAAGAGGAAGCGAGTGAGTATTTTTACAGTCTATTCTAACCAAAGATAAGTTTTGGGGGACACTACTTCACATCTGCAACAAAAAGAACTTTAATGAAATGACATTAACTCTCACCCTCAAGGTCATAAAAGCAAAAACCAGTGTTTCTATGGGCATAATTATGTCTATTTTTGCGGAAAGTTTTGCTCTTAAGACTTCCTTACAGAAGGGCGGACAATGTCTCGAATCTCCTTCAGGGTCCAGTGAAAACAGCCATTCGTAACAACAGGGAGAAGGAGATTCCTACAGGACAAGGCTCGGTCACATTACGTTGCTCGCACAATGCAGACAATAGAAAAGTCGAGGTGGAATATTCTTCCCGTCCGCCTTATCGGTTTTTCGATTGTTTGGTCCCTTGAAGGAGTTTTTAGGAGGACTAACTTTACCAGCGATGAGTGGACTCTAGAGAGTGGGCGGTCCTGCAGATAAAAGTTTTTATTTTTAGTGGACCAGTGAATTTCAAGGGAAAGGGATGAGCTACATTGAAAAATATCAGGTCTCTATATATTTTTTCTGAAATAATAAGGGACACAGCTCATGGTTAGAAAATATATACATGATAAATAACAAACTCAAAGTTTTAATTTCACTTCGCTGGTTGAATTTTTTTATATACAAGGTTTCTAGAAAAGAACTCAAGAGGTTTCAGTCAAAATTTATTACATTGATAACCAGAGCCCGGAAATTAGGCAAAATGTCTTTTATTACTGGATGAAGCAGGATAAAAGTGAACATGTTTTCTTATATTTGAAGTCGATAGGACCAATATTGTCTATTTTAAGGTTTAAAACTTTTTTTTTTTGACTGCTTTGGATCGTTTAGGATTTTTTCTGCGATTATTTACGCATTTTTAAAAACGTATAAAGAATTTCAATATATCGAAGCGAAAAAAGCTACCTATAACAATTAAATAATATGTTCAAAACATAAAAGCATCAATTACATTTATTTTTTTCAAGCAGTCGAAGCTTTCTCCTCAACCCAACCATTTAAGCTCTTTAAATAGCAGATCCTTCATCAGTGAAAGGAATGTGCGGTTACCTCGGGTATACGAATACCAGGAAATAGGATGAGGGAAGTACTGTAGTTTTGATTAGCCCTGGCGGATGGCTGCCATCTGCACAGACAATTCTAGGAACTTTGTGGTAGGAGTAGCTTCTCAGCTGCATAGATGTAACGATAAATTGCAAGCGAGAAAGACGAGAGCGGTACTGCTGTACAATAAACAGTCTCTACAATGTGTTTAGTACGGAAGTAAGAGAAAGTAACCTGATTCCCCTGTAAATGCGTAAACAGAAAATGAACTCGATCAGAAACCATTGCGCATCTTTTGCTAATTCGCTAGAACTATTGAAATTACTTTCTTTGTCTTGATCAACATTTCCATGATGTCCTGAAAGGTGAATGTCCTGTTATAACTGGTATGTGCCCTTCCGAAATAGTTGTTTTAAATATCTCCAATAACTTCAGTTGAAGTAGAACGTTCTTTTTCCATGGTGAAAATTGTTCTCCCTGACAAGCGTCTGACCATACTTTGAAAAACATCTTCTTGTTGCTTGTAATCAAGAAAAGTAAGCCTAAGTACTTTAATTATGTAATAAAGAAATTATTAAGTATCTTAAATACATATTTTCATTAGCAATGAGTTATATTACTCTCTGTATTCACTTTATATAATGCCTATTTTAATTTTATTACTGCCTATTTTACAGTATTTCATATGCCTTTTTGCCTGCATTTTTACTAAAATAAATACCTGGTCTTCCAGGCTTTGCTGAAAACAAAGATGACTTTCAGAAGTTTTTTGGGGAGGGCATTTAATATATTTTAATTCATGTCCCGTTCATAGCTCTGCATACATCCAAACAATATTCAGTCGCTTCCCACGTGACTCCTGCAAGTCGGGAGTTATATTCCCTATGCCTGCAATCATCCTTTAACGCAGTTATGATGGTCAATTGATTTGTTTATTTAAGGACGCTCTTTAACATTTCAGGTCATCAGCGTCCCATTCTATTTAGGGCGTGAAACGGCCAACAAATTTTGCTCAGAGGTCTCTTCTTTCAGGCGTGAGGTTCTTTTTCGTGCCGTAAATGTACGACACGGGATCCACAGCTTTACTTCCCTTCCGAAGGAAGCCATACTTAGGATTTTTACGCAAAGTACGAGCAAACTGACTGGGAGGCTGGAGCCTCTTCTTGTTGATAAAACAATCCTGCATGTGCTTCAGTATCGTCCAACTTTGGAAACATAAAATTATCACAGTAAGTAACGACAGTAAGTGTTTGTTCCATGAAAGAAAATAGAAAAAGGTTCGACAATACGATCGTGCATCAATCCACATCAAACATTCACTGTTGCGCTTGTATTGAATGATCTCATGAGGTGGCTCATCCCCTCAAATTCGACAATTGTGTGCAATTAATGTGGAAGGCGACCTCATCAGTAAACATTACACTTTTCAAGAAATGTTCATTCTCTTCAATCTTGTTTAAAATCATATGTGCGAGCTCTGCTCTCATAGGCCTATAGGGTTCTTCGATTTCTTGGAGAATTTTAATCTTGTATGCGTGTAATCGGAGTATTTTACGTATAACTTTGAAAGCGGTACTTTAAAAATTGGCCGGTTCTAAAATGCATCGTATTAATGGTATTTTTTCCTTTCTTTTCTTCTTAGGAGAGGAAGCACGAATCCTATCGACATCTCATACGCGTAGCCGGTCTTTGCAAACACTCTCTGTTTCTTTGAAACGTTTTAACCATTAATGAATAATCTTATCATTATTTGTGCATCATCACCGCATTCTGGACAAAAATTCCGCTGAACTGGTACAAATAACCGTGTTTCAATCATACACATTTCAGTCAGAGTTTTCTGCTGGCGTTGCCTTTCTGACTAATGATATCAATGTAAAAATGCTTTTATATTTCCGCTCTAGGTGTATCAATTAACGATGCATTCATACCGCACTAAACTTTCTGAGTTGCTAAATATACATGATAAAATATGATATTTCCATCTCATTTATATTTTCTGTTGCGACTTTTTAAACTCCAGAGTTCTTTTTAGACATCCTGTATTTCTATACTTTATATTGCAAGTATTAATGTGACAATGGGTTTGAATGTTGTTGGGATGTTTCGAAGCAGACACCAAAACATGTCAAACTACTCGAGAATTTACTAAAGAACTTAGGCTTATGTTTTCAACTGTTTGTGATTACCTGAAAATAGGAAAGGTGAAAAACTTGATAAATAGATCCCACATGAAATAAATGAGCATAAAATTGTTGTAGGAATGAAGCCTTTTCTTAAAAGTTTTTGTTACAAAAATGATTTCTTTTTGAATCATATGATAAAACTTGGATTCTGTAAGCCACAGTGATCGAATTCCTTTAAAGCATCGAAAGAGAACTAATTTACACCAGAGGAAGGTTATGACAACTGAATAATGGTCTGTAGTTGGTTTAACACTCTACAATCTTCTACATCGTGGAAATATTGTCTATAAATTTACAAAATGCTTCGAAAGCTGCAAGAAAAATGGCTTAAACGTACATTTTCTTTATAATAACACCCGGCCAAAAGTTGAATGAACTGCGAAACGAAACATTACCCTATCCAACATATTCACACAACCTTTCACCGCAGAGTTTCCTGAGGAGCAAAACCTTCAGTAACCAAAAAGAAGCTAAGACGTAATTTAAAACATTCATCATCTAGAAACCACGTGAACATTAAAATTTGGAAGTGCGTTTTGATTGGAATATTTTGAACTTTGTCGTACATACTAAAGCTGTACGTATATTCCTACATTTACTATCGGTAGTTTTAGAAATATATATCATATATATGCATTAGTATAGCTCGGCCATGATCCACATGTTTAAACATCGCTGTGATCTAGTGATTCATGTTTCCTATGCGGTAGGCCCGGGTTCAATTCTTGTTTCCTGACAGGTGTTTTTCGAGGTTTTTCCTACAGGTTTTAAAGTGAATGCCTAGGAAACCTAGGTCGCAGAATCACATAAACTCATTCGACCAAATTATTATTGCTCTCCCCCCAGGCGTTCCAAACTTAGAATTGGGTTACACTCCTTCCAAGCTGGGAGCATTATACAAGTCCAAATATTCTGTGGTGTCATTGAAAAAAAAAAAATATATATATGAATACTGGAAATGTTTAAGCAGCTGTATATGAATAAAAGTTAGCTGTTTAATAATGAAATATTTATTCTGAAGACCTAAAAGGTGTAATTACATTTTTAAAGCTTTTTATAACAGTTTATTTCACTATTGGTTGTTTAAATCTTCGCAATATCTGTATTTTCATTGTAGTAATTGTATCAATGTTAAAGTACGTATTTAATGCATTTTTTTTCAAAAAATGTTATATTTAGAACAGTTGATATACTTTTTATGAAGCATTGAATGAAAACCTGTATTGCGTAGATGCTGAAAAATATGCAAAAGAACCTAAAAGTCCAACCCGCTGTGTTCCACACCACCGTCTAAAGAAATCGTAACATCTTTAATTTTATTGCATGCCAAATTAAAGCTTTAAATTCATAAAAAATGAATATGCAAACTTTAAGTTTGTTTACAAAAGAAGAAGAAGAAGAAGAAGAAGAAGAAGAAGAAGAAGAAGAAGAAGACGTAGGATGAAGAGAACAGAAAGATGAAAGTAGCGCCTATCGTTCTCTCTCTTCTTTTTTTTTCTCTATTCCTACTTTCTTAAGTCATTAATTCCTTTTTCTCAATACTCGTTTTTCTTTTTAGATCAAACAAACAAATAATTACTGAAAGTAAAAAGAAAGAAGTAAAGATTTCTCTTATATCTTATCCTTCTCCTCTCCTCTCCTCTCCTCTCCTCTCCTCTCCTCTCCTCTCCTCTCCTCTCCTCTCCTCTCCTCTCCTCTCCTCTCCTCTCCTCTCCTCTCCTCTCCTCTCCACTCCTCTCCCTTCCCGTTTCTTTTTCTCTCTTTCCTTCTCTTTTTATATAGCAGTCATATAACAAGATTAAGTTATATATCGTTTTAGGCGAGCTAAATGCACATTTTTTGTAATTACAATGATCACCCTTCTTTGCGTCGATACATTTAAATAACAGATTTACTTCCTATCCTTTATGCATTTGTCAGTTCATTGCTAAGTGATTTTTTTTCGAGAACTTGTTTAATCCTATCCGCTTTCACCAAGAGAGCGACGCAATCAATAGAATGGGTACCACATAATTCCCGGATTTCCGAGCTTTACACAAAATTCCAGGCGAGCGAAACGCACGGACATCTAGTGTGGGCGGAACATGGGCGCAGATTGGAAATGTAGTTTAATTCCTGCGGGACAGTAGGTGGGACCTAAGGATAAAGTAAATCCCATTTATCGAGAGAGGTCCCTGATTCAGCTGTGGACGCACCATAAAACAATGCGCGCCACGCTGTCACCCCATGGCACATTGCCTAGCAATTTTTCACATGACTGATACGTCCGCTCCGTGAAGTTGTGAGGCTCATCCTTGGGACCGCAACGCCCCCTTTTTGACGTCAGAAATGAGATGTGTCTGTGATCGGAATTTAAATCAGGATATCAGGAACTCTCTAAACCGTGTTCCGATGAACTAGTGATCCACGAATCCACACGCTATTCTGAACCGCTGGGCAGTTAAATCGTTTAATTTAGTGAACAAATAAATAACGATTGGTTAACATATTATTATTACTCTCTGTGCGAAATGTATTTTCTATGTTGACAGTAAACAACCAGTTAATCGCTTTAGCCTGTTTCATTTTTACAAACCAGGTGTTTAATTATCATATAAGTATCAAGATAATTATTATTTCTTTAAACACTTCTTATTCGTATGCATTATAAGCCATGCTGTAATTTTTAATGTAGGGATATTATATGTACCTATACGAGTATGTACTATATTTAAAGTTGTATACAGAGATTTAATGATCTATACCTAAATAATTTCAGAGAGTGTAGAGGTGTCATATATAAAAAATATGAGGTAGGCAACGTATGGTCCACAACTAAACATAACGCAGTTTTATAGCGTTAAACATTTTTACATCAGATGCTGATAAGTCGGTGTTAAAGCCAAGCCGGATGAAAAATTGGTTCAGAATGTCTTTATAACTGTCTTGCGAGCAAAGAAATATCAATTTTCTGCAGTTCGTTATCGGCATTTTCAAGATTTAGTGCCATAAAATCCCTCAAATTTCCAACTAATCATTTGACAGTGCGACACTGAACATCTCAACTGCTTCCTTGCATTATGTAGCCTAATCTATAGGGAGTGTTTAAACTGCTTGTGTGACGTAGTGCATAACGTAAAACACGATGTTCCGCAGGCTGCGGGTTCGATTCTTGTCATGTTGTTGAATTTTTCTTACTTAGTGTGAAGTCCTGGATACGCACACTACAGAATTATGAATGAAATTTAGATAATGTTTGAATATACGACACCCAACTCATTATTCTCCCGTTGGTAAGCAAGGGTTGTATTTATATGAATTAGCGTGTGAAGATTTAATTGTATAAATTGAAGCACAAACTAAAAACTAGACTGAAGCTTTATTTTATTAGGCCCTAATCACGAAACGACAAAAAATAATGAACGAGACTCGAACTCAAAAACAAATGACTACCTCTTGCTCGAAAGCAAATGTCATAACTATTGTGCCAGAGATACATAAAATGAAATATTGGAAAAGGATTTATTAAGGAAGGAAACGTTCCAGGCATAAGTTTAAGGTACCTGCCCGGCATTCGCCATTTATGAGGGCCGAGGAAAACCTGGAAAAAACTGTCAGGGAGGACGGTCCTGGCGGGATTCGGACCCTAGATCCCGCTCACGAGTCCACGCCTTAACGACCTCGGCCACCCGTGGCGGTATAGTTCATTAACGCTCTGTATTCTTTGTAATGTTCAGACAAAAGTTTATCCTTGTAGCTCATATAATGATTCTAACGATTATTAAAAACCGTATTTCTAGACCAAATTACTGTTTTATTCAAATAGAACAATCTCAATTGATTTCAAGAAATTAAAGCTACATGAGATCAGAATGTCAATTTTTTATTTTTTTAAATTTAATTTTATTTATTTATATTTTGCATGATCATTAGACCAAGTAGTTTACTAGGTATCGTCTTATGTAGAACTTGGATTCCATACCCTTTTTAGAAATTTCTCACGATCACTAAGCATAAAACAACAAATTACCCCGATGTTAGGTTAAAAAAAAAGTACATGCATGTTCGCATTTTGTCTACATTTATGTAAATTATCAACAGTTACCTTGGATAGGTCTAAAATTCCAAACCCTAGTCATACGAAACTTTTAAAAAGTTGTCTGCTTAGGTGTTAGGCTGGAAATGCGTGTGTTCTAATGTCATTCCGCTAGGTCGGTCGTGGTGGTCTAGTCCGGTGTAAAAATCCTAAGTATGGCTTCGGAAGGGAAGTAAAGCCGTGGGTCCTGTGTCGTACATTTACGGCACGAAAAAGAACCTCAAGTCTGAAAGAAGAGCAAAATTTGTCGGCCGTTTCACGCCCTGAGTTGAATGGAACGCTGATGACTTGAGATGTTAAAGAGCGTCCGTAAATAAAACAAAATCAACAATTAGTAAGTTGCCTGATCAGGGCATTGCAGTTCCGCACACAGGTTGCAGAGAGCGGTACAAAGTCCATGGTCTGTTTAAGAGGACTACATTACGCTGATTGATGATGAAGGTGAGTGAGATGATGATGGAGCAACAACGGAATGGCATTGAAAAGCTGCCCAGGCACAGCTTTTCCGCAATAAATTTCATTTGTGGCCGCTGGGATCGAACCCGGATCGCCTCTATAGGAGGCAAGCAGTCTAATTCACTCGGCCACAGCGCCCTCAGACTGGAAATGTATCGCACGTAAATTTAATGCACTTTCAAGAAGAAGAATACGGTCACTGTAGGCAGAAACTCAGCGATAGGTGCATTTTAGAGAGATTGTTTTATAATCAATCAGATTTTATATAATCCTCTTTTTCAAATTGTTTCCCCTGGTTGCTTAGGCGAATGCTGGGATGGATCTTCACTTTCCATGAATTTGCCGCTCTTCCATTACATATCATTTCATTCCGTTGGGTCGAGAATGTCAGGCGAGGTGAGCGGGAGCGGTGTTACGGTGGCTCGCGCTTTGTAAAGGTCTGGTATGGAAAAGGACCTTCTGAGAAGTACGAACATCTTATCTGAAAACATGTTAGGAACCTCGTCTACGTCCTTGCCTCGCCACCAGTTTGTCCCTCAACTCATCTCTTCCGGAGTTTCCCACATTGAGGCATAAACACAAACGGCAATACTTAACTGCGCCCATAGTCCGTTAGGGCGAGCAGGGAGGGAGAGTTGGGAAGGGAGTTAATCGTCTTCAACATTATGATACGTAACTCCGCCCAGCAACATTTCTTTCAGACAAGTAAAATTTGAAATATTGTCATCTTAAATCATTGTGCAGTTTGTCATATAAAGTTTAAAGACTTATTGGTGCTACTTTTCTCTTGAGATTGGCAATTTAAAAGTTGAAGAAAATTATTTTCGTCAAAAAATATTTATTGAATACTAAACCATTTCATTTGTCATAGAATTACATATTAGATACCTAGGTAGTATACAGTTCATGTTTCTGCAGATCTGTTTGGCAAAATCTATCCTTGTGATTCCCCCTCTCCTGTTTTATTTTAATTCGGATCTTAAAGCTGATGTTACATCCGTTCTAGGCGTCGCTGCACTAAGTATAGCAACGCTAATGTCAATTTGTAAAGTTTTAATAACGTCCACTAATAGTAAGATGTTAGTCGGGGGAGAGAAACAGTTGATATATTAGTTGCGTGTTTACTGTGGAATGATTCGTCTCCTCTGGCGTCCACAGGTGTGATGAGGTACAAAGAGTGCCCACCAGGTAATCGCCGTATACCTCAATTCGTATATCATTTGACTGCGTCTACCTAAATTCTTATACAGACATCGACAACATTATTTGCGTCCAATAGGCTTAGTCTGAAAGTTCATCGTGACAATTCCCGGATTCTGAATTAAACCTTTATATTTTTTGTTAGGCCAAGAAACTGTTTCATTCTCCAGTATGCCTGAGCCGAATGAAACGAGCTCCTGTTAAAGTGGGAAAAGATAGTTAATCGATTTACCAACAAACATTTTAAATTTTAATAATAATTATAATCTTTACTGTTATTGTAGCTGCTGGCAAGACAGTTTGAATTGAATATGTATTGCTATTTTGTAATCTACGACAAATGTTTTCGGATTTAATCCAAGTCAATTTGTGTGCACCTACATTCAATTTATTCCAAGACCTTTGTAGCTTTCTATTTCGAATCATATGCACTGTGAACATTTGACAAAAGTAGTTTGTGCAATATTGAAACATGAATGAGGTCCATAGAGATAGTGAATAGTCCTTAAATATATTCCAAATTATTGACTATTGGAAAATATTCGATGTTATTTTATCGATTATTGGATACACGTGTGCATGAAATGTCAAGTGCATCATGCATATTTTGGGAATGGAGGTAGATTTCTTTTCTCTTCTCTGTATCGTAATTTTTCTTTAAGCATTTCACATCTCTTTTCTTAGCCACTTAACTTGGTCATTGAGTAATTTCTCTTTCAGCTTTTCCGTATAATCTGTTGAAGGTAAACTCACGCGAATTTGTCATAGTCTGTTCGCAATTGTATGTTTCAATGACACTAATGGTTTCTCCTTCTTCCGCAAAGACATGTGCACTGCATTTCTTGTTTGCACAGCTCCATTTCTGTCCACATTGCAGAATACGTCGTTTGCGAAACTTAAACATTTTTGATTACTTGTATCTCAAAGCCTCTTTGACTCAAAATGAAAATTAGGGATGAAACTGACAGCCATTGAACAAATCTGAAGTAGCGAACTATCCTCCCGTGTCCAAGATTGATCAAAATAAATTAATAAAATTCTTAAAACAAAATTAAATCTGATCGCTTTATATATATGATTCACAAATATGTTAAATGCATCAATCATATAATACATTGTTTTATGGTATTATGTACTTTAGTATATTAAATACATTTTTAAATCTAGGTGTTTTTTGGAATAGTCTACTAAAAATTCTACTTGATTCACCCATTTTTATACCTTGAATTTTTACATTAAAAAACGGATTTTCACTTATTTGAGTCGTAAACTATTTTAAAATGTTTTTACATGTTTGTTTTCCCATCTCATGTTTGGAATTAATGCTTTTCTAAAATATTACCTCATTTAAATGAAAATTTCACGACGTTTTTGTATTTCAGCAACAAAAATGGTGCTTGAAAATAATACCGCTAGTCAGTTCCTCAAAGACATATGGCACGTTAATTAGAGCGTGGGGCAAACGGAGAATCTGCATCAGGTGAAAGCGCGTTTTTTTTAAAGCATTTAGGCATAGGAATGGGTACGGCGAACTGTGGATTTAAAATAGAATTTGGGGCCCATAGTGAGACAATAGAGTGTACAATTAGAGCGGTGAAATATTGGCTAAAATGATTCTGGGAGACCAATCTTTAACTAGAACAATCTCTTCAAGGAGCAGCTTAGTTTGGGAGGGAATAAGACGTGAGCCTTCAAAGTGAGAAAGGGGTTAGAAACCATTGGGTTAGGAAATATGTGGATATGGGCCAAAGTAACAGGAGAACTGTATAGTGGGGTTAAAATCTGGGAGGGGAATGGAGCAGGACATCAAAACGGGGGCCAGATTCATTAAACGCGTGATTTAGGCTTGGAGCATGGCGGCAGATCAGAAGCTCAGGTGAAAATGTACTGAGAATTTGCCCTTTGTGTGGAGAGAAAGAATCATGGCCGCACATCCTAGTGAAGCAACAGAGCAACTAATTTGTTTAAGAAATGTACCTTTTTGTTGATTATGAAAGGGATTTACTGGTGCGAAGGTTGTAAATATAATATAATGTATGTTAGTTTGAATACACTCATTCATTCAGAGTAAAATACATGAAGTATGACATATGTTTCAGTAAATAGCACTTAAAATCTACTAGTACTAACATATAGACTGCTAAAATTATTTATTGAAAGAATTAATTTTGCATTTTGCTAAGGGTTGTAAATTTACTCAAGTAATTATGTATACATTTTAAAATTTTAATAAAATGTTGAGAAGTACGTAAAAGGTTAAAAGACAATTAATAAAAAATAGCAAGTTCGCTGTTAAATAAATATAGTAAAAGACAAATAAAAGCACCCAATAGTACTACACCTTTCTTGTGAAGTCCTCTGTCATTTTTTCTGTATCTTATTTCTGTAATGAACGTGTAACAAGAAAAAAAAAAAAAAACTTGTTTCTTGGATTTTCATTCTTCAACTTTTTAAAGCATATTTTAAATGCTTTTTATTTCTCTAAAGTAAAACGTTATTATCCACGTATAATCAAACGAGAAGAAGCTACAAAAATTACAATCTCATTACTTACAAAAGAAGATGCACTCTCTTTTGCTCATAAAATTAACTTCCTGCTGATATTAAAGCTAATTTAAGGCGTAACAGCTCTCTCTCTGTCCGTCAGGTTTGTTCCACTCTATTAAAACAGTCTTAGACTTAATAACGTATATTTGTGCTCCAAAAGGTTCTGCTTCCACTCTTTTAATATTGACAATGCTTGTACGGTATTTTTCGCTTGCCTCTCTTCATTTTCTTGTAGTAAGGAGCATAAATCCGAGCTACTATTATGTTCTACTGGTTTATGAAACGAATATAATATTTGTTGCAAATGATAAGACCGCAATGTTTTCTTTGGCATAATGATATCTTCCCATTAAACCAACTGTTTTGTAAAGTCGAAGTAGTTTGAAGTCAAAATTTACCATCGATAAATTTCAGAACCGGAATAATAGTTATACAGGGACATTAATTAGGTGTTGCTAAATGTGCTTTTCTGATTATTCTACTTCAATATTTATGACATTAGAAATAACTCCATACCGGAATATAGATCGACTGATCCTGCTTACAACTATAAGTACTTCATGACGCGGGCATTCACGTAATTCAGGTATCTTCGTGTAGATCATATGCCAATTCCTCTTCCATCACCATCGACTACGCTATTCTCTACTGCCCAGTTTCATATTTGACATATTTGACTTTGAAATACCTGCCAGTACACCATCTACATCAAGAAATTCAAGTTATTATACACAGTCAGAGCTTTGTGAAACAGTGATATGGTGTAATATTCCCTTTCACAAATCATAAAATTCTACTTTCAAATATTCCTTGCAAAAATACACAATTAGAAACGTTTCCTGAAGGTCAACTTTATGAAAAGATTATTTCGTGCCTTGCTATAATGGTGTTGTAAATACTAAATCCTTTTGTTTAAAAATGCACTAAGAAATTAAAGAAGTTTTTCTTTTCAAATTTGCAAAAACGTATTATTTATTATAATAGAAGTATAAAAAACCCGTAAGAAATGCACAAATAAAAATATCTATGTTTTATTTTACTATTAAATCTTTGTTTAAGTGAAGTCCTACAAAAATTGCACCATGAAATGTAATTCGGTTGATAGGAACAATTGATAATAGCTCGTCATTCTTTTCAGTCAATAATAAAAACAGAATGCTGCCTTATTCTCCAAACGACTCTGCACCTTTATTTGCGCTTTATATCTCATGTCTTCACTATACGTTTGAATGCACTAGCCGTTCTCCCAGTGATCTAAGTATTGTTAAGAGTATAGACATTGTTCTCCGAGCTTTAGACATGATAATATTACTGCGTCTGTACCTTATTCATCAGCAGCTTTATTCCTGCATGTTTTCAAACAAGCTCTTCCCGCATATTTATACGGCATTGCTCTTTTCTGCTATGCACTCAAGTTAAAAGTCGTCTTGTATTTTCAATTAGTGACTTCACTTCGTCCCTTGCCTTTTTTCTCTACTAATTGCCTCTTTTAGAGAGCAGCCATATTTCCATGGCTTGTCACAACCACCTGGTGCTTTTCCGAAACAGAAAGTGATGTAACCTGCTTTGCAGGAACCGAGTTTCATTTCTTCATTGCTATAAAGGACAGAAGGGACGTTATTATTTTTTAATAACACAGCTACACAATAGACCACAAACGGGATGATAGAAAATTGCATGCACACAATAATATGATGCTTCTGAAAACATAAACTCCTTTTAACTAGAGAAAAGTGTTTAGTTAAAAACTGGTAACAACACAGATAATGGTTCGATTGAATTGAATGGGATTGATACGAACGGAGGACATTTGGGTACTGCAGCCTTGCTCAAGGGTAGGCTTATGTTGACAACTCTGGGAGAAGGGATGAGATATCCAGGGACCGGATCCCTAACATTGTTTTCAGACAGAAGGTTCGATGCGTAGTAGTCCCCCGTCAAGTAAAACAGGGACGCTCACATCCAGACACAGAAAGCGCCTACCACAGAACCAGCCAAACTCTCTAGGCGTGTTGATTGGATAGTAACACCTATTTTCAATAGCATGCAAACTATTGATGATCTCGGTTACAGAAAACAGAACTCAAAGGGATTAACGCGACTCTACAAAAACCACAATTTCTTGTTTTTTTAATGTACTTATTAATTCAGAATTTTGTATAACATAGTCTTAAGCTTTGAAATATACCTTTAATATTATTATTTTCATTACTTATTAGAACTTAATTGTTTCAAGATCACCTCCTGGGTCTAGTGGTTAGCATTGCTGAGTTCTGGGCGTGAGGCCCGGGTTTGATTCCCGGTACCTACTTAGGAAGCTACACCAAGTCTCGTGAGGACAATTGGGAAGTTCCCTGATGGAGAGGTGAGAGGTTTTTGATCACGAAAATCGCGTGATAGGCGACAGGTCGGGTGCCGGCATGCTGATGCTCTCCCCGTGTAATACTGCCCTCTATCAATGAAGTCGTAAGACGGAGGTATAGGATGCAGAGTCCGGCGCGGCAGGCCAAGGCTCACCCAAGGCCGTAGCGCCAAATAAGAAGAACTGTTTCTAAACTCTTTGCAATAATTTAATACATTAGCACTGAACTTTGTATAAAAACATGCATTTTATGTATATATTTCCTTGTCTTTTTTAGTCGCTCCTGGTGGTGTAGTGGTTGCCATACTTGGCCTCCTAAACCCAAGATCACGGGTTCGATCTCGGTCAGGATCGATGGATATTTCCGGGCGTAAAAATCGTAAGTCCTTCGTAACGTAAGTCCATCGTAAATCCTTCGGAAGGGAAGTAAAGCCGTGAGTCCTGTGTCGTACATTTACGGCACGAAAAAGAGCCTCAAGCCTGAAAGAAGAGACCTATGAGCAAAATTTGTCGTCCGTTTCACGCCCTGAGTTGAATGAGACGCTGATAACCTGAGATGTTAAAGAGCGTCCGTAAATAAACCAAATAAAAAATCCTTCTTTGTTCTGCTATAAATTTGGTGAAACTTGAGATGGATTCACAATAAAAATGGAAGTTTTAAACATATTTACAATAACAGGAGTTTCGATAAAACCATTATTAACAGAAGATGATAGTTGACAGTTGTTCTTTATTGCCTGAAGCTATTACAGTATAGCAACGTCAAAGGAAAAACTATAAGGGAACTATCATTTAAATTAAAAATAATATAATAATTTACAGCGTATAATGGTTTAGTCAGCAAAGTAATATGTATGGTCCTCTTAAATGTTAAATAAGAGAATTCTCTGAATCTTTGTGGAAGATTATTAAACAGAAAGAGCAAAAAAATTATTCTGAATTTTAGAGCACTTGAATTTATTAGTGTAAAGATTTAAACTATTACATGTCTAGTAATTATGAATGTTTGAGCAAACTGTAAAACTGGAATGAGTTCCGCAAATATGTCAAAGGTCTTTTTTTTTTAGAATAAAAATCTTAATTGATAAAAGAGTCATTACTCGAAAAGAGAATACCATAATTAATATGCGAATAAATATGAGCAAAACAAACCTTCATTAATATGTCCTTTGTAACGCTGTTACTTAAAATTCTTACCATAAAAAGTCCACTGATGATTTTTTTAATATAATTAATATGATTCGAGCAACCAAGGTCAAAATCAATATAAATAAGAATTTCATAGAAATTTCAGTGCTATTATTAGGTTTAAATTAAATGTCCACGGCTTTACCAATGTTTATACTAAATTTACAGATATTACACCATGGCGGCAATAGAGGACTTCATATATATTTTTCATCATAATAAAGTTGAAAATCGCAAAATCGTCTGCATACAAATAGAGTTCAAATTTGGCTCACATAGAGATAAAGGAAGATCATTAGTATAAATAATAAAAAATGGAGCCCCGATGAACTCCAAGATCTCAGGTTTAAATTTGGATAAGCTTCCTTTGCCTGGTAAAGCTGGGAACTGGAGAGAAGGCTAGCGACATATGTGAGGAGAGGGTTTTATCTGCCAAGTAAAATATTACGCATTGTGCATCATCTATTCAAATACTTCGAGTCGGTCCAAAAACTTGTTGCGGTAACAAAAGCATAAAAACTAAAAGTGGACAGTTGGACGTTATTAGCACATTCCGCTGTTGGCCATTTCTCCAGCAGTATCTATTATTGAAATAGGAACCTAAAAAGCAAGACTTTTACTCTGA
This sequence comes from Metallyticus violacea, assembly GCA_030762175.1. Lineage (NCBI taxonomy): Eukaryota > Metazoa > Arthropoda > Insecta > Mantodea > Metallyticidae > Metallyticus > Metallyticus violacea. Next base: position 51,961,824 of record CM060830.1, read on the forward strand.
AAGCTATAAAAGCAAAGTTTCTGTAAAAGTAATTATGAGAAACAGTGTCAAAAGCCTTGGAAAGATCATCGTTGATACTTTCTTAACAATGCTTAAAAGGGACTTAACTTTTTTTTTTTTTTGAGCAGTGTTTACGCCCGTTTTTACTACTGAGGCACCACAAGCGGTGGACACCGATGATACATGAAATGAAATGATAAATTGAGAAAGGATATTTTTTTAAGGGAGGAAACGTTCCAGGCCTAAGTTTAGGGTACCTCCCCGGCATTTGCCAGTTATGAGGACTGAGGAAAACCTGGAAAAAACCTTAGTCGGAAAGGACGGTCCTGGTGGGATTCGAACCCCAGACCTCCTTAACGACCTCGGCAACCCGTGGCGGTACAGAGGGGGGGGGGGGAGAACTTAACTGCACTTATGGTGCTTACCCCATGTGATAAACCAAATTGTTTTTTGTTAAATAAAGAATTAGTTTCAATATTTAGCAACAATCTGTTTACACAAAAGTATTTCAAAGACCTTAACAGCTATGTGACTCTGTTAAACGCTAAAATTCCAGCCCACTTGCTCCCAGAAGTTCATCTATTTTTATGGCTGAAAACGCACCAAGAAGGACATAATGCGAGTGTAGTGTGCTGACGTAATGGTTGCACCAACAACAAAATATGCACTAAATGACAAAAATCACAGGCATGGTCATTCAGATTGAAATGTTGCTTATAGTCAAAGCTAATGAAACATGTGAACAATCAAAATACGCTTTCCGATAGTGCGATAATAGTATATTGTAATATAAGTGTTGAAACCAGAGGTTTATTTCACGCAAGGATAGCATTGAGCCTTTCAACAAGTATATTACATACTTTTTTATACTACCATATCGTAATGTAACTTATTTTTCATTTATTATAATTAATTTTAATTTGGAAAGTTAAAATATCGAGAATTAGAAATATCGAATCGATTAGTATTTGTCCACATGTTTATATAGTTACGCGTTAGTGTTTTGTTTGTTATTGTTGATTTTATTGATTTAGTAGTTTGGTGATATGAAGGTAAATTGAAAGTTATAATGGAATTTGACGAAAGTGATAAAGACACACGCAAAAACCACGGTATGAGCGAGAATGAGATTTATTCACAGTTTGGCGCAAAAAGAAAATTAATGAGAGTGTTATATTGGCGTATTTCCTGGAGAAATCGAAGTTAATAACGTCTGCAACACTATCGTCTATTTATTCCATGTTAAAGCTTTTGTTATATCAGAGCCACAATGTTGATCTTTCGAAGTTTCGGAGTTTGGTTAGCCTTCTTGAAAAGAAAATCTGTTGTGTTTTCACAAGAGAGGACATAGGTTAATTTTTAGTAGAATTCCCGATGTGGAATATTTTACGAATAATGCTGTTGTTTCAAATCTTATTATTGTTAAAAAAGTGCCAGGAAGTAATGCTACCCAATGTACCTAGTGTAGTATAACTATTCACATTAACAGAAAGTAATTTACATTGCCTGAATATTTTGTAAATTTATTCCATTAAATTGTGTGCTGCTTTCAGTTGTAATTTATAAAATAATGGTGCAAAGTTACTTTGCTGCACTAATCTTCAATCGTTTTATTCCAGTGCCGCTAAACTGCTGTTTTCAGTTCTACAATTAGATAAATATTAATTACTTTACGATATGGTAGTATAAAATGCATTATATAGTACCAAAGGGCAAAGCTCATTAAGGAAAATTTCTGAAACTGTACTTTAGTGAACGCCTAACCTAAGGGGACCTTACATAAATGAATATGCATATTATAAGAATCCTCGTCAAACTTTAACCTAATTTATTGGTTACATTTTTAAGATTCGCCAGTACGCTTGCGATCACCATCTTAAAATTTAACTCATAAGCTAGGTTTAATTTTAGCAATGGTATTAGCATACGTAATGGTACTTTTATATGTGTATTTCTACAATTTCATTACCGTTGCACTACATATGACATTATACAACAGTTTGCAACTCTGAAAAATAAACGACAAATCGCTAAAATGGTGCATAGATCACCCTGATGGAGGCAAAAGAAAGACGCACGGAAACTTGCCGATGTGAAATTTTGCTATATTAACAACGCAGCGTCTAAGTTTAATGCTTTAATAATGTCTCCTGTTATTTTAAGTATTTTAAACTTTAAACCTATGGTTACGATGCCTGACGATATGTATTCAAGTTACAAACACATTAACACTGTATATTTTATTATACATTTGTTAACATTAAGAAACTGAACAACACATATTTATTCCCTTATTTGTTATTATTATTATTATTATTATTATCATTATTACTATCGATTTATTTATGGACGCTCTTTAACATCTCAGGTCATCAGCGTCCCATTCAACTCAGGGCGTGAAACGGCCGACAAATTTTGTTCAGAGGCCTCTCTTTCAGGCTTGAGGTTCTTTTTCATGCTGTAAATGTACGACACCGGACCCATGACTTTACTTCCCTTCCGAAGGAAGTCATACTTAGGATGTTTACGCCCGAAACAACAGTCCTGGCCGGGTTCGAACCCGCGATCTTGGGTTTAGGAGGCCAGTATGGTAACCACTAGACCACCAGGACCGACAAATCCCTTATTTGTCGTGCTATAAATTGTACACATTTGTAACAAAATACGCTATTTAATTAATATTGCGATAATATTTTAAAACACATAACTTAATATTGCGTCTTAATTATTCAGATTCTTTCAATATACATAAAAATGAGCAACAAAATTGTTTATATAGTTCTGTTGAATTGTTTCTAAGAAATTTGTATTGTTTTATTAAAACTTAGATTTGTGGAAAATAGCTATTATAATATTTAGTTCTAATAAGATTGATGGATTCGATCCCGGCCAGGACCGATGGATATTTTGGGGCGTAAAAATCCTAAGTATGGCTTCCTTCGGAAGGGAAGTAAAGCCGTGGGTCCCATGTCGTAGATTTACGGCACGATAAAGAACTTCAAGCCTGAAAAAAGAGACCTCTGAGCAAAATTTGTCGGTCATTTTACGCCCTGAATTGAATGGGACGCTGATGACCTGAGACGTTAAAGAGCGTCCGTAAATAAACCAAATCAACAATCAACTGATAAGATTTCTGGCATTAAATATTAATTTAAAAAGTATAATCTCTCCAACTTGTTACTATCTGGTTGGAATCTTATCTTAGCGAGCTTCAGCAATGTGTATTAGCTGATTGCTGTTTTTCTGCTGGCTCCTCATTAAGGCAAGAGTTCTCCACTCCAATACCATCTATACGCTGTCCATGACACCGAGACTGTAACGTGAACCTAACCCCCCATCTCCCTTTGGATATAAAAATTTAGACTAAAGCTGAATCCAATTAAATTACAGGCATCGTGGGACATAAACGTGCACTACATAAAATAAACTCAAACGATGTGCCCTCATGATATATAACAATGTAATAATTATATCAGCATGGCACAAAACCTGAATGTTTATATAGACTGTGATATAGAATGGTACAGTCAGGTAACCCACACATAAAACAAAATATTTTATTTGATTCACACATTAAAACATGTGTCAATCTAAAAAAGAATGCCATTCAAGTGCTTGTTGTGCCTTACTTTTATTATTGTGATGTCTTGCACTCTAATTTGAATACTGAGAGATCGACAGATTACAACGCGTTCTAATGCTTGTGTTCGTTTCGTCTTCAACGTTCGTAAATTTGATCATGTGACACCCCTACGCAATCAACTATCATGGCTAGCTCTAAAAGAGCGTAGGACTTTCCATTCCCTTATGCTCCTGTTCAAAATCCTCTTCTGCCCCTCATTATATCGCCTCTCGCTCCATATATCTGTTCCTATCCGAAATATGACTTTGCTGCCTTTTCCTCGCCACCGAACACATTTCTATCACCTCATTCAGCGTGTCAATTCCCAGAATCTGGAACTCCCTTCCTTCTGAAGTCAGAGATTTAAACGTAGATTAAATTGTAATCTCAACTCTAGGAGTCACAATATCTAGTCTCTCGCTTCTTCTTAGTCTTCTTCTTTTTCTTCTTCTCCTTCTCCTCCTTCCTCCCTTGTACTTGAGAAAAATATTGAAAAACAAGTGGAATTCAACTATGTATTTATCAACTTTCTAAATATATTAAAACAAATGTAATAGTTATATTAATTTGACTTTTTCTGTATTTTTTATAACTAATGTGTATATTGTACTCTGTATTTTTGCTGTTTTTTTCGCCAGATATAATGGAAGAGAAGGCTCCAAGGCCTTAACTCTTGCCAGGGTAAATAAAAAATAAATAAGATATTACAGTTTGAGGCAGGTTTAGTATCCCATTAATGAGCTGGACTGCCGTATAGCCCTCCTAGACATTTTAATGCGTACACAAATCAGCATCAACTTCAAACTGTCCGTTTTCCGAAGTAAAAAAGTAAAGTGATTTTATTCATTTTGCATTCTAACAAGTCACACGATAGTAATACATTTTACATTTTACTTATTGATGTATTATAAAATATAACTAAGTGCTAAAACTGTAGTGATGTTTTTGATCTGTATAAATTCTCTACAGGCTACTTTTGTGGGTCCTAATATGACCTTTAAATGTATACCGAAAACACTTCGTTGTTATCAATAATAATATAGAAGATATATTAGCAATCGGAAATTTATTTTGCTAATGAAAAGTCTCTACGTAAAGGTTTCGCCAACTGCCTAGTGAAATCATCTCACGCGGTCAGAACTCTAGCGCGCATTTTTTTGTTTCCTTCGTTACTTTTTATTAGTCGGTTGGTAGTAACTATTGTTGTACTCACCATCATAGTATATGCTACTAGGCCTTACCTTTGCTGTAAGACATGCCTGAATTGTTTCGAAAAGATTTTGAGAAGTAGAAATTTAATCCTCCCGAATATTGTAAACTGCCTCTCTGATATTTCGTTTCAGCTCCTCCAGAGTTTTATGTAAGATAAAGTAATAATTTTATGTAGATGAAGATGCAGGCATTGAGTGGCTTTATACGCACTGCCGACAGATCGTGTTAAAGACTTTCGAGGAGAATTATCTAAAGGAATCCATTTTATCAGGCTCCTTTCTTGTAAAATCCAGTTTCTTGTCAATGAAAATACCTTGGGTTCAAACGTAGCTCACTTAGTTGAAAATTGCACTTTCCATGAAGGTGCAACTTCTGGAAATTTAGAACCAAATTCTCTCCTACAGTTCTTGACAATTTCTTTTACACGTAACAATCATTAATAAATAATCCTTAGCGCATATCTCACTCTTGGTGTACCTCATAACACACACACACACACACACACACACACATACACACACATACACACATACATACACACACACGCACGCACACAGAATGTCTAAAACGCACTTCCGACAGAAATGAACCTAAACAGGAGGTGATAAATATGACAGGGCAAGTTCAATTGCCTGCATCAGATGAACATGTTACCGGGAATCGCACGTTCACTGAAAGCGAACCTGTTTCTACAAGTACTGGGTGATTTTTCTTTCGCGGAAACGCTTCACGTGCTGTTGGCCGTAGCTGATCGAGTTCTGCAGTTCTCGTCTCGATCCCACGCTTGAAAGCCGTCCGGGAAGCTGAAGTGGAGGTCAGTGCGAGTTCAATTCTAGGAATATATGTTGCTTGACAATTTATTAAGTATTCATTAGGCAGTGTAATATGGATTATTAACTACGTTACTACAGCTCAATTCATATATTGTATTCCCAAAGAGTTATTTATTTACGATTTGTACGTGCGTACAGAATCTGCTCCCGATGTAAGGGACTTATTTCAAGAGAAATTATCTGATATTCAACTACCAAGTCCAAGTTCAATTTACAGATTGGTAAGTAAAATTCGTGATACGGGAAGTGTTTTTGATAAAAAAACGTATGGCATCACAGAAGAAACGTTATAAGATTGGACATGCTCTGGAACGTTATTGTCATTTCCTATTCCTCTTGTTCGAACATCTAAAATTTACTGAAGTTAAAATCCTAAACAATTTCTGTAATGCAAGAATTTAAACCAGGTGACCCTGCCTACAGGAGTACATTTTGTGAATGGCTTTTGAATAGTGTGCATGATAGAGAAATTGGTCCAATATAATTTTCTTTACTGACGAACCTTGGTTCCACCTAAGTGGGGGTGTTAATTGTCCAAACACGGATAGTGGAGTTTACAAAAACCTAACCTGCTACACGAGGCACCCCTTCACGATCAAAAGATAGGAGTGTGGTGCGCCTTTAGCGGCGAGAGAGAATAATAAGTAATATTTTATATTATTATTTTAGTATATAATATGTATATATAATATGTAAAGCTTATTTTGCAACTCGTTTTCCGTGTATTAACTATAAGGAAACATAAGTTCGCGACTTTCCAAAGGTATAGTAAAAAGTGCGCAAGATAAATCCACACACATAAGATGAACTGAAAAATAACATTCGTGAAGAAATGTTTTCTATTTCTCAGAGGGAACTGCAGAGAGTAATGACTATGTTCATAAACCGACGTCAGAAATGTATGGAAAATGAAGGAGGCAGTTACAGCATCCTCTTGCTTGACAATGGTGAGTAAATGCAATTTTAAGTGTTAGTAATTACGAAATTATCATAACTACGGACTTTCCGACTCTCGTTCACTGCGATACCAGCTTGACCGACCGGCCATTGCGCTGGAGCGGTTCCGCGAAGGAAAAATCGCCCATATATATAAAAACTCGGATTGCTTAGTGGAATGAGGGTACGCTTTCTGTGATTTTGCTAACCGCTATTCCCTTTACAATAACCGTATTTACACTTGAACACAAATTTTTCACTTTTATGGTGTGATCGAGATGTCCATTTATTTTCATTACAATTCATAGTTTCAACGATTTAATCTCTCGAAAGCCATCTCATAATTTAAAAATATTTTGACATAGATCGATTATATTCTCTCCTCTTTTCCGCAAGCTGTTGCAGAGCAGCGCACCCCTTCCTAAACCGCAAAATCCTCCTACTGAAATAAATTCATTAATTGGAATTATTCTGCGAGTATTAATTTTTGCATGTAATTTATATGCACATTTAGATGATTAATGACCTTGTGGCTTTTGCAATCTTGTACTGCATCCTATTTTAAAATTTTGATATATCATTTCCTCTTCTGCATTTGTAAGGTACCATACATAATCATGTTCCAGCATGTTTATTCTAGAAATCTATTTTATTTCTCTGAAAGCATTTCTAAATTGTTTCGTCAATTCCTCCGTTACGTAAAATTTGATCTATTTTCTCAAATATTAAAGGAACCCTTTTTAATAGCATTCCAAACATTAAGAATTTAACATTAATATGATAACAACATTAGGAATAGCTAATATTATCAAAACAAAATTTTTACCAGGATATGATGAAATTTCACGTACAACTTTAAAAGCTCGCTCATTGATATTAAGCGTATTGCTCAGTTTTTTATGTACTGAATCGCTGTCATTTAGCATTTTTACAAAAAATCCATTGTTAAACTATTGTTTAAAAACGAGACAAGCAAAGGTTTGCAATTACAAACTCACACCATTTTAAAAATGTTCTCAAAATGTTTAAAAAGTAATGTATAATTATCTTGGCAGCAACACCTTTCTGGCAAAAGAACAATTTGGTTTCAGGAATAGCATATCTAGAGAAAATGCAACTGATTTACTTGCAAACTAACAACTTTCAGGACTAAACAATAAAACGAATATTGTCGGTATTTTCTGTGATGTAGCTAAAACATTTTATTGTGTTAGCTATGAAATTCTAATGGAAAAAATAATCGTTTATGAAATAAAAAATGGAGGTCTAAACTGGTTCGTCTCTTACTATGACAACAAAAGAAAGGGTGCACTTAAGTGGTGTAGTATTCAAATCATGGAGTTCTACAGAGATCAGATCTTGACCCACTGTTTTTAAGAGTATATACTTAAATGATCTTTCATCATTAAATAACATTAGTACAGCTGATAATGCCATAGTAATAGTTTCGAGCAACTGCTTTGATAATCTGATAGGTAAAAATGAATTATGCGGATTATGCAATTTGTAACTTGTTCAAAGCTACCAAATTATCATTAAAACTAAGCATCGTGTGATTCATATTTAATTCACCTAATATCACATTAAATGTAAGTGCTAATAATCACACACTAGAAAAGCACGAGATACCAAACTTCTAAGTCTTCAAGTTGACAAATATTTAAATTGGAAAACACATATTGAGTATATTATGCTAAAACCAAAAGCAGCTTCGCTCATTGTATCATTTGAAGCCAACCTCAAAACAGCTTCATATGCAAATGTTTGTTGATTATAAAAACTGTTTAATATTCTGGGGAAACTCAGTTGAAAGCAAACGTGTTTTTATATTACAAAAGAAGACAACAGAAATAATATGTGGTACAGATAATAGAAAAGCATGTAGAGATTTATTTCGAAAACTAAACATTTTAACACTTCGTTTCTTTATGAACCTTTACATCAAAAATCAAAACCATTTCATTAAAATATGAAAATGTGTAACATAAACATTAGACAAAAGAGTAATCTGCATAAGTCCGTTACAAATGTATTGTGTTATAAACAAAGTTTATTATGAATGCATCAGAACTCGTATAACGCTCTCCCAATTACTCTGAAATATTATTATCCCATAATAGGATAAAAATAGGGTTTGTTTTTCTTGTTTCTCTCTTTGCTATGCTACGTGTTCGTTTATATTCATACTGCTTTTATCTCTGTGCCCGTAAATATGCATTTTAGATATGCTTGTTTTATCAATAATATTCTATATTTCCTCATTTTGGCACCTTAATATGTCTTTAAGATCATTAAAGTCTTTCCCTACATTCTAGCTAATAGATTTGTGTTATTAGGAGGGTATTTAATGGAATGCAATGCCACATTGTCTTTGGAGCAAGTAGATTTTGTAGTAATATATATTTTCAAACTTATTTTCTCTTTCTTGTGCATCTATTTTTCTGAAGTACTATATTTTGCCTTGACCAAGAAACAATCTGAATATATAGGTCTTTTATTTCAAGAATTTCCAATCTTTTTGATGTGTTTCATTTAAGGACGCCTTTTAACATCTCAGGTCATCAGCGTCCCATTCAATTCAGGGCGTGAAACGGTCAATAAATTTTGCTCAGAGGCCTCTTCTTTCATTCAGACTTGAGGTTCTTTATCGTGCCGTAAAAGTACGACACGGGACCCACGCCTTTACTCACTTTCCGAAGAAAGCCATACTTAGGATTTTCACGCCCGAAAAAATCTATAACCCTAGGCGGGATTGAACCCGCGAATTGGGATCTACGAGAAAAGCATGGTTACCTCTAGACCACCCGGACCGATTCTTCCCAATCTGAATATGTACCTATTTAACACCAATTTAAATAGAAACACTTCAATTTACATATTGAGCGGAAAGTTGCAAATCATTGTTTACAAACTTTTAGATTTTACACCCTGCCATTCCATTTTTAAATTTCAAATGGCTCTTGTACTTTTTTGATATTTAAATTTAAAGTGCACATAGTTTGTTGGCAAGTTGAATTGTTATTATGTTTGTTTGGATTTAGACAAAATAAAATAATAAGTTAATTTTACAGTGAAAAACTATTTTGAACAATATTACAGCCTGTTTCAGAACTCCTGACTAATCTGCTTCCGTTCTCTTGTAGATTATATACAAATTTGAAACAATTTATAGCAAAACTGTTCAGTAGTTTTTACACCAAATTCAAACAAGAATAACATCAAACTTCGCAGGCTTTCATGGCCGGTGTCAGTTATAGACAGAAAAACTCACGGGCTTGTACGACCGAGATATTCGCCTGGACACCTCGATCTCGCCCCTGCCACTGAAGATGTCTATCGCAGAAGTAGACGAAATGTCTGGGTAGAAGGAACCTAGTAAACCACGGCCTACAAGCGCGGAAATGTCTGTATCTATAACAATAACAATAGTCCAGATTACCAGTCAGTGACTAAAAGAAAAAATTATTTAATTAAAAAAAACACCTCCTTTAAAATTTAAGTATCGTAAGGTAGGGGCGCCATTTCAAATCAGTAATGAGTGGAGATGAAACTTAAAACGTAACCAATTTGATTTTAAACTTTCCCCTCAATAAATTCCTATGCTTTCTTGTTTAAATTAAATTAATTTTAAATAGATAGATACACTGGGAAATTTAGAAATGATCTTGTATTCCTTTTAAATTCCTGTGTCAGTTTGTAGCTTGAGAATATAATTTGCATTTACAGGAATATAATTATAGACGTACTACTTCTTGCGGATTTCTTTATTATGAACATTTCGCCTACGTGACGTCGTCATATTTTATACCAGTTATATATAACAACATTTTGAATTTCAACCAATCACAGTGGCATATCGTAAATTTTTCGTAATTTTTAGCGTAATCATTTTACCGCTTAACGTGCATTTGTCGCCAACTCTTGTTTTCTCACAAATCCGTGAACATTATTTAACAATCATCACACAAAATGGTAAACGGAAAAAAATAACTAATCACTTCAGGCGGACGCTCTCGTATCGCATACGGCACAAGCTGAAATTGTGAAGTTATTTCTAATTTTATTATTATTATTATTATTATTATTATTATCAAATACCTGCAATCATTGTTAAATTTCTATTTTGTTTTTCTCATTTGGCATTAATGAGTAAATCGAATTGTAGATTCACAATTTCTAAGTAGGCACTATTCATAAATGCCATTTTAATGATTTCATTTACACAATATCATGGTTGTTATATATATTGTTAGTATGTGCCAGTCATCAGTTTTTAATAAACAATCATAAAATGGAGGTAACAAATTTTGAGATTAGAGTTTCTCTTAAGCACCACTGGAAATAAAGATAATAAAGCTCAAGGAATATGTGAAATGGAGGGAAAAGAGCCGTTTTTGAGAATGAGCAAAACGATGGTTCCAGCATTTTAATAATGGACAATAAGACACTAAAGGTTTACCACATGGTGGAAAATCGAAGGTATGAAGTATTGAGAATACATGCAAGAGTTTTGGAAGAAGATTCGCAATAAAGTACTTGTAGACTGTCAGAAGAACTTGGTGAATCAAAACCACCCATTGCCAAATTAAGAACTTAAAACACCATAAAGAAGCTGGAGATCTGTACCTCATGAATCAACACCTGAACAGGCCCAACGCAGAGTAGATACTTGATGTCAGCTTATTCCAAATCCCATAGATGGCAGATTCATCAGGAAAATTGTCACCTGTTATGAAAAACGCAACCCTGAAACCTCGAAACAATACCCCATTCCCATCAACTTTAAAACAAAATCGGTTCGGCCCAAAATAATGTTATATGTGTGGTGGAATTTTGAAGATATGGTTCTCTGGGAATTTGTTCCAAACGCTGCGAAGCTATACCTCAACTGGAATGAGTTCATAAAGTTCTGAGAAAGAGATGCCCAGCGAAATAGAGTTCTCTTGCAACAGGACGATGCGGGACCCCATGCTGCTTGAACGACCATGGTGGGAAAAAATCCAGAAATTGGAAAGGGATCGAACTGCTATCACATCCAGCATATAGCCCTGATCTTGCGCCTTCAGATTACCGTCTGTTTAGATATATAACCTATTTCCTGCGTGGAAGAAATTTCGAAAACATTGATGGATATCGCCGAATTCTTCGCATAAAACTCTATAAAACTGGTACCATCGCGGTGTAACAAACCTCTTCGTAAAGTGGCTCAACATAGGAGACACTAATGGCCTTGCTTTGAAGATTAGATTTGTTTCTTGTCAAAACTCATTTCAAATAAAGTTTTGCTTTAAAACCGACGTTACTTATGAGACAATATCTATAAAATGTTGTGAGTGAATTTTAAGAATTTATTTTTATTATAATTTTATTTATGAAATAGGTATAATAAATATCACTCTACGTTCTGGGTTTCCTCGCTACGTTCGTGAAATTAGCAGTTATCCTAGATCATCTTGTGATATTATTTGTGAGAAAACATATTTGCTATTGCAAAATGCCGTACTTTTTCGTTTAGTATATTCTCTTCATTAGCTCCTGTAACTTTCTCATTTGGCAATATGTGCATTAGTCTCCACATATGAACCATACAGTCTAATATATTGAACAACGAAAACAATAATTTTTACATATGGTACCCTGACAAACCTCGGAGAGAGGCAGTAACCAATTTCGCCTAAACACCTTCGCGGAACATACCTGTATTCATTTTGATTTGACACTAACTCCCGTCTATATGCTGTGTGACTGAGGAAAATCTGAATAGGGACCATCTTTAGCACTGTCCTGCTCTACAAACATTTACAGAGACTGACAAATACTATAAAGACAGGAGAAAAGTTATGTTTTTAGATCATTATATTCTTTTGTTCCATAATTATTAATTAACGTAACTGCCATTAGAATAAATAAATAAATTAATAAATGTATGGTGCCCCATAACAAGGCCTGTAAACTTCTGTCTAAATTTTAAAGAAATGACGGACTCTTAGAATATGAAAACTTCCAAAAGAGAAAGCTTGCTTTTGAAATATATAAGAATATGCTGGTCTAATACTGTGGTATTGGTAATATACTTAGTGCAAGAAACCTGTATTATTGTTCTAAAGATATAAAGAGTTAAGATTAGGTAATGCATATCACTTATAAATTGATTATAACAAATATTACAAGATGTAGCGAGATATTCACGAACCTATGCTTTTAGGAACTTCAGGGGTATTTATTTAAAACTGAAATTCATTAAAGGCACATATGTTTCGCGCACTTTCAATTCAGCGTACAAACATTTAATGCATCACTGTACCAACTAATGAACGCCAGTTTAAAAAGAAAAAAAAAATATTTCAATTCACATGTTTTAATTTCGGAGCATGTCAACTGAAAACAAACATTGCACCAAATTATTTAATTTCAATTTTACATCAATACGCATAAATAAGTGAAGTTCACCGGAGTTTGCTTTCTCTAATTTGTATGTTGATAAAAACGGTATCAGAATGGAGAGTTATTTATAGTGCTTCAAAAGCAATGTAGTTTAAAACATTTTAGATGAAGAAACAGATTATTGTTTTGGTATTTTATCTATACTTGTAGAAATTGAATGTAACTGTGTTTCATTATTTGAAGAAGAAAAACCTATTTGTCAGTGATATATGGCACATTTTTGCATATCATGGGTATATTTTGCAGCATTTTCAAGATTTCTATACACAAATCGTCAATTTTGCATTTATTATAGTTTTAAAATTATCCAACACATAATTCATAACAAATATCAGCGAAATATGAATATATTCTGCGCAAGTTCCACTGACACTTCAGAATAATTTTGTTTCAAGAAACACATGCATCGCTCACAAGCTCTTTTCAGCCAACATCAGCACCTGCATACATTTCTTTGATTTTTCTCTAGGCTGTTAAATGAGAACGTTCTATGTCTGAAATCAAAAACATGTGTTCAATCACATATGCCATTGCGTTTAAAATCGAATGTTTTGAAACATGCTTTTCCATAGTTTGGTTTCATTAATTTCGCAAGTGGTGGAAAAAATTAACCTCAACTGGAAATGAAGAATCAAACTGAAAAATTCGAGTCATAGTTGGGATTCGAACCATGGATTTTCAGCCTTCCGGGTCACAGTATACTCATCAAAGCACGGAAATACGTACCTCTCTCACCTGAACCTAAATGCCCTGGAGACCTATGAGAGATTTACTCCTTAAAAGACGACTCAGAATCGGATGAGAGAAGTTCGTGATTCCATGCTTGGAGGAAGGCACGTTAGCTCAGGCGCTAGAGCGTCAGCCCGGAAGGCTGACCCGAACTTTTCAAGTCAAAATTTTATTTTCCAACTTAAGTTTCACACACGGCTAATGTGAAAGAATAATTTCCAAATATAAATTAAGCTCTATAGTAATATTAATTTGAAAAAAAAAAATTCCGACTTCATTAAGAGCTTAGAAACTAAAATAATCTCATTGTATGAAGCAGTTAAGTTGTAGAATCTGCAATAGTATGCATTTCCCAAGCACAAAGCTCACTGGTGGAAATCGGAGGATAAAATTAGACATGATCCTATATCATGAAAAAACGGCGCAGTGTTACACTTAAAGTGAAAAATGTTTAATGACAAAATTTGCTAGCTTACGCTTGAACCTAACAAACATTTTGCGCATTAGCATTTTGTCCTATAACACCATAAAATGTAAATAAATTATTTTCATTATTTAATTATATCCTTACCGATAACAAAGTATGATGTTGAGAATTTTTCAAAAACTATAAGTAGTATTTTGTAAACAGGAACAATTTTAACATTAAAACACATTTTTTGTAAAAGAATATTGCAAATAGGGAATAAATGAAGAAGAATCAATTCTCAAGCCCAAACCGTGGCTTCAGAATTATTACACGGGAATATTCAGTAAAAACAAATCACGTAATAATGATTCAGGAAGCTGCTACTTTGTTAAACAGCGTAGCAAACTGTGAAATGTCGATTGTGGGTAACCTAAAGCAAGCCAAGTAATATCGAAGCTATGCATTATTCACTGACGTGTACTATAAGCATATTATTTTTTAAAGTAAACATTTTAATATAACAACGTTGTAACAGTATTAAATAACAAGTTATAGTTTCTCTTAAAATGTCAGAAAACATCATTAGTCACATTACAAATACAGTATCAAAACTTTTACTGTACCTATTTATTTATGTTTATTAGAAACTTTAAAAATAGTGCCGCGCTCCTTTTGATAATCATCTCCCTACTGTCTTGTTTGCTGCATAGACTACTACAGCTTTGCACTGTTTCAGTAGCATAGTAGTGGGTTAGCAGGAGCGAAGTATCAGTTAAAGCTGTAAGGCTGGTCTGCCCAAAATTAATATGTTGACTTGTATGTGATAATTTTTATTGACAAATTCAATTTGAACTAGCGCTGTCTGTGACGTAAATAGCCGATCATGAATAATCGCTCAAAATCTCAGTCTGCCTTGCGCAAACGTAGTAGTGATTTTCCAAGTCACTCCGGGAGAGGCGAGGAAGTCTTTCATGAAGTTTTAGTTTTTGTCTTGGTCTACCTCATTTTAATATGTATGCACTCTTTAGGAATTTTTAGAACCTTGAGCCCAATAGATGAAAATGATATCGATTAAAAAAACAGTATTCACATAATATGTTTTATTATAACAGTAAATACTAATTACTGTGACTATTGTTTTTAAAACTCATTCTTCAACTTCCTTAAAGGATCTTAGTGTATGATGCGAGACCACGGATCATATGGTAGGTTTGTAGCTCTTCATTTATAACTGTTTTCCCTCTTTTTCTAGGTAATTGTCATGTGCAGCAGAACGGCGCGGTGCGGTATCTTACTTGAATTACAAAGAAAGTGACGTTAAAAAATAAAGTGAAACGTCAAGAATTCATTTCAAGAATGATTTGTGTACCTTATGCACAAGAAGGATTGATGGATTGAGCTTATACACTTAAAGGTAGGCTATGGGACATGAATGCTTTTAAAATAATTTAATGATCATTTACATTTTTGGACATGAAAGTTGTATGATAACATTACAAAGTCATTTCATCTAAGCCCATCCTATACAAAAAGCCACGCTTCGCCACTGGGGGTTAGGAAAAATAATATGAACACTTTGAAGTATTCCATTTCCATGTTTGTTTTTCTTCCCTTCCCTGTCTGAATCGTCACGCACTGAACGTGTCTTTTGTTCTCTTCTTGATCTCACTGCTATCATCTGAGCCACTAGTAAACCTGTGATCGTCGGTGTGGTGTTCATAACCATTATATCGGAATTTACAGACTTAAATAGGACAAATTGTTGGTGCTTAGTAATACAGTTGCAAAGTTAATAGGGGAATTTACAGCTACGTATATACCGGCATGACAGCATACAAAGTTCATGGATAAACATCTTCTCCTACGAAACTGACTGGTGAGCCTTAAGGAGAATGGCCGCCTCCCAAAAGAACACCACTACCACTAAAGTGGCTGCAAAAAGGAGACTTCAGTGGGCAAAGAATACATAACGTGGACTACCAACCAATGGAAATGTGTAATCTGGTCTGATAGATCAACTTTTACACTATTCTCCATCGCTGCATGGAGAACGCCCACAGAAGTATACAATGCAGACTGTCTTCCTCCAACAGTGAAGCATGGTCGAAGTTCTATCATGGTTTGGGAGGTCTATCATGGCTTTAGTTGCTCTTATTGTCACACTCATAGGAAAGATAACTGACAAGGTCTGGGAAATTATGTCCATTCAATGGTCCCAGTATGGGATACCATCTTCGAAAATGAGAATGCACCAAGTTTATGTAGCTGGAATCGTCCAACATTGGTTTGAGAATTAAGGGAACGAAATTACACACATTCCCTGGCTCCGCAATAGTTTGATGTGAATATAATCGAACCGTTGTGGTTTGTACTGAAACAGAGAGTTCGTTACCCTCTCAAGGAATTGGAGCAGTTTCTTTTTGAGTAATAGCTAGAATCTTACCGACCACCATCCAATATTTGTATGCGTCAATTATAAATGTTGTGCATATAACAAAATGCATTACTTACACCTGTCAAAACATTTTTGATATTATTGTTAATTGTTAAATGTGTCACTCGTTATAGTACACGTAGCTTTACCTGGTTGCCGAAGACACCAATAGAACAGGCTGAGGAGACCTCGTTGGGACCGAACCACACGGCCGCAAGCTGTGCTGGTAAACTCAGGATAAAAACTTGTGACATTGCGACTAAAGTCTGGCCCACGAAGGCGACGGGAAACATGTCCCTTTCGATCCCACCGACTTTTATCCATGACCCCAAGCAGGTGCCCACCGCACCTACAATGGCCGACATTCGTAAGCCCTGAAACAGAAAACAGCGCTTAGTTGAGAGTAGTTCCAAATAAATTATACATATACAGCTAACCAGATAAACACGAGTACTTCAGGAATAAATTTGGTGAATTAATAAAGTTGAATATTAAAGTGTTTGTATAATATAAATGTAATATAGATAAAAATATAGTACAATTTATTATCATCATTGCTCTTTCATGGATCAATGTTTTCAAGCCTATAACAGCCTTCGTATTTCAGTTTTTCTTCCATTAAAACCGGCGGTTCGATACACGTTTCTTGTCTTTGAGAGATTCTGTCTCTTGTAACTTTTAAACAAACTGGCTAACAGTCTCTCTACCTGAACACGATTGCAAGGATACTTTCTTGCGGTTCGCCTTGCCCCTTCTTTGCAAGAATTCATTTTTATATATTCATTGTAAAAAAACTATATTCACATAGTAGCACAGCTAAAGAGGAACATTTAGCATACAGTTTATACAGTTCATAGCGGGTTGACCAAACCCTAGGTCCAGGGGTGCAAACACAGAGGTCTGTGCCACCCGTGATATTTTGCATTAGGACGGCACCTTGTAACTAAACCGATCCGCCATTCGGCTGCAGACGATTGCATCGCCCAGGCGCGCTAAGTTCCCTTAGCTTCCAGATTCTCACTGGTGGATAGGTCATATTAGCTTAGACCTCCTCGTATTTAAGAGGTGAGTCACCCCAGCATTAAGATAGCCACCACCCTCCCTACTAACAACGGCGATTCCGGCGCACCGGCCCCCAGGGTACACGCCTTAGACACTCCCCTGGGACACGCCGCCATCGTAGGCCCTCAATTCCCCGTGAGTGACGGGTCCACTGCCAAGCCGAGTCCAACCCAATCCGGACAACTCCCTTCCGGGAGGGGCTCGAATCAAATCCGGCCCGGCTCCCTCTAGTACGTCAGAGGTACCACGGGTACTCAAGTGTCCGCAGAGCCCGCACCTGGAGCATCTGAAGAGCAACGGTCAGACCGCGCCTCCCCCCCCCCCTAAGGGAATATAGTTACACAATGAAAGCACCGAGTAACACACTAAAGCATTACCATTCGCTTACAAAGCCTAGGTTCCTCACCACTACAACTGGCGGATTAGTGCTGATTAGTGCTAAGCCAGCATGCTCACCTGACTTTTTCTTGTTTCCCAAACTAAAGTTCACTCTGAAAGAACATCGATTTCAGACGATTGAAGACATTAAAGAAAAATTGCAAGCGGTCTTGAGCGCAGTCTCTCTAAAAGTCTAACAGAACTGTTGCCAGAAGTGGCAGCGGCGTTGGGAAGTTTTGATTTGGTTTATTTACGGACGCTCTTCAACATCTCAGGTCACCAGCGTCCCATTCAAATCAGGGAGTGAAACGGCCGACAAATTTTTCTCAAAGGTCTCTTTCAGGCTTGAGGTTCTTTATCGTGCCGTAAATCTACGACACCTGACCCACGGTTTTATTTCCCTTCCGAAGGAAGCCATACTCAGGATTTTTACGTCCGAAAAAATTCATCGATCCTGACCGGGTTCGAACCCGCGATCTTGGGTTTAGGAAGCAAGTATGCTAACCATTACACCACCAGGACCGATGGTGTTGGGAACGTGAGTACTTTGGAGGGAATAAATCTCATTATGTTTCAGGTATATTACAAATATTTACTTTTAAAAAATTCCGGAACTTTTGAACAGGCCTTGTTGACCTATTTTTCTACTTGTGGGATATTTTAAAACTATACTTCCTATGCAGTTGCAATATTTCATTATCAAAGACAATTGCCATGTCTGCAATATATAAAATACAACCCTGGTCTTAGTTAATATCAGCATCTAATTTTCGTAATAAATCATCCAGAAACATATTGAATAATGTTGGAGATAAACCACATTATTATTTCACACCTCTATTTGTTCTTATTTCCAGCATATTTTCTATAGTTATGCTTGAAGTTATTGCCTGTATAAAATAATTCCGATAATCTCATTTTACATTCTTTTCTGTAGCAGGCAGGCTCCTGATCGGATGCTTTTTCGAGATATATAAAGGCAATATCCGTCTCTAAAATGTGATCAGATCTTTTTTCGATTAATTGCTTAATAAAAAAATATTACAAAGGAACTGGGATGAAATAAAACTGTTCTAGAAATGAAAACATTCAAAATGCTAAAATCATTTGAGCTGAGTGATTACACAAAGGAAGTGAAGAATAGTTGGAATCCTGTTGTTATTTTTTTATGTGTTTGTATTTGCTCCACTCAGTCAGTTTTATAGATTTGCTATCTCTATAGAGCAAAGCCCTTTTAAAGTATTTTGTCTCTTTGTACACTTTAGACTGCGCAAACAGGATTAACGAATGTGCGTCAATCTCATTACTTCCCCATCTGTAGGTCTCAAAGAGCATTGTCCATTCCATCGACGGACTTTGTTCTTTGATGCCATTCAGCAAGTTGACCAACATTCACTGAAAATTACATACACCTAATGGCACGTATGTTAAGGCTTCGGGGAAAATTATATGTACACAGAATTTACGAGTTGAAAAATAGACACATCAAAAATAGAAACAAATTTTCTTGAGCGTTTCGTTGTGGTGCTGCAGTCGTTAACTCCAAAGCTACAAATGCATTTATGGGTGATCAAGAGAACTGAAAACACATTGGGTTACTTTAAAAAATATTCTGTCATTTGCGTGCAGTACTGTAAATTAATTGAAGTTCGAGTATGTTCATTGTTCATAAAACTTATCTCCTGTAGTTCTTAAAAGTTCTTGCTATTCTACGGATATCTGTACACAGTATGACAGTGTGTGACTTGTGGTTAAATTAAAGTGCAGCATGCTTTGACTGTGTCTCCGCTAATTACATTGGTTTACATTTGAGTAGCTGTATACATGCGTGGCATCGCAACGTAGCTATAATATTGATCATATCGATGCCTGTTGCTCTGAGCTTCTGAGACCATTAGTTTTCACTTTCAGAATACTTATTGATAAAACTTTTTCTACTAATAAATTCTTTGGGCAGATTTTTTCCGCACTCTTTATACACAAAATTTGTAATAAATAGATATGTTTTATTATTTAAAATAAAATCAGCAGTTCGACAAATTTCTATGAAATGTCGCGAAAATTCTTTAAGTTGCGTGATTATTATAATTGTCTATGATCGGTTTCAGCCAGATAGACATATAATTATTGTTTTAACAACTTAAAATATAAGTTCTGGTTTTTTTTTTATTTGGTTTATTTACGGACGATGTTCAACATCTCAGGTCATCAGTGTTCCATTCAATTTAGGGCGTGAAACGGACGACAAATTTTGCTCAGAGGCATCTTTTTTCAGGCTTGAGGTTCTTTATCGTGCCGTAAATGTACGACACGGGACCCACGGCTTTACTTACGTTCCGAAGGAAGCCATACTTAGGATTTTTACGCCCGAAAAAATCCATCGGTCCTGTTCGGGGTTGAACCCACGATCTTGGGTTTAGGAGACAAGTATGGTAACCACTACACCACCAGGACCGACAGTTTAGGAGTTAAAATGCATGACTAGTTACCACATAAAGTGTGCGAGCATAAACTTCCAATAGTACTTTAAGAGTCAGAGAAGGGACCTCAACCTTGGAGCCCCAATGATGTGGTGAGAACCGCAAATCATATCAATGACTATTATTTTTACTTAGATGTCATTGGTGCTGTTTTGAAAGAAATGCTTTGGAAATGTTTGGGATTTGTTTCATGTCCAAGTTATTTCTGTTTACAAGTTACAGTGATTTACGACAGTGCACCACGACTTTACGGACACCCGGTAAATCAGAATGTAAGAAAAGTCAAATTGTTCCTATTTTTACATTTTTGCACTCTCTGATCTATTTCATATACCTCGTTGAACTAAATTTGTAACAGAACAGTTCCTATATAGCCCTAAATAGCTTTTGAAGCAGTAATTGAATAGCACCTAAAGAATCCACTCGCCTTGATCGAGTAATATATGACGTCACTCTTTCAGAAAATTGCTCGGGGAGGGAAACATTCTGAAACCCTGAAGGGATAACAGTAGAACGAAATTAATGAAACGCAACTTGCGGCATATTAGTATTTGCAGTGTAAGAACACAAAGCATTACGAATCACATTCAGATTAACAAATCCTGTCATTTACAGCGCTTATGCATAAACATGCGCGTGCGCACGCGCATACACGCACACAAAACAGTCGCTATGGTGTTGTACAGTGCCATATTTTGAGATGTACAAGTTGAAATTCTCTAGTAATCAAATTCTTGCAAGGTAGTTCTCCATATCCTGTATACAAACTCATCATTGGAAAATTTCCTCCTTTTATGGATATTCTCATGTAGTGTTCCAATGAAGCATCTCCCAGTCGGTTTCTTAATACAGTCATTATTCGATTCACAGCACTGAATGAACTTCCAAGTTTCAACAGTAAAGTATCGTCAAGCTCTTCATATTCAATCTGAAATTGATAATGGATTTCATGGATGATTCACCGCCGTTCACATTTGAAGTAAGACATGTAAAAGACTTAATGTTAGTTTCTGAACGGTCTTAACGATGTCAGATGTTCCTAAAATCTGATTGCTGAATACTTACCCTGAACATTCTGAAATTAAATTCATTGCTTGTTTATTAAATGTTTAAGAAATTTCAGTTAAAGACTCTTCTGTATCTGCTGATGACTGAAATTGCTGCTATATTACGCTTGAATATTGACAAATGCATTATAAAATATTTAAATTAACATTATTTTTGAGAAATAAACACTTGTAACATTTTAGTATGGTCTGTCCGACATAAGTTTGTAGTGAATGTCAATAAAAGCACGCGATGGAATGATTTTGATTGACCCACCAGCCTCTTTACTCTCAAATTAGTTCGCGAAGTAGTGTCGTGTATTAAATTAATATATTCGGTAATTAATATGCAATTCTTTTTCTTTTTATAGCGTGAAGAGAGAATATTTTATTATATTTAAAAGAGTTTGGTTTAAACTTCTGCCCAAAATAAAAATGTTTACACGAAAGAGATCTAACACATGTGCACAATAAACGATAAATTAAATACCTACTGAAAATAACAGCGGAGTGAAACTAGCGTTTTTGTGTGGCAGTAAATTTGATAGCCAATAGCAAAGCGGGAAAAGCGGAGTAATGTTTCACTATAAAGTTATGATAAATAGATTATAATATTTTACAAGTGTTGCACATTATTTTGTGGAGCAGAAAGTTAAAAGTGCATAGTTTACAAGTATTTGTATTAATGCATTTGTAATGCCTTAGAACAATACTTTAGTGGAACAGGGTCATGGATGGAGTTATTCGAAATCTGGTTTCATAGCACGGTGCAGATAGGGAATGTTGTGCAGATATATTATATAGCTGAATATCGTAAATTTTTGCATTCCATCTGTTTATGTAAAAAAAAAAAAAAAAAAAAAAACCACGCTCAATTTTGGTCGCAATTTTCAAAAACTCTGTAATTAGTCCAATTGCTTATTTTTTTCAAGAACTTCTTTCGTAATGTCAGGCCGTTAAGACTTAAGTATGAAGCTGGAAGTTGTAACCTTAGGCTATTTGTAAAGCGGTGAAGCAAAGAAACAAAAAAAAAAACCTCTTACTTTGTGAAATTGTAGAGTAATTAGGCACACGGGGAGCAACTGCCATCCAGCAGAGTGCCACGGCCAGTTGCTGTGAATATTTTACATCAAGTGACGTTACATTGAATTTTTTTGGTAAATACAGAGTGCGAGGATGCATCGTGTCTATAAATACTCACAAATAAATGTATAGGTGTACTGCTTGTGCGTACACCAGCGCTATGGCACTTTCATTTACAGAGCAGTAATATTCTTGAGTTTCAATAGCTATTAAAGTAATTGGATAGCAGATGAAACACATTTAATCTCTGATTCCTGCTCCGCCCTTCTCTATCACTCGACTAAACCACAATCTCTGTTTATGAATAGGTATAGTTTTTCATGGTCACGCCAGTGCTCTTGTTATTATATCTTTGTCCAAGGATTTTTCCCAAGCTCTTCAGTACGGACGTGTATTGGTACAAATATGTTGTTTATATAACCTTAACTGACCTTAGCAATACAGTTTAATGTACACGCAGCACTTAAACCTTTTTATTTCTGAGAATATCATTTTTCTTGTACATTTTCATGAAATGAATCAATAGGCAAGCGTTATTGTTCGCAAGCTTATTTCTGGAAACGGACTGTGACAAAATTTCAGCGAAATGTGACACGTAGTTAATGTTTCACAACCATAAAATCACCATTTCGCATCTACCATAAAATTGGTCAAAGAGAGATTTGTATTTTAGTGTTTCTATCTATTTCTATTTCTCTTGTACTTATTATTTTAGCTAAATTGTTCCAAGAGTTACTTTATTTTACATTTATACGTCGCTGAGTCAAAAAGTAAGCTTAATTTAGCAATAAAATTCAGAATAATGTAGTAGAGTGTTGTATTACACACTAAAATGTCTATAACGGATGTCTGGACTCTTCTGCTGGAGGAACAAGCGCGCAGCATCTTGGGAAATATGACGTCAGCGACTACAAGATGGCGGCTCCCTTGGAAACATTCATGAGCGAGGTTGGTGAGGGCGAGAAACCTACAGAAGAATGAAGAGGCATTCCTGTGTGTATGTGAAGCAGGTCTATGAGTGCCATAGAAAGTTTGTTAGCTGTGAATGATGCAGCTCGCTCTGGTCGACCGCATGCGGTGGGTAGCAATCGATGAGGTGGCTGTAGAATTGATCAGTCATGGCGCAAAGTCTGCGCTAGGTGGGTACCAAAACAACTCACCCCTTAACTGAAAGAGCGTCGTGTTGATGTTTATCAAACACTGCTACAACTTCATGAAGCCGAAGGAAATGGTTTCCTAAAGCGTGGAGTCGCTGGGGATGAAGGCTGGGTCCACTTTCCTGCCAGAGATCATGCGAGCAGGCATAGTGACGGCATTCATCATCGCCAAAACCATACAAGTACCGTACACGTGTGTCAGTCGGTAAAGTGATACTCACGTTCTCCTGGGACTAACGTTCAAACATAGAATATTACATGCCGCGGGGACGCAACGTTAACAGCGAGTCATATTGTGATCTGCTTGAGAACCGTTTGAAATCTGCAATCAAATGGAAACGTCGAGAATTACTCTCAGCTATTGTACTCTTACAGCAGGATAATGCAAGACCTCACAGCTAATGCAACGACATAAAAACTGCAGATCTTCATTCTGATTGTATACCACATTCTGTATATTCACCGGACCTGACACCTTCCGATTTTTATGTCTTTGAACTACTAAGCGGCAGGAAGTTTCGCAATGTCGACGCGATGCATCGGTGTTTACACAGTCCGTAACACATTTTTTTTCTCGTGAAATTCAGACATTAGTGAAACACTGGAACGCCTGCATTGGACGTGGTGGAGACTGAGTTGAAAAATGAGAAAATATTTTCAATCCCAATGTATATATTTTATGAATAAAAATATTAAGGCTACTTAAATTATGCATACAAAGGGTTAAGACATATATTATAATGTAAATACCGTTCTTCTTTAAGCTCATTAGTTTTCTTGTTGATGTTCGAAGGACACAAATAAATTAATTTGTATGTGACTAACTTCCCCAAGGAAAAACAGTAAAAACCATGTCTGCTGAATGTTTCTCCAACAAAAAAATGTTAATATTATTTTCATACTCCACCAAGAACTACCATAAAAATAATTTCGTTAAATAATCTTGAGAATTGTCGGTCATTATGAACATATTATGCATTTTAATTGTTAGCAATTAATGCACATGTTGCTCTCTCTACAGTGGAATCAGTTTCAATGCAGAAAGACACCATGACGAAGCGTGTGCTAATCTTCCTGTATTATATAACACTATCAAGGAAATTCGCTGAAAAGTGGCAACAAGGTTATCGTGCATATTTTTAATTAATGAAATTTGAAAAATAGCAACCAGAACTTGCTATTAAATACGCTGCTTCAGCACCTAACCAATTGGAGTAATATATTCTTATTTGTTTACGTCGGGACAGAAGCAATGGTAAACGCATTATAGTTGCATTCACAGGGCGTGAGTGGCCAAGCGAGAAGTCAGCCGTACTACTTTGACTTGAGAGTGCACTATGATAACATGAGAAGTTGATAACTATTGACGTACAAGGAATAGGGTAATTATTTTGCTGTACTGGTTTAGACATCTTGCAGTACACATTTGAAAATCATAATAGTTTGTCTTAATAGTTACCAATTCTTTCATATTTTTATTTTTCATCGTCTTTGTGTGGAAATGATTCAAATATGCACGAATCATGCTTACTTGTAATTTTGTCAAATTATGAAATGAATGTTTGGCAAGATATGAGCTTTAAAATTGTTCAAAATTCTATTTTAAGGGATTCGAAAGTTATGCTTATATACAAAAGACAATTTTAATTAAATAGGATAACTTAAACTTTTGCATTTATCTATTAGACATAGATAACACAAAAACATTCATCTTATGTATTGTAATAGTATAAAAAGGTACTAACATTTTAAAAATATGATGTAGGTTTTTTCTGATTTTTCATTCGATTTCGTTAGGAATCGCCTGTGCTGTGATTAAACATTTTAAATTGAAAACTTGGATGGCCGCGTAGATTCAAGCGAAGTTGGATGTGAACTCAAGCAATATTAAGAGAGACCAGCAAAAAGAATAGCATTAAAAAAGTTATTAGTCTTATTATGGAAGACCGCACCAAGTAAAAGCGCACCAAATACAACACGAAAATTTGCACATGAAGATGGGTGGTGGCTTGACTGTGGGCCAAAAACGCATGGGAAAGAATAGTTTGCAGTGTTTGGCAATTTTTAATCATAAAGCATAAGGATTTTAGTGTAAATTCTTGACAGTGGACGAAACTTGGACCCTCCAATGATGAAAACCATATTCAGAAATAAATCTGATATTTTCAAAAAATTGTTTAGATTGTTTCTGTACCAACATTTTAATGTATTCAATCTGTATGCTTCTCTTTAACTGTTAATCCTGCATTACCCCTTGCTACACGACCAGCAGACTGCTGGGGGTAGCAGGACATGGCGTTCTGACAATTTAGTTACATTTACAAATTAGTTACATTTCTCATATACCCCTCTCCGTACATCTATTCACGGATTATATATTTCTCCAGCTCATTTGACCAGAAAATCGAGCGTGCAAGCTCAACAGTAGCATTTGTTACCCTGGTGTCGATGTGTTTGTATGTATGTAGGTACTTAAGGGAATGTAAATGCTGTAATGTGTATATTTTGTTTCTCTTAACACTTCTTCAATATTTCTAATTGTTTTAACTCCTGTTGAGCTATACAGTCTTCGGGAAGTTACCGTGTACTTAAAAACATTTACAAAACTATGTCTATAAAGATGACTTTTATTTGCAAACACTTGCAGATCTGCTTTTGAGATAGTTGTTATGTGTGCAGTTATTGTAATTGTTAACTCTTTCATTGTACTGCTGTTATTTCGTATAAAACCTTTTAAATTTTTCTACGATGGTTTTTTAACGCCTTGATGTAAGGCAAGCCCAAACGCAAAAATGCACACTGATTTTGACTTCGCTGCATAGTGTCAGAAATGTTCAATGAATTCTCTTCGTTAAGTTTAGTAATCTTTCTCTTCATTCAGCCTGTCTCACAAAATTTCTCTATTAAGTCTATGAAATATATTGCAACAAGGTACAGGTATATCCGGAAATTTGACGACACATCGAAAGACGTTTAAAAATGTTGTGTTTCTCATATGAAACCATAATGCATAGGAATCAATGAACTAATTGTTATTCACTCGCTGTTTAGCAGCTTAATATTGAACAGGACACAGTTTAAACGAACAACTAAATACAGTAAAACGTTTAACAACAAAAGTCCGTCACGCAGGAGTTGCTTAAATTAATTGAATTCCTCACCTATTAGAGTGACTTTAAAAAATAACATAAAATCGAAATTATGGCCTTGTTAATTAACGAAATAATACAAGTTATGGCTTTACTGTGTGGTATTACGGGAACAAAATTAGAATTCTTGCAATCTACTAGTATCACAAAAGAGAAACCACATTTTTAGAATAATTATTATTGTTGAGATTATGCCATAAATTAATGGTATATCATTAAATAAATTATATATGACCACTGTTAGACAAAACTATACCGTGTTTGTATTTTTATGCATTTTAAAATGTAACAGCGTTTATGAACTGAATCTTTGATATCGTCTTTACATTCAGTAAAAAAAAGGAGAGAAATAACAGAAAGTTTTGAGTTACATTTTCTATTTAAGTAGGTAATGTTCATATGTTTCAATAAAACAAAAAATGTTACTATTTAAAAACAATTACATTGTACTAACCAAATATACACAATCAAGAATAAAGAATCGAAAGTTCCATCGATTTTCATTGACTTTGAAATTTAATTTAAATGTTATTGTAGTAAGATCAAGTAAGACAAACATTTTCTGAATGTTATTAAGGAGCACTCTTACATACAAATATAATTTTCAAACACATATTACATTAATATTTGCTATCTTCTCAACGATGCTTTTGTTAAATATAAAACATATGCATCGTTATAAATAGAGTTTATATGCTGAATTAATTTGTCCTTTTATTTTAAAACAATACAGAGAAAATTAAATGCAAGGCTTTGAAACATACCCCTACTCCTAATGGTCAAATTCCCTTAATTTTCAACAAATATTTTTCTTATTTTATTTAATATCGAATTTTGTTGTGAAGAAACATTAATGTCAGTAGATCGAATTTTAAATTTTGGGTTTGGGGCAAACCTCCACTCTTAATGATCCGATTTCCCTGATTTTCAAGAACTATTTTTTTTATCATTTTATTTATATGGTATATATGGAGTTTGGTTGTGAAAAAGCAATAATGGTGCCACTAGAGTAATTTTTAAATTTGGGGCTTCAGGTAAACCCTCTACTCCTAATAATTTGATTTTACTGTTTCCCAGAAACTATTTTTCTTGTTTTATTTACGAGATTTGTTGTGAAAAAAATAAATATTGGTGCTGCTAGAGTGATTTTTAAACCTTAGGCCTGCAAGACCGTAGCCGCGGATTTCCCCTCCCGGTCTAAGTCTATTACCATAAGGTAACAGGATCACGTGCCCTCCCAATTGCAATAATAATGACATTAACTCATATTTGCCTCACTGGCTTTTAAAAGCTCTCCCTTTTTTTAATCATTATTGTATGGCGTTACTGGTATATCTGACGAAACTTGACAATGCAGGGATGATTAAAATTCTTTTGCGAACGATTCACATGTTGTGTAGTTGTCTTCATGGCCTAAACAGTGAGTATTGGTTAGACACGCCTTTATGAGCTCAATGGCCATTATAAACATGTGGCCACAAATCTCCAAAAAGTACTCACCTTTCAACCAGATGACGCCACCATGCTGTTATTATTAGATTTATTTTAAAGGACGCTCTTTAACATCTCAGGTCATTAACGTCCCATTCATATAAGGGTATGAATTGGCCGATAAATTTTGCTCAGGAGTCCTCTTCTTTCAGCTTTCTGGATACAACTTTTCAGATCTTGTATTTCTGATTACTTCTTCAAAGGTTTGTTGCAAACGATAGTTCTTTAGAGATTGATATTATTTTACAGATATTCATTGATTTCTGTGGAAATGAATAACTGCATGGTATTCTTATATGTGAAAATTCTCTGTATGTGAAAACAGACTAAGAAGACAATACATCCGGTTGGAAATTAAAGTGCATCTAAAGAGAACTTATTTCCTCACCTTTTTCTGGTATGATTTTCTATTTCACATGTTGATGGGGTGATGTCCATCTACAAAATTTACTAGCAGTTGTTCGCGATAGTCACTTATCAGCTTACAAATACGGCACTGTAAAACAGCTGTAAACTTGCAACCGTCTCAATGCTATTAATCGAACTTGTATTTCTGTTCTGACTGATATTGCGTAAAACTGTTGCTTTGCAATCAGTGAACGTGAGCATGAGGTTGTACTTCCAAAGGTCGTTAAATTATGTCTTGTAATAAATAAACCTCTGGTATGCCATAAAAAAGAAACTTTGTAGTTTGTGTAATATGTTCTTAATACTCGAAAATGTTCTTAAGTAAACACTATTTCAGATATTTACAAGATTACAATCTTTTGCTCTAGCACACATTTCGATTGATTGTTAATTAAAAGACAAATTTGTGTTTGCGCAGTTTTATTATAGTTTTATCCACTGGGTGGCCCACGAAACACAGACCCTCCATGGCGAGCTGACCTCGAGCGTGCATACAGTCAAGTTGTTGATTGGTTTGTTTACGGACGGTCTTTAACATCTCATTCAATTCAGGGCATGAAACGGTTCAAGCTTGAGGTTCTTTTACGAGCTATAAATCTATGACACGGGACCCATGGGTTTACTTTCCTTCCGAATGAAGGAGTTAGGGGTTACTTAGGAGTTTTACGCCCGAAAAAATCCATCGACCCTGGCCGGGATTCAACCCGCCATCTTGGGTCTATGAGGCAAGTAAAGCACCCAAGGCTAACACGAGTCACTAATGAAGGAATGCTTGCGTATAGGGGAAAGGAAAAGGAAGGAAAATTATGGCTATATTAATTTGAAACAAATATTTTTAAACTAAATCTTAAGATTGTTGAATGCAGAGAATTTGTAGAAAGAATGTTTCATGGTTGCACGTTAAACTTATTTCGCAGTATAAACCATTTGAATGATCAGGATCAGTGAGAAAGAACACGTCTTTAATATTTGCAATTTGTTCCTATTTTGTATGAAATGTTTTAAAGATATGCGTTTGTTATACGCGGGTTATAAATAAAGTAGTGGCAACATAGTTATTACAGACGTGTTATTGAATTTACAGTAAAAACCACATTGCAGGTCTTCGATATAATGTCCTTCGTTGTCCTGTACTGTTTTCTAATTTTGTGGTAGCCATCTTGTGCCGTTGGCAAGATTATTGCTGATGTCTGCGATGGCCCGCCCTACAGCGAGCAGCAAGGAAAACCCAGTGTCTCGGAGAGTTGTTACAACTGATGACAGAGATCTGAATCACACAGGCTCAGTATGGTGGATGTTTCCAGACTACCAATGCCATCTGGCCAACAATTGGTTCATCGAGCTTGCCACGTGACAACAAAACGTTGTCATGCAAGATGCAAGTTTCGCGAAAAGTGCGAATGTTTGTGACATACACCTTATTGCATGTGATGCTGGAGGAATCATTGACTGACTCCTCCTGGCCTGCACGAAACGCCTTAACTCATCAGATAGAGCATAGTTGCCACACTGCCTGCAACCCCTCAAGGCACAAGGCTTTTTTTTTTTTTTTTTTTTTTTCCCTCCCACGGATCACTTGGGTTTTTATCCTGTTTGTTAAACATGCTTTAGTACTTATACAGCACGACAATATTTCACTTTGCCGACCGCTTTCGGCACTGCAGACCTCGACACTGTTTCAAACCATCTATATCTAGACCCTAGCAGGAGCTTATTCGAAAGTGTTGCCACTACTTTATCTACAGTCAACGTGTTTTATTAAAATAGGGTATTTATAGTATTAATTATTAGACAAAGGTTCAATTTTTAAGACTTTTCATAGCATAGTTTAATTCACATATAATGTAATGCAGTTTTTTATAAGTTTAATCTCTGTGTGACATTCATCCTAACACATTATCTTATTGAATCATTAAAATCCAAGAAATAAATAATGCTTAAGCCATTTTATTTTAAAATTTTATTCATTATATAAATGCACACGAATAGTATTTAAACTAAAAATTAAATTTTGAAATTAACTCCTAGCTGTTTGCGGAGTGTTGTTCTTTCTCATTATTCATTATGTTGTTTAATTTATTTGTTTTTGTGCTTAAATTTTTATTTTTAAATTAATTTATTGATTAATTAAATGGAAGTGAATAAATGGCATTGGAAATGCTAATATGTAAAGTAATAATTTAAACAGAAGAACGAACAAGAAAAAATTAAAAATTTAATTCTCCAATGGTAAAATCGAAAGGAATGCTGAACGAAAATGTATATGTATAAAAAGAATACAAGTAATTAATTTATATATTGAAGAAAACAATTCTTAAATTAAAATGGAAAGAATGGAGTAAAAGAATATTTATTGTATAAATGTATCTAGTATATAAAATGAAATAATACTGGACTGTACAGGTAGTGCTGCTTGGGTGTGTTAGGACGTCCAGTACTAACTTTTGTGTTTTGCTGAAGGTGTAAGATAAGAACAGTCTGAAATTTACTGATTCAGCTGGATGACGCGCATGCGCTAAATCTATGAGCCATTCGGTGTAAGCGGCGCGTAGCGCTGAGACAGCAAACCGCAAGAAGACAGATGACGGCCGTTACAGTAGATGACAAAGCATTCGCCTCATTTTGCAGTAGAAGAGTATTAACCAGTATTATCATAGGAAAACCAAAACTTTGTTATGTCACCTAAAATATTGTAGTCATGTTTCACTTTCACGAAGTTTATAAATTTTGGACTTATCTTATGCTTTTAGAGGTAAGAGAAGGAAAAAATCAGGTCGCTTTACAAGTCTCCATTTATTTCAACACACATCTCATGAACATACACTTTGTAATCTAAGCCTTGCAAAATTCGAGGGCTGTTAAATAAAGAAGGATAAAAATACTTTTTTTTTGACAACATATCTTTACTCATCCTTATAATTTTGTTGACATTTCTTTAAAGTAGTCCCAGTTGGATGCAATGCAATTGCCCCAGTGTTTGTGCCAAAGACATTCTGGAAGCCATTTTTTGACAGTTCCTTCAGAATCGCCTCCACAGCCTGAACCACTGTTTCTGATGGTGGAAAATGCTTCCCGTAAGGTGTTTCTTCAATTTGGGGGAAAAGGAAAAAGTGACGCGTAGCTTCAGGAAGGGCAAGAGATACGCTTTACATAGACTTTTATGAGATATTCAGAAACTACAAATTTGTGATGCAGCATCCAGCGGACTTTTAACACGTGATATGACTTTATAGAGTTTTCAGATCATCTCTGTAGTATTAACCAGTTAAAGCAATGAATATTGAATAACGAGATGGTCATAGCTTATGTCGGTGATGATGGAGATTTCAACACAGAGTTTTGCTGTTTGCTTTCAGAATCGAAATGATTTATCAGCAGTGATTACGTTTGAAAGCAACCTCACATTTTCAACTAAATTTGGGACCTCCACATGTATGTCTCATGTGCAACTATTCTTTTACCAACAGTGGGTGACACCCAGTGAAATTTTCGGAATCTCTGAGAGTGTTCTTAATGTTAATCGACTATCCTCTCTTACAATGACAGCAGCGGTGTTCGAGTTTGCTTCGTTAGAATAAAAATGGAACGTCGTATTAATGTTCCCTTGAAATTAATTGCCTCCCTGCTTTAAACTTTTAAATCATCTTCGAGCTGTGCTCTAGGGGTGAACAAACTCCCTTCTGACACAGACCTTCTGTACCATTACGTAGGTCTCCGCTGAAAATTTTTGAGACGAAAGAACTTCAGAGGAGCATATTGCTTGTCGCATGTTCTCTCCATTTTGTGTTAGGAGGAACCGAACTTGTCTCAACCTGCACACCTCTGTGGAAACCGGAATGAAATTAGTACCAAGTAAACATGATGCATTAATTTAACTTTTAGAGCAAGAGATTATGCCTGTAAAAATATGACGTACTTTATTGAAAATACATCGTAAATTTTTGACTCAAATGAAAGTGTACCATATTCCAATTGTCCTCAGTCCATTGGGTGTGACCCTTAGTCCACTGAAAGCGCAGTTGATGGGTTTTTTTCAAGGTCGTCGTGCTTCACACAGCTTTTTGTAACAGTCTGACAACTCAAAAATCTAAAAAATTAGTCCCGCTTTCTTTCCAAATCCATAGAGGAAAGGCGGTGATATTTACAGCATATTCGCTTCAAAATTCTATCTTTGGCTTTGAAGTTTTTCTTCTGCCCTTACTTTCTCTTCAGTCAACATTACCACTATCCTTGAATTTTTTCAAAAGGCTTGCAACAATTGGTTAATTAAATCCTATTATCAATGCAATTTGCCTTGTAGAAAGGTTCAAAGATGAGGATGCAACACTCGCACTGTTTTTAGAAGCAGCTAATGCAGCTCCTTTATCTATTTGTACTATAGCACGTGGGCGTAGTACCGCCACGGATGCCCGAGGTCATTAAGGCGCACACTCTTGAGCGGGAGGTCTGAAGTTCATTTCCAACCAGGACGCCCTCCCTGACTGACGTTTTTTTTTTTTCTAGTTTTTCTTCAGTCTTCATAAATGGCAAATGCCGGGTAGATACCCTAATCTTAGGCCTGGAACGGTTCCTTTAAAAAGATTCTTTCCCAGTTTATCATACATCTCATGTATCGTCAATGTTCACCGCTTGTGGTTCTTCAGTAGTAAAAACGGGCGTTAAACACTACTCAAAAAAATAAGTGCGCGAATTTCATCATTACATTCACCCAGCTCAATAAGTTGAGTCAAATAGACAAACAGATGAATAATGCCATAGAATATGCTGCGAACAACATTTGACAGCAATTACAGAGCCCACAGGGTTCAAATGTGTTCAACACTGTGAAGGTTTATGATGATTAGTTACATCTTGGACACAAACATCGCTACATAGCTGAGCTTTCGATTTCCTGAGTCTAAATTTGCTTACTAGTTTGTGGTTCTCAGTTTTTCGGTGAAATCAAACATTTTTTATTGCAATAATGAATGTTTTAAATAATTCACTAACTTTAATCCCTATGATCATTAATGTTTTTAACATTATATCTCGAAGCATGTTGAATTTTGTCATTTGCTTTTTAGACCAAGCCTCTGGCTTTATCAGTGCTTAACGTGGACGAATTTCATATATTGCATATGGGTAACAAAATTGAAATACTTTATTACAGAGATTCCTACTAATCAGAACTGAGTTTTGTCGGGAAGATTAAGAACTCAAGAGAAATATCTGCGGTGAAAAGTCAACACTTCTTATACTTAAATACGATACCTGGCAGTTTTTTATAGCAGTTGATACGTACTAATAGGTTTCAAGTTCTGCCAAAACGTCATTTGTTATTAATTGGGAAGTGTTATGCCATCCAAAGACATTTTATAGTTTATATATAGGGGTTTTCAAAAAATAAAATCTTGTTCATCCTGACCTCGTCTACCATCGCCCAATCGTTGTAAAAGGGCCTTTTGAAACCTTTTGTAATATTCTAGTAACATTTTACACTAAAACGTTGTTCCTTTTTGCAGTGTTATGTTTACATACCTTAGGCTCGGTTTCTGAAACGCCAGATATCTTGTCGATAGCCTATCGTATAGATAAACGTTTCCGAAATCTTAGACATTTATTCCATAATTTTATCTGTTTAATAAATGTTTCTGAAACGTTAGATAGAGAATATGAAAAGGGTATCTTTTCGATAATTTATCTCATGAAAAAAAAAAAAAAAAAAAACAAAGCAAATATCTCTTAGGTAGGTTTAATGTGTAAAATGGCGGACGGTATTTTACATGTGTAGAGCTGCAGGTGTAAAGGTTTAACAAAGAATACTAAAATAAATTTACTTGCAAAGCATTGCTTTGACGTTATATTTCCGTGCACTTGATATCTGAGAGGTAACCGTAAAAGAATTTAATCTTCAGTTTAGTACTTATGTGTTAGAGCCTTCATTTCTTTTACTTTCAATTATATATCTCTCATTGGAATCTTCATTTAATACATTCTTTATAAATTCGTCACGTCCAGTTAATTATTGCAATTGATTGAATCGTGATTAGTGCCCGTTTTAATACTGGTGATACATAAAATGAAATTATAAATTGGAAAATGATTTTTTTCAATAGAATGAATCATTCCAGGTCTAAGTTTAGGGTATCTCCCCGGCATTTACCATTTATGAGGACTGAGAGAAGCATGCAGCACGGCCCTGGAGGGAATCGAACTCCAGACCTCCCGCTCCTGAGTGTCCTAAAGGTCTCGGCCATCCATGTCGCTACCGTAATTAAAGTATTACAAATGACTGACATTGACCTTTGTTTCAAATGCACATTTCAATACAGATCTAGTGTGTTATTTGTTGAAGTTCAAGGTAAATTCCACAAAAATAATTTCATTCCTTGCCTCATTCTCTTAAATCAAAGAGGCTATGAGAATACAATTTGTTCGAACGCAACAGAGAAGCTCGATTCTTTTTCCATCCCTGACTAAATTGATGTGGCGTATGCATGAAACTATATGAACGTTATTTCATATTAAACTATTACGCTTGAACATTAACAAATGTATAATAAAGTGTTTAAATGGCCATTATTTCTGAGAAAAATACGTAGGAATAATATTAATAGTCTGTGCTGTACATTAAAACACATAAGTTTATTACTAAGGAGTGGACATAACCTACTTCAAGGTGGCATCTTGCTCCTATACGACGTCACTGTAACATTTTACTAATTTTTTACATTCTTTTTTTCTTGAACAAAAAGTTACAGGTACTTATATTAATACAGTTATAATGTATTAGCCTTTTTTTGGAGCAGGATCCCTTACATTCCTTGATGTTGTGTTGTTTCGCAACAAATAATAACACTTATGTCGCTACTGGCGACAGATACAGTAACTACATGATAAAAACGCAGTTCGCCATCTTTTAGACAGCTTTCACTATCAAACAAATATTATCGAAAGGTTAAATTTTTGCTAGGAAATGGATGTGCGATAAAATTTATGAAACAAATAGTTATCGAACAGATATCTAGAGCGCTGTGCAACGGAGCTTTATTCGTCTACTTTTTGTAGTTTCTGCTATAGAATATTTCGTTAATTTCTCTAACGGGATTTATAGGAGATGTAGGGCAGTATAAGCCGAACACAATGCCTGGGGTATTCAGTGAGCGTTATGCTCAGATCCAGGATGATGCAATTATCATTGCGAAGAATTATATGAGCCCCCTAGACGTGGCCCAAGGATCGAGGGAAAGCTGCGGTTAAATTAATCCAAATGAGATTGTCTTTCTCTCATGTAGAGATGCGTTTCACAAAGTGCTGTTTTGGTTTACTACATTCAAAGTGGAGGTCGGTCATGGAGCGAGAAAGAAGAGCGTGTGTGGGTGTGCACCTGTTGCAGCATAACTCAACAGCTGCTGGGCGTGCTGCTCTTGATGAACAACATATGGATATGCAGATAGCACCAGACATTTCATGCCATGCGTTATAGCACAGAAGTTATATTAGTTTTGGGTACGTTCTGCTTTTTCTGAGCAACAAAATTACCATTAATTAGAACACTAATTGCGTGCAATGTGTAATAGAGTTCTATGAAAAATTACAGCTTTTGATGTTTAGAGTTAAAGTATTACGCAGTTCACAGAATGCGATGTAACAGACATCAAAAGGACGATGTTCACTTTTATTAGTTTTGCACAATACGCCACAATACGGGCACTCTACCGCTAGCACTGTGCAGCATTAATACACGAGATGTGAGTAGCGTATTGATATGAGAAACCCCCAGGATTTGGTCGTGGAATGTTTACGTACTGAATACATTTACAATACATTTGAAGCAATTTTGCAATTCAATGCTACTAAATGCATTTAACAAACTTCAGCATATTTACCTTGTAACTAGAAACCGAATGTCAAGCCATTAAAATGTATATAAAAGTAGGAAAATGTTATTACTAACAAAATTAATTTAAACGCAGTGATCATTAAACTCAAAAAATATAAATTGTTTTAATTTATAAATTTTCCTGCGTTTTATGTAATTCATTTTTTGTATAATAAAAAAATAATTTAAAAACGATGTTGTACTTTTTAAGCAAAGAAAAAATCACAAAATTGCGCAAGAATTTTACTAAACAACTTACTGTCATCTTCAATATTTTTGCACTAACAATGTGCAGAAAGGAGAGTCTAACAAAGAATGCCAGGGAAGCAATGTTGTTAAGTCGGTATCTCAGTGAAAATTTACGACAGTGAATCAGGTATTGCATTCTCTAAAAGATTTTGTGTATCACATCATTGTTGCTGTTTAAACATTTGTAACCAGAATCATGCCGCGCTGTATGAATGAATGGATACTTTATTATTTCTACACGTTTACAATTACAATTTTACAATATTTAACTGATTCCGAGTGCTTGTTGTTTCAGAATCCTATACAACTAACACCCCGGTTGTTCTGTACATACTGTAACTATATATATATATTAAACTGAGCGTTAAAATTACTTCCCTAAAAGGGATCATATTTCCATCATTATTTCTTTATTTTCTTTATTACCTTCTTCCTGCCTTGATCACTTCCCTCCACTAATTTTCTCTTACTTTCCCTATATAATTTTCAAACTGATTCAAAATTATTTTCTGCTAATAACCCCCCCCCAAAAAGCCAAAATTTCTGCCTGCAAATTATGCAACTTTTGTTCGATATTTCCTATCTCCATCCGTCGGTTTCTTGTATGCCTTGCCACATAATGCACATAATTCTTTGTTAACTTTTAAACCACTTAACACTATTGTTCCTTTTCCTGCTCATGTCTTACCCTCCTATCCCATTTTGTCACAAACTCGATATATTTTTCCCTGCCTCAATCTTTATTAAAACTCCTGTAATATATCAGAGTATTCTTGTCCCTTAAGCTACCATTGTTTTCATGTTTCTCTATATCGTCGTTCTTGCTTTCACTTTATTCCATAGGCTTTGCCGCGCTGTAACTACAGTAATTATTTTCACTAATAAGTAATACAAACTGACATCGACAGTTCGCAAACTAATACCGCTTGCCAACAGTGACAGAGGTTACTATTGTGATCTCTTTATCCACATTAAAATGTTTATGAAGACGTTCCTAGGTGGGATAAACACATTGTTATCTAGAATACCATTTTCTTTATAAAATGAAATCCGCCCCAAGACACTCTACTACAATTGCGTTAGGAAATAACAAAGGCAGAATAGTATGAAAAGGCAATAAAACAAAACTTTCCCATAGGTAATGTTTTATAGTTCACGAATATAATTTATGTACACTGTACACACATATTTTCTGACAGTCAACGATTTAAAAAAACGTAATTTTGTCATAAATCCGGACAGTACTTCAAACAAAAGCACTCTTTCAGGCCTTAACTGAAAAAAGAGCAACCATCATAATAAACTTACGGGCTAACATTTCAAACTCCTAATTATTGAACTATAACAATTTAAAACATTAATCCAAATACACTTTACCATGAATAATAAATGTAGGTAACAACCATAGATATAAAATATGATCAATGCCTGGTTCCAAAAGCTAATAAAGGAATTCCCTTAACTCAAAAATCTGCCTAAGAATTCCTAACTTAAAAACAGGAGCTAAGTACTTGGGTCATTGGGAAGTTGGCCCTGTCTTAAATGAAAATTTTGCGGTAAGGGCAACAAGGAGGCGCCGTCTACACTCAATGTTTTAGAAGTAACATAGATCAAGGAACGGCGGCGACCCGCCCGCTGCCCAAGCCAAGGGCCGAAACAATCTTCCCCCTCGCAGTCTAAAGATCAACTTGCATTATCTCTGCGAAATTGCAGGGGAAGGAAGGGATGATGTCATGGATTAGAATTCACTAACATTCTAACAAGCCACGTGCTGTATCCAATGACGATGACAACGATTTAAGGAATATTCTGAGAAGTAAATATGCTAAGAGAAGGTGCAGAAAAGCCCAATTTGTACTTTAGTATAACGCTAAAAAGCGATACTTATTTTAATAAGATATCCATCTATTTTCCTCCTAAATCATATACTTTTTAGAATATTACCACCTTGCTTATTATCGATTACTTTTGCAGCATCCTACTGAAAGAACAATGTCCTTAGCATTCTACCATGTTTGAGTACTTATTGACGCTTTCCTATTGTTCAAACGAATTTTATATATACATAATTGAAAAGAAGATATGTTTTTCTGTAAAGGTAAAAAGTAATGGAGCTAATACAGTAGGTATATTTCCAGAAATATTTGACATTATTAATGATGCATTTCCATGATTAGCTTTGTTGAGTTATACCTATATACCTATGTTTGGTGTTAAAAATGAGGGGAAAATATTTGGGGATACTGTAGATAAATGGAATGACACAAATTTTAATGTAAATCTCAATATATCAGCGTCTAGCACGGCTAAAAAAATACCACAAACAAATTCAAGTGAAAACATTACATCTGGGATTATGTTCCCTCTTCTTGATCCAGGGTTAGCGTTTTTCTGGCCTTAATAATATCGAGCACAAATCATCTGGGAGGGACTTAAATCCTGTGTTGTAGATTTAACACACATTAATGAAATCCATGTTTGAATAAAGATGTCCTGAGCAAAATTTCCAGATGTACAAGTAATACACGAGAATCGTAACCAGATAGGTCCATTTGGTTCCTCAAGATCTTTTATGTTGATGAAAACAATTCCATGAAAATTACAATAAGACTTTTGTGTACCCCCAGCATTCGGAGTATGTCCTGATAGTAGAATACCTCCGTTATTTTTAAAAATGTATATACTCTCATTAGTTTTAGAGAGAGAGGGAAAAGAAACAGATTTCTGCTGAATAGTAAATATGAAAGAGTATTAAAACAGTCAATACAAATTAGAAAATGTATCTTAAGCCTGTCTTGTACCTATCTAATATTTCTGTAAAAGAACCTGAATATTTTAAAGCCATGTAAATTATAACAAATATAATTAGACATTCACTAGAAGATACCTGGATATAACGTCTGGTTTCTTATTATGAATATATTCTTTGCCCGAAGAATACCTATAATTAAACGAAATTTAATAGTGAACTGATCTAGAATTTTGCTTTGGTACATCCAAAAAATTTAGCGGTGGCAATAGCTAAATTGCCAAAATTGTTATTTCAAAAGAACGTTTCAAGTCAGAGAAAGTATATTTGCCTTTCTAAGACATATTAATATACTCTATTAATAACATAAGCGTGAGGCTTGAACGCTTTTTGCACAAAGTAAATCTTCTGTGTATTCTCTATTTGCGTTCTTTTTTAATAAAAACATATGTTGCCTTTCTTATCCAGATGAAGATAGCCATTAGGAGTTTAGCTTTGATAACTTGTGTGTTTTTTAATTGGGATCCTTTCTCCAGATACGCCAGAGGCATGCTATTAATGGGTTTCATGTAAATAAGCAGCTAATATCCATAACCAGTGCTTCCATGCATTATAGGGTTGAAATAGATATATTAGCTATACGTGCTAAGCCATGTACCACAGCTATTAGCACCACTGGTAGGGCGACCTAATCTAGCATCAGGCTTCCGAACTGCAGGTGTATAGCCTCAACTCACTTATTATGCATGAACTCACAACCCACCGGGACGATGCCCGCAAACACAGGCTCCTATGCACCGTAGCACCTGAAAGAAGTTCCGATTTTAATATAAACTCCATTTCAGATTCTATATTCGCGACAGAGATGTTAATAAAATATGAGAAAACCTCAGCATCTGCAATACTGAAATTTAATTCCATCTTGCAGATAATGATATGCGCAGCCGTGGTCCTAGTACATATGCAGAATTCGTTTTTTATTAGTCGTGTTGTGTGTCTGAAAAAGATGCTTTTTAGTTTATCTATGAATAACTTTTCTGGTTGCTCTGCAGAAATCATACTTTTGGGAAAAATTAAAAGAACTACGAGTGCATTAGACAAAGCATCAAGAATAAGCCGCAAATTTCGATGTCAACAGCTTAAAATTAAATTCTCACGAGTGTTTCAAGTCATTTACTTATAATGTGGTTAATAAATAATCGGGACTTCGTTTTTGTTTTTACTCAGTAGTGCAACATTGTTATTTACTCTTCTGTGCGGCGTAACAGCAACAACATAGCTTCGTTACTAATGTTTGTTTATTTCTAATTCACTTCTCTTTTCTAGTATTATTTAAGACATAGTACTTTTTAGGCACCCATGGTTTGGTTGCCCCTGTGACTCTCATTAACTGCTTTTGTCATTTCCAAGATATCGGCTCTTTACCACTCAGAGAGAAAGAAGAAGAGAGTGGGGAGGGGAGGGGAGGTGAGAGAATCTTGAGGACTAATCTCAAGTTTCGCCAATAGAGCATTTCTGTCCCAAAAGCTGCTCTCTGCTCGGAATGGCTTACACAGACGAACACTGCACCCCCCTCCTAAAATCAGTCGATACTCGTTCGATATATTTAAATTCTGATATTTTCAATACATGTTTAACCCGTGCACTTATAGTTATATGCACTTTGGCCGCCTCCGTGGTCTTGTGGTCAGCATATCTGCCTAAAAATCCGAAGATTCCGGGTTCGATTCCCGGTTTAGTTAACTAGTTAATTTTTTTTATTCGGAGGTTTTCCAAGCCCTGAAAAGATATACTCCAAATATATATGTGCATATATAGGTATATATGCTATTTTTCATTGTGTTATTGCAATTAATTTCGCAAATATTAATTTATTGTAAATATTTAGGCACGTGTTTAAATTATATAGGGTGATCCGTTTGGATATGGACAAAACGAAAACACTGTAAAACTTTACTACTTAACTTTACATTTTGAAACTTGGTGTATTCAACTTTGAAAGATGGAGATTTCTCAGAACGCTACATGACCCCATTGCGTACTCTACACAACTCATAACGATGATGCAATTCAAGCCCATGTCCGTTGTAACATCAAAGGTGTTTTTTTTTTTTTTTTTTGGAAAACTTGAGTAAATTTTAATTTTTAATGACGAACCTCCCATGCCCAGTGAAGGGCTGCACACTTTCTGGAATACAACGTTCATATTGTTGTATTTATCAAATTTTGGCAACAGAAACAACTGCAACTTAACCAAATAAGATTCATAGCGCTCTCTCTTGATTTGTAGAGCCATTTCAATCATATACGATTTTCATTTGTCATTATGCATTGTTGATTTTCATTCTTGGCAGTACAAAAACTCCCATCTTTTAAGCAAAATATTACCAGCAAGAAATGTCTCTTACTATCATATTAGCTTTTATAATATCATTTAATGTTATCCAAACCCAAACGGATCACCTATATATTAGCCAATTTAAAATAAACTTTTTGCCCTATTACCTTAATTAGTATAGCTTTTTGCAAAATCATTACTTTTTCCTTAGTTGTGTTAAAATTGTTTAAATATTTTTATTTTTGTATAATCATAGATTATTATTTTAGTGTTAAAATAAAAAAAAATTCTTCAAATATTTTGTTTATTTACGAAACAATAACATTTAGATATGTTGATATGGGTTTTTTCATATTTAACGAATATTTGACCACTTTTGATGAAAAACAATAATGTAAAACTATCTTTGTGTTGGAAAATGTGAGAAATATACTGTTCTAAAAATAATATATAGACTTGCTCACCTGCTCGTATAAATTGAACTATAAACCTTAAATTTTATTAAACAGATAAAATATACATAGTTGGCTAAACACGTTCTGTCTGAATTTTAGCGATAGTCAAATTTCAAGCGTTGTCGGCCGTTTCATGCCCTGAGTTGAATGGGACGCTGATGACCTGAGCTGTTAAAGAGCGTCCATATATAAATGATTAAAAAAAAAAAAAAAATAATAGGACACTACTGAAAAAATTGACAGCAAAAATGTTACTATCCTTATTGATCCCCTTAGTTAGGCCCTCTACAACTCTAGAACCCTGATTTATATCCCTTGGTTGATCAGGTTGTTTTCTTCTCTGTGTGGAGGCAAATATTCATCATCACTCGTGTCAAAAATCTCCTCGTTATCATCAACATCTGAAGGAGAATCTGGTCAACATCTTCGTCACGGACAAACTTCCCATCCATCCTATTTACATAAAATATTTTGTGATTCTAACTTCATTACAAAATGCTGCGTTGTTGTTGAAATGTCATCTTTCAGTATTTGTATTAGTGACGTATTTCTCTATTTTTATTTGTATAACTTATAATCAGTATTTGTAAAAAACCCATAGCGTATTCGCCATTTCTGGTGATATTTGTTCAACAATGCTGTCTAATAATGCTCAAATGTATAGTTTAATTGTTGTACAACTTAGCCAGCATAAACTATTACAGAAAACTTAACAAAAAATCTTTGGGGTCTGCCGTTCATCTTTGTATTAGACCTGAATGACTCTGGGAAAATCAATTCACAAAAGGAGGTTACAAAAGACATTAGCATTGTATGTGCAATTAACTGTGGAAATATAAACCAAAATAATAGCGCGGGGTCACTAAAGCCCCACTGTGCAGGGTCAAAGTTAACTCTACTATGCGAGGAATTCGCTTAGTTTACGCAGCTCCTGGCGACGGACTTTTTATTCCCCTCTTACTAATGATCTCAATTAGAGAAACCTCCACAGACATACTAAGATAATAAGCTTGATTCAGCTGAGCTTCTAATCTGTGCTTTCTACGTGGTATAAAACGCAGCTTCGAGACACATTAAATGTGGCAAAGTCTGTAATTGAAAATCTTTCATACTTTCGTTCTGAAAATTACTTTCATAACTTCATGCCTTGTCACAGTGTAACTGATATTTGTTTATTACGCACGCTTATATGACCTTTGAAGCTGTGACACATATATAAACAAAATTATCGCTGGACTACATAGCAGTTACAAATAAAACTACCAATTCATGGGAACATTTAGTGCCTTATGTAGCCTGCGCAACGGTGATACGTTTGCCAGTTTTCTCAATAAACTTTGTATCAAAATTTAAAAAAAAAAATGAAGTAAAATAATAATCCAATATATCTATTTTAACACCCATGACCAGTTATTATTATAATTATTATTATTATTATTATTATTATTATTATTACTACTACTACTACTACTACTACTACTACTACTACTATTACTACTACTACTACTACTACTACTACTACTACTACTACTACTACTACTACTACTACTACTACTGGCTTTGCAACTAGTTCCACATAAGGATGGTATGTGTTGGGCATCTAAAACAAGGAATGGCTTAGAAAGAACTGAACTAGGATATATTTTGTCAAAGGCACAGAGCATTACTCACAATAACTGGAAGGTGGTTAACATATGTTTGCGGGATATAGGACACAAAATACTGAGACTCAATGTGCAGAAAATGTATTGCTTAACCTGCAAGCTCAAATAGGTCAGATATAGGAGTGGGGGAAATATTTAGATGTTTGTGGGAGGGAAAGAAAGAAGTGATCTCGC
The DNA here is from genome assembly GCA_030762175.1 of Metallyticus violacea. Lineage (NCBI taxonomy): Eukaryota > Metazoa > Arthropoda > Insecta > Mantodea > Metallyticidae > Metallyticus > Metallyticus violacea. The sequence goes on from CM060830.1 coordinate 52,006,187, forward strand.
ATGGATCTGATTAGGAGCTTGGAAAGGAAATGAAGCAATTAATACTTTCGCTGAAAGAACTTGCCAACTGTGCGATACGTGGAGGCATATTCTGGCAGAACGTAAGGAAACACAGCTTTTAAGAAAGGAGTATTTACCATCACACTTGAATTCCAACAGAAGTTTGAACGTATGCCTGGAAGTGTTGGTGCATGAGAGATACACACACAAAGTGGGAATATTTCTGGCGAAGACGCAAAGAAGGTTGATGACTATATTGAAGAGAGGGGAGTTGGGGAGGTAGGATGAGCAAAGCGAAGGGAGCTCAGGGGTAAGGGATCTAAGCATGTATGTATATATGTGTATAAAATTACTCATAGAAAAGTGTGATGTAAGTGTATTCATGAGTTGGAATATATGTTTTATGTTATATTACCATAGAAATCAATTTTACCTTTCTTGGGTTATTGTACATTATTGTTTAAAGGATGGTATTTTGGCCATCAGGCCCATGAGACAGTTATACTCAACACATTTTATGTACTTGTAAACCTGCCACAATAAAAGTCAATTACTACCACTACTAGTTGCACATCAGTGCGAGTGACACTGTTATTTCAATTCAAAACTGAACACCATTAGCGAGTGACTTACGGTAAATAAGTAATGTTGCTTTTTGCAGCACTATATAAAACAATAAACAGAGGTAAACATTTTTTTTTCTGTAGCAGCCATACTGGTATAAAATTTGCAGAACACTGTTTCTGTGCGCGCATTTATTTCTTCATAACCGTACAAGTTTTAAAACAGGCAAGAATGTTGGATCCAGCAGTGTGCTGAATTGTTTCTGCAGCATTAAACAACTTTTAAAAAGAAACTCTTAACTTAATAATGTGGTGGAAATGAATTGCTGGCTGCCCTGGATTTTTATTATTTTTTTTTCTTTCCTGCACATCGCTGCTGCGATGGCTTTGAAATATAACACTAAAAGGTTTCCAAAAATAATATTTTCTGTAGCTGGTAGTGTGATTTTTTCTAACTGAAACTTCTGCGGGCTTATTCTTTTTAAATTCATTAAATTTTATTATCTATTCTTCCACTCGCCATTGCTGCCTGGAGTTTCGCTTAAACTTAGCTGTTGGTATATGGCATTCACGAAATATACGAGAGGTGTTCGCAAATTAATAACGGTGGGCACCATAGAAAATTTGTGCAGCTTAACTTAACTACTCTTCGTGAGCTTTTGTAATTAATTTTGTTACGGTGTCTTTGGGTTTATATTGTAGCATTTATTGCATCTATAGGATCTATCTACTGTTTTTTATACCGTTTCAATAAAATATAAAATGTGTCCTCTCTTTATTTATGCATTAGATATTCCGATTTTTAGCTACTATAACTTTAATACATGTTTAGTTTTTTTCCTATCCAAGTTAATAAAATGAAAAATATTGATAGTATTCTTTTCCGTTTGAACTTAGTGAGCTCATTTTTGCAATGTAAACATTTATCGTCTTATATTTTATTAAGAAATTGGTCACAAAACTATATATTCTTTTTCTTCAATGACATTTCAAAAGTACTTATTCTTCTATTGTTTTCACTACTGTTACAAAATTTAGTTAAAATATTAAAATATGTTCAATGTTTTTTTTTTTTTCATTTGCTTTGATACGTTCTCTGATGTATCCCAAAAGTTCAGCATCAATCAAGTCTCATAATGAGCCCCTTTTGTCACAGCACATAGCTGAAGTTTCTCTGGCCATTCATCTATAGTAGCATTGGAAAATGTGTCACTGTTAACTCCAAGGATGCCCTTTTCCTGCAAACTATACCTTCAAGCTCTAACCACAGTTTGTTTAGATATGAACTTCTTCAAGATCAATCTTGAGTATTAATAACGCCTGGATAATTTCTCTCAAGTCAAGTCTGGATAGACTTTGCCTTGTGGACTGAAGCTGAATCTTGCTGGAAACTCTAATGCCTAACAAATCTGGGTTCACATTCTTCACCACAGGTTCCAGCAAAGTGGTTTAGTACATTTTGGCAGTTGTCTTCAATCCCTTTTGACAGAAATGCATCAAAGATCTTCAAATTTAGAGAAAAGAAACAAAAAAAATATGCTTAAAAAAGTAAAAAATGGAAAATTCGTGCCAATTTATCAACAAAGAGCATCTTGACTCTAATAAAATTGTTGGTATCGCTACTATATCAACAAAAACATATTAAAAGTATTTTGAGGTTAGTTTTCACAATTTTTTGCAATATTTTGTGAACTTGTTGTGGTAATGGAGCAGCAAAGTATGCCCAGGGATATTAAATAGATATTCTTCTGACTTGAAAATGCCCATTTCGTATTAATTTCAGTATGTTGAAAGCAAGCATGACATTGGAGTTTCCTAGTTAACTCTCATTTCCGAGATAGCGTCCCTTTATGATGTTTTACTGTATGAAATGCAGCGTGTAGCGGCTAAGTAAGGTAGTACGCAAAGCAAACACAGTGGTTGGCAAACCTGAGATCTGGAATGCCGAGGCAATGTAGATATTTTGTTCATTATCTGTTTACAATTGCTTGGAGTGAAGGCTAGAGTGATCTGTAGGTTTATTTTGTGGTCATACACAAACAAATCTAATATTTCTGTTATGTTACATTTGCAACTCAGAAACGTCCAATTATTTCACTCGTGAAGATAGCCTATCAACATTATTTTGGCATGAAAGTACGGAATGAAAGCAAAACGTGGCCACCTCATATTTGCTGCATTTCTTGTTCTATGAATTACTTAGATGATCGATAAAAACAAGCATTCAAAGCCCTTTGGTATCTGTTGGAGAGAGTCAACAAATAATACATATATAACTGCTATTTCTCCATGGTACTTCCTATAAAGAAAGGTATATCAAGAAAGAAGAAGGTAAGCATGAAATACCCCAATATTCCTACAGCTATCCAACCAGGGCCACATGCTTGTACCTAATCGTCCAGAAAAGTACAATCTGAACTCGGATGAAAATTAAGATAGGACTGAGGTAAGGCTTCGACATAACAGGAAGCTTTTCGCACCTGAGTCACTGGGTGAGGCACTTCAAGTTGAACTAAGTTAATTATTTCGAGATCTGCACATAGTAAAATACAAAGTCTGTCTGGGTTAAGACAGTAGACTCTTCTAGGACATAATGCTAAAGTGTCAGCGTATAGGAATGGGCAGAAATATTTGTTTTTGTATTTTAAAATCTATGATCTAGTTTGCCTGCTATGGTGTGAATGGTTCTCCATCAAAATCAGCCTCCAGAAGAGCTCTGTAAAGGTAATGAACTAGCATGGATAGCTTTTCAAGCATCTGAGAGACAAACTTCCACGCAAGAGTGAGGCTAAAGTTAAGAAAGACATTTTCATTGGTCCTCAGATTCGTAAATATGGATGGAAACTTTAGGCTAGTCCTCCAGGGCAATGAGCGACCTATTTGGGAAGTCTTTACTAGTATTGTGCATTACTTTTTGGGTAACGAAGAGCTGACGATTATGTCGAGCTTGTGAAACAACCTTCTAGACCAGCTATCATCGCTTAGGCTGCAACATGTCCTCAAAATGTTCTTCCTCCAATCTCATCTACATTTCTTCCCAGAAAACTGCGTCGCAGTGAGTGCTGCACAAGGCATTTCCACAATGGAAAGAATATATCAGATTATTAATATCCCATTTATCAATTTATCAACTATATGCTATAGATTATTTCAATAAATTAAAATTAAAAGGTTAAAATACCACACTCTTAATACCATTTTAAATTATAAAATTAGATTTTAATTTCTCAATTTTAAAAGTATTTACAGAAACACCACCAGCTCTAGGAAGCTTTTTAAATAAACTACTACGAACATGGCAAAAGGCTGATTTCATACAAAAACCTAAAATCACTGATATAAAATAGGTATAAAAGTATGAACATCTTAGTTATAATTAGACCGCTGGTTTTTCCTTTATAGAAACACCAAAAACACATTACTTTATATCTCCGATAATAAAACGGGATTCAGTGAGTTTAAAATATATCACAAGCTGCATGCTCTTTTTTGTAAAAGCAGAATTTTCTCAATACGTACCAGAGAATTTTCCTCTCAACAAAAGGTAAAGTATTATGGAAGTTTAAATTGCGTTAGATAAGGCGATACACAAACCTTCTGGTGCCCGGGGGAACCTTCCAGGGAATTCTTAAAGTATTAGAATACTGTTAACAGTATATATTGTTGAATTTAAAGATACAAAAAGTGATAGAAATTCACGCAAAGTAAATTAAAATCAAATTTAGGGCTACTGGAGGGACCGGAGGGAGGTAAGCCGAAAACGTGGAGCAGGAGGAACACCGATGTAATAGTTTCCCTGACGAAATGCATAGGCTAGGGCTCGCCTGCCTCTCAGATTTACCGGGCTTTTAAAGGCCGTGAAGCGTTGATGATTGTAACAATTTGCTTGTGTAACAACAATTCCGCACCATTTATCTAAAAATTGTGGAAACAATTTGGAAAACGCTCCATGGGAACTCAAAATACAACTCACTCCTATACTTACAATCATGGCTTGTGTATGAAATATGGCATTATTTTTCGAATTAAGAAATTAAGTATTTTTAATAGTGTTTAAAGCCCTTTTTTACTACTGAGGCACCGCAGGCGGCAGAAATTTAGTTATTGTTGTTATTATATTACTAGTTATTATTGATGTTAAACTTTTATGCGATTTACATATCTTTCTAATGTAATATTACTGTTGTTATTATTACCACTGTGTAATAATAATAATAATAATAATAATAATAATAATAATAATAATAATCATCATCATAATAATAATAATATTTAATTGAAAATATGTCCCAACTGACTACATATATAATACTACACTCAAATATACATACATATACATGATTTAGAACTTTATAAGCGTTTTCTTAACTACTATTAGACCCTAATCTCTGACTCATAGCAATCATCTACTGGAATTTCAAGATACTGGAGTCCTGTTTCCTCCTAAAACATTCTGTTTACTAGTGTTGTGTTACACTAATTTAGGTTCAAATGTATTTAAACAAATAACATTCAATTTTATTTGCATATTAAACACAGTACAAAAAGTCTAAAAATAAAATAACACTAATCTGACTTATCTCTTCTAGATATTTTCTTTCTGGAGTTACTTCTGGTTTTAGTACACACAACTCCAGGTTATTAGTTTATTGGTGACCATATTTATTGCTGTTATTCTATCCTTGTTTATATTTATCTGACCTATTGTACTGCTAAGGTTACGTTTCTCTTTAACTTCCTCTTAAATCATTCTTATCCATTTCTCTCTAACTTTGCCCAAATAGTTCTCTTCATTTTTATATTCTTCTCTTCTTTTACGGATAAACTCTTTCTAATAAACATTTCCCCATCTGAATTCCTGCATTTTGGTTGCCAAGTCTGTTCTCTCCGTAACTTTGTTTGGTTGCAATATAATAACAAGGAAAATCTGTATTGGTTTCTCTACACATTAGACTTTTTTCTACATCTTTATCATATCTTACCCCTTTTAAATTTATAACTGCAGTTCTTACCCATGCAAACCTTTCCCGACCTGCTCTATCGCATATTTCTATATAGTTTTCCCTACCTCGCACTATTTTTACTTCCTTATAAATTCTCAATGAATTCTTTTCATACTAGCACATATTTTTTTATCTCTTAATATCTCCCAAACTTATGTTTATTTCTTCCTAGAATCCCCTGTTTTGATATGTTTTTAGTTATCCACAAGTTTCGTATACCTATCTGTTGCACAATTTCCTGCACTTTGAGATATTATGTTCCTTTCCACTTGCATACTATTGTGTAACAAATCACTACAATAAAAAAAGCAAGCATTGAAAAATATGTATTTAAATATTTGTTTATATGTATATTTAAATTTTTATACCACTGATGAACAAATAAAAATATAGGATGCAGATTTAGAGCTTTAAACTTTGAGTTAAAACTCAAAGGTCTGCGACAGCGATAGATCTTTAAGAGGGGTCTACGGTCAAGGAAAGTTTGAAAACTGCTGCCTTAGATAAATTTATCAGAGAGATAATAGCACGGAAATAATTTCGTACAATGTAAACACTTCTTTTCAGAGATATTCATAGAGGGATTTACCATTAGAAAGCTCAAGTTAGCCTACCTTCTTGTCAAGGAAGAAGGAAGCCGGAAAGATGAGCGGTATGTACGTAATCATGTAGACCATGGATGTCCAGTTGATGAAATGCGCGTCCACGTTGTGATAGTAGTTAGAGACAACATCTGCGATAATGGCGAACTGGATCCACTGCATGGAATTAGACATGGAATACAGGACGAAGATGGCAAGTATGAGCCAACGTCGCTTGTAAAGCTTGCATTCTATGTGCGCTGTTGCTGCTTCCACCTCCATCTTAGTTTCACTAGTTTCTGACTTGACCGACATGTTCTTTGGGGTTCTTGAAGTCTGTTCTTTGTTTATGGAAGACTCTCGCTTTTTGGTGAACCGCCTCCTTTGTTGTAGCCGATATCTTGATCACCTTTGCTGCAATGATGATCCTGCAAATAAAATATAGACCTTTAGCATTCTTGCTGTTGTACATATAGACTCCATATCATCTCATTAACAGCTTCAATGTTATACTCTATATAAGATATTTGAATAAATAATTAACAACAAAAAAACAAAATAACAAAAAATAATATTATATAAGACTTTAAATTATTTATTTGAAATTACTGATTCAATCCTGTAATCTCCATTAAAACAATAAATATTTTGAGCTTGGTTTATTTCACAAGTAAAATACATTTTCCGCCGCTTTCATAACCAATGATATGTGACGAAATCGGTTGTTGAACTGTAATATAAAAAACTAAAGTCTTTAAGCAGCAGTTTACTTATACCGGATACCTTTATCACCCTTACCGTCATTTGAGGTACGATCATGGTATTGTCTACCAAAATATTTGTTCTGTTACCTTATTTTATTGCAACATTTCTTCCTCTGTTCTGCACCATATTACGAGAACATCATGAGGTATAGTGCAAGTCTGTAAATTGAAGCTACAGCAAATGTATGTATATATAAACACAAATAACACAAAACACTACACAGTCTAAATTAAAAGTAATTCAACAGTGCTTTCAAATGAACGCTCGTCCAACGACATCGGAGAAGCACGCGCTGCTAACCAGTTCCTCTGTACTTCAGCGTCACCACCTAAAGCAGTTGAAGCGTTGTCTTTGTGCCATTTATCATAATTCTTAGAGTACAAAAAGTTCGTGAATGATTCTATGTGGAAAGAAAATTCTGGCAGAAAAGTGCAGCGGCGATCTGTGAAAACAATTTCTACTCCTCACTGAAGTTCTTGTGAATATATTCAGTGAATGAAAAGGCGTAAGAAACCAAAAGTAAATCGTCTTATCGAAGAGAAACTTGGCAAAATCGGAGAAAGGTTGGAACGTAACTGAAAGAAATCTCTGCAATATTTGCACACTTGCACAGGAAACAGGGTTTTTGCAAACTTCGGAATGAAAATTTTGCAAACCGAAATTAAACGTATAAAATAACTGAGGTTCACAAATTGTAATCACATGATAAATGAAGTAGTGTAAGTTTCTGCAGCGTTAGGAATAACTATATGAAATCGGATCTTTATATAAAATGGCATTGCATACAAAATTCGTCACGCGGGAGCTGCGTAAACTAAGCGAATTCCTCAGCAAGTTGAATTTGTGGAGGTGATTACAGAGCGCTAGAGCAGAGAGAGAGCAGTAAAAAAAAAAAAAAAAAAAAAAAAAAAAAGTAACGCTAGCTGAAGATATTAATACAAATCATATCTTTCAGGCTTAAAAGTATATGCTTTTCCTTTATCATTATTGTTTTATTTACGTGTTATATTGTTAGCTTAACGTTTCCAATTGCACTTAGCTGTAAAACAAGTAAAACGGAATGTGATTAACATTTAAGCTACTTTTACGCGTGCGATTGCTTGTTTTTTCTGTGTTCCGAAACCGTTGTGTTCTCTCGGCCTGCATTTATTGTACGCTTTACACTACCAAGGTTGATAAGAGTGCATACACAAGTGCTTAAGATTTGTGCATTGCTCCGTATTGCTCCAGCATTCCCTAGAATTCGGTTTTTACTATCGCTAGACCGGAATACCCAATTTTTGATGCTAACAATAATAATGTCACATATCTCACCTTAATCGACGTTCCCGGCGGTTACAAAAATTCGGTTTTCAGTTATATTCCCCACTCCTAATGGTCCGATTTCTCTGATTTTCCTTTTCCTTTTTTTTTTTTTTTTTTCATAGACATGTGCCGAATTTCGTTGCAATAATAATAATAATAATAATAATAATAATAATAACAACAAAAACAACACAAATAAATAAATTCTGGGTATCGGGTAAACCCCTACTCACAATAGTATGATTTCTCTGATTTTCAAAACTATTTTTCTTATTTATTTCATTGGCATATAACGAGTTTCGTTGAGAAAAAACAATACATAAACGCTAGGGCGTTAACACACATGTCGGTGCTGGTGGTGTAGTGGTTACCATACCTTGCCTCCTACACCCAAAACGCGGGTTCGAACCCGGCCAGGTAAAAATCCTAAGTATGGCTTCCTTCGGAAGGGAAGTAAAGCCGTGGGTCCCGTGTCGTACATTTACGGCACGAAAAAGAACCTCAAGCCTGAAAGAGAGGTCTCTGAGCAAAATTTGTCGGCCGTTTCACGCCCTAAGTTGAATGGGACGCTGATGACCTGCGATGTTAAAAAGCGTCCGTAAATAAATAAATAAATAAATAAATAAATAAGTTAACACACATATATGCATATATATTGTATATAACTTGTCTCATCGTCATTTTTAATGCCTAGAAAGTAGAGTCGATGGAGATTTTAAGACATTTTTCAAAAATCTTTTCATAGATACACCGCAATAGACGGTCTTTAAGAATTTGCTAAAATTGGTGTATGGTGCGCAGTGAATTCTTACACAATATAGAGCCTATGCTTTATGAAAATACCAGAGGGCGCAAGGATACACAGGTAACATAACTACGCCATTCTTAGGAGAATTATCGGACATTAAATGAACATATGCATTTTTTCAACAAGATTCCGCTATAGCGTATACAACTGTTCTCTCGTTAGTTTTCATTGAGGAACAATTTGAGAATAGGGTCATTAGAAAGGGATTAAGACCACCCCATCTTCAGATCTTACCATAAGCGATTTTTTATGGGGAACTTAAAAAAGTTAACTGAATCATACTTTGGAGAAACTGAAAGGTAATATAAGAAGAGAAATTGGAACAATTTTAAAAGAAGAACTTTCTTTTAATACTTCCTGAAGTTATAGTATGGAATCTATGCAAACTGCTAACGGGAACCAATCGGACCCCACATACAATTTTTTAAAAAAGGAATGATACTTTTTGTGATGTACTGAATATTTAACATTAAATGAATATTAAATAACAAACAAAACATATAATGTAAATCTCTACTCCCATTATTTGATATAAAATCAACCAAGAAAGAAAACAGTACTTTTGTAGTGCCAAAATTTTAATCCCATTACATTTTCCTGGTCTTTCAACACTGTCTGACGCCTTCCATTCTCTTTGCTTGTTCGGATGTTTCTTCATTCCATATTCATAAACGCATTGTACCGTTTTAGTAGTGAAATCAAGAATCATTGCTATGATATTATTTTCAAAAAATAGTCTGAATGAATCACTTACAGATTGGACATCTTTAGATGAATTCTTCAAGTCTGGGGCATATGCGACGTGATACTTTTGGTGGGCGAGTTTACTAGCTGTACTATTCTTGGCATTAAATAATGAGCAGAATTATTACATATCTCGTTTTCACTACTTTTTTCTGAATCATATCCTTGTTCGTCTGTAACATCATTACCAACCGACACGTCTGAGAAAATATCCGGTTTATCTTCACTGTCTCTACATTGTAATACACGGAAAAAAATCTGTATATCATCATCTTTATTCAAATCATATACCCCTCCGACATTGCACCCTTTGAACTCAACAATAAAATATAATAAATGTTTATGAAATATTGTGTTTGAGGAATACATGATAACATTGGGCACACAATGAACCAGAATAGTGCACTTACTTACACTTACTTATTACGATGATTCATTTATTTATGAACGCTCTTTAACATCACAGGTCATCAGCGTCCCATTCAACTCAGGGCGTGAAACGGCCAACACATTTTGCTCAGAGGACTCTCTTTCAGGCTTGAGGTTCTTTTTCGTGCCGCAAATGTACAACACGGGACCCACGGCTTTACTTCCCTTCCGAAGGAAGCCATACTTAAGATTTTTAAGCCCGAAAAAATCCATCGGTCCTTGCCGGGTTCGAACCCGCGATCTTGGGTTTAGGAGGCAAGTATGGTAACCACTACACCGCCAGGACCGACTTATTACAAACTTCGAAAAATGTTTATATAACGCCAAAGGCTATGAGGGGTCTAATTGGACCCCAAGACCTATATTAATATTTAGTTTTAAGATTGCTCATATATTTTTGAAAGACTGTTTAATGATACTAAACTGTAATACATTTAAGACATATTAAAAATTGGCATTCCCTAAACACATTTTTTTCTAATATATTTTATTAAAATTAAAAGTGGACCTCTTAGCATTAGGAGAGAAGCTGTGAGAGATGCGTAATAGCACAAAGACATAAATTCCAACACTAATTGAACTAGAACTAGAACTAATTGTTCTAAGACAAAGGTATGTGGTTATTATAATCATAATTTACTTGGAATATCTATGCGATTGAATTGAGCCATTATGTATATGGGCTATTTTTTCAACCTCCGATTACTCTGCTACGTGACCAGACAAGAATAAGGAGGCGGATCTGCGCACTGTGCTACTACGCTACTACCCCACCATAGGGTCCGCAAGGCCAAGTTCAACATATCAGTTGGAGCTGAGTTACAGGCACTTGAACATGGCCTGCATGATTGATTCTCTCGCCAAGTGCGAGTTACGAAGCATTATTCGTTTTCTACAAGCAGGAAGGAATAGTGGCACAGAAATTCATCGCTAAGTGAGCCATGTTTACGGTACATACTATATGAGCGAAGGTGTTGTGCGTGAATGGTACAGAGGGCCGAATTGGTGTTCATAATAGAGGATAAATCGCAGATCTGTCGCTAGTGAAGACCTTGTTCAGCGACTTGGGATTGAGTGGTTCGACAGAGACGGAGGTTTACCATCAGTGAGTTGTCTGTGGACTTTCCGTTCATTTCAAAGTCAGGTCTATACACGGTTGTTACAGAATACCTAGCCTATCGAAAACTTTGTGCACATTGGGTTCCCAAACTCTGGTCTCCGTACTCTGGCTGCAACCTTCTAAGAAGAGGCTATTGGAAAGTTCGTCTATCGATATGACAAATGTTTTAATCTTCACGGTGACTGTGGAAAAGTTAACTGTGACTGTACTTGACTCATTTTGTGATTCACATTTGTCTTTTTGTTATGTCCCATCACAGGTTGAAAAAAAAAAAAAAACACTCGTATTATTCCACTCAGCCAGCTGACAGCGTGCTTCTAACCGCCGCGGTATCCGCTCTTTCACAGATGAAAGTTAAAGTTCATTTGAAAGCACTGCAAAGGAATGGACAAACTTTGCGAATTTATTATAAAGAAAAATAATTCTTTACACATATGTACGTTAGATTCAAAGAGCTCAATGCTATACAATCGTTTGAAACAGTTCTTGAAATGTATTTCTCTTTTATTTTCCACGCCTGTTTGTTACGACTTGCTTAATTCGATAAAAACTGGGGACTTTTACAGTCACCCTCGATACAAATGCGATCTGTGCATATAAATGCTTCCTCAGATCTCCCAGAGATAGGCACGCAAAAGGCATGATAATATACTTTATTTATTTATCAGCAAAGTAGGTGGGCAATTTCTTACGCATTAGCCGACCAAGATTGTTTGTTGTTTGTATGCTTATGTCACACGCAAACTAGGGACAAAATCGCATCGGTGAATTCGTAAGCGACGCGAGAAGATGAAATAGGATAGCAGTAGAATTAAACAACCGCTACAAACAAGGAACGCTGTGATATGTGCGTAGGGTAGAGGGAAACAGCCACTGCAATCAGTGCACCGCAAAGTATACGGAAGGGAGCGGCTGCTAGTTTCGTAGCTACTGCGGTAATTTTGCACATGTCAGTGGAAGTTATGCATTGCCCATTGGGTATTTTTAGAAAAGAGGCAAGAACAACTGTAAGAAGAGTTTAATATAAAAAAGAGGAGATAATTGAGTATCGTGTAAGTTATTATTTGTTGCCTAATAGACATTAGGGAGTTTCGGTCCTGGTGGTGTAGTGGTAACATACTTGCCTTCTAAACCCGGCCAGGATCGATGGATTTTTTCGGGCGTAAAAATCCCAAGTATGGTTTCCGTCGGAAGGAAGTAAAGCCGTGGGTACCATGTCGTACATTTATGGCACGAAAAAGAACCTCAAGCCTGAAAGAAGAGGCGTCTGAGCAAAATTTGTCGGTCTTTTCACGCCCTGAATTGAATGGAACGCTGATGATATGAGACGTTTAAAAGCGTCTGTAAATAAAACAAATCAAAAAAAGACTCTAGGGATGTTTCCATGACTCCCAGGGGTTCACGTATTTTCACAGACCTGAATTAGGTTATTGAAACTGGAGAAAAATTTGCGATAAAAAGATTGGAGAAAGGGAGGATTTCGAAGTCACTCTGGAATGAACCACGAAAATATTCGAGCAATGAGCAGAGATTGATATTGTAAAGTGTCCAAGGTCATATTAGAAATAAAAGGCACATTTTCAAGTAGTACATAGAACCTGCTTGTATATCATCACCTAGCCCTGAATAGGAATCGTCGAATTACAAGCATAAATTGGATTCAGAATTTTCATTCATCTGATCCTATAAAATTCAACGTTATGTCCCAAATACTTCGGCTGTGTAATCCATTACACACTCTCCCCAGTCTGTTAATGTTTCTGGTTTTTAGTTATTCACATATAACTGTGATTTATGAAGCCACTTACTGCTTAAGTGAAGCTACTTAATGTAGTAGATCAACTTATTTCTGAGTTCTTAACTTCTGGAAACAAAGAAATATTCTATATAATGTTTAGAAGAAAGAACTTGAGGCAAAAAAAAAAAAAAAAAAAAAAAAAAAATGTTTCCTAGGGAACTGTAGCTCGAATCGGATGCTTTGAGAATGTATTTTCTTGAGAGGTTCACAACATTCTATTGATTAGATGGGAGTAAGGGATGTGGATAAGATCACACATGGCACTGTGTAAAATGTCACGCATATCAATAAACAAACTACAACAAAGTGACAGCTGTTGATTGCTGAGATTGCTTCATGGACATGCGATAGATATTGGCATGATGAAATGCGCCTGAGGAAATCAAATTATTCTGCACAGGACAAGATGCTGTAGCATGGACAGATGTCTGAATTTACTGAGCTACTCTTCGAAAGGAAAAGATAGGTCTCTTTCTAGTTTTTCCATTTCCCATTCCTCATGAGCTTCGTGGGGTTCGGGAAGGACATGTAAAGTGAAAATACATTTAGAGATATGCCTACCACGGTTTAATGTTAAATAATTAACCCCAATAATGACACAAAGTATTGGTGTAAAGGAATGGAAAGGTAATGTTTTTATTTCTAATTATCAGTAATTTGTTAATGTTTTACTTTCCATAGAAATCTGCAGTTTTTGCAAATAGGTACTAATAAAATTCGCCTTTCTCATTTGGAAACAAAATAGAAGCATGATGAGCATTTTGCTTGTTTCTTAGTCCTTAACCCTCCATTCCAATTGCCATATACAGAGTGACCCAATTAAAATTACCACGGCTAATATTTCTGAAACGAATGGTGCTACCGATGCGCTGTTTTCACCGAAATGAAGTTGACATAATGTACAGTTTCAATATGGGCGCGTCATTTTTGGTACAAGTCAGTGAATTCAACTTAGTAGTGAAGTACGGCATTGTATAAAACTGAGATCAGTATTTCTATTTAATACAAGTGAGTTATTGGACCAGTAAATAGTTCGGGACTTTTAAGAGATCTTTGCTAAAGACTTAAAATAGCCCTAAATCACGGGAAACGCGTCAAGATAGACTTGTGGGAACTTTATTAATTATTTTCCTGTGACTACCAAGATTCAGACAGACTAGTACATGAAGTGTATGTGTGAAGGATATCTTAGCCACCAAGTGAACAGTTAACAATAAAAAGCAGTTGAACTTAAAAATATTTCAATTCATGAATAACAATCCCTTTTCGCTTAAAACTCCCTGGATATATTATTTATATTCCTAAAACAGACTGATAATGTCTCATTCAGATGATATACTGTGATAATAACTATCCATAACCCACAGTGTAAGTGAACGGGAAGATATCGGAGAAGAATAAGAGGTCTAGGGAAGCAACCGTCTAAACGAGAGGCAACAACTACTTCCGCTTCCCCCATACATCAAGATTTCGGAGCCATGCACCGCTTTTTCCTGCTCCATATCTACAACAACATTCATTATCTAGTGATAACCCTGAGAACCTATAACAATCCTAATCAAACCAATTAATCAAACCCATATCATTTTGTACAGTCACCTAAAATAAAAACAGCTTCATCACTCATTGACCATCAAAGACCACTTTCAGCAGCGGTTGAATCAAATCAACGTAACATACTTAAAGGACAAGAAACAAACGTGGTGCATCATCCACTCTATTACGTCCGTATCTAAAGTGTGGTACTCCGGACCACCGTTTGATATGGCAAATTTTCATTGCCACAGGCTTCTCGTACACCTTGTAGGGCATTCCCTTGTGCCACCTCAATTTTATACACTGCTTACCTTTAGAAAATATCATTACTCAGCATTCATCCGTCTACAGATAGTGCACTAGTGACGCTGAGTATGTTAAACAGCAATGCCATTTATCTAGACATGCTGAGAACAGCAACGCCCTTACATGTTCATTAACATGGTGCCAATGTTGCTATTATTTTCTTTCCAGACTTCATACTTCTATTTTAACCTTTTCTTGAATGGTCCTATTGGTTTTGAGTGAAATTACATTTTTTTTTTCATTCATTTTACAGGGACTTATATTTTTTGAAGGAGGGTGGTAAAGGATTACTAACCAAAGTCTTGGCCAAAAGTGGACAGCGTCTTCAACAAATCGTGGAATGATTGATCTATAATGCTTTCAACCTCTTGTGTAGTTTATGGATTGGAGGAACCTTCGTCAGCCTATAAGCAAGTAGATCTGTTAGAGCTTATGATACATCTTAGGCATTCACGGCTGGTGTAATAATTAAAACAGTTAAAATCTTCTCGGCTGTTTTTTGTGGTTCATAGTATGCTCCTATGGCTTTCAGCAACTACTGCGGTTGGCATCATCAATGACTGCTGAAAAGACGACAGCATTGATCCGTCTCTTTCTGGTTTTAGAAGGTGGATCAATATTACGCGTGCAAGAGAAGGGGGGAGGGAGTAGTTGTTTGTTTTTAAGAATTGGTTTGCATGTGCTACTGAGGTGATATCTGTTAGAGGTTATAGGATGGGCAAGACAGAATTAGCAGGTTGCATTATTCAAGAATTAATAACGGCAGAGACGCGCCTAGTATGTGCAAGTTGACAGGGAAATATGAATGCTATTTCAATAAAATTAACTAGACTATGAACTTGTTCTTTCACATGTAGGCTAGTTCATTCTTTGGGGGATATCTGTAGGCATTAGGATTTTTAAGCACTTAATATCAAATTAGGTACAAAAAACTGCACAAACGGTCAATACAAACAAAGAAAGAGCGCAAGCTATGAGGCGCCGCCCGGTAGATAAACAAGAACTGATGAGGCGTAAGGGAAGAGGACGATTTCTAGCTCGTGGCTTATTGTATCCGTTCTGTCTACAGTCTAGTACCAACATAACTTCATTCCACTTCATTCTGGTTTTGGTGCTTATATTCTTGTCATTCGTTATTTACCTTTTGCTTAATTTATAATTGTAAGGTGCAATTACTCAATTCTACTTAAATGTTTTGAATCTTGTTTAGATTTAAATGCCTCTATTGCAACATTCCTAAAATACATGGAGGTAGCTTAGTGGTTAGAGTGTCGACACGAGAGATTCGTGGCTCAATTTCTACGAAAGAATCTTTCATATCTCGTGAAGCGTTTCCACATGCATTTGCTTTAAAGCACAGCGCGGAGA
Organism: Metallyticus violacea; assembly: GCA_030762175.1. Taxonomy (NCBI): domain Eukaryota; kingdom Metazoa; phylum Arthropoda; class Insecta; order Mantodea; family Metallyticidae; genus Metallyticus; species Metallyticus violacea. The sequence continues at coordinate 52,022,513 of CM060830.1, forward strand.
TTAAATCTGCTCACTCTGTGTTCATATTTGCTCTGTAAAATGAAAGCAATAAGTCCCTAGCAAATGTCGGTGTATTAACACAAGCTCATCTAAAAGGAGGTGGCAGTTTTAGATTACATATATAACATACGGGAACAGTATTGGAATTCCATTAGGTGCAAGATTAGGACTCCGTCGAATACAGCTGGGCGATAACAGTTGGAAACTGGGATCGCTGCCAGTACCAAATCTCCACATCTACTAGAGGTGCAGGATAGCGCTATAAAGCGGTTCGACTGTTTATTCTCCTAGGAAGCCCTAATAATTGTGGATCTATTATTAATTAATTTAATTCGGATTTAAAAATACAGAGAAATATTTATATAATCCATTTTGCTGTTCTTCGAAAACAACTTTTCTGCCCAGAGCAGTTTGATCTTTTGTTTCTTTCGGCTTCCATCACTATTTGCGTTTGGAGTGTCCGCCATTTAACTCTGAGCTGTAGGTGAACGCTCTCTCGCAGCAGTTGGTGCGTTTAATGGATTAAGGGCCGGTTTCATCACCAGATGTTAAAAGTTAACATGCTGTTACACTACTTTAACATTCAAATTTTCAAAAATTTTGTTTCATCAACCAACGTTAACCTTAACAGCGTGTTAAACTTCATGTTAGGCTAACATCACCTTTCCCTTGTGTTAAAAGCTTAACAACTGGTAACATTCGAAAATGGGGCTGTAAACACAGCTGTAGATGTCGAAATTATACATTTACACATATTAAGGTCTGCATAACAGAGAAAGCGGTGTAAGCTGTAATTACTTTGAAATTGTTACGCAAAAGAGTAATTTTTACCAAGGTACAGAATGTGAAAAACAATCATCATGGAATTGTAGATGAAATATGAGAGAGGTTAGAACATTTTTGTGCATCTGCTGCTTTTAATACTCCTTGCATAGGCCGCATGTTATATATATTCTATATAAACCAAAGTACATCGAAGTGCGTTCATAAGTATTTCGGCTATGACATCGCCTTCTCGATCCGAACAATTTGCAATACTCTGGAACCTTAACAACGTGTTAACTAACATTATACTGGAAAAGCTTGATGAACGCAGGAGTATAAACATAGGCATTGTTAAAATAGTAACACATTTTTAACATCTGTTAATGAAACCAGCTCTAATACAGTTGCAGATACACTGCAGGCCTTCTCTTTCCGTCTGTAGTAACCACCTTCTTTCTTGCGACATTTAGTACTTTATATACTGCTATTGAGTTGGGTGGTTTGATAAGCAACTCAGTCCACATACTGATGGTTGGCAACAGTAACATCTCTATATGTGCCACAAAGTTTATTTTTTATGTATCAATATTCTATGGTCATAAATAATCCTAATATTAATTTTATATCAGTTGTTTTTTCTGGAAGGAAAAGCAGCAAAGGAAATTCAGGAGAGTATTTTACCTATATTAGGTGATGTATGTCCTTCCCATGAAACCCTTCGACTTTGGGTATATGAGTCCTAAAGTGGCAGAACAAACGTCGAAGTCGCACCACGTCCTGGAGCTCCAAAATCAGCCGTGAGGCCAGAAATCGTGATATTGTTTTAGTTGGCAGACCAGCGGGCTCGTTTTATTTTGCGCAGTGATTTACGCATTAAAATTTTTTACGCAAGATGGATGCCGCGTTCGCTTACTCCGGAACAAAAGCGAAATCGCATGCGAACAACGGCCGATGTTTTGAAATGTTTAAGAAGAAGCCAACCAAATTTTTTACGACATTGTGTGATATGTATGATTCAGAATTATATACCGAAAACGATACAGCAATCTAAACAGTGCATCACAAGAGGCAAACAGGCTCCGAAAAAGGCGAAACGCGTTCCATCTATTGGAGAGGTTATTGATTCAGTTTTTTGGGGGTTGCAAAAGGAATTCTCTTGATTGATTACTTCCAGAAGGGAAAACCATTACTGGAAAATAGGACGCATCACTTTTGAAAAGACTGAATACAGCGATCACGGGGAAAAAAAGTCCGGCATTGGCCAAAAAGAAAGTGTTTCACTATGACAGTGCGTCGCTCAGGACAAATTGACCAACCTATGATTAGAAATACCTCCTCATCCAGCCCATTTCCCTGATCTCGCTCCATTTAATTAAATCTATTCTCAAAATTCAAAACGTTCCTGGCTGGACATAAAAAAAATATGAAGACATCATATAGGAGGAAAACGAGTATTTCCAGAGTCTCGAAGCAACCCATTTTCACGAGGGAATCACGAACCTGAAGAAACGTTGGAGCAAGTGCATTAAAGAGGTCTATACTTGTACACTTTAATATCAAACTATGTCACTTATCACACCACCTTCGTACATTTCATTTTACCAAAACTCAAATGTCTGATTTTGGCACTTAAAGCATTGCTAATTTGATGTGTTATGTTTCTTTCAAGGCTTAATTATTACTGGTGAAAATGTGAAAATATGACAATTTTTATAAATTATTCATTTCTGCAGTTTGTTTACATTATATAATACATAAAATACACAGGTTACATGTGTAAATACGAAAATAAATCGTAATACATGTTATTTTATATCTGATTACCCAATTAAATAACTAAAAACGAGCGAAGCGTTTTTCATAATTTTTGCAAATACAAGAATTGTATAACATTATAACGAGTTTCTTCAGCTGCTTATTGTATACAGAATTATATTGGATCTAATAAAATAAAATTAATGTCAATTTTCTAATAAATTACTCTTAAGCCAATGTCTTCTGTCATTATATTAATGCCGCGATTGTATCGATAAAGATTATTTAGTTGAATTGTTTATTGTAATTGTTAGCAAAGATGGAGTTACCACAAAAAATTAGCTTAAGCTGAAAAGGTTTAATTGTCATCAATATCGAGATAATCTTATATCAGAAGGAATGCGGCACATTCATTAATTGGATGAAAGGCAAAAATATTGCGAATATTTCAGAAATTTTAGTTTTTAATTTATTTCAGAATAGGTTAGTATTTTGAAAGTTTACTAAATCATTTGGTAGCTAACATTAACTTATTAATTCAGAAATTATGTACTCTGCAACGAAGATGAATGATTGATTCTGTTTTGAATAGTACATAATTCTTTCTTCAATATTATCGTTGCTGAAAGCATTTTAGCAATTTAATAAAGCAGTTGTTACTATGACTATTTCACTTATGTGACGTCATATAGAATTAACCGATGAAATGAAACAAAATTATGAATTTTGACCAAATCAGAGCCCAATATCGCAGTGAAATTATCAAATCCATTTATCGCGCGAAGTGCATTTGTCTTCTGGTAAGTGTAGCCACCCCACTATAATTCTTGGGCAATATACAGATTAATGAAGAACGCCATTCGGCTGTACTACATAAAACACGCAATCCTGCTTCCATATCTTCAAGTACTATTTGCCATCTCTCCTTTGTATTCAATGAAATTACAACCCTCTCATTCAAATTTGATAACTGTGCTTTCAATAGTTGTATATTTGATTATCTTAATGTGCATTCACTAAAACAATTGTTTTTTCATTTTGTTTTTCTCATTTGGTATTTGTAAATCGAACGGTAGCGATTGTAACAGTCGACTTTCATCCATTTCATTCTCACGGTTTCGGAATAGGTAGAGCAATCCATAAATAAGTATAACATTTTTTTGTTAATATTATCTGCGCGAGTTTCAATTATATTTCACATTTATTCTTATCCTATTCATGAAATATCCCTATTCCCTTATTTAGCTCTTCTCTATTGGCTTTATTGGCAAGCGACATTCATCTGCTGCTAGATGGCTTGAAAAGTTAAGTTTTCCTAATACAAAGATACAATTATTACAATTTTAAAGCCAAGTTTAGGGAGATTATATTTAAATAATTATTTTATTCGCGAAATAGTCCTAATAAATATCACTCGAGGGTCTAAGCTCTCCAGACTCACTATGTTCGTGAATTTATCGACAATCTCTGATTGTGATATTACTTGTGATACTTTTATGTATCTAGTGTCACATTGTAATACTTTACTAACGATTTTGACGAACAATAACGAATATGTACAACTCTGGTATACAATACTCAAACATTCCAATAAAAAAACTGTTGCATGAAGGTATGATGATATTTTTGAATAAGGTTGTTTGTTTTCTTATTAAATAACTTATTTTTGCACAAGATTCTCTAATCTAGTATCTGGTCAATTAATTAAAATTTTCAGTAAATCTTCTTACAGTGACACTTTCTAAGATCAGTTATATTTCCTCATCCTCAATCGAGTAGTTAGTTAGTTGTTCATAATGAACCGAATCAAATTGTAGATTGGGACGGTTGAGATATCCCCAAGTCTTGAAAAATATTCCCCAAAGGTCGGAGCCCTTTGAGCGTGAGCATAACAGATGAGTGACAGACCGGCCTCTCATGCAAATGGGGTTGAAGTGCTGATCTATCTTATATAAGTTTTCTTTACCTGTAAAGAACCCTATCGCCTCTGAGAGATTCTTCTTGAACATGTTACCTGTCTTAATAAAGTTCTCTTGTGAAAGTTTTAGAACATCTGAAACACTTTATAGAGTTACAGTATCCAGTCCCTGATAGTCATCTAAGTTGGTCGTAGAGATAATTGCAGCACTGATTCAAGTCCAATAAATTGTATTCACAAAAGTAATAAAAGAAAGCAGAAATGCCTTTAAAACTAAGGAATGTTTAATTGTTTATACTCCTAAGAGAATACTCCAAACTCCAGTTAAGAAAAGTACGATTGAAATGCAAGGAATGTTAGTTACTAAAGTGATTTGTTCTCCCTAACCTTGCACCAGCTTCATCAGCCAGTCCCTTGCTGAACATCAGGAGGACCCCATATACGCAGCCCACTGCAGATAACGTAATTACAGCGCATTTCCGTCCATCTGGTAACTCTACATATGAGATAGTGTACGAAAAACTCAAAGATACTACAAATAAAACTTGCATTTTTCAAAAAACACTGGCCGAGAGAGAAAAAGTGTTGTACTACTTATTAACGCTCTTAGTAGTAAAAATGTGAGACTTTGAAGAATGTGCATATGAAACATTTTGAACAAAGTCTCTTTAAACACTAATAACCAAAGCCCGGAAGTTAAGCAAAATGCGTTTTGTATCTGGATGGATATATTTTAGAATTTGGGGTCGGTAGAGTCAGTTTTTATTTTGTCTTTTGGCCTAATTTGACTTCTGTTGCCTATTTTAAGGTTTAAACTGTTTTTTATTTTGCTTATTTTGGATCGTTATGCATTTATCTGCTAAAAAGCACATATATTTTTCAATATATCGAATAAGAATTAAATGACACGTTTATCTCAAAAAATATCTATTTAGAATTTTGTTATACATTCATTTCTTTTCAAGCAGTCAAAAACTTTCTCCTTGATCCATTCACTGAAGCTCTTCAAACAGCAGAACATTCATCAGTGAAAGGAAACACGGCTACCTCGGGCATACGAATACCAGGAAACAGGATGAAGGAAGTACTGTCGTATGAATAGTCCTGGTAAATTACCTTGTATCGGTTTGCGCGAGACAATTATGGCACATTTGCGATCGGAGTAACTCCTTAGCTGCATAAATGCAACTTCATTGCAAACGAGAAAGATGAGAGCATTACAACTGTACAATAAACCGTCTCTACAATGTTTTCAGTATGGAAGTAAGAGAGATACTAACTTAATTCCCCTATAAACGTATAAACAGTAAATGAAGTCTGTTATTTTTTGCTCATTCTACAGGACTATTCAAAACTGCTTTACTTTGTCTTAATCAACATTTCCATGTGCCCTGAAAGGTGAATGTTCTGTTGTAACTGGTATGAGTCCTTTCAAAATAGTTTGTTTTAAATATGGTCCAAACACTTCAGTGGAAGTACAATGTTCTTTTTCCACGATGAAAAACTTTCTCTGACAAACGGCTGACTATGACAAATCATACCTGAAAAAGAAAGCTTCTTGTTGCTTATACTAGCTTTAGTACTTTAATTATGAGATAAAAAATGATTAAACATCTTAAATACCTATTTTCATAAGTGAGTGATATTACTCTGTGTTATCACTTTTAATAAATGTCTATTTTCATTATATTACTGTTTAATTTCTGTATTTTAATTAATTTTTGGCTGTCTATTTTAATCAAAATAAATGCCTGAACTCCCGGGCTCTGCTAATAACTCAGAACAATGAAGGCATCAACCTTTGTGTACAGAATGGACCCAAAGTGTTCCTTTACACATGATTACATTCTATGAAGGAAATCGATACGTGACAGGCAATGTGAATACGTTGCCCTCTTCAAATGCTACTCTAGTGGTGGAATCAGAAACCGCAACAATTACTCTGGGAAGAGATGGCAATGCGGATACAAATGCGTTTAATGCGAAAGAGCTGTAGCTATGTACACAGAATGATCATCATCAGGAATATAATGGAGAACACCATGAACGACTTTGTGTTGCATTTTGGCAAACCATCACGTCTCGCCAACTTTACTGGAATAGCAATAGAAGGCCTTTGCTACAGATTTGTCCTCAATGCGCTTTAATAAAAGGTTTCTAACACATTGCATCTAAATGTCGGTATTATTACAATGGGAAAGAAATGAAAACTAATCAAGGTAATGCTGAAGTTAATACTTATAATCAATAGATGTCTTATACTAGCAATATCTTTGTTTTACGTCCTAAATAACCTAACTCAAGCCTTAACATGCTAAATGATGTGTAGACGCCTACGTAATATAAATGCTTGTTTAACAGAAAATGTCACAGGAAAAGCTATGGCCCCATATTTCTGACGATTTAACGACTTCACGTCATTTCAAAATGTGCTCGTATATTTGTCCTTAGAGAGTCGCATTTTAGAACTGTCCGTCATTCTTTATCACAGTCAGTTGTTTCTGATGACTGCTGTCACTCTAATTATCGTTTGAAATGCCATCAACCTATCCCAGTTGTACTCGTAGTAAAACGATTCGTTTTGCGAAATGGGCCGATATTTTATACACGGCTTAATGAAACATTTCATTACGCCGTTGATTTCTTGTTAGTTTGTACCAGACCTTGAATAAACAACAATTTAAAATGAGCTAAATCATATAGAAATTACGTTTTATTCTTTTTAGATCATTATAATTCATAATGTTAAAAAGTAAATCTTAGATGTTCAATACAGATAGAATGCACTGTGTATGAGATCAACAAATGAATACAACTATTTCAATTTAAATTCAAATAGCTTTAAAATTTTTAAAATTATTTTTTATTCGTGTAACCTATTTGTTGTCGTAACAGTAGGAAACGATATAAATATTCACAAGTACTGGTATAGCATTTGCCTTATTGCTTGGTAAACTTACAACAGAGAAAAGCATTATATTTTCCCATTTTTGCTATGAATTTTTCACATTTACAGACTAGTGTGCACATTTACCAATATAGTGCAGTAAATACCAGTAAACTGAATTGAATCAATTTTCTCTCCAAATGTTAATTATTGCATTGCTTCTCTGTTAGTATAAAGGTGCTTTGGTATTACTGAAACGTCAGTGCATAACCTTATACATTTTTTGACTAGTTTATTTAATTAAACTTACACCTTTTAGATTCTCACAGTATGCTACCATACACTAGTACAAATGTCAACTTATTTCTGTCAGATAAATGTTTCTGAAAACATCAGTAAACAAATATTAAAATAAAGTAAAATTGCATTGCAATATATGCAACGAAGTTTCATAGAAATGTATTTTATCATTCAAATAAATTTGACAAAGAAACAAAAACAATCTGAATTGATAAATAAAGTGTCTAATTCTTAGACACTATTATTCGCGAGTAAAACAATCAATTGCGAAAATCCACCTCTAACTAAAGAACATAAATACTTTTGTAATCAGGTGTTTCCTTTGCAGATACTAGTGCAATAGCACCGCTCAGCGGGAGGACATATAAACTAACTTGCGTGAAAATTTCCAATTTTGGATAATGTTTACGTTTACGTTTGTTCATAATACCTTGTTTGCGTAACAGATGAGGCTGGGCGGAGAATGTGCGATTTTTGTGAAGACAGCGCAAACTGGCAGCACGTACTAATGGATTGCCCAGGTACCGAACAGTGGAGTAAGTTTGCTAAGTTGTATAGGGATAGGTTAGCATGTTGGATAGGAAGATAATTGGCCAAAGCATGGTTCTTTTCTATGCAAAGAGCATGGGATCAGAAGCGCTTTATTGGAGTAAACGGGCTCTTTGAGTATGGACGTGTGTGCGTGTAAATTTAGTTTTTTAACTTATTCAGTGCTGTTTCCCTCTAATTATACTTCGCGTTATTAGTGTCCATTATTGTGTTAGTTAATTGCAGTTATTGCTTTAATTGGTTGCACTAAAAGTCAAGCAATTTGCTTGTTTTCTAGCAATTTTAACATTTTATTTACCAAGCGTATTTTTATTCATAATGGATGTAACACCTAAGAAGAGAAGTGAGGTCATAACCCTCCATGAATTTAGTTTAAGTTTGGGTGCTGTTAATAATATAATTAGAAGGAAAATGATATTAGGTCAATTTCATCTCAAAGGAAAGGACAAAATGACCGAAAATGAAAATGCCGAAGAAAGCTAATGACTTTCTAATTATAATCAGTAAAATTAATCCTGAAAAGAAGAGTTGTGATTTACAAAAAGATTTGGAGGGTGCTGAAAATCAATGCTTGAACAGAGCGTAGATCGCTTCTAGAAACTGAAAGAAACGCTCGAAGACCTGTCAGGGAGGGGAAGAAAAAAAAACTGCACACAAGAAAAAGATTCCTGTTTCCCGATGAAAGTCATTTTGAAGTGCAGGGGTTGAAAGTCTCGAATGTAAAGAGAAACGATGGAGAGGAGCTCCCAACGAAACACATCAAACAGACGGTAAAGCTTCCAAAGAATAAGATGTTTTGGCATTCACAAGCACTAAATATTTGATTCCTTTTGACGAATAGGTGCATCTCATTTTTAGGAAAAATGATGTATCAGAACTGAAGAAACTGGCAGAGGAACTGAAAGCTGAAAATACAATTTTCCAGCAAGCCATTGCCCCATGTCATGCATTGAAGGATGCTAAAGACTTCGTGGGGACAAATGGTATTCATTGTTTGGACGAGCCTGGAAATTCACCAGATCTCAACTCTGCAGAGAATATTTTGGCTATTGTCAAGAAACGGACGAGGAAAATGTGTAAAATAATTAAAAAAATAGAATAATAACTTTGTTCGCATTAATTTGTACAAGGATGTACTTTGATTGGGACTTATAACATATACAATATTATCCTTTAATTGTAAATAATTTTTAGTTCTGAGTTTTTAAATTAATTCTCTGGATTTTGGTAGGCATGTCTGAAATATTGTTCTGATGTACAAAATGTACAAGAAAACTGAGCTTGAATACAACAAAAACAAGGATTAATTATTATACAGTTGCATCTGTGAAACCCAAAATCAAAATTTTGTTCATTTTTATTAGGTAGCAATTATTGTATTATGGAGTTATATACTGTAAAAGAGGATTTTTTTGCATAGTAGCACTTATTTTGGCTGCAATACACGTTTTTTCAATTATAGATGATAGTTTTTGGTGATTTTTCGTTTGTAAGGATGTACAAAACATGTACATTTCTGTCTATTTTCATATTTATAATATTACATACTTTTAGGAGTTAGCAAAAATGTAAGTATATTTTAGGGAAATATACTTTTGTGGATTTCATAATTTGCTTAGGTATATATACAACAAATTGAAGACAGCAGGAAGAAACGAAATTGACTCTGTCCAAGGAGTTTACGACTTGCGCAAGTTTCGAGTGAACAGCATCTCAGATCCAAATGGAGAGTGGGGCAACAGGCTTGTTTTATTATGAGTGCTTGGAAAGCATCATAGTAGCGTTTTATCGAGCGGTAAAATTTTTTACTCGTCATTAAACATGTCGTTGCGATAAATCAGTGGATGAAAGAATGCCGATAAAGCTGAAAAGCATAAAACGTGCCAGCTTCTTCACGCGGAATTGATGTCAGGTTTTGCTAGAGTGCGTTCGAAAGCTTGCCGCACTTCTCACCCGGGCAGTTCTACAATTAGGAATCGGCGAGAGCCCATATAGCAAAGCCATTACGCCAGCATAACCTAGAGTAGACAACCCACTTTGCACAGCTAAACACACTCGCAGACGGCAAACGTCGCGTGTATAACCCACAACTATCCCAGTGATAGTTTCTGGGATCAATGACTATATAAATTCTGTATAGCTGATTTTGAATTTTAAAAAGTGAATGTGTAAGCAAAGTAAATAAATTTGATGTATTTGTACAGAACTGGCAAGTTAAGCTTTTTTTTTTTCTAAACTAGTAATTAACATGTAAATAACAGTCACTGAAGGAGGGGAAAATGGTTTGAAGCTTTGATGACTTCATTTCCAAGTCACACACACCCAATTACAAATATTAAGAAAGACAGCTCTTTGTTTTTCGGTGTTGTTTTATTTCGTTTCAAATACATTTGAGCCGCGTTTCCAAAACCGCCTTATCCATGTTAGCAACATTTTCAGGAGACGGAATAAATGTTTCCCGCTTGTTTCCGATGATTAATTAATTTATTGGTTGTTATTATATTGCATGGTTATTCATATACCTTAACATAGATCACAGTATTACCAGAGCCTGAAAGTTAGGCAAAGTGCCTTTTCGCTCTGGTTGGATATATTTAAGATTCAGATATTTCCATACATTTGGGGTCGGCTTTCATTTTTGCCTTTTTTGCCTATTTTAATTTTTGTTGCATATTTTAAGATTTAAAACTTTTTCTGTCCGTTTTGCATCATTATGTTTTTTTCTGTGATTATTTACGCATTTTAAAAAGCACGTAAAGAATATCAATTCATCGAAGTGAAAAAAATATAAAAAATAAATGGCATATTCTCCTCACAAAATATTTACTGAGAATCTTGTTATACCTTTCATTTCAAGCAGTCAAACATTTTCTCCTCAGCCCCATGCACTTAGGCTCCTTAAATAATACAATCTCCATTAGTGAAAGGAATGCACAGTTACCTCGGGCATAATACCAAGAAAAAGAGAAGATGAGAGAAGTACTGTAGTTTGAATGGTTCTGGCGAATGACCTTGTATCGATCTGTACGAAACAATTCTGGACATTTGTGGTGAGGGTAACTTCTCAACTGCGTAAATGCAACAAAAATGCAAGCGGTACAGCTGTACAATAAACCGTCCCTACAATGTGTTCAGTACGAAAGTAAGAGAGATACTAACAGGATTCCCCCATAAACGCATAAATACAAATGAACTCGACCAGAAACCACTGCGCATCTTTTGCTCAAAGGTGAATGTTTTGTTGTAACTGGTATGAGTCCTTTCGAAATAGCTAATTTTAAACATACTCCAATCATTCAGTGAAAGAGGAACGTTCTTTTTCCAGGATGAAACATATTCTCTATAACAAGCGGCTGACTATAACAGTTGATACCTTGAAATAACATCTTGTTATTGCTTGTAACCAAGAAAACTAAGCTTAGGTACTTTAAATGTGTGATAAATTATTAATTATCTTAAATACCTATTTTCATTAACAATCAGCGATATCACTCTTGTGTTTTCACTTTTAAAAATGACTATTTTAATTATATTTCAATGCCTTTTTGCTTCCTATTCCTATTTTAACCAAAATAATTACCTGTACTTCCGGGCTCTAGTTATTACAACCAAAAATATATTTACAATGTAAAAATGGATAAGGTGCGTTTTGGAACTCAACATTCAATAAAAATAATCCTGGAACCACTATCATGAATAAAACAGATTTTGGACATGCAAATGCTCCTGTAAAGATAACATAAACTATTCATTAGTAATTTTATAATCAGATTCCGGGCCGAGGTCGATAGGGCGTTTCGTAGCGCAAGTCATTCGGAAGGGACTTATAGCCGTGGGCCCCTATCGTAGATTTATGGTCTATTAAAGAGCTCCCTACTTGAAAAAAGGGACCCGTAGACAAAAGTATTAATTATTTACATTCAATAATACCTTATCGATACACTAGATTTGAAGTGAATGGCTGACCATCTATGGGCGCTAAGAGAAACTAAATTCAAATAGTTCATATGGTCTGCCAGGATCTGGAGTAGGCCCTTATCCCAGACAAATATTTGAATAAAGAACGAAAAACACGGGTTTCTATGTAAACTTTTGTGAAATATGTAAAACTTGCATACTGATCCAGTTTGCAAATGCTTCATTCTCTGAGATCACTGTCTTCTTTAGTACAGTTCTTCATGTTCTAATGCTGGCCTCTCCATTTCCTGAGTCACGCTTATTCATGAAATTGGACAGTAAGTAAATGCCTTCATTTCTGCGCCGCCTTGATGGGAAAAAGAAAAAAAAATATATCTAAGAATACTTCAGCTTTAACACTTTCACCAAAAGGCAACACATCAATCAAAAGTCCCAGTCTGAGTCCCAGAAAAATGTGACCATGATGAGAATTGTCTTGAACATTTTTACCTAAAAGTTTCGTGATGTCATTTCATGGACTACCTTTGGATCTCAGGCTTGAAAAGCCTCGCAATGAGCAAACAACTCTGAACAGCAATTAGGCTTCCAGAAGCTCATTTAACTCAACTATTGGAATATTCTGTGTTGACATTACCGACAGAGATATGAAAGTGATCAGCAACGTGCTTGGTTGTTATTCGCCGATCGTTCCATGTTCAGACTGAAAATTGTCCTGTGGCGAAGGCTTATATCTTCATTACTAAATCGCCTGAATAAATTTGGTGCTTTCGAATACTAATCACGTTAACTTCTAATATTTACTTAGCCGTTTCATTCGCTTTCTACGTTTGCTCTATAGAATACGAAGTACGCAAATTGAGATTTTGTCATCGCACATTATCCGGTAGATATATGCGGAATGCATAGTGTCCCAAACTGCTAGTGGTCTAGAAACGCTAAAGAGACGTTACTTTTCGGCAGGCCAAATTTTGAGTTCTGCAAGAAAAACAGAATTAAAATGTCGAAAATTTAAAAATTACCATCGAAAACCAATATGGATTACAGACACTATAGAAAGTTAGGCTTTCAAGATATATCTACACCAGAGATGATCAAAATCTAAAATCGTCATAACATAATGCCTTTGATAAAGCAGTTGCGATCGTGAGTCTAGTATCTTGGATTTGGCTTGCGCTGCCATGCCTAATCTAGACGAAGACATTGTTGTTACAATTTAACAACGAAAATCTAAAGAGACGATGAATGAATGTTATGAAACGAGTATGTGAATGAACCCGGAGTCCGCAAGCATTCGCCTTTCCAGGGCAAGGAAAAACTCCGGATAAAATCTTATCCAGACAACTGACCTTACGGGATTCGATTCGGAACTTCCGGGTTTGCTGGCAGACACGACGACCACAAGAGCGCGGGATGCGGTTTAGATTAAGACATAACACGATACAATGCTCACAACGACGATGGATAGATTCTGGCAAGTTTTCAGTAGAGTGGATTTCACATTAGAAGAAGAAATGGATTTAGTGCTAGGGCTGTGTTTGTAATTCACAAGAGTTTGTTAATTCCCCATTAACTATCTTAGAACAATGAATGCCAAAATCAAGTATTCTCAATTCCATTGGGTCACGGATGAAGAAATTACGCAGTTTATAGAAGTATGTAAGAGGGGTATTTGGAACATTTAATGTACTAATTCATTTATTCCTTCAATTTAATCCTCTGCCCATTTTCACACTTCTGGAAGACACTGGATATCTGTAGTTATACCGTTTTTGTTGATGTTTGAGAAGGAGCGCCCTACAGCTACACTGTAGTGCGACTTGTTTTGACTTCTGCGGTACTCCTTCGCTGTCCATCAACAACCCCCTTGAACCAAATCCACGTAAGGCGTTCCAAGCACAAGACCTACACTATCATCCACTCTATTGTTCCTTGTCGAAAGCCTGGCATCTAACAAAACACCATTGGATATCGCAAATGTTGATTGATAAGGATTCTCGCTTATCTGCATGACGTTCCGTTCCATTCTTAACAAGTGCCACCTCAATTTTAACCCATGCAATTGCCCACCTTTAGAAAATGTCACCTTAAGGTCCATTTACACCTTTAATCGACAGTTTTTATAGATAGTGCACTTGTGGGACGCTGTGTGCGTTGAAGAGAGATGCCATTTTCATGGGCATGCTGAGTACAAAACCCTCATTAACAGCAGCGACATGTTGCACTATTTTCTTTCCAGCCCTTCTAAAGTCAGCCCTGCTTCTCCAGCATCAACTACACTGCTACAGTCACGGTTGTCACGTTTTGAAAATAAATATAAGGGAGATAATAAAATTTTTATATTGAAAATAACGTAGGGTAGCTAAAAATAGGAGATTTGTATTACCACGAAACAACGTGATCTTGTTTTGTCCTTTATATAGCACTATAGATATTCTTACAGCATATATATTGCAAACTCAATAATAAAGTTACATTTACAGTATAGACGTCACAAAAGTATTATTATTTTTTTATTTGTTAGTGGATAATATATATTTACAAATCACTCATATTTTGAATTTAGCGTCTAATTTAATTCAACTGGATTTTTTTTTCTTCCACGAAGTTCAACGATTCTTGGCAAGAGCAGTTTATATGGTCACTTTCAACATGGTTCATATAAGTTCCACAAAAGTGTTATTTCTGGAATATGTCTATTTATAATTTATATGTGAAAACTCTCTATGTGAGCATTTGAACTAGGAATGCTCATAACAAACGACACCAATTTTTTCTAAATAATACGTACAGATTAATTTAAACACCCGAAACACCAATAATAAATTGTTTTCTGATAAGTACTGCAAACAGCGTTGATCTTACTTTTCAACGTCCTGAATATTAGAAAACCCATCATCGGGAGGTTGCCCCAGTTAAACTCGGAAGACCTTGAATGAATCGCTTAGCGCGGCTATTTTCAGCGCGCACGTACATTTCTTGTGACAGGGTCAGTATGAATTTGGTACAGCCGCGTGCAAGAGTTTATTAAAAAGGGCATGACAAATTGTGGATTTATGGCAAGGATACGTCGCTCGACTTTAAAGGCTGCAAAGAGAAAGGCATCACCATTACCACGCGTGTGGGTGTTGCTCTACTCTACGAGCAGTGGCCCATGCCATCAAGTGGCTCAGGCGGTAACGTTTAAGGTACGTATTAGGGAAGTTGCCCTTTCAAGCCCTTGGGGTTTTCTGTGGGTTCCTCTGGGATAGAACTCTAGCAGTACTATTTCATTCCGTTAGTTCTGTTACCGGGTCGAAAGTGCCAGGGCTAGATGGGCAGGTGCGGTGTGCTGTGGCTTGTGCTTTGGAAAGATGTCTGCCCCTGGTCTGATATGGAAGAGACGGACTCATACTCCTTGAAGGAGGACTCCACCATTGTCGGGATGCTCTATTTGGAAACATGTTAGGGACCAAATCTATGTCCGTACCTTATCGCTCGAAGGTGCATAGGCACAAACGGCCAGCCGCTCAGTAAGTCTGAGGTATCGAAATATTGTTCTAGATGCCCAAAGAATGCTTTATAAAAACTTGGTGTAAGATGTGAACATGCCTTAAGAGCAGTATATTAAAGAACACCTCACACTATCAGAAACTCTTTAAGTCTGTACTATTTCTAGCACAAACTTCAATGCCTCACGATAAATTCAGTAGCAAGAAGCGGATGCATATGTAATAAAAATGTGTAAGTTATGTTAGTAAAATTGTCGTTATTTTAATCAAATTATAGTTTTAATATGAAGCTACAATTGTAAAAAAAAAAATGGCAATTTTCCTAGTTAAGCAAAGTGGATTCCGCTGGCACACATTAATAAATGTAGCACAAAATAATAAACAAAATGTGCTCAATTTTCCGTTGCCAAAATAATGGATTACAAAACTTCCTTTTAAATGCTGGAACGTAAATATTGTCATATTGTTTCTAAATATGGGATTACATTGACTGACTTTGCATTTAATATGCATGATAATAATGGAGTTATTTAAAATACGCAATGTCTTTTGGAGTTAAAATCAAGTTTGACATAACTGCATAAGGCCAAGTGTAGTACTTTGAAAGACACTAAGATGCCATTGAATCATAAATCACTTGTTTTATAATTAATCACTAAGCCCTTTTCGCTTAGACATCGTACATTATAGAAAGTTTCCCCAATTTTATATTCGAATTAATTATTTGCTTTTCGCTCTACCCACACACTGTTAAATTACCTACACATTAATGTAATATTAACTGAAAAATCTCATTTCACAAACTTTTTATTTTGTAAGATAACTTACTTTTTTCGGTATTTAAAATTTGCCTATAAAATAATTTGTCGTAATAGCATTTCCTACTTTCTTCAGTGTTACTCTCAAAGATCAAACTTAAGGAAGAAGGGATGGAACATTACACCCGGAATTCTGCACACTTTCACTTTAATTTAATTTATTTTAAAGTCATTAAGCAATTATATCCCCTTTACAGACGGATGGAAAACTTAGAACGTTTAAAATGGTGAGTTAATGGGACGAAAATTCGCTTACTACAGCGTAAATGCAGTAGAGCGCACCATTTGCGCAGGAGTTTAAACGTCAATCAATTTCCCATTATTCCTTATCCTCTTTCCTTTTGCCCCAAGGTAGATAGATAAGTGAATAAATCTGTAAGATGGTGTGCGTTGCACTTGCATGCCTCTTTGCTCACTGCAGGTAGAATTTACACTTTTTCGTGATTGTGCAATAATTATTTATTACACAAGCAAGAGAAAGTTTTCAGAAAAATGTATTTAATTCCCGAGAGCAAAGTTCATTTATTTACAAAATTGATCAATAGGGCTAAAAATGAATCTACTAGCGCGCTCCACTTGTAAGGGATTTGGTGACCGGATTTTAAAGGGAATGTCTTGTTTTATATTTTATCATAGAACACAAAATGGTCGATAATAGGAGTTATAACTTTTTAAAAAAGACATGATAAGAGTAGTATTAAGTTTCCCTTTCTTCTTGTTTTTAGTGTGTGTTCCCTTTTTCGCAACAACGGTCCTTACTATCCCTTCTTCTTTTTTACATTATATTTACAATTTGTATAACTTATGTCATTTAATGATAGAAAACAAAAAAATGCTATATAGATGCATATTGCGGGAAGAAATTATAAACATGTGTTCTATACCGAACTCACCCCAGTGCACCCAGCATACCCTAAAAAACTTGCCTCCTAAACCCAAGATCGCGGGTTCGAACCCGGCCAGGACCGATGGATTTTTTCGGGGCGTAAAAATCCTAAGTATGGCTTCCTTCGGAAGGGAAGTGAAGCCGTGGATCCCGTGCCGTACATTTACGGCACGAAAAAGAACCTCAAGCCTGAAAGAGAGGCCTCTGAGCAAAATTTGTCGGCCGTTTCACGCCCTGAGTTGAATGGGACGCTGATGACCTGAGCTGTTAAAGAGCGTCCATAAATAAAGCAATCAAAAAAAAAAAAAAAAAAAACCTAAAAAGGATGTTGTAGCATAGCAGAGGCAACACCTACAGTATCAGATGCAGAACCAGAGAGAGAGAGAGCGGTCTTCTCTATACTTTCAGAGAAAATTCTGAACACTATTTCTAACTATTCTGAGTGATAGTAAGTGTTAGTGAAATGACAAAGTGCACATCGTAGTGTCAAATTACCAAGTGCATTAAGCAGTTTCAAGGACAATTTCATAGAAACGATGATACAATTATTCCATGTTCTCTTCATGATGTTAATGTAAAGTGATGTAAAGAATAGAATACTTCAACATCTCAAGTACGCAAAACATGAAAATAATAAACAAATTCATGGGAAAGCTTCAAAACAGTCATTTATTCAGAGATCTTCGCAGAGGGCGCAACAAAAATCCAAGGAAGAGAATGAGTTTTTCACTGACGCCACAGCCTCTGTTCAATGCTCAGTGTGACATTCCGCTTAGTAAGGTAAATCATCCTGCAATGAAAAAATGTGTTAGAATAATACACAAAATGCTCTGTCCATGATGAAAGTACTCTCAGAAAAAAAAAAAAGTCTACAACCAGTTTATGAAGCTGTCGTTGAAAAAGTTAAGGAGACCATCCATTCTGTTTCATTTTGGACGAAACAACCGAATCACTGTGAGAAGAGTGTCACTTCAAGCTGTTGAGGGCAGACACACATTGAACACTGTGTCGGCCAACAAACAGAAGGATAACATAGACACTATAGGTGCTGCTATTGGTTGTTCAATAGCATAATGGATGACAAGATAGGTTTTAGCAAAGTCTCTGCACGACGGGTGCCGCACATGCAGGCCCAACAACTCAAAATGCAAAGAACGTGTCTGGCATTACAGCATCTCAAGCGCTATCACGATGAAGGACAGGATGTGCTAACTCGAACTGTCACAGGTGATGAGTCTTGGGTTCACCATTACTAGCCTGGTGTGCGTCAATGCAGTGAAAACATCCTGCGCCACCTGCGAAAGAAACAGTTGACATTGACACCCTCCGTCGGGAAAGTGATGCTCACCGCATTCCATGAATACGGACACCTACTGTAACATCCTCTGGAAACTTCGTAAGGTCATTCAATATTAGGAAATCAGATGTCCTCATCAAAGGTATGGTGCTCTTGCATAACAACGCGCGTTCTCGTTTTGCCTGCGACAGTTTTATGGAGGGGAGGAAAGAAGAAAGGATTGATGGGTTTTAAATTAATAAGAATATTCTAGCATTATATAGGATTATAGACGTTCTTGATCTCTTCTCCCGCCACTGTCTCGAAGTGTTGCTATGCCACAGCTAGATTCGGTAGAGCGCTGGAATTTTGTGACCTTTTCAGTGCCACGGAGAAAAGGACCGGGAATTAGGTAATAGATGAACACAAGTCTTAGAAACGGAGATGACACGATTTATTCACTTGTATTGCCTGTTCGTTGCTAAGGATCGCTTTTTAAGTGATTCTTAGATCATACTTGCACTATTCAAACTTTCCTACTAACCGGCTGACATAATTCACCGAGTTACTTTTCTAGTTACACTATAACTATAACTGAACAAATTGTCTATAACTCTCTCCGCATTATTTTTTCTCTCTTCCGATAACTCAACTCGGAACCAAATCTTCCCGGTAACTATACTCTCACCTTACTCTCTATGAATAAATTCTGAACTTAATCTCACGCTGGCTAAAATCTGAACTCACTTTCCAATAGCTAAACTCACTCCTCCGGTCTCGAAATCCCAATCTTTTATAAACTATCCCTTCGTCCGGTCGGTAGGCCATCTCCTCCCATTTCAAAATATGATTATTGAATAATTTCGACAATACGGCTATCTATTGACCGTGGCGTGTGCATATAATTTTCCTAAGTCCCCTGATTGGATGTTACCTTAGGCCTTATATTCGAGCTATTCTTTCCCCCTTGACTCCACTGTGTAGGGCTCTATAATTTATTTCACCCCAATCACCCGTTGTATCAGCATGTTTCATACTACGGTTTGCCTTCAGATTTTAACAAAGCTAAGCGTTATGACATTTCACATTATAGAGGTGTCTATGACTTGTTCCGTCTTCCTAAGCTTTTCCAGAAACCTTAAAAGGGCGACCCTTCTTACACAAAGTCTCTTGCAAAAACATATAAAAGAGGTACATGACCATCTGGCTCTTTGTCCAGCGCAAAACACTTTTACAATCAACATTTCCTGACTTATTTCTAAAGTTTCTGTCCAGTTTTT
Source organism: Metallyticus violacea (assembly GCA_030762175.1). NCBI lineage: Eukaryota > Metazoa > Arthropoda > Insecta > Mantodea > Metallyticidae > Metallyticus > Metallyticus violacea. The sequence goes on from CM060830.1 coordinate 52,042,353, forward strand.
TCCCTATTACCCTTGGAACACACAAATATCTTAAGTGCTAATATAATGACATATAAATAGTACACATTAATTGTAATAATATTTACAATATATGCAATTCATTACACTAATTTCGGTAATATTTTAATTGAACATTTCATAAATACCACTTCATGCCAACAGGACAAATGAGATGCAGCGAAGTCTCATGGGAAGTCCTCGAGCTCCCTCCGTGTTGCCCCAACCTTGTTACAAGTGACTTCCATTTCTTCGGCCCTCTTAAACATTTTCCCGAAGATTAAGCTGTGGTAGAAAAGGAAGTCACCGCATGGTTCTGAAAGCAGCTCAAAGAATTCTATGATGCTGGATTTCAGGGGCTTGTGAAGCGACGAAACAAATGCCTCAATGTACAGCAAGATTGTGTTGAGAAATTAAAGCATTTTTCAAATCAATACTCTTATATGCTTAAGTTTGCAACTTATTTAATGATTTACTCACATATATACATATACACATTGGGCCGGTGGTCACTACCCATTTTAATGAAGGAATACAGTGCAGTGGATTTAACACTTTATTGAAGCTATTTATAAAAGTGTTTCTCAAATTGTTTTCTATCTCTGTCGATACATTTCTGCAGAAGATCTAGGACGCCTAGGCATACTTTTTCGCACAATTCATTTCTTCAAAAACATTTTAAATAGATTCTTTTAAGTCCTCAAGCATTTGTGGTTTTGTAGCAGACTTTATCTTTAATGTAACCCCAAAAGAAAAAAAAAAATCCATAGGTGTAAGGTCTGGCGATCTACATTACTTACTATTGACACTCGCCTTCACATAACTTTACCATGAAAAGACACATCAAAGTAGTTTCGCATAAGTAATGCATAATGTGGTGTAGCGCCATCATGTTGGAACTACAAAAAAATAAAATAAGATCTGCAATACTCCATCCCGGCACCTTGTGCCTATACCGGGACATATATTCAAAAAATTGTCAGTTATTATTTATTAAAATTATTTCATTATACATAATACATTTTACAGATCGTAATCTATAAAATAAATAAATTATGATATAATAATAAACTAAATAGAACATAGAATCAAACAATTCTATAAGTAATTTAATAATTTATATGCTACTGGGAACCAGAAGCTACTATTAGCTGGTCACCAGCTAACTACAAGAAATAAATTGACCGTCAGAAACCGAATGGTACCTTACCCTAGCTATGTAAGAGAATTTAATTTCTATTTTACTTTTAGTTCCACGTTCTGTACTCACTTCTTATTTAAATCATTATTTCTCTTTAGGTTTAAATGTTTATGTATTTAAACTTCCAATATTAATACATGCTTTTAACTCTACCTTTCCTAACTTAATATATTGAACATTCACTTTAAGCATGATATACTCTTGCTACTCTGTCACTAATATTATTTGTACCTTACTCTCTACCCTTCAATTTACTATTTGTTCACTGCTTTCATTGTTTATGTAACTTAATCCGGCATTTCATTACTATTTATCACTCAATTTACACACTCATGAACACTAAAACACTTTTATTATACCCTTTTAATTACCACCATTCCCTTCTTCTTGTACCGCTTACCTGCCTCCATTTTCCCCCATGATCCTTACCTCCCCTCCATGTTCATCTCCTCCTTTTGCAGCATATTGTTTACTATAATAACCATCATGTCTACTCTCGGTTTTTTTTCTTCTTCTTCATTAGTTGAATGGTTCAGTAGTGTTGGTGGTGTGTTAATGATATTTCTGTGATCGATTATCACTCCCTTCTTCTATCTTAATCTTCACTCAGTCTTCGTTCCTCTTTTCCTTCCTTCCCTCTCTAATTATTATGCTATTGGTTATTGTGATCACCAACTTCTTCTTTTACTCCTCGCTTCTCTGTTCTCCTTCCTCCTTCCCCTTCCTCTTCTTTTTGTTCCTCTTTTTTTCTCCGCCTTACCCTCTGTCCTCGTTATCTTCACTATTCCTTTCATCATCTTCCTCATGACTTGGTATTGTATTTGCTGAGTTTAGTATTTGTAGTTTGACTGATCTTCTAATTTCATCTGTAGCTATATTGAAAGTACAGCATGTTGAAATTATCGTAAGGCATTTAGAGCCCTGGAATGATATGGGTAGCTGACATTTACAGGCATTTCTCTGCAGTGACTGTGCCATCAAAAAACCAAGGCACAGTAACTGCATGACATGAGATTCCATCCCAAACAGTAACACCGGGTTGATTCAGCTGCTTCTCAAAGATAGTTCTATGGTTTTCGGCCTACCAATTGGTACAGTTGTGTCTGTTGAAGTGGCCTATTAATTTGAAAGATGCCTCCTCACTTCAAATTATCTTAGAAAACAGGTCGTTGTCATTAAACTTCATTTCAGTCAACATAACCTCGCAAAATTGAATCCTATGATCAGGATCATCTTCCTTAAGGACATGTAACACTTGAATTTGGCCCTATGTAAAATTCTCCGAACAGAAGTTCTTGAAACAGCCTGTTCACAGATAGCCCACGAGTAGACTTTGTAGGACTCTGGATATGACTTGTAAAACGTTCAGCTTTCGTCTCTTAAAGATAGCCTACCTGACCTGGGGCAGTCCGTTACAGATTCAGTATCCTCAAAATGTTTTCGTAAATTGTAGACTGTCTTCCGGGGTTAAAAAGGGTTGAAAATTATTTCAATCACTAATTATTAAATTATAGACACCTTTATAATAGGTTTTTAAAGCAAAAAACCTTTCTGCAGTTGTGAAGAGCATCACAATTATTAATCAACAATGTCAAATGAACATCACTGTTTGATTAAAAACCACTGCACTCTACTGGTTACATAAGAAACTATCAGATACAAAAGACGCGTAATTTAAATGGACGGGAAGGTCACAACCATATTTATCAATTTCTGTTTATAATGAGCAGTGACTTCCGCGACAAGTTTGGAGCGATAGTACTCACAGTGAGGAACTATTTTTGTTAAACAATCTATTAAACAACCAATATTCTGTGACGCGCCATTTAGAAGCTGTATACCTTTGTCTCTTTTTATTTATGTGCACTGGTTCCACGTTAGACTATGTGGCACTGCCTTGTCCTCGCCGTGTACTTCTGTGTGTGGTCGATGCCTGTGCAATTGAATGCAAGAATTGGGGAGGCTAGAGGAAACGGCCATTCGACTTAAAGCCCGTACGTTTCTCTCTTTGGGAGAATGTGTAAAGTAACCAGATTTAGCCTCACAGTCTTTTTTTCACCTGTGTGTCGGTTTTTTCCCCCAAATTTATATCGTGATTTTCATGATCAAATTTTGTTTTATAGATATTATTTTTAGCAATTTTTTGGTATAATAACTTTCATCAATTATCATAAGCGTATTTATTAAATTCTTATTGCTCTTTGTGTACGCCTGCGCACACAGTATACCTGTTTCCATTGTCTCACCTGGAAATATTTTTCATGTACACACCACCACTTCTTAATTGCCGGCCACTTATCACAATTGTTGCATGTGTTTTCACAAACGTTGAGGAAATTACGTCGTGTTGACATGAAGCACGTTAGATAATGATATAAATATAAGGTACATTACTTTCTTGTCCGCCTTTCTTTAACATTTGCTGCAACGCTTAAGTTAAGTTAGTACGCGAACTTAAGACTGACTTAATTAATGGTTGTTAAAAATGTTTACAGTCCATAAATGGTTTTTTGGAAGCTTAACTTAACTTATTCAACTTAACCTTTATTCTACCATCTACTTACAGAGCATGCGAATTTTGGGTCGTTAGAATATACACTGACTTAGGATTGTGCAGTTTTAAAACTGTTACGTCACTATAAACCATGTTACCTTTATCCGACATATTTCCTGCGCTATGGGTGTCCAGATTTCATAAATTTATGGTCACCTTAGACACGTTAACACAAGACACGAACCGAGTGAGCGAATGTTCACTGCTTTTGATGAACTGCAACACAGGTCTAGAGTCCGACAGGCACTTCTAGGATGATGTAATTAATGTAATCAGTTTTAGGGCAGACACTTTGAGCAACTTCTGTAATATGACCCGAGGGTACTTGCACAATAAACGTATAACGTGACATAATTGTTAAATGCCCCTAATACCTCTGTTTACTTCGATCGTGTCAGAGAACATTGGCCATTTAAAAAAAAATTCCTCCTTGTGAGATATTTACGAGCTTTTCCGAGTGTATCTTATAAACATGCTCTCTTAAATTTTTGTTATAGTAATATTCCTTCACAGATTCCAGGCACAGGGGAACTCTTTTGATCTTATGTTTGTCGCAGAGGTCATTGTGTTCAAGTTTAAATGGGGCTACCTTTTACATTATTACAGAGCGAGTTTAATCTTCCAGAAATAGACGAACGACCAAGGCCATGATTTTGTTTGACACCAGATAGTGCTATTTTATTTTTTTTATCTTCATCTCAATAGAAATAAATGTCATCTTTGTTTTTATTGTAAAATTTTTATTAAGTATTTTAAAATATTTCCTAAGGGGTTGTAAATATTACAAAAAAAGGTTATGAATTTATTTTAGTAAGTTACTGGAATTAGGGAAGAGAATCGACAATATACTTCGGCGTGTGAATTAATTCCTGTGCAAATGGGCACAATTCCACTGATTTAGAATATTTTTTGCTGTTAAATTTTTCGAAACTCTTATAAAACTCTAATTAGATACTTCATTTCAAGTAAAAAATTGAGTTAAATTGTTTCTTTTTAAACCAAATTATAGTTTAATTTCGTTTTTTCAGTACATGTCGGTAATAAAAGCATAAAATGTTTGCTTAATTCTTTGAAGGAAAAGAAAACACGTAGAAAGAATCATATCACTGGCTTCAGTTTGGCTCGGCAAACACAACTATGACGTCATTAAGCGACGTAAGATCCCTTCAAATACCGAAATGGCACGCACCATTTTGCATAAGTGTCTGTTTTTCACCTATCATATATGGTGAACAGCGCAATAGAGTCTCTTTTTTCTAGCAGTATGGGAATATTTTGTTTGTAAATAGTTGGTGTGTGTTGTGCTTTTGATTTACTGCTTACTTCTCAGTAGTAATTTAAGCTCGGTGTTATTAGTACTTAGAACAAATAATAATGCTAAGAGTGAGCAGTGTGGACAAGAGACGTAAATTCTCAGGAAATAAATGTTAAAATCAACAAATGTGATGAACAAGCTGCACTTGTCCTCTTAGCCAATAAGATCAATCATCTCTGAGTGAAAATGTAAATACAGCGAGCTGTTTAAGCAGAAATCTCTCATGAACGAATATAGTGTGCATAATGTGGGCGAAGATAATGTGAGTAGTGTTAATCCTGGTTTAAGTATATTATAAAATTCATTTATAGGAGCACATGCTGTAAATATTGTAAATATAATATTCCCTTTGTAGATATTGCTCACTTAGATCTTTTTCAAAGTTAATTTTTAGGTGTAAAAACTGGAATGTAGTTCTACATGGGGTTCTGAAGTGACTAGTCATAAATATTACGATATTAATCTAAGAATTATTTATAATATGTGATTCATTGACAAACGACACAATGCTAAAAATCCATGCTAGATTTTCCTCGACCACCAAAAGGGTTTAGTAGTTACAATGGATTTTTAAAAGGCTACTGCTTTAAAGGTAAGTAACAAGAGAAACTGTGCAAAAGTGTTATTCACCAAGGATGCACTGATCTACGTTTTAAAACAAGGCTGCACTTTCAATCTCATGCGTCTAAAATTTATGTTTTTATATATTAAAGAATACGTTTCTCAGCATGTATTACACATAGGAAATTGAAAATATGTTCAGATATTTTAAATATTCCATTGAGTGTTACAAAGTAAAAGCATTTAGTTACGTTTTGTGGATTGCTAAATGATACTTTTCTATTGTGAAGGAAATGACAGAAAGCAGAAATAATATTCCTAATATAGTGGTAAAACAATTTTTTTACTTAAACATTTTTCCGTTAGGTAATTTCTTCCCAAACTCAATAAAATGTATAAAAACAGTGGCAAATATTCCAAAACTTAATAATAATAATAATAATAATAATAATAATAATAATAATAATAATAATTAATTTTTACAAATTTCAATACATCAAACTTTAAAATTACACTGTTCTTAGAACTCTTGTTATTTTGGGATCCTATATAACTAACACCCAAGTTATTGTGTATGATAGAACCAACCTACCTTCTTATTCTCTTCATTATCTCCATCATTGCATTCTTCCTTTGCTTTAATCACTTTTCTCCAACACTTTTTACGTACTTTTCCTACATAGTTGCCGAATTTCTCCAAGAGGTCCTTGCTACCAATTCTAAAAAGTTGTAATATAAAAATTCTCTCTGTATATTCCTACTTCTTTTTCCATACTTTAGTTTCTGAATATTCTACTGTAGAATGTATATCCTTAATCTATTTTCCAACATAATGGACACTCTTCCTTTTTCATTTTTAATCCGGTAAAGTTCATTATCCCTGCTCTGCTTTCAGGCAAATTCCTCTCTTTCCCTTTTATTGCATACATCTACATATTCATAAACTATTCCACATTACCTTATTTTCTTTTCGATATAATTTTCACTTTATTCCACATTCCTTGTCTATTTATTATCTATTAAATATCTAGGCTTCTTTATTCCAATATCTTGAACTATTTTCTTTATTTGAAAAAACTAACTTCTTTTCTATTTACCTTTCTCTTGAGTCAGTAAAGAATGTTTAACTATATCTCCTTTTTCTCTTGATTTTATCTTATCATCATGCCTTTCCTGCCAACTCTTCCTAATTAGCTAAGGCTACTCCATTTGGAGCTGCCTTCGGTTGTCCAAAATGCTCTATGGATATGGTTCCTATGCCCCCCCCCCTTTCCCAGTTCCCTAGACTTCAACCCCATATACCACTTTGGATTTAACCATTACTTATAATTCTCTCCAACCACGATGCTCTTGTACTTGGTATCATCTTCAAACAGAATCTTATGCTATTTAATAGCTCGCCTAGTACATCTGTTCATTATTATTTAACTTTACCCTATTTCATTACCCTATAGTCACCATTTCTCATCCCATTTATTCTTTTTAGTGAAGTCATTTTATGAGTTTTTGGCATTTTAAAGCACAACAATAAAATTTTACTAGAACCTTCACTAGTATCAGACAAATTTTTGATTACAATTCACAAGAAAACTGCTAATCTACTACTATGTGCATATTTATGCACCCTGTTTTCCCCAGTTCAAGTTGCATGGACTCGTTCATAGGAAGTGGGTACTAGAGAAGTTAAATTTTTGTATCATTAAAGCATGAAAACAATTTTAATTACATTCTAATTAAGCAAAAATGTTCTTACTCATAGCCTTTGAAAAAATATTTTTGTGCTTTATATAAAGGTATAAGCGTGAGGTGTTTTCATGAGCGTCAGCTACTAATTATCTGTTTTAATATAATGAATACTCTACTTTAGCATATTCTGCTTACTTTTTAAATACAAGGTGGATTTCATTGATCAAAGCAGTGCAATACACGACACAGGCACTGCACTATTTTTCGACATTATGACCCAATCTGAACGTTTCCTAATTTTTCGATTCCCTAGCGATGGATGATCTGAGACGATGGAATTAGCACTGTCAATTGAGACTCCAATTTCCGTAACAGTCACTCTGTGAATTATTGTATCAACCTGCAGCACAATGTCTTCTGTGCTTGATATTGTTGGTCTTCCTTGTCGATCAGCATCAGTCACATCTGTACAGCCTTGTCCAAACTGCTGGCACCATTTTGCTATGGCTGGACACGACATTGCATCGCCTAAATTTTAAGAAAGGTCTGCGTGCAATTTAAACATTTATCTCGTAAAAATCGTATTGTTTTTCGTACTTTAATCTTGGGAGTTCACGTTTTGTAATTATTTTTGCTACTACAATAAAAGTGGCTAGGAGGAACTGGACATGAAATCTTCTGCGCATGCACCATTCTTGTTGTGCAGTGCTACCAGATTAAGTGACATGTGTTAACTTATTTTTATTTATTCTCCATTCATTGCAGAATGTTATATATACACTTAAAAACGAAGGATTTTGTTGCTCTGCAACCATGTGTGGGGAATCGACGATTCCTTAAGTCATTTTTAATGCAACAAAACTGGTAGTTCTTACAGGAAGTGAAATCTGAATTATATGCTGGATGCTCTAATACCTCAAAATGCTGTGTGGAAGGCTGCATAAGGGTGTGCATTTCATGTTTCAAAATAGAATTCGAATATCTGGTTTGAGCGGCAAGTTTGAGCTACTTGCAAAGCAATTAGAAGACGCTAAATAATGCTCCAGTGCCACTAAAAAGTCTAAGGACACGCCAAATTGGCAGAAGGAAGACTCACTCTGTCTGTTGCATCTTTTCAAAGTACTCTCCGCCACATTCTGTACATTTTCTCATCCTCAAAACCACTTGGAAATAATCCTACCTCTCATTTTCCTCAAGAATGAAACATTCATTTTCATATACAGCCTTTCAGGTCTAGAAAATCGCTTAATTTTTAAAACTGGGAAAAGAAAATATTCGTATGGAGCCAGGTCAGGACCGCAGGGAGGATGAGTCATGAGTCTGACCTCTGTAGACTCCAGCAACTGGTTGTTGATGTTTACCGTGTGAGCGAAAGCGTTGTCGTGATGAAACAGGATCCTTCTTAATCCTGTCCTTGGATGGCGTTCTCGGAGGTTGTCGGAAATTTTCGGTAGGCAGACTGTGGTGTACCACTGAGCAGTAACCGCCCTTTGCTACTCCAAAGGAATTGTGGCCACGTGGCCATTTTCTTTCCCAACTCTTCGGCCCTTCTTCACTTTCGTTGGTGAATCGTCATCTGCCGAGGTCTCTGGCTCAAATTGGAAATATATTTTATCACCCGTGATGACATCAGAAACACGCCCTGAGCCTCCTGCGTAGAATCTCTGTAGCATTTCTTCATACCATTTGAAGCGGTTGCGCTTTTGGGCCTCTGTCAAATTGTGGGGCACCCAATGGGAGCAAACGTTCCAGATACAGAAATGATCGTGCAGGTTTTTTTTTTTTTTTTTTTTTTTTTTTTTTTTTTTTTTTTTTTTTTTTATACTTTTGGGTTCCAATTTGGAACTGACTCGATGTCTTTAAAAGTTACGCAATTGTCTTCGCGTACACTTTCTTTGTTTTCACGCATCAATGTTTTCGTCAGTCAGTGCCAGTGTCGGACGGCCACGTATTTCTTCATCTGGCGTTAAAGTTCGGCCCCTTTTAAACTCTTCAGCGGAAAACTGTTGCTCTAGATGGGCAAGGTCCTCTAAAACCTGCTGCAAGCGCCCAAGGCTTTGAGAATCATTTAAACTGCACTTGAAATGAAGAATCATAGCGCGTAAGTGCTCTCTCTTCAGCTCCATCACGACTGCCTGCCTGTGTACGGGATGGATTGTTACCCTCACACTCTGGAGTGCGCTATTGGGGAGGGTCGCTACCTGACACCGTTTTGTTCGTAAGGGGATGGGACTACCATGCTACATTCCTTTTAAGTGGGTCAACATTCACTTTTCCTCATCTCAAAACTTCCGTAGGGACCCTCGTGTTAGCCTCGGTAAGTCCCGAAGCGTGCATGTGTGACGCCTATTTAAAACAATTATCCCCATTTTGTGAAGAAAATATTTTGGAGGGTTTTAGCCCCTGGTACACTTTCAGGCTATAAAGAACTATTACAGTTGAAATCCTCCGGTGAATGCCGGGATGGATTTTACTTTTCACGCTATCTCGTTTCGTATCATCACTTGGTAGAGTGGAAGAAAAGACCCCGAAACTTTACTACAAATGATGGAGTTAAAAATATAACTTTGTCTAAGTGTTTTGAAGGTTGAGTCATTTATCTTTTGGACTTGAGAATTTAGGTTGTTTTTGAAGTACAAAAAACTTGAGATTATGAGGGAAAAACTGGTTTAGGTATAGGATCAAGGAAAGTTACACAATAGGAAATAGCTAAAATATTACACGTTTCTCAAAAGTTCATTAGCCAAAGCACAGTCAGCAGAAAATAATGAAGTGTACTAAACGAAAGGACAAAAGTGGAAGAAAGAAGATAATGGGACCCAGGGGAGTGAGAAAATCAAAGCAAATTATATTAAAGCGCAGCTAAAATCTAGCACTGAACTAAGTGGATTATCTGAGAAAGGCATGGGTGTTTCTGCTAGGACAGTCAGGAGAATGAAGAGCAAACGCTGGCCTGAAGAAGATAAAAGTTAAACAACTCAAAGTATTTTAATGCAATAAGCTCTTTTTTTAACCACAAGTAAAACAAAATGTATATCGTTTCATTTAGCAAGTTTATATGGATGTAATTTTTGAACAGTTTATAAATATTTCAAACATAAAATCTCTGCATCAATGCATGCGTCAATGATAAGTCTACATTTGAAGTTTCACCAGAAAGCAGTCAGACCTAACGAGGAATTTCAACTTCAGTGTGTTATACAGACGGTGCAGCATCTGTCAGAGTTATGATATGGAGCGTCAAGTAAGTTCATGGTGCAATGAGGCAAGACCAAGTTTAGCAAAACTGCTGTTTCATCTACTGCCCCAGATATAGAACTGGTTTGGGGAAAATTCTTGCATTTCATGCACGAAAACACTCCGTGCTAAAAGGCTAAAATGTATATTAAAAATATTAAACGTGAGTGTTTTCATGGCCTGCTAATAGTTCAGAAATTAATCCTATTGAAAATCTTATAGCTTATAGTGAAGAAAAACAAGAAGAAAACTGGACTAACAGTCTGTCCACATAAACAATCCTTGATCATAATATATAATTTCGTGGCTAAGTGTACTACGAAATGTCATCAGAAAGAACGACCCAGAGAATTCTTATTTTAAATTATTGCGGAACATGTAATTGCCAAGGAGATAGAACCGTAAGTACAAACATTAGTAACTAAAAACGTGTAAAAGCTTAATATATTACACAACCAAATCCCTCGTTCAATAACAGGAGCTGTTAAAACTACCCAGTACTTGTTATGCTAATAATAATCCAAACATTAATTCTGATATTGAAAAAACGCCTGTCATACAATATGAAAAATTAATACGATTACCCCATAATAACTCGGGGAAAAGAAAATCACAAATAAACTACGAAACCCAACAAAACTTTCTAACTGAGCTCCATGAATTCACACAGAAATTAACTTACTTAAATGAAAACTTAAGAGATAAGAACCATTCCTTTAGACCCTCTTGACATTGAATATTGTCAATAATTAATAAAAAACCCAAAACAAATCTCAAACTCTTCCATGTCTTTTAAAACAAATGTCATTAGAAACAATAAATTTAAGATATTCTGCTAACGAAGGGTTATATTTTTATAATGGATCCAGCTGCTAGTACAGTGTGTGGAAAGCTACAATAACCATAGCATCTAACACAACAGTCAAAAGTCTTGTCACAAAATTAAAAAACATCAAATTAAGTAGTACTTCGATGCATACCTGAACACTGCAAAGTAGAAGGTAAGGAAACAGTTGATATTCTGGCCAAGAAAGGTAACAACTTTACATTAAAAGCATCATGTTCTCTGTCTTATCCCTCTATCAAAAAAATAAGTATATCAGTATATAACAAAAAACAAAGAAGAATATGCATCCAAAGCAGCAGACAAAGAAGAGAAAAAATATACGATGGTACAACTGCAATTACTACATTATTAAGAAAATCCTCAGAGGCATATTTTAGATTGCTGACAAGCCATGCTGCTCCAATAAACATCTGTTCAGGATTGGCATAACAGAGTCTCCTACACGCCCTTTCTGTGAACTCGGAGAAGACATTTTTCACTGCCCAGCTTTTATTCAACTTACCAGCCTTCCTTGTAATACTGCAGTGCAAGAGAGTGAATGACTTTATTGCCAGAAACCAAGCAACAACCATAAGCAGGTTAATCTGAACGAACAACTGGCAAGAAGATGGAATGGGCGTGCTGCTGATCAAGATGATGTCTTCCAAAATATGTTGTATTTAAAAGTAATTTTCTGTAGAAGGAAAAGAGCAAGAATACTGCACCAGCGCCTTCTCCTTTGTGCCTACTTTTATGAAGTTATATTAAAAATTTTATCTCTGTATTTCCACTATCCGAAGAGTTGTGATTTCGTATCACTGCTGCCATTCAGTCTAACCCAGAGTGCACGTGGCATAAGTGGGAATATCTCCTTGGGATCTGCCCAAGATCGCGGGTTCGAACCCGGCCAGGAGGGATGGATTTTTTCGGGCGTAAAAATCCTAAGTATGGCTTCCTTCGGAAGGGAAATAAAGCTGTGGGACCCGTGTCGTACATTTACGGCACGATAAAGAACCTCAAGCCTGAAAGAAGAGGCCTCTGAGCAAAATTTGTCGGCCGTTTCACGCCCTGAGTTGAATGGGACACTGATGACCTGAGATGTTAAAGAGCGTCCATAAATAAATCATTCAACAAAAAAAATTGATGTCTGCAGCGTGACACGTACAGTACAACTTGAGTGACAGCGGATATGCGAGTTTCTCTTTCTATCACCAGTTCCATTAAACATGACTACCCAGAGCGACACTATACATGTTTACAATCAAGGTGTGTTTTCTGTGGACGCACTGTACTCTCCGATATCTGGCAAAATGGCAGTCACTTGAAAACAAGTGCAAAAAACTGAATACTAGCATGCCTCACAGAATCAATGTGTGTTAACAAAAAAGGGGGGGGGGATATTCACTAAATATAAGATCATAAAGTTTCAAATGAACATAAATATAAACAAATAAGAAAAATGTTTTGAAAAATAACTTTATTACTTAACATTGCGGCACTTATACCATTGTTTTACAATCTCCTGAAATATAGCGCATAAAATTCTTTGGGCTATTGTTGGAACCAGGCGGGAACGTCTATTTCTACAGTTTCATCGTGGAGAAAAAGTTCATCCTAAGAATGGTGTTTAAGAGGGCCGAACAAATGAAACACTTCAGCAAGATTAGGGATACACAGAGGTTGCTCAAGGACTTCTTACTTGAAATTTCGTAGCGTCTCATTTGTCTTGTTTGCGGAATGAAGACGCGCGTTGTCTTGCAATAGCAACAACCCTCGGTGTGGTTCCTGGTCGCTTTCGTTGAATGACCTTGGGAAGTTTCCTGACGATGTTACGGTTTGTCCTGTGAGGCTGGAATATGTCTTCGTGATCCCAGACAATGGTGTTGTTGTTGTTGTTGTTGTTGTTGTTGTTATTATTATTATTATTATTATTATTATTATTATTATTTTTCGCAAGTGACTCAGGATGTATCCACTACATTGACGTACGCTTTGTCTTGGGTTGGTAATGGTGAACCAAAAAGTCACTTTCTGTGTCAATTTGGGCCGCCATTTGGGGCCCTTCATCATAATAGCGATTGACATTTTGTAATGTTAGACCCATACTTTGCATTTTGTGTTGCGGGATTAGCATGCGCTGCACCCATCATGTGAAAACCTAACCTTCATTCATTATGAGATAAGCCATGCCTTGCGAACAACCAAGCGGCAGTTGAGCGAACGATGCGGTGCTCATCTTCGATACGTGTTCGTCCTTCAGAGAACTTCTGCAATTAAACAGTTTGGCGTTGAGTTGTTGATTTGGTTTATTTACGAACGCTCTTTAACATCTCAGGTCATCAGCGTCTCATTCAACTTAGGGAGTGAAATGGCCGACTAATTTTGCTCAGAGGCCTCTTCTTTCAGCCTTGAGGTTCTTTATCGTGTCGTAAATCTACGACACGGGACCCATGGCTCTACTTCCCTTCCGAAGGAAGTCATACTTAGGATTCCATCGATTCTGGCCGGGTTTGAACCCGCGATCTTAGTTTAGAAGGCAAGTATGGCTACCACTACACCACCAGGACCGACTACTTTGGCGTTGACAGGCATTTCTGACTATAGTTGGGAAGCAATTCTTTATGAATATTCTTTGATTTCATAACTTTTGCATACCAAAAAGACACAACGGAGCGCTGCTTGAGGGCTGTGTACTCACTCATAGGCGCCGACATTTTTATAACTGCTGTTTCGCTATGGTAAACATAGATTGCCTCGTGTCGAATGTCACCAATTGCTACCGGACTAATGGTGCCATCTAGGGGCAATAGCCTTAGGTACCTCATTCAAGTTTGTAGTATTCCACAACAAATGACCTTCTCTCGTAATTTGACCACCTTCGTACATGATTTGAACTTTTGAACTTACCGCCATTTCTAGGTTCAGCCATTAGGAGCGCTAGCTCAGTAAATGCCTCTTTGAAATGCATTGAAAATCGTAGATGGTCGTCTCTTAACTAATCTACCGACATAATATAGCAGTATAGCCACGTTGCAAGCTAGTTTACGCTTATAAACGGTGGTTGGGTAAGTTTACTTGCAACACTGGGCAGTTGTGTATTGATACAAGTGTTCAACACAGTGTGTTTGTTTTTCATCTGATTATAATTTGTGTACCGAGTCCTTGTTTACGCTACATGCTCTCCTACAACTAGATGTGCCACCTTTATTTAGAGATGATTCTTGGACAGTGCATTAGTTGTGTATGTTGGTGAACAACAAATTCGACATTTAAGAAGTACATGATTACTCTTGCCTGATTATACTCTATCCTAATCTTCCAATTATATAGTATACTACTGAGGAACTAATGAGACCATAGTTAGATAAATGTCATGAAGGTTCAAACTGAGGCATGTGCTGACAGGCACTACGCTTACGCTGCACAGAGGGGTTTATTTATTTTTTTTTTAAACTAGCTCATGCAGAGTTTCATGTAGGTTATAGGGCTTACCGCAGCCGGTGGCATCGTCGCTTTCTGAACCCGTTCCCTGCCGATCTGACGGCAGTATATATTTATTCATGAATGTGGTTAGACAATTGACTCTGTAGCAACACATGTATGCATAAACGTTATTTTAAACACATCATGTAATTGCCGAATTTAAATAATTGGGGTCAGTACGAAAGTTTTGAAATGAGGAAAAGTGAATGCTGACCCACTTTAAGGGAATGTGGCATGTGGTAGCCTCAGATGACTACCCTCCCCTTCTCTCTTTCTAGAGTGTGAGAGTAAACACCTGCTATCGTGCACAGGCAGCTTGTCGTTACGATGGAGCTTGAGAGAGAGAAGTTTTGCGCTATAATTATTTGTGATTTCAAGAGTATTTTAAGTGAGTCCCAAAGCCTTGAGCGCTTGCAACAGCCTTTTGGGGACTTTGTTCCATCTAGGGCAACAGTTTTCCGCTGGTTTGCGGAATTTAAAAGGGGCCGAACTTCACTGAATGCTGAGGAAAGAGGTGGGTGTCTGGCAACGGCAGTGATTGAGGAAAATATTATTGCGGTGGGGAAAAAAAAATTAATGTTTCGAGAAAACAATCACGTAATATTTATGGACATCGAAGCAGCTTTTCAGGTTTGATCGCCAGCAGTATCATGAATCCTGCTTGATCATCTTCATGTCAGAAAGGTTTCCTCCCGTTGGGTGCCCCACAATTTGACAGAAGCACAAACACGCACCAGCGTCTAATGATATGAAGAAATGCTACAGAGAATCGACTGAGGTAGCTCAAGGGACGTTTCTGATGTCATGACGGGTGACGAAACATGGACTTATCAATTAAACCCGGAGACAGTCGGCAGTTTGGATCTTTCCAAATGACGATCAACCAACGAAAGTGAAGCGTTGGCTATGATTTCTCTGGAGGAACAAAGGACGGTTACTGCTCAGCAATTTACCAAGTATGCCTGCTGAAAGTTTTCGACAAACTCCGAGAACGCCGTCCAAGGACAGGACTGAGGGTGATCCTGATTCACCACAACTCTTCCGCTCAAACGGCTAACATCACAATTCAATTCTTGGAGTCCACAGAGGACGCATGACGCATCCTTCCTGCAGTCCTGACCAGGATCCATAGATTATTTTCTCTTCCTAGTGGTAAAAAATAGCATGCAACGAAAGCGATTTTTCAGCCGTGAATAACATGTGGCTGCATATGAAAATGGACTTTTGACCCTTGAGGAAATTGAGTAGCAGGGCTGCTTTGATAAGTGGTTTTGAGGATGAGAAAGTGTGTAGTGTGCAGTGGGAGTATTTTGAACAGATGCAACAGTCGGAAAGAGTCTATCTACTCCCAATTTGACGTGTCTCTTCGCATTGCCTCTCATATTCAGTACTTACTAAGAAAAATCTAGACGAAATTGGCGCAGATCTTGAACATTCACTTCCAAAATTAACACAAATGTGAATTTCGGATTGTAAAAGAAATAATTAATGAAATCAGAAATGTTAAATGACCAAACTCAATCGTGGCAGTCAGAATGTGTCTCCCCGATACAACGAGCAAGCTTGTACGAGGGCGGTCTGCAAAATTCTGGGCCTACAATGAAGGCCGATGTTCTCCAAGGTCATTATCCCGTCTCTGAAGTGTTTTTCCGGAAGATCTGCAAAATACTCCTCTAATCGCCTCTTGGTTTGATGAAAAACGCCAACCAGCGAAAAGCGTTGGAACTTTGGTAATAAATGGAAGTCAGATAGGGTCATATCTGGGGAGTAGGGTAGATGCTACAACAATTCATACTTCAAATCTCTCAATTTTCTTTGTGATCAGATGCATTGTCTTACCGAACTTTTGGGTTCTTCGGTTATGGTTTTGCCCTTCTGAGGATAATCAATTAGCAAATTTCCCTATAACATCCCAAACGGTTAGTGTCATTACTTTTTCTGCAGATGGAATCTTTTTTCTACTGTTTCGGTTCTGGTGTCATCCATTGATTTAAGTCGACACGCAAAATCGCATCTGTTGCTGTTAAAATGCTCCAGACATGTGCGAAGATTTTCTTATGAATACGTTTTTGATCTGTTCTTAGCAACCAAGACTATCATCTTGTGCAAGGTTTTTGCATGTTTAAAATGTAACTTACACCTTCCTTTGAAATGCCTATAGCCTCAACAATTTCATACACTAATCGGTTATCTAATACCATATCATGTATTTGTTCAATTAATTCCGCTGTTGTTGCAATTTTTGGACATACTTCATCATGTACAACGAACGTTGTCACTGTACAGGTCTCAATTTTATCAATTTTATAGAATACACATAACTACACTGCGTTCCCCGTTACTTCTATCCCAAAGGAAAACAATGTATCACTCCGCGGTGCATGGCTCTGATTGTTTAAGTAGTATTATTAGTACTACAAACAGTTGATGCAACGGATTGTTAGCTCTGGTTACTATTCGCAAATCTCTCTAATAATATTTTGTACGATAACCTTGTCGGCAATTTTCAACTAATTTCCTTGACAGTGTTCTACAATACTAGAGCATATGCTTCCGCCATGGCACCTCTTTCCATTGAAATTGGCTGCACTGTATATAGAAAGGAACATATGCGTAAATTACTAACAATTAAAATGCATAATAAGATATTCATAACAAATGGTATCTCTCAAGATTATTACAGTATTCACCAATATGGTTTTCTCAAAGAAAGCTAGCCCTAATATGAGTTTAAACTATAATTTCCTTTAGGACCAACTGTGCCTAGCATTAAGGTTATAAGTGATCTTAGAGATAATGGGAAAAGAGCTGCACCATATGATTATAAAAGGGTCAATCGAGAAGTCGCTCCGAAGCCATTGTGTAGCTGAGATTTCGGTAGAGAACCGAAAGTGCGTGGTAACACTGACCGTACGCCGAGCGTATTGTGTTCATTTAGCCACGAAAGCAAGCACACACTTAAAAGTTCAAACGTTAGCAACAATAGGCGAATTACCTGGTAAATACCGGTTTCGAAGGAATGTTAGAAATATAGAATACATACTTTCTCTTTTACGGTTACACATTATTACGGTGCGGAGGAACTTATCGGTGACCCGTTAGAAGTAACAGTGAACAGATAATACTCTGATTTAGAAAGCTGTATTAATACATTATTTGAAACAAGAACTAAATATTTTTACTTAATGGTTAAGACATAATTATGCACCAACATAAAATATAATAATTACTTTAAACTATCAGAAAGACGTAATATACGTAACACTAAGTTAAAGTTGTCACATTTATTGGTAGCACCTTAGTAGAACTCCTTATGGAATATTGTAATTGTTTTTAATATGCTTCAAGGAGCGTATTAAAACTTACTGTTATGACATTCAAAAGAAAATGAGGCATCCGGTACTTAGTCTCGATAATCGGTGGGATAATACAAGGGATCTTGTCTTCCTATCTATTGTTAATTATTGCCTATACAGCTTCAATAAGCTCCATCTGTCAAACTCGAGCGCGCCATTTGTGTCATGAATAACGCAGCGCGCTTGAAAGCGGATCGCTTGCATAGGTGTACAAAGTTGCTCATTCAACCCTGAAATTGCCTGATACCATTCAGTGCGGCATCGAGCGCCCAGATAGCAAACTAAGCATAGACTGCGGTACTTGGAACTTCGGAGACACCTGATTGATTTGATTTGGTTTATTTATGGACGCTCTTTAACATCTCAGATCATCAGCGTCCCACTCAATTCAGGGCATGAAACGGCGGACAAATTTTGCTCAGAGGCCTCTTTTTGTAGGCTTGAGGTTCTTTTTCGTGCCGCAAATGTACGGCTCGAGACCCACGGCTTTACTTCCCTTCCGAAGGAAGCCATACTTAGGATTGTTACACCCGAAAAAATCCATCGATCTTGGCCGGGTTTGAACCCACGACCTTGGGTTTAGGAGGCAAGTATGGTTACCACTACACCACGAGGACCGACTGAGAGGGACACCTGATGCCTGATAAAAGTTATCCCGTTATTATTATTATTATTATTATTATTATTATTATTATTATTATTATTATTATTATTATTATTATTATTATTATGTTTCAGGCCATATAGGGACCATGTAAGGTAACCCAGAGTTTATTTTCATTTTTTCCCTCACTTTCTTTCTGACCTTTCAACAATTCTTCATTCTGTCACTAATGGGTTTTCCTTCGCTCTTCTGCTGGGTGATTTTTCCTTCGCGGAACCGCACCACAGGAATTTGGCCGCGTGGATCGAGTTATATAGTTCCCGTCTCGTTCTTACGCTTGAAATCTGGCCGGAAAGCCGGAGGGGAGTTTAACTCTAGGAACGTAGAACGTGTTTTTATGTGTTGTGTGACAGTGTATTCACTAGGCGAGTGCGTAATACAGTGTATTAATTACAATTCAAGTTTTCAGGTGCGTACAGAATCGGCTCCTGATGTACAGAGATCGTTTCAAGAGATATTTCCTGACATTCAATTTCAAGTCGAAGTTCAAATCACAGATTGATAAATTTGGTGTAACGGGAAGTATTATTGATAAAATGAGAGCATAGCCACGCACAGCACTCACAGAAGAAACGTTAGATAACAATGGATACGCTCTTGAACGTTCTCCCAAAATATCCCTTCGACTTATTTCTCATCAAATGGGGACTTCCCATGCCTCTGTTCGAACGGCTATAAAATACTGAAATTAAAGCTATATAAAATTACTGTAATGGAAGAACTTAAACCGGTTGACCCTGCATCCATGATTAGGTTTGTAAACGGGTTTTGAATAGTGTGTATAACGGAGAAATTGACAGTAATCTAGTTTTATTTATGGACGAATGTTGGTTCCAACTAAGTGGGTATGTTAATGCACCAAACAACGGATACCGGAGTTCAGAAAAACCTAACGTGCTTCACGAGGAACCGCTGTATGATCATTAGCGGCGAGAGAGTAATAGACTCTATTTCGCTAATTTTAATTTTTTTAAGAAAGAATTAGCAGTGATAGGTGTGTGGAGAATATTTCGCAACCTCTTTTCCGTGAATTAACTGTGAAGAAACCAAGTACGCGACTTTTCAACAGGACTCTGCAATGGCACAAGCAGCCCATGTCTCCTTGCATGCAATTCATGAAATATTCTACGATAGTCATCACTAACAATATACGGCTCTCTCGGTACCCCGATTTAACGCCTTGTAATTTTTATATCTGGGGGACATGAAAGTAAAAAGTGTACAAGACAAGTCCACACACATTAGATGAACTGAAAAATAACATTCGTGAGCAAAATTTTCTATTTCTGGGAGAAAACTGCAGAGAGTAATGGTTAATGTCATAAATTGGCGCTAGAAGTGTATAGAAAATGGAGGCAGTTCCTGCATCTTCTTGCTTGATAATTTTAAGTATACCTTTTATGTAAGCGAGTATAAGCGTTAGTAATAACTTATGCAACAGTCATAGGTACGGACTTTCTGACTTCCGTTTAAAGCGGTACCAGCTCGAACCCACCTACCGCTCGTTATCCTTGGAACGGTCCCTCAAAGAAAAATCACCCCATTACCTTTCCTTTACCTGGAAACCTTTGAAATTTTGCACGGACCTTCACTTCGCTTTGTTCCGTGTTAGCCCATCTCGTTATCTTTCCTTATCACTTGTATCCCTGGTTGCCATTCTTAATCGTACATTGCATATGCTGTAAAATTCGTTTTGTGAGTCTGCTAATATCGTGGCAGGAATTTTTTTTTTTTCTCTCTGATCGTATTTGATATCCTTTCACTTTCATTTCTTACAGACGTGTTCATTCTTCCTGTTTCTAAACTCCCCCTTCTCTGTTTTCGTAGGTCCCAAAATATTCTTCAGAGTCTTACTTTCTCTGTCTCTTTTATTTCTGGAGAGCACACGCCTGTAGCATAGAGATATTCTTGTTTAATATGGCGCTGTAGTGTCTGAGATTATTTTGAGATATTTTCCTTAATATAGTACTCCAGTTATTTAATTTGGTCAGCTTTCTCTATTTTTCGTTACTTCGTTATTAACATTTTAGACGAGTCTTTCTGGGCCATTTCTTTCAGGAGATCAATGCTTTCTCTTCCTGAGTAGCATTTTGAAAATATTTCATTAGCGAAGGCCAGACAATTTATAACTATCCATCATTATTATTATTATTATTATTATTATTATTATTATTATTATTATTATTATTATCATCATCATTATTATTATTGTTATTATTATTATTATTATTATTATTTTTTCATCATCATCATTATCATTATTATTATTATTATTATTATTATTATTATTATTATTATTTTCATCATCATCATCATTATTATTATCATCATCGTTATTATTATTATTATTATTATTATTATTTTCATCATCCTCATCATCATCATTATTATTATTATTATCATCATCATCATCATCGTCGTCAGTCTGAAGCATAAATTCGTAATGTTTATTTGGTGTGATAAAGTTTTAATTTCAAATTAATAGCATACAGAAATGGTCTAACCAGTAATATGTTCTTCTCCATTATCTATGACTGTCCCAATTCTAATCATAAATAGGAATGGTCGATGTTGTTCACAAGCTATCGATAACGAGCAAACAAAGATGCACGGCTACTCGCTGATTGTTATTTTCTCTTAAAGCGTGCGGTAGCCATACACCGGGGTTTTTTTTAACGTTGCTCATCTAATGCAAATGTCGCACATTGTTGACTTGTTTCAATCATCACATCTGCTAATTCTTGAGTTGACTAACATGGACAATCCTGGATTAAAGAGTTCAGAAGATCTTCATCAAAGTTCGACGGGTCTTCCTGAACATGGCGAATCGCTCGTGTCTTTGAAACGACAGGACCATTTTCTTGCCATACTTTCTCTAATGACATTCTCCCCATATATGGGATAGCTATTTCAAACAACCTTTGCTCCTTTATTAAACTCAAAAGGAAGAATATGTGGAAGTGTTTTTTTTTCTCACTTGACACTCCGTCTTCTTTGGTTCACAAATAGCGCAAACTTTCGTCAAATCTGCAAAATTTAACGCGTATTTACAACACAACGCCCCAAATAACGATAAATAATGTTCTAGCAACGCAGCGTTGTGATGTCAAAGAAAAACGATACTAACCTAAACATCAACCTATTATTATTATTATTATTATTATTATTATTATTATTATTATTATTATTATTATTATTATTATTATTATTATTATTATTTTTATTTAGAATGGAGATTTTTTTTTTGAAAATTGGGAGTAAGTCATATGATTTGATTTTAAAGTATTAAAATATTAGGCATATTAAGTATAAAAGTGGATTGTTATTAAAATAAGCATCGAATTTAACAATTAAATAAATGATAACAATAATTAACTTCAAGGATTTTCAAATTTCAAAATAAAATTATAGACACATAAGTCTGAATGGTATAAACTCTGATATTGTTTGATTAGATTAATTTTGTAATAACGATCCTATTGTCACGCAAATAATAGGACCATTATCAAGAGATATATAATTTCCTAATTTGGTTTTTCATATTCATTGTTATAGAAAACTCTGAACTCTTGAAACTAAGTGGCAAAGGAGTTCAGCACTCATAAACTCGTGGAGTTGTCTGTAAGGTTTTGTCAGCAGAGTCTATCAACCTGTCATTAAAGATCTGAACTAAGGTCATTCTCTTCTACAGCATACAGAGTTATTTAAATTTATTTTAATTGTTGAATGTAATAATATTTGTACATCCTTGATGATTTGTATAGATAACACATTGCCACTTTCTTCATTTACTGAAGATCTTATCTTAGGTATTTATGTTCCCCTCCCCACATCGATTAATCGATTCGTTTTTGTTTTCTACTTATTCCTTTTAAAAGCATAGTCGTTATAAGTAATATTACAATCAATAAACTAACAACAACGAAGGTGTAACATTTTAGTAGCTGATATTAGTTCGCTTGTACCTAAGTAAATTGGTGCCAGCATTGGATCGTCGCTTCAAGACATAACATTTAAAAAGAAAAATGGTATATAATTTGTATTAGAGGAAATTAAATAACGAAATTGATGAAAGAGCTCTATCAAATAATATTAAATTTGAATGAGAAAATTTAAAATACATAATACTTCAAGCGACCGATGAAGCATTAAATAAAAGGTAAGAAAAATAAAAACAATAAACAGACGACTGATTAGAATAATAATAATAATTATTATAATTATTATTATTATTATTATTATTTATTTTGCCTGGCAGTGTTAAGGTTATAAGGCCTTCACTTGCACTCAAGTCGGTCCTGGTAACCATACTTGCTTCCTAAACTCAACATTTCGGGTTCAAACCCGGCGAGGATCGATGGATTTTTTCGGGCGTAAAAATCGTAAGTATGGATGGCTTCCTTCGGAAGGAAGTAAAGCCTGGGTCCTGTGTCGTACATTTACGGCATATAAAAGAACCCCAAGCCTGAAAGAATTGACTCTGAGCAACATTTGTCGGCCGTTTCATATTTTGATTTGAATGGGAGGCTGATGACCTGAGATGTTAAAGGACGTCCGTAAATAAACCAAATCAACAATATACACTTGCACTTAAACCGGTGAAAACGACGTATAAAACAATATTAACAAAACATATATATATATATATATACACACGAGGTACGTCCAGAAAGTAAGTTCCGTTTCAATTTATCTCCGCTGCAGCGCTGCGATCGCAGTTTCGCACATGCGCGGTAGACGCTCTGTATCAAGGAGAAGAAACGTGCACCATTTTGAGATCGCTCTCAGTCACGTACGCTTTGTTGTGCTTGTTTACAATGTCGGTGTTGATTGAAAATCCCGCCGCTTGTGAAATCAGATCTGTGATTCGTTTTCTGAATGCTAGGAAAGTGAAACCAATTGAAATTTATTGGCAAATTTGCGAAGTTTACGGACAAAATGCGATGAGTGATTCAATGGTGAGAAGATGGGTCCGACAGTTCAATGAAGGACGTAGTGAAGTGCACGATGAAGAACGAAGTGGGCGTCCATCTTTGGTTACAGAAGAACTGGTTCACGCGATTGATGACAAGATCCAGGAAAACCGCACGTTTACAATTAGTGCTCTCGCTATGGAATTTCCCCAAATCTCACGATCACTAATTCATGAAATTGTTACCGAAAAACTGAAATTTCGTAAACTTTGCTCACGTTGGGTACCAAAGATTCTTACTGAGCAACACCAAACGGATGGGTAGTGCACTTCAGTTTTTGACCCGTTATGATGAAGGCGGCGAAGAATTTCTGACACAGATAGTCACAGGAGATGAAACTTGGGTTTCTTACGACACCCTTGAAAGTAAGCGGAAATCAATGGAATGCAGGCACACTTCATCCCCAGCAAAGGTTAAGCCGAAACAAATCTTGACACCTCGAAAAATGATGTGCACAGTGTTCTGGGACTGGAAAGGCATCTCTGAAAGAAAATGTTTCCAACTGGTTGAAGACACAGGCGGCAATCTTCTATGAAGAAGGTATACAAAAACTTGTGCCACGCTATGACAAATGCCTGCAAAATTTCGGCAGTTATGTGGAAAAGTAGTTTAAGAGTTGTAGAATTTTGTGCAATAAATAATTTTTCTGTATCTGTACACAATTTAATTTTATTACCAAACGGAACTTACTTTCTGGACGTACCTCGTATATATATATACACACACATTTAGAAAAGTTATTGAGTATCCATGAGCATTGTTTATAATTTTAGGGCCGATAAGGATTATTAAATTGGATTTTTGCTTATAAATCGAAGTTATGCAACCCAGGATTCGGCCCTCACCTTTATACTCATAACGCTCAGCAATACTGCCCAACCGACAATTGACTCGTACATAATTCATTCTTTGTATCTTCCAGCATTAAGTTCAAAATAATTTCTGACATTTCTAGTTCTTCTTTAATTTCGTTCAGTAACAGAGGGGGGAGTACATTTTACAGGCAGTAACGTTGATGTCATCCCTCTCTGAGGGTATTAGTTCTCTACTCTTGCAGAATGACATTACATTAATTACAGAAATGGGATGTACGGACAAATAACTCGTCCTCTACCCATTCCTGATCGTCCTCGAATGTAAGTTATATCAAAGTAATCTGCAATTTCTAATAACAGTTCTGAAATATCTTTATGCAGCTGGACATATGGTAAAGGTGCATCTGCTACTGGAACGAAGGCCAGACTTAGCAGCTGATGTTACTCCATTCCTATATCTCCTATCGTTTGCATTGTTATATACAGCTTGCAAACCTCTGGCCTGTTACAATTTAACGGACACGTACAACCTTTCTTTAAGCTTCCCAAACTTGCATAGTATAGGTATGAATGAATTTTTAATGAGAAACAGTGTTCATGAAAGCCCCAATAAGAATTTATTCGTTCAAAAACAAAAATATAGATGTTGCTCTTCCACCTCCTAACCACCAATTGCTTTATCGAACTCATTCTTTTGTTTTGAATCTTGAAAAATCGCAATCTGTTATCAACATGTAATCATATACTTCTTTTTTTATGTTTTATCATCTTTTGAGGCTACAATTACGCGCTAAGGAAAATTAGAGGCCTATAGAATCCGGGTGTGCATGTGTTTGCTAGAAGAAAAGTAGAAGCTTAGCAACATTTACAAGAAATCATCAGTTTTACCGCTCTTATTTTAACAATAAATAATCAAATACTGAATACCAAGCAGTTCAATTCTGCATTGAATAAATAAAAAAGAATGTGAAAAAAGAAATGTTTATAATGAGATTTTAGAACAATTTAATATTTCAAAATTTCTGCAAGATTCCACATACTACGAAATTGCTTAAAAATGAGATACGCAGAAATCCTCCTAACTGGAATTGCAAATTGCACATTCCCCTCGTAGCAGGCAAGATTACGTTTTGCAATTAAGCATATAACACGCAAGTCCAGTAAAACTTGAATAACTCTATGATACCAGTTCTTTATCTTCAGTAACTACATAAGCAATATATTGTACTTTTCTTAAAAAAATTAGTATTGATATCTATGCATAATTTACATTATAAACAGAGAAAATAAATGTAATGCTCTACAGCTATCCTGGGTCAGCATAGTAGGCTCCATTTGAATATCTAAGACTAAAACGAAACCAGCCTCATTACCAAGGGAACTTCTTACCTATGTCTGTCACTGCGACAACTCAGAAGACTGTGCTTTGTCCCCTAAGGGAAGCATTAATCCTTAAGCGTTTAAGAAAAAACATGTACTGACCAATAACATTAACTGGTAAGTGACTCATGTGATAGTATCTAGAAAGACGAACACTCAAATATCAATAGGCAAGGTGTTTATTGCGGCATCGGTACAATCTATACACACAGTTAATTTTTGAGTGACATGGTTGGAATTTGTAGCAGAAAATTTTGAAAAATTTAAATCAGTAATAAACAAACTAAATGAGAATGACGTTTCTTCAATTTAAATTCTTTAGACAGTTCATTAAAATTAATTATCTTACATATCTGCAAATTTGATTTTTTTTTCAAACTATAAAGAAGCGAAATATCAACCGACTTGTTGTCCGAGACAGTTAATGAGATGCGTAGCATTGAGAAAAAAATCCATTCACTCAACGCTGCAAAATACAATCTATTAAACAGAAATGTATAAGTGTGTATGAAAAAAGTCTGGATTATGTACTATGTGTAAGTTTGATAAAGTTTTGAAAGCGCTGGAAAACATTGGCGAAATTGAAACTTTGTGTCGATTCCTTTGATGAAAGATGCAAGTTTATCTTCATGTGACGTTAAACGTATTTCTTCCGGTATTGTGTTTGTTCCAAGACAATCGATTCATGTTTATGATGGAAAACATTTTTGTTCAGTGCAAAGGCGAACTATTTTAGCCCCACTGTCTCAACAGGATTGGTAAGTGATTCTTTATAATTGTAATAGCCTATATGTTAAATTTTTTTAAGATTGAAGAATTTAAGATCTTTACCTCATGAATTGACACCTGAACACCCCGACGCAGAGTAACTACTCTGTCGTTTACCGCAGATACCATGGATTTATCGGGAGAATTGTCACGTGTAAGGAAAAATTAATATATTACCGTAACACTGAGGCCTCGAAACAGTGACTCGATCCCTGTCAGCTTGCAAAAGTCATCGCTAAACGAAAACGTTCCGACTCCAAAGTACTTTCATGTGTGTTGTGGAATTTTGAAAACGTGATTCATTGTGAGTGTTCCAAAAGGCGGATCTTAATTCTCAGTAACT
Source organism: Metallyticus violacea (assembly GCA_030762175.1). NCBI lineage: Eukaryota > Metazoa > Arthropoda > Insecta > Mantodea > Metallyticidae > Metallyticus > Metallyticus violacea. The sequence continues at coordinate 52,069,512 of CM060830.1, forward strand.
GGAACGAATTCATGAAGTTTCGGGACAGAGATATCCATCATTTGTTAATCGAAATGGAGCTCACTTGCAGCAGAACAGTAGAAAACCCCATAGCGCTCAAACTGCCATGTACCATTTCCTGCGCGGAAGAAATTTCGAAAACATTGCAGTCGTGGAAAAGGGTATCACGGAATTCTTCGCATCAAAATCCGTCCCATGATAACAATTCTTGCTTACTCGAAACTATAAAATCTAATGAACTGTACTATGAAGGTTAATTTCATTTCTTGCCAAAACACATTTCAAGCGAACTTTTCCTTAAATAACGACATTACTTATGATACAGTATCTAACTCTGCGCATTTGTTTCAAGTTTCGGCAATTACAATTAAAATAAGTACGCACCTTAAATTTTTAAGCAGTTTCCGTGGAAAACATGTTTCTCTGTACCCTGTCTGAAAGTTTTGCTGTTGTTTAGTTAGACAAGGAAGACGTAATAAAGAATATGACGACTTTGGGGGTGAAAAGACAGGCCGATAACCTCTTGAAGGGAGATCTTAAAGGCTCCATGCAACACGTGAGAGATATGGGTGACATGCAAGAAGTCACGTAAGCCATCTGACCAATAATGTAGCAGAAAAGAATCTAAGGGAAACAGATTACCCAATAGAAATGCAAAGATGGGAGAAAACCTTCTAGATTTTTCTAAAAACATATTTCAAAGATTGAGGATAGCTTTGTGAGACCGGAAGACTAGCATGTTTATTTAGTTTTGCAATTTTGCGATCCGCAGTCAGGTTAGTTGGAAGGGCAGTCAAGCTGAAGAGTATTCATTTGGTTGGAAGAAGAGGCATTCTCCGGTAAATTCTCACTTTAGCTCAAGTTACGTCTGTGCCGAGAGAATTCAGTCTAATTATCAATTTAGTTCAGTTCAGTACAGTAAAGAGTATCGTTAGTGAAAAATTATCAGTGAGGGGTAGACAGTTGAATCTCAGAATTAGTTGAATATATTGGAGTTTAGGATCAGAGTGTTAGAGTTATTAACGTCAGAGTGATTGCCATAGTTAGGCAAGGGGCACATGTTCTCCAGGAAATAACGATTTCACATTTTTAGGTGGAATAGACTATGACATAAATATAGACTATAAATTGTGTATCATCTCCCATAACGAGAAATTTTATTAATCTCCAAGACTTCTTCCCCTATGGTCACAGGACCATAAAAGTATCCAGCAGCAGAGTCGCAACAGCGTGGCAAAAATATAAGTCAACGGAAAATATCATCGGAGAGGAGAAGAAGAAAATTACCCTGAGATTCCAATTATTAATAAAAACAATCAAATTAAATGCTTTTCCAGTCTTCCCTACATTACCATCAAATACCTTGCAGAGAGTGTGGTGCGTTGCATGCCAGAAGACTCCCGCAATGCAAAGAAGCGTTGGGATTGAATGCTCAGTTAATACGAAACTCTTCTGATAAAAATTATCATACAGGCCAAGTATCTACAAGTACACCCCCCAGCAATGTGTATCTCTAACAACGGAGGCACCAAGAGCTTGCATGAAGGTAATCGAGAACTGAACCAATGGATAACGGTCACATATAGCACAACAAAGGGAAGGGTTTTCATTTTTCCGTAACCTGTCCCATGCTGTTCCATACAAGAGGCTAAATGCCCGGTTGGCATGGCTTTTGGCGGCATTTTCGCATCTCTTGTGTTAATATTGAATGGATATCGACAACCTATGAAATAGAGGACGATATTATCCCTGCAGCGAGCTACATCAACATCTAATGGTACCATCACCGCTATGCCCCTTGATTCACTTCAGCACAGCTAATTGAATGCTCAGGAAGAGATGTTATCTGGTGCTGGCTGCCAGCAACTCGGACAATGGGCGGGGAGCAGGGGATCCATATATTGCGTTTGAACACTCCTCTTTCGAGTAACCCTTGCCGGGATAATAATGAAAGATTTTTTTACCTGCAGTTTCCCTGTTGGAGAGAACAAGTGCCAGGGAATTGGTGCAGAAGCTAAATAGATATTTATATGCGGAATAATAATGTTTATATTTTATGTATGCTGGCTAGCTTAGAGCTGGAATTAGATAGGAAATATTCGAGGTCATGCCCGGGACTAAATCCACGGTTCTTTGACTTAGCTTGCCGGTGCTTTAACCAGGGTGATTGGAGTATAGAGACTCAGATAAGAGAGTTCGTGGTTGTGGACAGAAGAGTACGGTAGATCATATGGTTAGAGCGTAGGCATGGTAAACAAAAGATCCATGGATCTAGTCTGGCATGACTTGAAGTTTTTCTGTCTAATTTAAATTCCAAATTCAATTTGATTTCAGTTTATTGATGCAAATATTAATAGGTAATACAACCTCAGTAAACCTGAGTGAGCAACAGCATGTGTGAGGGGTAATTAAACTATTAAGAAATGATAGTTGCAATGAGCAAGCATTAGGCTGGTATTCTTAAACTGTTAAGCACATATCGTCGTTATTTTTTTATGAAATCTCTTATGGTATAAAAACGAAAGTTTTCAGGGGAATAAAACGACTTTACTGTCAATATATTTCAGTATTCTTGAATGTGCTGATGAATCAATTCGTAAATAGCAAAATTATACGCTATCAGTTTAATTTTTATTAAAATATTACTAGTTTTATTGATTTTTTCTTAATGTTACATAGGAAGTATTAAACTGCTGCTTTGGAATACGTAGGAGCTTTTGTTGTGTGCTGGTAAACACTTGTTTCAGTAAAACTGTGAATAGATTACTGTATTACTGTGCAAACATCACAATATTATTGATTATTACTTACATATAAATTTATTTACCAATTATAAATTTGTATCACTAATTTTCAAATGTGATTAAATACAGACTACTTTTATGATAAGGAACTCAAAATTATATCAAGGCTACAAATTATTATGATTTTGTTTATTGTGCAATTTCTTGTGATATTAATTACTTTAAATTCCTTTAATTTAATTCAAACGTAATTATTTAATTTGACAATAGCATTTTCAGTGCAGACATGTTTTCTAATTTATTACAAAATAATACCTTGTGCCTTTCAATACTGTTTTAAACCACATGTTTAAATAGTTGTGTTATATTGTTATGTTTTGTGTATGACATAGGAATATAACACAACTAACTCTTCAGACAACTAATATCTCCAAATTGGTATTCCTATGTCATACACAAAACATAACAATATAACACAACTATTTAAACACAATATTAAAAGGAAGAAAATATACCATAGAGTTATGTTGCACCACAGAACTATTAAAATAATATTTTTGGTCATTCATAAGCTTCTAACCTCTCAATGTTGTCTTTTGTCTGACTTCATTTCTGTAGATGTTTGTATTTCGACTCTGCAAATAGCCACTTGTTGACTGTACAAAGCTCGTGCTTCAAAGATAACACCAGTTGTAGACCTCATCCTCTTTTGCAGTAGTGGTTCATATTCAGCAGCATGTTTAAGTTTGCACCGTTTGGGAGACATGTTATAGTCCGTATGTCACAAACAACAGGGTACCCAAGTTTCTTTCCAGGCTAGATTTGAAGACATCTTATCATAGTTTTTTTAAAAAAAATGTATAGTCGCTTACATTAACTGTGTTTAGTTGTGATGGTCTGACTCGTTGCATGAGAGCTACAAGGTCCAAATACTGCGGAATTAAAAGGGAATTTGGAGCTCATAGTGAAATACTAGAATATAAAATTAGGGTGGTGAAATATTGACTGAAAATTATTCTGGGAGATCAATTTTAGAGCAAAGGAACAGGGAACAGGGAACAGCTTAGATTGGAAGGAAATAAAGACATGGGCCTTCAAAGTGAGAAAGGGGTAGAAACCATTAGGTTGGGAAACACTTGGAGAGCATGCCAAGGTAACAGGAGAACTGCATGGAGGAAGATCAGGAACCAACCACTTAAAGGGTATAAACAGGCAGATTACAATCACGCGGTGTGAAAACTGGTTAAAATCTGGATGGAGAATGGAGCTGTATATCAGAACATGGGCCAGACTCATTAAACAGAGACTCGCGTGGTTCATGCTTGGAGCATGGCGGCAGATCAGAAGCTCAGGTGAAAATGGACTGAGACTTTGCGCTTTATGTCCAGAGGAAGAATCATGTTCGCACATCCTAGCGAACTGTAGCAACACTGAGGTGTAGAGAAAAAAGTATCTGCTGCTTTCCTTTACTGTCTCTAACAGTGGGTAAAGGGCATCTGGGTCTTGTTTCACAAAAGTGTGGTCTAATACATTACAAGTGTACGAACTGGTAACTGGTTTCTGTCCCACAAAGATTTCTGCTACACTTGTGCTTTAGTACTCCACACTTTTAAATGTACAAGTGAATTTTCGTAGTTCTGTTTCACGAAAGTATTAGTATTAGTGGGGCACTGGTAGTTTGTATAAATTTCTCTACAAGTGTGGGAACTTTGGTATAACTTCAAATACTAGCACAACATTTATCTTTTTTATGATTTTCGGAGCCAGTTGACCCAAATGGGCTAAATATTAGAGAAAGTGGTGATAATGATGAGTAGGAATATGTATAAAGAAAGAATAAGCAAGTATTTGTTGATAAAGTTAGGTTAAGTGGAAACAACGTACGGTTTATGATTGATATCAACGTTTCCTGTTCTAAATGCATATTTCAAATCAGCGACTTAGTTCATGTATTTTTAAGGTTATTGCTACATGCCACGAAAATAATCTCTTTTCATTCTTCATTCTCTTTTAAAATAACCTCTTTTGGCACAATTTCCTATTTTTTGTTTTGTTTATGAGAACTTGTTTGTCAAGCAATATAAAACAAACATAAATATAAAGGATCAAATGGACTAATAAAATGAGCCGAGAGAAATCGGAAAGCGGGATTGTTCTACCATCTCTCGACGACTGAAATTGATGTTTCTAAATGTAGCCTTAGAGGACCGTCGTCTCAAGTGGATTATTACGCTTGAATATCGATAAATGTATAATGAAGTATTTAAATTATCATTATGTCTGAGAAAAAAAAAAAAACAAGATCCATTTTGCAGAAACGATAATGATCCGCTCAGTGCATTAAAAATCTCTAAGGAGTGGATATATTCTAATTCAAGGTATGATGACGTATGGCAAACAGCTGTTCCCACATCTTGCTTTTATATGACCTCCACATGACGTTACTTGTAACTTTTTACTAGTGTAGGGTTTCTTTCATGGAACGAAAGTTACAAGACTACATTTTACAAGAACCTGCAATAATATACGTATATGTATTTGACCATACTTTTGTGAAACAAGGCCCAGGTCTCTGCTGACAGACAAGGATGAGGCAGGTGGACAAACTCATGTGGAAGGTGAGACAGCTCAGGTCTGAAAAGGTTGAAAACCGGGGGAACTAAACTGAAATTAAAAAGCATGTGTAGATGATATTGTGTTTACTTATTCCACTGACAAGGGGAAGGGGTTCCATATTCTGGATATGTACGTGAAGCTATTATTATTATTATTATTATTATTATTATTAATTTAATTATTATTTTATTAAGAATATTACTATTATTATTATTATTATTATTATTATTATTATTATTATTATTATTTTAACAGTTTTAAGTAATGGAGGTATGACTTATTTACTTATTTATTGTATTATATTTATTTAGGTATTTATCTATTTTGTATATTATGATAGGCATGTACCCGTGGACCGTGCTAAGGTTGCAAAGTAATTAGCATGTATGTTAATTTGAATAAAATACATTCATTCATACAAAGTCAGATGGAGAATTTATTAGAGATTTGCAGTATCTCTCCAATGTAAACATGGGTGCTATCTGCCTCCATCAAAGTGTGCCCTTTTTCAAGAAATAGTTGCTGAATTATCAGTAATTTTTTAATAATTTAAGTGCTATATTACTCGATGCACTTAAGAGAACTTTATTGCCATTTTGGTAGGCACAACCATCAGAAATATGTGTAACTTGATTAATTGGTTAATGTGACATTTCCATTCGTCTCATGCCTCATGTCAAACACAGTATGACATCACCATTATTTATTTCGTAGAGAGAAGTTATGTACTTGTAGCTTCTGCTTGCTATATAATTTGGAGGCAAGTAGTTTTGGGCACAACAGAACACTTTGTAGATTTTATTGTAAGAACCACTTTCAGAGGCTTTAGCAATATTCTTGGCTGTTCTAGCATTGTTTTTTTTTTTTTATCAAGAATTGCCTTGTATATACCTTCATTAACAGCACCTATTTTATAGCTACAACACACAACACACTGGTCTTTGCGAGGCATGGCTATACTCTCTGCTTCCTAAATCATATGGATATACTTGTTGATGCAGGTGCAAAGTTTTGCATCGCACATCATAAGCATTGAACAAATGAAGCTCTGACTTAATAGATTTTATTTGAAGAAGCTCAACGATCATGGGTAGAGACCTTAGGAAGCAATTCTAACTTACGCTTGATTCAATCGTTCGGGTTTCTTCCACTTTTTCCCCTCTCCCCCCCTTTCTTCTGAGCTGTGTCCAACTTGTGTTTCTTTTTTGCTAAGTTCTTCATGTACTTTTTCAGGACTTTTGAGATGCTGTTGCTCGTAAGTGTTTACTAAGTGTCTCTCTGTTTTCACCCATCTTTTGCACCTGTCTTTGCCAATATCCAGTTGTAGCTAAAAAAATTTACGAAGCACTTTCACTTTTGCCCTATCTCCAACCTGCAAATTTATATCATTCCTTTTATCTTCTCCTGTGGCACTAAACCTTTGATGTAAGCTCTGTTGTCTCACCTTCAAGGTATTTTCCAAAACTCCTTGACTAGATATGTTCTATCTTCCTCTGTAAGTGGAGCGTAACTTTTTTGATCAATTTTATTAACAATCGAATGATTAAAGTGCAGTCTAATATTTCTGTCTTCTTTTGGGGCATTTAGTGTTGCGTTTTTTTCCTGTTCATTTATACTCTGAGTGTGACAAACCAACACTCGCTTTCAGCGGGAGCTTGAAGTGATATCCTTAAGTAATTTTCTTCAACTGTTATCTGTTCAATTATTTCTTCATGATTTCGGATAAAACTTACCGATTCTTCAACATCACAACTTGGAGTAACACCGTCTGTTTATTCTTTTCCATTTTACTTTGTGCATTAAGAAATTCTTCATCAATACTGGTACAATTATCTCATTTTCAATTTCTAAATCTTCACTAATCGTAGAGTATAGTTCGTAATTAGGATCCAAAATAACCTCTTTTAAACCCTCCGGTGATATACCAGCTATTTCGTTTATCACTGCAACTTCATAAGATTAACTGTATACCAATATGATCTTGTCTGCTGTTCTTTAGTAACATATCTATCATTTTCCTCTCGTGAAGTGCCATTATGCTTGCAAAAAAGTGTAATGAAATCCCTAATCAATTCATCGACTTTGCAGGTTCGCAATGTTCCGGTAACAATGTTCGGTGCCAGTAGATAACATTTTTATTTCCTTTAGAAAATATTAAACAAAATATGATTACTAATTTATACATTACCTCAATTCAGACCGCTTTGTTTCATTAAAATATTGTACAGAAAACACCAACAATATTTACCATGTACATAACCTACCAAAACTTTACAAACTGCATTCAACGGCAGTGCTGCCAATACCATCTATGTGATCTGAAATCTCCTATGGGCATCTCTGACCATTATAATGGGCATTGACTCAAGTTTTCAATAAATCCAGTAAATGTTTTGAGCACATGTGAGGTGTCATGAAAACAACTTTTTTTGAAAACACATAGGATATAATTTTCAATGCGATTCAGCACATCATTTTATTCAAATTGTACAGCTTGAAAAGCAGTATCCAAGGATTCAAAAACCTCATATTCGGCATTTCCTTCACATAGGAGGTTTCATAAAACGAAAAGTTACTTACTGTATCATAAAGTATCTAAGTCAGAAACCAGCAGTCACAAGTTTACATTTGCGAAAAATTCAGATCAACGCATTTTTGTGTTCGTGTCCTTCCAGAACTGTAATTCACGGTTTTGTGCCGCTGGTTTAGTGCTAAACGGAAACATATGCAAAGACGCACATTTTTAACCGCAGACAAATTAGACGAAACTGATACATGTATCTTCAAAGTTCGCAAGCAAAATCACTACCAAGATTAGCCCAAGTTGAGATTTCGGTGTCTTCTACACATACAGCAACAAGTTTTTAAAACTCAAACCTTACAAGTGTAAACGTGTCCATTTTCTATGACAAGGTGATCCCGTAGCACGTGTGCGTTATTGTGAGTGGTTTCTTTCATCAATGGTTGGTTAATTATCCCAAAGCTAATGTTATTTTCAGATTAGGTAATGTGCTTAACATTGGCTATTGGTGTTCTAAAAACTTAAATTGTGTACAAGAAACTCCTATCTATATTTGGACAATTAGAGTTTGGTGTGCGATTAACGTAAGGCGCATAAGTTGCGGCCGGCTGTTGCATGTCTAGTTGCCGAGACGGAAAACCCTTGCGAGCGGTAAGGACATTCTGAAAATGAAATGGAAGCTGTTAAATGTGTCTAAAATAAAAATATGTATTAGTGACTATAGGTAGTTAATATGTTGCAATCTATCATTAAATCACTCAAGTTTAATGTATTTAATTCTGGGTTCTTTATGATTACATGATCACAGAACGTAGTCCAACATTTCTTCCATGTTTGAATTCTGCAGATGTAAAAACTTTGTGTTCATTTAAAGCCAGAAATGACAATCATTGCGTCTAGTTGACACATGTCAATGGGGGTCGATTTTAAAGTGGTTGCGATTTTGTGGGGAAAAAAAAAAAAAAAAAAAAACATTAATAATTTTTGTTTGAAAATTTGCTCAACTTTTAAAACATTGAACTGCGTAAAAATAAAATTTGCTGGAAAGTTCAAGATTCTGATAAATATATTTTTAATTGTGCTTTTGGAAAGGAGAGAGAAACAATATTGAATACAAACAGAGAACATTTATTGCTAATTTTTTCAATAAATATCGGGCATGTATACGCTATCGAAACCCTAGTAATAATTATTGCCGAATGTAAGCATTCCAAAATATTTACTATTGACACTAAAGTTCAAGTTACCGGGTTGGTAGCGGTAAGTACCGACACGGGTGGCCGAGGTCGTTAAGGCGCAGACTCATGAGCGGGAGGTCTGGGATTCGAATCCCACCAGGAGATTCCTCCCTGACTGATGTTTTTACCAGTTTTTCCTCAGATCTCATATCTGGCAAATGCCAGGAAGTTACCCTAAACTTAGGCCTGGAACGCTTCCTTCCTTAAAAAAAAATCCTTTCCCAAATTATCATTTCATCTCAAGTATCATGAGTGTTCACCGCCTGTGGTGCCTCAGTAGTAAAAACGGGCTTTAAATACTGTTAAAAAATTAAGTTCATGAAATCTGGACACTTTGGTACAGGATACTCTTCACTGTGTGGTACAGGTCTCATTGCAGATGCCAAATTGGGATAATTAACTGTATATTTTGTTTTGGGTGTGATTACTTTAATGTTAACTAAGCAGAAATAGCAATCATTTGAACGATCCTTCTGTTCCCTTTAAATCATAGGAATTGCAAATGACGTATTATTTCTACCATTTTTTCAACCAGTGAGAAGCCTAACACATTGAAACACAGCATATATTTGGACTCAGTATTTATCAAAATCACCAGTTTGATACTCAAAATAAAGTCATAACACTTTTTCACAAGAGGTGAAAATGTCGCCATTAAGACTTGAAAATTAGTCTCCACACACACGTAGCAGAAATTCTTTGGATGATTTAAACACTTTCTTAGGGTATCGAAACGTTTGTAAAACTAATAAAACGCAATAAAGACAATGAAACAGTATCTGCTAACTACAGTATCTATACTGACTGTCTGCATACTATAACAACGCAATATTTAGAACTTGTTTGAACACGAATGAGCTTCCACAGAGACAAAACGAGTTACAACATGAATCAGTCTCCAGTGTTACAATCTGATTCTACATCAAATTGCCACTTATGTAATTTACAGAGATTATAACCGAATGAATGAATAGTGTTTAACGCCCGTTTTTGCTACAGAGGCACCATAGGCGATGGACACTGATGATACATGAGATGAAATGATATTATGATAATTAGGAAAGGATTTATTTTTTTATGGAAGGAATCGTTCCAGACCTAAGTATAGGGTACCTCCCCGGTATTTGCCATTTATGAGGACTGAGGAAAACCTGGAAAAAACCTCAATCAGGAAGGACAGTCATGGTGGTATTCGAACCCAGACCTCCCGCTCACCAGTCCGAGACTTAACGACCTCGGCCACCCGTGGCGGTGATTATAACCGAGAAAGCCTAATATGCAGAAGTATATTATAAAAAGTCTATCACACACACACACACACACACACACACACACACACACACACACACACACACAAAACTATGTCTGATGGAATTCTGATCTCATATTTGATTTCAGCATAAAAAAAAAAAAATACACTGGAGCCAGTATTCAGTTTTCTTGCAAAAGAAAAATGTGTCAACCAATGTTATATTTAAGTACAGTAAATATTGTTTCCACAAAGCGTATAATGAGATTCCATTTTGTTATTTGAACATTTAAGAAAAATTTTTGTGTTCATTAGACAGTTTTTATAAAGTTGCGCTCTTAAAATACAGAACGATGTAACTAAGGTCAAAATATATATTAATGGCAAAAACTAATTTTATGAAAAAGATGGGCTCTTTATAAAAGTATCGATTCAGTTGTTAATTGTATTGAGATAGTAATAAATAAAGAATTGATGGATCGTTAACTGCGCATGTAGACGCTGTCTGAAGAGCGTGTTATCTGATCTGCCCTAGCTTTAGTCTTAGAGCAGAGAAGCAAACTGGTGTTGTGTTTGCATTGTCTGGTTATCTCTGATAATCGCATACACAAGTTGAATAGTGATGTTGGTACAATGGAGATAGTAGAGATGCTACTAAAGCATTGATATAGCTAATTTGGTGATGAAGGCTGCCTGTCAACCAGAGAAATACGAGGGGCTTTCGAAAATTATTTAATGGGTGTTTTTGTACTTTTTATATGATGCAACACGGTTTAATGTACATGAGATCTCTCAATAAATTTCTCACTAACATCAATGTCATTTTCCTGGTAACTTCAGCAACAGTACCAGCAGTAGTGATGTTGTTGACTTGGTTTATTTATGGACGCTCTTTAACATCTCAGGTCATCAACGTTCCCATTTCGTGAAACGGCCGACAAATTTTGCTCAGAGGCCTCTTCTTTCCGGCATTAAGGAATTCCCTTGCTTGTTACTTCTCACCTCTAATGTTCGTATCAATAATTGGACCTCCACTACATCTATGTATCCGTGAGGATTACATAAAAGTATGGATCCGAACTCATGACGACACAACTGACGCAGAAGGACAATGCACGTGCAACAGTCTGAACTGCACTCCTTCCTCTGGAACAGTTTATACGTAAGTATTTTTTAATAAAGAATTACAGTACTGCCTATAGTTTTACTCAAAAAGCCTACGTGATACTGGTCACATTTAGAATGGCATATGAGGCAGAAATTTTGGGATAAGAGCTAACTAGTTTCAGTAAGAATATTTTTAAAAGAGATTGCGGGCTGGAGAGGGGAACAGTAAATTGCGGGATTAAAAGGAATTCAGGGCTTAGAGTGGGATCATAGAGTGTAAAATCACAGTAGGGAAGTTTTGCCTGCAGTTATTCATGGGAGCTAAATTTTAATTAGGGTGTTTCGCTACCACGGGCAGGGTAATGCTGTTGGGGATCATGGCCAGATAGACATGCAGGACAAATGTTAACGCCAGAGAGTAACGGGTTCTAGCGATATAACCTATGAAAATATACATATGTAACAAAATGAATGCCATATTAAATGAATATCGTGATACAATATGATATATCATGCACATTTGTGAATGCCTGTGACGGCAAGTGTAAAACAAAATGTGCTACAGTGGTGTGCGCATTACATCAATATCATCTGATCACACATGTTACATTCACTATCAATGTTTGTGTCGAAACAGAACTGCATGCGTTACGAATGTTCCCGGTTCCTGAGCAATGTATCCGGCTTTATAAAATGCATATAAAATTAAGAGTTTGAATCTGGATGTCGAAAATTGTGAGTGAGTCAGCCCTTGAAGTTTCGAAAAGTTTTACTCTTTCCATATCTAGTACTGTGAAACAGTAGCTACTGCAATGAGTGATGTATTCTTGGAAGAAATAACGTCCAATGATTGGATGAAACCTGTACACTTTTCAGGCATGTATTCCAAATTTCAATGGACATCGTCAGTAGTTCACTGTTGGACAGATATTTGTAGATGAATGTAACACTTCCAAATGTTAAACACTGGGAGGAAAAAAAAAAAAAAAAAACAGCAGGCAACGGATAAAAAGGTTAGAGTTGGAATTGCAAGAGATGTTTATCTTTTACTTTTCGCAGTTCTTGTTTGGTCAGAGTGACTCACACTTAAGGTGTACCATTCAACCTTCTAGCAAACCAGATAATTTCATTGTGCTGCAATTTAATTAAATTCATAGGTACTAGTTCCAATCGCATTACTAAAATCAGTTCTGTGAAAGAAAGTAGATATGCATTATAAATAGATTTTAAAAGATGTTTTATTAATATTAGCAAAATTGCACTATATCAGCACAGAAAAAAAGTATATGCATCAAAATTGGGACCCTTCTTATCAGCAACGCCGCAATAGTAAGCAAAACCTCTTGTCTTAGTTTTAGCAGTGATTATTGGTTAAACAAAGCAATCTGCGTAGTTTCACAGATCCCATTATACTAGGTTTTTCTTTAAGGGAACCAAAGAGTAAAAATTGAGCAATTTGATCTTTTTATATTTTTGCAACAAAAACATGTCAACCATTCTTTTTATTACCAAAGTTTCAAAGCTCTATGACGCTGGAAACTATATTTAATGACGTCATATTTAAAATGCAGTTTCCTACATAATTATTTTCAATAGTTTCGGAATGTTTAAATTCTGTCTTCTTTTATAAAGTGTATATGAGTAGTTCTTGTCCTGTTTGCTACTAGTAATAAAATTAAGTAACCAAGTTTTTGATTTATTAAATATTTATTAATATAAAATATGCGATGATGAACGACAAGAATATAAAAATTAAATGTTGGATACATACATTATTTTTTTTATCCCCTTCAGAGGAAAAATTACAATTCTAAATTACAGATGTTTTTATAAAGTCAGTGGTATTGTTAAAAATACTCAAACAATGTGCTTCACATGTGTAGATGGAGATACACTTTGAAAAAACATAAGAATTAAAAAATAATTATTAACCTAAAAACTAAATATCCTATTGAATTGTTACGGTCAGAAAAAGATATTTTGGTACTTCAGCCTTATTCAAGGGCTGGCCGTTTGTGCCTATGCTTCCAATGGGAGTACCTCCAGGAGGAAGGAATGAGTGAAGGCAGACATTGGAAAGCGAAGCATGAAATGACGTCAGCGGAACCCTCCTTAGAAGGTTTGCTTCCATACCAGAAACCTTTCCAAAACGCAATCTAGCCTAGTTTGTGGAAAGGTAAGAAAGAAAACATAAGTGACCAGGGGAAAACACGAAAACCTCAAAAAAAAAAAAAAAAAAAAAAAAAAAACTAAGACCGGGAGGGCTGATCCCAAGAGATTTGAACTCTGAACCTGCCGAATGCAGGTCCAAAGCATTCAACCTAATGGTAAGGCTAGTGATAAAGTTATAATTAAATGTCTAGTTTTAGTGAAAATGTAAGCAAACAATCCTAAGAAATATTGTACAAAATAATAGAGAATGTTGAGATGCAGTTAGTGTTGCTCCTTTATTAATTTTTTCCTAATAATAATAATAATTTGAATTTATTATGAAGTTTATTAATAATGGTATTCCATAATAAGTTGAATAAGATTATTGCTTTATCTGCTTTAAGTCAATTAGGAATAATAATAGGAAATTTGTTTTAAGTTTTTTTGATTTAGGTTTTTTTTCATTTATAAATGCATGCTTTATTTAAAGCATTATTATTTATATGTGCGGGAAGTATAGGTAATTTTTCAAGATATTCAATTTATAGGATGCTTGCCTTATTTTATGCCTTTAACATCTTATTTTATGCTTTCTAATTGTGCATTGTGTGGTATGCCTTTTTAGTTGCGTTTCATTCTAGGGATTTAGTTTTAGAGATTGTTGCATTAAGAAATTTAAATATGTTTATTTTTTTTTATTTTTTTTTTACGGAGTTAACTATATGTAGACCTCCCGAACCACCCCATTGTTCATCATGTTTTAAGAGTATGAAAATTTGAAGTTTCCAGCTCGAAAATAGTTGAAAACAGAATTTTTGCGTTGATACGAAACGTTAAATGTAAATGACATCATTTTGGCATACTGTAAACTTGCTAGATTCTCCTGTTGAATATATTCGTAACTGAGCATTTGAAAATCGGTTGAAAATTATTTATTTTTTTTTAGATAAACTCAAAATGATATAAATTCAATTTCTCTTTACAGCTGTGTTGTATTTCATTCGATTAGTGGGAATAGGTTGTAGTTAATTTAATTTTTTTTTCAATCAGATGCCTACACCTGAAACAGGCGATAACATCAATAAATCACTAAAAATGGAATTGTCTTTTAGCCTTGTAATCTATAATCATACGACAAAGGGCCCACGGTGCATTAATTTAGGGACAATCAATATCATCCAATCTCATTTCTAATTCCACAGTTTATAGCATGTACCTGTATTGCTGTTACCAGTAATCATCTAAATGGATGCAGAGTGTGACAGCGACATCGACCGAATCATCGAACATATTCAGCACAATAGATGACTTCACTATGTTCTTGCTACCATATGACTACGAGTAGTATTTTCTGCCTTGCTGTGGATGCATATGTAAGCTTTACTACTGGCAAACTGAAGTGCACAACAAGTACTCTTGGGAATAACCACAAAAATCTTGCAGTCATGTTAAACGCTAGCCCACGTACAGAGAGTACGTTTACTCAACTCAGCTGTCGCCACTCACATCTGCTAGTTCCAATTCTGATGGCGCACTTGCAGTGATCAGGTTCTGGGTTACAATACATGTGCCACAGATTTTCGTTATGGTAATTTCTGTTCAAGACCGGCTATAAATCAGCGGGCATGCTGAAAATTGTTAAATACATCCTCATGACTACACCTTGGCATTTTATTGATAGCATAAGATGTCATAAAGTTCTGATTTGACAAGTATTTTCCAACGATTTTTCAGTCACGGTTCAGATTTTCTTTCCTAAGACTGAGTCCAAGCGCCTTCATATTTTTAAAACAATTTATTATTATAATAATTAGGAAAAAGTATTTTCACGGTCTTCAAACTACAAGCATTAAGTTATTATATATTTATATACATCGAATACTTTTATTTATGGGAATGTATATAAATATTTTTTTGAAGTATTGCAGCTCATAATTAATTCAGAAGTTCACATGCCTCTGCTAGCTCGCCGCGGACACGTGCTAAAGAACCCAAGACACAAAGAAAGGAATTAGAATAGCTGTAATTCGCAGACCAGTTATGATTTGTCAAGCTTTCGTCTTCTGCGACATTCATTCATTCTGGTGCTGAAGCGACTTTGCGCTGGTGTTACTGTGTTGTTCATAGATAGCAAAGCTCCGCAGTTCTCTTAAAATCGGAAATAATGCTGCCAGAATGGATTTCACATAAGTACAAACTTAGTGCATAAGAACTAGATTTAACTATTAGACGTTTTTAAGGAACAAACTACTCTCTTCAAGCGCCAGAGAAAAAGTTTCGGGAGCCGCTTGTTGGACCACACTGTTTTAGGCCATTAATAGCACAGTATTGAGCAGGGAAATTATGCTTTAGCATTTGTTTTAAACGTATTTTAAGTGATCTTGTAGGGATTTAATTTTCATGATTTTATTTTGCGCTCTAGATAAATTCGCCAACATTTGTGAAAAACTGTTATATATTGTACACTTTTTTCCCCGATTCGTGTCTTCCGTTTCACATGGCATATTGTTAGGTTAGACTGGATTCGGTTGTTACGGACCCAAGAAGTAATGTTTTGAGGTAAGGGAAACACAGGGCGGCCAGTATCCCTGACAGTAATATATGGCTTAGACATATATTAGCCTAACATTATTTCCAATCAGAACACCGCGCTGCTCCGAGGATTTAGCGCGCCTCAGAAAACCAAACGTTGGGGAAGAAAATTTCCCATAGGGCAAACTACTGTCACACTGCGTCAGCCCACCTCGCCTTGGCACTTTCGACCCTGTAGCAGAACCAATGTAATGAAATGATGTAAATGAGGGTGGGAAATTTTCTGGAAAATAAAAGATCCATTTCGGCTTTGCCTAAGCCACCAGAAGAAACTAGGACAAAACCCAAGGTCAGATTGGCCGGCCCAAGGGCCTTCCCAATGCAATTTCTACCACCTGAGTGGTACTTGGTCTGCTGCATTGTTAGCATTGGTTGCAAGGAGGAACCGACTCTTCTCCTTTGTTGTTGTTCCGACCAGTCGATGAGTTTTAGAGACAACAATTCTGATCTTCTTGTTTTCAAATGTTCCGTAAAGAACCAAAACGCATTTCATTGTGTTTAGAATTAGAGTTTCCGAAAGGTGTTTTGCATTATTGAAAAATATCTTAATGTAATTTTTAATAGTGATGAGGAAAATTTAGCTACACCTATGAAGAACTGTTAAATAAATTCATATCTACATATTCTGGTAGATGTCATCTCTGGACCTGCAGAGCGAAATTAAAATTAAATGCGGGAAAAGTATCTATATCATGGAGCTAGTCATAAAACTGAGGTCGGAAATAGTATGACTTAAATTGGGATGCTGCGAAGATACAGTCTACAACAAAATAAATGAAATTAGATACTGCTAAGAATACTTAAGGGACAACAAACGACCCTGAGGGCAATTTTATACTGGCACCAATTAAACAACATGCATTATCCAAAATGGTGGGCGGCGGTTGTACAGAGGGAATTGTCAAAAATTGGTTTAAACAATATTTGACAGACAGTTATTGAAAACAGTATAGCATAGTGAGAAAATTTAAAAGACACATATCTGACATAAACCGGCAGGAAATAGAAGCGCGATGCATGCAGACGTCATTTCTGGACCTGCAAAACGAAATTAAAACTAGATGGGGTAAAGAGACCTATGTCATGGAGCTAGGCATGAAACAGAGGTGGGGCATAGCATGGCTTAGACTGGGAGGCTGGAAGGCTGGAAGGCATGTAAGGTTGTTGACGAGGAAGACAGGAGGATTTGTCCATTATGTTAGGAATCGGAAGACTGTGTGCACATTTTGACTAAGTGCGCACAGACAGAAGATGCTAGGATAAAATGTTTTCCAGATTCATTTTTATTTCAGTAGGGGGAGGCTGGCATGTTGGGACTTAGTTGTAAATAAACAAAACTGGCTAAACCTGGGCACTTTCTTAGATGAAATACTAGGTTTAGGGACAAGAAATTTCTATAAACATTGGACATAAATAATACGAAAATTAATATATCAGAATTATTGTATGTATGTCTGTTTCATGTGTGTGCGTGTGTGAGTGCGTTCTTGTTAGTGTTGTTTTCCTTTGTTGGAATAATACATACATACTACTACTACTACTACTACTACTACTACTACTACTATTACTACTACTATTACTACTACTACTACTACTACTACTACTACTACTACTATTACTACTACTACTACTATTACTATTACTATTACTACTATTACTACTACTACTACTACTACTACTACTATTACTACTACTATTACTACTACTACTATTACTACTACTACTACTATTACTACTACTACTATTACTACTACTACTACTACTATTACTACTACTATTACTACTACTATTACTACTACTAATAATAATAATAGTAATAATAATATATATTACTACTACTACTAATAATAATAGTAATAATACATATTACTACTACTACTACTACTATTACTACTATTATTACTACTAGCGTTACTACTATACTACCCCTACCACTACTATTGCTGCTATTACTACTACTACCACTACTACTATTACTGTTAATACTACTATTATTGCTACTATTTCTACTATTACTATAACTGCTATTATTATTATTATTATTATTATTATTATTATTATTATTATTATTATTACTATTACTATTATTACTACTACATATCCTGGCCTATCATGGTCCAAACATACGCAACCCTTCAACAATACTGTACTACATTCTGGTAATTGATAAATCAGTAAGACAATATACAGTAGGTACATATGTTTACTTCACATCCTGCTTTCTGCGTTATTTTGTTTAATACCGGCAATCTTAATTAAAATGTCGAAAAAGATTGTAAGAGATTGGTGTTCAACAATCAGATGCTACAGAATGATGGGAATATCACGATATACAAATACTGGGATAAGATGAATAAATGTATTCATTTAAAATGTATACGTCATTGAAAGTTATTCTAATGGAAAAATTTGCAAATGTTTCTCTGCGCCATAGAATTACTCTGCACGACAAATATTATTCGCAAATTAAAAAAAAAAAAAAGGTTTTCGATAATGCCTAAATAATACTGCTTTGTTTGGAAAATTTACATTATTTTATAAAGCGCATGCGCTTCTTAAGAAATCCTGTGATGTAAGAATGGCATGGGATGTTTGAAGATGTTATTTGGGATCTAATTGAAACTCTCATAACTTGAAAGCAAGGCAAAATCTAAGCTACAAAATATAGCACTGTATAAGTTCACTTCCGTCACATCGCGTGATATAGAGTGCAGCTTTACTTGTGCAAAATTCGCTACAGGCGGCCGACGTCTTTAAGGCACGGACTGGTGGATGGGAGATCTGAGGTTCTGTTCCACCAGGACCGTCCTTTCTGACTGAGGATTTTTCCAGGATTTCTTCACTCCTCATAAATGGCAATTGTCGGGGGAATACCCTAAATTTAGGCCTTGAACTATTCCTTTCTTAAAAAAAAGTATTTCATCTCATGTATCATCATTGTTCACAGCATGTGATCCCTCAGCAATAAAAACGGGCGTGTAAAGTTGTTCAAAAATATTCTCACTGACACATGGTACAATATTTTGCCAGGAAACATGACAACATTTCTCGTAATTTAATGTCAAAATACTGTTCTATTTTTTGAACTAATATATTGCTACATTTTAATGTATTAATGTTATAGTACTTACTCATATGCTGAAATCTAATGACATTCTTTCAATTTAGACACGTTAATACAGTTTTTAAAATTTATAATTTTTCATAGTTCAGTGATGTGGATTTCATATTTCGTCAAAATTTTCTTCATGTTTTTCTGCGCTCTAGCCATGAGATAGTGATGCCTGGAATGAGGGGATGAAACCTAAAATGTAGTAAACATTGATTTTAAATTCCCCCTCAGTAATTTAGGTGAGTGTTTTTGTTTAATTAAATTAGCTTGAAATATATAGCTACTCAGACTGGCAAATCTTGAAATGAAAGCTCTTTCTCACTATGATTTTGATCGTAAACGTACCTTTATGGAAATAAATCACATGTTGTTCTGCTCTGTATACGCTCTATATATGAAATAAATGCGTTGTTTTGTTTTGTGCCTTAATAAAATACCAGACTGTAGGTAAATACTAAAGGTTACTTAAACTATGTAGATTGTTTAGTACAGAATTTATGCTGGCAGTGTTTTTCAGTTCCGGAGGGGGGGGGGGGTTAATGAGATGCCGTAATGATTTAATGTTTCAATTACCACGTTGTTGGCATTTACCTTAAAAGATAAATTACAGCGTTTAATTTAATTTTCGTGTTTAACAGTGTCTGCAGCTAGTAATAAATTGTCATTAATTAAATACTTCGCTGTAACAAGTAACTTTAATGTATAAAGCGCAACGTTAAATGTTTTTGTGAATTCACATGACATTAATAATTGAGGACACATTAGAGGCAATGAACAAGGGAGAAGGTCACGCTAGAGATTTCCAAAGCCTTCGACATAGTGCACATTGATCTTATGATTGGAAAATTAAGAATAATCTGGATGGATTCCTATCTTCGTGGATGTCAAATAATAACCAATGTCCTTCCTGGCGTACCATCATAATGACTGGTTTACCACAAGGCAATACATTGTCGGCATCTGCGAAGGAAATTTCTGTATTTCATCTAGCTTTTCTTTTTTCCACCGCCACGGGTGGCCGAGGTCGTTAAGGCACGGACTCGTGAGCGGGAGGTCTGCGGTTCGAATCCCGCCAGGACCGTCCTCCCTGACTGGGGTTTTTTCCAGGTTTTCCTCAGTCTTCATAACTGGCAAATGCCGGGGAGGTACCTAAACTTAGGCCTGGAACGCTTCCTTCCTTAAAAAAAAAAATATCCTTTCCCAATTTATCATTTCATCTCATGTATCATCAGTGTCCACCGCCTGTGGTGCCTCAGTAGTGAAAACGGGCGTTAAACACTACTCAAAAAAAAAAAAAAAAATCTAGCTTTTCTATCTTAAGAACACGGCAGTTCGATTTGAAGTAGTACATTTCCACCCCACGCAAATCACCCAGGTATTCACCATAATCAGGAGAATATTAAATCAATATTAAAAATTATATGACATAACATTTGTGAACGAAAAGTGAGAAGACAAGTATCTTTCAAGATCTCACAGTTTGGCAAAACAGAATTTTTTGTACGCGGGAAAGACGGGTGAGGATCATAAACGCCTCGATCCTCTCTTTCTTGCAATAACCATGGTGACCTGTAACTAGCTACGTACCGTTAGGCTCTATTATGTAAGGCGTACAAAAGGAACATCGACTGTTGCACCCCTAGGGAAAATATGCTACGCAAATTTCTTTGAAAACAGGAAATGAAAAACAAGTTACGGTACATCTTTTCGCGCAATAGATTGTTACACCCCCACCCCCACCTCTAGCCAGAGACGCGAAAAAATTTACCAATCAGAAGGTTTCGTAACATAAATCGTATCGAACAGCCCATGTGTAGTACAGAAGAATAATTAAAACAATTGAATTAACACCTAGGAAGCGTCCTTATGAACTGACAGACTGTCGCCAAATCAAACCATTAGACTGAGAAGAATTAAGGCAGTTGAAGTTGAAAGTCGAAGAGACGTATCAGTTGGAGGACAGTTTTAGTGTGAAAGTTGGTTGGCAAATTCTAGTTGAATGGTAAGTTACTGTGACAGCGGGAGTAGCAGTTATAGTCAAAGCAGAAGTGATAGTCAAACAGCAGTAAAAGTCAGAGCGTAAGTCGAAGTTCCTTACCAAGAATTAACATTAACATTAACATTAACTTGAATCTCTGAGTGTAAAAGTGTACCAGAAATAAAACTCTTATATGAAACTGACTCGTTTTGTTGACGTTCACATGACAAAGACCTATTCAAATCCCTCGACCCGAGAATTGTATTACATTCCGAAAAGCCGCTAGTGTAAAGTCTCATACAGCCGGAGCAGAAGAAGACCGAGACATCTCAATGCAGTGTCGATCTTCGGATCAGCGCTTGGAGGAAAGAAAAGAGAGGAATACCAGAAAGACTTCCGCAGCTACCATACTCCCCTAAACAAGTCCAACCCGAGAATAATTCATCCAACATACAAATATCTAATAACTAATTACCTTTCATCTCAGTCAATTAATCAAGCACTTATTTCCCACCGTACTTTCTTGTCACTGAGAGATCCTGTCACTCGCAACTTTTTAACAAGTTCGCGAACAGTTTCTCTACCTGGAACACGATAACCAGGACAGTTTTTTTGCTAAACGTCTTATCACTTTTCTGCAAGAATCTGTTTTTACATATGTATCGTACATAAAACCCCGTTCTTCAAGACTATATTTTATGTAGTGACAAAGTACTTAACTTACACACAAAAAAAGCACCGAGTAATGTAAACCACAACTACTCGCTGATAAAGACTTATAGCGATCAGTGATGCTTTCCCCCGTGGTGCGGGATTTTTCCTATGAGGCAGCCCCCCTCATTTTCCGTGCTGTGGAGGGGGTAGCAAGCCTGTTTTCTTACTTGCTGACTGTCGCAGTCGTAGCACAGCTGTTCCCAGGTGTGTGTTGTGTTTCTTAATTCGACAGTATACATAAAGTGTATTATGCCTCGTGTTTTACAACAATACAACGTGTCTTTATGTACGATTCTTATGTGTCAACTCAGTGGTGAAAGAATCATGTTACTTATGTGCATATTAATTCCTTTTTTCAGAGAATTAACCGACATGCATTTTGTTTCAACAGGACTCTGCCACTGCTCACACTGAGAATTATTCCATGAGAGCAATTCACAATGTGTTTCCATAAGACAAGAGTTACCAGTAGGGATTTGTGGCCCCCTCGGTCACCCAATTTAACAGCCTCCGGGGTAAATTAAAAGATGCCATGTACAAGACGAACCCGCACACCGTACAAGAACTCAAAGATAATATTCGTCAGGAAATTGTCCCGATTTCTCAAAATGAACCACAGCGAGTGAGGAATAATTTCTCAAAGAGAGCCAAAAATGTGTGGAGAATGAAGGCGGGCTGTTTCAACATCTCATTTGATAATTTGGTAAGTAATGAGCCTGTTAAATTGAGTTGTGTTTTGTTGTATGGTTTCTTTGTTTTATCCTTTCTCTCATCACCGAAGCCCGGCTGGCCGGCAAACCGCCTGTAACTCAAATAACCTCACTGTACAAATACATTTGTATGGTTTCTTTGTTTTATCCTTTCTCTCATCACCGAAGCCCGGCTGGCCGGCAAACCGCCTGTAACTCAAATAACCTCACTGTACAAATACATTTGCACTCTCGACCAGATAGACTATGATGCTAGAGCTAAAATTTATTTTTGCTTGGACTCAAGTTTTGCTTTGGTCGAAAAAAGAAAATTACTCAAAGTAAGTGTCACACTGTTCTAATGAGCCATAGTAAATCATAATATGCTAAAAGAATTTACCACCTATACTAGTAAACAGCATTATTATTCCGTACAGATTGTAAAGAAGAATGTAGTATTATATGTGAACTGGACCTTGAGTGAAATAAGCAGGCCAATCATATGTGTAAGAATTTTCGATTATCTACTTCCTATGGCGAAGAACTTCTATAGCTCGAATTTTCGATATCTCGAAGTAAGTTTTATCTTCCATTAGGATCGTATATAATCTATACGTAATATATTTTCTATATCTCAAAGCTCTATTTCTAGAAATTTTCGATGTCTCATAGAAATTTTCTTCTCTCAGAAATATTCTTTAACTTGGCGTTAAGATGAAAATGAATCTAGTGTCCGTGAATCAACCCATTAATGCTGATCCTATTCTTGAAGTCAGTACAGGTGAGTAAAGGAGAAATGTACCGCAAATGCAATACAATGAACACCAGCGGAATGGCATGTAATAGCCTGACTTCAAACTGTATTCTTTTCTTAAGGTATGTTTTGTTATGAAATGTTAAAATCCTGAAAAGCAAAATGTTATCACTTTTTACTGAAGCTGTAATTCTTAAGGGGACACTGAAAGGGAATTTGGGGTTTTATTAATTTTTTATTTTGCAACTCAAAGCTACTGATAAAACTTATCTTCTTCCATAAAAGTTGAACAGTTTCTGTTAAATTTTGTTAATGTGTTCTAAATATTGTTTTGCATAAAGGTTAACGTGATTTTTAACTATGAATATGGGCATTTTTTTTAAAAAAAAGTACATTCATTCAAATGCGAAATCATGAAAAAATAAATAACTAATTGTACTAATTTTTTAAAGATTAATTTTTGTTTTTATAGAAAAATGCACGATAACTTTTGTGACATAAGGTGTACAGAATATCCCAGAGTGTTTCAAATATAGAAGAAGAGAGGTTTTGAGTACAGAATAGCATATCTACTAAAAGGTTAAACCGAGGGAAAATAAAAAAAAAGTTTCAGAAATTTTGGATGCTTAAAAGTAACGCAAAATGGAGATTTAAAGCAGTGCAAGCATATAAAATGATTACAAAACAAATGTGTCAAAGAGCATTAAATATATGAAATTTCTCAGGAATGTTCTCTGGGGTTCAGAGTAATTTTTAAGAGCAAAAACAAACAACAAAAATGTATTTTGTTCATTTTGGTGTCCCCTTAAGTGCTTTAAGTATATGTTCACAACGTATTTAGTTTAAATCAGACAATGTTTTGGCATGGTGCTAACGATAACAAGGGAAACTTTTTGATTCGTTCAATCAAGGATACGATATAGTCAAACGAACACTTTAAGTGTAAGTGAAAAGTTACGATTGATTCACGAAGTGGAAATAGACGTGTGAAAAAAGAAAGATATCGCGGCGGAATACGGAATTCCATTTAACACTTACACTATCAATCATTTTAAAAAAACATAATTAATAATAACGTTATGCAAGAGTCGCGTTTCGCAAACAAAACGGTTCAAAGCATCAAGTAACTCCAAATTGGAGGAAGTAATGTTTCAGTGGGGGAAGAATATGAGGGACAAAAATATTCAAATGCAAGGTTCCACATTTAGTCAACAGACAGACACAAAAGTTTTCTATAGAGTTGGGGATTGAATCATTTCAGGCAAGCACTGGTTGGTTAGACAAATTTAATGGAATTATTCAAAAAGTGATACCAGGTGGGAGTGGTAAAGCTGTAAACCAGCAGGGAAACTGTGTGGAAAACAGGGTGTTGCAAAACATGAAGCAAAAGAAATTAACTCAATCGTGAGTAAAATACTGTAGACCTACTGTAAAATATTGTATATAGATATTATATTAGTTTTAATATTTAATAATTTAGCTACATAAATTTAAAACATTGTAGCCTATAACTATTTTTAATAGGTGATCTTACGATTAGTGCAAATGCTGCAATTGTCTAGAATTTGAGCTATTTATGAACTTATGCAATTAAAATAGTGAGGTTTTTCTCGTATTTATAATTCGAAGCATTATTAATTTACAGAAGTACTTTGAGATATAGAGGTTATGTTGCATTTCCTTCCTTGCAAACTGAAATTAGTAGTATCACAAACTCTCGCGATTACAGCGATATCAATACCCTATATCGTAACTGTGTTCAAATGGCCCCTGCTTTGAGAGATTTTCCTGGCTAAGGCTAGGCGAGCGATGTACGCTGCATTTTCTGAATCTGTAACATCAAATTCCACACATCGCTACTCCAGTATCCCCCACCCCTCAAAATGTGTCTATGCATTATAATCTAGTTACCATGTCTGATAGGAACAACTGGAATTGCTACCCATTGAAGTTAGGGTTCGTCGGACAATGTCATCCTTTATGGCAAAAGTGCGTGAACTCTTCTTTAATGAATCAGTTACCATCAGGTTGATACTTCAGTTCATAGCGTCAAGCCAAGTTTTTAAAGCTTTATTATCAAAGGAATTCCTCTGAAGATTGTTGGATTGAAAACAGAAAAGGGTGCAATGCATGGATGTGCAATCATCTCCCAACAACCTTCTAGATAGCTATTTTCATCATATTAGCGCAGTATGGGGGCGTGCATAATCTTGATGCAGTCGGTCCTAGTGAGTAGTGGCAATCATACTTACGAAGATCGCAGGTTCAATCCCGGACAGGACCGATTAATTTTTTCGGGCATAAAATGCTAAATATGGCTTCCTTCGGAAGGGAAATAAATCCGTGGGTCCCGTGTCGTACATTTACGGCAAGATAAAGAATCTCAAGCCTGAAAAAAGAAACCTCTGAGCAAAATTCAATCACATCTGCTAGTTCTTGAGTTGATTGATAATGGATTAAAGAGTTCAGAAAATATTCCTCAAAACTTGACGGTCTTCCTGAAAGTAGCGAATCGCTAACATCAAAGTGGCACTATTTGAAACGTCAGAACTGTTTTTTTTTTTTTTTTGCAATGCTTTTTCCAGTAGCATTCTCTCCATAGACACCACAGACATTTCTACCTCTTCCTCTGCCTTTGCTCATCTATTAAACTAAAAAGTTCGTACTTTTATTTATTTTCACTTGACGCTCCATCTTTTTTAGTTCCCAAATAGCACAAACGTTCTTAAAATCTGCAAAATTCAAGGTGTATTTACAAGCATAACGCTCCAAATGACAGATGACAAACGGTAAAAAATGTTCTAGCAACGCACGGTTCCCTTATTTTTTTTTTTTAATTATAAACCTCAAATACGGTCTATTTATATCTCTAATTCTACTTATACTGATATTTCTATGATAATATTCATTTACCTATAAATTTTATTCAGTTTGTCATGAGTTAATGAATGGTTTTATATACTAACTGTATTTTTCTACTTCAAATACTTTATATCTATGCACTTTCATATTACACTTATTTGCTGGTTACATTTAATTGCATCATTGAACAAGCAGTGTAATTGGTTATAGCCTGACTATGTATATACATTTTATCTGTCTATCTATATATTTATGACTGGTTAGATGAAAGAGAAATCCTTAAAGTCTAAACTCTGCCAGTATTAAATATAACATTATGTTTCATTAAATGGGGCCTGTGTTTATTGACAATGTTAGTTTTTAAGAGAATGATTAATTGCGCGACTGTGAAATTCAAGTTTAATGTCATTTGTGCGCGTTTGCTTTTACTTCAATATGATCAATCAGAAAGCCTTTGTTACTTGACACGTTGAACGGAAGGGTACTCAACGCTCTAATGTGCATTTGGACATCTTATTGGAAGCTGGTCAAGAGAACTTCAGCACTTAACAACTCCTTAACAATGTTTCAGGTTCCATTGAAACCCGATAAAGTTTCAGTTCCTTGCACTTTAAATTATTTAGCAACCTTCATCGACTCATAGGGAATTTCAAGATGAGAAGGTAAAAACTAGATATAGGAACGCTGAAGGTATTTAAGACAAATGCCACATAACCATTGTTATTGGTATTTAGATTTCTAGTTATTTTTTTATTATGCTACAATACTTTTATTGCAGCGCTCATGATGTTAACCGGCATTCTTTTGTTACGAGAGCTTATCGCTCCGGTGCAATTAGATCTCTGACTTTTATAACATCCGCACCAATGACATACGTAAGCGTGAGATTTTAACCAACGAGAAAACACACTAAATCCTCACACATTGCTTTCAGCTCCACTGGGCACAAGTAGCAACGTTGCAATATCTTGCATACATTTCCCGCGGGAAGCTACCTGAAGCAGGAAGCAGTGAGCTTGAATTTCTGAGTGCGCTCCAAGAACATCGATGGACTCGCATGACGATACTGTCTTTCAACACGGGGTTTGTTAATGCTTTGTTGGACTATCTCCCATAAAACAAATGTGCAATATTCTAGATAATGCAAACTATCCTTCCCGACTAACAGTTAGGAACTCCACGAGGCTACCAAAAGGGACGACACGGTACGTTCCATGCAAGATTATCATTTGGATATTCCGGTTCAATTCCAGTTTAGACAGTACTTCTAGAAATCAACTGCTAACTTTCATTATCTTGGAGTATTCACTTTGCATTGAAGTTAAACCCAATTGAACTTGTCAAATAACCCTTCAGTGTGTGAATGATAGATGCGATTATGTGGGGAAAATGTGTTGAAAACACAGTGCGTGTAGAGACAATATATTTTTACTTCAATACCAGTCCATGCCCTCGTGAACTTTCCTTTGGCATGGCAGTAATGTAGCGGACTTATCAGGGCGGAATACGCAGTTCAGGATCTTGACAATAAAAAACAGTCATGTCATAATAGTTGTGAGAGGAAGTGACACTGAGAACGAAAATTAAAGCAAGTAAAATACATGCATTTTATAATCTTGGGATGATAAGAATAGAAACAATAGCAAAATAGACCATGCTACACTACTAAACAATTACGCAGCGGAAATGTAAAAAGGATGCATATCGTATGAATAATGGCCTGCTATCTGAAATGTAACAACAAGCTTGTGTATATACCACAGGAGTGGTCTGGGTTAGATAGCACTGCTTTGATATACATTATGAGCCCGCGATGGTACTAGGAAAGGCTCGCCTAGAGCGACTAGTGTAGTGTTACCTAGTTCGGGTCCTCACGGCATAGGAGTCAGCAACAGCGTTCCCTATTTTTATACGCCCAAAATTACTACTAAATTTTAATTTTAATTTGTTTAGGCATATGTGGCTAGAAATTTTGAAGCAGACCGTCCAAAGGTCGCGTTTATGGACCGTATACTTCTCGAGTTATCGTTTCAGAAATAACCAAAGACGATCCTTGTGTTCCAATGTTACTCTTATGCTCTTTCTTTTCAGTGAGCTGTAGTCAGTGAGAGATTTATAATATTTCGTTTTGAACTGTACGTGTTTCCCTTATAAATTATTTCAACAATGTTCACTGCAGTCCGGAAGCGCGCGCTTTCGTTGATAGTTTGGTGCAAGGCTTAAGTGCATAAAGCAAATAAACGCTTTAAGTGCTTTGTATAATTATGACAAAATAATATTTTTACACTGTGTTTTGTGAGCTATTAATAATTTCACTTTCAAAACCTGGTACCAAGGTATTGCAATCCCAGTTCGGAAATATTATTTTTAAAATACACATTTTCTTTAAGGTATTGCCATCTGAGGAAATGCGTGAATGTGCAGAGTTTCGCGCATTGTGAAACAAGGCCACACTTCTACCACAGAAATCGCTGAACCTTTATTTAGATCACCAGGAAAGCATGCCAGAGAGCAAAAACGCTTTTCCAATTTAGATGACTTTGAAAAAGATGTCATATGAAATGTATATCAATGGCGAATATTCCTCCATTAAAATGTTCGTTCATATTAGAAGAGAGGAAAAAATGACTAAAAGGGTTGCTCTACTTCCATGGGGCTAATACTGAAAAAGTTAGGATTAAAAAAAAAAAAACTAATGATGGGCGTAAATTTTTGCTAGAAAGAGGCGATACAGTTGCCGAGAGAATAACATTTTTAAGAACTTAGGACATCTGGAGGTACGCACTCCATTTTTTATCTCGATGAGACGTGGGTAAATCAGAACCACTAGAAAAACATAGGAAGAGGTAGGTAGGCTCGAAATTCCTGTAGGAAAAGGCAAAAGCCTTATAATTTGTCGTGCAGGTTCCGCAAAAAACGGGGTTCATTCCCGAGAGCTAGTGGGTTTTCCGTTCCAAAACAGGGAAAGTGTTGACTATCATGCTGAAATTAATGCAGACACTTACACAAATTGGTCCATTAACAAATTTTAAAACTTTCTAGAAGAGGGGTCAATAATCATCACGGATAATGCTAGCTAGCTACCATTCTACAAATTCTCGAAAACAGGAGTTTCAGAACTGACTGGTATAGAGTAAGATAACATTCCGCCCTTCTGACACGAGGGCAGAGTTGTTAGAAAAAGCAAATCAACGCAAAACGCGGAAAAAAGTATGACCTTGACCAAATTGCAAAGAAAAGCGGCACGAAATTATTTGTTTACCTCCCTATCATTGCCAATACAACCACACAGAATTAATTTGGGCTAAGGTAAAGGAGAAAATTGCTAGACAGAAAACTACTTTTCGTCATATTTACAGTCGGTCCTGGTAGTGTAGTGGTAACCATACTAAACCCAAAGATCGCGGGTTCAATTCCGGCCAAGATCGATGGATTTTTTTCGGGCATAAAAATCCTAAGTATAGCTTCCTTCGGAACTGAAGTTAAGCCCTAGGTCCCCTGTCGTACATGTACGGCACGAAAAAGAACCTCAAACCTGAAAGAAGAGGCCTCTAAGCAAAATTTGTCGGCCATTTCACGCCCTGAATAGAATGGGACGCTGATGACGTGAGATGTTTAAGAGCGTCCATAAATAAATCAAATAAAAAAAGTGTTTTTTATTCACAACGAAATCATCCAAAACTCACCAATACACACCACTCGCTGGACAAAGCATCTTTCAAACTAACAAGACTTACCTGCAAATGCATTACACCGCCTCGACGACTGGCTACTCTCAATTTGCAAACCCGCTCCTGGCTTGTAACTCAAATAACCTCATTGTATTTAACAGAGAGATCGCGCGAGTTCCTTCTAGCACCTCCAATCATTTTGTTGTTTTAGATACGTTTGCAAAGGCAATATACTCCCAGGTTCCCTTAACTGTTTGAAGAAGTTTGCAAACGCTTTTCTAGATAGGTAACGTCTCTCACTGCATTTCTTCGCTTACAGTAACAGGATAGCATTGCATTGTTTATACATTCACCAAACACGAAAAACAAATCGGTGTTTTCAGCATTGGTAAATACAACTTTTAAAATTTTCACCAAAACTTGAATAAAGATAAAATAAGCGTAAACAGGTTAACAGCAGAAAAACTTCACGTAGTTATTTTGTTTCATTTATTCTTTGTCCACCCCCCCCTTTTTATCACACATATCTTCTTAAGAATAAACTGTGTATCAGAAACAATGGTGGGGTAAACACCATAATTATTCTAGTTTTAGTTAGTTAAGCTTCTGTTACATTTATATCTATGTAATTTAGTTCTTAAAATAGTAATGTTTTCTGACCACACAGTAGCAATTCTCTGTGGAACACATTTGAGGGTTCTGATATGCCCTTAAACCTATCGAAAACAGTCGATATCAATAATGTTATAAGAAATATTAGTTGGAAGTTTTAAGCGCTTCATACTGTATGTTAAAAACTATAGTTGGATCTGATCCCTGGGTTTAGATTTATGCTCACAGTAAAGTGTCAGATTGAGATACGTTTTATACAAAAACTTGACAGTAGCATTGATCAGTGTAGATGTGTGTGGTGGATATACAAGCTATCCATTATATCCGACAGCTTACAGGCTCTCGGTTCTGCCCCAGGATTAATTAACAACAACCAACCCTAAACCAGTAGCAGCTATGTTTCACTGATACAGAGTGATGCTTTTAAGAGAAGTATTAAAGGGAAGGAGGGGGGGGGGGTCAAAATCATATTTTTGTTTTTTTTTTTGTATCATTTTAATATTTGGAATTTTCTGTTTATTTTCATATGCTTTTCATTAATGCTCCTAGGTTATAAGTTTTACATTTCGCCAGCACTTGTAAAAATAAAAGTCTCTATCTCAAGAACTATTTGCTCTAGAAAGCTGTGGTTTGTCTTGAATGATACAAAAAGTTGTATTTAATAAAATAGCAGCGCTGTTGTTTCCCTCAAAAAGTTAGTTTGTCTGTAAAAACTTTTTTGGCTACACTTATTGAAAAACTACATTTTTTTTGCATAATTTTACCATTTTTTTTAGTATCTGTATAAGCTATCGCTTTGAAACTTATAAACTTTTTCGTGATATTATTGTCATAAAGTGCATTTATTATGATAGACCTAGGGAAAATGTGACAACGTAAAAAATTAAAATGTTGGGAAAAATTTTAAAAAAAGCAAACAATTGAAAATAATTTATAATTTGCTTCAGAGTCATAGTATAGTAGCGAAAATATATCAACAAGGCGCTGAAACAAAATATCCAAGAGACAGTGTGCAAAGTTCGGGAGATGAATTGCAGTGGTTGCCTGAAAATTTTAAAAGGATTAAGACATTATCATAGCGGAGGGCAGACACTTTGAGCATCTCCAAATGGTGAGTACAACATTAATTACTATTTACTATCAATAAATAACGAAAGACAAAAAAATCGCGTTATGAGTTCGGACCGCGCGACACGATTTCCATCGGCAGGTGGGGAGGACAACAAAACCAATTTCCGATTGCTTAGTGGAATAGGACTGTGTATCGGATACATTAACGCTTCATTCCATGCATATGGACATATCATTATAACGTGTTTACAATGCATTGCGATCATAAAGTCTCGATCCATTTTTGAGAAAACTGCTTATTATGTGTTGTTTTATAGCTATCCACTAAAGAAAGAATATCAGTTGTGTATGCTCATTTGAGGGAACTTACTTACTAGGCGGTTCAAGCGGAACTTGAACAATACTTTCCTAAATCCAAGATCGCGGGT
The DNA here is from genome assembly GCA_030762175.1 of Metallyticus violacea. Taxonomy (NCBI): domain Eukaryota; kingdom Metazoa; phylum Arthropoda; class Insecta; order Mantodea; family Metallyticidae; genus Metallyticus; species Metallyticus violacea. The sequence continues at coordinate 52,101,621 of CM060830.1, forward strand.
TCGATCCCGGCCAGACCGATGAACTTTTTTCGGACAAATGGTTTCCTTCGGAAGGAAAGTAAATCCGTGAAGAACCTCAAGCCTGAAAAGAGGCCTCTGAGCAAAATTTATCGGTCGTTTCACGCCCTGAATAGAATGAGACGCTGATGACCTGAGATGTTCAAGACGTCGGTAAATAAACCAAATCACATTGAACAACAATTCCATAAACCTGTTCCCACCAGGGCAAGTATTCAATGTGAATAGTGTTTAATGCCCGTTTTTGCTACAGAGGCACCACAGGCGATGAACACGATGATACATGAAATGAAATTATATATTCGGAAAGAATTTTTCGTTTTTAAGGAATGAATCGTTCCAGGCCTAAGTTTAGGGTACCTCCCCGGCATTTGCCATTTAAGAGGGCCGAGGAAAACCTAGAAAATCCTCAGTCAGGGAGGACGGTCCTGGCAGGATTCGAACCCCAGACCTTTCGCTCACGAGTTCGCGCCTTAACGACCTCGGCCACCCGTGGCGGTGCTACTGGTTCAGAAATCCAACATCAAGAGTCGCGTGCAGGATGTGAAACGTCCCGGTAGGCCCAGTGTGACAGTTGAAACTGTGCAACAGGTAGAGGATGCAATTAGCAAATTAGCAACGCATCAACCAGGAGACTAAGTTGGGAGTTGGGTGTACGCAACTGGCAGTGTGAAAAACTGCCATATCACCTCCGAATCCGACATAAGCTGGAAAGGGAGGACTACAATGTTTGCGAAGCAATGAGTGACGACTTGTTGCAGGCAGTCAAAGAGTACACTTTGCTGCAAAACTTGCCCTTTAGCAATGAAGACACCTTTCACGCATGTGTAACGCTTAACCGACACGACTGCAGAGTGTGGGCAGATGAACAGCCAAATGAGAACCTTGAATGGGAATGAAACACCCAAAAGTGGTTGGGGATCACAAAGTTTAAGGTGTATGAACCACTCTTCTTTGCAGAACCACAGTGACAGGCATTTAATATCTAGAAATGCTGCAGCTATTCCGTCAGCCAAAACTGCAGCACGATGGTACCTTGAAAACAGCGGTTTCCAACAGGGTAGACCACCCCCTCATTTAGTACCTAGAAACCACATTTCCACGTAGATGGATTGATAGGGCTTCACACCGCATTTGGGCTCCGCGTTCTCCTGATCTCACACTTCTTGACTTTTTTACACGAGGATAAGTAAAATAATAAGTACAAAGTTCAAAATCTCTCCATTTACCATTTAAAGAAGTGTATGAGGCATGTGGGGCTCAACACCAAACCTGCCATGCTATAAGCGGTGGGCAGCTGAGAGTTGTGTGAAATGCAGGGCGATCATGTGGAGGATTATGTGTTAGCGTTTACATTCGCTGCATTGGTTTGCAACTAATATCTGTTTTTTTCACAAAAATGAAGCGAGATTTAATAATCACTCGATAAATAATATACGAAATTCAAATTGTGATGATGCCGTCAATTCTTTAAGCAGATTTTAAGCGTGAAACCCAATACGAGAAATTCGTGCAGTCCTAGAATATCTGTAACCTTTAAGGACTAGAATTGGACAATAGGATGTACATAATCCCTTTCAGCTTGCAGCAGAAAGATTAGTAAAGATGTCAATGGTTCTTATAGCTCTGCCCCAGCAATTGCACATTCCCTTATGTGTTTCATGTGTTAACTCTCTGTGCCTGCTTCAGTAAGATAACCAGTATACTGCTTCAAGATGGTAAGAATTTTAGCATCCATAAAACAGCGAGCGGAGTATGATAAGGAACGCTTCATACCAAAAGTGTTGAACTTGCGTGTAAAGTGCACAATCACCGCCTGAATAGGCAAAATAAGAAAGTTGTAGACAAGCAAATCGAAAGTAGAGAGCATTGGGATGTAAATCAAAACTTCAATAATAAAATAAAATATTCTGTAGAGTAAAATGACAACAAACTTTTCAAATATTGTAAAGAATTGACAAAGAAATAACTATGTATGCTTTTCTGCAGATGAAAATTCATTTTTACATATCTTTTTTTTTTTTTTTTTTTTTTTTGAAAAGTCAAAAACGTACTAAACTATAAAACCTGGTTTTCCCTCTTCCCATCTCTTACTGAGCAAGGAACAAACTTTTCCAGTGTTATAAAAATGTTTTATTAAATTTCATCTGCGCGAGTCCTTCTGTATTCACTCAACTGATAGGTCCTGGTGGTTTAGTATAGTTAATTGATTAAGTAGCACCATTAGTCCTACAAATTAGCTCAGGTTACTTTTAACAAACTTCATTAATGAATAATTTGTACGATCATCTTGTCGCATTTTTCAACGAATTACCTCGACAGAGTTTCACAAAACTATTAGCCGCTATGGCGTCTCTTTGATTACATTGTACATGTTCATAAATTACTAACAATTAAAATGCATAATAATGTGTTCATTACGGCCGGTATCTCTCAATTGATTGTTTAATTTGTTTTATTTATGTACGCTCTTTAACATCTCAGGTCATCAGCGTCCCATTCAATTCAGGGCGTGAAACGGCCGGTAAATTTTGCTCAGAGGCCTCTTCTTTCAGGCTTGAGATTGTTTTTCGTGTCGTAAATCTACGACATCGGACCCACGGCTTAGAATTTTTATACTTGAAAAATCCATAAACTCTGGTGGGGATTGAACCCGCGATCTTTGTTTAAGGGGCAAGTGTGGTTACCATTACACCACCAGGATCGATTGGGATCCCTCAAGATTATTAGAATTCACTAATATGGTTTTCTCAATAAAAACTAGTCCCTTTTAAAGTTGAATTCTGTACGTAACATCAGAGAAGTAGGTCGTCCTGGAGCCAATGAGGAAAGAGTTGCAATACATGATTATATTTATGTTAGCATAGAAGTAACAGCAAACCCCCCCCCCTTTTGAGTAGTGTTTAACGTCCGTTTTTACTACTGAGGTATCACAGGCGGTGAACACTGGTGATGCATGAGATGAAATGATATATTGAGAAAGGATATTTTTTATTTTTATTTTTTAAAGGAAGGAAGCGTTCCAGGCCTAAGTTTTAGGTTACCTCCCCTGCATTAGCCAGTTATGAGGACTGAGGAAAACCTGGAAAAAAACCCAGTCAGGGAGGACGGTACTGACGGGATTCGAACCCCAGACCTCCCGCACACGAGTCCGCGCCTTAACGACCTCGGGCACCCGTGGCGGTACAGCGGAACCCTGCCACGATATCCATAACTGCATAAGGTAAGCCAGATTTTGGTTGTTATTTGCTTCCCAGTTCGCTTTATGTTTGGAACACTGTTGGATTCCTTCTGACTCTATTTGTAACAAAACTTCCTTCTTTCGGAAAGCTTCCATTCGTTTGCATGGAAAATTTTGAATTCATTTAAAATGTTTTTACAATATACCGTAGAGCACCATGTAACTTGCCCATTATTTCATGTATTTTCCTTAAGCTTGTAGCCTCTTAGGGTAAGATCCTAATAGTCGCTTTCAAATCAGAACTCAGATTTGTTTTTGCCCCTCGACTGACAAGAAGTACCCTGAAACCCTTCATATACTCGTGCACTGAAAACACCTCCAGGCTGAAGTTACCTGTCTTCTCTTCCTAGAAAAAATGTATTTGGCGAGTGGTACAGCAAATTGCGGAATCCTTAGGAAAAGTGATGTCTATAGTGAGGTTATAGATTGCAGGATCCGAGTTGAAGTGCTGCCCACGAATTGTTCAAGGAAATTAAGACACTAATTAGGGCGATCTGTTACCATGAGCGATTGAGAACTGAAGAAAATATATGGAAACTATATAGGTAATTAATGGATCGTAGGTTGTTTGGAGAAAAACCAAGAAACGCTTGAGGGACATGAATGAGGAGTGCACAGCAAAAAATTTCGCTCGCTTGGTTTAGGTTAGGGGCATGGCGCATGGCCAAAGTAACAAACAGAAAGTATGAGAATCTTCCCTATAGGTGCGGCCAAAGAATTTTGGGAACATATTCTAGCGTACTGCAATGGGATGGAAGAATGAGGGAGGAGAAGGAAGGTAAATTTTTATGTACAAAGTGAGGCAGCTCAGATAGGAAAACGTAGACAACCGGAAAGAGGTGTAGAGAAACATTATTCGCACTATTTTGAAAAAGCTTTTACTTATATGTGAGGGGATGTAAGCTATTTATTTAAAAGTAATTTTACTTTTCTTCTCATCCTGTTTATGTGTTTTTAAAATTTTTCATAATTTTTTCGTTTTTCATTAATATATTTAATACATAAATCATATATAAATTAAATATATTTCACATACGTTGTTTGTCATTTAAAATGTAAATATAGACTGGCGCAATTTCATATATTTTTAGTATATTATAAATACACCACGACCACTGCGACTACTACTATTACTACTGTTATTACTACTACTATTACTATTACTACTACTATTACTACTGTTACTACTACTACTATTACTACTACTATATATCTACTACTACTGTTACTACTACTATTACTACTATTATTATTACTGCTACTGTTACTACTACTACTACTACTACTACTACTATTACTACTTTACTACTACTATTACTACTACTATTACTACTACTACTACTACTGCTACTACTACTACTATTACTACTACTATTACTACTACTACTACTACTGCTACTACTACTACTATTACTACTATTACTATTACTACTACTATTACTACTACTGCTACTACTACTACTACTACTAATACTGCTGCTACTACTACTAATACTACTACTACTTTTACTACTACTATTACTATTACTACTACTATTACTACTACTACTACTACTATTACTACTACTACTATTACTACTACTATTACTACTACTACTATTATTACTACTACTACTATTACTACTACTACTACTATTACTATTATTACTACTACTATTACTACTTCTATTACTACTATTACTACTACTATTACTGTAGTATTACTGTTAATACTATTACTACTACTATTGCTACTACTACTATTACTACTACTGCTACTACTACTATTACTGCGGTTACTACTACTACTATTACTACTACTACGTTGCCTAATGCTGAATAGTAGTGTATTAATGGAAATGAAATCTATTTTTTTTTTGTTTTAGAAAGTTATTGCCGTTTTTTATTATGTTATAAATCATTTTTTATAAATGTATACATTAAACCTTTCGATATAAGTGAAAATATAAGCAAACAAAATAATATTAATTTTTACCCAAAAATTCGTACATTTTATTATGAAAAGAGAATGTATGAATAAGAACGTTACATGCCATACCTTTTATTGATTTTTCACTTGTAATAACGCTCTGTGTTATTTCGTAGTCTATGGATACAAATTTTGGTGTCGGCAACTACTTAAGATTAGGTTTGCTTTCGTGGAATAATTTAAATAACTGAGACATGTCAATTTTTTTGCAAACTTAGCTAAATGCGACATAAAGAAATTGTACAGTATTTACTATGGAATGGAGAAAACGAAGAACAATAATTGCGGACACATAATCGTGTGAAACCAATGGGAAAGAAGGAAGCATTATTTTGAACAAAATGAATGCCAACAGAGTTAAGCAGAATGAATGTGTGCAGAGGAAACTGGTCCTTCAAAAAAAATGAAACTTCGTCTAATGGGCTCGGAACTGACGAAAGGTTATATAGCCCGGGTGTACGCTAGCCGTCAGCTCCTAACCAATCCCAAGAAGGATGGGTCTGTAAAGCAAAACGTTACATGTGATGAAAAAGGTTCTATTTTCGTAATCCAAATACCAGAATACAGTGACTCGACCTCCGCCAAACTAAAACGAGTTGAGCAAATATCTTGTATATTGAGAAGTTGGACGTAATTACATTTTCTGAGTTTTGGGATTACAGTACATGTTTACCGGTTAGTATACAATTAAATCATTATTTTTCTCAAGTGTGTCATTTATGTTTGAATTGCTTTGTGCTTACTGAATATATCTGAGTGGCGGTCACGTAACTTATCTTTTCAAACTTGCCTGGTTTCAACTAATTAATGCTTTACAACACTAAGAGAATGAAGAAGCTCTAAGTAGTAAATACAGGGTGTACACAAATGTATATAGTGGTTTTAAACTTATGTTTTTTTCTATATTGTATAGAATATACTTTCGAATCATAATTTAAATTGAAGAATAACTGTGGAAGTTTCAATTATACACGTGCAGGTTTTGTTTTGTAACCATGGTAACGAAGTAAAATAAGACAAGTCGCGTGCAAAAACTTGTTATGCCTTGGAAATCGCGAAACATAATCCGGTCCAGAGGACGTATAGCTGAAAATTTGATCTTAACACCCCTTCTAGTAACAAAACTCGTATGTGATGTAATCAGATCTAAAGGACGGAATGTCTCTGTAAAGGAATGAGCCCCCCGGACGACCGCGTGTATCAGTGAGAATGTGTAGAGGGTCAGAACAGTTTCGCGCGCTGTTCTAAAAAAGCTGAGAGTCGGGCAACTCGAGAACTAACAATTCCAACAATGACATGTGGAAGGGTTAAGAAAGCATCTCCTATACAGACCATATCGTCTGCAATTACTAAAGGCAAATTTTCCCCATCGTTGGATTGGTTGTCATAGTCCGGACGCCTTGGCTTTTCTCCATTGGCCCCCTAGGTTTCCAGATCTGACCCCCCTGTGGATTTTTTTTGTACGGATACACATGTCACCGCTATCTGCAGACCTACCAGAGTTGAGACGGAACATTATTGCAGCAGTTGAATCAGTTACACCAGACATGCTAACATCAGTGTGGCAAGAAATGAACTATCGGCTGTGTCACAAAAGGATTCCATATTGAATACTTGTAATTTGTGTTATGATAACTTCCACATGTTTCTTCAATTTAAGTTGTATACTACCCAGAAAAAATATAAGTTTAAAACCGCTATAATCATTTGTGTACAACCTGTATTTAAAACTTGTTAAAAAGTAGTAAAGTATAAGTGAAACATATATAACGAAAATAAGCACCAGTTTAAACTATATTTCCTTAAATTGCCAAAATACAAAACAATAGCAAAATACTACACCACGCAAGAGGGTGGTTAAGCAATATGTGGAGCTAAAGCACGATAACTCTGCACTCAACCTATGTCACGCAGTCGGAGACGGCTTCTCTACTACCTTTCAGACAACTGCCGGAATATAAACTGCTTATTGCATTCTAGTGAATTATTTGTATGTCTTTAATCATAAAAATAGCTAAGGATTGCACACACACTATTTCACTTTCGCTTGTCACGCGCGTACTTTTCTCACTCAAGCGTATAACTAATGTTTTCTTAGAAAAGTCAGTTGCTGCAGCAGAAGGTTCTATGTAGGCGCACTATGTTCTGTCTCTTTCACTTAAGCTTTTACTTTCCCACAGTACAGGTCTCAAAGTACAAACTTATCGTGATCGAGGTCTAACACCAACGTGGCAAATAAATAACAATACGATTAAGACACTCATAAGAATACTATTTATGCTATATGTAGATTGTTATTAAAATTAGTGAAGTAATGCGTGATTTTTCCTTCCGTGGACCGTTCCACGCTTAATCGTTCGGTTCAAGCTGGTACCGCGGTGAATGGGAGTAAAAAAGTACGCAGCTATGATGTATTACTAACACTGAAACACTTAAAAGGTAAATTTACTCACCATTATCAGGCAAGAAGATGCTGGAACTGTCTCCCTTCATTTTCCATATATTTCTGACATCGGCTTATGAAATTAGTCATTACCCTCTACAGTTGTCTCTGAGAAATGGAAGAAATTTCTTCACGAATATTATTTTCAGTTCATCTAATGTGTATGGATTTCTTGTACACTTTTTCCTTTAATATCCCCAGAGATAAAATTCGCAGGGCGGTAAATCGGGGAACTGAAGAGGCTATATGTTGTTAGTGATGATTCATCGTCGAATATTTCATGAATTGCATGCAAGGAAACATGGGTCGTATATGTCGTTTCAGGGTATTGTTGGAAAGTCGCGAATTTATGTTCCCTCACAGTTAATAATGAACGAAAAAAAAAAAGGTTGCAAAATATTCTGCACATAATTACCAAACACTATTAACTGTTTATTCAATAAATAAATAAAAAGATTTATTTTCCAAATTTAAGTTCAATTGCGCTGAACAAAATGGCGGCACTGTTGTTGATTTAAAAATATTATTTTATCAATTTCATGTTAAGGTGCTCATAACAGGTCACAGTTACATGCCATGTGATAGGCATAGCCTAAGTTGCACTTAACTGCGGACGCAGGTAAAAATAATTTTCCATATTAATGTATACAGTGAGGTTACAAATCCTTCAAAGTGCGACGATTACATACTGGCAGAGTAAGTCATCAAGGTTATTTAATGCATGTGTAGGTAACAGCTTGTATTTAGTTTGAGCGAGGCCTTTTCAGCGAGTGATCGTTCGTGAGTTACTTGGCGTTCTCATTGTGTGTTGATTTTTCTTCGTCTACATAAATATAGTGAGGAACGGACATTTATGTACGATACATAGATGAAAACAGATCCATACAGTAAAGTGGTAAAGGCGGTTGGCAAGAAAACATTCTGGCAATCGCGTTCTAGTTTGAAAAAACTGTTCGTCACTTGTTTCAAAGTTGCGAGAGACAGGATCTTTCAATGACAAAAGACATGCTGAGAACAGCCATGCTCTTACCGAATTTAAGTTAGACGACATACAGGAATTTCTTAAGCAGATGGCTACAACGTATTGCCGCTGAGGGGCATCATTTCCCACATCTTTTATCACACAAGTTAGTGCTTGTTAAACAAAAATATTAACTACTTGCGTGATTAGTGATTTACATAAAACGTACAAAATCTTAAAAAACTCAAATTGATATCGAGTTTTTTTCTATAATTTTTTTTAAAAGTTTCATACTAAATGTAAATCACTTTTATTTCTCAACATCATCAAATATAATGTCACAAGTTTAAACGTTTGATTTAGGCACTATGATGCGCTTATACAATGGAATACACAACCCCCATGTTTTATGTTACTTTAGTGTCTATGCGCAAAACGACTTATGTAACTCGACTGCTAATGCTTGATTGTGTTTATATAAATCCGCTGGTTAAAAGCTACAAAGCGATTTCAATTAACAGATGAAGCATGGTCGTGACGCTTCAATAAATTTTCCATAAACCGTAATACAATTATCTGCGTACAGCAGCTACCGCTATGTCGTCATTTTCAACCCTTTTATTTGTTTTGGAGTGTATCTCCTACTGTTCGCCATGCTTTGATAACGTCAGTAGCTTGGTCAAGAATTAACACCGGTCAAAATTCGTGTTAAGATTTGGTGTGCTATGAAAACTCATTATTATAAACAATCACATCATGTACATAATGATACTACATGCTCGTTTATTATTTATGTATAATATTTCAAACAAACCAGTAAAAACTATTCCTTAAATAGTTTTTGAAGTATTCAGTTTTAATAGTTTTCATTCAATTGAAACTATTTAAAAAATAAACACATCTCTTAAATCTCTTAAAATAGAAATTTAAATTACTCATTTTAAAGTTAAAGTAGGATTTTCCAAACATAGCCAGTAATTTTAAGGTAGATGAAAATCTGTTTTATGAATATATGAACAATATTTTTTTTAAAGACAATGGAAGGTAAATTTTTTAAAAATTGCAAAATAGAATATAATTAAAGCAAATATATTTTCTCCAATATCATCTCAAATCTAAAAATGCAGTGTGTATATCTGTCCTGCACATTGAAAGACCAGTACCGGACCTCCAGACTATGATCTCACCGCTCTCAGAAAATTTTGCATTTTGGCCAAGGTCGGCTCCCTTCCCCATTCACGCTGCCTGCCTGCCTGTCCTTGAACTTACGAGCCGTCGTTCGTGAAGACTTAACAGCAACGTTCTATTTTTGTGTTTAAAATTGTAAATATTATTTTAAATGCGTATCAGCTCGTCGCGTTCGTGAGGAATATATTCGGAAATTCCCAGAACTACAATTCAAAAGCTTGTGAATAAACTTGATACTACTAGTTCAGTACAAAACAGGAGCAGGCGCGAAGATGTTTAGCTTTAACAGATGGCAAATTACACGATGCTGACGCAAATCTTAAACATCTAATTAAAACACTACCGAAATTAAGTAGTATAAGTTTGGGTTTCGGTGTCTTCTGACACACAGTAACAAAATATTTAAAATCAAAATTTACAATTGTGCACGTGTTTACTGTCTACAAGATGATCCCGTAGTAGGTTTGCGTTATTGTGAGTGGTTTCTTTTATCGGTGACTGAAGGGCTAATCGATCCACAGCTTGTGTTCTTTTCAAACGAGAATTGGTTCCACTAAAATGGTGGTGTTAACAGTTACAACACTCGCACTTGGTTTTCTAAAAATGCAAATTGTACTAAAGAAATCCTCTTTATGATAGGAAAATTGGAGTTTAGTATGCGATCAGCGCAAACGAATAATGCCCTGCCGGTTGTGATATGTCCAGCTGCCAAGACGCAATACCCTGTACTAGCGTACAGCCCGCTTCTCCCCACACGTGAACGCAATTAGCAAAACGCATGCACCTAAAATAATATATTATTTATTTTTACATGATTTTTTCTTGGCGTAATACAAAAATGTTTTTTCTATCAGAAATTGTTTTCAATGGGGATATATAGAATGTGATTTAGAAATGTCTAGTATTAATATTTTCGGGCTTATATCCTTCGAAACTTCTGATTTTCACATTTATTACATTGGCATAAGAAATGCTGTATATTTCTCAATACTCTTTATATAAATGTATATTTTAAGGCAGTACTAATTTGGCACCCTAAGCATGGTACCCTGTGGGATCTTTTATGCCATTATCCCAGTCAAAACTCGTACCGCCATGGTCCTAACTGCTTAATGCCTAACATCCAAGTGGTGTTCCAGAGAGCATAGCGGTTACTCCAGATTAGTATGACGTGTCAACAGGCTCTGAATGATATTTCATTGACCGACGGTAAAACACAAAAGTAAAAAAAAATTGCAATTTTTTTGCATCATATTAATTTAGAAGTTGATTTGCACCTTAAGTGCAAAACACTTAAATCAAATCTGCCTGCAATTCCGTTTTAATCGCACTTAGAAAAATCATGAATTATCAGACTATTAGAGAAAAATTTGGACGTTTTTCCTTATAAGAAATATGATAAACATATCTGTATTTTTATAACAAAGTTCTACAGACCATTTGATAAATTAAACGTATCCAATAAAAGGTCCACTACAAACTGATATATTAAATAATACATTCGCAGTTTTTGTTTTTCTTCTAACCACAAAGAAACATAAACCACTGCACTTTAATACACCAACTGCTGGGAGAATATTCCCCGAGCAAGAACGCAGGTGAGTAAGATGCTATGCCGTTCCGCTGCAAATGACGTTCATTACATATTGATTGATTTATTTATGGACGCTCTTTAACATCTCAGGTCATCAGCGTCCCGTTCAATTCAGGGTGTGAAACGGCCGACAAATTTTGCTCAGAGGCCTCTATTTCAGGCTTGAGGTTCTTTTTTGTGCCGTAAATGTACGACATGGGACCCACGGCTTTACTTCCCTTCCGAAGGAAGCCATACTAAGGATTTTTACTCCCGAAAAAATCCATCGGTCCTGGCCGGGTTCGAACGCGCGATCTTGGGTTTAAGAGGAAAGTATAGTAACCACTACACCACCAGGACCGACGTTCATTACATAGAAATAGATGGAAAACAGATATAAATGGCTAGGGTCCCACTTAAAGTAAAAATAATATGAATGGAGTTTAAGAAGGACTTCTAAAAATAAGTCATAGTAAATGACATTTGCTATTAAAATAAAATAAATATATAATTCCATTATCATATAACTAGAAATGGCGAATTACTATATTTTAAATTTATATCATCTGCATATTGGGATTCAGGTTCTACAAAATCCCAGGAAAGGGCGGCAAACATAGGCGAGACCAAGACTAGCTTATACAGTAACGAACATTTCATGAAAAACTCTCTACATCTGACTTGAAACACTATTGCGTTTGGCCAGGTAGGCTAAGCTTTCGACCCTATTATTCGTAATCGATATATAAGCCACAGACAGTACATTAATTCAAATAAGCAAATATTTCAACTCGTCAATAAAGATTTTACAAACATGCCAACTAGTAATTTTTTTACAACTGTCACTACATCAATTTATTTTAAATATTATTAAATCTATTGAATGCGAGAGGCCAAAGAATGACTGACAATCTTCTTTTAATTCTCTATTTAAAGGCCTGTTTGCATAAAGCTCTAGATAACCATAACGGTAACAATCTGTTCCAGAAATTTTATCGGACAGATAACTTACATTATTTTCTGGCGAGAATGTAACTTATGGATAACTTATGTTTGATAGTGAAATTCAGAATTGTGCAACAGATGGCAACTTGCGTTATTATCATGTAGTTTCTGTAGTTGTCGCCAGTAGCGTTATACTGCATTGCGTATTGCTGTGAAACAATAAAACATCAACAAACACAGAATAGAAGCGAATCTACCCCGTGTAAGTAAGGTCTTATATATTATAACTATATAAATACAAATTTTTTAAGTATGGAGTTGTAACTTTTTGTTCCACGAAAATATTTAAGTGTAGTATTGAGATAACGTTCGTATATTTTCATGCTAAGGCATTCTTGGGGTTATCATTGCATACGGTTATGCCGTAGAAGCGTTAATTCAATAGAGGGATAGCAAAAGAATCGAGCTTCCCTATATGTTCGAACAAATTATATTTCATTGGTCAATTTGATTATTAATGACAGACTTTGTAATTCACATTTTCATTGCAAACAGAAATTGTAAAAGAGTGTCAAAAGAGGTTATTTCAAGTGCTTGAAACAAGGAAAGAATTTAATTTTGAAATTTACCGAGAACCTTAAAAATAACAAACTAAGATGCTGAACTGAAATATGTGTTTAAAACAAAAACCAACTTACTTTAATTGCATTAACGGCACTGGTGGCGAAGTCATAAGCGGGAGGTCTGGGGTTTGATTTCTGCCATGACTGTCCTCATCGACCGAGGTTTTATACAGGTTTTCCTCAGTTCTCCTAAATGGCAAATTCTGGCGAAGTACCCTAAAATCTACTTTTGGAACGCTTTAAAAATCCTTTTCCAATTTATCATTTCATCTTTTATATCATTGTCTTTGGTGCCTCAACAGTAAAAATGCGCGTTAAACACCGTTCAAAATGCAATTAATTGTACTAATTAACTCGATGACTAAATGAACGCTAAGCATTATAAGAACTATAATAATTCGAAAACAATCTATTAATAAAAGTTTCTGAAGATAAACATATAATTAAAAATAATAGAACTGATGGTGCTAATATTTAAGTACTAAGCTGAAGATTCAAAACTGGAAATTCAACTCTTTTCCGATTCTCCCTGAGTTAATAAGTGTGCCTCTCGAAGTAAATTTATTCTAGTCTACTTCGATAAAAATTTACAAGCTGCCACTCCAAACATACAAAATATTTTCCGCAATCAAAGAGATATCTGTAGATTTTTCATTAAATAAGTTATCGAAAGGATGTCTGTTTGATATTCTCTGTCTAACTTTTCAGAAACTCTTATCAAACAGATAAAGTTATGGAACAGATAACTTATATTTTGGAATCGTTTATCTATCCAATAGCCTATCGAACATTATCTTGATTTTCAGAAACCGGGCCTAAATAGACTTTAAAGATCTTCCCACAGAACACAAAAATTATATAAATAACAAGTGAAGTTCGAATTTCGTATGATTCAGAGTTCTATGAAAGATTTAGAATGTTTCCTAGCTAACAGAAAGGATGTTACAAGAAATTGGTTTGGAAATTCAAAGTGCATCAAGGAATCGAGGTACTCTCTCTCTCTCTCTCCTGATATATTGCTTTCCATTTGTTTATTTTCTCGGCTTTAGTTCTTAGTTTTTATTTCACAAATATAGCTTTGTATATTTGTCGCATTTTCCAATTTTGGCAAATTATTTATTTTAAATCCACAGCAATTATGTTCGCTGCTGACTAAATTTCCTTTTACTACTTTTTGAATGTATAATTCAGGCACTGAATAGAACATTCATAATGGCAGTCGCTGTTACGAATTTGTACCTGTAACATTTTATGGTGGAATGCAAATGATATTATTAGTTAAAGAATGAGTGTTATGCAACATAAATTATTAGTAATAGTAATTAGTAGATTGTAAGTTGTAACATATTATGATATTTATTAAGTGGGGAAAGCGGAGGGGGGAAAAAAACCTCACCGAGCTCTGCTAGGTTTATTAATACCGTTTAGTCACCAATCAGAATATTTTTTTAAATAAAGTGTTGTATATGAAATGGGGAATAAAGTAAGAAAGTGAGGTGAAGAGAATTGGTGGCATTAAACCGGAAAAAACAAGAAAATCTCCAAATTTCCAGCTTGCTGTCCACCAAAAATGCCTGCAAGTGCCACAGCGACCGAATCCGTTCCGCAGTCGAGCAACGCTTGAAATATTATCGAGAAAAAACACAAAACATTTCACCAAAGAGCAATGTAATTGCAGAAATAACATTTTTTTTCTAGAAGCTAATTTTGCTCCTCTCTAAATAGAATTTACTTAATATGAAGAATATTAATGGGCATACGTTGTAATTTGAGAAACGTTGCCTTCATATTTTGATTGCTTTACGAAACAAGGTTTGCACAATAGCGGAAGGAGAAGAAGAAAAAAAGTGACTGTAGCAAATCGATTTATAAAGGAGAGAAGCGCTCACAAAAGGTGAACGGAATGTGAAATATGTGAAATATCCTCCGCGTTTGAGAAGACTTACGTGATTTATATTCCCTTCCCTTTAAATATTTCCTCAGACATTTACAGACCTGACAATAGATCGCGTTTCATGCTAGAAGAAAAGTGATAAACGATGTTCGGTTTTCTACTGGTTGACAGTTTAGATTTCAAAGAACGAAGGCTCTCCACTACAGAATTGTCGTAATTTATTTGTATTGACACTCACAATTTTGATAATCTTTCTCAAAATAATCCCCATTAGCGTGTCTGCCAATCATAAAAGACATGCTGGAAACTTTTTTTAATAGGCCTTACAGAGCTGCCTCCGCAGAATTCACCACGAGGATAAATCTGAACTATAGGGATTATTATTTATTTATTGATTTATTTATGGACGCTCTTTAACAGCTCAGGTCATCAGCGTCCCATTCAATTCAAGGCGTGAAACGGCCGACAAATTTTGCTCAGAGGCCTCTCTTTCAGGCTTGAGGTTCTTTATCGTGCCGTAAATGTACGACACAGGCCCCACGGCTTTACTTCCCTTCCGAAGGAAGCCATATTTAGGATTTTTACGCCCGGAAAAATCCATCGGTCCTGGCCGGGTTCGAACCCGCGATCTTGGGTTTAGGAGGTGTGTATGGTAACCACTACACCACTAGGACCGACGAACTATAGGGAGGGTGAGCAACGCACTTCATATTGATTTTTGTGAGATATTCAGCAATAATATTTGCGGTGTGCAGTCGTGCGTTATCGTGGTGCAGCATCCAGCATGTAGCACGGAAATGAAGCCTTTTGCGTGTAAAATATTTTCAGAACATCTCTGTAGAATTGCTCAGTTAAAAGTCGTTGTATGTGCAGGTACAACATGGTGGTAAAGCATTTCTTAAACATCGAAAAATTAGATCTGTAACTTTCCAGCACATGGTTTTTTAACGGTGTAGGTGAAAATGGAAATTTCCACACAGAGCTTTGCTGTTTGCTCTCAGTATCGATATAACGTAAGCTATGTTTCATCAGCAGTGATTACCTTTGAAAGAAACTCAACATCTTCCTGTAACATCATCTTCAACTGCATGCAAACCTGTACGCCAACATCCTTTTGTTCAGGAGTCAGCAGTCTTGAAACCTACCGTTCACAAACACTTCTCATATGCAACTTTTCAGTTACCAATTTGTGAGTGGCACTAGTAAGTGTTCAGATTTTCTGAGAGTTGTTGATTTGGTTTATTTACTGACGCTCTTTAACATTCAAGTCACCAGCGTCCCATTCAATTCAGGGCGTGAAACGGCCGACAAATTTTGCTCCGAAGCCTCTTTATTTAGGGTTGAGGTTCTCTTTCGTGCCGTAAATGTACGACACGGGACCCACGACTTTACTTCCCTTCCGAACGAAGCCATACTTAGGATTTTTACGCCCGAAAAAATCCATCGATCCTGGCCGGGTTTGAACCCGCGATCTTGGGTTTAGAAGACACGTATGGTTACCACTACATCACCAGGACCGACGGAGAATTTCTGAGAGTATTCTTACAATCCTCTTACTCAATGACAGCAATGGTGTTAACGTTTTCTTCCGTTACAGTAGAAACAGAAACAGTAGAAACCATTTAAACCATCTAGCAAGCAATAGGAAAGGTTAAACTCTCCTTAGGCCTCCTATAACATTGCATAGGCCTCAGCTAAAATATATTTAGGCGGAAGCTGACTTTTAGAGCATATTGTTCGTCCTATGGCATCCCCATTTTGCTGTAGGACAAACTGAACATGTTTCAACTTGCACAGCTCTCAGTCGGAAACAGAAAGTGACAACAATGGAACTAGTACCACGTGCATATTATGCATTTAATGAGTTGGATTTGTTGAGTTTATTTATTTACGGACACTCTTTAACATCTCAGATCATCAGCGTCCCATTCTATTCAGGGCATGAAACTGCCGACAAATTTTGCTCAGAGACCTCTTCTTTCAGGCTTGAGGTTATTTTTCGTGCCGTAAATGTACGACACGGGACCCACGACTTTACTTCCCTTCCGAACGAAGCCATACTTAGGATTTTTACGCCCGAAAAAATCCATCGACCCTGGCCGGGCGCGCACCCGCGATCTTGATTTAGAAGATAAGTGTGGTTACCTCTTAAGTCACCAGGACCGACTGCATTTAATGTGCACTTGTACTAAGAACTCGTATATAAAATAAGGTGGTTATGTTAAATAGATAAAAATCTAAAAATCTGTTTTCATACACAGTAACCATTTCATGTTAGACCTCATATCCAGTAGGAACTTTTGAAGGAGGCAACGTGTTTTGGTTACTGACGGCAAGGCAATGTATTTGCTGTCATACGCGAAACTATTCCCCAAGCATACGGGTTTCTCTTTATGTGGAAAGGCTATGTGGAGTTTAGGAGTTTTCGCCCTCCTTTCTTCTGCTATTGACAAGCTCCTGGGGCTCACTCAGTGTCTCGTACAAAGGAATGCCAAGGGATTTACCCAGAAGGTGAAATGGCGAGATGTATGTTATGGACACCGCGCCACTCTCGTCCTTTCAGCCACATCAGAATGGATGTTATAATCTTGAAACACCGTTCGATATATTAAAGGTAGATTTGTGCATCTAAACTATTAATGCGACACAATATTTTATTTTCCAGTACAACTAGAAGATTAGTTCAAGGTATATACGCAAATCTTGGTCGTATGGGCATGATTCATTGCGAGAGGTGCCATTTTGACATTCAACTGTTTAGTAATACACGTTCATGATACAAATACCTTAAATGTGGGTTATTGTTTTAAAACAAATGGTAAACGTCAATCATTTGAAAATACTACGTTATTTCATTGTGCATAAAATGACATTCAATTGTTTAATAATACACGTTAATGATACAAATACCGTAAATGTGGGTCATTGTTTTAAAACAAATGGTAAACGTCATTAATTTGAAAATAATGGGTTATTTCATTGTGCATAAAACAGAAGTAGGAGAGATAAATGGGTGCAGAGTTGCAGACATATTCATTTATCGACTTATTGTAGCTACGCCCATTAAACCCAATCTTTCACTCTAGCAATCTAATGATAATTACGCTGAACTTTAGTGACAGTACTACAATAAAACATAAACAGAATTGGGACAATGCTTGCACACCTATAAAGTAAATAAATGTGTGTAATAGCTTGAGTAATAGAAAACATTAACATTAACTTAATATATTATTAAAAAAAGGAATATAAATAACAATAAGGTTCGAGCAGTAGACAATTACAACTCATTCACATATGCAAAGCATCAAAGTGAGCAGAAAATAATATTTTAATAAAGTGTACGTAATAAAAAGCACTAACGTTATTATGAAGGTGATAGGTAAACTAATAATAATAATAATAATAATAATAATAATAATAATAATAATAATAGGACGATAAATTTTACAGTAAAATAGAACAAATTAACAAAAATCTGTATTGCAATACAAGAAATCTAAAGCTAGGGTCATCTATTATTTCTAATAACAAATACTTTCTTATGAATTGCTCCTAATTTTGATAGTTTCTGACGTTCTGCGGCCATGCATTATAATGGCGGCCGAAAGGTGATTGTAAAGGGATTGTTAGATGCAGTGTAATACATGCCGGGTTTCAGAGCAAGTGTTAAGGTTATGAGAAGATAGATAGATTTTGAAACGAGAGGGAGATAAGATGTACGGATAATTTTGAAAAGTAGTGTAAGCCAAAGGCTGTTTCATCGGTCTTTCAGGTGTAGGGTTATTTTATTTAAGAACCCTCTTTAACATTTCTATTCATTAGGGTCCCATTCAATTGAGGACGTGAAATGGCCGACAAGTTTTGCTCAGAGGTCTCTTCTTTCAGACTTGGGCTTCTTTTACGTGCCGTAAATTTATGACAAGGATCAATGACTTTATTTCCCTTCCGAAGGAAGTAGTACTTAGGATATTTTCGCCGAAAACAGATCTTTCAGGCAGAAACAAGACCGCTTATGGAGGAAGGATTTGTCGAACAAACGCACATCGCACATGTAATCTAAGCACATATTATGACTCTATGAACATGCTATGGTTTGTGTGTTAGGTTAGGTTAGAGCTAGTTTGTTAGCAGCAGTGGAAGTGAGGCATCACGGGATTCCACTAAGGCCTTCTTAAGATTCTGGTTTCTTAATCTTTTAAAGGTGTAGATTAGAGACTTTATATATTTCTGCAATATTATTTTCCCAACAGATTGTATGTCTACAATGACTCCAAGAGTTTTCTCAGAATCAGTAAAGAAAATTACAGTTTAAATAAACTTGATAAATGGTAGAGTGCAGAGGAGATACAGTTAGTTTAAAGTTTTCTTAGATAATTAACGATGCTATGTTCATATTTGACTATGTACAAAGATTATATACCTTTATTTTCTTTAAATTTATTTGAAAGACTCCCGTTTTTAGGTGAACTGAGAGGAGAAAAAATTATATATAATATTTATTGCGTTAAATGGAACGCGATTCTAGTTCTTTTTATGCAGCACAAATACCTTAATTTCAAAAGAAAATGTAAAATATATTTCTCCTGAAAATAACACCCTACAACGCTTAAACTAAAAAGAACTTTAATTATGTTTTTAAATATTAAGACATTTCTTGTTTCTATGCATTTGAGAAGTGTACAGGATGGAAGGGATCTCAGTGTCATGGAATACTTCCATGAACAAACATTTTTAATACTATTTTAGTCGTTGATATATTGTCTGCCCGAAAAAAACCAACCATTTCTGCTTTGTCTTTCTGTAAAATATTGATGCATGAATTTTATACATTTCGATTATAGCTGATAGACAAACATAAATACTACAAATTATGTCTTTCGCTATTTTTACATAACTTGGAGCTTTTGTAAATTCGCCTGAAAAGGTTTATTTATATAATTTAGGTTCGCAAAACTAGATTTGGCATTACTAACGTATACTGTTGTCAAAACGTTGTCATTAAGAGTGATAAAAAATGGGCGACGCTAGTTGTGGAGTCGTTTTCACAGTAAGGTTGTGCAAACAAACACATACTGAGTATTTGTAATTAGTGTGTTTTAAATTTATAAGTTAACCATAAAGCAGCGTTGATATACCGAGGGTGCCAAAAATGTATAAACACTTTCACAGTAGATCTCTATTTAATATATTTCAAAGTTGAACCGAAAAACAACAGTAATGTGTAGTATGATGTTCTATAACAGACGTAACCTACATACATTATGATAGTTGCTACTTGACAGGTAAATCAACAATTAACAAATGAAGCCGAGATCATCGTATAGTGTTCTGTAAACAGACATGACTCACATTACGTTATGCTAGCGTTGCTACAACAAAATGGAACCAAGATTATCGTTTGAACAGCGGAAAGCAATTTTAAAGTGGTATTGGAAAACCGAGAATGTTGAAGTTGAAAGCCAATGGAGACGTGCGTACAGAACAGAACCGCCAACGCGAGTAACAATTGCACGCGTTCGAGACAAATTTGAGACTCGTGGTACCGTATGCGATGTTCACAAGGGCAGATCTGGGCAGACCAGCTACACTGACAGCACTTCGGGAAGAAACTGAAACGGCATGTGCTGCAATCGCTGAGGACACTTTCGCACACGTTGCTCAATCAGTAGTTCAACGTACTCAGAAGTGAATCGACGCCGATGGTGGGCATTTGAGCAACTGTTGTAACTGTAGAAGTCTAAGATGATTAGTGCTGATCAATCTCAGTTTGTGTGAATGCAGTTTTATTACGTTAAACCAGTTTTTTCTTTGATTGAAGTGTATATATTTTTCGCACCTTCTGTATATTTGGAGATTAAATATTTGTACTTTCAAAAGCTCTTAAGAAATGGAGATAAAGAGATTTAGAATTTCTGTTCCCTTATTAAACTCCATTACCAGCCACATTTATGAGACTGGGTTTCGTTCCACCCTATAATATAGATTGAGTTAGAATAACACCGAACAATTTTTAGGCACAATTCAGGGATTTTTTAAATCGGTTTAACGCCCGTTTTTACTATTGAGGCATCACAGGCAGTGTACACTGATGATACATGAGATGAAATGATATATTGGAAAAGGATATATTTTTTTTTTTTTTTTTATTTTAGGAAGGAAACGTTCCAGGCCTAAGTTTAGGGTACCTCCTCGACATTTGCCATTTATGAGGACCGAGGAAAAGCTGGAAAAATCTCAATCAGGAAGGACGGTCCTGACGGGATTCGAACCAATAACCTCCCGCTCATGAGTCCGCGCCTGTACGACCTCGACGGTCTGATTCAGGGAACGAATTTGAACGCTTTCATATAGGGAATGTTGTTATCATGTTATAAATTACTAAAGTTATTGAACAGCTGTGTCCTGTTACATAAAATTCAGCCGAACAGTTCGTTTTGGATCTTTCCCACCTCTGACACAACATTAGTGATGTTAGAAGGCGAACCTGATATTGTACATTAGCAGATCAGAATTTATGAACGCTGTTCAATAAAAATTATCATAATTGTTTTACATCGCGCTAAAATTTAACTTTGCATATTTTGTTAGCTTAATGCGTAATTTACACGTGGTACTAGTTCCATTGTTGTCGCTTCCGGTTCCCGCCTGTGATAGCTGTGCAAGTTGAGGCATGTGCAGTCCCGTCTGCAACAAAATATAGTGACACGCGAGAAACAATAAGCTGTTCTGAAATTCTTCTTTCTTCTCAACAAATCTTCAGTTGAGTACTATGCAATGTTACAGGAGGTCTATGGAGAGTTTGTTCTGCCCTTATAGTACAGATCGAAGATGAGTTAATTTATTTATAGAAGGTTGGCATTGCATTTCAAAAGAAGGTGGAACTAGCGCTCCAGTTTGTGTTCTAGCGGAAGAAAACATTAACACGAGAGAGGATCGTCATAATGTTATTAAGTACACTTTCAGACATTCTGAAAATTTCACTAGGTGTCACCCACATGTTGGTAAGTGAAATAGTAGCACATGAGACGTGTTTGTGCACGGTGGGTTCCAAGGCCTCCAATTCTCGAATAAAAGCAGAGTTGCCGCTGATTTGCCTGCAGTTGAAGAAGATATTACAGGAAGATGCGAAGCTTCAAACGTAATCGCTGCCTATGAAACTTGACTACAATATGACAATCCTGAGAGCAAACAGCAAAGCTCTGTGTGGAAATTTTCATATTCGCTAACATCAAAACATGTAAAAGTAGTTATTTCTGCTGGGAAAGTTATAGCCATCTAATTTTTCTATACTCAAGGAATGGTTTACCAGATGCCGTACCTGTATAGAGAAATTAACTGCACAATACTACAGAAGTTTCTTGAAACCTATGCAAGGTCATATCGTCATATCAAAAGAGCTCATTTTCATGCTCTTGAAATGTATTGCCACTGACAGACAGAGTTTTCAATATCTTATAGGAACTAGGCAGCAGATTTCTATTAGTTCCTTAAAGAATATCAGTTTATTTATATTTTGTGATATTAAAATCTTAAATTGTGTAGTTTTATAGTGCATATAAATGCCTATTTTTAGTAAGTGCCTATTCCTTAGTTTCGCGTTTAATATGGATATTTATGTATAAAATTGAAAACGCTACTAAAGCATGTATTTTTATTTATTTGTTCGTTTTTTTTTTTTCATAATTTTTATGTTGAGTGAGTGAATTTAATCTGAGTGAAAACTCAGGCAAGGCAACAAATTTATTATACCGCTTCAAACTTACCCCCATTGCCTCTTCTCTTGGATTTGGTGCTTTAAAGTGAGCAATACCAAAAATTAAATACATATAAACTGTGAACATTGACTCGGAGAAATTGGCAGGTCTACGGTGCACATATTCACCATGTGCGTAAGCTACAATGCACTATCTATACTTTTTTTCCGCTCTTCTGAAACATGGATAGTAGAACGAGGGAGAGCGGGGAAAATGTGTGTATTTTATTACCGAATCACTTACGCAGTATTCCTCGCAGGCATTGTTTGGGGTAGCTAAAAGCAAATCTTCTTCACATTATTCAAGCAGTGGTAAATATTTTGACAGGAAATAAAATGAATTTGTGCTATTGATCGCATGTATGTGGCCAAGAAGAAATATGTTCCAGTGATAGCTGTAAATAACATTGTTTGGTGGAAAATGTGAAAAACACTTGTAATTTATTGTAAGACAAACTACGAAAATTAATTGGTTGATGATCATTTGTAGTTTATTCAGAAAAATGAATCAGGTAGGTAGGTAAACAATGTCGGTTAGACAGTGAGATTCTGATTTTTAAATTTTTTTTTAAAAAATAAATATATTTGTAATGTCTGTTTTTAGTTTTATTGTGCCTATCTCTTACTTTTTATAGCATAATTTATGTATACCAAATCACATTGTTTTAAATGCCTAAAAGTTGACTGTCTATTTATAATACAGATTAATGCGTATTATTATCTGTTTTAAATACAGTATCATATTATGCTTTCAGTAAAAATACAAATATTAAAATAAAATATCAACTTTACCGCGGCAAATCCATTTTTTTTTTCTGTTTATGCGGTTGAATTTCCCCAATAAGCAGACGCGATCATACTGCTCATAACTCAAATAATCTCACTGTAGATATTTAGAAAAAAACACGATGGGTGAATAATTAACTATAATGAACAATATCATATCTAAAGCAGGATAAAAGAAGAATAAAAAACATGCAAAATGAGCTCCTAAGGCAGGAATGGTCACCAAATGAAATGAACAATAAACTGAACAAATTCGTAGAGCTCCGTGTAAAGCCAACGGTAGAAAAAAATGCATAACTATCAGAAATAATGGCTCTCTCACCTACAGCGGATATTCCATACTCGCTTATCGAACCTCAGAAGAAGACGAGAGTTGATCCATGCACAATGTGGAAACAATAGTTCCTCGGAACGGGTATATCCATTACGGCAAAAAAGAAGCGGCATATAGAAAAGTAAGTAAAATTTCTTATCAATGGATTATGCATCTCAATAATAGGATAATTTGATTTTACTTCATCATGTTGCGCATATGAAGCTGCTAATATCAAATGAAAATTGTCTATTATTTTCGTCATTCATATATTTTCGTTGACGCTTGAGTTATGCTTTGACTGTACCGATTTGATTTTTTAAATTAATACTCAATTCTGGAATCGATTTTCTATTGTTTCTGACGTCTCAATTCCTCAGAGTTATTGAAAATGTCACCGTTCTTTGTTTACTCGCAGGTGTTTGTTTAGTGATAAAATGAGCATCGCAATACAATGCGAGTTTTACTCACCTAACCACGCGTTAGAACGTCTTCACCCGAGTTCGCAGCTCACTTGTGTCCACCCCAGCAAAGATGTTGGACTTGAATGCTTGTCCTTGATGCCTCTGACATTCCTCTACCTGAGACGGTATGGCAGGTAGCTCGCTTATTGGATTCCATTAGTGCCCATGCTTTACACTGGCAAAAACAAGTTAACCGTTTCCCCATAGCAGTCTGCAGATGCATAAATCATGAAATGTTTTTGATGACCGTGACATTGGTCAGAAGCACTATTATTTGCTTACTCTGTAGTAAGCTACACCCAATTAAAGTCTTATATAATTATAATTAAGTTTTACCATCGGAATTTTTTGTATATTTCTACCTACTAATTGACAAACCACGAATGTAAAGACATACTTATAGCGATACAAAAATTGATTGTAGATTTTATCGATTTTGAAAAATAGAAACACTAAAAATAGTGAGGAACGAAAAGCCCTTGAGCCAGATCTATTTAATGTTGAACTTTTCAAATATGGTGCTATAAATTGTTAAATAGCTTTTAGATTATATATATTTTTTTTCCAATGAAAAACGAGGGCTAGTATATAAAGATTGAGAATGATATGTTTTTCTCATCAGGAACCGTATACGCGCATGCGTCTTAGCACAGTATGCCAGCAAAGTCGGCTGCTCTAAAAATTTGCTTCCGTCTGCAGAAATCCGGTATGGAAGTGAACGCGATGTTACAGCAAGCATATAGCGATGGTGTTCTGCAACAATGAACCGCAATTAGGTGGTTCAAAGGGTTTAAGGAGGATTATATTTTAACACAAAGCAGGGCGGTTAAGGTGCTCCAATCACTGCAGTGAACGAGACTGGTTAATATAGCTGCCATCATTATTCGGAAAGATCAAGGAATAACAATTGATAGCTGGCAGACATGTTACAAATTTCCCATGATAGTGCTTTCACGATTGCGGAAGATCGCTTACACACGAGACACGTCTGTGCCAGATGGGTGCTGAGATTGCTGATGTCTGCACACAAGATGTTGCGCGTGGATGTGTTGGGAGTTTCAACTTCTGTAGCGGAGCATGGTAAAGCATACCTGAGCTCCATCATTACAGGTGATGAGATTTGGCTTCACTATCACGATTCCGAAAGCAAACAGATCTCAGTTTGGAAACCACCTGGTTCTTCGATACCAAAGAAGGACCAGGTTCATTGGTTAGCAAGAAAAATAATAGTGATTTTGTTCTGTGTGACTGTCGTGGAGTGCTTTATGAACATGAGCCCCCCCCCCCCCCCCCAGGAACCAATGTTAATGGGAAGTATTACAATACCGTTTGAAGTGTCCTAGCCGAACACATCCGACAAAAATGTCCTGAGCTACTTCAATCGGGTTTGGCGCCTTCGCCATGACAATCACGTTTGCACGCTGTTGCTCAACATGGAGAAAAAATATCGAATGTTTGTCTCACCTTGCATACAGCCCAGCCGGACCTAGCTCCGATGAGACTTTTTTTGGTTCCCTCGTCTCAAAAATGAGCTGCGGGCCAACGTTTTTGGCTCGTCAATCGCTGTCGTGAAGAAGGTTGAGGATGATCTGAAGACGATATCAAAAAACTGTTTCTAGCACGTATTCCAGAATTGGCAGACACGCTGTGCCAAATGCATACGAGACTACTTCAACCTTGGCTCTGCCTAGTAAGTAAAACACCATTTTCATTCTTTATTGACTAGCCCTCGTATGAACACACATAAAAATTGACTGAGTAACAGCGAAGTTTGCTGTTTGCTCAGATCCACTGTATGCGAAACACTTGTTGGACACTTTTCACACAATTTATGGAACACATTCAATCCCCTCCAACTGAACAAATGAAAATAATCTTTGTCGTAAATGAGTAGCAACTGACGTTGTCAAACCATTAGAGGCCTTCGGGTAGTACGTGAACTGTGTCAGTGCTGTAAGTGCGCAAATACGTGTCCTAAGAGCTGTTCCAAGTTAAGGAAACATTTATTGGATAAAATATTGATAAGTTTATTAAATTTAACTGTTATAAATGCTTTTACACAACTTTTACGAGTAGAATGAAATGAGATTCTGTTGAAAATATAAGACTGTTTCTTAGTAAATTTTAGTTTGTATAATGAAAAATTTGAAAGCATCTAATTATAGCTACGAGGGCTTACCCGCCCCTTCCAGCTTCCGATCGCTCTGCTACGCGACCAGACAAGCATAAGGAGGCGGATCTGCGCACTGTGCTACTGCGCTACTACCCCACCAAGGCCAAGTTAAATACATATTTGGAGCTGAGCTACAGGCACCTCAACATAGCCGGGCATGATTGATTTTCCCGCCAAGTGCGAGTTGGGAAGCGGAAGG
The DNA here is from genome assembly GCA_030762175.1 of Metallyticus violacea. Classification (NCBI taxonomy): domain Eukaryota; kingdom Metazoa; phylum Arthropoda; class Insecta; order Mantodea; family Metallyticidae; genus Metallyticus; species Metallyticus violacea. The sequence continues at coordinate 52,128,167 of CM060830.1, forward strand.
TAGAAAGGAATAGTGCAGCAGAAATTAACTGCAAAATGAGCGGCGTTTATGGTGCATATGTATGAATGAGAGTGTTGTGCGTGAATGGAGTAGGAATTTTAAAGAAGAACAGACAGATGTTCAAGATGAAGGTGGATAAGGACGCAGGTCTGTCACTACTGAAGACCTTGTTCAGCGAGTTGATCAAGTGATTCGAGAGAGGCGAAGGTTTACCATCAGTGAGTTGCGAGTTGTCAGGACATTTCAAGGTCAGCTATGTACACGATTGTTTCAGAACAACTAGGCTATCGAAAACTTTGTGCACGCTGGGTTCGCAAACCAAATGCTGGTGCCAATCTTCTACGAAGAGGGCGTTGGAAAGCTCGTCTATCGATATGACAAATGTCTTAATCTTCACGGTGACTATATGGAAAAGTAATTGTGGCTGTACTTGACTGCTGTTAATAAAACCATTTTGTGATTCACATTCGTCTCTTTGTTATGCCTCATCGGAGATTGAAAAAGAAAATATTCCTCGTATATCTAATTGTAATAATTACCGAGGGATGTGCATCCTCAATGTCGATATAAGTTATATGAAAACATTATAGCAAAAAATATTGAGAATATTAACTGAGATGTTATTATAAAACAGCAAAATGGGTTTCTATATGCGTCAACGTATAGGTACAGCGGGTAATTTCTCTCTGTAAATTTCTCAAGCGATAAAATGAACAATTAAATGAGAAATATATACGCTAGTAAACACAGTATTAATATATGAGTTAGAGCTTAACTTTTTCTGCATAAGGTTCCCATACACACTGGCATTTAAGTTTCTGTTCATGCAAGTCTATTTCTTAACCAAATTTCATTGTCATTTTGCATTGTTCCATTTTTTCCCTTCAATCTATTCGCTTTAAGCCCCAGTTATATAATATTCACCAAAGAGCCTCTTTGCAGACCAGTTACCGACGTGGAACACCATCCTCATATATGAACAAAGGGATGTGCTGATACAGTATCGCTGGTGCCTCCATTTTAATATTTAGCTTCATTTTCGTATTCCCATTTTATAAATTAAGCAGCCTAGGGAACCCGAAGCTACATGTCACAGTTCGCTGCTCACAGGAAATGTGAAAAAATAACAGCGTAAGAATAAATAGACCACTTTGTAACAAGTAAAAAACGAAAACACTTTGTTAGATGTAAAATAGGATAGAGAGGGCTGTACTAAGATATGAACATTTTTAAAATGACACAGCATTAGGAAGTGCTAATCCATAGGGAAGGTAGGTATTTTTTCTATTAGTAGGAAATCTAAACTCTCTATATTGGCCAATTTATTCTAAATGTCAATATTCGTAGGCATAGCGGGCATCTCTTCATCCTTAACATTTAATATAACAGGCATTGTTCCTTACGACACTTCCATTTACTTTGAACAATAACACGTAACACTGTAAAATTATTTTGTAAAAGTTGACACCCTCTTCTTCTTCTTCTTCTTCTTCTTCTTCTTCTTCTTCTTCTTCTTCTTCTTCTTCTTCTTCTTCTTCTTCTTCTTCTATTATTATTATTATTATTATTATTATTATTATTATTATTATTATTATTAAACACCGTTTTCAGTTCCTCGTACTTGAAAGTATGCTAAGTTATGTTGAATGGATAGCCCTATTGATTTCCCGCCTTGACACAGACATCTGAGTGTATTCTTGTTCATGTCAGCTCATTTCAGTTGAGTTTAAGATAGTGGTGTAGCTTAATGTGGAAAACAAAACGTACATTACAAAAAAGGTTAAATAAGATTTTAGAGAAAGTTGGAAATCCAAAAATCTTTACAAAAAGAAACACGATTGTACTTGCTGTTTGTTAAGACAGAAATGCTGTGAATTTATTTGAGTTACGGTTGCTTACTGGGAAAGTGCAGCTGTCATAACCGAAAAAAAGAGAGATGGAGCTAGAATTTGTATTTTTACTTAAAACATAAAATTATACTATATTTAAAACTGATTATAGTAAGCACCAATTGTTATTATAAGAGAAGTCGAAAACGATACCCCTTAGCGGCAATACATTGCCGGCATCTGCATTTCATGAAACTTTTCTTCTCTAAGAACAAGGCGGTTACGAACACAATTTTTGTCATTGAGAGAACATTTCCATTGCAACTTTTCAACAAGTTTCTTATTTATTTATTGCTTTTTTTATTTAAAGGCTTCTCAAACATCTCTGGTCATTAGCGTCCCGTTCAATTCAAGACGAGAAACGGCCATAAAATTTGCTTAGAGGACCCTTCTTTCAAGCTTGAGGTCCCTTTATATGCCGTAAATGTACGACACGGGAGCAAAGACTTTACTTCACCTCCGAAGAAAGCCATACTTGACAATTTTACGCCCTTAAAAATCTATCAACCCTGGCCAGGTTGCAACCCACGACCTTGGGTACCACTAGACTAACAGGACCTACTTTAAAAGTTTCTTTACGTGGAATCTGAGTGGCAGAACTGTATTTTCTTGCGAATCACCTTACAACTTTTCTAAGAATCCGTTTTCACATACAGGGTTTTTAAAAAGTAACGCATTATTTATTACATAGGTAAATGGAAGATTTTATAGAAAATGCAATCACACGCCAACTTAATTCTTAAAATGATTTATTTTTATAACTACAAAACGCGTCCGTGATCATTGTTGCTTGAGTTATGCCGTCATGAAAGAAAATTTAAAATCAGATCAAAGTCCCCACCCCCAACTTTTTCTCATATAAGTCTTCTTTTTCATCTCTATACCCCTTCATTTGATTTATATACTATCTTCTTTATTTATATTTTATTTATTGTCCTTTTGACTGCATTGATATTATAGTATATTGTATACTGAACATGAAGGCTGTAGGTGTAAGTCTGTAGTCATGAATGAAATGAATGAATTAATGATAGCGGAAATGAGGCCAGAATCCCTGGGACCTTTTAAAGATATCGGGCATTCACCATCTCAGGGTAAGTAGTAACGTTCAATACACACACACACACACACACACACACACACACACACACACACACAGAGGGTGCCAAAATGTATACACACTTCAAGCACAAAAAAAAAAACCTGTTAAATAACAAAACTGAATTTACACAAACAGCAAATGATGAGCGCTAATCATCTTACACTTTTACAGTTACAACAATTGCTCAAAATGCCCATCATCGGCGTCGATACATTTCTGAGTACGTTGAATTACTGATTGAGCAACATTTGCGAAGGTGTCCTCAACGATTGCAGCACATGCCGTTTCAATTTGTTCCCGAAGTGCTGTCAGTGTAGCTGATTTTCTCCGGTATACAACATCCTTAAGAGTTCCCCTTAGGTAGAAGTCCAACGGAGTTAGATCCAGAGTACGCGGTGGAAACTTCTTCGTCTTATTGCCTTTGAACTTCAATAATTCTCGGTTTTCAAAAACCAGTTCAAAATTGCTTTCCGCTGTTCAAGAGATAATCTTGGCTCCATTTTGTTCCAGCAACGCTACCATAACGTAATGTGAGTCATGTCTGTTTACATCATACCATAATCTTGGCTTCATTTGTTCATTGTTGATTTACCTGTCACGTAGCAACGCTATCATAATGTATGCGAGTCACATCTGTTTACAGGACTTCATACTGCACATTACTGTTATTTTTCAATCCAACTTGGAAATATACTAAATAGATATCTACTGTGAAAGTGTGCATACATTTATATGTATTTCATATATTTCAAAGTTGGACCGAAAAACAACAGTAATGTGTAGTATGATGTTCTTAAACGGTGTGGGCTCGCATACATAATGAATAGCGTTGCTACGTGATAGATAAATCAACAATGAACAAATGAAGTCATATATATATATATATATATATATATCTAGACATCTTAGATCTGACCGGGATTCAAACCTGACTTTCGGATTAGTATTGGAAAACACTAGACATTAGACAAAGGAGGCGGTCAATTTTTTAACTGAACTGATTCTAAACTGAAGGACTAAATCAATCTTAGGTTACTATCACAAAACTATTGCTGTCATAGTAACATATGCTTCAGAATAAAACAAATGAAAGTGCAGAGTGATAAAATGGAAGGAGCTCTATCAGGGGCGGGAAAAATATCATGGGTTCTGGTTTAAATGTTTCTTTGATGTCGTAGCTCATGCAACAATGACTACGAAAGTATTCATATTTATAAAGGAACCCCTTTTAAGAAATATGCCTTTACTTGTCGTTGCACATTCTTTTTTTTTTTTTTTCTAAAATCTTCCATATACCATAAAAGTATGCGTTATTTTATAAAAAAACACTGTAAATATGCATTGTACAACATAAAAATCCGCTCTTCAACACTGTATTTATGTAGTATTATAACCAAAAAAGAACAATTTACACACGTGAAAGCACCGAGTAACTCACGAAAACACAACCATTTGCTGACAAAAGCTCCCTCGAGCTAATTACAAGGTTCTACCTGCATCTGCATTATATGGCTTTGACTTCTGTCAAAGCCATATAATGCAGATAATTCTGGCTTGAGTTCTGCCGGCCCGTACCTCAGATAACCTCATTGTAAAAGGAAATAATATATTTACAACAGAGTAAACTTAGTAAGCATATTTTAGTATAAATATGGTAAAATAGTGACGATAATGAAGACTCTTTCGCCTCTACTAATGTTCTCAATTGGGGATCACAATGTTTTAAAGATTTGTATGAAAGCTATTTCACAAAAAGAAATATTCCACTTCTTCAAACATATTTACTGAATGTCAAACAGTATCCGCAATTTCGCAATAACACTTATTTAGGTTGCTCACACTGCTTTCTGCAAGCGCATGCTTAAAGTTGGCACTACTGTAGTCACGTAATCAAAGTTTGACCTTGATCGCATCAGTTTTCTTGCTAAACATGACCACTCAGCTAGCAGTGTGCACCAAGGACGAACAAACAGCAGTGATCCGATCTCTCTGCTCGGAAGGTTCGTCAGGAGCTGAAATTCAGCGGAGGATTTCTATACAATACGGCGGAGTACTCTACCGTGTAGAAGTGTGTATGAGTGGATGGAGAAGTTTTAAAGGTTGGCGGCATAAGCATGATGAATGAGGAAAGAGCAAGACGATAATCAGCTTCAACCACTGACAAGAAGATTCAGCAAATTGAGAAATGGTACTGGCGAACCAGCGAATTCCCATTGATAATACAGATTAGTCATGCATGATTCTGCCTATCAAATAATCAACGAGAGCTCGGCTTCCATAAACTATGTGTGAGATGGGTGCCAAAAGGGCACAAGAGGAAACGAGTTGAAATGTGCCAACTCTTTACAAAACCGCTACAACAATGAAGTCCCAAAATTTTGAACAAGTAGTCGCAAGGGATGAAACGTGGGTCCATGAAACAAATTTAAGACTCAATCTTCCGTGGGAAAGGTGATATGCAAGATGTAGTCCTGGTGGTCTAGTGGCATGGCTTCCTTCGGAAGGGAAGCAAAGCCGTGTCGTAGATTCCCAGCAAATAGAATCACCTCATGCCTGAAAGAAGAGACCTCTGAGCAAAATATATCGGCCGTTTCACGCCCTGAACTGAATGAGACGCTAATGACCTGAGATGTTAAAGAGTGTCCGTAAATAAACCAAATGAATTAAATAAAATAAACAGCGCAAGGTACAGTGGCTCATTGACCAATAATCTGAAGCCAGCAATTCGCGCCAAACGCCGAGGTCTAATGTTAAAACAATTTTGTAACATAAAATTTACTTGACAATAAAATCAAAGCATTTCCAATTATGTTTTCTGTGATATTAAGTGAAAATTCTCAAAATATTAATAAAGAATTCATGCTTAATAAAAACAATATATGTCCGCGATAGATTCGTGATATATGTGAATGCCGCCTCTGAACTGTACAGCAGCAGGCGTATTTCCGCATCACTTTGCATCCCTAAATGATGCATTTCTAATTTTGCGGAAGAAAATCCCTAAATGCTAACGTTACAGGACTACGAAATGGAGGAAACAGTTTAAGGGACTGAAATAAGGTAAGACCTTGTGATTGAGCTTTTTTTTTTTCTTCGATATCCTTTGTAGACTCATTTTTAGGCATGTAAAACTTAATGGAATATTTTTCACATTGTTTTTAGGTGAATATATGATGTTGAAAGAAGAAAATCCGCTACCCAGTCCGTTCAAACCTCCTATTGAACTTGTGAATACCTTATAGAGACGGAGGTAAGTACAAGTACCTAAACAATAGAACTGTAAGAGGCCTTGGTTGCAAGAAGGGCACTTCTTCGAAAACAATGGTTTGAGAAACCTGAGTCTAAAGTTTTTAAAAGTATAATATTGGGTTTATATTCTTCTGGAGAAAAATTACATTTGTTTCATATTATAGGTATAGGCTTAAATTACAAATATTTAATGTTTTGAGTAAAGTATGTACATTTTATATGCCAATATTTAATAATAAATGAATATATTAAGTGTCCTTCTTGCACATACACATAAAGCTCAAACGATTGTCATAAACAGGGCCGAATTATAGCATAATTTCATGTTTTATTGCCTAGTAGCAAATCACATGCTACAATTTATAAGTGCATTTATTTATTTGCGAAGCAGAAGATATTATAGTACATATATACATATTTTAGGGGTTAGCATTTAGCATGTAGGAAAGAATATTAGCTGCAGCTAATCCAAACAAACTCGTGCAACCGTTTTGTTTGTTAGTAGCACCATGTCCGAGCAAGAAGTACACTCATAGATTATGCAAGCATTATTATTCAGTTTTTGAAGGGTGATGGCATAAAACTGCTGAAATTTTGCAAAGATTAAAGTCGCACTTTGTGTATAAGATGCTATTTAATACCCAAGTGTATGAATAGCTCAAAAGTTTCACAGAAGAGTGAGAAACTTAAGAAAGTGGAACTTTAGAAAGCCACCAATGTCGTCCTCTGACGATTGTAACGGAATTAAGCATATGGGCCGTTCGAGACCTACCGAGTGTAAACGACCTTTGACGATCTCTGAAATCGCTTCTGAGGTTCGGTTACGTTATGGAAGTGTTTAATCCACATTGCATATGATTTGGATTACTTAAAAGTCTAGGCAAGGTGGGTTCGTCGAATTCTCACTGAAGATCAAAAGGCTTTATGTGTGGGAAACTATCAGATACATTTTACTCAGTACCGGGCTAAGGGAGAAATGTTTCTGCATGGAATCCTAACCTACGATGGAACACGGGTACACAACTATACTCGTGAGTCGAAGTGAATGAAGGATATTTGCTCCTGTGAAAGAAAACCCTCTCCTTTCAGCATGGAAGTGGAACTTTCAAGGCATTTTGTTAGGTTTTATTTTTTAATATCGAGCAGTCAATGCAGTTTTTACTGTCAGCTTCTGGTTGAGGCAAAACGTGCTTATCGGCGAAAAAGACATCAACAATCGACTCGAGAACTTCTTTTCGAAGGCAACATCCGTCTGGTTATAACTGCTTTGACAAGGGAAATATTACCGCCTGTGGTGCCTCAGTAGTAAAAACGGGCGTTAAACACTACTCAAAAAAAAAAAAAAAAAACAAGGGAAATACTCCAGGAAATTCAAAGAAAAGCTTTGGAACACCTTCCCTATACTACAGACGTATCACCTTGCGATTACCTTATGTTTGGACCGTTAAAAGAAGCATTGGGATGTCGGCGATACAACAGCAACCATTCATGTGCAACTGACAGGTAATCCAACCCCTCTTTCTTTAATAATGGAAAAGAAAAGCTTCCTATGGGAAAATTGTGTTTGTAATTCGGGAAGTTATGTACAAAAATGAGATGTATCACATTGTTTTTTATTTTGGAAATAAAATAAAACCAGGTTTCATTCAACCTCATAATATAATACTTGAATATTTATTAAATATGTCATTTACGAGGGGCGTTCCTAGTTTGTTCCTAGTTTATTATGCAATATGATCCAATGCATATGGGATCTCTCAATATACACCTCACACAATTGTCATCTTCATGGAAACTTCATTTTGGTATCCCGAAACCGTTGTTTAGATGTGGTACCTCGCAGTTAGTCCTTAATATTGCATAATGCATGCTCAGATGGACAGAAATCAGGTGAATATGGTGGGTATGGCAAACAATGAGCCCCAGCGATATCAACTTTGTAATTGTAATGTTGCTGTTGAGGGACTGCGCATTGCCGTGTTGGAGGAACTCTCCCATTGACCACTTTCCCTTTCGCTGTTGCTGAATTCTACGTCTAAGCCGTGTAAGTGTCTTGCAATACACCTCTTTGTTGACAGTTGTTCCCTAAGGAAGCCAGTCCATTAGCAGTATGCCTGAGGTGTCCCGAAAGACTGTAATCATCTGCTAGCCCGCAGATGGAGCATCAAGACATTTTTTGGGCCGGGGACTCTGTAGATGATTTCATGGTGGATTGGAATTTCTTCTCTAGTGTTTGGTAGTGACACCATGACTCGTCACCCGTTTCTCCAAAAAATTCGAATCTTCATTATGCATTTTCAGTAGCCTAAGAGGGTTGTGCGGCCGAGGCTTGACTGACATTCCATTTCATCAACGATGATACGCCTTTCAGCCATGATCAATTCAGACACAACCTGAAAGTTCTTAGGAGAACGGATATTGACAGACGACCAGCATTCACATTCTTGTGTGCAGATTCCCTACCGCTGGCAAACCCATTGACTCAGTTGTAAACGGTCTTCTGTGCTGTAGCTTCTAGACCACATACCGCAGTTAGTAATCTTCTGCACTTTTGTCACAAATATCTTACAGTACATCTTTGTCCACGACAGTAGGCTTTCATTTTGCCCACGTCTTTCTCTACTTGGCAACAAACGTACATTGTCCTCTGCTCTTCATGGCATGCTAGTATTAGTTCCTTGCTCTACAAATGGGCTGCACATACGAGGGTAGGTTCATACGTTTCCGGCCTAACCCCTTTTTAGGTATGATAAAGACAAAAACTATATTTCACTTTTTAATATAGTTGCGCTTTATTGCAATACCATCTCACATCTTGGAATTAACATTTACCGAAATAGTCAGAAGTCTTGCCTGCAAAATAGGCATAAACAGCATCTATCACTTCTTCGTCAAATTAAATTTCGTCCTTCTTGAGTTTTGAGAAGAGGAAATAGTAACTGGGAGCTAGATTTGGGCTGTAGCGTGAATGGCCGATCTCCTTGAAGCCACATTTCTTCACAGTTCCTTTGCAACAAGAGTTCAGGCGTGTTGTCGTGAAAAAGGAGCACAACACCACTCAGCTTTCCTCGCCTTTTCTCTTTGATGGAGGCACTTAGTCTGTGCGTAGGCCAGTATAGTATTCCCCATTTACTGTCGTGTTCCTCACCTTAAAGACAATGAAGAGTATTCCTTCACAGTTCCAAAAGATTGTGGCCATGATCTTCTTGGTTGACTGAGTGACCGTGGCCTTTAGAGGTGGTACTTCGCCAGGTTTACGTATCTCCATTGATTCTCATAGTAGAGGACCATAGTTTCACCTCCTGTAACAATGGTTGTAGAATTTCTCTCTCGATGCCACGGCAGAGCTCCATAAATGCCTGACGACGGATGACTCGTTGCTACTTTTGGATTGAGGGTAGAAGTCTGGTCATCCATCTTGCACTAACCTTATTCATGTTTAAATGTTCATGAATAATTCGAAGGACTGTTGTTTTAGAAAAGCCTAACCTTGCGGCTATTTCTGTAACTTTGAGCCGCCGCCGATCTTCCATAATTTCGATGTTTTCAGGAGTTAGCACCTCCAAAGGCCAACCTGCAAGCGAAGAGCGTCTTCAATGCTTTTTGGACCCATTCGAAAAAGTTTGGCCCTTTCTTTTACGGTAGAATATGAGGGGGATGCTTCCCCATATACACCGTCCAACCGCTGTTTAATTTCATTTGGAATAAATTCTTCTTTTGTGAAGAACTTAATAACAGCCCGATACTTCATTTGAACAGGCCATAATCTTCTACACATAGCCTTCTTTATGTAACTATATCTGAACAAGTGAACACAGCGGAACGGAGGTTACAGCTGCAATTATTTACTTAAAAGATAAGGTATGACACCAGACATGGATTTTATGAAGGCGATCATTTTGTCGGCGAGACCGGAAACTTATGGATCTACCCTAGTAGATTGTACGGTATTCAAAACATCGCTGTTATAACATCTTTCCTATTAGGGTGTAGAATTAGTTATAGAGGTAATTTTTGTTTTTAATACCTTGTTTAAATATATTCATTAGCTCATTATTTATTGTTTTAACAATATTATGAGGCTGTTTCTCTTAATTGAGTTGTAATGATAACTCTAGGTACTAACCTTGTGGGAAATAGGGATATAGAATCTAATTTAGATGGAGCGACAGGGAGGTAGCGATAACCCCTAATGAAAGAAGTGGTTGTTATGGGTAGCTTGTATACGAAAAATGCGGGGGAAAGTCTTTTGTTTTCGAAATGTTGATAGTCTCATTTGAAAGTTTGAGATGCATTCAATTCTTAATACAGCTAGCACGAACAATGGCAATCGCTCAGACTTTAAAGCAGCATGGACTCCTTTCTACGCGCTTACAGGGAAGTTTATTATTCATTCTCTTTAGAGTTTCATTCCCTAGGTTATGGAGCAGTACCGTTGTTTTTCTATAGGCAGCAGCTCACCCTTCCTGTAGACTCTAGTAAAAAATCACTGTTGCATTTTTTGTCCCTCACAGTCATTATATTTTGAAAACTGCTACTACTGCAATTTGGGCATTTATTTATTTTTTTATGAATTTGTTTCGAAATAAATGGTAAATACATATAATAGAAATTATAAAATGAAATAAAAAGTTCAAAATTAATTACGGAGCTTGATTAATTTCTAATTAAAGAAATATTTTTACAACGCCTTGACAGTGCGTATGAGGAAGTTTTTCCTTTATATTACACTGTGAAGGAGTAGTTAAAATTATTTCGTTTGAGCAGAGACAGTCTTTAAGAGCCTCCGGTGAATGTGTTGACACAAGAGAACATCTCCCTTGTCGAGAGATTCTGAAGGCAAAAGAAATAGCTAATGATTAGGGGCTTTCTATAAAAAGTAAGTATTTAATTAAGTAGACATGCATTTTATTATGTTGCCACGTAGAATAAGAATGGGACAAACGAACACTCCAGCGCTTTATTTTAAAATCACGGTTAAATAAAGCAAATAACTTTAATTTTCAATACAAGTATTTTTTGCTTAAACATTAAACTGTAAAACCCCCAGTAACGAAATATTGCTGCATGAAGTATAATATCCATAAGAACGATATAAGATTCAGCTATCCATTAGGCCCTAGTGGTTGGGGTAAAGCGACTAAATAGTAAACAAAGTGATACTATAGTGTTTATACATTATTTTCAATAATCTCATTCAAAATAATGTCCATGTTCCCTGGTTTTGTAAACTACATAAATCAGATCATATCACTCCAGCTTTTCACTTGTTATCCTGGCAGCGACTGGATGTTAGAAGTAAGTTCCACTCCCTCTTTCTTCTGCTTCAAATTCTGTGCATCGCACATCCGCACTATCTTTCGACCCGTTTTCCCGCCTTATCTTCTATCACAATTTAAACATCCAAGCTAATAAATTCCATTCTCTCTTTACCCTTAAACCGAATCTCTTACTTTTCTTCATCCTTTACCGTTGTGGCTACTCGTCTCTGATATATATATAGTTAGATCGTAAATGTCCCAGGTAAAATAAATTATTATTATTATTATTTATTATTATTATTATTATTATTGTTGTTGTTGTTGTTATCGTCGTCGTCGTTACAGAACTAATAATGTGCTGTGCTGTAATCACATACCCTGAAATTAAGGAAATATGTTTTTAAAATTTTGATTTTATCGATATATTTATGCAATTATAGATAATTTTCAGATGTATTTATGTCTTCAAAATGTTTAAAATCATTTTAGGTCATTATATTAATATTTTAAATAATTTTGTTGAATTTTTTAAGATTTTAGGTCATCAAAATCCATCCCTGGTAATGTTTTCACATGAAACCAAATTTTTACGTAAGCACGAACTAATGTATATATTGAAATTAATATTTGATGTTGATAGGTGTCAAAATCTGAATAACATATGGTGTTTCAAATGATAATACAATCCAGTTTTCTTTAAGTGTTTACTTAATGATTCGTATACATTTCTTCGTTGCAGTACAAGGGTATATAAGTTGTGTCTGCTCTGTGTTTGACAAAATGATACAGATCGAAAGTCAGGGATGTTCAGCTTCGAGAAAAGCCAAATTAAAGTCTGCAAAGAAGGAGGCCTTACTTCATGGGAAATAACAAGGAGGTCATCTTGTGGAGTAAATAGCTTCCTGAAGCTACGAAATAGTTATGAAAAAAAAAAAAGTAGCCTGGGAGACCATAAAAAACAATGTCTCGATAAATAAGACAATTGAGGCAAGGACCAGGCAGCTCAGTGCTGATGCATCATCTGAGCGTAAAGATTCTAAGCATGGCTTCCTTCGAAAGGGAAGTAAAGCCGTGGGCCCCATGTCATAGATATACGGCACGATAAAGAACCTCAAGAAGAAGAGGTTTCTGAGCAAAAGTTATCGGATGTTTCACACTCTGAATTGAATAGGATGCTGATGACCTGAGATGTTAAAGAGCGTCCATAAACAAACCAAATAAAAAAAAAAAAAAAAGAACTCGTAATCCAACATAAACAAAGGCGGGTTGACTGGGCTAAGGAACACATCACTAGGAAGGAGGAATGAAGCGTGTGACATTCAACGATGAAAAGAAACTTAACCTAGATGGTCTTGATGCTTGGTCATAGTACTGCATTAACTTAAACAGCCAATGTTTTCGAAAAGTCAGCAAGAAGGAAAATCACTGAAAGCCACAGATTTATCAGATACTCCTTGAAAAACACCTTTTGCCTGTTGGAACTGAAAACTGGAATTTCAGCAGGACAGTGCAACCATTCACACCACCAGATCCGTAAGATGTGGAAAACTTATCAGGAATCTTAAATGCAGATGGGAAGCAATATGGACTAAAACGTATATTACAACTGCGTGGAATGACAGAAACTTGGAGACTGCATCACTGATGTGCCTTCCAGGTAGTTTTGAGAAAGAGTAAGAAATTATTACAAAAGCGATTACTGCATGAATTAATAACAACAAATTAAAGTCAACTTATGTTAGACGTTTATCATTCATCAAACACCTTACATCTTACTCAAAATGGGCACTTTTTGTCTTTATACGATTGAGATATGCTTCTGTTGCAGCTGTGCCTTCATCAACTTTGCTTAAAATGTAGCAATATTTGGAAGAATAGAGAAGTCATTTCCTTTCAAATATTCTGAGATCTGGACTTCCTCAGGATGATATAAACTTCCAGTCAACAATGAGTTGACTTTGCTGTGCTGATTCCTATTGAAATATCCACAGGAACAAGGTGGTGCCTACAGTCGGCGATCAGAAGAAGGCGAGTGCGGGCTGAAGTGTTGGGTGGGTTTAAACTGTTTATGAGTGTATGTCAGATGCCCAAGCTGCCACATAAATGAGAACCTCTCGGACTCAAATCTTGATGTCAGCTGAACTTCTAACCTGGACGAGTATTTGACAACACTGTTAATTTTTTATCGGCATTAGCGTGCGAGAACATGGTGAGGAGGATAGAAAATTGCGCAGCACATTCTTCTCGCTTGCCTTCTTCCTGCAAGCTGTCATTTTAATGGTTGTCCGCACATGTTTTGATCTCCAGTTTGCCAAAATGCAGCCGTACGACATTCCCACCAATTCATCAGTGAAGCCCCCACCACTAATGTCGCTGTCATTAAGTTCTGAACTGGGGCTTGATTCTCGTCAGAACCTTCCTCACTAACTGAGGTTTAATAGGTTTTTCAATCCTCCTAAATGGCAAATGCCGGTGAGGTGAACCAAACATAAACTTGGTACATTTCCTTCCTTTAGAAAAAAAAAATCCTTTACCAATTTATCATTTCTTTTCATGTATCATCAGCGTTCACCGCCTGTAATGCCCTAGCAGTGAAAACGGACGTTAAATAATATTAAAAAAAAAATTAAAATCACTGTTTTGTCCTGTTTACACTGTAGGAATCTTTGTGGGGCTTTTCGAGAGCTGTGAGCATAAACTCTTGTCGTTTTGCCAGTTATATTTTTCTTCCAAAGGGAAGATCTTTACGTCTATGAAGAGGATTTGCCTGTGACCGGTGATTGCCTGACATGGAAACAGATTTTCGCTCTTTTCCCGTTATGTGACGTAAAGCTGCAGAAAGTTGCTGTCCGTGCTTCTTCGATAGACTTCAAGCCTAAGGTCGCTTTTAATGATGAATGACATTATTCGTAGTGGGATTTTATTTCCCTTACTGTGACTATCTGTGGCTGTAGTGGATTTCTACGAATTCTCACCGCAACCTGTTTTACGTCTTCTTATTTGTGGTACTAAAACTTTCCAGTAATAGCTTGCTACACCTGCGTAATGCAATTACAGCGATTGGGTTCTCTTTCATTTCCCACTCCACATTCACTGCATTGCTCATGGCCTTGAACTGCAGCGTTTCTATACTCTTGTCTAACGAAAGATGAGATGAAATGTCAACAAATGCGCATGTTTTCCCTCTTTGTAAATAGTTTACAAAATATCCGCCCAGTTCAGCATGTTAGTTAGGTTATTAATCTAATAAATAATGTTGAGACGCTTTTCAAGTGTTTTAATTTTAACTGTCTACGAAACTGCTGTACTGACAGCAATGCATTGTGGCCATCATGGAACGTGCCGTATTAGCTCCACCGCTGTCCATATGTTATGTTACGAAGGCAAATTCGGTAGTGCCAACTTAACGCATTATAGAGATGTATAAAGTAGGGACGGAACTTATGCCAGGACCAAGATATAATCTTAAAACGGACAACTAAAACCTAATAACCGAAGAATAATATAATAAAAAGCTTTAAAATGAGAGCCAGAAATACAATGTTTACTTATGTATTAAATTAACATCTCATGAAATAAAATCATAGTATTCTAGGCTAGGTTGTATTGTCAATTTCTTAAAAGAATTTGCAATGTAGCCTAAGTCTTCCAGAATTTAAGAGACATATAATAACCCACTAAGCTATGTTCTTAATTAAAGTAATAATTAAATACCCCAAGAGGGTTTTTTTTTATTATAGAACTCCAGTCACTATGAGCAAAACGAGTGAAGGATAAAATTCTATATTATTTACACGCACGAGTCTGTTCGCTCCCTCTCTCGTAAGTTACTGCTGAAGTCAGTGCAAATGGCAAAACCTTACAGCTCATCCAATGCAGTCCATCTTGCAGTTGATTGTGTAGGTCCTGGTGGTGTAGTGGTAACCATACTTGCCTCCTATACTCAAGATCGCGGGTTCAAACCCGGCCAGGATCGATGGATTTTTTTCGGGCGTAAAACCCCAAGTATGACTTCCTTCGGTAGGGAAGTAGTAGGGGCCGTGGGTCCCATTCGTAGATTTGCGGCATGTAAAAGAACCTCAAGCCTGAAAGAAGAGGTCTCTAAGGCAAAATTACTGGCCGTTTTACGCCCTGAATTAATTGGGAAGCTGATGACCTGAGATGTTAAAGAGCGTCCATAAATAAACCAAATAAACATAACAGATGATTGGTTATTATTAATCACCACTCTTAAACAGACATAGATAAATATAAAGAATCTCTAACCGCTGAAGCATTATAATTTGCAACTAGAAAAGAACACAGAAGTGCTCGCAAAATGCACTCGTTTTTTATTTATAAAAATTTCATCCTAAAATTAAATCCCTCAAATTTAATTCTTGTTTTAGGAACAAACTTTAGGTTTGGTTGTATCTTTTAATTCGTCTAGTAGGTAAAGGTTATTTATGATTACGTTGCTATACATGTTTCTATAAAAGAAATCTAAAGTTGTGAGATCAAGGCATATATCTGAATAAAAAGACCAACTTATGGAATCGATTACAAACCATTTAAATTGTCCTTTGTAAAGTGTGTGTAGTCGCTCCATCTTGCAAGAAGTAGTTTGGAATGAACATCAATTGAAAGAGGGTAAATTTAAAGCATCGCAACTCCTTAAACAAATGCCATTATAGGACAATGTAGCGGTTGTCAGGGTTTTAGCGTTTTTCAGTGCCCAGTAGCGCACTTTTCGTATAGTTTTAGAGCTCAAGCTCTTCACCAATCTTAAAAAGTGCTACAAAACATGGTTGCAACCTTGTCTCGAGGAAATAGCTTCTGAATTTCATAGAAACTGTTTCGGTTACCATGCAAGATTCTTCCCAAGCATTGCCCTTGATGTGCCAAGATTGCTTAACCATTGCGAAGCAGACTGCACTGGAAAGATCTACACTATTTGAACATTTTCGTAATATAAATCGTCCTAGGAACATCACGAGCTACACTTGCAAACTCACAGTATTTTAAAATTTAGATATCCAAGTCAAAAATGGGTATCATGTTGCAATATGACGAATATTGTATTCCTGCCTTAAATCTTGCAGGTGAATCAACAGCTGCGGATATTTGAGTAATATTTTGCTACTAGCAATTAAACTACATAATTTAGTCTTTGGTTTATATTTAAAAAAATAATTAGATTGCGATGGGAGAATGTTGGAAAAGTTTTCAACCAGTTTTGGCACACCCTGTGCTATTTTTTCTCTACTTGAATGTCAAAAGCCACTCTAAAGTGTTTTGTAAATTAAAGCCAAGTTGCTTCATTAATACCCATTTTACTGAAGAATGCACTTATCTAGCGATAGGACACGATTATTTTTATACGCACTCTTCCTCTAACGACCTGGATGTTAATGGGACAACGTTATTTTAACTTGTAAAGCATCTTAGAACGACCTTTGACATACAGAACAAATAGCGCCTAATCTCCGCAACATATCTAAAACGATCCTATAAAGTTGGCTGAAAAGTACTCTACTTTATTTTTCATTTTCCTCTAAGCTATTAGACACTGACGTCTGCCCATAGTACTGTTGTGAAGAATACTCTAAGACGAACTAAAATATATCCATTCGTATTATACAGAGTTTACATAAAGTCCGGAAACACTTTCAAGCTTCAATTACACAAAACCACAAGTGATATATCACTCTGTACGTGTTTCTGAAGAGAAACTCACCAAGTTTGTACTACATTTACCATCAAGCGCGTAGTTCCGTGAATCTCCCTCAGTCAGCGTTTGTTGCAAGAATGACGTTGTCCACTGTGGAGAAAACGTCTGTATGTTAGCACTTCATAGCAGGTAGTATGTATTTGCATGTTGGAGGAACATTTCGGGTTAAGAGTTGTCTTTCTCAGCAAACGGAATTTCATACTCTTCTGTTCGAAGCCACTGAAGTTAACACCCTACTGTAGAACCGGGCGACCCTGCATCCAGGAGTAGATTAATTTTCAATAATGTGCATGACGAAGAAATTAGCCCTAATCTAAATTTCTTGGTTTCGCCTAAGTGGGTATGTTAATTCACAAAACAATATTGGAGTTGAGAAAAACCTAACGTGCTTCATGAGAAACCCCTGCACGATGAAAAGATACGATGTAGTGTGCGATTAGCGGCGAGAGAATAGTAGATTCTTTTTTTTTTTTTTTTTTTTTTTTTAAGAAATAATAAATACTGATAGGTATGTGCAGAATATTTTTCAACCCTTTTTCTGTGAATTAACTATGACAGAACAGTTTCACGACGTTCCAACAGGACTCTACAACGGATACAGCCCATGTCTCCTTGCATGCAATTCATGAAATGTTCGACGATAGTCATCACTAACAATATATGACCCCCTCATATTTTTATCTCTGGGAGACATTAAAGGAAAAGGTGTACAAGACACTTCCACATAAATTAGATGAACTGAAAACTAAAATTCGTGAAGAACTTTCTTCAATTAATCACAGGGAACAGCAGATGGTAATGGTTAATTTTATAAACTGATCCCAAAAATGTATGGAAAACACGAAGGGAGGCAGTTCCAGCATCTTTTTGCTTAATAATGGTGAGTAAATGTGTCTTTCAAGAGTTTAAATTTAGTAATAACTAATAACTTACGCGACAATCATAGCTGCGGGCTCTCTGACTCCCATTCGCCGCGGTACCCGCTGAATTGACAGATTGGCCGTTACGCGCAGAGCGGTTCCGCGAAGGAAAAATCACCCATTCCTTCTAGGCATGACGGTTTCCTACACTCGTTTACCTACAAGCACAAACCTCAAAACTATTGCTTCTCTTAATACTTTGCAACGTTGCCATATTTTTTATTGTTTTTGGTATGGAACTCTTTCAAATGTGAAAGGGGAAAAAACTTTTAGTCTTGAAAAATAATTACATTTTTTACAAATAAAGTTACGAGCTTCAAAATTAGCTTACGTTCAGATTTCCATTTTAAGGGATTCGAAAGTATGTATAAATTTACACAAGAAAACTGTTTCACTTAAGGACGTTATATTTAAGAATAAATCCATCTTTATGTGTTGTATAAATATATATTAAAATTAAAATATGTAAGGCCAACAGATGTAATTTAGCATCCAATTTCAGTTATCTCTCCTATAGTCTTTTAAAAGTAAAGCGCAACGTATTCTGTTATGACAAACCCTTAGCTTGTGTATCTCATCCAAGTATTCATACTCTGGCAATCTGACCTTTGTTTATGAATCATGTTGTACTTACTGAAGAAGGTGTGAATACACAAATAAGACGTTCATTAAAGGGGAATTGGAGAAATAAATCTCTTTTTTCATTTATTTTGCTCCTTGTCTTTGATAACTATCAAGGGCATAATGAAATTAATTCTAGTGTTGGTGAATTGAATCCTTATCAATGCATGCGTTAGGCACAGCCGGCTAGATGCACCGCCGAAGTCGTTAAGGCGCGGGCTCGTGAGCGCAAGGTCTGGAGTTCGAATCCCACCAAGACCGTCCTCTCTGACAGAGATATTTTCCAGGTTTTCCCCAGTCCTCGTAAACGACAAATGCCGGCAAGGTACGCTAAACGTAGGCCTGGAACGCTTCCTTCCTTGAAAATCCGTTCCCAAATATAATTTCATTTCTTGTATCATCAGCATCCATCGCCTGTGGTGCCTCACTTGTAAAAAAACTACATAAAAACTACCAAAATGATGTTTCGAATCAAAGTACTACAAATTCGCCATTGAGGAAGGTATTTTCGCGTTCGTATTTTAGAGGTTAAGTTCAATATAAGTCTCCATGTATCCAGATTTTAATTTATATATAAATTGTTGTACACAGTTCATTTGTTACTGCTACGGCAAAGATGATCACTCATTCTGATGATGCACTACTCGCCGAAAAAATAAAGTCTGCCTACACCGCGTAGAGGTGCTGTTTTTAAGCCTGCTTATTATCAACAGAATTGCCAAATCGCATGTCGAAGGCCAAAGTGTTTTATGTTGCATACATGTTTTGCTCAATTTATTGCTTATAATTTGTAACTTTTCGACATTAAGTTTCATCCTCTCTGTGTTATATTTATTTGAAATTATAATACCACGTAGATCTAGAATAACACAGTAAAATATTTAGAAATTCATCAAGGATATCACCTCACATGTCATACAGAGAGAATGCAGGAGGGCTAGGAAGCGAATTCAGGCAGTGTCAAGCGTGTCTCAATCAGTAATGTGAAACGTTGCATTAATCCGCGCTAACTTCATCAAATTATACATGAAGCATTTTGGAAGTGTTTTTATTCTTGTTGACAAAACACAAGTTTACAACAGGAGCAAAGTACAGCGGCTGTAAAACTTCCTGTTGAAATATCAGTAGTTGATAAGGTTACGCAAGAGGCTATTGACGCAACTATCACAAAAAAGAAAAGGAAACGAATGCTGATAAAACGTTTGACAAGTATGCATTTACATGCTTCAGAATTCCTCTCCTTTTACAATACTGTACAATAGCTATCTCGTTATATTCCTAACTGTGTCTACAAGACAGAAACTTTCATAAGAGACGATGCTGAAGTAATGACAAATTAATGACAAAACATATAAATACAAGTTTAGTAATCAGTTTTTGAACAGACGTTAAATTCTACATACTTAAGTTAAGAAGTATATCTTTTTTATTTATTTGTTTTGTTTAGCATTAGCTTTAAAACCGCCATGGGTGGCCGAGGTCGTTAAGTCTCGGACTCGTGAGCGGGAGGTCTGGGTTCGAATACCGCCAGGACCGTCCTTCCTGACTGAGGTTTTTTCCAGGTTTTCCTCAGTCCTCATAAATGGCAAATGCCGGGGAGGTACCCTAAACTTAGGCCTGGAACGATTCCTTCCATAAAATCCTTTCCCAATATATCATTTCATTTCTTGTATCATCAGTGTCCATCGCCTGTGGTGCCTCTGTAGCAAAAACAGGCGTTAAACACCATTCATTCATTAGCTTTAAAACTTAACAGGATTGCTACATTCTTGTTTTATTTGTAAAGGTGGAGAATAGTTACATTTTTCGAAAGCTTTGCCAGGCAGGAGTGTTATGATCTGAAATATTCTATTTGTTCAAAAACAAAAGCGTTTGCATTGTCATCCAGGGATGTGATGTGGCATACTCGTATAGTATTGCAGCAACAGGGAAAATTTCTTCGGAGATAAGTGCGCCTAGTGGGGAAAGGAAAAAAGAAAAAAGAAAAGAAAGAAAGGAAAAGAAAATGAAAGAAACACCAAGTCTCGAATTGGCCTAAGAGAAAATCGCCCATTTTCATCCTCTGGTCATCTATTTACAATGTTTCTTTTATTACTACTACAACCTGTATACCAAAAAATTTTTTTTTTATTTCTGACTTCCACTATATCCACGTTGCTGTTCCGTTATTAACTGTTTCTACACTCGTCAGTTAATTTTTTCATCTTGTGATAGGCCCTCACACCCACGCATGCTCGAGAGTGAACGTAGTTATAAAATTTAAATATAATAATTATTAAATATTATGTAGCCTGTAGTAGCAAGCAGGAGCATTTTACAAAAGTGTATTGATGGCTACCTGGACGTGTAACTTCTTGACGAGAGGGAAAAGGTTGCCTGTTGTAATATTTTGTGCCCTCACTTACTGATAATGGCTCGAGCAATGGGTCTCTCTATTGTGACAAAGCTAAGTGCATGCAGGACTCCGAACAATAGGTTCTTTGGATCTTTAGTTGTTGGAGATACTCTGAAATTTGTTCAAATTAGAAAGAGAACAGGTGCCGGCGATGACTCCATTAAATCGAATGACCATGAGCTCGTCAATGAGGGGTCAAAGAGTTGATGAGCACAAGAGCTCACCAATAATATTTGAATTTTTAAAGACTCGGACTCCATGGGCTCTATTCTGTGACCCCCGTGAGTTCTTACGACCACGTGAGGGCACTTTGAATTTAGCATATAAGGGGAAACAACTTTGCATCGTAGTTCAGGTTCAGTCAAGCAGATCGCAATTCAGACAGACACATTCAGGTAGTAGATTGCAGTCCCAGGCATCTTTTCCATCTTCTTCTCAGTACCATATAGTAGAGAACAGGGCAGTAAAGGCATTTCCAGAAGGCATCTCTAGTTAATACATTACAGTAGTTATCAGGACGCATGAAAGTGTAGGCAACAGGCACACAGATGCAATTTCAAGCATTGTATGTAGCTCGGGGCATTAAAGTCATAGAGGTAACGAACCAGGTGGCCGACAACAAAGTGTCGTGTGAATAAACCTTTCTAGGCGTTTAATGAAAGAAACTGCCGTGTGATGTGAACCCTTCCCTTTCATCCACCTCCTATCGTTCCCACTAAGGCACAAAAGGCACTTCGGGCTCCTGAATGACCCCGGGGTATGAAGTGGGACACTTGGGTAGCTATACAACCAACAATAACTTCAAAATTACATTAAGAACCGCTCCAAACTCTACTTGCCTTGCAAATGTTCATTTCTCCTCTGCTAATATGTCTTCATTTTCTTCAAAATGAACCATCGCGTCTACATATTCCATTATTTCTTACCAGGGCTGCTCTGTACACCCTTTGTTACGTTCATCCATCATTTTTCACAGTTGCCAACGGTTACAAAATGTTACTACAGGAAGGAATAAGGACATTTCTTCGCGTAAATCTTTTCAAGAATGACTTCGCACTCGTGCGAATCCAACAAATTTAAAATGAAATTCTCCTGTTAGGGTTCAATAATAACGAGTATCTGCTTACGTTAGGTTCGGTTAGGTTAGGTTAGTTGTTTGCTAACTTTGCTAAAACTAAACTGTCTTAAATCTATACTTGAGAGGTATTCATCATAGTAATTTTTTTTTTCGCACTATTTCAACCATATTGCAATCTAATCCCTATCTAACGAAATCTGAGTTGTAACATCAATAAACGCGTATGGCGGTTGACCGTAGCAGAGACGTCGTATTTTTCTACCTATGTAGGTAGTTCAAATCTCGATTCAGTCCGTTGTTTTGGTTATTAATCCATAAATGACACAAAAATAGCGATTAGAGGCAATTTCAAGCTATAATAATTTGATATTTGCTGATATACGCTATGAACTGAGAGGTGTTTGTTTTACTGTACACGCCTTACTCCCCCTCCATCTCTCCCATTACCAATCATCATAATCTCACACAATCCATCCTTTATTTTGTATGTAGTAGCGAGATGGATAAAAACGGTGTCGGCTCAAGTAACGCGAAACACAAAAGTGTAGAACCTAAAAAAATGGTGAGAAAACAATAATTCTTAACGTTATCGAGAAACGTAGTTTCAACGCTCAATGAGGTTGCAAAGTCTATCGCTGAACTTGTGGGAATGTCTGTAGCGAGTATGCACAGAGCGGGAAAAAAGGTTAGAGAAGGGAACATCACTGCTGATAATACTTTGGAAGAAAAGACCCCGCGAAAAGCTGTGATTCAAGTAGAAACTTTTCTAAAATTTGAAATACATTGGAATGTGCACAGATTTTACTTTAATAATGTGCCCCCAATAATGAATAATCAAAGTGCTAAATGCAGAAATGCTGTTAAGTAGCGACGAAGAACCGCGCATTTCCATGAGAGACAAAATCTTGGTTTCGTACTTATGCCTTTATTGCAGGCACCTTACAAAATCCTAACTACTAACGCATGCGCACTTGAAAGCTGTAGCCTCTACACTTGCACGCTAAAGCTGATAGTAGCATTGCATGAAAGTTACTCATTGAATGAAAATCTAAAATTGATCCAAGTGAAGACAAATATGTTTAAACACAGAGTGCACTGTTCACCCAAACGACTCATCACCTTTGTGCCGCAATGACCTCTGCTTCCTCTACCTCCGTCTTACGACTTCATTGATAGAGGACAGTGTTGCAGGGAGGGTGGCATATGATCAGCATGCCGGTACCCCTCCGGTCGCCTATCATGTGACTTTCGCGAACGAAAAACGCCACCTCTCCATCAGGCAGCATTCCAATTGTCCTCACGAGGCTGGTTGGGCCCCGTTCCAGACCTCAGCGTAGAAAAAATCCTAACTAGATACTGGAAATCGAACCTGGGCCTCACGGCCAGCAGTCAGCAACGCTAACCACTAGACCAAGGAGGTACCTATCCCGATGGAATGGAGTTGTACTTAATTATGTGCTCGTTGACCCTGTCTTATTGGTACACAAGCTTGTGCATTGTATCTAAATTAGCGTCCATTAAGCGCGAACACATTTAAATTATTTCGGTTTCTGTGTCTTTAACAAAACAATTTTATCTTTATCTGATGTCTTAGAAAAAAAAAAGATGAAAGATAAAAAACGATTGTAAAGAATAACAATTATTAATGCGCGTATGTGTACGTTCTTGCTTCATAAATACGGGACGACCATTGTCGAGACGTTGCTGCAATGCATATGCCTTGCTCCTTACACGTCTATTAATGTCCAGGCATGTTCGGAATCCTATTCCTCTTTCCCTCGATCCACCGCACATAAACCCGAAAGGATATTATGTTTGTTGACAGTACGTATCCGCTTTCCTTATACAGAGTATAGTTCATTTCTTGCTGTTGGAAATACCTCAAATGCCAATTTTCCTTTCTGCTGTTGAAATCTGCTATAAATTAAATCGCTTTTTTTTTAATCGTTTGGCGGGTGGGTTAATAGCTTCTGACAGCTCAAATCTTATCCTGCTGACCTGTGTTATTATTTTATGTGAGTTTTACAATGTTCTGTTCTATTTTTAATATATATGGGTGTTTTACGTTCTTTTTATTTACAACTATATAAAATACCTATAACAGATTGCAATAAATCAAAAAGTACATATTTGGACATTTTTGGATATTGTTGCGGCTACTTTAGAGCTACTCGCCCTATTCTTTACTCATTTCATCATTACTCGGACAGACATCACTTATCTGTGAAAAACCTCTCCATCCCTAACCAGAATTAAATATAGAAATTAATAGACCAGGGTAATCTCTGAAAGTACAAACACTCGTAAATTCAACCACAAATATAATTTATTAATATAAGTAATAACTATCTAACTATCTCCTTGGTATAGTGGTTAGCGTTGCTGACTGCTGGCCGGGAGGTCCGGGTTTGATTCCTACTTAGGAAATTTTCTAAGTTAGGAAGGTCTAGAACGGGATCCACCCAGCCTTGTGAGGACAATTGGGAAGCTGCCTGATGGAGAGGTGGCGATATCCGATCTAGTAAGCCGCGATAGAGAGCCCGGCGGGATGCAGTGTACTGATCACACATTCCCCTGCAATACTGCACTCTACCAATAATATCACGTGATGGAGGTGTCGTCGCGGTAAGCCGAAGGCCTACATGGGGCTATGGAAAACCAGGCGAAGAAGAATAATAATACCTACTCTTGAGTTGTCCGTCGTTAAAATGGCCCATCCCAAAGCCAATGATGCAGCGTCCTCTCACTTCGAACTTCCGAGCTCGACTCGCCGAAAAATACATTGCAGCACAAGGCATTCACCTTCTGCCTTTCCTCAAATTCAAACATGTAGCCGTCACATGGAACAACAAAATGAATCGTATGTTTTACGTACTATACAATTTGCCACATTGTCAACCCTCCCAACCATAACAATATTAGCGATCCTGTCTATGTCTGTGCCTCACCTTATCTCTTTCTCTTCTTTCTGCGTAAGCACAAACGGCCAGTCGCTGAGCAAGGCTGAAGTAACGAAGTATCCTTGCTTAGTTACTTCTCCATTAAACTCTCTGTTCACACGAATTCGTGGCAACTTACAAATTAAAAACAAATATGTTGCACCGAATATATTCCCTCTGGATTCTGGAAGGTTTCGAGTAGCAGGCCTGTTAAACACTTAGAGCTGAAGGTTTATTTTTTTCCAAAGCAAATCTTTAAGCACTATCTACCGTGGGAGGCTAAACGCCGGGGTAGATTAGAAATAAAATTCTGGTCGTTGTACAAGAGACAATTTATGCCTTAGAACCCTTTAGGTTTTCCTTTAGTTTTGAGCTGAATCGATAACAATAATGGGACGTTCTAAAGTGTTAAAAGTAAACTTGAAAAATACTGGAATCAGGGTCAGGTAGGAAAAATTGAACCATAGTCGTGAATCTGCCCCTTTATTATACGCGGAGGACCTCTAAGTTTTCTTCTTACAGAGCTTTTATTGACTCGAAGTCTTAGAATGCTTATGTCTCTGACTTCATAGTCAACCACCTATTAAGATTACTTTATAAAAGTTAGACCAAGGCCTGGGATCAGACAGAGAGGAATAGTTTAAGGTCAATTATGGGACTCGAACCACAAATATTATGCTTGTACGGACGCTCTTACCGTCTGAGCTATCATGCCCAATCAAAGTCTCAAATCTTCCCTACCTTAGTCCCGAAAATAGGAGACAATATTCATTACTAATTGCTCTTAATCATACAGGTTTCTACAGGCTCGTATTTTCACTGTCGTGATTTGATAAGATAATACTGTTTTTAAACCATATCTGTTTTATTTGAAAAAGAATCTGGAATCCAATAGAATGTTTCCACAAAATTGATTACTGTCATTGAAACAATAGAAGTTTAAATAAACGATTAAAAGACCGTCAGCTTCGAGCAGTGAAAAGATAATTTGTTAATGATGTTTACTGCAGTACAATTCTCGTTGTCAAATAGACAGAACTAAAATTACTGAACTGAAATGCACGGAAGCTTTAAATATTTTTGGAGGGGCTCAAGGAAAGTAATAGTGCACGATTAGTGGTGAAAATGCTGATTTTATGGATAAAAATACCAAGAAAATTATTAAATGATCGTATTTTGGTTATATGTAAGGCATTTTAAGATTGTAAAGCAATAGGCATGCAATAAAACACATTCATATTGTCATGTTGCAAAATCATTGAATTCTTGTCCACAAGCTCGAATCGTTCCAATTTAGTCTTAACTTAAATAAAGTTACATGCTCCTTTCATTGCCCCTTTAAGCTACACAATCATTTTAGGACACAATTGCTCTCTTAAACTCACCATTTCTGTATTTAGTTTCTTTTATTTATTACTATTATTTCGACGAAACGAATTCCTATACCATTGATTCAGAAGAATTAATTATACAGTTTCTTTCAAAGACGTAACAAGAAAGATGGAAAAAAGAAAGAAAGAAAGAAAGAAAGAAAGAAAAACGTAGCATTAAAACGCCTTAACGCAGTTGAAAATATTTGCCATACCAAAATGAAGTCAATGAAATATGAACTCTCTCTTTCTCTTGTTTGGTTGCTAGTCAACATTAAACATGTACATTTTGCCAACAGTCGTAAGCTGTGTTTGCTGTTGATTTGGGTACTAATGTAAACGGGGCATAAGCCGTCCATTAGCGTTTAATATCGAAAGGACAAACATAGGGTTTTTTTTTATGCAGTCATAATAAAGCAGGCTTATTCGGTAAAAATAAAATGATAAAAATTTCAAATATAAATATTGTATGAGTTAGAAGATAAAATATATAATATTAATAATAACAGTAGCGTAAATACATATTAATTATATATGTAATAAGATTCCTGATGTGAGCAACACTTGTCAAACAGGCATTTGATCACTTTCATGATTTTTTTTATTGATGTTTAAAGCCCGTTTTAACTACTGAGGCGCCACAGGCTGTGGACACTGATGATACATGAGATGAAATGATATATTTTGGGAGAGGATATTTTTTTACATTCCAGGGCTAAATTTAGGGTACCTTTCTGGCATTTTCCATTTATGTAGACTGAGGAAAACATGAAACAACCTCAGTCAGGGAGGACGGTCCAATCGGGATTCGAACCCCCGACCTCTCGCTCACGAATCCACGCCTTAACGACTTCAGCCACCCATGTCGGTACTTTTATGCATGCTAGATGCTACAAATCAATCATGCTACGCACATATTTATCATTACATTCTATTAAAGGTTATATATTACGAGGGCGCATTTCCGACAAGACAGCTGACATTGGTAGTAAAATATTCTACAATAAATAGCGTATGCCAATGGCCCACTAATTATAATAAAACCTCCAGCAGTACTGGTAGTAGAAAACACTATGAATATGGAACTGGGTTAACTTTTTGAACTATCCAAAGGAAACTGGATTCAATTTAACGAAAAGAAGTAAAAAATAACGCTTATCTCGAAAAGTAAAGAAAATAAAGAAAGAGATATTTATCTGAACAACAACCATCTCGAAAAAATGAACGAGATTAAATACTTAGGCATTATGATAGAGCTGTCAAATAATAAGGAAAAATAAATATCTTAATAAAAATTTTATAACCGTTACATAGCATTTAGATAACATGTAATATTACTTAAAGCAAAATTAAAGAATAATAAAAATATATTATCTGGTGACATGGATAACGAATACTATTAATAATACATTTAATTTACATCAATTCTCGCTCCTAGCTGTGTATACGTCAGCTTGTGTGCAAGGCATACGCTATAAGCTGTGCGTTAATACCGGTTAGTGGCCTGGGAATCGATCCTGGCCCCGGTGGGTGACAGATAATTGTCATAACTCCATACGACAATTCCAGAGTTTTGAGATAGTGGTCATATTACACTCCCTTGCAAAGTGTAATTTCTTTTTGGTGCAAAAAATAAATTATGTAATAAGGTCCTTATCGCATCATTAGTTTTACAAGTCAATAATGAAACAGCTAGGAGCTTTTTAATACAGCTCGCCCTCAATGGAAACGAGAGTACTATAGCAACGTACTTAGCAACTTAAAAGTTTTAGTAATGTCATCGTATATGCATGAACACATCGTTAGCAATAGAGCATTTCCTTTATAAAATTAAATGCGCCGGAAAACATTCTTTACATGCTTAGAAACAAATATTTATTATTCCTGGCAATGAAGCATTAAATTATAATGACGGAAAATAATTTCAAAAAGCCAGAAACAGGTAGAATTGTACGAAACAGGCAAAACAGTACAAAGAGGACAAAAGTAAAACCTTCCCATAACGTTTGATAGTTTACGATTATACTTTCTATACATTTAGAATTTTTCTGATGCTCACCAACAAAAAAGGCCTTAATACACATTCATGTTCATGAATAATCAGATACGGTTGGTTTCCAGTAGCAAACTTTGCTGCCCTTTCCATCTCTTAAAGAAACATCGTTTGCCCTGTAATTCAAAAGTTAAATTGTATTTTTGAGATACACTCTCTCAGAAAATATACCAGCTATCTCTTTCTAATTTTTTTATGTTTGACAAGCATATTTTCCGAAAGCACCGCATTAGAATATATATTTATCGATAAAATTATAACGGCTCCCCACAATGGACAGAACATATAAATAAGTTTAGAAATAAAAAATTAAACAGAGAACGAGGACAAATGCAAGCAAAAAAGTACAGAAAACAAAATTGTGTAAAGGGGATGTGAATAGGAAAAAGGAGAGTTTAGAAAGGTAGTACCACGAGCTCCCACAGCCCGCAATATAATACTTTTTTTCTTGATTCACTTCCTCAGGTTGGTTTTTATGTTTTTGAAATCTAATGGTAGAATCTATTGTATAACCTATAATGAGAGGGTATACCTATATACCTCATAAAGTTGTTTGATGGGAGTTATACTGCCCATAATGTGTTTGATGGAATGGCAATCATTTCGATTCTTCTTGAGCTACCGTTAGTTGCCAAACAGTGAAATTTTTCCTTAAAATATGGAATTATGGTGTTTAAATATTACGTTTTCCTTGATCCACTTCCTCAGATTGGTCCTTATATTTTTCAAATCTAATGATAGAATATATTATATAACTATAATGTGTTTATATAAGCCGTAATGTTGTTTGAGGGGGATTTATAATGTCCATAATATTGTTTGATGGGATTTATACAACCCATAATGTTATTTTAGTGGAATTATCTAATCCTTAATGTTGTTTGAGGGGATTTGTACAACCAATAATGTTGTTTGAGGGGATTTGTACAACCCATAATGTTGTTTGAGGGGATTTATGTAACTCATAATGTTATTTGAGCGGATTTTATAACTCATAATGTTGTTTGAGGGGATTATATAACTCATAATGTTATTTGAGGGGATTTATATAACTCATAATGTTGTTTGAGGGGATTTATATAACTCATAATGTTGTTTGAGGGGATTTATGTAACTCATAATGTTGTTTGAGGGGATTTATATAACTCATAATGTTATTTGAGCGGATTTATATAACTCATAATGTTGTTTGAGGGGATTTATATAACTCATAATGTTGTTTGAGGGGATTTATATAACTCATAATGTTATTTGAGGGGATTTATATAACTCATAATGTTGTTTGAGGGGATTTATATAACTCATAATGTTATTTGAGCGGATTTATATAACTCATAATGTTATTTGAGGGGATTTATATAACTCATAATGTTGTTTGAGCGGATTTATATAACTCATAATGTTGTTTGAGGGGATTTATATAACTCATAATGTTGTTTGAGGGGATTTATGTAACTCATAATGTTGTTTGAGGGGATTTATATAACTCATAATGTTGTTTGAGGGGATTTATGTAACTCATAATGTTGTTTGAGGGGATTTATATAACTCATAATGTTATTTCAGCGGATTTATATAACTCATAATGTTGTTTGAGGGGATTTATATAACTCATAATGTTGTTTGAGGGGATTTATGTAACTCATAATGTTATTTGAGCTGATTTATATAACTCATAATTGTTTGAGGGGATTTATATAACTCATAATGTTATTTGAGCGGATTTATATAACTCATAATGTTGTTTGAGGGGATTTATATAACTCATAATGTTGTTTGAGGGGATTTATATAACTCATAATGTTATTTGAGCAGATTTATGTAATTCATAATGTTATTTGAGCAGATTTATGTAACTCATAATGTTGTTTGAGGGGATTTATGTAACTCATAATGTTATTTGAGCGGATTTATGTAACTCATAATGTTGTTTGAGGGGATTTATGTAACTCATAATGTTATTTGAGCGGATTTATATAACTCATAATGTTGTTTGAGGGGATTTATATAACTCATAATGTTGTTTGAGGGGATTTATATAACTCATAATGTTATTTGAGGGGATTTATATAACTCATAATGTTGTTTGAGGGGATTTATATAACTCATAATGTTATTTGAGGGGATTTATATAACTCATAATGTTGTTTGAGGGGATTTATATAACTCATAATGTTATTTGAGGGGATTTATATAACTCATAATGTTGTTTGAGGGGATTTACATAACTCATAATGTTGGTTGAGCGGATTTATGTAACTCATAATGTTGTTTGAGGGGATTTATGTAACCCATAGTGTTGTTAAAGGGGTTTATTTAACACATAATGTCGCTTAAGGAATTTTTACAACACCTAATGTTGTTTGATGGGATGACAATCATTTCAATTCTTCTTGAGCTGCCAGACAGTGAACTTCTTCCGAGGACCTCGAAGTTATTAAGTCGGAGCTCTATTGCGATGATGAGTTACCCAGTGTTTCTACAAAAGGCTAGAGGAACCCAGAGCATATGCAAGCGTTACTTTTTCTATGTGGTAGCGACAACGGAGGTTGTCTGAGTATTCCAGGTAGAGATCGTACAGCGGACACATTAGCTGTCATTTTCAAAGCTTCCCGCCATTTCCTTGAAGTGAGGCCTTCAAGGGTCAACGGCGGGTCGGTTTAAATTTTAGGTACCGTCCTAATGGAAAAAATCCATCGATCCCCCGGGAACGCCGGGGTAATTGACAATTTAATGGGCAATGGGGTGGGAACTCCCTTTATTCTCTCAAAGTGAGACCTTAAAGATATCGAATCCATGGGCACACCGCACTATATTCTCGGAAAAGACCAACACCAAGTCTTTTTGTAGGAGTTTAACGTAAGCATCTACTTCATTCTTGTGTAAAAACTTTCTTATTCGTCGAGCGTCATGTTGTTCAGTTTGAGGAGCTTTGATTTCGTCTTCAGCTTTTAGTTCAAGTAAATTGAGGCACTGTGTGCTTTCGTCGGCTAGGTATCTAGAACCTAATACATAGGGATTGGCTAATTGAAAAAGATGTTGTACGTAAGTTTCCCATCCCAATTTAAAAAATCCCAATATCTTTGGTGTTTGTGTGTAACGTGAGGCCAGGAATGTTGATTGTTAGTTGTAGGGTTTCTTTTAAAGTAATTTTAATTATGTTGTTACAGTCGACAAGGAAATTAGTAGATATTTTGCATATATCTGCTGTTTGGAATGGATATATTAATTATATATAGACAGAGGAATGCAGGACTAGACATTTTTGAACGGGTTTAAGTAAAGACAAAGATCTAAGTAAGTCCCTGGAATGAGCTGTTTGCCTAAAAACACTGAGATAATTTATTGAATATCCTTCCTTCATTGTCTGAATCGTGCAGTTATAATCGATTATTAGACATTCCTATACAAAGTTTAAAGCATTTGCTAGGATTAACTTCCAGACTGATTTCACTAAAACGTACATAGTTTTACACAAGGGCTCGATTCCCGCTTCTTTATCTTTTGCAATCATAGCCGTATCGTCGGTGAAACCCAGTACTGTGAGAGAGGCAAAGTCTTCCGAAAAATACCTGCTCAAGCTCTCTACGGTCAAACAATGATTTGTTGCTAGATTGCACAGAGATGGAGAGAGAGAGGGGACCGTGCATTACACCTCTTAAGATAGGAACAGCTTTCGTTTTACTCTGAGCTTTTTATACTTGATAATTCTCCGATTTCAGATTGATAATTAATTCCGAAAATTAAGAAGGTATTCCTTCTGAGTGAAGAGTCTTATACAAATGAATATCTTACGTCCAAGATTATCACATTATGAGATGTGATCTATATTTTTCATAGAAATCCCTTAATTTTCAATCCAACGCCGAATTTATTTTCTATTTAAAATGCAGTGAAGGAAATTTTATAATTGTAGTGCTGTATATACAGAATTCAGTACTCTATAAAATGTGAGAAAATTGTACATTTACGGTTCTGAAATATTAAGCGTTCAATATGGTGTAAAGGGAGCTGACTACAGCAGCAACTAATAGTTTTAATATTCTAGAACTACAATTCCCAACTTTTTTACGTTCGCGGCATCCTTGAAAATGAAATAGAAATTTGGGGTGCCCCTGTTAATTTTTTAAAAATTATTTTAAATTTGTACTTTAATTGCGATATATACATTTATTTTTAATGTGTAAAATTAGTTCAAATAAACACTCCATAACAAATAGGTGTTTTTTGATAATAACTTAACTTACAATTTATGGCCTTTCATTGCATAAAGTATACAACACAGATGTTTAATATGCACCGACTATGCTTTTTTTAAATTAAACCAATACAATTTCTAAAGTAGAGGACTACAATGTAATTGTTAATCATTAAAACAAATTTTGTGTTATAAATGTGAGATTTGTGATTGATACTAAAACACAAATGTTTATCAGGCCTAGCAGTTGACAACGAAACACGCATATCATCCTCAAGGCTAAGCGATCTATTTCTTGCTTTGAATTTGATTGTCTTTGTTATGAGTTTGCGTGGTATGGGTGATTTATTGTTGTCGTGTTTTCTAAGCATTGAAGCTTAGTTATTGTTTGTATTGTTGTATAGTTTTACATAGATCAATATGCCAGCAGGTTCTGTTTTTGTATGTTATAATAACTCTGGTCTTCATTCTCATTTAGGATAGTACTATTTTCCCAACAGGAAAAATTTCCGGAAAGTACATAAAATAAGATTGTTGAATTTATTAGGCCGTCTTTTCTTATTAATCTATGGGTTGGACACCTGAAATGAAACTTAATCCAAGAAATGCCTCGTCCTCTCTTCATGATCACCAATACCAGTATTGATATACTGTAATTTAATATGTTTTATATTTTTGTTTATCCGCAAATTATCTCGCGGCACCCCTGGTGATCTAGCGACACCCTAAGATGCCACGGCACACCGGTTGGGAATCCCTGCTCTAGTGGCTTACAACCATCCTGCTGCATAGTCTGGTATATATTCTTTTTGTCGATGAGTATTTAGCACCTTGTCCATCTTTAATTGGTAGTACTGGAATTACAAGAATGCATTCATTAGTGTCTTTTAGAAAAATATATTGCATCTCAAAAATGTAAAACTTTGTTATGATTGTTAAACAACTAAAATTGGAAGGGGATAATTTGCATGCCTTCCTTAAGTTATCGTCATCGGCACCTCCAAAGCACATCATCAGTTAAACATTTTTTTTATGTTCAATAATTTTTACTTTCGTTATTGAATTTCGTATCTCAGCTATATATTCTACTCGTATCTAAGCGCAATTTAATTTCATTGAGCATTAAACATTTAGTGAGCAATACTGCAATTTAAACAGAGCAAAACACACAGCAACACACTGAACTCATGTCTATATCTAATCAACTAACGAAGGAAGAGCGGAAGAAGCTATTTACTAATTGATAAAGATAATTACAACCCACTGCTGCTTTAGAAAGAAAACGAGCTTTTATCTGTTAGACGGAAACTTTGGATGCATAACTTATGCTAAAGTAGTTCTTTTAACTCTCAAACTTCATTTTTAATACGCTGGTTCTGATGATTATTAATATATTAAAGATGACACAAATTGCGCATTTAAAAAATGTAAATACTTTTAAAATTGTTACATTCTTCACGTCAGTTTGCCGCCAGGGTGGCCAAAGTGGTTAAGATGCGAACTCGTGAACGGGAGGTATGGGTTCGAATCCCGCCAGAACCGTCCTCTCTGACTGAGGTTTTTTCCAGGTTTTCCTCAATTCTCATAGATGGCAAATGCCCGTGAGATACCCTAAACTTAGGCCTAGAACGTTTCCTGCCTTAAAAATCCTTTCCCAATATATCATTTCATTTCATGTGTCATCAGAGTCCACCGCCTTTGGTGCCTCAGTAGTAAAAACGGGCGTTAAACACCATTCACGGTAGTTTCCAAATCAGTCCATAGTTCAATTAATGCTATTGCATAAATTGCTTTTAAGATTTATTTTCATAAGTGACCGTGTTGGCAACACTGGAACCATGTCAAGCTGGTAGGAAGTCATTAACAGCTGCTCCATTCATTGCGCATTCCTCTGTGCAACCTATGGCTTCTTTCAGCGCAACAAAATTACAATTTTATACAGAGGTTTAGTATTATATATAAATAAAATACTCTTCAATTAAAAACAAATCTTAATATGTAATTCTACTGCATTAACATATTTTTAAAAACCATTAATTATCAATGCTGCGACTTAGAGAATTAGAAACTTTGAGACAAGGAAATTTCGTAATGAATGGAATAAATTTAATTTATGTTTACTAATTTGCTGTCTAAAAGTGTTAGTGTTAACAATGGTTTTATTTTGTGAGAGAAAGTATGCGAAAGGAAGCCACATTTAACACGTGTATCATAAATAACTATTATGTTTTGTAATAATAATACCTATCATATGAAATGGCGTAAGGAATCATTAAGTATGTAAACAGAACATGAGTTTTATCGCATATTTCACGGATTCGATTATTCCTTGAGATCACATATAAATACCATTTACATAATTGTTTCTCAAGGAAGTCTTTCTTGGTAATCAGAAGTGTGTCAGACCGAATTTTGTAATCAGAGCATTCAGTTTGTTCTTCCGCGTGGACTTCGCTCTATACAAAATAAACACCCAACCTAAATAAAGCAAGTCACTTATTGACTGCGTATTATTAACAGTCTAGATTTGTCATCTATCAACTGAAGTCTTCGTTA
Organism: Metallyticus violacea; assembly: GCA_030762175.1. Lineage (NCBI taxonomy): Eukaryota > Metazoa > Arthropoda > Insecta > Mantodea > Metallyticidae > Metallyticus > Metallyticus violacea. Next base: position 52,163,508 of record CM060830.1, read on the forward strand.
TTTGAGTTGAGGAAAAATGTTCCAAATACCAGCAAATATAGTTGCTGATTCTTTTAGAACATATGTAAAGTTTAATTGGTTCTTATGCTTCACCCTGACTACTTCTAGTTTGTTTAACATTTATACTTCACGGAAGAATGTCCGAAATGAATAAATGTCGCTTGCGCAGTTCCAAGATGAATACATTGTTGCATCGTCATAAAACCGTTGAATTAATGTGACTCACTAGGAAAATGGAGTGTGTCGAACAAAGAAGGACTGATTGAAATCAAATTCCATTAAAGCAAAGGTCTCCTATTCATTTGTAAGTCAGCTCTACACCACCCCAATTTATATCTATGTATATACAGGGTGGGACATTTATAGTGTTGCTGCCATTTTCTTCTTAAACGAAAAGGTAAACCAAAAAAATGCTTCAGACAAAATTTGAAGCGCTCTTAGAGGGATATAAGATAGCGACCGCAACTGATCCTTGAAATGTCATTTCAAGGTCAAATGATGTTTTCAAATGGAATGGTGTATTTTATTTTCCGGGAATGGAAAGAAAATTCAATTTTCAAAAAAAAGTTTTAGTACATCTATCAACTAAGGGTGATAAGTGATGTGATATTGAACAAATAAGACAGCAAATGTTTTCACTCACTTTCACTTCTTTCTCTTTTATTTTGTTATTGTTATGAAGGAAACTAATTTGTTTACACACAGAAGCCCGTTTGTTGACATCATTACACAAACGAGTGCTCATCATTGCCAATTCAAACCTCAAATGACATGATTCTCAGTCAGTTCCATTTCGTTTTTCAATCATGGATGTTCGATACACGATCAACGAGAGGATCGATGTGGTTTACATTTATGACAAAGCTTATAAGAACGCTAGAGCAGCTTGCAACTTATACGGAGATAGATATCCTAAAAGGCGGCAGTCATCTGTTAGAAATGTTCAATGACAAGCAAACTTACTCTCCGAAACGGAAGGTGTCACATCAAGAAAACACCGTCAAGTGCTACTGGGGAAAATTCGGAAGTCACTGCTGCAGTTGCCGCTAATCCTCGCCGAAATTCCCGCCAACTGGAACGTGGTTCGGGAATCTCTCAAAGGCGAGAGATTAAGCGTCACAAATACCGTCCATATCACATTAGCCTACACCAAGCCCTTCATGGAAATACTTTTCAGAAGCGTGTTGAATTTTGCCAATGGCTATACCACAAATTCAAAATGGTAACTTTTCCAACATACGTAAATTGATGGCAGTAAAGCGAAAGTGAATGAAAAACATGGAATGCTCTTTTCATTCCTGGAAAAGGACGTATACCATTCCATTTGAAAACATAAATTTGACCTTGAAATGACAATGAGAATGTCAGAAGATTTTTTTTATTTACCCTTAGTTTTGGAGGAAAATGGCCGCAATACTGTAAATACCCCACTGTGTTTACATATTTATATACACGTTCAACTTGGCCTAAACATTGACTATATACACTTAAGTCTTTATTGAGTTGTTCTGCAGGTCTCTCCAATGGTCTGGCTGTTCTTGACCGTTAGCTGCTTGCTACGGTCTTGAAGAAATCTGACAATCGACATCTACGCTTGCCTCATCTGTTATTACAAATGCCTATTTTAACCAAAATAATGCCTGAACTTCCGGACTCTGGTGATAACATGTCAGTACAGATCATCATGTGTACGTCTACAGAGATAAAAATACAAAATATAGAAGAAAAAAAATCGCCTACTACAAGAAATGTTAGAACAGGCAGTCAGAATAGTGTAAGGCATCTTCAAAGTGCAAAAATTGCGAAATGAGTGTTTTTTTTTTCCTACTTATTGATGACATCATCATCTGAACAATCACTTCGTCTACTAATATCTACTTAGCGTAGATAGTTGTAAATTGCAGTCGACAACGGAATGATGAATATGATATAAAATCTATCACTGGTCTTCTAATATTAGTAGGCTTCAACAGATCATACCACCACGGGTGGCCGAGGTCTTTAAGGCACGGACTCGTGAGCGGGAGGTCTGGGGTTCGAATTCCGCCAGGACCGTCCTCCCTGACTAAGGTTTTTTCCAGGTTTTCCTCAGTCCTCATAAATGACAAATGCCGGGGAAGTACCCTAAACTTAGGTCTGGAACGTTTCCTTCCTTAAAAAAATAAATCCTTTCCCAATATTTCATCTCATGTATCATCAGTGTTCATCGCCTGTGGTGTCTCAGTAGTAAAAACGGGCGTTAAACAAACACTATTCATTCATTCTACAGATCAGAACACCAGAATTTGGAAGATCTGTGTTCAGAGTTAAATATTTCATACAACAATGAATCTGAACCGATTCTACTTCCTTGTTCGCTGCAAGCATTTTGATGACCTTTGAGAGCGTCCTTAGAGAACGGAACTCGATCGTCTGCACCCATTAGAGAAGTCTTCGAATTGTTTAATACAAACTGTCAGAAGTATTAGAATATACAGCGATTGAAGAACAGCTGGTATCATTTAGAGGAAAATGCAGCTTAGTACAAAATATGCAAAAACCTGGAACACCCTCAATATGGAACATTTTGCATTGAGGGAACTTATGCTGTTTCAATGTCGCAGCAACAGTGGTGGAAAGGCTACTGCGACAAATAGAAGGGACTAGATGGAACGTCACATTAGATAACTGGTTCTGGAGTATTCCACTTGCAGAAGATTTGTTGAAGAACAATTGTTGGAACCTTTGCAAAAGCTAAAGAGAGTCCCCTCCCGAATTCATCAATACTAAAACACGGATGAGCGTAGCAGTCTATTCGGGTTCAATAGAACATGACAATGCTACACGCAAAGGGAAGGATACTTTTGGTTTCTCGATACAGTGTGATGGAGGAATAGATGAGCATATTGGACGCTACATGAAACTTGAGGTAATTACTGAGTATAATTAATAAAACCAGGAACAGATAAGATTGATGAAATGTGTACTTATTTTACTGCAAGAAAATCCAGGCGCTGGCCTTACAATTTTTCTACTTTTAGAAATTATTGGTATAAATGCACAAACACTTTTCATCACCAACGATCCAGATCTGAACATTGGCCGTAAGATATTCTTACGAGATGTTGGCCAGAGTCTAGTGAAAATATGTCATTCAAACAAGAATGCAAAATGAGTGTCTCCCCAAACCAATTCGAGCAAAAGCTGTGAAATTTTGCAGGGTTGATGAGTTACCGCCGCCCGGGGGATGCAACAATACCCACAGATGTACAATATGTCCCAGAAACAAAGATAAGAAAATAAACTCTTTCTGCCTAAAGCGTTATGCTGTGGTTTGTGTGAAACATCTAAATCAAATCTGTGAAAAGGTTTGCAAAAATTTAGAAAGAGAAGAAAAGGTTAAATTATTTGCATAATTTACCTTATTGCTAACAGCGCTATTAATTGTATGTTGTATACAGATTATCTGAAGTCTGTCCTGGTGGTGTAGCTTTTTTTTTTTTTGAGTAGTGTTTAACGCCCGTTTTTACTACTGAGGCACCACAGGCGGTCTGGTGGTGTAGTGGTAACCATACTTGCCTCGTAAACCCAAGATCGCCGGTTCGATCCCGGCCAGGACCGTGGATTTTTTCGGGCGTAAAAATCCTAACTATGGCTTCCTTCGGAAGGGAAGTAAAGTCGTGGGTACCGTGTCGTACATTTACGGCAAGTTATAGAATTCCATAACTTAAAAAAAAAAAAAAAAAATCCAGGACAAAAGTAACGGCCGTTTCACGCATGGCATGACATGATCGCGACAGCATTGTATAGCGTAGACAGCCCGTGTGCGATCGGCATATACAGATCACTGTGAATCAGAAATGGGGCTATGTATGGTCTGCGATAATGCCTTCATGAAAAATGTAGAAACAATGATTATCTTTTACCAAATTTTATGTTTGAATTATAACTCGACCATGCTAGTGGAACCTCGCCTAGTCTCTGAAAAGCACTAATTGAGGATTTAAAACGCGCTCGCCGGACTGAAGAGACCGCTTGCTGTGGTTATCTGGGTTGCAAGGCTGGGCGAAATTTTGCTAGTTTTGTACCATGTTTTGCTGAAGCTGCTGAGCATTAATATTGCTATACATTTACTCTGTCAGAACCAAAACGCAGTATGGATTTATTTTTTTGTTCAGTACTGATCCTGTAGTTCTGAATTTATTGACTATTTTATGAATTGTTGCATCTAGTAGGCAAAGCAATTGCAAGAAGCTCTTTCTGAGAGATTTTTTTCGACACTGAGAGAAAGTTAATTAAGTCTTTTTTAATTACAGGAAATAAAATGTTTTTATTTTGTACTAAGTTTTTAAACCATGTCTTAAACAACGCATACGTGAAAATGAGCAAAATAACATAACACTCTGATAAATATAAACCTTCATCATATGCTGCAATAGTAATTATGCTTTTCAAGAGCCAATTCAGGCCAAATGACGGCAACCTATAGGTCTTAATTGTTGCACTCCACCGTTTACGTGCTGTACATACGTTTTGAGCAGAACGTTAGTTACATATTCAATTTTATCATTAACTTATTTTGAATATCATTGTTTTAATTTTGGTTAACGATTTGTCAACTAGTTCATTTTCTACTAGCTTTAGAATAACTAACGAATTTCAATGTGATATTTACACAAAGTACGTGCGTTAGCAAGAATTGAAAATTATATAGGAAAAACACAAATAGCTTGAAAAACAATCTAAAAATAAACGAATTCTTCCAAAGTGAATTGAAAGCCTGGGCTGAAAGTAGTCCAGTATTTGAGTTGCGTCTTAGGATCAAAGTCTTTCACAAGAACACCTTGGAGGTGTTCAGAAAATGTAGAATATGAGAGGGTAAGATCTTGATTGTGGCTTAGGATACGGTAGCTTAGTGATTAGCGGAAGTTCGATGGTTCACTGCTCTGCCTGATCACCAATGTTTACTTCTTTTTCAAAGATGGTGTATAATTAAAAAATGACTGCCTTTTTCCAAAATAATATTTTAATGTGATTGAAAAATGTTCACTTCTATTTCTATTACAGTAAACGCCACAGTTTAAGGAACATCAAGGTCACTGCAGAAATATACTGGCGTGAAGCGTTTTCGTTGCGGAGAATTCGTTTTCTATATTACACTCACTAAAAAAAAATAATATTTAGTACAGAAAGCCATGAATGGTTCCGGCTTACACAGCTTGCTTTTCTGTTCACTCCAGTGAAACTGCCATGGGTGGCCGAGGTAATTAAGGCGCGGCCTCGTGAGCGGGAGTCTGGTGTTCGAATCCCACCAGGGCCGTTCTCCATGACTGAGTTTTTTTCCAGGTTTTCTTCAGTCCTCATAAATGGCAAATGCCGGGGAGGTACCCTAAAACTTAGGCCTGGAACGATTCCTTGCTTAAAAAAATCCTTTCCCAATATATCACTTATCATGTATCATCAGTGTTCATCGCCTGTAGTGCCTCTGTAGCAAAAACGGGCGTTAAACACCAGTCATTCATACGTTTGTATTTATATTTCTTCTACCTATAGTAATTTTATTAGAATTGCTTTAATTAATTAGTGCAAAATCAATATCCTGCATTCTTCTTTCTTTATTACTTTTTTCTCCCTTTCCTTCTTGTAATTACTTTCATTGTTTTTTTTTTCCTCTTTCTTTCTTTGAATATGTCACTAAAACAGGGGTGGGCAACGCCGAGTGGAACTGGAGGTTTGCAACCCGCATCGCTTCATTACCAAGTAGTGGGCAGCAATCCACAGTCGTCATAATATAACTCCATCGATCGATAACGTACTGGGATACTTCTGTGGTTCTCTGAGGGTATAGCATAACTCGGCGTGCATACTCCTGCACTAGAAACTTGTGTAAGAAATGCGAGTGGTTTTACAATAGGGAAGCGTGAAGTCATTCCGGGAAAGAAGAGAAATAATTTAGAATGTGTATACATTTTTGAAGAGGTTGTCATCTGATGATGGGCTTGCAAAAATAGAGTTATGAAAGACGGAACAATCGTCTGTTTAGGTTTGTGGTGTTGGAAGAATCGAGGAATGTAAGAAAAATATGTATTTTCACAATACAACAGGGCATCGCTTGTTGCTATTTACACAAACGTGTGTGCATTGAGGTGGAAATAGTTTTTCAAGAAATTTAATTTGTTATCCCTGTTAACAGTTTAAATTTAAAAGTGTAAACCAACAGTAGGTAGTTAAAAAAAAATTAGTTGTCTGAATAAAAACAAGGAACTCCTAAATCTTGATAATGTTCAGTTTCTTGAGAGCTGTAAACTTTTTTCCGTGATTGATTTTAATTTTAAATAAACTATATTTTTTGTAAATGCCAACCGCTGTTTAGAGCTGTGGCCTCTAACTCGATACCAGTAGCCTGTCTAAACACAAATTTATTACATCATTCCGGAACTATTTTATGTTTTGTTTTTAATGTGAAGTTGACTTTTCAGTGTTAAACCTGAATGTGCGCTTGGCTTTGGCTTCCAGCTGCATTATTATTATTATTATTATTATTATTATTATTATTATTATTATTATTATTAGTGTTGTTGTTATATAATCATACCGAATAGGATATTTCGGGTGGTAACACTTGGGACCTAGATTTGGAATGTCTCAGGTTCAGGTCCTGACCATCCTGATCTTATTATTAATTATTTTCGTGATTTCCCCTGGTCACTTAGGTGGATGCTGAGATGAGACTGGTATAAAAGCAGCCCTTCAGAGGGGCTCGAACTCCTTGGAGAGGGGGGCACCGCCAGCATTTGGGTGTTCTATCTGGAAACATGTTAGGAAACTCGTTTATGGCTGCGTATCACAGCATTCGGATCCTTGCCGCCCGGTGTCTCTCTCACTCATCCCTTCCTCCCATAGGTTTTCTTAGAAAACGGCCAGTCCTTGAGCAATGTTGAAGTACGCAGTATCCACCGTTCCTAACCATCCAACCGAATCATCATAGTTGTTATCATCATCACAACAATTATCATATCTAGGCAAGTTACTGACTGGCAAGTATTAAGCGGAGCATAAATGAAACTGTCCCGGGTTTTAACCGGGGAAATCTGGTCAATCTACTGAAGCAGGGCGTAGAAAGAGAACAAAAAAACCGAGCTACTTCTTGCGCCCTACCGCGAGGCAACAAGGTACTTTGCTGCCACCGCAGTACTGCGACCTTGATATTCCTTAAATTATGCTGCTTACTATAGTACTATTTATTTATATATACTCATTCATTGCTAGAGTACTCGTTTCAGAATAAATGGTTTGAAGCCAGTGCAGACAAGAAAGAATACTTAGGTTTAACTTTTCCTTTCTTTATTTACAGTTCAAAATTCGAACAAATTAGCAGTAGTTCTTACGTCAAAATGTTTGGTTCTTGTGCATGTCGTTATATTCTACAGGCGCTTTAATGATTTCTTATTGTTTTATTTTATCTAAAGATTTAATCTTATCAAAGTTCTTCAGAACTTTATCTCACTTCTTATCCTTTCATAAATGCAATCTTATTCTCTTTAACATGTACACTATCATGCCTTTTCTAGTTCAATATCTTGTAAATGGAATTTAATAATTGATTAGATATAGAAATCAGTACCTTTTTAGATCATTCGCAAATTAAACAAGTGAATTACTTATAATACCATCTTTACGGATTAGACTATCAAACAAGTGTTTTGGCTTCATTTATTTCTACCTATTAATCATGATATTAAGTTTTTAAAGGTATTATGAGTATTATTTTGGCGATTAGAAAGCACACTACACCTTATCACTCTCATTGAGTTCTGCTGCAGCGATAGGAGTATATTAATTAGCCAAAGATTAAGAAGATTACGAGATTTGTTACACTTCATAGGCCTGTAAATGTGTTACTCGAGGTTTTCCATCCTTGTAAAACTGTACATTGGCATGCCCACATCTTCAATGAAACTGACACGTTTAATGACCACCCAAGATCAGTGATCAAAGCTATGATGGTTCAGTGCAGAAGCAGAAAAACCATAAATGATGAAACCTATTCAGGAGATCAGCGTCCACAGTGCTCAAACAAGAACATGAACTAAATGCTTCAACTTGAAAACTAAAGCAGCAGAAGAACTTGAGATGAAGAGCCTATTTCTGCGTTATGCTAACAACGGACACTTTTTATTTTTTAATTGTGTTTAACGCCCGTTTTTACTACTGAGGCACCACAGGCGGTGGACACTGGTGATACATGAGATGAAATGATAAATTGGGAAAGAATTTTTAAGGAAGGAAACGCTCCAGGATTAAATTTAGGGTACCTCCCCGGCATTTGCCATTTATGAGGACTAAGGAAAAACTGGAAAAAACTTCAGTGAGAGAGGAGGGTCTTGGCGGGATTCGACCCCCAGACCCTTAACGACCTCGGCCACCCGTTATAGTACAATGGACGCTGGAAAATTCTTTCTACAGATGAACACTTCGATTGAGGACAACTACAATCATTATAAAAAATGAGACAAATTGTATGCATAGACTTCTGATGCTTGTCAGAGGCTCCCAAAGACTCAGAGGAGCCTATATAAATGATAAACTTAAAAAATCCGGGCTGTTGTGCCGTGGTCTTTGTTTTATCACTACGAACGCCGGTCGTGAAAGCTTGAGGTATGATATATTAGTGATGCTTTACTGGAGAGTGGTTTATGATAATGTTACGAAGTTGCATTTCTGCCAAAAGAGGTCAAGGACAAAGAATGAAGATTACGAAACCTCCCTTCAGAAATAAGTGATTAAAAATCTGGGCCCTGTTCCACAGAAATATGGTCTAATACATTACAAGTGTATGAACTTGTAACTTGTAGCTTAGTAAAATTGTGTGCCATACAGTTTTCTGCTACACTTGTACTTTGCAACTCCATGGTTATAAGTTTACAAGTGGTTTTTCATTGTTTTGTTCCACAGAAGTATTAGTGGTAGCTTGTATAGATTTCTCTACAAGTGTAGGAATATTAGTAATTTCAAATACTGATGCAAGTTTAAATATCATTTCAATAATTTAGGGAGTCAGTTGTCTTAATATGTGAAGTATTAAAATCATTTACCAATTTTTCAAAAGAAAATAGCGGTAAGAGTACTTTTTCACCAGTCGCATTATAGTATAGCTTTGTCATCTTTATGGGGTGAAATAGATGAATTTTGTACTATAAAACGCAGGTTTATCAAAGGATTAATTTAGCTACGCCGCACATTGATTCTATGGCTCTTAAATTGCATTGCCTGCTAATAATAGCGAACTCTAAATATGTAGCGATTGGTGTTTTATTTTTCATCGTTCCGTTGGTTCCCGCCCCTCAATATTTTGCGGTTTACGTGAACACTAAATTTAATCAGCAAATATTATTGATTCCAGGTCTTTCGATTTTGTATTACATTTCTGCAATCGAGAAATCGAAGATTCGATAATTCTGCATTGTAATGTTTAACTCATAAACAGCTCTTTGTTCTCTGATCTTGCTATCGCCACCACAGTGTATGCATGTACATGAGGTAAAATAATTTGAAGTCATAATATATAAAATTGCATACAAGTCTTAGGGTAACTATGGTACTGATAAAGCAATTACTTAACAAGTGTCAGCTTTCTGATTCTACAGATAGCCCAGTGAACCACTCAAAGCTAGTCATAGTTTATTCCACCGACACCTCTCTACTTAATTCAGCATACTATTTTAGTTAACACCAATATCGGAAAACTGCATAGGCACGTAAAATTGACCCTTCCGAATTCCGAAGGAATGAAGCTATTGCACCCGAACTCGTAAAACATCTCTTTTGGGGGGGGGGGGGTTCCCAAGGAATGTAAGCCATTGCGGTTGTACTAATAGAATTTGTTTTTAACAGTCTTTCCAAATCTCCATCGATTATACCTACTAGGCACCGAAAAAGACAGAAAATTATAATAATATATTTCTATATACACTTTTGTAATATATATGCGTGTGTGTGTGCGTGTGCGTGTGTTTGAATAATGTTTAATGCCCGTTTTTACTACTGAGGCACCACAGGCGGTGAACACTGATGATATGAGGGTAGGTCCATAAGTTTCCAGCATCGCCGATAAGGATTATCGCCTTCACAAAACTCTTATCTGATCTCATACCTCATCTGCTAAGTAATTAATTGCAGCTGTAATTTCCGCTCCATTGTGTTCAGTTGTTCAGATATAGTTGTATAAAGAAGGCTATGTAGAAGATTGTGACATGTACAACATGGAGTTTCGAGCTGTTATTAAGTTCTTCACAAAAGAAGGTCTTACTGCAAATGAAATTAAACAGCGATTGGATGGTGTATATGGGGAAGCATACCCCTCATATTCTACCGTAAAATAATGGGTCAAACTTTTTCGAATGGATCGAGAAAGCATTGAAGATGAAGAGCATGCAGATTGGCCCTTGGAGGTGCCCAGTCCTGAAAATGTCGCTCTTGTGGAAGGAAAAATTATGAAAGACCGGCGGCGGCTCAAAGTTACAGAAATAGCAGCAAGGTTGGGCATTTGTAAAAAAAAAAAAATAGAAAAACACTCCTAATTGTTATTCATGAATAGGGTTAATGCAAGATGGGTGCCTAGACTTTTTTCCTCAGTCCAAAAGCAGCAACGAGTCATCTGTTGTCAGGCATTTTGGAGCTCTGCCATAGCAACGAGAGATAAAGAGAAGTTCTGCAAACCATTGTTACAGGAGGTGAAACTGTGGTACCTTGTCCAAAAGAGAATCAATGGAGTCGCGTAAACCTGGCGAAACACCGCCTCTAAAGGCCAAGGTCATTCAGTCAACCAAGAAGATCATGGCCATAATCTTTTGGCGCTGTGAAGGAATACTCTTTATTAACTTCGAGGAGAGGAACACCACAGTAAATGGAGGGTACTATGCTGCCTTACTTCACGATTACGTGCTTCCATCAAAGAGAAAAGGCGAGGAAAGCTGAGTGGTAGTGTGTGCCTTCTTCACAACAACGCGCCTGTGCACACAGCTCTTGTTGCAGAGGAAGCTGTGAAGAAATGTGGCTTCAAGGAGATCGATCATCCACTCTACAGCCCAGATCTAGCTCCCAGTGACTGTTTCCTCTTCTCAAAACTCAAGAAGGACCTTCGAGGAAGGAAATTTAAGTGTGAGGAAGAAGTAATGGATGCTGTTTATACCAAAGTTTTGAGAAGTGTATTACAATAAATGGTAACTAAATTGAAAAGTGAAATATAGTTTCTGTTTTTATCATACTCAGAATGTTTAGGCCGTAAACTTATGCACCTATCCTCGTATATGAGATGAAATGATAAATTGGGAAATTATGTTTTTTAGGGAAATAAACGTTCCAGGCCTGAGTTTAGGGTACCTCCCCGGCATTTTCCACTTATGAGGACTGAGGAAAACCTGGAAAACCCCAGTCAGGGAGGACAGTCCCGGTGGGAATTGAACCTGGACCTCACGCTCACAAGGTCACGCTTTAACGACCTCGGCCACCTGTGTCTGTTTGTATGTGTTAAGGCTTTAGCTTTCTCAATTTTTGTTTTTTCGTAACAAGTCTCGGCAGATGACCATCAATTAACAAACGATTCGTCGAGTTCGCTCACTAGCAAAATTAAACCTTTGGGGGCGGGGGTTAAACTAAAGCGAACGATTTTTTTAAAAAACAATTGATTATTTGCTCTAGCTACCCCAATGATTTTCCCAATGAAACTCTATAGATCTCTTTAAAATTGATTTATAAAAGTTGTATCCGAAAATCAGGGCAGTCGAACCATTAGGTGTGGGGATATACCTGAAAAAACAAGTGGGGGTTAAAGAGATATTAAAAATCGCTCTAGCGGCCGCAATTTTAAATGTTTTTAAAGGAAAGTCGGCATATGTAATTGTAAATAAGAAAAATAGATCCTGAAAATCACTGAAATCGAACTATTAGGAGGTGGAGGTTTGCCTGAAACGGAAAACTTAAAAATCACTCTAGCGGTACCAATATTTGTTTCTTTACAATAAAATATACCATTTAAATAAAATAAGAAAAATAGCTTCCGAAAATGAGGGAAATTGGACTTTAGGAATAGGGGTATACTTAAAAACCGAAATTTAAATAGCGCTCTTGCGTTTAATTTTCTTTATATTGTTTTAAAACAAAAGGATAAATGAATTCAGCATATGAACTGTATTTATAACGATGCATATGTTTTATTAACAAAAGCATCGTCGTTAAGATAGCAAATATGAAATATTAATCTAATATGTGTGTGAAAATTATATTTGTATGTAAGAACGCTCTGTAAAAACCTTCAGATAAACGTGTTTGTGTTATATATTTTTATTACAATGACATTTATATTACATTTCAGAACCAATGCTAATCGATGTAACTTTCGATTGTTTTATTAGCTTTGTACATTGTAATTGTTTTTAAATAGTAACATGTTTTTGTTTTATTGAAAGATATGAATATCTCTTCTATAATATGCAACTTAACCCGAAACTGTCTTATATTTCTCTCTGTTTTTGAGAATGTAAAGATGATACCAAGGGCTCAGTTCATAATCATGGTTCAATTTAAAATTGTTTAAAAACACTCAGAAAATATAGCTTTGTTTATTAGTGGTCATGTATTTAATTTAGTTAATAGTATATTATTAATTTTTGCGATTTGAACTCAATAATAATAATAATAATAATAATAATAATAATAATATAATTTCTCTTATGTAATACTTATAGATTAAAAGAATTCTAATTTTGTTCCCCTAATATCACACAGTAATGCCATAACTTATTTCATTACATTAATTAATAAGGGCTAATATGGATTTTGTATTCATTTTTATTAAACGCCATTCAATGTTCTGTGAGGAATTTGCTTAGCTCCTGCGTGACGGACTTCTATATGTCACAGTCGAAGGTTATTAGCCCTTTCCCACGTTCGCCGCATTTCGCTCGCAAGTTGTCAGTTTTTTTTTTCTATAATGTGTGCTACCGGGCTTACAGAATATTTCTCACCGTTCGCACGAGTTTTGTGCCTCGGCCAAGGCCGGTCCCGTCACCACGCCTGCCTGCCTGTCTGCCCTTGAACTTCCGAGCAGTCACTAGACTATATTCGTTCGCGAAGACTTCAGAGCAGCGTATTTTGCGTGTAAATGTAGTTATAAATACGAAACCGCTCTTTGCGTTCGTGAGGTATTTATTCCGAAGTTTCTGGGCAATTGCCGCATTCCAGAGCTACAGTTCACATCTTGTGAATAAATTTGATACTAATGGTTTAGAGCAAAGCAAGAAACACCGGGGAAGAAGCACGGAAATGACTATGTAAATTTAGCAGAACAATTTGAATTTTTAGTGTCTACTGCACATACAGCAGTAAAATTGTTAAAACTCAAACCTTACAAGTGCACATGTCTCCATTGTCTACGACAAGGTGATCCCGTAGAAGGTGTGCGTTATTGTAAGTGGTTTCTTTCATGTGATTGAACGGTAATCGATCTAAAGCTTGTATTCTTTCCAAATGAGGTTCCATCAAAATGGTCTTGTCGGAGCACAGGCGTTGCCGGCTGTGGCATGTCCAGTTACCGAAACGTAAAACCCCTTTCGAGCAGTAAGGACGTTTTCTGGAATTTCTGTGGATACCTTAAAGGCGTCAAGGACTCCGAGTCTATTTACGCCATCATTAATTCATTTCATTTATCCCTACATGCTACAAACTTTCTCACCTACACCTACAGTATTCATACTGCTGCAGAATTCGCGACAAGACAATTGCAGTCAAAGCGACAATAAATAAAACAATATTTAAAATGTTTATTCTTTCATACTGTCACAACTGTTGGAATTCTGTACATTAGATTGTTGGAAAATTGTTGAATTATTCAACAATCTAATTGTTAAATAGTTCCTTTATTAGAACACATGGGTATTAGGCTAAGACAGAATTTCTGAATCTATTTTAAGTTGGGACTAATTTTTAAAGTTAAAATTTACGATGATTTTTCAAGTTGTAAATTATATAATTATATGTACACATATTTTTAAACAGCATTAATTAAAATTTTCTTCGTTCGATATTGGGGTTAATAGGTATTTTAATAGCTAAAGGATAACAGGACTATTTTTAATAATGTTAATATATAAGCTATTTAAGTCTTTAATAGAATTTATATTTCTCTATATTAACTGAAAAACTGAAATACTGTTTATAATAACGTAATGGATGAGCCTGTGTAGCTTTCCACGGTTGTTCAGTAGCTATATAAACCGCTCAGCAAATGTTTTCATGAAAGAATCTTGTTTTGTTCTAATTCTCAATTATACAGAGTGATTTCGTAATTAATTTTATTTTTTTCCGTTTTTCTCGAACTCGATATATGTTTCAAAAGGATCGTACCGTAGCCCGCGGACCTTAGTATGAGTAACTCAGGTTTAAGTTACGACAATGTGTGCAAAGGTTTTTTAGAGTCAAAAACTACGAGTAGGTTAAGTTAGATTAGGTTCAAAGTGCACCGTGTATCAATAATTTGAGAATGAAATCCTCCCTCACGAAAGTTTGAAACAATACCAGCGAACCTTTTTTAGATAATGATATTTCTATATACACCATAGGGTTACTATAGTGAGAGCTCTTGCCATTTCCAGGCTTTCAACGGTTGGAGCTGGGAGGTACAGACGCACTTTCCCGTAAGCGAGCCCCCGCACTCAATTTAATAGCAGCACTGTTTCAATCCCTCTCGGCTTGCAGGCAATACCATAGCATTGTTTAGGAGCAAACAGAGGCGCAGAAAAGCCTATATAAACTTTCTCCGTCCCAGACTGCAACCTGCAGCTCACCACATCAGTTATTATTTCTAAAAATGTTTAATTATGTATAAACTACTTATTATTTACAAAATTATGTGCATTAACTGTGTTGTTGCAATAGAAATGCGAGTTTTAGCGCGAATTCGAAAAGAATGTAGCTATTGCATTTGCACCCATGAAAACATTTTTGAAAACTTACTTCTAAACTCCATCGATCCTACCTTCTAGGAACAGAAAAAATAATGGAAAAAAAAGTGTTTGTTTGTGTGTGTGTGTCTGTGTGCGTTAACGCTCTAGCGGTCGCAAGTTTTGTTTTTTTTTTTTTCTCCTCAGCGATGAGCATCTAAAACCACCATTAAACAAACGATTTGTCGAGTTCTTTAACCATCTAAATTGGGCCATTTGGGGTTAACCTAAAGCGAAAATGTAAAATAACATTTGAAAATCGCTCTAGCGGCAACAATTTTTGTTTTTTCTCATTGAAACTTCATAAATGTTATTAAAGTATATTAAAATGGTTTCCGAAAATCTGTGAAATAAAACTATTAGAACTGGAGGTTTACCTAAAACCCAAAATTTAAAAATCGCTCTAGCGGTTTTTTCAAAAGAAACTCTGTATATATCTTTGAATAAAATTAAAAAGAAATGGTTGAGTATACCTGAAAACTGAAATTTGAATAGTGGGGGTTAAAGGGGAGTTTAAAAATCGCTTTAGCGGCCGCAAAATTATTTTTTTAAAGGAAACTCCGTATATGCCATTGAAATAAAATAAGAAAAAATTGGCTCTGTAAATAGGTGAAATCAGATTATCAGGAGTGGAGGTTTGCCAGAAACCCAAATTTTAAAAATCGCTCTAGCGGCACAAATGTTTGCTTTTTCGCAACGAAACTATGTACCATTTAAATGAATTAAAAAACAGTTTCTGAAAATCAGGGAAATCGGATCATTAGGAGTAGGAATATATTTGAAAACGGAAATTTAAAATGTGCTGTCACCATTACTTTTATCTCAATTATTTTAAAATATAAGGATAACAACTCAACATAAAACTGTATTTATAACGATGCATATATTTTATATTTAACAAAAGCATCGTCGCGAAGATAGCACAGGTGAAATATTAATATATTATGTGTTTGAGAATTATATTTGCATGTAAGAGCACTCTGTAATAGTCTCCAGAAAACGCTTCTCGTTGCATGTTTTTACTACAATAACATTTAAATTAAATTTCAATGTCAATTAATATCCGTAGAACTTTTCATTGTATATTTGCTTAGTACATTGTAATTGCTTTTAAATAGTAACATGTTTTTGTTTTATTGAAAAATGTGAACATCTTCTTAAGTACACAAGGTTATTCGAAATGTTCTGTTATTTCTCTATATTTTAGTGAACGTAAAAGTGATATTAAGGGCTCAGTTCATAAACATGGTTACAAATTAAAAAATGTTCAAAAATATCCACATAATATAACTTTATCTGTCAGTGGTCATATATTTCATTTAATTAATATAATACCATTGATTTTTGTGGTTTAATCTCAAAAATAATAATTATAAAAATGTGTAGTACGTATAGGTTGCAAGAATTCTTATTTCTTTTGAAAATTAGAGTTGTTTCACTACAGACATTTATTTGTTTTCAACTGCTTTTAAAAGGAAAAAAAAAAAAACATCTAATTAAATAATATATTATAGTTAATTTTTATTATTAGCTTTAAATAATACCACACAGTAATGCCTTAACTTCTTTCATTAATTAATAAGGCCATAATTTGGATTTTACACACTCTTTTAAAGTTGCTCTACTTGGTGAGGAATTCGCATAATTTACGCAGTCGCTGTGTGACGCACTTTGTATATACATGTTAGAAAAGCAGTGGAATGTCAAATTAATGCTTATGTAGTACCTAAAAGTAAGAGAGAGGAGAAAAACAGTTGACTATCTCTGACTTAATGGAAACATTTAAAATAGCACTAACCTTAACGACATATACTTATTAATAACAGAATGTGCAATTTAATGCCATAACGTTACCTACGTTCTATTTCATTCTCGATAAAAATGTGAAAGTATAATTAAATAGATATTTATGCTTAAAGGGAGGATTAATATTACCAATTGAGTAATCGCTTGAGCTGGCTACAGAGTCCCAGACTGTGCAACTGTACTTAACCACGAATTGTATATAACGTTTTTTCACACCCACATTCTACGTGATAAAACTCATACTTACTTAATATTACCTAGCGATCATATATTCATTTTACATGATTTAATATCAGTTTTGGTATTCTATTGTTTGTTACTATGCAACTGCTAAACAAAAGATCTGAAATTTTTTAGACGTATAACGTTGAGTATTCATTTGTTTGTTGCTAAACCTTCATCTTTACTTGCTTCCTGTCGTCAAAAGCAGCTAACACTATTAAGATAAAAACCACTTACTTCCCTAAAAGCAACGCCATAATAGTTTCCATATTAGGAATGGAAAAATGTAGTTCACAAAGGGAGAAAACGATTCACAACCAATGTAGTCTTGATTTCGACGTAATATGCACGCTTTCCAGTGTCGAACTCTTTTCAATTCATTTCAGAGAAACGAATTTTGATAATTAATCTTTGCCAATTTATTTGAAAAATAAAATTTTAATGCGCATTAATGCCCTAAAATAAATAGAAAAAGTAATTTAAAGGTAGCAGATTTATTAATTTCTAAAGTACTGTTTTAGAAAATGTAATATCATTTAATCATTTCTGCCAGTTTTGTTACCACAAACTATAGATATAAAAAAGAAATATAAGACAGGAAGAAATAACATTGAATTGAAAGAAAATACACATACTAGCAGATAATATTTTAAAACAACTGCATTTTAACATTAATGTCAAGAAACTAAAGTGAGATCTATAAATCAGGGCTAATACTAAACCAAGTAATAGGATAATAGGAAAATAGAACATAAAAAGCAGGTTTGATATCTCGGCAAGACTAACCCTTCTTGAAATAAGAAGTCAAAAAGGATTTGAAAAAAAAAAATAACATTTTTACGTTACGGTTATAAAATCTTAAGTTTGTAGTTTGTTGTTGTAAGAACGTAGTGTCTTTGGGGAAAAAAAAAGAAGTAAAACACGATTTAGAGATAAAACATATGTTTTTATGCTTAAATGCCTCCATATATAGAAGAGAAAATAGTTTCTAAAATCTTAACTTTGTAATTTGTTGTAGAAATGTGGTGTCTTGCAAAAAAAAAAAAAATAAATAAATAAATAAATAAATAAATAAAAAAAATAAATAAATAAAATAAAAATAAATAAAAATAAAAATTAAGTGAAACAATGGAAATGTACACAAACTAGTATTGCTAATAGAAATAAACGAAGATTGATAATATATCCGTAAAATAAAATTAGGAAATATATTTATTTTGAAATATTTAAACCAATTTTATTGGATAGAAAATTGGACAAAGATTTCTGAAAGCATTTTGGAAGATAGAATTTAAATTATACAATGTCAAAACTCTTGAGAAATGAATAGAATTGCATAAACCAAAGAGAAATGGATATACTGACTAGGCATTTGCTTTAAATGCAGTAAAGCTCTTAACGGCTAAAAAGTTATTACCTTATTAGGGTCAATGTTTTTATTATATTCTTGCATATAAATGCTATACATTTAGGATACAGTATAAACAAATTAAATTAATATAATTAAGAGTGGTTAATATAAATTTAGCTATTTTCTAAAAGGACTATTTTGGACATATACTGCTGAATCAGTTGTATTTAGATACTATTGCTTTGTATTTATATTTGAAGTAATTTAATTTTCATATGGAAACCTAAAAGTCAATTACGTGTTTTAAAAGCATGTTAATGTTCTGCATATTATGTAACAACAGGAGATAAATGGGCAACTTACCACTTTATTGCATGTAAACAACCACGGTGCGAAGAGAGAGGTGGAAAAGCAATTCACATGTGCGTGACACACTTCGCAGCACGGGTTTCCATACTTGACTTGAATCGCAGCAAAACAAAGTGGTCAAGGTGGCCACGCGACACGTGTGTGCGTCTGTTATGCTACGTCCGTGTATGGATGAGGCCCAGGCGGGTCGGCTGCCTTGCCGACACTGATCTGTACCTCTCGGGGCTTGCAGCTTACTGGAGCCTGCTGCTCCTGCGCCGTTCAGACCTGCTCATCCTTGAAATGGAATCGAGAGCTGCGAGTCTAAACACCGTCCCTGTCGTAGCGTAATGAAATTAGCGGCTTCCTCGTGAATCAGAGTTGGGAAATCCTCAGTCAATATCTCGCCGACTGGTTTATTTCTGGATTGTTTTGATGTGATGTTCAGATCTTGAGAGGAAAGGAATTAGTGAGCAATGGGGACTTTGTAATAGTTCATTGGTTTTTTACAGCCCTTTATCATGCTCGTGAACCCCGCGTCCACTTTCTTTGTCATCGTCAATATCATCGTCACTTTTTGTCTAATACTTTTTTATTGTTCTCTTCTTTCAATTTTTTTTTTAAAATTATTTGTCTTCCGACTAGTCTCTCATCTTTCTTCAGCCTTTTTTATTATTGCTTTTCTACCTTTTTAATCTTCTTTAGTTCTTTCCTGTTATTCTCCCTTTCACCCTACTCTCATTTTCTATATTTTCTTTGGCCCTCCTCTTTACGTTCTTTATTTTTCATTAGGGTACAGATATAGAACAGGGATGCCTAATATGGAATACTAAGATTTTTGGAGCATCTTGTAGATGCTCCTCTGATGAACGTCAAATAGATGGTAAATAGTGTGAATCCCAGCCATTACAAGCACTCTTTTGTTTTTTTTAATAGTGTTTAACGCCGGTTTTTACTACTGAGGCACCACAGGCGGTGAACACTGGTGATAAACGAAATGAAATGATATATTCGGAAAAGAATTTCTTTTTAAGGAAGGAAACGTTCATGATCTAAGTTTAGGGTACCTCCCCGGCATTTGCCAGTTATAAAGACTGAGAAAAACCTGGAAAAAACCTCAGTTAGAGGGGACGGTCCTGGCGGGATTCGAACCGTAGACCGCTCACGAGTCCGCGCCTTAACGACCTGGACCAGGCGGTCTTTTGGTTTTGGAAGCCATACGTTAAATCTAATGTGGTTTTATGTTTTTAAAGAGTCAAGAATGCGTGAGAGTAAATAGATATTATGGTGTAACATATTGTTTATTAATTTTATCGAAGTGAATCGTACATCATGCTATAGTACACATATCAGGTATCATTGGCATATATTATTTATTTGACCTTCATCGCGTTTCCGCATATTTTGAGGTTAGAATTTCGAAGGTTGCGGTGTCACTAATATGGAGTACTAGTTTTCGCCCTCCAGGGATTACACACGATGCAGAGAGCAGCAAAACAAGTAGTGAAATAAAGGTAGGATTCTTAAAACATCTCAAACATTTAAAGGGGCAAAAAGATATCGTTTAGGTTGCAAATTAATACATTTAATATCTACTCAACTAAAAATTGGGCTAAAAACTGTGGTACCTCCTGAAATGGAAAAACAATTACTTCAATATGCTCTTACAATAGAGAATAACTTCTTTATGTTAACAAGAAGAGTTGTGGCATTCCAGTTAGCAAAGAGAAACAATTAAGTGAAAGGGCAGGAACTACTGTTTTTAACAAAGATAACTGGATAGAATATCTTTCAGGAAACGCACAGTCACCTCTTTCCGATTTACCAGGGCAATGTGTCAGATGTACGCATTGTGGACGCATGCAGCTTGTGATCACATATATAGAAAGACAATGTGTTTATTTATTTATTTACTTATTTTTCGTGTTAGATTCCTTTGAAAAAAGTTTTGGTACATCAATTCAATAAATAGTTTTAGCTAAATTAAACTTTCAACAGTGTTCTATATTTATACCCCACTCTTCAAAACAATGGAAATGCAGTTTCTATTTTCTACATTTTTAGTCAGGTTACGCAATTCATATCCTATAGACTCTTTAAAATTTTGATTTGGCTACAGATTCTGAAGTATTTCTTAAGCCTTTCCTAGTTACTTTGATAGTAGCAGCCGATAACAAAAGGGTTTCATATTTGTACCTCTTCCTCTCCTCGTCTTCTTACCATTCCTGTCTTTCTCTTTCTTTTTGTTCTTTTCTCCCTTCCAATTTTCATTCCTGTATCTTCCTCCTGCTTTTTCCTTGTTCAGTTTATACACATTCCTGTTGAACATCATTTCGGTATTCCTGAATTTCTGTATTGACAGTCAATAAAGCAAAATAACCATCATTGCCATCAGAAATGTTTGTTCAATTAGTGGGAAGTTTATTTAGGCCATATTGATGAAAATCATGGCTGCTAGAGACTATAACATATATACGAGTACCATCTCGGCTTCTTCTTGGTTATTGCAATATTTAATCTTAGGGAAACAATACTACCCTTAGCTATGTCCCTGCATTTATCAGTGATGAAGACCGGGTTCCCGAAAAACATGGCAGAAGAGATCGTTTTTTTTTTTTTTTTTAATTTCGTTTATTTACGGACGCTCTTTAACATCTCAGGTCATTAGCGTCCCATTCAATTCAGGGCGTGAAACGACCGATAAATTTTGCTCAGAGGCCTCTTTTTTTCAGGCTTGAGGTTCTTTATCGTGCCGTAAATGTACGACACGGGACCCAAGGCTTTAATTCCCTTCCGAAGGAAGCCATATTTAGGATTTTTACGCCACTGGCAGAGATCGAACCCATAATCTTGGGTTTAGAAGGCAAGTTTGGTTACCACTGCACCACAGGACTGATATTAAAACCGCAGTCCTCCCATTCACCGTAGCATAGCGACCTGGGTCGTACGCGTCGGTATCTTCATTACGAAATACACCTTAAACCTTATGTCCATCACCTTAAAGCATTCTGCTAAATTATTTCTAGTGCAAGCTACAGTTGGCAAAGGAGTCTCCCCCCCCCCCTAGTTTTCGTTGCATTATAAACAAATTCAAACTCTTCTTCAATACATTTCAATTCTTTAAACAAATTGTGAAACACGCCGCGCGCGGTTGACAAGGTAACAAGCAAGGCTGTGTAGCCACTGCAGCAGTTGTGTTATATGATATGTATTAAAAATGGTGTCTAGTATGTGTGTTCTGTTAGCTCTGTGGCAGAGTGTGCAGCGATGCCGAGGTTAAGAGCGCATGTTCGCCTCCCCCCGCTTTTTAATAAACCTTTGTAACTTATTATGATAAATTAGTTTGTTAATATTGTTTCTCGTACACAGCGAGCTTTAATGTAAACATATTATACATATTATTTACTATAATATATGTTATATCATATAATGAATATTATAATATTTTATTTAGTATTTGTTCTCTCTAAACGCAATACACTGGACATGCATTTCCTGCTCATTCACGAAGGACAAAAGATGGCTTACGGGCACAAATTCAAGAAATATGGGATGTTGTAGCCTCTCGTCCACACTACTGCAGAAATCTGACATCATCTATGCCCCTACGATTGAGGGCAGTTATATATGTTGAGGGTTCATATACCCGATATCAATTTTTGTTTATTTCTATGTCTTCTCTCTTTATGTATTTATTTCTGTTCATGTATTTATTTAGTTATTTGTAAAGTTAGTTTGTGGTTACTTTTTGTATGTGCATAGGTAATGCCATAAAACTTAAATGATAGTTAAAATATAATGTGATATTAAGACAATATTATTTTGTACATATACACTTATAAAACAAATAATTAAAAAAATATCGTTTTGGGACTGAACCCAGGAGCTTACGCAGAATGCCTATCTTCTAAAACGCTCGGACATTGCTACTCTACCTTAACTCTTTCCAGATGCTTATGATTGTGACCATCACGTTTACAGGTAAAGCGCCCACTGCAGTGTGCACTCGCTGCATGCGCTTGTGAATACAGCGTTTACGAGAATTCCCATAAGTTCTTCGACACCTAAAATCTGGCGATAATTATTTTTTCTCAAAGGGTTTAGTTTATTTTTGGATATAGTTCCCTCGAAACTCTTAACGTCTCTCCAGGTTTCTCATTCCCTCGAGGAAGTGAGTTTTTTCCGAGATCCGCAAAATACTCGTTTGCCTAACGTAAGACTCCTAATTTGACTTAAATTTGTGTCTAATCAGGTAAATTGCGAGTTTCAGGAACAGATGGCAATCCGAGGGAGCAAAATCAGGTGAATAGGTGGATGCGGAAGCTTTTCAAATCGTAATTCGGTCATTTTGTTGTAAACTATGTGTCTTTGAATGCATAGGCGCAATATCAAAGTGTAGCAATATTTTTTGGCGGGGAATCATTTTTCTGCGGTCGTTGTCTTCAGTCTCTCCAAAAGTAATGCATAATATTCTCCGTTAATGGATTTCTCCTTCTCCAAGCTCTTCATCAAGAGAATTCCTTTTGCGTTCCAAAATATTGAAGCCATCAGCTTTCGCCTTTTTCGGAGCTGATTTACCTTGTACGTCAACTGTTTCGTTTCCGATATATAGTAATGAATCCTCCTTTCGTCCATAGTCACATAAAACCGTAAAAATCGGACGTATTTACAAACAGTCGGCCGATGTTTGCATGCATTTCTCTGTTGTTTCGGAGTGAACAGAACGGCACTCATATGTGTTAATTTTTTCATGTGATATTCATTATGCAAAATAAAATGAGCCTGCTCAGTTCAGATGCTATCACCTGTCTGTCAGAAAAACAATATAATGTTTTAAAGGCTGTCAAGCAATGAATTAACATTCAAATGACCTGTGACCATAAAATATAAAAAGCAAACGTTATAACCACATGTATAGTTACTGATGTTGCCCTCTATTAGCATGCAAACCAATTTATTTGTCAAACCTCTCTTATACATGAACAGTGGCTGCATTTTTGATGTCTTCACAATCTGAGGAAGTACTAGTTGTCGATGCATGCCATTTTCATTTCAAACTTCTCTGTCATTACTTAACAATGTCACATTGCAGCAACATGGGGTACTTTTCGATCAGATGACATGACACAGTTTCGATAAGTGGTTCTTTAAACATTTCTCCTTGCAGATGCCTTGCAAGAAGGCATGAAAGCTTTTTGTGTTAAGCATGATGAAAGTCGTCAAGATTTTTTTCAGATACTTCTGAAACTTCCTCAAACACTCAAACAAAATATACCCACTAAAATTAG